>OZ018389.1:37342943-38656740 GCA_963969525.1 Ontholestes murinus | reverse complement strand
ATACACCACCTCACAAAAAATTGGCCACATTCTAAATTCGCCCAAAGAGCAAATTCCACTAGAACACCAAGGAGTGTACAAAATTCCGTGTGGAGAATGCGAAAAAGTGTACATCGGACAAACAAACAGACGAGTAGGTGTTCGCATGGAGGAACACAAAACAGCGGTACGCAAAGGAGAAACAGCTTCATCTCTAGCACAACACACACAAGCAACAGGCCACACAATCGATTTCACTAACACTAAACTTATAACAAAAGAGGAAAAATTTCATTACAGAATAATAAGAGAAGCCATAGAAATAGAAAAACACAACAACAGTTTAAATAAAAGAGACGATGGCCAGCGACTTCATCCTACCTGGAAACACATTATAACCGGCATACCAGTTAATCCACAAAAAAACATTAACAAGATTATCCCTGTCGACCAAATTATCAGTAATCTGCCTCCAAGCTGTCCCCCGATAATCGCTTCAAACATAATTAACGCTAATCCAATCTCCACTTCACAAAACCCACCCACCACTAATCCTAAGCCGCACCACAATTAACTCGGATAATCCCCAAAATAACGGTCCAATGACGAGAAGCCGGACGAAACGAAACCGACTATAAAAGAGGAAGCAGGCAAACGCAAATCAGTTCTCTTCGAGTTTCCTAGACGAACACACCTGAAGATGGCACATACGATTGCGCCGAAACGTCGTGAAAACGGCCCTTATCAGGGCTCACAAAACACCACACGGATTCAAAGATTCCCGAAATCACCTAATTCATATATATATATATATATATATATATATATATATATATATATATATATATATATATATATATATATCTTAACCGAGTATTAATTTTGATAATAAAATTCAATAATCTGCAAACGTTGTTCGTTTGTAAGTCGATTCATGGTTGAATTATAAACCAAACTGAACATGTTTGATAGTTGACATGTTACAGGAAAACAGCTGAGCTGCCAAAAACAGTGTTGCCAAAAAGAAAGTTGCTAAAAAATCACCCATTATTAACATTTATTGACGGAATATCCATTAATCAAAATTTTAGTACAAAGTATTCTATTCTATCTAAAAGAACTTTAAACTTCGAGGAGGCTTCAATATATAATGCAACATTTTTTTTCTGAAACAAGGATTGTTTTATTCAGCATTTAAATACACCATGTCATGCCACCATGATGCCACCTACAAACACGCTAAAGTCGTTTTTTCACGCTTCGAAGAGTAGCACCGTATATTTTAGAGTTGATGATTTGACTATGGGGAAGGACATCGAATAAAATAACTCTTTCAGATTCCCAGAAGACTGAAGCCATGAATTTACCAGCTAAGGATATGGCTTTAAGGTTTTTCTTGGCTACTCTATTAATTGCCGTTTTGTTTCGGTTTCGAAGTGATGAACCCATGTTTCATCACCTGGAACGATGTTTGACTAAAAATTGTCACGATTAGCCTCATACCTAGCAAGCAATATCGCGCAGATGGTTCTGCTCAGATCTTTACGACCTCCAGTTAGTTTATTTCCGGAATCCAGCGGGAATAAACCTTGGAATATTCCAACTGGTGAACAATTATGACAGCACTACCAAAAGAGACGCCCAGTTGACCAGCGTGGTGTTTGATTGTGATCTGTCGATAATCTCAAATAAGAGTGTTCATATACACCGACATTGCATGGGTCACTGCTGCGCCGGTCGGCACGTTGGAGATCAGATAATTTTGCTTGACCTTGATGACACACGTTTTGTCCAACGATTCACCCTGCTTTTGTCCATTACCAGATCTCCATAAACAATCTGCAAGCGCCTATGAATATCTGAGATGCCATGGTTTTCCGCCAAAAGAAACTCAATCACTACCTGTGTTATTTGGAATTCACCTCTATTACAGACATCTTTTTAACTGCCACGTCTAGAGCTGTCACCTTTCGGAAATCAATGAGACTATACGAAACGAAGGAGGAATATTGAATGATGTTGCACAGGAAGTGTTCAGGTTTTTCAACCAAACGTAATTGAGAAAAAATATGTTGCATTAATTATTTAACTCCCCTCGTATACTAGTTCTCCATTTAATATAACTTTAATAATAAGATATCATGACAGACTCTGTCAAGTGCCTTACAGAAGTCAGTATATTTGACATCGATTTATTATCTATCAAGACATTCGACAGAAACTGTCTGTACTCTAACAGATTAGTTATTTTAGATTTCTTTTGAACAAATCCATGCTGGTGAGCAGAAATAATATTTTTACATATCCATCTTAGCTAAATAGAAACTAATTTGTCTAAAAATTTTGGGGATTCCAGATTGTATGCAGACAGAACGATAGTTACAAGTTAAATATCTATCGCCAGATTTGAGAATTGGTGTAATGTAACTAGTTTTCCATTTGTTTGGAAAATTCCAGAAGTCAATGATTTATGGAATATTTCATAAATAGGTTTACATAATTAATATACACATCTTTTCAAAAAAAAGCTATGTACTTCATCTGGTCCGGCAGCAAGGGTATCTTTTAAAAGTTCAATTTCTCTAAAAAACGTCTTGAATATCCCTATTTCCTATGCGTATTGTTCACTATGGAAGTGTATCCTAGTTTGAAATCCCCATCTCGATGTGTAGAGAGTACGTACACTGTTGAAAAATAATACGCCATTAAATCCACAATCTCCTGGTCATTATTAGCTTATTCATTCATAGTGCTGCATACTATCAAGAATTATATTCTTCTCCTTAAAATTATTAACGTATTTTAAAAATTTATTATTATCGTCCAAATTTCCGCTTTTTCCACATTTAAATTAAAATTTTTAGTAATACAATGTATTAAAATCCTTTAGTTCGTTGTAGAAATTAAATAATAATTTAAAATACGAAAACATTACAAATAGTACAACTATCAACTACTATTCATTCATATTAGTGTTGCTTTGATAGTTGTACTATTTGTAACACGCAAATTAATTTTGTATTATTCAATGTCTGTCGAGGTATTAGCTAGAGAAGTATTTGTTTCAAAATTAATTTGTTTTGTAGTTTCAGTAAAACTCATTATTGTAGATTCACGAAATGTTTTCGTATTTTTAAATTATTAAAATTTTTAGATCTTTAGACATCCGTCGCGGGAAAGAATCATCTTCTTTTAAGAAACATATTTCACAGGATCAAATGATTCGATTTCCTTAAATACAATACTATAAAATCTTTCAATCAATTCGTTAATATCAGTATCCTTAAAAGCAGAATTCAAATTGATAGAATGGAAGAAACATCATTAAAGGGCCAAGTGATGGTATATGCAGAATGATGGATACTTTTAGGTAATAGTAAATCATCCGAATTAGAGACATTAATATTGTTATTATTTGTGAAGATTAGATCAAGAAAAACATTCCTTTTATTAGGAATGTTATTCATTTGATGCAGGTTTGCAAATGCATAGCAATTGAATATCGTATTACCATTAATATTTGATACATTAAGTGAATCTTTAATCAATCCCAATTGATTCTTGAATGTTGTCGGCGTTTACTTGGTAATACATTTTGATTAAAATTAAATAAAACACTTTTCACTTTGTTTTGCCACAATAGTTATTATTATCTATGGTTAAGGCAACACATAGATGCTCAATTCTATTATTTTTACATATAATATCTTGTAATTTATGTTTTTATTAACAGTTAACATCCATAGTACGATTAGTTTTGTAAAGATTATAGTTATCCAATTGAAGTGAATTATCTTGTAAGTTTTCATACAGCCAAGTTTCGCACAAAAATAATGTCATAATTATTTACCTAATAGATAACATTAATTGATTTAGTTGATTACGTATTCCAACACAATACTGCAAGTATATAGTTATTTTTTTGAATGAAACCATTATGTGTTACCACTATTTGTAATTATTTGAGGAATGCCATTGTGCTATTTTAAACTTATGTTAAGTTCACTATTTAATTTGCTGGATTGAAATTCGAGCTTAATCGATTTAATATGATCCATTTCTTGTTTGGTGAAATCATTTTGATAGTGGTTCTTTATTTTAGGATCGGATGCATTACTTTTTAATATAATTTTATCTTCATACTCAGATTTTAAAATAATTTTGATTGGTCTTTTATTATTAGATATAGATTTTCCCACGCAACGTTGTCAAGCCCATTTCAAATAATAGTACATCTAAAGTGGACTGACTTATTACATTTATCACGACATTTGATATAAGGCGTATTTGGTGTAACATCCTGCTCACATACACATTTATTAACGTTGCAAATAATAATAATAAAACAATGACTAATGACTAAGGATAGATAGGGATACACACTTCACATTTCGGGGTCGGTCGAAACGACTTTGTTAAATTACAAACAAGGGATGGTAGACTACGGATGGTTTGTTTATTGAACAAGAGGTAAAATAATTAGGATTAAATCAAAATAATAAAAGTCAATACATATATATATATATATATATATATATATATATATATATATATATATTTATCTACGATCGTACAGAAAGTCGACGCTTTTTGCATCATTTTTTATTGTAAAAGTGGCTTTTTAAAGCACTAGTGCTTTTTTACGTTTTTATTGCACGGTAATGTCAAACTGTTTTTATTGCACAGAAATGTCAAATTTGACAGATGCATGAATAGCACAAATTTTCGACGAAAAACTTATTTTTTTATTAATTGATACAAATAACTAATAAACTATAAATAAAATGTATAATACAAACGAAATGGCAGATTTAGGAACTCCGAAGATTTCATTTAATGCAAGTTGAAGCGATTACAATAAAGCGAACATTTTTTCCATAAATAATAATGGCGGCCGACATTTGTGCAACTTGTTTACTGGTTGCTAAGTAACGCTTTCATTAGTGCACTGCGGGTAAAATATGTTTTCATTAATTGAATTATTGAAATGACATTAAAATATTACTCATAAGAATATATTCTTTGAAATCCTTTACGATCGAAGATAAAATCTTGTAAGGCACACGTGTAAAAAGTTTCTTTATTGCACTCCTGGCTTTAAAAAAACTCGCTCGTTCCTCGCTCGTGTTTTTAAACGCCAGTTCGTGCAATAAAGCATCACTTTTTACACTTGTACCTTAAATAACTAATATACATCGCTCCCGGTCAATAACCGAGCAGGAACAACAGCAATTTATTCACGAATGGATATATTAAAGTAATTGAAAATATACGAAATACTCACAAAATTTTTGGATTTTCAACCAACGAATTTAGGCTAAGCTTCCACACTGCAATTATCACACCGATAGTTATATGTGTGCGAAATTTGAACAATTTTACACAAAAATTTTCCACTAAAAACACTATTTATTGCGGAGCGAATAATATGGTACAATACACCTCGACTGCTAGAATTCATTTTTTGTTCCCATTTGTTCAGGTGCAATCTCACTTTAATAGTACACAAATTATCAATGTGCTTATATTAGGGCGCATCCTATAGGTTATATAAATTTTAATCAAATATATCTAATGACATGGCATATTGAACCTTTCGTAATTCCTGTTGACAAATTAACTGTCAATTGTAACACTGGTAGATAAGTTTTGCTCGTATTTAAAAATTGTACATATTGATTTTTCTCGGTCTGTTTTGCATTGTTCCGTTACATATTCAGTTCTTTCAAATGGATATGTTGATTTTAAAATAAAACTGAATATAGATACTTTCGCCTTTTAAATTTTATTATGTGAAAGCATTTCATACTACATTTCATTCGTTTAAGAAACTTTAAATAAGTTTAATATTAGGTGGATAATTCACCAAAATTAATATCGATTATTATGGTTATATCAATTTTTATTTAGTTAAATTCTTACCAAATAGAAAAATTAGTGCAATATTCCTACAAAAGGTATCACCGTAAATGGTGTATCTATTTTTACGCGTTTCTCTAGTGCTAAGGCTAGTAAAAGGAAGTAAATATCCGCTTCCCAGTTAACTGTGCCATTGATAAGATCAAAATAGATTTAAACCTGTAATTAACGTCTCATTACAGAAAAACAGTAATAATAACATTTTCTTAACTGTTAGTGAGATATGTTCTCAATTAGGAAATTAATGGTATTTTTATAGATACCTGGAGTTCAAAATTCTTAAGAAGATAAATAAGTTAACAGGAACACATATCGGTATTTTATATTAGTAATTAATTTAAATAAAATTACTTTGGCCAAGCGAACAAAATACTTTTTCATAATTACAAAATATTTTTTTTGATGGATATATTAATAGAAATGATGCAGCTAAAGTCGGGCCGTTAAGAGCTGACTGTAAATTTGATACCGCGCTGATGCGGGAAATATAAAAATTCTCGAATGTCATAAATACATATAAGAGAAATATAAACAAGTTTATGTTTATATATGTCAAAACGATGTAAAACATGCGCAAGCGTGAGCTAGGATGTACGTTTTACGTTTCCTATTCTTTAACATGCAGATACACATTTCATATATCATTTATCCCAGTCATCCTTGGATGATAATAGAACAAGATGGATATTAATTGCTACACATTTCTTAGTACGAAAATGCATGAGTAACAGTCAGCTCTCGACGACTCGACTATACATTGGTTTTTATAATATATTTATTTATATATTTATATTCTTTTAGGAAAATGGAAATGATCTATATCAGGGATTTACAAACTTTCCAGCCTTAGGGTCATACTGTTTACTCTAGCAAGTTTCAAGGGCCAAATCCGTTTTAATTTTTCTGCCATTATCTATCTATATTTTTTAGACTAGTTATCCAGTACGCGGTCTAAGCATTCGCTTACTAAATTCGCCCTGATCTATATTATAATATTGTCTATATTATATCATAGGCATATTTTGAATAATTTTTTTTCTTATCGCTTGCTGATATATTAAAAAACTTAAAATAGATTAATTTCTATGGCAATCCTATTCATTAAACATTCTCTAATCAAGTAGCTCTATTCTGGCATTCTAAACCAACCAAAAGTGATTCTACTGACAAGAATAGGAAGCTATATTTTAGTGACAATACATGCTGGTCCCCCTGTCAAAAAATTTTGAAATTCAAATGCCATGTGCCAAATTTTAAATTCGCCACAATACTAAAAAATCTAATATTTGACACTGTGGCCGTGGTGTGTATTAAGCACTAGAATGTCAGATGTAAATTAAATATTACTACTTTAAATACTATTATAAATATTACAATTATTATAAATAACTTAATTTCCTTACGTAACTATTGACTCCGCACTTGACTGGATAGAAGTGGCCCCACTTGAAATTCTATCATGGTTGACAGTTTCCTTCGAAGGGCTTTGTATCAACTTGCTTATTGCATTTCGTTGGTGTTCACAACCCATTTGTAAATAGTGACGGATTGACGATGCAAGAGTATGACCCGTAATCTTTATCAGTTTTCGGATACCCCCCTGCAACAAGTTGTGTGACGGCAGTTAATGGGGTTGAATGATTCTTAACTCTTACACGTCGAGTTCCATTCTTTCTGCGTTTTATTTGGTGCACTTTTTATTTTGATTAACACTTAGTGTCCCGGGTGAATCTGCGTCTTATCACAGGTATCCTTACGGGTCACTGTCAGCTAAGGAAACACTTGTTTACTATGGATCTAGTAGAAACCCCCATATGTAGAGCATGCGAAGAAGAGGCCGAGACAGTGGAACATGTGTTAACCACCTGCCCGACTCTCGCCCACCTTAGAGAGTCCATGCTAGGGGAGCTCTGGCCGAACATGGCCAACATTAGGGTGACTTTGGGTTGCTAAATGAGTGATAGAACAACGGAAGGCTGTCAAAGCCAGGGGTCATAACGGGCCTAGTGAGGTCTAGATGCTCTTGTCAATAATTTGATCACCCTTGGCAAACTCGATCCAGATCCAGATCCACCTAGTGAGCATTTTTTAAACCAAAACCTGTCGTTTTATACCAAATACGACTTACGGTCAAGAAAAGCGTTTCTATCTTGATATTTAACCCACATTTTGACAACATCCTCTCCAGAAGCATGTAATTTAAGATAAAAGTAAAATAACAACAAATATCATTAATTCAGAAGCTCAGCTTACAGGATATAAAATATTTGGTTCGCCAAACTTTGGTAACAACCACTTGCTGGCTACAAGTGAAGAGATCCTTCTTCGTAAGTTTTACTAAATATTATATTCTATTCGAAATGTCCAGTTTTAACTCCATTACTATCTAGTTCTAGTTTCAAATAGTAAATCAAACAATTGGCCGCTTGGCTACCTTACCATGCAAGTTTGTGTGCAGTTATTCGAAAAAAAAAAAAAAATTGCTGCAGTCCAGTAGAATTAATCATTTTAAGATTTTCCATATCTGTAAATACGACTGAACTCACTTTTCGCTTTTTAATATTAGAATCTCTTAAATATTTTCATTATGATTTTTGCAGTAGTGTTCCACATTATTTTTATTACACTTTCCCTATAGTCACTTCTATCCAGATTTTTCATATTATAGTGCTTTAAATATTATTTAATTTAGAGATTGTTCTGAGTCCAAAGACGGACGTTTGCAAAACCGTTCCAATTATAAAAACTCTTGAGACCCCCTGTTTCTGCATACAATTTTATGGCTTCGTCAATATCAACCAATGTTAAATTTCCAAGCCAGCTCCTATTCTTTCGATATATTAACCAAACTCAATATGCGCACAATGCATCAAGCAATTTACGCTGTTTGACTTTTATGTTTTTTCATAGTAACGAAGAAAAAAAATTAGACGGCCTAACGCAACGGTTGAAAATTATGAGTAATTCTCTTAATTATCTAGCCAAATACAAATCGTAATAGGAATCTTTGGGTAATTTGTATCATAATTTTTGCCTTATATTAGGTTAGGTCGTCGAAAATGTTATCAATTAACTGACTACAAAAACGTCCGACAAGAGTCCGATATTTTTATTATATTGATTCAATTATATATCTACTCAAAAATCATACATAAAAATCTATATCAAACATAACAATAACAAAAAAAAACACAAAAGAAGTTGAAAAATATCTGCAGAAAAGGACGTAACATTAATGTTCTGAACTATCTGGAGATTAAGAAAGCAGTTAGAATCGGCATCTCCTAAATAACCAATAACAACTAATGCTCATAATATTACATCTGTCGGACTTTCTTTATTATAAGTTTGTATAATACTTTCGGACTTCTGCACAAGTTTAATTAGTTTGTACTCATATTTTCATTGAATCAAAGACTTATACGTCTATTACAACCATCATATTCATCAACATAGATATTAAAAACGGATATGATACAAAAATAATTAGTTTAGTTTAGCAACTAGTTTCAGAAGTTAAAAGGAAACTAAGAAAATCAAAATACTAAAGCAAGTACTTTACGTAGAAATGAGAACATAACGTTGGATGGTTTGCAGGGTAATGATTTTTTATCCTAAAGTTTTAATTTTTGCAGATGTAGGAATTGATATAAGTCTGAAATAAATCATTTAGAAATTGGGTTATTTGATAGACGCAGAATCCATTATAATTAATTTGTAACAACCAAATTTTACTCCACTAAATTAGTGAAATATCATAAACTAGTATTCAAAGTAAATTAGTAATTCAAATAACAGAATCAATATAAAATGTTAAACAAATTTCATTATCTAAACAAAATAAACTTTTTTACTTTTTATATACAAAAATTCAGAATTAAAACTATTTAAAAATTGTAAATCAAATTTCATATTTGCACTAATAACATTATTCCTAATTTTTTATTTTATTGGAATTAATTAAGAAACTCCAGCCCATTATATAATGGGGACGTAAATTATACAAAGAAAGTAGAGCTTATTATATATTCTATTATATATTTATGTAACGTAAAAACTAATTTGCTAAACTCAGGAAATTTCTAGATGCACGACTTCTTAAATTTTAAGACACTAATTTCTATTTCTATAATAAATTCAATTGAACTTTTCATTTATTTTTTAATAAACTGCATTTTTATAATGATTTCATGTCAGCTATATAATTCAAATTTAATCAATTTAAAATATCTACCGGTGACTGCATAAACTTCGTAAAATGTATACAAGTTTTATTGAAAATTTCTTTAAAAAAGCATATGCGCCCAACCATTTAAATATTTCACTCGCGTACGGTGCCGTAAATAAAGTTAGCACTGGAAATTGTCGCAACTTCTTCCTCTTTACAGTTCTCGTAAAACTCGTGACTATACACATTGCGTCCGGAGGAAATCGTCGCGATAAAAGTTGATAACACTCTCATTTGTAAATTAAATCCTAAATAAATAATCTCGATAAAAGACCGTATAAGAATTAAATGCCGATAAATATATTCGGCAATGGAAAACAGATGGGCCGTTCCAATGAGGCAATTAATAATTTTAGTGAGACCATTTGCTCAAAGTGCATATTAAAGAGGGCTTTACTTAGTGCAATCATTTATTTATGAACGCGCTCTGTAAATGAAAGCTCACGTGTGCAATAAAATTAATGGCGGTAGCGAGGGGTATAAAATAGGAGCTGATTAAACTGTCTTGTTGCTGGTACACGCCGAAAAAGCAGAAACGTCGCATATCAATTAATTTCACGAAATTAGGAAAGGGCAATAACGGAGATGCACTGCATACTATGCTTTGCTGACTAATGGTGAAACAATGCTTTAAATTGACTCGAGCACGCTTGGAATTTCAATATATTTTCCTCTCGGTCAATATGAAATATTGCTAATATAAAGCCAACCATAGCCCGACGCATTCACCATTTATTATTAGATTTCGCGAACAACTCCCTTAATTATCAGAGATGCAAGCATGCCGATAGCTTTATACCTATCTAGATCGTTTATTGATTTTGTATTTATGTTATAACATTTAAAATTCACGATGTTAATAGTGCACTGACATTTATGTATTAACGATATTAAGTTGTAAACTAAGATAATATAATAAAACAATATTTCCAAATACTTCAAATACTATATTTCCTAAAAAAATAATATAATAAATAATTTATACCGTATTAAAAATAATGAACTTTTATTTTACGGCACAATAACTGGTCGCGTGGAGGCAGTTTCTCAGGTCTCATATATGCATTTTATAAGTTTTATTACTCATAATTATGTTGCAGACAAATGAGCGTATACCGTAGGTTCTAATATCATTATTATGCCCTATAAATCTGGGACCAAAAATACAATTATGCGTTGTTAGAATTATTAATTTAGGTACAAACCATAAAGTTTTTAGTAATTCATGATGAATTTGAAATGAATAAAAAACAGAATCACACATTTAATAATTTGATCTATATTTTGATCTATATTTACTAAATAATTTGTAGATAGATAGTAGAGGTGTTAGTGCACTTTATCCGAGTAATTTGAATTATGCTTTAGTATTTAATTGCAAAAAAGCGTGGGTTTAAGCAACCATAATCCAGCATAGAAGGGGAAGTATTAAATAGCCCATAACTGATGAAAACAGTGAGTTACAAAGCAATTTTTATAATACATAACTTGGAAACCGGATCTAAGACGATCAATTGTAAACCTAGAAAGACAACTCACGTCAAATACATACGCATTGTTAAGTGTGATAACGTAGTGCAAACGAAAAAAAAAACAACGTTGCAATCACTAAATTGTGAACGGATGAACAGCGGTTCAAATCCCGGCCGGGCAAATTGATTTTAATATTATTAATATAAGATCACCAAAATTATATTTATTCAGAACAAATAAGTATTAATAAAAATGTCAAAATCCCGCAACATGAGGGATAGTGATGATGATGCCACCGACGAAGGAAGTAGGAAACCGTATGCCGAAGAACAATATAACCCTTTTGCGATTAACAAGAAAATATTACGTTCGCCCTCGAAAAAAGAGGGACAAGGAAAAGATAAAATGGTAACAATCATTAAAATGATAAAAATTTAACAACGGAGATAAAATGTATTAAAACTGAAATGCATAACATATATGAAGAACAAAAAGAAACTAATAGGGCAGTAAAGGAGCTTAAAGAACGAAACATTGAAAATAACTTAAGAAACACGAGAAGGAAATAGAAATAACTAAAAAACGCTGAAAACATTACAATTCGAGTAAAAAAAATAGGAAGGAGGAGAGAATGAAAATTTTAGTCTTAACTGGAGTAACAATGAAAACTAATTCGAGAATGCAATGAAAGCATTTATCGAAAACAAGTTAAAAGTAAAAAGAGAGATAGAGAAAGTATACAAACTTAGACCAAATATATGCCTACTCCAATTAAATATGGGGGAAAAGCAAAAGATAATGAAGAACAAAAGTGTATTAAAACATATTAAAAGTAAAAGAATATTTATTACCGATGATTTGACAACAGAGGAAAAAAATGTAGGCAGACAATTAAGAAGGGTAGCAGAAAAATAAAGAGCAAATGGGAAACTAGTCAAGATTGGATATATGGTAATAAAATATGCATTAACAACGAATTATTAAAATGGATTAGCCAAACAAATAATTTAGAGACAATGGAGGAAACTGGGAGTAGAATATTAGCAAAAAACTAATAAAAATATATGAAACAAAAAATTTGTATTGTTCGCCAATTAAGGTCAAAAAATTTGACAGAAACAAACGAAAACTAGTAAAAAATAGGGAATCTTACTTAAGGGTGAGGTTTTTGACGTAGCTGGGTACCTGGGAGAAGGTCGAAATGTAGGGACGAGAAGTGGCACAAAGACTTTGAGAAATGGTTTTCAGGAAAAGATGTGGTGGGGTTAGTGGAAACATGGATGATGAAGATTAGTGGAAAAAATGGAAAGAGATTCACTTCCAGGGGGGCTTAGGTGGTCGGTGCAAGGGGCAACGAAGGATGCAACTAAAGGAGGTATGATACTGAAAACGAAATGGTCTGTGAAAAATTGGGAGGTGGATTTTATAGAAGAGGTAGGCAGTATAGCGTGGATTAAGTGTCAAAAGGTGTGGTTTGCCATAAATAAGAACTGGGCCTAAGTGCGGAATATGCTAAATGAGAAATGCAACCAAGGAACAAGATGTGTGGTGGGAGGAGATTTTAATGCAAGAATTGGGGAACGGGGGCAGAAGAAAATGATAAGGATGAACTAATTGTAAGAACCTCTTAGGATAAATTAATAAACAAGGAAGGTAGGATTATAGGGGATTAATTAATAGAGGAGGAATGGGTGATATTAAACATGTGTCCTAAAGGTGATTGTGAAAGAAACAAAAAGTATGATGGACAACAAGGATCATCAGTCGTTGATTATGTCATAATAAGGGGTCTAAACAGGAAAGAAGTTAGAAGAATGGATATGGAAGAAGTTTAAGGGTGAGAAACTGGGATGAGATAAAACAAAGTAAATGCGATTTAGGAAATGAGCAAGGGAAGGAAGAGTGGGTAAATTGAAACGGAGAGGTGATTAAAAGAGTGAAATACTTGGGCTTCATATTTAAATATACAGGTAGATATGGTGAGTTCTCCAAATGGGTACAGGGGAAAGCCAGAAAAGTATGAGGCATGGTAAGAAAAAAGTGGGGAAAATGGTTCTCATGCAACTTTCAATTGGCGTGCAAGCTGTGGGATGCGTGTGTGAAACCTATTTTCTGGAATAGAATTGAAATAAGGGGAATATGGAAATATAAGTGCATTTAGAGATAGAAGTCGTGATTCCTAAAGCAGATTCTGGGGGTTGAAAGATCAACGACTGGGTATATTCTGCTTCAGGAAACAAATATAATGAGTATGCAGGAGGAAAGCAATGAGGAGAGTGGTGTATGTGAAAAACTTGGGTGGAATGAATAATGTGAGATTTGTAAAAGATGTATGAAGAATATGCAAGGGAATAAAGTGGATTAGGTGTAGGATAGAACACAAAAAGTTGTATGAAAGGGCAGAAGTATCCGAGAATATTGTGAACAAATGGTTAGAGAATGGGGTAAATGTACATGCATGGGTGAAAAAAAGTGGAGGGAGGTTGAGATGTAGGAGAGGCAAGGATGTATCGGGAGGAGCTCATACAATCCAAGGTATGAAATGTATCAGGTTTATGGAAGGGTGTCAGGGTACTTTACTCATTTGGAAGAAGAGTACGAAGGTGTTTATAAGGAGTATTAGGAGTGGTTAGGGGGAAACAGGAATGTAACATAATGGATGAGAAAGGATGGAGCTGGTGTAAAGGTTTTGACCAGACTGTGATGGGAGAGAAATATTAAGTAAAACGTAAATTAGATTTTATGTTGTATAATAATATTTTTATAGTTATTAGAAAAGCTTTAAATGTTTGAACTTGCTATCGTTTAAGTTAGTGGTAATATATTTTATTAGGAGCGATATTGTAGAATTTATATTTGGTATTTTGAATGTACGTAATATATTCAATAAGTAAACCCTTATTTTGCAATGAGAATTAATTTTTGTACATTATTTTTAGCTGCACAATACATGTAACTAGCAAATATTATTATATAAGTATCAATTAGTTTACCATAATTACTTATATATAATAATAAAATACTACATCAATACTAAAAAGTTCTGTGGTAGTTTTTGAGAACCATGTTTTTAAATTTTTAAGCCATGATATCTTCTTCTTGCTGGTCCTCTTTTACCATAGACTTTCCCTTCTAAAATCTGTTCTTCGAGGAAACAACTTACGTTTTTAATTAATAATTTTGTTTGAGTCTAAATGTATTTCAAATAATCAAATAGGCATTAGTTAGAAACTGATTAATAATTGTGTATTGTTTTTTGAGCAAAAATAATCCACATTTCTTTCAATATGTATTTAACCTGTCTTTAAAAATGGAGACAAACATTTCATTTAGAATTGCTATTTTTAGAATTATTTAATTGTTTGTTTCACTGATTTTACAATCACACACTTTTCCAAAAATATTAATATTTTGTACGAACACAATAAACCTGCTGATACAAGTCTTTTTTTTACAAAATTTATAGCCTTAAGTGGCTCTATTATTTTTTTCGTTGGTCGTACTCAGAAAGTATCAAAATAGACTCATTTATGTAAATTATAAATAAAACACAGAGACAAGTACACATTCACGTAATAAACTTAGACACACACTTAAACATAAGTTATCTGCATTCGAAAAGATGACGAAAAGCTTCTATAATTTCTCAAAGTATTTGAGGGATTTATTTTGATATTCTTTGTCCCTTAAAAGCAAAAGCTTTTAGAATCATTCCACAATTATTTCAATTTGTTACTCGATTATTTTATCAGTATTAAAATATTTTATAGCATTTTGTGTAGTTATTTTGTATTATTTTTAAGTTTGTTTGTATATTCGCAATTAAAGCGACAATATGCTTTATAATGGATTTCTATTTAGCGATGAGTATGTGTTTTCTATACATTATAATATTTGGATTAGTGCTTTCTCATTTTTTTTAAATGGATCAGTTAAAAAATATCAAGAAATATTTTGTATAATACTATGAATATTTGTTTTTTTCAGTTCGTGTTCTGGCATAGCTGTAAAATATACTGAGACAATGTGTCGCAGCGTTTCATAATACCTATGTCACACTTGAATTTTAGCACTTATTATCAAATATTTATGTATTATTGTCGCCACTTTTAAGAAAATGAATATTAAAACCCCTCCTGTACAATAATAATTCAGCATGACCATGTTTTTGAAATGTTTGAAATAATGTTTGATAAATACAACTAAAGCAGTGATTACAAAAAGAAACAAAATATGATGATAAGAATTAATAAACAAATAACTACTATAAAAAGTTGAAAAAGGTTATTTCATCTATTTACGATTTAAAACTTAATTAAAACACTAACACTTTCTTCACAATTAATTTTTGTTTCGCTAGAATTACATTTCGGGTACTATGCACCCATTATCAATAGCGTATAATTATAACTATAATTATAATAATATAATTATAATTGCCATTATATTTAAATTAATCAACTAGCCCGATTTGATACAAAAATACTTAGTAGGTACATATACTACACAAAAATAATATAAAGACTACAATTCACAAATTTATTCCGTATATTAAGATGATACAGATGGGATAAAAATTTAATTTGCTTCCGGGCGTTTTTATATTGAAAGCATATTTAAGGGTTGGAAATAATTTAAAAATGGAGAAATATTAAAATGGGATTTGCGATATATTTCAATTTTATATATATATATAGATATCGGATTTAAGCGCTTCCCTTTGCCTTTCAACTATCTAAAAGTAATATCTTCCATTTATATAGTATAAATATTTTTTATAATTTCCTTTAAGTTGCCACAATAATAGAATTTATATAACGTAGTATGTAATTTTATTTCATATTTCTAATAAAATGGTAAATAGGCGTATATAATACTAAGTAGAATACAAAGGCTTCACAAACGATTGAATAAAATAATAAAATATACAAACTTAATTAACTTTTTAGTAAAAATAACGCTATTTATATAAATGAGGTATTAGATGTGTTTTATTTCTTGTTATACAGTGTGATCTATTAGCTCAGTGACAAACTTTGACAGATGAAATCTGGCGTTACTTTAAGCAAAATAAATAATTATACAGGGTTATTCACGCTATACGGCACGGAATATTGTGGCCAAAATACGTGACTTTCAAAAAGTTTCACTTTGGGGATATATGGGGATCTATTAGTGCTACTTTTTAAAATTACTTTCATAATATACAGGGTGTCCCAAAAACCCTAAAAGTATCAAAGTTGTGTTTTTTTTTAATGAAACACCCTGTATTTTATTGCATTTTTGGATCCTTCGAAAATAAGTGTGTGTTTTAATAAGGTTTTTATTATTTAAACCTTAAGGTTTTTGAAATAATTTGAATTTTGTAAAAATTTAACCTAATTTTCATGTTTCAAATACTTAAAAAGTAATTAAGTTATGCATACCAAATTTACACTGAAATGTAACAATAGATCATATTTTATTTTTCAAGTATAATAAATTTGACATCTTATACCGGGTGTAAAAAAAATGGAATTAAACAAATGATAATTTTAAATGGCTATAACTTCATTTTTTAAATGGAACGCTATATTTATTAATTTATCAGCAAATTCACGTTTTAATTACCTATCGAGTGGTATTTATATCTTAAATGTTAAGTCTTCTCGTTTTTACAGAAAATGCCAAAATATTGTTTACTGCACCGTTTTAGTACTTTTGGCTATAACATTTAAAGTTCTCATTTGTTTAATTCCAATTTTTTTACACCCGGTATAAGATGTCAAATTTATTATACTTGGAAAATAAAATATGATCGATTGTTACATTTCAGTGTAAATTTGGTATGCATAACTTAATTACTTTTTAAGTATTTGAAACATGAAAATTAGGTTAAATTTTTACAAAATTCAAATTATTTCAAAAACCTTAAGGTTTAAGTAATAAAAACCTTATTAAAACACACACTTATTTTGATCGAAGGATCCAAAAATGCAATAAAATACAGGGTGTTTCATTAAAAAAAACACAACTTTGATACTTTTAGGGTTTTTGGGACACCCTGTATATTATGAAAGTAATTTTAAAAAGTAGCCCTAATAGATCCCCATATATCCCCAAAGTGAAACTTTTTGAAAGTCACGTATTTTGGCCACAATATTCCGTGCCGTATAGCGTGAATAACCCTGTATAAGATGGTGTCCGATTTCGCTTCGTTTAAGAGATATAAGGCAGAGTTTACTATGAAATAATTTAAATAAAACAGTAAAGTCACCAATAAAATAGAGATGGTCATTATAAAACAACAAATAGTTGCCTGTCATAATAAGAACATTGTTGTTTCTTATATTTTTTGTGATGATCTTTTGGTTGTTATTTAAAAAATGTATACATTTTCCACCGAAGAGTATGCAGATATAATTTTTGTATATGGATTTTGTAATGGAAACGCGAGAAAAGCTGCAAGAAAATACCAGCGCAGGTATCCAAACACACGCCTACCTGTTCATACAGTATTTAGTTCGTCATTTCGCAGACTTCGAGAGACATGTAGTAAACACACAAAAAGAACACGATGTTATTGATGCCGTCTTGGAAGATCCATCAATTAGTACTCGCCGTATAGCAAGTATGGCGAGTGTTTAATTGAGAATTGTTACATCCATATCGTCAAAATGTTCAAGCGCTACAGCCTGGAGATGCACAACAACGTTTAATATTTTGCTACTGGGTTCTTCAACAACATGGGCAAAATTGTGATTTTCTTTCACTGGTATTATGGTCCGATGAAGCAAATTTCACGAGAGGTGGCATAAATAATCATCATAATGACGATTTGTGGGCTCTTCAGAATCCACATGCAATTAGAGCAGGCCGATTTCAGTAACGTTTTAGTATAAATGTTTGGGGTAGTACCTTTAACGACAATTTATTACCATTACAAATTATAAATGACCGTTTGAATGCGGACAGATACAGTAATTTATTTCAAAGTACTCTGTTCGATTTAATTGATGACGTACCACTTAATACCATCAGAGGAATGTGGTTTTAGCACGATGGTGCACCACCGCATTACGGAGAGCAAGTTAGAAATTGGCTGAATACACATTTCCCAAATAGATGAATCGGCCGTGGAGGTCCAGTACATTGGTCGCCACGGTCCCCGGATTTAAATCCATTAGATTATATTTTATGGGGAACAATGAAGCAGTTCGTTTATCAAGTTGAAATTACAACTCGTCAGCAATTACTTGACAGAATTCAAGATGCTGCCCTTCACATAATAAATACTCCAGATATTATACGTCGTGTTACGGAATCTTTGGTTCGTCGATGTGATGCTTGCATACAAGCTGCAGGTGGACATTTTGAACACATATTATAACTTTTTAAGTTTTCATTTTTTGGGTAATATTTACTTCTTTTGTTAATTTTTTATAATAACCTTCAAGTTTAAGCTTTCCTTATTTTTGCAGGCAGGTTGTTGTTTTATCATAACCGTCGCTATTTTATTGTCTTATTTAAATTATTTCATAGCAAACTCTGATCCCATATATCTCTTCAACGAAGCGAAATCGGACATCATATTATATATAACATTTTTTGCTTAAAATAACGTCAGAAATTACCTGTCAAAGTTTGTCACTGAGCTTGTAGATCACCGTATATACATACAGTAAAATTTATATTAAAACAAACTTAACTATTGTTTCTCTGGTTGTTTCAACAGTTAAAGGCAGGAAAACGGAATGTTGTTTCTATGGAATTTTATAAATCTCTATTTGTCCGTTTAGAATAGACTCCTTTTGGGTGACATATATTATTTATCTTATTAGGAAAGTCAGTGCAACATATAAACAATAGATTTTACCTAAATGATATTGATTCTAAAAAATATTTTCACAAAATCAATTAAGGATTCTACATTTAAAAACATATTGACTTTAAATAATATCTAATTAATAAAGTTGTTGATTTTTATTTAACTCACTATAATAGTTTCGTCACACAGTGACTTCTTCAAGTGACGAATATACATTAGTATTACATTTTATTTCCTAAATATTACGGTGTTCCTTTGGTATGAGTGGGGAGGGCCTGGGGCTTGCGCAGTGATGGTATTAATAAAAATAAAACTTTTTCTTATACTCTTCTGTTCGGTGTGTGGCCTATATATTGTTTTGGGCAGTCACCACAAGTCAACACGTAAATGCCACTGCGTTAGTGTTTTCGATATTTATTTTTATTATATCTTAAATAGCTGCCTAGGGAATTGTTTGTTTTAAATTATATTTTAATATTCAATTTATTTGATTCTTTTTTAACTATATTTCTAAGGGCTCCATTATATGTGCAATTATTGGTGCAAGAAGGCAGCAGGTCCGGAGTTACCTCCGCAACAAATGAAATGATTGCATCATTCGTGACAAGTCAGTGCACATTTTGAGCTCGGCCCAAAAGGACGTACGTTTTGTTTTGTTTATAAAGTAATTATTGTTTTACGTTGAATACGTCAAATGTGCATAAAATGACTTTGAACCGTTTGGTAGCGGATCGTCTGAAATTTACCCGCATTCAGACTGCGTTTCAAGTTCAACTAGTTCATGTGATGATGGATGCGATTTTAATTTTTTTATAGTGCAAAACAAAAATAATGAGGACAATGATCAAGGTATTAATATTTCGAATGGATGTTATAAAAAGTCTATTACTACTGGAAAAAGTTATTTAAACCATAAAGGTCGCGAAATAGAAGAAAGAAAAACTGGACCGGATTGTTATTGCAAAAAATGTAAGTGTTTTATTCTAATTAATGAAGAAGCCAGAAATTTAATATTAGAAAATTTTAATAAATATCAAGAAACTTATGTGTAAAACGTATATTTAGGAGGTCTAAGAAAAATTGGGAATGTAAAAGAGAAAGATCAAAAGCTGGAACGGGAAAGAAACGGAGTTGTTCACATAAGTATTATATTAATTTAGGAACTAGAAATATATACGTTTATAGAAATGGATTTGCATCTATCCATCGAACATCCAAAAAGCGTGTAGACAATGTTAGCAAAGAGTATCTTGATCCTATTGTAACTATACCTACTAAGTCTGAGCGTGGAAAACATCAAAATAGACGAAATAGTATTTCGAGTGAATGGGTTTCCAAAGTTGATTCTTACATTAGAAAGTCGCGAGTCACACTACAGTAGAAATAAAAAATCTCGTTATTATCTGTATCCAGGATTTAATATTAATAGGATGTAAAATTTATAGGAATAAGCCTGGTCTTTAATCATCTGCTAGGTCAATAGTATCATATGATTTGTCCTACAGATAATTTTAAATAAATATTTGGATATCCTCGTTCAGATAAATGCAAGAAGTGTGACATGCTGAATAACAAATTAAAAGATAAGACATTGGATAGCGATAAAACTAAAGAGCCAAAGTAAGCCAAATCCTCCACTTGTTTTGTTGATTTGAAAGAGAAGAGTTAACTTGCAACTTCTAATGACTAGTACGAAGAATTAACTTTTGATTATCAGCAGAATATGACATTGCCTAAAATTCCAGAAGGTGAAGCATTCTATAAATGACAACTTTGGACATAACCACGCAGCAAAAACAGAAAGCGCTCACTTTTATATATATGACGAAACCTTAGCTCAAAAACTACCAAACAAATTCATATCTTCTATAAATAACTACATAAGTAACATCTTGCTAAGCACAGTGAAAACACTGTATTTATTCTCTGATAATGCAGCAGCACAAAATAGGAACTCGACTTTAGTTCAGTATCTGTATACTCTTATGAGGTGTACGAAACCATATCACGAAAATCACCAAACGAAGTCATATCTTTTATAAATCACTACATAAATAACATCTTACCAAGCACAGTGAAAACACTATATTTATTCTCTGATAATGCAGCAGCAGAAAATAAGAACTCGACTTTAGTTCAGTATCTGTATTTTCTTATGAGGTGTTCTCTTAAGAAAATTGTTCATTGATTTACTGAATCGGACCACAGCTTTTAATCAAGATGTAATAGAGAAGTTTTTTAGAAAGAAGGATTACATTTTTACTACTTCTGAATATTTCAAAAGTATTAAGCAAGCATCTAAACACTTTAAAGTTGTGATTGCAGATTAAAACTGATTCTTAACTTGAAATTAATAACAAATGTGGAGAAGACATAATTCAAAATAACTCAATATCGCATATTTCAATACAGCAAAAAAACATTGAAACTATTGTTAGTCAGTGTTACAACGTGAATGCATGTATTTGATTATTTTCCCATAATGAGAAATGCTGAAGCCAATCTATCCGTTCTGCCTCAGAAACCGCTTTATGATCATGCATTGCTGTTGACAAATGCTAAATACAAAGATATTATGCAGCTAGTAAAGGACTATGTTCTACTAAATAAACTGTATTTCTACAAAGCCCTTAAAAGTGAAGTTTTTGGACCTACAGATGACATTTCTAGCGAAAATGGCGATGCGTAAGCTGAAGTTGATCTTTAGATAAGTAATTTTTGTTGAAAAGTCATTTTCATTTTGATTGATTAATCATTAACGTGCTCATTAATAGTTCTTAAAATAAAATAAAATACGTATGTGTTTTATTATTTATAGTAAAAAATAGTGTAGTATTTTTCTTTGATTTTGGGCCTCCGTTCAAAAATTCGCACTAATTATAATATTTACTTATTTGTCTTCAAAACAATGTGAAAATTTGTGAAACTTATTATGTGCTATAATAGCATATAAATTTTTGTCACACCAAACAATAATAAATTAAAATTAAAATGAAACAACACATTTGGGAAGGGTTTCACATTTATTGTTGAACACTGCAACATGTTTCGCCACACAGTGGCTTCATCAGGCAGATGAATAATAAACCCTCCCAACTGTGTTGTTTCATTTTAATTTGTTATGGAGTTTCATCATTTATCCGCTTCGTCAATCCAATAAATTTAAAAGTATTATTTTATTCAACGTTTGAAAATTAAACTTGCATCCCTTTTGTTGCAAGGTCCTAAATTGAAGTCGATATAATTTAAGCATATAAAACACGTAGAGCCTCAGGTTACTCCATAGTTTATTGTAAAAAAATGTTTTAAGATATAAAACTACAGAACATTAATGTTATTTTATGAAAGAATATAATAATATATCAAAATGAATTCTTCTAAAGCAAAAGCAATCAAGACTATTGGTGTTCTTTTACTTATGGCGGCCAGTATACTATATGTAATTTTGTAATACAGTTAATGGAATTAAGATTATTATTATTATTAATATGGAAACCAAATGAATGAGGCATATTTTGAATGAAATCTAATAAAAACAATATAAACTAATGTCTTGAATCGCTTAAGTTTAGAAGATATTATTTTTATGTAGCCTAATATACTGGCTGCCATAAGTAAAAGAACACTAAGAATTCGCCCAATTTTAAAAATCTTTTTAAAAACAATAGGAAACATTATCTGCCATTCAGTTTTAGTAAATATTTACATAGAATTATGCAATTGTTTTTCATAAATCCGTGATAAATAAAGTAGAAACCTTCACAAAGATAAATGAATAATTATAACTTTTTAATGAAAATTATAATGAAATTTAATATAACATCTACCTTTAAAGTAATATATAAAAGTAATAATTAGATGACTAATTAACATAAACATGTTTCAAAGCGAGTTAAGTGAGAATTTAATTCATCGTAAAAATAATAATACAATGTATTAAGGTCCTTAGGTTGTTGTAGAAAATTAACTAATAATTTAAGACTCCAAACAAATCACTTCTTTAAACATCTACTTCTCTGGTTAATACCTGGATATTGTTTTCGTATTTTTAAATTATTATAAAGATAATAATTGTGTTTGCTTGAGAAAGTGATTATATTTGAATACTTAAAACAATATTGCGTTGAAAATTAGATAGAAAATTTATTTATGATGCTGTGCTTTTCTTATATAGGCCATTGGTAAGAGTTGACGTAAGGTATGATCGACTTGGAAAGACATAATAGTAATCCTGTCACGTATGCAGCGGCCCATCAACGACGCTCCTCTGGATAAAGACATCACCTTAGAGCTCCGTTTTCTTGGTTAGAGAAAATTGGACCTCTATTTTTCTACAGTTCCCGTTCAACGGAATTCACCCATACGATAATAGCTCCCCTTCGAGATTGAACGCACTTATAAGAACGCACCGGGGATAGAAATAATGACAAAAAACACATCTTTGCAGAAATATATAAATTGAATACACTTCAATATATACGCCCGTTCATTTAAATGTATCTCATAACTCTGTGCAATGGTGCATTTCAATCTAAATACAATCAATAACAATAAAAGTGAGGAAAATAGATACGTAGTTTAAAATTTCAATATATTCTTATATTTATTACGTCTTGTTTTGTAACATTACAAAATTAATAAAATGTAAACACATTTTAGCAATAAATAAAAAAAAACAACTCGCTAATAATACAATTGGTTTATTGATAAAAGCCCATATTGTAGCACGAAAGTATAATATAATAAAACATACTTTCCCTGCGGTTATTGATTAGCTGTGGGGAGTGGACAGCGTTTTCTCGCCCATAACTCTGTATTACAAGTGCTGTTTGGATGTTTTTGGTGTTATAACATAATGTTCGCACGCAATTTACTCCATTCCAATTTTCGCAAAGAACACATAACACAATGTTATACTCTAACACCGACTGCGTGTGTAAATGTTAACCTAATAATAAAAATTATCATTACAGTAATTTTATGGCTAATTTACAAGGAACAATCAGTCAAGAACAAATTATAAATAATATTATTTAAGTATTTATTATTACCCGTTTCGTTGTTACAATATTACTAGTGTGGTAAAGTAGTTAACTTATTAATATACTTCATATTCATGGGCACCTTATGTGGTTAATTATATATGAATTTGTAAAACACTTTTAATTTATTAAAAGGAGGGCTGTGGATGCATGAATAACACATTAATAAATAAAGTTTCAGGATCAATTATAAATATTTATCTCACTGTAATATCCGAGCGTGCGGACAAAAGATTAAAGATGTACGGGTGAACCCTCGTAAATTTTAAATTAAATTCCTCTAAAATCCAGTAATTTTCAGAGACATCGTGACCCACTACACTCTATTCAGCTAGGACACGTCAGCAATTTGGTTGCGGTCTGAAAGGGTTAAGTTAATGGCCATCATTTAGTGGGAGAGTCATAGGGCAACAAGGATGAGAGTACCATTGGGAGAATTTTATAGTTTTATTTCTATTCTTGTACAATATTAAATTATTTTTATATATGTGTTTATATCTAAATTATTTAAACAAACATTTTGCAAATATTACATAAATAAATAAATACCATAAATGCAAGATATGTTAAGAGTTTCAACGTATTTTATACATTGCATTACATTAAAGAACAACATATAAACTAAATTTTAAAGTATATTGTTGTCCTATAAAAAATAACTATTGTCGAATAAAAATTGTAGCATCTTGTTGGTAAATATAAATGTACACTAATAAACTTAATGGCCTCATTGTATTTAGATTTAAGTATGGTGAAAGTAATTGGACATTATTATTATATTGTTAAAGTAAAGATAAGATACATTACCCCTCAGTATTGTATCCATATTTATTTAATGTTCGTAATAAATTATGTATTTAGAATTATAGAAAATATAAAATGATATACATATTTATATACACGCTTCACAAAAAAACTTTCAAACTAGGCACTTCTAAATAAATACATTGAAAATGTTATGTTATATACAATAGAATCCCATATTTCTAAGTCACAACAGACATACTTATGATAATCTGAAAAAAAACTTTGTAGGCTTTTGTTAACATTCTGCTTGTATAAAATAATCTATATTATATATTTTTTAGTTATTATAAATAATAGCGATTCAATAATTTGCAAACAAATATAACTATTGTAGATATGATACAAATATAATAAATTTGTATAATTTTTTCATTTCGTCCACACTATTTTTATCTTAGTAATTTAAATTTAAATTTCAACGAAAGAAATGAAACATAACATCTTCGTAATAAAATCAGTAAGTTTATAAAACCTCTTTTATTCAGTGTTCAGTTTTAATAAATGTTTGCATTAATATTATAAAAATATTAGGACTAGATATAAGCATGATTTATATTGTATAAACTGGTTTTAGTATAAAAATAAAAATTATTCTCTTTATACGCATTTGATGTCGTGAATACCTATTATTTATAATAATAATAATTATATATTTATTTCCCAACAGAAACAATAATTCTATTTACAGGGAAAATGTATAATATCCTTATAATTAAAATTAAGTATACAAAACAAAATATCTAAAACATAAAATATATCTAAATTATAGTGAAAAACAAAAATACCAAAATAGATGTGAAAGTAACATAACAAAATTTCGCTATATTTAATTATAGTTGAAAAAGTAACTGAACGGTTTAAGAAAATGATAAATAATTACAACAGTGCACAAAGTTTGCTTTTAAATGTAGTAATAGAATCCCCAAAAATATCAATTGAATGATGAATTTGATTGTATAATCTAATCATGTTAGACAATGGTGAGTTTAGATTTAACGTTGTACGACTTCTCAAAGATTGAAATATCTGAGGATTTCTACTTCCACAATGAGAGACGTGTATATTAATTAGACGTAGAAAGTTTGGATCATCGACTGCCCCATTAACAATTTTGTATAAATAAGTAACATAATTTATACATCTGCGCTTGCTTAGAGAGTTAAGATTAAAAATTGAAAGCAAATTGTCGTATGTAACAGAATCATCTGGATAATGTCTGTATTTTTTAAAATAAAGGTATTTAAGAAATCTTCGTTGTACTTTTTCAATTATATTTATGTATTGCTGATAAGCGGGGCTCCAGATGATTGAACCATATTCCAATTTGCTCCTTACATATGCAAAATATAGTAAAAGTATTGACCGCATGTTATTAAATTTATATTATAATATGATTATTATTACATGTAGATATTATTCAAATAATTAAAAAATTACTATACATCAACATAAATAAGACATAAATATATCAAAATGCTTGTCAATCTGTATTTAAATTGTTAATCTCATTAAATAGATATTATTTTATTGCACATAAGACAAAATTAAAGATTACACAAAAAATAAAAATTACATGTTATATAATTAGATGAAACTCAAAATTATTATTTTAAATTTAAGTAATGAAATAAAGGTCTTCAAATAATTTACAAAATTATAATTTTACCATTATTAAAGCTCAATTATGCAATTTTCTCAGCAGTAAGGAAACATGTTATAGAATTCCATGTTTTTATTGTCTATGATACTTTTACCTATCTTTTATATGAAAATACTAGAATTAGTATATTCTATTTTTAATCTTAATTTGCTTTTATAATTTATTTATATATTTGGTATATGGTATTTATATAAACTTTAAAGGTAATCAAAAAGTTTGCATTTACAAATTTCCATTTCTAATTTTAATAAATATTGCATTTAAACAAAATAAAAACCTTGAAATTTATTAGTGAAATAAATTAATGTTTAAAAATATAAATATAAACAACTAATCAATTATAAGTTTATTCATTATTCTCTCTTTTAAAGGCCTTTTAAAGCATCCTATATAATTTTAAATAGGCATTTAGCCTTAAAACATAATAAATACTATGGTTTCCTTTAATTAACATATTATAAATTACTTGATTTAATTAATTATGTCTTCAGTGTGCTTCACGAGAATCTGTATTCGCATCTTTGTTATTTTTCATTTTTATCATTTGATGTTAGAGATAATAAGAGTGTACATTTCTATAAATACTAATGGCACTATTTATAGTTGAATTAATTATCCAAAAAATTCTATTGGTATATGCATTCTTTAAAAAAAAGCTCATTTATATATACATAAACACATGTTGTTAATAACCAACCACAACTATAATTAAAAATTGTATTATTTTTAATATCGCAATCTCTGAAGATATTCTATTTAACATAAATAAATAAAGAAGCTCCTAAATTAATATTAATATAAAGACATATATAGAGATTAAATATATGCATAAATCAATAAAAATGTCATAAAATAGGTAAAATTTCAAATTATTTAAAACTTCCACTATTCATTAATATACAACCAGAGTCTAAGAGGATCCGGCGAAGCCTGTTATACTAGGAAAGCAATGTAATGCATAAAGCATTTCCTTATTAAATACTTAATTTGATTTTCTCTATGTACATGAAGACCTATTACAAAGAAGGGAATTTCCGAAACCTTATTATATCGGATTTGATCAAGTAAAATATCTTAGATAATATTAAAGTCTTAAAATCAAGACGGGATCTATGAGGGAAGTATTAGTTTGATATAGATGCTTACAAAATAAATGATAAAAGTATGACTTTATAAGTAAGTCATGAAAATTAATAAATAATTTATCAGTAGATTTCGATAAGCATACTGCAAAACAATTACATAATCTATTATTGATGTTAGTCTATTTTCTTCCTCAGAATTTGTGGATATATAATGGTAATAAGGGGTCTAGTATTCTTTCTTCTTTTGTCGTTAGCTGTTCTATTTTAATTTATTGCTTAATATTTGATTTTTTATATTTTAATTTTAAAAGGATATCCTAGTAATTTTATATATTCCGGTAGATTATTATATTGTTTGATTATTTTGGTCATTAGAGCTTCTTATTATTCTATTTTCTTAAATCTTTTTATTCTTATATTAGATTTTCTTTTAATTTATATTCGCACCCTTGTTTATTTAACTTTAGTTCTATAAATATCATGATTTGATCCACTTTATAGTTAAGTAGTAAATTATTTAATAATATCAGTTTTTGTATTTGTATGCAGAGTTCGTTTCTGTTTTTAGTTGTGTGTTCCAGATAGTATTTAAGTAGGTGATTGTTCTTTACAGGGGGCCTTGTTTATATATTTTTTCTCAGTGTATATACTAGATAGTTTAATTTGTTAAATTTTATTCTTTTGATATTGATGGAATTAACGTTTTATGATTGTTTTTGAAAATATATTACATTCATTTAAGGACAGTAGGCTATTGTGGTACCAGCTATTTGAAGTCTATGTTGCTATCTTGCTAAACGTTCTCGTAATTACTTCTTGAATATACTATGCAAGTATGGTCTATGTAGATGTATCGTTTTCCATTGAAGTTTAATTGTAGTAGATCGTTTGTATATATTATAATATCGGTGGTAGGTTTCCTCCTTTGGGTATTTCGTATTCAGCATCGAATGGTTTGCATTTAAAGTCACACATTATTGTTGTCTATGATCAGTTTGTTAAGTATTTTTTTGTTGGGGTTAGTTCATTACCTCTTATACCGCTTGCCATAAATTTTTCGAGCAGTGCTTTGTTTTCAAATATTGTTAAATGCTTTTTCGATTTATTTAATTTTATCATATTAATAATTTATTGCTTTATAAAACTTTGTATTATTTTATTATATTATATTGTCGGTAGTTTTACTTACTTTCCTAATATAAGGAAAGTATTGTTTTCGTGAAATTTTTTTGACATGTTTTCTTAACGGAAATATCCATTTTGAGGTCCCCCGAAACGAATCCACTTATTTCTGGAAAAAAGATTTTCTGCCTGTGTGTTTGTCGTTGGGCGCTGTATCTCAAAAATGAATGAGCTTTTTAAGATGAAACTTTAAACTTAATATTTTATCGTTAAAAACTGGAACTGAAAAGCTTTTGGTAAACATCCATACTCCGGAAGTGGATGTTTACTCGGGGCATTTTTTGTTTTTTTTTTTCGATATTTTTCTAAATATGAAAATTTTTACTTAACTTTTCATACAAAAGTTAAAGTGTGGCTACAGAAATATGGCTTTTTTATTACTATTGTTCATTTTATTAGTTAACTCTATTATCTCTATTTCTAATACAAGTAACAGGAAAATGGAATTGTTGTTGAATTTAACTGAAATGTAGATGAAAGAATTATCAATAGTTGTGTGATCAAATTGTTTGTTTAATTGTACTGATACGTTGGCGAAATAAGTATTAAATGCTTCTGCTGCCTTATCTTCTGGGGATGTTGAACCATTTTGTTTAATAGTTTCAATATTTTTTGTTTCATGATTTTGATTTGATTTAATTATATACTAAATCGATTTTGATTTATTTTTTGTATTGACTATTTGATTGTCATAAAACGATTTACTCAATAGATTCATTTTATTTTTTGGATCTGCCTTGTGTTGATTACTATAGTCCATAAACATGGTGGGATATGAGGGTCGTATAATTCTTACAGGTTTGTTTGTATTATAACTTCAGTTGGTGAAAAGCCTTGTAGGATCGAGTCGGTAGTTATTACAGATTTCTTCATAACTCTTAATTGAAAATCATATTTGTCATACCTGATGATTGTGTTGCGAAACAATTGTTGTAAACCAATAAAAAGCAATTTTATCTTGTGTTTGTTATCACAGCCCCATAGTCTTATATGCTTTATAGTTCTTTTCGTTGTTTTTTCCTTTCTGTTATGGTTATGGATTTTATCGTTTTTCGAGCGTCAATATGTTCGTTTTTTATTCAATTGATGCCAGTTAGAGAATTTTTTTGTTTTGGAATTTTTGTATGCGGTTATAATTTGGTTATTCTCTATACTAATGTTTAAATTTTTTGTCCTTTCTGTTACAACTTCGTCGTTTTTTTTTTAAATTTTTTGTCTTTTCTACCCCACTATGATTGTGTTATTGTTTATTTTATCTTTTCTACTTTTTGTAGTGGATGTTCCTTGGTTTTTATGTGTTCTTGTATTGTAATATTTTGTTTTTCATTTTTTTTTCAATTCTTTGTTATTTGTGTCTGTATATGTATTTCATCAACCTTGTTGTTAAAGTGTAAGTTTTTTTAATTATTTATTATTTGTTTGTGATTTACTTCCAAGTAGTTTTTAAGTTATTTTAATAATTATTTAGGTGCGAAAGATATACAGGCTTTTTTACAATAATTTAGTTTATGCTTTTATTATATTTTTTGCAGATATGCTAAAAGTTCAAAATTTTCCTTCCTTATAAATAATACCAGTTCTATTTGACGAAGAAAAAAATGGAATATAACAAGTGCTTTTCTTCTTGAAATTTATACATCCGGTTCCATCAAGAATTTGTTATAACAAGCATTCCCTCTATTAATATCAGTTTCCTTTTATCTATAAAAATGCTCGGACCATGCACTAATTACTTGTCGTAAATATGTTTAACATTAATATCGCTAGCATACATTCAGATGAACTAATATTAGGGGATCGTCAATTGTTAACTAATAATAATAATAATAATAATATTTATTTCCTGTGTAAGTACAGTAACAATATATAGACATATAGTAAATACAGCACAAACATGGAAATACGTCAAGATAATTAATAATATTTAATTTATACATATAATACTAAAAAGTGCGAGTCAAACACTCCTTCGTATCGTACGGCTCCAATGTGCACAATAGATTAAATATCAATAGTCTCGTCTGATTGTATGTTTCTGCATTGGCTATATTTTGTGGAAGATGATTATAAAATTTTATGCAATTATAAAGTGGACCTTGCTCAAATTTATTTAACCTGTGTGATGGTTACCTGGAATTAGTGCCATGTCTGGTATTGTAGGTACTATTTAGAGTATATTCGGAAAATAATTCTCTATTCTTGCACACAAACTTAATACACTCATATATGTAAATAGCTGGAACCGTCAAAGTGCCTAATTTTTTGAACACCCCTTTACAGCTGTCGGTTTTTCTTATCCGACACATTGTTCGAATTGCACGCTTCTGAGATATTAATATAGAACTACTTTGTGCACTGCTACCTCAGAATAAAATTCCATATTTAATATGGGAGTAGAAATTGGCATAATAGAATGTTTTAACGATATGGTCGTTAGTATTACTGGCAAGAATCTTTAAACCATAGCATGATTTGCTGAGCTTAGATGTATGTTTGTCAATATGTGGTCGGTAACTTAGAGTTTCATCAAGTATTACTCCAAGAAACTTAGAACTTTTTATAAATTCAAAATTGTGATTATTTAAGGTTAAATTATGGGGAGTAATTAATGATTGATTAGACTTAAAAAATATTGTATTTGTTTTATCTGCATTTAAAATTAATTTATTTTTTATAAACCACTCATTAAAGCGTTTCATAATTATATTTCCAGAACTAATGATATCGGAGTATGTTTCACCGTAAAGTAGCAGATTTATATCATCTGTATAGCAAGTAATTTCACTATTTGCATGTATATTGTCAGATATATCATTTAAGAAAATATTAAACAGAAGAGGGCCCAAAATACTCCCCTGGGGAATCCCCATTTCAATTGATAATTTATCAGATGTCGTTTCAACCATGCCGTCATTTATTTTCACTGACTGTGTTCGATTGCTTAAATATGAGTAAAACCATTTATTTGCAATTCAGCGAACGCCATAGTTAGTTAGTTTAGTCAATAAAATTGAGTGCTGAATCGTACATACAACTTGATTATTATCTAGAGCTGTTAAGATTGATTGAATGTATTAAAAAGGGGTGTGTCTATACTCTTGCCTTTAGTAAACCCATGTTGACATCTGGAAAATAACTGATTTGTCTTGAAAAAATCGATTAATCGATTTGACATTATAATTTCTAGTATTTTTGAAAATGTACACAGAATACTAATTGGTCTATAATTTGTCAGGTCCTCAATGTTTTCTTTTTTATATATGGGTTTAATAATTGAATATTTTAACAAATCTGGAAATATGCCTGTATTAAAAGAGCTATTAAAAATATCATTTAGTGGTTCCACAATACTATTAATGCAGACTTTTATTATGGATATCGGTATATTATCATACCCACAACTTTTTTTATTTTCCATATCAGAAACAACTTTTAGTATTTCAGGTTTAGTGACCGGTTCGAGTAACAACGAATTGCTATTTATTGGTATATTGCACACCTAGGAATCGTCATTTTGATATAATTGACCACTTAACAAATTACTTGCAGCGTATTTAAAGTAAATATTAAAATCATTAGCTTGCTGTTCTATGTTATTAGTATTCGGTAAGGTAAGGTTTCCATTTCTCTTAGTGCTCACAACGTCACCAATTATTTGCCAGGCAACTTTAGATTTGTTTGATGATTTTGCTAAATTATTTTCGTAATAAGAACATCGTCCTCTATTTAGTAATTGCTTATATTTTGCAGTTTCTGTTTTTAATGCAGGTTTATACTCCGGCATATATTGAGACAGTGTTTCATTGCATTTGAATTTTACACTGTATTGTTTCAGGTGACGTAAATTTAAAATTTTGTTTTTGGTAGGTTTCACGTTTTTCAGTGGAAAATGTTTATTGACATATTTTAAAAAGATGGATATAAATTGGGAATATTATTAGTATCGTAGCATTTTTTAACAGCTTCAAAGGATTCACTTTCAATATCAGTGCAAAATTCAAATAATGCACGCTCGGAGTATAGCCTAATTTTATAAAATTTCACAAAATAATCATTAAAGTTTAAGCTTTGTGTTATAATTTGTGCCTTATGATCAGATAAAAATGTAATGATAACATTTGTATAATTATTATTCTAGTTTACATTTGTTATGATGTTATCAATACACGTACCAGTGCCATTGTAGTGAATTCGAGTGGCTTGATGTACATTTAAAATTGCATTATGTGCCATCAGCAAATTTTTAAATTCTTTAGTTTCACATGAATTCTTCAGCGTATTAATATTGAAATCACCAGCTATACTCCTTATAAAAAGCTTTAATTGTACTTTTAACTGTCTTCTTTAATAATAGCTAGTAAGAGATTTACTAGCTTAGGACATCATCAGTCTTCCATTCCAAAGTACAGGGTTCAGTTTTTATCTTTAAAAGGGTAGTTCTGTTAGAAGTTCTTTTATTGTCGAGAATATCGACTCATTTGATTTACTATGGCGTATGGTTCGTTCAATTTTTCTTCATAGTGTATTTGTGTTTTGGAAGAAAGGATAATTTTACCTAGAAAAATACATGTATATGTTAATAGGGTAAAAGAGGATATATCTGTTGATGCAGTTAAAGGTCATGTACGTAATATTTTATCTCATGATAACTTTACATGCGATATTGAAGAAAAGGCGTCCTTTTACAATAGTAATAATTTTTTAGAAGATAAATCTAAACTGATGAACTCCTCTAGGAGATTTTAATATACTTGTAAATGTAATCGTTAGCTTGATAGATTGTTTAGATACATTAAATGTTCAATTTAATAATTGCAGCGGTCATAATACTAGCTTATTGTGTGACATTTTTCGATCGTATGGACTGGAAAAATCTCTTGATTTCCCCAACCGTGCTATTAACACATTAGATAATATATTTAGAAATATAGAAATATTGATAGTGTTTCCGATTGAAACCGTCCCATCGGATCATACAACAAATCCAATTGCTACATGAGATTGACACATCTAAATTAATTAAGAGCGGGCGTGTTTATTCTATTTCAGAGTCTATCTCTATGCAATTAGGATGTTATTTACAAAATTAGCGATGCAAACACCAAATAGGATACATTTCATAATTTATTTTCCACTATATTTAATGATATATTTCCGAAAAACGTATAAGGTGCAAATCTTCTCACAATAATAAAATCTACTGGTTTAATAATAAACTTGAGAATATGAGAGAGGGGCTGCATTTTATACGTCTAGCATATCAAAAAAAATCACACCTGACAGATATCTACCTTAAGTATAGATTTGAATATAGAACTGCTATAAAATTAGCTAAACGAGAGGTTAATGCAAATGTTATTAGCCGTTCTAATAATAAAAATAAAGCTATGTGGCAAATTATCAAATCTAATACTAACAACGCGTCACTTAGAGATGAACTCTGCAACACATTCCAAATCAATTTAGCATATCCTTAATAATTCTATAAAACACATCATTAACTCGATTCAACCTGGTAATATTGATGCTTCAAAGTTATTGGAATCATCTAAACATAATATTATATTTGCTTTCAAGCAAGTATCAGTGTCCTATGTAAGGGATGTAACATGTAAACTAAAAACTAGCAAAACTAAAGACAATTTATGGATGGTCTGTCGAGAGTTGCAGAGAACTGATTTTAATTCCACTGACCCACATTATTAATACTTGCTTATAATTAAACATGATTCCTAACCTAATAAAAGTGGCATTAGTAGTTCCTGTTTTTAAAATAGGAGACAGGTCAGTTCCTTCTAATTATAGAAACACCTCTAGTATTCCAGTCTTTTCTAAATGTATAGAATGCAGAATGTATAACCAAATTGTGTCTATTTTAAAGGAAAATAATATACTGAATGAACATCAATTTGGGTTCAGATAAGGGCTCTCGACTACTAATGCTATATTATAACTCACAAACAATATTTTTAGTACTTTTGAGGACGGAAGAATATCACTTCTCTTGACCTGACAAAGGCTTTTGATTATGTTAGCCATGACTTTCTGATACAATTTTCACACTGACCAAATCATATCTGGTAAAGAGATGTCAAGCTGTAGGGGTCAATGGCACATTTTCCTCTATCCGCCTACTAGAGCATGTCGTGCCCCAGGGGTTTACACTGGGTCCACTTCTATTCTTAATATATATTAACGATTTTACTAACAGTGTAGAGAATGTACGGACTATATTTATGCAGACGATACTACTCTAATTACCAATTGTAACCGGCTTGATCAAACTTTGCAACTGGAATTAAACCCATCGAAAATAATGTGATCATGATGTTAATGTCTTTTCGAGCGAAGCGAAGTTATTGGGACTTGTGATAAATTCTTGGTTAATTTGGACGCTAAACACGGACACTCTAACTGCCAAATTATGCAGTAATATATTCCTACTGAGAAATTTAGCAAATCCTAAAAACTGAATATTATGCCACATGCCATAGTATAATGACCTATGGCTTGCTTATTTGGGGGCACTATTTGCACTGCAGCGACGAGCTATAAGAATTGTTGCGGGAGGCAAATATCGCGATGATTGCAATGACCTATTCAAAGCATTAGGCGTGTTGACTCTTCTCAGTATATTTTGGAGTGTCTTCTCTATATCAGGAATCATCTCGCCCGGTATAAAACAATAACATCCATATATACACACGATACAAATAAATGGAGACTAGTCACGTCCAGAAATAATCCCAGGTATTGGGGGATTACGTTTTACAACAAGATTTCAGCTAAAATTAAAAACTTACCAAGTCAAACATTCAAAACAACGATAAAACGAATTCTCATTGATAGGGCCTATTTCAATTGGGATCAATACTTAGTTAATTACGATGTGGGGCATAAGACCTGAAGCAGAACCATTATAGTTTACGTCATTTTTTAAACCTAAGTTATTGTTTTGTATTTAATCAGCTGAACCTAAATTTAGCTTGCTTCGAAACCCCTTATGGTCAAAGAAAAAACCAGTTAACACTTAAGATAAGATAAAAAATTGATATTATGTCGAGTTGTTGATTTCAAATATGACTGAAAAACTCGGACTTAGCCATATTTAAAATCAACAACTCGGCATAATTTCAATTTTTACTTTCCATATATACGAAGTATATTTATGGGAAGTATTTTTTTCGTGATTTTTTTTTGAATTTTTTTTTCGGAAATATCCGTATTCTAATTTCTGGAAAAAAAAATTGTGTCTGTGTGTGTCTCTGTCTGTCTGTCTGTCGGTCGGCGCTGTATCTCAAAATCGAATGATCAGAACTGAAAAGCTTTTGGTGAACAATTATAGACCGGAAGTGGATGTTTATTCGAGGCGTTTTTTTGTTTTTTCGTGATTTTTTTCTAAATATGAAAAATTTTAAAAAACCGTTCAAACAAAAGTTAAAGGGAATGAAAAACTGAATAAGTTTTATTAAAACATATTTTTCATAAAATTCTTAACTTTTGAGAAAAAAAATAAAAATTGAAAAATTTGACATTTTTTGCCAATTGCTGATAAATTATTATAGTTACATGAAACGTGTATTACAAATAATTGTAGAGAATTCAAAACTGGATAAACCATTAAGAATAGCCCTTTTGCGTAAACCTCATAGTTTTCTAGTAAAATATAGGGAAAGTACTATGATGGCCACATCACCATTTTATTTATCTTATCTTAAGTGTTAAATGGATTTTTCTTTGATCATAAGGGGTTTCGAAACAAGCAAATATTTTTATAAAGAATAAGTTTTTTTTCCTAAAATTCACATTAAAAAAGTTTTTCCTATAGGAAACCCCATCACTTTACACACTGTATATATGGTATATAGGTTCCATTTGATTATTAAATTATTTTAATTTTATTTGATAATTATTTTATATGTTTTAATTAGTTGCGGTAGTAATATTTTGTACTTTATTATATAAATTAATATTTATTTATAACCTAGACTAACTGCTGCATTTACCACTATTAATGTACATTGTTTTTTTAAGCAAGTATTTACTTCGAATTATATCAAGTTCCAAACCAAGAAATACAATTATTTATGTTAATTAAGAGAAAAATGACATTTTTCTGCACGCAGTTATTTAACCGTTTCGTACAAATAGGTAAGAATTCGTAACAATTTATGTTTGATAATGTCTAGCTAATCGAAACTTTAAAAGATGATTTTAAATAAAGTAGTAAAACAGAGTCACCATATCTCCTTCTTCATTATATTCAAGATTTACTAAAAAACGCCTCTATAATTAAACATTTAATTTATTTTATGGAAACGTTCAAAATATCTAAAAATATTACAATTATAAATGTTAAGTTCTCAACTTGTTGTTATAATTATTTGATAGAGTATTTGGCGCATTTGTACATTCTCATTAAAATATTATTATACTATACAAAGACTTTTGTACAACTAAGCATTATAAGATATGGCAATTGCAGTTCATTTATTTCTAAAAAATATGAGCATAAAGTGTTAAATTTGAGCTTATATTTACATATGTGATATTTGCTAATAATGAATTAATGAGTAACACAATTATGATTTTCAATCAATAGTGTTATTAGTAGTCGCCGAAAGATCCCTCGATGAAAATGCGAAGGGCCCGATTCAGAATCCCAACGCTTTGCCAGCGTAAAATCACGGTAAAGCGTAGGAATTCTAAAGCGGGACAGCCACCCCAATAAGGTCACACGTAGTTTTTTAGAAATTGAATTTTTGTAGGTTTTCCCGCTGAAACGAAACGCGCTGGACAAATAAAAAGGGCGAATATAAAGGAAGGTAAATAATTTCATGCCTACGGTGCTTGTTTATATTGAAGACGACTAAACAAAATCCGCGTGTTGACAATGTTTTGTTCAGTTTTATATGATACACACGTACATCCAGCGGGTTCTCATAATATTTTAGATGTATTTATGTACACAGTTATATAAACGTAACATACAATATAAGAATGTTTGATCAGAAAACAATCTATTAAAATTTAAATATGGGATATTTATTTACTTTTTGATAAAGATGAATAATGCTACTTCGCAAATATTAATAATAAATGCCTAAAATGTGTTTGTGAAATTTTTGTATATCAAATAATCCTTATGTTACCCAGACTAAATATTAGCATTTCTTGAAATAAAAATACATTTTTAAATAAAAGTATATATTTTCACTTAGTTACACTGTTACAAAATTATATAATTTTATCTAATTAAAATGTATATAAGTAAGTATCTCTCAATCAGTTATATAATTTTCAGTTTAAGTGAGAAATACATTTATATACTTTAATAAAAGTTATGTAACGTTATATAATTTAGTAAATTTATACAATAAATAATGAATGAACATGATCGGAAAAATGATTATTAAGTACATAAATTACAACCAACATTTACAAAGAAGTTCGTTTAGTTTTGACATACTCTAATTAATCGTGGAAAACTTTATATATTTAAAACTCAAAACTAGTGCAACCTCGCAGCAAACATAATCTGATTTTAGTATTCATGAAATGAGATTAATTAATAAGTTCCGTGTATTCTTCTGATTTTCGAATACTTTGCTAACATTTGTCATAAAATATAAATGAGCTTTACTAAGTTTACTCATCCTTTCATCGGCCATTTAAATTATTTCTGAAAGTATATAATTGAATATATACATGTACGTATATAGATTAAGGTATAATAATTAATGTAGTTAAGTAATAATATAAACTATAGAATATAAATGATTACAGTTTTATGAATGGCTGGATTACATAGAATACAATTTTTGGCGATAATGATTTCTAGGTGAAATGATCTTATTTTAAAACGACCACTTAGTTTATATAAGTTTAGGTGAATGTATAGTATGTTTTTGATACGTGAAAACATAAATATAAGTCATTTAACAATAAATAATGATTCATATTCATTTATAACAAACTATATATAAGGTACCTTTTATTGTATGTTCAAAAACATCTATAAAAGTAATTTTTCCTTAATGTCATTTCTATAGCTACGTAATAATGATAATAATAAACCATCTATTTTTATATACGTTATTTATAACCTAATATAATGTATAATAAATAATAAGTATATTGCCTTACATTAACAATAATTTGATTAGTGTTATGCAAATGTTTCTTGTTGGTTATAAAGTTATATCAAATGTCTTGCTATTAAAGATATATATCGTGCGAAGCTGCGTTAAATTTTTTTGATAAGTTTAACGATATAACAGCCGAATAACATTATAACATTTTAAAATACATTTTCTACATAAAGTATAAATACAATATATAATTGGTAAATAATTTAGATAAATGCTACAAAATGATTATTCAATACTATCTCTAAAGTTACGAAACGCCTGCGCTCACAAGAATAGTCTCAAAATTGAAATGCGCTAATTAAATAAATTGACAAACGCAAGTTGCTTGTGCTAATTGGAACGGAATTTCAAATACGAACGCCTTCAATTAAAATTAGTTTCCGCGTATCCGTGATTTGTTTATTCGTTGTTTTGTCAAATTGTTATTTGAATGCGAAAATGCGATACCGTAATTCATTTTATCCGGGATTTGAGCATAATAATTGACCCCTCCGCTAGTTTCCTAATTGGGTACAAATAGGCTTTAACGTAGACAATATTTACATGGTGATTTAATTAGTGGTAGCGCAGAAGGATGGGGATTTAGCTAATTACCATGATTTTGTTTGTTAGTCCCCGTCGTTCTAAAAACTACCTCTCTTATTCTGCCGGCAAGTAAATTGTATAATTCATTTGGTTGACTTACTTATGATTAAGTGTATTGTAATAATTTGGTTATGTTATAAAAATATATGTATAAATTCATATTATTCTTTTATAATATATATAAAAATTGTAAATTAATAAACAATTGTGATGTAAAGATTTTTAAAGGTAGTTAGTAATTGTTTTCAATCGAGATTGTTTACTAGTATAAGCTTTTTATTTTATTATAATATTTGTATCTACCATTGATAATGGGTTTAAAAAACGGCCATATATAAGAAAGTAGTATTGCTTCACTATAAATGCATTTTTTTATATTTAAAGATTTCATTCCTTAAATAGCTATCTAATTAAAATTACAATTATCATGTTATGTTATGGATTCGGTGGGTCATATGGCCTCTGAGCCTTCCAAAATTATGTTGACCTAAGAAATCTTTTGTAATGATCCCTGACCTACTCGAGTCCCATAATGTCTAGGCTCTTAACGTAGCTTGCGATAATTTGAGGGTTAATCTGTACCAGCTCATCAGGCTTTACACAGGCCAATGACAGGTAGTTCCCTCTTTGATAGGACAGGGCAGAGCAGTCACACAGTAAGTGCTCTGCTTTTTCTTGTGCCTTGTTACAGAATCTGCAACTGGCATCTGTTGTCTGACCCATCTTAGTAAGGTGTCTGCTCTGGTATTTCAGAGGGCAGTGTCCGGTTAGCAGGGCGGTTATAAGCCTTAGGTTGCCCTTGCTTAACCTGAGAAACCTTTTTGCCTGCCGCAAGCCAGGCGTGCTCCTCAGGTGGGCACTGGCTCATTCTCTTAAAGCGGACTTTTGTTATTCCACTGTAAGTTTCTGGTCCAACAAATGGATTTTTTGAGCCCTCTTTGGCGAGGCTGTCGGCGATTTCATTGCCTTTGATCCCAGCGTGACTTAGAACCCAGAGTAATTTAACTCTGTTATTCCTAGCCAGCTGCTTTAGGGTTAGTTTGCACTCCCAGACAGATTTAGACTTGCATGTAGATGATTTTATTGCCTTTAATGCAGCGTTGCTGTCCCAGCATATACATATCCTCCTTTTGTTGTAACCCCTTTCTAAACATACGTGGGCGTTGTGTTCAAGGCCTCGATATCTGCCTGAAATATCGATGGGAATCAGCCCAATGCCCTTGATAAGCCGAATCGAGGGCCAGTAATGTCGAATTCGATTCCCTTATCAGTGTTAGATCCGTCAGTGAACCAAACGATTGAGGAGCATTGTAACTGCCTGACTTTTGCTTCAATATCATAGTGGCTATTGATGGTCACTTCAATCGTTGACTCGAGGTCGAAGTTAGTTATCATTTGGTTTTTGGGCATGTATATAACTCTTTCGCACACAGTGTTGAGGATATTAAGGTACCCGTTAAAGTGTTCATATTTTGGAGTGTTTATCTGAATTATTCTTAGGGCGTCTAATGCAGTTTACCTTTTCACATGCATATGCAGAGGTGTGAGGTTTAGCATGGCCTCCATTGTTCCAGTAGAGCACGTGCTCATATAATACCCAGTCATGCCAGCCGTTCAACCTTACTGAGCTTTGTTTGGGTTGTGATCTTCGTTGTATTTGTCCACCAGGCCATGAAACCATAGGTGATTATTGGACTTATTACCGTTATGAAAAGCCAATATATAATGTTGGGATGTAAACCCCAACTTCTGCCAAATAGTCTGCGGCAAAACTATATTGCCCTTACTGCTATGGCAGCGGTATTGTCTACATGGGTTTTTCAGTTAGGCCTCTGACCAAAAGTAAAGCCGGATATTTAACAGTGTTGGAAACCCAAGAATGTTCCATTCATTATTGGTGCCTGAAGGCTTAACTTTCTTCGCCTTGTAAATGGAACAAGTACAGTGTTGTTGGGGTTTATTGTGAGCCCCTTCTATAGGCAACATGCACTTACTTTTTGAAGGGCTGTCTGCATGCAGTTAGACACCATCATGCTTTCCCCTTACTATGATGACGATATCATCAGCATAGCTTTGTATGTCAAAATCGTCATTTGATAAGACTGGCATTAGTTTATCGACAACTAGTGACCACATCAGAGGCGATAGGACTCATGTGGATGTGGAGGTATTAATTCCTCTTGCCCTAGTGGCCGTACCTATGGGTTCATAGGAGGTGTTGTCAAACGCACCTTCGATGTGCAAGAATGCACATAGAGCCACTTCTTTGTTTGCGATGCTCTTCTCTATTACACCTGTTAGTGTATGAAGGGCATTTGTAATTGATTTGCCTGCTTTAAAGGCAAATTGGTGTTTATGAAGGGGAAAGCTCTGGAGCGCTATTCCCCAAATATTGTTGTCAATGATTTTAGTAGAAAGGAGGTGAGGCTTATGGGGCGATATTACATGGGCTCGTCAGTTTGGCGTTTGCCAGCCTTTGGTATAAACACCAACGCCACTTCCCTCTATTGCTTGGGGATATACCAAAGAGAGTAGCTAGCTCTGAATATTTTGGTGAGAAGCGGTATTAAATCCTCCCCTTTCTTTTGCAGGAGGGCCGGAAAGATATCATTTGCACCCGCGGATTTAAACGACTTAAAGCCATTGATCGCCCATGTTATTATGTTTGGAGTGAATATTTTTTTGCTAGTTTTTTGCTTTCTCTGGTAGGGCGTTCTTCTACCTCCAAGTTGACGACAGGTGGGTAGAGTAATATCTATGAAATTTAGGATATAAAATATACGAACCTTTCGGCTGAGTAAGTAATCGATATAAGTTGTGTTTTAATACTCACCAATATGTGAAACATGGTTTATGAACGTTTGAAGCTTACCTGAAACAATATTTACTATATAAATAAATACATAACACAAATAACACATTTATAAATAAATTATTATTTATTATTTATTGCTTTGACACCTTGACTTATAGAAAAGATACAAATTTAATTTTTTATCAATTAAATTGATGATATAATTGATATAATTAAATTAAATATAATATTACCATTAACTTTATTAAATTAACGAATTAATACCTTTTAATTTTAGATCATATATATTGTGATTTTTGATATTTGATGATAATATTTATAGAAGTATATATAAAACTTCCCAAAAGGGAATAAATATAGCATATTTGGTAAGTTAATAACAATGAGTCTGGAAGCAATCAAGGATTATCACATGTCTGTTGGAAGGAAGGTCAATGAATTTTTAAATTCTTAGTTTGTTTCTATAACACCGGTTCACATTTTCAGGAAACCAACTTGGAAATATAAAACTTAAAGTAATTGTTACAGTTATATATATATATATATATATATATATATATATATATATATATATATATATACGAAATAAGTTTAACATACATCCGGAAATAGGGGAAAACATCAGGCCAATCTGGTCGTTTATTACCAATTATCCCGGATTAGCGCGGGCTTTGTGAATTTCTAATGATTCCAATTTGCGTCCCTCTTCGGTTAAATAAATTATCCAAAATACAGAATGTTTCTCTTCAATAAGATGTTCTGCGAATTTTGATCAATTTGGTTATTCAAAGGCTGTTTGAGTCTAATATTAAAGTTGCGGCCAGATTGCCCTGTTTATACACCTTGACAATTTGTACTTGTAACCTATTCACACCAGATTGGTTTAACAATTTAATTTTAGTATTTGGATTGAACATTAAATTTCAAATTTCGAGTTAAGTCTGAAGGCTACTGTAATATTATGTTTCTATAAAATGTTTTTAATTTTTAGACTACAGTTGCCAAAATATGGTATGGACCTATATTTTTTAGATTCTGCTAATAGTGGATTGCCACAAAACATAAATTTACAAACCTGACAGAGATTGTGCTTATTTAATAAAATATCAACAATTCTGCTGTTATGTCCGTTATTAATTCCTATTCTTTTTATTAAAGGGATTTCGTTTTTTTCTAGATTGGTCCGATAAAAGCAAAAAAAGTGTAGCATTTAGAGTTATATAATTAAAACATCAATAACAATTATCAATGGAAATGTTAGTTTTCCGAGGAGAATGCTTGCGCAAAAATTAATGATACTACCTATGCTATTCTTGATGAATGGGCTTCTATCAGTGCCTTTATTAAAATATACACAGGATGAAAAAATAAAGTTATATGTACAATAAAACATAACATAAATATCAAGGTAAATGTCAACAGAATATCAGAGTTTGATCTTCACATAGGAATACACACATCGTACTTAGTATAAAGTAATTCACATGAGTGCCTCCGGACATAATTTCACGTCCAAAATTAAACTAAGGAATATAACATTTTTGGTCCTAAATGTAATTATGTGACAAGGATATTTCAGATAGGATCGATAATATTATTGCTGATTTGCCCACAAAAGAAAGCCCAACTGTTACAAAATCAAAAAACCCGAATGTCTTATCATCATTATTAAGTGAATTATATATCGCTAGTTGTTTGCGGATTATCTCGGAAGGATGTAAGGATTGCGGTTCTCTTTGAAAATTTTCAATGACTCCAGTAGATTAATTAATGTTGGATTATGCAAAATTTTGAGATTAGTTTTATTCGAAAATTGCATTCTAAATAATGATTTACAAAAGAGCTGGTGTCTTCATTGGGACAAAATTCTGGAAAATGTTCGGAAATTTGCTATTTTATCCTGAATAGCGAATCTCATAGACACCAGATTTATTAAAAGGATTAATTCTATCTTTTGAATCATATATTTTCGAAATATATTTGCCATCGCTCATTTTTCTAAAGTATGTAAGTAAATGACAGATTTATTTAAATTTCGTGTTTTTTAAATATATTAAATCTCTTGTTGCTGACGCTTTTTATATATTTAATTGTGGTAATTGAAAAAATTTAATTTAATTCGGGGGATCTTCTGTTTATCATAGAATGATATATTTGGGTAACCTATGGTGATTTGAAGGAAGGTAATTGTTTATTTGTGGTTAGTAGGTTTATATATATATATATATAATTCAATTTTGTTACTATTATAACCTTCGTTTCGAGAGTGAATTTAAATTTTGGCTGAAAATGTTTGTGTTGTGCCACTGCAACATGCTACAACGTCGTCAACATATCTGTACCCAAGGAAAATATGACTTTTGGCAAAATCTAGTGAGAAATTTTCTTGAATAAGTGGACCTAATGAAGATAACATTGGAAGAACTTCAGTTTACTGATGAGAAATGATTTGTTATTTTATAAGATTTCATTTAGTATTTAAATTGAATGGTCTTGTCATGCTTTTTAGTCTATTTTTATAAATTAAACACTTTGCTTTATATTATTATATCATAAATATATCAAAAGGTTTTCTTACTAAATTGTAAGTTAATAAACTCTTCAATTCTTATTCAATATTCGTTAAATTTACTTTTGTTCATTTTGCTTCATTGCTTTTACTTGCACTAATTTAAGCGTTATATAACAGGTGACTTTAATAAATCAATAAAGAAGTAATATATCAAAGTTGATTACCAGCAGTGATAAACCTGTTTAATTTAGGAAAGAATATTTATTTATAATTACGCAATTAAAGCTATAAGTTAATTATTGTTTTATACATAATAATACATTGTCATGATAAACCTTATTAAACTAAAATAAGAGCAATTAATTATAACTGATTGGATACGTATGTTTTCCATTAGATAGGGGCATATACCAGGGGCTATACATTTCATGCATTTTTTGTTTCAAAAATCCGTTTTAATCTCTACCGCGTACACCCACACATAGACACAATAAAAACTGACACTCTCGAAGCTCGCACATATTCAGAATCAATTTTTTGTCACTCGAATTTCAGGATGTTTATCTGTGTCAGTGACAATTGTAATTTATGGCATTAGCCACGACCCATGAAGCTTTTCAAACCCTTCTCATGAACTGACAAGTCCGCGGGCTGTTTTTTTTGCCAGGATCAGATCGCTGATACTTTTGCATGCAGTCCTCCCTGTGGATTGTGTATCAAATAACGTTGATGAAAAATGTTGAGTGCCTGTGAGGGTATTATCTAGAAATAAATCATTGAAATGAAACAAGATATAATGTATTGATTTACAATAGATTTGAATTTGAATTGTGTTGTATAAAGTGTCTAAAATGTAGTTCTAATATTTATTTATATTTTTAGCACATTTACAAATAAAATATGTAACTGTTTATAAAACTATATATCTTAGATTTCAATAGAGTCATATGTAACAATAAAACTTTTATCTTCGTTGATATGTTAACAAGAGAAACTTTTACTACTAGCGGATATGGTCCAGGTAGTATAAATTAATACTATCAAATGAACATTTCTTAATTTTCAATATTAAAAAAATAATATATACATAAAACCTATCTGACGTCGAAATGGATATTGTGGGTGAAGTAACAAAAATCATATAAGAGTTATAGTTGGTGAAACATAATTGACCAATAAAAAAAAATAACTATTATAATTATTTGGCTTAACTTATTTAAAAATTAAATTAATTTGAAAAATGAGTCAAACCAAGCAATTCTAATTATTAATTTATCTTATGTAAAAGATAGACTGTTTAAGTCAAACATTTTAATATTAAAATCAGTAAATAAAATTGTAAACATTAATGCTGTAATGTGGAATATAGATTGTAAATTTAAAAAAATGAAATATATAAAATATTCACAAATCGGATATCGAATTAAAATTAATAAATAGTGAAATATGTATAAGTCCAAAATCCATAAAGATAAGTTTATTAATTATCAATGTACTGCTATATAAGAGAACATATAAGAACTGTTGTTTAGAATAAATTATGAAAATATTTAAGTTATTAGGTTAAAGGACCTATTTCAAGTGTTAACCCATATACCAACATTGCGCATAGAATAAAATTGCATTGCATCAAAAATTTAATATACAACACATTTCTACCGTAGCTTTCCAATAATCCAATCAAAATGGCAAACACTATTATGTATCAATGAATTGTTTAACAACGAAATGCTTTTATCTGGTGTTGAAAATATAAAAGATAAATAATTGATTTATATATATATATATATATATATATATATATATATATATATATATATATATTATTGGTTTTGAGTTACGCGAAGAGAAATCTCTATTAATAAAACACGTTAGAATTCACTTTCTTCACAATTTATTTTGTATTCACTAGATGTACATTTCGAGCACTTAGTGCTCATTATCAATAGCTAACTAACAAAATTCATATATACAGGGTGTCCCGTTAATGCGGGGAAATGGCTGGACCATAGATTCCTGAAGCCGGTATTTGGCTTCAAAGTTTAAAAAAAAATAATTTCTTTTGTTTATAACAATTGAACGCTCTATTTGATTTGAATGAAATTTATTTTTAATAACTACCATAATATAATACATCATTTCAGTTATTATGACTATCATTGGTTAACAAGAAGTATAAGAAACAGTAGTACCACCACTTAAAAACTAAAATATTTTTTTATTGGTGGATCTAATAAAAACTAAAAAAATACTACTTGAAAAAACATTTAATTTAAAAACTTTTTCATCACTTAATAATATTTGATATCTTTTACGGTTTTTTTCCACAAAAAAATAAAATATATATTTTTTATCTAGTAAAAACAAAATCTAGTTTTTCAACGAATCGAAAATAAATGTTTTTCGTGGCCGTCTTTGTTTAAAAACTGTAAATTATGTATAATAATAATTATTTAGTGTCTTTAAACAATTAATTTTTAACTTTATTATAGTTCATAAATATTCATATTTGGAACAAACAGATATCTTGTTTGTATTAGGATTTTGCAAAGAAAATTGTTTGAAAAGTGTTAGATGTTGTTTTGATTTATTTTATTAATTGATATTATTTAATTTTTATTCAATTGAGTAAGTTTATTTACTTATTAATGAGTGCATAATGAGTATACTATATTCATATTTTATTTTTTTGTGCAAAAACCGTAGAAGATATCAAAAACTAGTAAGAGTCAAAAAAGTTTTTAAATCTAATGCCCTTTCAAGTAGATTTTTTTTGAATTTTATTGGATGCACCAATAAAAAAATATTTTAGTTTCTAAGTGGTGGTACTACTGTTTTTTATACTTCCTGTCAATCACTAATGGCCACAATAACTAAAATGATGTATGATATTATAGTACTTATTAATAATAAATTTCATTCAAATCAAATAAAGCGTTCAATTGTTATAAACAAAAGAAATAAAAAAATTTAAAACTTTGAAGCCAAATTCCGGCTTAACCGTAAATTTTTGGATATAGGTAAGTTGCATTAAATCGTCATATTTTGACCCCAGGAATCTATGGTCCAGCCATTTCCCTGCATTAACGGGACACCCTGTATATATATATATATATAGTTTATTATTATGAGTTTAGTATAATTATATAAATATGCTCGAACATGTTTGATTTAATTACAAAGGAAGAATTATTTCTTTTAAATTTGAATATCTTGGGATTAAGATGTAACATGAATGGAATATATTTATTAAAACATAAATTATTAATCAGATAAAGAATTTTTACTTTAATAACAGTAATAGTAACACATTTTGTATAATATACGGCTTTATTTTATATATTTATTAGGAAATTGAAAACAATTTTATATATACAAAAAATCCATCTATATATTTATTCTTACTAAACTACCAAATAAATCAAATATCGAAATATAAATATATAAACATTTGCATTATTAAATTGAAATTAAATAAAAGATAGGTTTTTGTTATAACCTTATATTGTTAAAAATACTATGGGTAGAAATAAAAATATGATGACACAGGTGCGTCCCGAAATGCAACCTACAAAAGAAAAAAAGTAATCTCGACAGGTTTTCTAACGATGAAGGTGCATTTTACGCCCATTATATCAAGGAAAGGTTCAATAGAAAAGGACTAAACTTAGGAAGTAGTTGACGATAATTCCAGGATTCCTTCAGCCAACGAAATGGGGCAAACTTTAATTGAATAAAATTAATAAAAAGTTCCCTTACAATTTTTAGACTAAAATTCCTTAGATGAGAATAAATAATACTCAAACCGTTATGTTATAGTTTTTAAATAGAAAAATTGACGTTTTTTGTTTTGTTTCTGAAAAGTACGTAAAATTTTAGTTATACTTCTTAATAAAATAATTTTAATACATTTTTTTCAATTATTATTTTTAATGAGATTAGTATTAAACTGGTTGATTAAGTTACGTGAAAATCAAATTAATTTCACAAATAATGCAGTAATAGGCTTTCTTTAAAATTTTATTTGAATTACCAAAATAAAATTGTGAAAAAAGGTTATTAGTGCTTCATTCGTTAAATTAAGGATAGTATTAGTTCATTATAAAATAGTATCGTTTATTTATGCTATTAAAGGTAATGTCGAAATAGATAAAAAGATATTTAATCAATTCGAGATAAGTTCCACGTTATAAATTCTAATGAATTATTTTTACAACACAACAACACAATTGACGAAATTACTTGGTAAAATTTTCAAGAAATCCACAACTAATGTTAAATACATAAAAACAGTAAATAGTTCCGAAATTATAAGAAAACAATTTTCCGAAAAATTAAATTTTTAAATAGATATGTATTATTCTATTTTAAAAATATTATTTATAATGCATTTCGCATTTTAAATAATATAATAATGAAAGTACTTAAAACGGTATAAAAAGGAAATCTCTGACATCCACAAATTTATTCTAAATATTTCAACTATATATACTATTACCAGACTATTCCCAAGTAGCATTATTACTTGTATTCTTAAATCTCCCCAAGGCACACTAGACGTGTCAAGTTATCGTCCAATTGCCCTGTCCCCAGTCTTGGAAAATTTATTTAGAATGATATTATAAAACAAATTAAAGCTCTATATATCTCACCATATTCCTTTTTAGTAATTTGGTCTTCTAGAGCATCGTTCCACTTCTCTACAACTTTCAATCTTTACCTTAAAGTGCTAAACAGCATATCATATCATACCATATACACTATACCGTAATATAACCGGTGTCGTTTTGCTAGACTTTCAAAAAGCGTTTGACTCACTCTGCTATCAGCGTTGGCTGTTTAAATGCAATTCATTAAAGATCGCACCTTATCTCCTTAACTTAATCGAAAACCTCTTATTCAATAGTCTCCTACAAGTTAAAATCCGAATACCATATCACGTGGTTCTTAAGAGACACCTTCCTCAAAAAGGTATCCCTCAAGGCTCACCTTTTTTATCAATCCCTGATCCCCATTACCACAACCCTTCAGCCTACACGTTTCTGTACATAGATGATACTTTGTAGACTACCTTAATTAATGGTTTGAAAAGGGGGGACTATTGATAATAATAAAGACCTTTTCATTGTAGTTCAATGGTTCAATGTCATCACTACTTTTTTGTAAATACCCAAGGATTATATTAAACCCAAAATTAACATTTAAAAAAGCGTTCCCAAACCTAAAAACGCGTGTCAAAAGCATTTCAAAAGGTTTTTTAAATTACCGTGTAATTGAAACTAGTGACAGAAAAGTAAAATTATAAATGGTGTGGTGCCTTCAAATTTCATGAATTAAGCATTTTCAAGAGCCTCACTTATACAAATCAAGGCAATAAAAAAATAATTTATATTTACAAAATAATCTGCAGACCTCTTCTTGACTACCTTGCGACCCTTTTAAATCCTTCTGCTCTAAAAATATCCGGTTATCCGAACGATTAGACCTCGTTATACTAACAAAAAATTGACATATCCTCAATCGCAAACATAATCTATCTTTCCAATTGAATAACAAATTACATTCTTCACACAAAAATTGACCACCAACAAACATAATCTTGACATACTTTAACCATATATGTACGAGGGCGACCTGAAATGTTTCCGGAATCGAAAAGAAAAATACGGTATTGATGTGGTTTCTTATTTTTATTTTTCGATCTAGTCTTCTCGAAGATCAATACACTTTTTCAAACAGTCTCTTCAAATCGTCGGAAAATAGGATATTTCGAGGTCTGAAAAATAACCATCTATACAGCGATGACCTTATCATCTGAGGAAAATATCTTTCCTGGCAGCGAGTTTTTCAGGATTGGGAATAGGAAAAAATCGCTGGAAGCTAGGTCCGGTAAAAATGGAGGATGATAGGCGTAGCGCAACACAGTTAATTTGGCCACGATGATGCCGGATGAATGAGCCGGTCCGTTATCTTGGTGTAAAAGTTGCAAACGAGGCCGTTTCTCCTTCAATACTACATAGAATCGGGTCAATAAATCGTTGTAGTATTGCCGAGTGACTGTTTTTCCCTCCTGCAGATAGTCGATGGGGATCGTACCTTAGGAATCCCAAAGAATTATCACCATGACCTTTCCGGACGATGGAAAGGTGTTTGCTTTCTTCACAGCTGCTTCGCCACTGCTTCGACTGTTCCTTGGTCTCCGGTATGTAGTGCTGGATAAAAATCTTATATACGGATAAGAAACGCATGAAGAAATCTCTTGGATTGCGTTGAATCCTGGCCAGTCACTTTTCCAAAACGGCCACCAGTTTTTGTTTTGTCAAACGCGGTACCCATCGCACCGAAATCTTTTTCATTCCCAAAATTTCGTGTAGGATATGGCCAACGCGTTCTTCTGAGATGCCTGTTGTCTCTGCTATCTCTTTTAGCTTCAATCGGCGTTCAGCTAACACGACATCATCAATCTTGTCGACCATTTCATCGTTGATAGTGGTTTTTGGGCGTCCACTGTGTGGTTCGTCACTTGGGCTTGTGCGGCCACGTTTGAACTCGCTCACCCAGAAACTGATGGTTGAAAATGATGGGCCTCAAAATATTTAGAATTTCCGTGGCCATTTTTATCACCGCATGAAAAAGATTTGCCCTTGCTGACCAATGAATCCACTTCAACCATCGTGGGCCATCTCTTGCCGATTCCGGAAACATTTCAGGCCGCCCTCGTATTCCTTGCAATCCTCATATATACACCGAAATCACCATTTATTAATTCATTTTTTCAATTCACAACGTTTTAAGAAAAACAGACTGTTAATCTGTTAGAAGTTAACAATAATGACATATAAATCTAGGCTGAAAAACTGCAGCGGCTATCGACCGTTAAACAGAAAAGTAAACATCATCTTACATTATAATTTATTTTGTTTTATTTTACCTATAAAAAGCGGATAGTTAAGAAATGTGGAAACAGAAATACAATTAAAATAATAAAAGTAATGAAAGCCAAAGTACTAATATAATATGTGAACAGAAGAAGTAAATAAAAATCATTAAGGAATTCACTGTTCCAAAGAACAGAAATAAGAAAACAAATTAATGTAACAAGGACATTAGCATGTAATACCTTCGAGAAAAAAATTATTAGAAAAATATTTCGTAAGAAATGCAAATTCACAATTGAAATAATAAAAATGTGTTTATTGACCCGGCATACACTTGACCTACCTCAATATATTATTCATTATTTTAACTTATTGTTGACTCATCTCAGTAAAACTTATAACTTCTTGCATACTTTTGGTATATTCTAATAAATATATATTATATATCTGCCATCACTTTTGATGGTAGGAGTTTACGTGGAGTGTTTTGAATAATAAAATAAAATAACACTAAGTTTATTTCTTACTTCACTTGTTATAATAATAAATTGACATTGAGCTACGGTAGTTCTGACATTTTTAAATAAATTAAAAACGCGCGTGTGTGAGTAATAATTGAGAGTACCGTGCGTAATATTAACAAAGTAAGTTTTATTTATCATTTAATAAAGTTCCTGATTCAATATGTATCACAAAGTTATGGCTTCAAGCATCCAACATAATTGAGAGTACGTTGAATTTAAAACATACAATTGTCTAAAACCAAAAAACCAACAAAAACTACAACTAAAGCTAGCTAAATTCCTATTGGATATTGTTCGATGTGGTGCGTTTAGATTAATCAGCTACCTCACTGGCAAGGTAACATCACTCAATAAAAACAAATCTTTAGCGTTTTATATTACACATTTATTTACAGAAGGTTATATACAAACTGTTGATGTTTATACTACGCTTGTCGGAACGAGAACACCCCATTCTAAGAATATTTAGTTACAGGAAAATTATATTCGTATATTACGGAAAAGAGATGTGATTGGTCAATTCAAACGCTGAGGGAGATGGAAACTAATAGTGGGGTCTTCCAAAAACCATAATTCAAGTAATTCCCCAAAATGCCTAATTAGATTATTTTGCGAAAGACCAACAAACCCCTGATGCGCTAAGAGGACATCTGTTTTAAATTGCTCTAACCCAATGATATAATAAATTAAAATATGTAAATGTTTCACATATTTATGTGGATTAGTACAATAGAGAAACAACAATAAATTTTTCTATGAAACGATTCGTAACAGATATAAAAAACTATCAATATTAAATCAATTCGCATGAAATCAAAACTTGAATCTAATAAAATATAAACTGGGGATACTCTTTGTTACACCCTTTCTTTATGGCAAACTGTTTATAAATTGAACGGTAATTGGGCACTAACTCCATGAATTTCTAGACATTAAATAAGAGCCTCGAGTAAATACGCCCTTTCATTTTGCGATATTTCACAAATGTTTCTCAATTCTTGTATCAAGCTTTGTAGGACATCAATAATACTGAAAACAAAAAAGAAAATTGGATAAATTCGGACAAATAAGAGACACAGTTACATCGATAAAAACCGAGGAAAGAGAAGGTGAGAATTTTAATATTTAATTCCACTCAAGGCTCAGAAACCTAAGTATTTAATTAAGTTCAGATGATGTAAATCTATAAGACACATATTTAAAATATAACCCATTTATTAACAATAATTCAGAATTAGAATCTGAAATAATTTATAACAATATAAATTCCGGCAAATGCAAAATTAGTTTTGACATTAAAAGCTTGTTTACATCAATGCCAACAAAATAATTAGAAATAATCTTTGACATCTTAATTAACAATATACAACACCTTGAATCTTATATAATAGAAATGAATAAAATATATACAGATCAAAATTATTTTGAATTAACAACATAATATATAATCAAACAGACGGTTTTCTAATAGGCTTCCCCTTGGCGCCTCTTCTTGTAGAAATCTATATGGAAAATTTTGAACAATATCTGTTTAAACAACCTATATTTTAAAATATATTTCATTGGATAAAATACGTGAATGATACACAATTTATTAATTCTTTTAATAAATAATGGAATCAGAAGTTAACAATAGCTTGAAATTAGACTTAACTATAACTGAAAATCAATACTAAATAAAAAGCATCAAGACGATTGTCACAAGATTCCATCGAAAATAACCATTTTTTAGCAGATAAAATTTTTCAAATTTTATATTTTCTTAGTACCCGAGTATAAAAACCGTGATTAAATATTCTAAATTCTGTTTAGGATTAACATATAATTGAAACTAGTCGGAGAAAAGTAAAAAAAAGGGTGAAATAAAAGTAAGCGTTTTAATTAACAATCCAATTAATACAAAAATATTGCATCACGGGTTAAGCGAGAAATTGATTTATCGCTATAATTGGAACTTATAGGATTAAAGATATTATATTCAGCAGATGGAACAGTTACACGAATGTTATATAAATAATAGAATTAAAATATTAATTTAGAAAATGATTGCAGATATAAGATTGAAGCAGAATTATGTAACAGATAATATTACATGATCATTAAAATAGCAATATCATTGCTAATACATATTATGATTGTAATATCAGATTTTATTGCTTTATACAAACATAATTTAAATTTTGAAGGATACGTTATTTTGTAATCAGCGTTTAAACTTACCATCACTATTATAGGTGACACTTGATTTTGTTTCAATGTTTTTATTTCCCTTCCGAATTGTTTTGACAATTTCTTATGCTCAAGTAAATGTGAACAATATTCACAAATTTGCCTCTAAGAATTAACGTTTGCTTACAGTTCAAATATTAAAAGTATTTTGGTTCTTTTAATTATTATTTTAAACAAATTTACATCAACGTAAGAATAATGCATTTTGATATTTTGTGAATACTTAGAAACTATATTAAATTTTGTTGATTAAATTAGGAATTAGATTAAAAATATATTTTTCTATATTTTGTATTGTTTTAAGTAAATATTTACTTCATGTTTTATGTTAGCAGGAATAACGAAGCTAATAAAGTAATAAAGAATCAACCAGACCATATTTTTTTAACAATTAATTTTAAATCTTTAAATTTACAATGTTTCTTTGGATCTTAAAATATTAGTTAAGTTACATTAAACTTTAATGTATTTTAAAATTTTATCAACGTAAATATTGTATAAACTTAACTATGTAAACGTAGTTAATTTATATTTTGTGTTACATTTTTTATGTCACGTATCTTTTGCATGCGCTGGAAATTATTGAACGAGCTCCGTAGACAAGTTTTGTATGAAACATAATGCAACTCAACGATACACCGAAATGAAATATGGAGAATATCACGTTGGCAAGGTATATAGAATATCTAAAAGACTACTAGAATAAATATTTTAAAAAAAAACAATATGTGTCACCTAACGTTAAGTATATTATAAATTATATTTAACCCCAAATTTGTATAGCATTTGGTACTAAAAAAATTGCATATACTCTCATACTGTAATTAAAATTTTTAGTATCTTTTGAGTTTTATAATTTTAGTGCAATTAGATCAAACAGATTTACGATAATGAAATGTAAGTTTATTTAGTCCGGTCCGGATAGTAACGCAAATTAAGCAGATAAATAAAAAATAAATTATTTTAAAAGGGATGGCTGATTTCGTTTCGAAAAAGCATGGGGATTTAGTAATTTATTGAAAATTATCAAACAAACTATCAATTTATAATTTAAAAGTTAGAATACATGACATTTTATTTCAGTAGTTAAAGATTTAGTTTTAATAAAATAAAATCCATCAAAAAGTCTTTCAAATTATACACACAATTTCTTTTGAAAGCTAATTGTTATGATTCCACATTCGTTTGAAGGAATATCTCAGTGTATTTAATCTATTATTTAAATAGACTAACAAGAATTTATCAATTCAATGTAGTGATAAAATGTGTATATTTAAAGGATATAGGAATACATTAAGAAGGGAGCCGTGTAAATCTAGTTTTTGTTAACTGGTGCGTATATTTCTTGATGCTTCCATCCAGCTTGTAAATTTGTGCTTCATCGGATACCTTCATCGTGAAAATGTACGATCGAAGTTAACGCCATATTTCACACACATTGCATAACTTTACACACATGGATGCACAATGTTCCATCTCTCTGTAAATCAAGAGAATTCCGACAACATTATAATTGCCTGCATACACACGTCCGAACATCACCGTAAAATTTAGGCGAATTGGACTACGCCCTCAAAATAATTACATCATTTCTAGATATGATTAGAGATTTACATCTATGAAATCACACGTTACGTGGAACATAAATTTATCCTAATTATACAGTGTATAGATACAAGCAGCACCACAGACTCCTTGTTGCGGCCACAATCAATTTCACCTTGGTGACAGGCACCCATGTTGTAATATTGTAATTAATCGAATGACATTTTAGTATATGAAGTGTGTATCCAGTGAGTAGAATCAAATCAGAAATGGTATTGCTTCGCAACTGTTTGCATTTGTTTTTTACATTAATAAAATAAAGTTATCTTAGTAATTACTAACGCATAAATATATTTTTATAACATTGATTAATTATTTATTTGTAAGTGTTTATATATACAACTTAAAATAATACATACATAAACTAATTTTTAATATTCAGACGTAATAAATAATATTAGTTTATTATTACTACAATAAGTAATATTAAGTGATAATTAAATAAGCCATACAAAAAATGTGTTGTGGTTATCACATCAAATATTTGACTTTCCAATACAAACATATTTACTGACTTTTGTGAAATTTAATAAAGTACTCTATTAAATTAATCAACGATTTTTGCTATCTGTTTATGGGGTCCTAAGTCATTTCGGTTTCGACCAATACATGTTTACACTTGTATTTTTAACCAACTATCTTCAAACCAATCATCTCACCTAAATACTATTTGATAGGAGATACTTCAATTGTTATTTAAAAATTAGTAAGAGAATCGATTCAGTAGTCATCGTAAAGTAGTGGTCAAAAGATGGAAAAGCAAACCGATAAATATCACTATGATTTACTCAGAAATGAAGTTTTTCCAACGCAACGCAAGCCCATAAAAGTTATGTGAAGGTTTAACAGAATGCTCTAGAATAGGTTTGCCAAATTCCATCCCGGATAATTCAATGTCAAAGATTGAATCGGAACACGATAAAATAAAGACATTAGCAAACGACCGTGGAAAGAAATTTGCACAAGCTGGGATATGTTACTAAGCTCAATATTTGGGTTCGACATGAATTGAAAGAAATTCATTTAACAATGCGCATAAAGGTCTGCGACAAGCTCTTGAAAGACAATTAAAATGATCCATATCTCAAACGTATAGTAACTGGCGATGAGAAATGGATATTTTACGACAAAGTCGTGCGAAAACGATCATGGTGCAAGCTCGGTAAACAAGCTGCAACCACTTCGATAGCAAATATCCATCAAAAGAAGATCTCATGATCTCAATTTAGTGGGATTACAAAGGCGTCGAAACTAACCATCAATACCGCTATGTACTGTCGCCAATTGGACAAATTGAATGAAGTTATCAACGAACTACGGCCAGAATTGGCAAATCGTAAGAGAATTGTATTCCGGCACGATAACGCGAAACCACACATAAGTTTAGTGGCCCGCCAGATGTTATTGGAACTTGGATCGGGTTAATGGACCAACCACCATACTCACAAAACTTTGCGCTCCCCGACTATTATTTGTTTCGGTCTTTGCAAAATTCTTTGAATTGAAGACAAATCTATTCAGATAATTCAAACAGCACATGCTTCATTTTTTTAGTCTTGGTAAGACTAATTGCTGTTGATTTACGAAACGTTTTCGTACTTTCAATTTATTAGTTAGTTTTCTACAATGACCTAAAGAAGTACATTTTATATATTACAACAATAATAGAAGTATTGAATTATCGTCCTCTGTCAATAACAGCTACGTACCTGGTTTCCATTTATTTTGGATCAGCGTAGGGCAGTTGACAATAGGGATATGGACTTTAATGTCAGAGTTTTACGCTCCCGAGGTATCCATAAAACACGATAATACAATGACGGTGCCATCTATTATCTAGGCTTTGAAATATGATTCTGTACTTGGGTAATTGACAATCAGAAGGAACTGCCGGTAATTATAATAATAATAGTCAATTATTAAAATAGATTGAAACTGGTCCGGGGCTGTTGTTCAACAATAATTCATTTTTTTTGTTATTATTGTTGTTATAATCTTTGCTGATGGTTCCCTATGATGAATTACCATTCATACTTTACTCATCACCATTCTTACTTTATAGTAGAAGCGTTTATTTTTATAGACATAGAATGTTTAATCATAATTAATTTACAACAAACACAGCGTAGATGAGCCTGAATATACAATTATAAATAACACTTATAATCTGTTACGGGAAATTCACTTTAAAATCATGTTCGAAACAGATTTTTCCGCTCTACCCAAATTTGGAAATCCGTAATTAATTTCCTCCCTGGCCGAATTGTGCGAGCCAAGCAGAAATCAGCGATTCCTGTACGAACTTTAGGAAGGAAATGGAGTTTTCCAATTTGATTTAATTAACTTTTTATGCAGCAGTAAACTTTTCGCTTAAGAGCACACGCGAAAATAACGGGGTAATATTTGTGTATCTTTTAATGCGCTCGTTTTTCTTCCCTATTCAGCACAACTCCGTACAAGTTTTACATTTTATATAAAGTAGAATCAGAAAGGTCAAATTAAACATTTAAATTAGCTTTTGCTTTTTTCTAGGGTATACAATATATATTTCCAGCGTCATAAGTCAATTGTAAATTGTTTGTTGATTAGGAAATGTAATAATTGTAGGTTGTTTGATTTTTGAAGTGGATAATTGATAAAACTAAGAAATAACAATTGTCAAAAGAGTTTTTAATATTTATTATAGTCGTAGAATTGTACAAACCTCACGAAAAAAATCCACTTTCCACAATTATTGTGGAAAAAATACTATTGTATTTACAGGAAATTAATAATTACATACAATAATTTACTACTGAGAGGTATAATTGTAAAATAATTGTATTTTACATAATAACAAGTAGACTTTTTTTAACAGAAAATTGCTAATATTTTAAAGACACGTACTTTCATTGTTTAAACTGTGTAAAACACGAATAGTACGTAAAATAGCTTTAGAGAAAAAAATAATCTAACCGCAAAAAGTTCATATTACTTATATATCTTTTATGTTGTGTATATTTATTATCAGACAAAATATACAAACGATATAGATGCAAAATTTACAATATGATTTTTGTCTATTAAATGGCTATGATTTAACATTCTTAGTATCTTAACAGTCTATATTTTAGGATGATGGATGATGTGAGAGTGTGTTCAAATGTTGATAGCAAAGGAGATTTGAATTTTGTGTTTTGGATAGGATTTCTACATAAGCAATACAGAGAGAAGACATGTTGGTTGAAGGAATTTTTGTAAATTATTTACTTAAGTATTGATACCAATAACAGATATATAATGGTCCAGGTGTTGGCTGGAAGCTAATCATTGATAGGAATAACATAGGTAAAATAATGAAGGAGTTGGTTGGAAGGATTTGGTAGAGGATTGATGGGTACATTTCTTATTATTTGAAATACTTCTTATGTCAAAATTCAGAAACCTTACAGTGTGTCAGTTTTTCTTTAAGTGTTACTATGGAGTGTCGACAAGTAGCAGCCTCATCAATCTAATATTCAAAATTTATTCATCGCAAATTGACAATTTGTAGCAATAATTAATAAATAAAATAGGTAAAAAATAACTGTAGTAAATGAAACACTCTGGTTGAGTATTTATATAGTTTTTATTGTCACAATTGTGTTCCGGTGCAAACAGGGATATAGTGCAATGCTCGGGACAATAGATAGCACCTTTATGGTAATATCTTGACTGATTTTATGTGCTGAAAGTGATCAAATATTTAAAATAAGGCCGCGGTAATTAAGTCATTAATGTTCGATACAGAACTCCCTCCTGAAAACCTTACTAGGCATCTACTTTAAATTTAATTTCTTGCATCACAAACAATTGCTTCGTACCACAAACTACACACGGGCCTTAATTAATACATCAAAGAAAATAATAAGCAAACAACGAACATTACTTTCGGAAACTTGATTATAAATTCCGCACCACGGAAACAAAACTGCGAAAAGGGCATTTTGCACTTTGCAGACCCAACCAGGAGGAGTGGATGTGAATTGGCTGGAAAAATGGCTATAAATTCACACAATATAGCGCTTTTGATACGTTTCACTAATGGCTTTTTGCATACACGCGTTCCCTTGTTATGTAAATTTTACAATTGCCCTGCATTTTGTAAATCTAGACTGTAATGCAAATTTTACCTCTCGCAAACGTATAAAGCCACTTGTTTATTAATCGCCGGTTTCACTGTTCACGGTTCATGGTTATCACTAACACTATGTATTTATATAATAATACAATTCAGTTAAGGGTTTAGTTATTGTTTGAAAGCCCGTTAAATGTTATAATATGAAAATCTGTACCGCAGATTTTTAACATGATGGTTTACTACAAAAGCAAGAATATTTTATTTATTATTTAAAAATAATAACACAATGCAATAAAGTTTATATTAAATGATTAAATGATGCTAAAATTATTATTACTAACTAAATGTTTAAGTGATATTAAGTATTTACTTTTCCATTTAACAACTCTTGAATTATATGATTGTCAACAAATTATTTAATTAAGTAATTGAGTATGAAATAATCATTTATAAGCCATTCTGAAATAGCAGTGAAATAAAATAAATTCTGTTACATGGTCCTCTGAGGATACCTTGTCGGCGGTCTACATACATGGGGATTACAAAGCCGTCCCTAGTGTAGGATTTTACGGTATATTTGGATTTCAAATATTCTCCATACATAGGAATTGAAAGGAAAGTGAAATAGACGGTGGGATGAAAATGGGCAGGTTAAGTAAATGTGGGATGTAATATTCACGTATGCTGATTTATACATGAGACTCGCTCCACAATGAACTGAAAATAAGACCATAAATCAAGCGATAGGTTTCCAAACGAAAACACCGATAGCAGTCCCAGTTTTGCCACTGCCCCAGTATTACACACTTAACATCGATTTCCAGTTACTGCAAAAAAGTTCAACGGAACAGTGGATGGAAGAGAACATAGTAACATACACACACACGGACGCACGCATAGACACATAAACGATTTGATTTACTGCCCTTTTGCGGAATGGAAGGCGAAAATACTGAAACAGAGGGCGGACACATTTTCTTTTTGGACGCTTTCGAACTGTAGGGCAAAAAGTTTTCACGCTTTTTATCTCTTAAAGAATATCCAAGAAAACGGAGAGTCTGCTATCTAGCGTAATTTAAATAACACGGAGAACACAATCCCAATTGACTTCTAAAGAAAAGTTATATATATTTACAATCGAATATAGAATATTAATGTATACAATGGTGCTAGTTGTTATGCCTATAAATAAACATAATGATATTTTGAAATATTTTGTATGATAAAACCAAAGAATTCCATATGTTGAAGAAATAATAAAGAAAAGACAAATATATATTGAATTATATTATGTATATATATTTCTTTTTTATATTTAACTAAAGTAACAAGTAGGCAATTAATTAGTTTGAATATCAAATTTAATACCTTATTATATACATGAAAAGAATTTGGAAATACTATTTTATAAACAAAATGATTTAGTAATGCATTAATAACATAATTGATAAATTGTTAAGAGTTAAACTAACGCGTATGCAGTATAATATTATTATATTTAAAAATATATTTTCATAATTTGTTATAAGCACACACTCGAAGATACGTATTTTATTTAGAATATATAATCAACAAGTACCTATGATGAACATTTAATAAAACTCAATCTAGATTAATAACATTGCCTGTATAGTGCAGAATAAACAAGGCCAATAGAAAACGAATTTCTACATGTCTTCGATATGCCAAATATCAAAAAAATCTGAAATATGATTAGAGACTAATCAGTTTACTTATTTGTAATAAATAACGTACCTTTGCCTTCAAATTTTCTCTTTGGAAATATTGGATAAAGACTGCCAATCTGTTTATTTTTTTTTTAATTCTCCTTTTTTTAAACACACGGACCTTATTTTACTCTTTTCTTTAAATAATGCGCGCAATTTAAAATATTAATATTTTTTGTAAGGTATACTTTACAGAGAGTACTGGATTTCACGATTCCAATCTTTGCCGATTATAAATTTTCTGATGTTGTACATTTAATATTTTGTCCCATTATAAATTTTAATATTAAAAAAATATTCAATTTATGTTCCAAAGTATATTCGATGATTGAAAAATATTCAAGGCGAGTCTTAAAACTTAAACTACTTCCAATAAAACAACATATTACTATTTTATATATTTTATATGTTTATATAAAAAATATCTAGTATTTAGAGAGAGACAAACATCTTTATTGATAATTGAATACATTCGTTATGTACAATATAATCATAATTGATTTTTATTACGGCTATCGACCCATGGTCTTTCTGCCAGTAGTATTTAGATATTTCAAGACATCTAATCTTGACGGCGTAAAGAGAGAACATTTATAAACTGTTTTTGACAAAGGAAATTCTTGAACAATTGTAACTGAAACTAATCGATTTGGTGAAAAGGATCAAAGTTTCAAAGAAATTTCAGCAGAGTAATTGCAAGTTTAATTTCACTCATTATAATGATGCTTATAGTGAAAAAAACCTACACTTCAAAGTTATTGGATTACGGACAAGATCATTGAACTGCCGTACTTTAAAAGCATTGACCATTTCAAGTATTATCATGTTGTGCAATATAATTAGATTAAATTTTTTTATCATTATTAATCTATATTGAAATAAAAATCTTTTAAAATTCTTTATTTATGCAATTCTTCTTATTTTTCATATCGTGAAACATTTTCATTTAAATACAATAAAAAAATTAATGATAAGAACGAATTTTCCAGGACTTTACTTCAAATGCCAGAAGATAATCATTTTTTTTATATATTCGGACGCCAACAAAGGTTAGTTGTTTGTCGATATCAATTAGTGATTAGCCATTGCGAAGTATAGGATGTTTTCATTTTATTTAAAAATAAAACCAATAATTATTAATTAAGGTTTTTTGTTAATGACAATCTGCAGTTGTTAAAACTCCAATAACAATTATTATTAAAGAAATGATACCAACAAAGTTATTTGTTTTATATTAACTTATTTAGTTTTCATTTTAGCTTCGGATATTACTTTAATGGTAGATAGCAAATTGCTTTCTTTTCATAAGATAATCCGTTATTTGGGAAGTCGCTACAATCTTTAAATGTGCACTATTATCTTTATAAATTTTATCGAATTTTAAATGCATATTTTGATGATAAAAACCAAAGATAATTACAATACTATACAAAATATTTCAAATAATTTTTATATAATAGAAATATATTGCATTAAAACCATTGTATGGCTCATAATTAACATAATATATTTATTTATAAGTTAATTTTATTAAAGAAACATATAATACAAACGGCTAATATTTCATTTTTACAATATATAATATTTATCATAGCTAGTAATGTACTTTGTTAAATTTATAAATTTAAGCTATTATTCTGCATCGGCTTATACATGCAGTAAATCTTGTAAATTTGCTGTAGTGTAAAATCTTGCATTACTTCCACGATTTACATAAGCGCAAGGGCTTAACTTGTCTACACTATACTTGGCATTATCTTAAGAGTTTACAAAATTATCAGTTAGAATAAATATAACTCTTAGTAATGTATGTAATTGTCCAATGTCACTTAATTGACAACTTAATTAGAATAATAATTAATTGTTTAAATAAATTGTTTTAAATTAATTTAATTATACATTAATTACCATTTTACATTTTTTTATTACAAATTTTTATGCGTTTATACTTAAAATGTTATTAAATTTTAGTAAAATAAAACTAAATTATGAATTATCGAAATTTGGCTTTGCTTTTTATGCATCAATTTGTAAAGTTGAAAATATTTCATTTCGGTAACATACCGAAGCGGTTACTATTGAAAACTTAATAAGCAGAAAGGCGTCTACGAAGCGGAAAAAAAGTCGTGCAGTGTTAGAACAAAATGTGCAAAAGTAGAGGAACGCAGGTGGCGGCAACTCTCCTGGTCAAATCTGACAGCTGTAATGTATACTGGGCACATAAAGTTGGCCGCAACTTGCACTAACTCAAACACAGGGCCCCTTTAAATCCAACAGGGATTTTGGCATCATATTTAATGGGAATTTATAATAGGACAGCGTGTGCATCAAAACCACATCTGAATTTTATTAAGCACATTATTCGTGGGCTTGCTAACGACTTTTTGATGTATTTTTGACGTATGTAATCAACTAATAACTACATAGGCATTTGTTATTTGTTTAATAATATTAAGAAAATTCATATTGGATATCTAATACTCAAAATATCTCGAAGAGAAAATCTTAGGGTATAATGCATAATACATACTAAAGTATGAAGACTGTTTGCTATTTAAGAATTAAGAAGATTTTTAAAAAGGAAGATAATAAAGACTCAATAACAAGTGACGATTCTTTGTAAAAATTCCATTATCTAAGTAATAAAAACAGGAATTATTTTAAATACATATGTAAATTATTTCGAATAATAAAACAAAAATATTTTTCTACTAATACTATCACATAATAAGCAATTAGTTAAAAGTGTCAAAAAAGTCATATAAATATAATAAAACTAGAATATGTTATAGGGACCCAAATTTAGACAGTTGACCATTGGGCTGTCATATGCGGTAGACGGTACACAAGATGTAGGTTATTTCCCTTATATCTAAATATGGTATGATAAATTATATTAATTGTTTGCGTGGAAGATTTATCATACGCAACCGTCTCGGAGCGTTATTTGACAATGACAAACGATACGGAATTTATTGGAATGGCGGGTCATTCCACACATTATTACGGCCCGACTAAACCCGAGGAATTAGCAAATCTTTTGTTGTGTGCGTGCCGATTTAATTTGATTAATATTACGTCATCACGATAATGAAGTAATGCCTTGCAATTACTGGCTGCGAAATTAATGGGGGCAGAAAGGAGGTGAGAAGGGAGGAGCGCGCATTAATCGAATCAAACGATTCGTATTGTGTCTCAATCAGTAATCAGTTCCCGGTACACCATTGGGAACATATTGATATAAACCAGTATTATAATGTGTTAAGTATCAATTGAGATCGTTTGTGAAGCTTATCTTGTATTACGGAGATAAGTTATGGCCCGGGGCGCCTCCGCCATTCAGGAGTTATTGGGGCGCGTCTAAACAACAATTAAATCCGTCCCTCAGGACTAGGGTTGATTGATTTTATATTCAATCGATTGGATTTCTGGGCCATGATAGATACAAATTTTGTCGTGCTAAAAGGTATCTACAAAAGGAATTCTGCGTGTTTTGGGAATATTAGCCATCTGTTGTATTATACACAGTTCCCGCTTTGGAATATTTATGTTTCCATGAGCACCTATCGTGTGTAACTTAAATTATTGAGCTTGCTTCTTTATTTCTTCTCGCCAGGGATTATGATCAATTAATTAAATAGTTTTGCATTTGTCATAATATAACATCGAGTTGTTCTTACAAATTATTTATCTTTGATCTGTTATACGAATTAACTAGATATAACAATGGCCATTATGTAGTAGCACAAGAGAAGAGAAATTAACAGAATAAAATTATAAAGTTACAAACTTAAGAAGCAGAGTAGCAATATCTGTGTTCTTCATATTTACATAATTGTCAAAGATATTGAGTTAAAAATTAATTGTACAATTCTAGAAATTCGCTACGTAAAATTAAAATACAAAAATATAAAATAATTGTAAGAATTAATATTGAGAGTAATAAATCTCTATGAGCATTACTGCACTAATGTTTTACATAATAATGTAAAAACTCCAGCTAACAGTTAAAACAACTAGTCCCCGTACTAAAGCACCGCCAGGCATTGAATGATATAACTGTTAGCTGTCGTTACATGTCTAAAATAATATTTAGCACTATGTAACAATTTTGTGGTGTTATCGTTAACTGTTAGCTGGAGTTTTTACATTATTATGTAAAACATTAGTGCAGTAATGCTCATAGAGATTTATTACTCTCAATATTAATTATTATCATTAACACTGCACTAGAAATTTTAATATTTCATTTGTATATAAAATAATTGCTTTAATCGTATGGGTTTTATTTTGTCTTTCATAAAATATTTCCTAGGAAAATGTGTTTTAATGTTATTTGTTTACACTATAAAAAGTTCGTTGACTTTACTCATTTTGGTTCTGATAAAATATAATGTTGCTTTTGGTAAGTATTAAAACGTATTATTATAACTTACTACTTTCACTAAATTACCCCAAGTTTATTTACGATTTTAAAAATTTTCAATTAAAGTAATCCATCTAATAATAATAATAATATAAGATATTTATATTTTGTTAATTAGCAAAAGTATTACATAAAAAATCAAAAGAATCTTATATAGGGTGTTCAGTTTTTATAGAAACACATTAAATAACATCTACTATTTATGTATGAAAAATTGTATCCTCCATATGACCGCGCAGCAACAAGCAATGCGTTCATTGAAGTTCTTGATGACGCGTTCACAAATATCTGGTGGGGTGCCGTTAATAACCCTTTAAATTGCATCGTTCAATTGGTGTATTGTTTTTGGGTTGTTCACGTACACTTTTGCTCTCACAAGTCCCCCCAAAAAAGTCACAAGGCCTAAGGTCGCATGCTCTGGCAGACCATTCCTGATTGGGATGCAAAGAGATAATTTTTTGGGGAGACTTTTCAGTCAGCAGAGTAATCGTTTCATGAGATGTGTGACATATCGCACCATCTTGTTGAAACAAAAATCGTCATTTTCATTCACAACTGTGAAAAACAACCAGAAAGCATGTTTCTGTATCTGTTGCCGTTCACAGTGACTTTTTATCATTTGGATATGTTGCTTAGTTGTCATCTGCTTCAAAGCGAAAATAAACATTAAAATACAATGCTCACCATACAAAAGCTATAAGGCTGCTAATGGGAAGTATCGCAGAAAACATACATTTATATTTATATTTATATTTATAAGTACTTTATCAAACTTGCTTTACAAATACAATTCAAAGAAGATGAAACAAAAATATACGAACAATTTCGACAGCAAGCTGAAAGGCGGAGTTCACTCTTGAAGAATGTTCTTCCACTCTAACCTGTAGGACCTTATATACATAAAACAAGCACGACTGCCAATCGTCATATGACAAAATGGCGCCAAATTCAAATTCGTCCTTACTTCCTGGACACCCTAGAGTTTCACAGTCACCATATAGGACATGCTATCATACATTTAAATCAATTAAATTCTTGTACTACGCAATTTTAGTAAGTTAATAAAATGAATGGTATCCTACGAAGTAAATGTATACAAAGCATCTAATTTTGCACAAAGAGCTTTTATTTACCTTGTTAAAGATAAATTTGAAACCCGTTTGAAACAAATACTGAAATCCTAGTTTTAAGAAAATTATTCACAAACTCTTAAACTTGCATAATAATAATATACATATTTATTGACAAATTTAAATATATTAACATTTACTTAACTGATAATGAATGAGGTATTATTTTGTTAATTTGCCAAAGACTCTCGATCAAAGATCTTTCTGCCTAGTTTTGTCCAGGTCATATGGCGCCAATCTTTATTGCGTAAATGGATAAACCGATGTCATAAAATCAAATATGCCAGAGTATGGGTTTTTAAATTTAGGACTAATACTGGGGTTTCTATTCAGACAGTATATAGATATTATGTGAAAGTTGAAAGAATTTTTAGAGAATTCTTCAGATAAGCATTGAAGGCATTCTTGGATAGAGATAATTAAGTTAGTAATATAGAGGAGCTGGTTAGAAGGATTATGTAATGGATTAAGAAGATGACGGAGTTTTTTTAATGTACAAAGGGATACTCGCCTCCCATAATATTCAAGTTAGTGAATATTATGGGAGGCCGGATTGGCATAGACGGCATAACCATAATTATGTAATAGTCGGCAAAACAATTTATATATTTTTACTGCTATTCTATTTTACTTTTGATTATAGTAGTGTATTTATTTTAATGCGCCATTTTGCAAACCAACGCTGAAGGGAGTTAATAAGCTCTTGAATGAATTGAAGGGATTTTCGTAATGTGGGAGCATGTGTAATTAGGGCAGAATTAATTGCAAATTGCGGGATATAATCAAAGGATTAGAGTAGAGCGAATAAGGGTTTTAGACAAAGATAAAAATGTCATATAATAAAGGTAAAAGAGGAGAACCTTTGGGGGGGGGCTTCTTCTTCGGCAGTAAAAGAAGAATAGAAAGAGTTGTGTACTTTAGGATTTAGGGATCTATTAGAGAAGAATTGTTTAATAATGAAAATTATATAAGGAGGATATTTACGAGGCAACACTTGTATAATAAGCCTTCATGTCAGACAAAGTCAAAAGCATAACAAATAAGAGTGTGTTGGGACGATATTTGGATAGTAAAGTAGAGGGTTACTCGCATTTGGGGATACAAATTATAATTTACATTCCACATTACTGGGAATGATTGTTTTTATTTATAATTTTATATTGTTAAGTATGTAGTTGTGTTAAAAGTACGTTTTAATAGTTTTTTTAATATATAACTTTTCCTATATGATCTATACATCTATTGATTTATATTGATTTATAAGCAATTGAGGATATAGTACATCGTTAGGATTAAACAAACAACCAAAAATTATCTTTAGAAGTGAACCAAACAACTGAACAAAAGTAAATAGTTGTAGAATAAATTCCGGTTATCGAAGAGGATAAATATAAGTAATTGTGCTTTCGTCTAAAGTTTTATCTATAATTTTTATAATCAAAGTGTTTTTACATGTATAATTCAAGTAAGGATAACTAAGCTAATAATAAATAATCATACGAACAAACAAGTGGGCTAGAACCAAAAAAACATTCCAAATGTAAGAAAGCAATTTATTAGAGCATACATATTAATAACAAATCGTTAAATATAATCTTTCATTAATTTACAAAGAAGAGGAAAATAAGCTAACTACTTTTGAATATAAAGAAGATAAGATATGTATTATTTATTATATAACAAAAAGTATATATATTGGTCTAAAGATTTCTAGCCACATCTTAGAGAAATCAAAATATAAAATAGTTGTGATATAAATATCTGCATAGGAAGAATAAACTCTAGGCAAAATATTTTACCAGCAGTACTAAAAAAGACAAATCTAAAAATATTATACACATTACATCAACACTTGCATGTTCAGATTCAGTTTAAGTGTTCACTTGTGAAAAATAAATAAATTTTAAATTCTAAACAGAGCAAAGCAATTAATACTTTAATAATTCAATATTCTATTTAGGACATAAACAATAGCGATTAAAATGAATTATCTCATAATTTCGCAATCACCTTGCGGATACAAGTTATCATACTGGTATTCCGAAAGCTATACTACAGAATTTTAGTCAGTTGATCAGTTTGATATTTATATTGGTTTTAATTTGATTTTTAACAATTACTTGCATCTCACTATAAGGTTTGAATGCATAATGGTTTAGAATGAAATGAAAACTATTGTAGTAAACTTAAATATGAAATATTTCAAAACATGTTTCTTAAGTAAAATTTAAACACAAAGAAAGAAGCCGGAACTTAAAAAAACTCAGTGTGTCCATGTTGTATACAGAATTGAAGTAAACATTTGATAAAGTTTAAAACTGTAGTTGCAAATAAATCCTTCTTATCATACCAACAAATTGCAATTTCATTTAATGTTCCTTATTCCAAGATGTATTATAAATAAATGGCCTCCACCACAATTTATATTTTAAAAGCTATTGTATAGTGCAATCTAATACTAGTAAGTATACCTTAATTATATAATTATATAATTATTTATAATGATTTTATAAATAAAACAAGCCTTTAAGGGGTTAGGCCACTCTAGACTAGGAAAAAAAAGGTGATTTTTTAGATTTTTTTAAACAAAATCTAAAAGTCCTATTAAAAACTGTTTTATATATCTTTATTGCATGCACATTGAACTTTATCTCCAATTTTTTTTAAAAGAAAATTTTCAAAAATGACGTAACAAAATAAAGAAAATGGAGGTCCCTCTCGGAGCGTAAGGCAAAACGGGCGAAAAGATCCTGGAAACAGCAATGGACCTGGTAGAAAAAAGTAAATGTTTTCCGAATCTCTGATGTATACTCTAAAAAATACGGGCCGGATTTTGAAAATTTTGATTCTAAACAAAATGGCGCACGTTTGAAAAAAGTTCATTTTCGGGCTTAAATCCTCCTATAAAAAAGTTCATAAAAAAGGAATGAAGCACTTTAAAACAAAAAGCCCTTTTATTTTTGTAGTCCTTTTTATTAAAATTAAGGAATACACAGATTTGGACTGATTGATTAATTCATATTTGAGATTTCTTTTCGCCCGATTTTAAAAACATAGTTTCGAGAAAAACGCGATTAAAGTTTTGACTCATAGTTTTTCATAGAAATAATGCATTTATCTCTAGTCTGCAATGCCTGCGCCATAAAATTGACCTTCTAGATTCATTTTCTCATCCTGATCCTTTCTTGTTGATTTGTGCGCCATTCGGGCCTCTTTTGCAGCATCGGACAGCGCGCGCTCGGATAACTGGATGCGGCGCACGTCGCAAAAATCATAACAGTTTTGGTTGATTTTTATTCCCAGTACCTACATAACTTTTATTATGCTAAATAAGCCGTCGTTGAATACACACATGGCCATATTAGCTGCAATATCCAACACCATTTATCCACTGGAAGTTGATTTTGGACCCATTGACCACGCAACGGAATTGAAACCAACCGATAAGCGTTACCAAGTCGTAGAATGACGAGAAACCGCGTTTTCTCCACGATCCATCACAAGAGACAATAAACCAGTGATCATTTTTAGAAGATTGATTTTGCTCTCTTTTTTCCGCGCTTTTCATACTTATTTTGCACACAGTTTCAGTTGCTTCGCCAATTGTTTTGAAAATTTTCACCTGTCAAATACTTCTGCGCGGCTTTAAAATAAATTTTCCCATATTCTTAAGACTCTCAACTATACTTTAAGAGAAGTGGAGCAATTTAATTAAAAACAGAAGACCATTTAAACTTATATTTATGATGTGAAGCTTTATGATTGGCTCAAAGATTTAGGAATACATTTGTTGTATCAATAATTCTCAGCAGATTTATTAAAGAGTTGTATTAATGCTTATGAAAATTTGTTTATGAGAAATAGTTAATGAGTAGCAAAACCCAATCGTATTTTTAATCAGCTATTTACACCTGGAACATAATGTATTTTCAATGAAACTCTATTGCAATCATAGATTAAATTTAAATATAATATTATTCCATGCCACTCATATTGACAGCTCTGTTGAGTACAGATTGTGCGTGTTATTAATACTGACTTTGCAATCTTTAAATATTGGTTTGGTTAGTGAAATTAATGCCAATAAAATAATAACAATATTTGTAACACAATTTATCATTTGAAATATTCTATTTCTAAAACTTCTTCAGATAAAAATTAAAATTAAAATCCATGTCACCGCTTAACCGCAATCAAAAATTATTTCATGTGATGTTAATGCAAACATTACACATATTCAATTTAACGAGGCAGTATTTTACGAAATTAAAATATATTATTTAAAAAAAATTGCTCCGAGTAATGATACCTTACTTAAGAACCGCCAGATGTTTAATAAAACATGAATGACTTTAATTACATGGTTTCATTTGTAATCTTAATGTATCATGTTTTATTCTGTCCTCGTTTTTTGTCATGCCTGGCATTATACGACAAAAATGAAGATATTTATACAATGCTGGATACTGTAGTCAATATTACAGTAATTAATTAAATTATGAACTATTAAATTATAAATTCTGTATACAGCAAAATCTATTAATATTATCCATTATAAATTTATTAAATTTATGCAAATATCCGAGAGAATCATTTCTGAATAAAAGTAATTGAAAACGTGAGCCATCCATACCGAAAAATATTGAAGTTCGCCCTACATCAAAACATGATTTATAGGATTCCTCTGCAAAAAAGTATAAATTACGCTAATGTATGCGCCCGGCACGGAACATATTTCCGAAAACTGATCCGAAGGCAACGCTCTGTCCATAAATCCGATAAATCAAGCAAAAATAACTTTGATATATTTATTCGTTACAAAACCGTTGGCATACGAAGGATGCCAAAAAGGAGGAATTTTTAACTCTCGTCTACGGTCCCCATCACCGCATTTTCCGCTTCTTTCGTCTTCTTTCCTTTCTTATTTTTATATATTTGGCGGACGCCACATTGATTTATGTATTTTTAAATTTAATAGAACCTTAAGCCATCGTTGGTCTATACATACTCCGGATCCTTTAGCTAACACGTTTTTTTTTTAATCTGGGGAATTGAGATTTATCGGCGCATTTAGCGCGAATTGAGCGCTTCCGCTCGGTTAATCCCGAAAGTGTAACAGGAGGAGAGCGGAGAGATTTTTTAATTTATTAAAAATAAATCCAGTCCCGTTTACTTTGCCCATCTTTGGAGTTTAATTACAGTTTCGGAACGAAAACTCTTCTCATTGGAAGAGATTTTAATGGAATATTTGCGTTACTTAATTTATTGATGACAAATTTTATTAACTCTGCTGCGGTAACGAGTTTCTTAATTCAATTTTAAAAAGATGAAATTAAGTCCATACTTCCGTACAGTATAATATAATATAACTGTTTTTTATAGAAAAAAATAATTTATATTTAGCCATATATATTAGAAAATTTACTCTATAACACCTTGTAAAAACGAGTATAATTGTTTCTAAATGTATCTATTTTATTGGTCAGTATTCATATCTACAAACAATTCTTTATGAGGTAAGACTTAAAGGGCCAAGTAAATAGTAATATGCAAGAACATAAACTAACATTTTAATTTGTAATTCCGATTATTAACTAGTAGAAGTAGTGTTTGGCTATCGATCACTTGGCCCTTCTGTCGTGTTATTTGTGTTTTGTGTGTGTGTAAATGAGCTTGTTAAATTAAAGAATCGCCACCGTCACTCTAAAGTATCATTAATTGTATCCCAATAGTGAATTCAATTACTGACCTGAACTAACTTTGCTGCACATGGAAGCACTGCACCAGCACATGGAAGCACACTTTGCTCATAGTTATTATTATTATTATTATTATTTTTCCTATAAATAATTTAACGTTAACTCAGTGTTAAACTAAATGAAATTTAGTTGAGTTAATTAAAATAAGCACTTATTAAATTGAGAAACATATCTGTTTATGCTTTATAATTTTTATGTCTTAATAAATTAAATTATGAACTATATAATATCGTCGCCATTTTGCTTTACGCTATTATTCTGCGGTAATTATCTAAATAATAAAAATTAAGTAATATGAAGTTAGTTACATCTTCTGACCACAGTAGCCATAAGTTATATAAATCAGTGGTCTGATTGCAATCAAATTTGACTTAACTGCACTATTAACTTCTTGATTGATATTGGTTGCAGTGATAATGTTAGATTTAATTCTAATCAAATAGTTGCTGGCAGAAAGACCATAAATGTATTCAATAATAAATAAAGATGTTTGTTTCTCTCTCAAATAGTTAATTAAAATTTAATATTTGATGCCTTACGCCAGAAATGGTAGAAATTTTAAAGATATAAGTATATATATTTGAATGTTTTTTTTTTGTAAATCCACTCATATTTTCTTCTAATAATATTACTCAGCAGAAAAAATATCGTACTTTAAACTTATTACAAAAAGCTTTCAAAGAAGTTTTACTTTTAATAGTCATAAAATTTTATTTCGTTAAATAAGAAACATTCTTAACAAATAACAATAAATTTTGAAAATTTTCAAGTTTCTTTTCTGCTCCTATTTCTAAGAAATAACTATTTTTGAATTATTTTATTAACAATTTAATATTTTTTTTTTAGAATTTCTAAATTTCATTTTTTTAAATTACCTATTTATTACCTATAACTGTTTTTCTTAAGAAATTCCAATTGTTCTTTTTTTACAAATTGTAAATTTTAATTTTTAAATTAATGAGTATTTTAAAACCAATCTCAAACATATTTTCTGATCATGTCGAAATTGGCTATCACAATCAATTAAGTTAATATTCTTTCAAGCATTGGTTTCAATAAACTGGGATGTGCTATTAAATATAAATGACCCCAAATATGCATTCTTTCATAATTTGTTTTTAGCAGACTTTAATAACACTTTTCCAGAAAAGCTCATAAAATGTAAAAATTCTGATATAAATAAAACCCACTGGCATAATAACAATCTAATAGTCAGGAGAGAGCATTTACTATTTCTACGTGATGCCGCTCAGAATAACCAAAATTTAAAAGATATATGCCTCAGAGAGATAGAGAGAGACGTAAATACATACTATCAATAAAAGCCGCTAAAATATAGTCTAATAATAGTTTTATTGACTCGAACAACAAATGTAAAGCCATGTAGCAAGTTATTAATTCAAATGCAAAAAACTAATCATTTCAGGGCGAGCCATGTCCAATCTCTCCAAATGAGTTCAATAAATCTTTACAGAACTAAATAAAGATTATCATTGACTCTACAGCAACTAGTATTACTAATGCTATGGAGTTCATGTCACCCATGAGGTCTAATTCCAAATTTAGTTTCAAGCAGGTGTCAGTGGCTCATGTAAGAAATGTAATATGTGGTTTGAAAACGAGTAAGACAAAATAATTTTATGGATGGTCCTAATTAAACGCTGTAAGGAGTCTATACTTATAAATTTGACCGACAGCTTCAATGTTTTTGACTTAATGAAGACCTCATTAGTTATACTTGTTTTTAAGAAGGGTAACAAATGTGACGCTTCTAACTACAGACCAATCTCGATAATTCCCGTTTTTTCAAAGATCCTAGAGAAAATAATATATATCCAAATAGTATCTTACTTGGAGGATAATCAGTTGCTGAATGCGTGCCAATTTGGGTTTAGAAAAGGGTTCTCTACCACTGATGATATTTTACAACTCTCTGGAAACATTTTAGAGAGGTTCGAGATGAGGGGGTATCAATAGTCACCTTCTTAGACTCAACAAAAGCCTTTGACTGCGTTAACCACTGCTTACTAATAAAAAAGTTTGCATTCAACGGTTTCTGTGAGTCTAGTTGTGCACTGATTAGATCGTACTTGGTCGGGAGATCACAAGTTGTGAAGGCAAATGGAATTACTTCTGACACTCTTAGGGTAGAACATGTCGTACCACAGGGATCAACACTAGGACCACTATAATTCTTGGTTCTCGCGCTGTGTACAATGTACAAACCATCATGTATGCTGATGATACCACCTTGGTAAGCACCCTAATATAAGTTTACAGCTCAGTAGTAGTGCTCTGTTAAGGTCCAAGAGGTGCTTTGACGCTAACCAAATGCAACTCAATCAAACAAAAACTGTCAATATGCTCTGTAGTCTTCGTAATTGAGATCATGATGCTGGTCTGTTCTCGAGTGAATCCAATTTCTTGCGATTGGTCATGGACTCTTCTTTAACGTGGGTGTCAAATATTTTTATTAAGAAACCTGTCTAACCAAGTCCCAGACGTAGTTAAGGGCTACAAACTACAGAACTTGTCATTGTTTACTGAGCTATGGAATATTCGCCTTACAAAGGCGCGCAATGCCAATCATAGCAGGAGCAGGCTACCGAGAGGAATGGAAGCCTCTTTTTCAATCCTTAATTACAATGACCTTACCCTCTTCATACATTTATACCTGTCTGACTTACACTGTGAAAAATTTTAACCAGTGTAGTATCATTTTAACCAAACATAGTCATAAAACCAGGCATAATGATTAACAAAACGAGACTAATAAAGTGTAGAAATGGCCCCAGGGTCTGGGGAATTAAATTTTACAATAAACTGCCTCAGGGAATGAGAATCCTATCATTTGAGAAATTTAAGCTAACTCTAAAAAAATTCTTATCAGTAAGGCTTTTTTCAACTGCAACGAGTATTTAGCCGACTCGGACGTAAATGAATTTTAAGGGACTCCAACGATTGCTCTTTTATCGATCGATCTTAAATTAATTACACTTACCATACTCTTGCGCCTTCACGACATTTTCAACTGTAATCGTTTGTTCAATCTGTACATATAAACGTCAGTTTCAACTACTTTCACTATACTTTCTATAGACAATTATTTATTTGTATCATATATGTTATGCTCTAGCTATTTATAAGTGTATCCTGATTTGTGTATTAGATTTGAGATAGAATTAATTAAATAACATTACATATATTATGACTAGGTTCAACTATATGACGTGTGTAAACTTGTAGTTACTAACACTAATAAACATTATTATTATTATTATTATTATTATTATTATTATTATTATTATTATTATTATTATTATTAAACTATTTAAACAGATTTCCAATTCTCTTTTTGGTAAAATTTCAACTGTTTTGGACAAATTTCTATTATTTTAAAAATAATTTTAAATAACAAATTTCAATTCTTTTCTTTTGGAAATTACTATCTGTGATTTTCATTATAAAATTATTTGAAATTTTAGGCTATTAGTAAACTGTTCCTTCTTGAAAAATTTTGAAAATTTTCTCTTTCTGTTCAATTTTATGTAATTTTTCTAACAAATTTTTAATTATTAACAAGTTGTTATTGTTTTTTAATGAATTGTTACTTGTTTTAGCTGTTTGAATAATATATACCAAGTACCATCTAATTGGTACAAACAATGATCAATTTTTAATTATTGATATAGTATTTTGTATGCCTTCTTATATATTTATAACTCTCACTGCCTGCCAGAAACAAGGGTTAGAGTGGAAGATCATCGCGGCTGCATGGACTCCGCCCAGCTTCATCCATTCAAAATGTTTGTATGTTTTTTATAATATTTTTGTATATCTGTATGTATTTTTTTGGATAAGAAGCTAAAGTATAATAAATAAATAAATAAAATAAATAAACTAGTTATACTCTTATCGTAGATCGCTAACCTAATCAATTACTTATAATACCTTATTTATTATACTCTGCTTTATTTGCACAAACATATTAACTCTTTTATTACAGACACTTATATTTGTTTATAATTTCATAGTAATACATTAAATTATATATTAACAGAAGAGGTGTTAGTACGCTCCTGTCTGGGATATAAAGCAAAGCTAGAGTTGACTAACTATCGAGATTTTGAATTCTTCGATCAAAATAAATGTGTGTTTTAATAAGGTTTTTAATACCTAAACCTAAAGGTTTCTTAAAGAAATTGAATTTTGCAAAAATCTAACCTAGTTTTTATGTTTTAAATATTTAAAGAGTAATTAAGTTATGCTTACCAAATTTAAACTGAAATGTAACAATAGATCGTATTTTAAATAATAATACACATTTTTTATTGACAAACTATACATATTTACATTAAAATAATAAATAATGGATGATGTGTTAGTGAGTTAGTTCGTCAAAAGGCTATCGACCAGAGGTCTTTCTGCCTTGTTTCGTCCAGTCATATGGCGTCAGTCGTTAATGCGTATATAGATGAAACGATGAGATGAAATCAAATATGGTTGAATTAGAATTTTTAAATTTGGGGTTTACACTAGGATTTCTAGGAATACAATATAAGGATAATATGTGAAAGTTGAAAGTATTTTTGGAGACTTTTTCTGATAGGAATCGAAGACTTTCTAGGATGGGGATAACTAAAGTGGTATCATAGAGGAGCTGGTTAGAAGGATTGTGTACGGGATTATGAGGATGACGGAGTTTTGTTAGGGTACGGAGGGATGCTCGCTCGCTAACTTCAATATTGTGGGAGGTTGGATTGTTGGGATTGGGATAGAGGGCACAATCATAGTCCAATAATGGGCGACAAATCATCTTATATATTTTTTGTTAAGCATCTAAAATATTTTGCCCTAGATGTTATTTTGCTTTTAATTATAGCTGTGTGCTTTTTAAAATTGATTTTGGGGTCTATGGTTATGCCTAGGTATTTAACGGAAGTTGAAGGAGGGATAATTGTTTGGGAAATTGAAACATTGTAAGGGGAATTATTGGTGCGATGGTATGGAATTAAGAGCTGTGATTTGTGGGGATTAATTTTAATACGCCATGTTGCAAACCAGTGTAGAGGGAGTCAATAAGCTCTTGAAGGAATTGGAGGGCTTTTGGTAACGTGGGAGCATGAGAAATTAGGGCAGTATCATCTGCAAATTGCAGGAGATATTTGGAAGGATTGAAGTAGAGAGGATCAGGATTATAGATGTCAGAGCTAAAAATGTTGTATAATAGAGGTAAAAGGGGAGAGCCTTGAGGGAGTCATTGTTCTGGAGTAAAAGAAGAAGAGAAGGAGTTGTGGATTTTTACTTTTAGGGATCTATTACAGAGAGGAATTGTTTAATGATAAAAATGATATGACGAGGGATATTTAGGAGGTGACATTTATACAATAAGCCTTGGTGCCAGGCAGAATCGAATGCTTTCTGGACATCCAGAAATAATGCTGCAGAAGCTCTACCTTCAAGGTGGGCAGCCTGAATATTAGAGGCTAGGATGGTTAGAGGAAAAGAAGTTGAACGACGGGGAAGGAATCCAAATTGATAATTGGGGATGTGGTTAGAAATTCGAGAAAGGATTTTGGTTTTAAGGAGGGATTCGTACAATTTTCCAATAACAGGTAGGAGAGTGATAGGACGATAGCTGGTTAGTAAATTGGAGGGTTGGTCGCGTTTGGGGATACAAATAATAATTCCTATTTTCCACACTTCTGGAAAGTATTGGTTTTTGTAGAGGAAGTTAATATTATTGAGGATGTGTCTATGTATATTGTCATGTCCAGTCGCTGTATTTTCCCCTTTTTTTAAATCTCAAAGTATTCGTCATGTGTAAAAATGTCCGTCGGTTCTGAACAGTCATTTTTTTCAAAATATGTAATGTATCAGTCATTTATTTTTTGAAAATTTGCGTTGTCAAAGTTTGGCTCATGTGTCATTGTATAAGTCTTGTTAAAAGTGTCGGCAAATTTTTGAGCAATTACGTCAGTGTCTGTGATGGTCTCGTTTGTTAACGGGTCAAAGATGTTCTGTAGATTATCTGTCTTTTTGTATTTGCTTAATTTGTTTATCTCCGTCCAAAATGTTTTTCCCTTTGTGTCGTTGATCTTTCTGCAAGTATTTATCCAATCGTCCGTCTTGAATTCAGTTATAAGTCTTTTAATGTCTTTGTTTAGTTTGTTAAATTTTTGTCTAAGTTCAGTTGTGTCCGTCAGTTGTATGTCTCTGTATAGTTGTCTTTTAAATTTAATAAGTCGGAGGATGTAATTTGGGAGGGGATATTTATAAAATTGCTTGGATATTTGAGGTGTGTTTTGTATAATGGAAGAAGAAAGGATTTCGTTGAAATGGGTGATAGAATTGGGGTTAATTGTAGGGTTGGCTCTAATGAATTCTACTACTTCTAATTTAACTTTATCAATGTTGCATTTTTTTAAATTGTAGAATAAATTAGGGGTTGGTTGAGGAGGATCTAAAGAGATTTTTATTTGAAAACGAATGGCAAGGTGATCGGAACACAGATCAGGGACTAGGTTAACGGAGTGTATAAGGTTACGAATATTTTGTGTATAGATTAAAACATCGGGGGTGGTGGCTTGTGAATCGTTCATGATGAAGGTGAGTTGAGTGGTAACACGTGTGAAGTTTGAATTGGAAAGGGATAAAGACAGATGACGGGATTTTGATTAGTTTAGGTTAAAATCACCTAAAATGATGGCGTTATCAAACAAGGAGGCTTTAATAAAGATCGTATTTTATTTTCCAGGTATAATAAACTTGCCATCTCATCCAGCGTTTAAGAAAATTGAAATTAAACAAATGAACTTTAACTTAAATAGAACGCCATATTTTTAAATTTATCAGCAATTGCACTTTTTAATTACACATCAAATGGTAATTATTAGGATACTTAAGACTTAAGTCTTCTCGATTTAACAGAATACGCCAAAATATTGTTAATTGAATCATTTTAGTTCTTCTTAAATTAAAATTTTAATGTACAGAATTTCCCATAGTATTTAGAAACGTCATATAATAAATTTAGTCTGTCACTTTAGTTTGAAAAAGCTTGTCTTTTGTTATAGTCGTGTTATTTTGCGTTTTTATGTTGGATAGTTACTAATCGTTATTATTTGAACGTAGTTGTTGTATATCTTAGTAAAAACTGAAGATTTTATGCTTGGAGAATGTCATTATAGTTGTTTATTAGCTTCATGAGTTTATACTCAAAGGTTTCCCGAAAGAAATCATCCTAAGCCAGTCATTTTTGAGAGTCTAATAAACCAGTTTAAAGAAAATGGAAGTGTCAGTTTAAAAAAACCTAGTATAAGAAAATCTGTCACTGAGGATGAAGAAAATATTTTTACAAAAGTAAATTCAATTTATCAAAATTATCAAAAATCCCAGTATTAGTCAAAATCAGATATCCAAAAATACTAACATAAGTCGAATTTCAAGAATACCTAAAAAACACAGATTTAGTCCATATAAAATCCAGCTTCACCAAGAAATTTATGGAAATGATTTTGACAATCAAATTGAATTTTGTATGTGGGTTTTAGATAAAGTGGTAGAAAATGAAAACTTTTTGATAATGTGTTATTTAGTGATGACTATACTTTTCATTGTAATGATCTCATCAATAGACACATCATCACATTGTGTGAGATTTTTTGAAGAACCTCTAAATGGTATGATGTTTCTCAATTTTCTTTTACACGAATTTCCAGTGTTATTAGAAGATCGTTTTGAACATCAGAAGAAACCTATGACTTCGATTGGATGAAGCTCCGCCTAATTATCATCGCGAGGTTCTTTTTTTTAAACACCAACTTTCAAAATAGGTGGATGGAAGAAAAGGACTTTAAAGTTGGCCTCCTAGATCCCCGGACCTAACTCAACCAGATTTTCTTTTTAGTGGAGGGACAATACCACACGATAAGAAAAATGGCATAAAACACGTTTTTGAAACTATAACCCCGCAAATGTTATCCAAAGTTAGCAGTAATTTTCAAAAAAGAATATATATATATTTCGAACTTTTATTGTAAATATTTTGTTTCTGTTTTATTTTATCATTGTTATACTGTTATTATTACAATTATTGCTGTTACAGCCTAATAGAAAATAAATTAGAAGTTAGAAGTATCAAAACACTTGCAAACATATTCTTTATTATGATTGATTGTTGAAGCCATGACTTTGTGATACATCTTGATTACGAAATAGGTTTAAGAAATAATAACACTTTGCTAGTATCACGAATTTGTTATACTAGCAAAGTGTTATTATTTTTTAAACCTATTTCATATTCTTTATTATTATTCTTACAATTGTAAATTATCTGACTTTTCATAAATAGATACATTAGAACTTTTATTAATAAAACTCTTTTTGGCGCAACACACGATATTTTGTCGTTTTCTGCAAAAACGCGACAGCTTAAATCTAAAGCTATAAATACTATTCGATAGGTAATTAAAAAGTTAATTTGCCGGTAAGTTAAAAAAATATGGCGTTCCATTTAAATAAATTAAGTTGTAGTTATAAAGTTCTCATTTGTTTAATTTTTATTTTTGTACTCCCTGTATAAGATAGCAAGGTTATTATACCTAGGGAAATAAAATATGATCTATTATTGACTTCACTGTAAATTTAGCATACATAACTTAATACTTCTTAAGTATGTGAAACATGAAAATTAGGTTAGATTTTTACAAAATTCAAATTATTATATAATAATACATTATAATTATATACATTAACAGAAGAGGTTAGTACGTACCTGTCTGGGATATAAAGCAAAGCTAGAGTTAACTAACTGTCGAGATCATACGAACAAATGATTTGATGTAATGTGTTTGTTGGATGATGTTATTTAGGGTGGATGTTGAGATTACGAGGAGTACAATATTTATTCAGAAGATTGTAATTATGGGGTTTAATGGAAAAATTTTCAGCAATTGCTAACATACGTTGGAAAATCGGGATGATTTGTGTAGAGTAGTTCATCCGATTGATTATTGTGATGTTACTAGGGTGACGCAGATTGGCCAGGGTGCGAAGTGCGAATCTTTCTGCTACTAGGAAAATATAGAGAGTTGAGCGACATTGGGATCTGCCCAAATAATATTACACAAAACTGATTTGCATTAAGTTTTATTTCAAAATTATTATTAATTTATTATTAAGCTATATTTCATTCTAATCAAAATTATCTAATTATTACTAGTAGTCTATAAAATATAATATTACCTAATTAAAAAAATAATGAAATAGAATAGAATACCAATGTAAACCAAAACTAAACCGAATATATTGAATGTTCAAACTGAGCACTGTTTAGTTCTTGACACTAGGCAAGTCGGCTTCTAAATTCTCTTGTAGCATTGGCTACTACCTTAGACACAAATTTAGTTATCTAAAAATAGTATAAATATTTTGTTCTATAATTCTCCTACGCCATAAATTATAAAATATGTAATTATATAAAGCTATCATTAAAATGATTATCAATTATAATTTTTGATACAGACATAAATATTATTCATATTAATATTATATCTTATATAAAAAACCTATATAAAAGTTTAAGTTTACGTTAAAACTTAGTTCCAAAAGTATGATTAATTTTATTTATAAAAATGCAAAACTGCAAAGATTAAATGGAAAAGTTGTGATTTTTTTTAAATTGATAAACGTCTTTTGGAAAGACTATAAAATTAAATTGTCGATGTCCTCGTGCAACGTATGTACCTTATATGGAGGAACATATTCTAAAACCAGTTTTCTTAGAGTTAATTCATCATATTTAATTAGTGGAGGATATATTATTATTTTTTAAATTTAAATTTAAATTTCTATAAGAAAAAGAACGACGAAATCAAGATGATTTAAGAGTCAATGTTTGTGTATTAATAGTAATTTTGTCGTTGGTTCTACTAATTTGCAAAACATAGCCTTTCAAGAAAACTGTTTCATAAATTTAATTGAGGATTCGCCATTAAGAAAAAAGATATTTCTCTATTTTATTTAAAATTTAGTTTAAATGGCAATAATAAATTAGGTTTAGATGTTTAAAACAATATTAGACATGTATCAATGGCTCTGAATAATATTACCTTATGTAGTATATTATAAAGTAATATATGTAATATATAATTTTGAACCCTTTTTAACTTTCGTAACTGGTTTTGATTATGTATACTAACCTTACATCATCTTGTAAAATTTCTCCCTACAGTCTTATTAGCGTAGCCTTTGAAGGGCTCCCACTCCTCAGCCGCGCGGATATTTACACTTCTATAAGTATGGCTCCCCTCGCTGTTCATTATTATAAGTGTTTCTAGATTAAATTATGTCTACAAATCGTATTTCATTTTAATTATAAGGAACTTTGTTGAGTAATGGTACACATACCACTATAGATCTTATCTCTATGCATTAAGTAATTAACACTTTATTTAGACAACAATGTTTTTATTTACGGAATTTATTAATTTATTAACAGTTTAAAAAATATATAAACATTTCTAATAATTAACAAGAAGATAATTGTAAAGAACAAAATTCTAGATATTTTTACGCAGATTATTAAAATATATTTTTGATCTTTTTTATGACTAAAACTAAAAATGACCGTAACTCACATATTTTTAGTAATAACTATGTCATATGCGATATCGGATTAAAAAGAAGGAAATAATCTATCGAATAAAGCGATAACGAACTATGGTTTCCATTTAGTAAGTTTGCGCCATGTCTCGGAAAATAACCTATTTAATCGTTCTTAAATAAATGTAAAATAATATAAACTCTTCTTCTAGGAAATATATATTGCGAAAGAATAATTTAAGCAAAATAAAGATTGGAAGTGCATTCGATGAATATATATAGCTTCAGGAAAAAACTGCACTATATAATAATATGTATGGAAAATTTACTGCTAAAAATATTGAAAATTATAATAACATCATTGGTTGCTCAATAAAATTACAGTTTAAGGGGGAATTACTCTTTAGAAAATTCGACAATTCAATTTTTTTTTTTGCATTTTATTATAGTCTGGGGTTCTGAGGGTGTGTTTCGAAAATATTAATTTGAAATTCGTAGAACTCCCATAGTTACACAAGCTTAGGCTGCGGCGCGGTACTTATACCGTTGACTGTTATACCTCGACCGTTTTTCTGTTTTATGGTCCCCCCTTGTCTCTATGGTCCCCCCTTGTATCTATGGCCCCGGTACAGCTGATTAAGGGTAAGTTACTCAAATCAGTTGTAATCCACCGTAAGTTCAACCGTTTCAGTGCTAAACGTATTGCAAACTTTGAACTCCTTTTTCTCAGATCGACATTTTGCAAGACGGGCGCACGTTTTTCTCAAAAACTATTAGACCGATTGACTTGCCGTTTGGCACACATACTGAAGGAACCTTCACCTATGGTTGGATCTAGGATTATTTTGATAGCTTGTATATTTCACTTTCAATCTGATGTTTTAGTTGAAAATTTTTCGTAAAAATTGAACTTTGACTTTTAAACAGCTGCCGTTTCTATAAAAATATGGGTACTTGTTTAATTCTAGTTCAGACGAAAACTACATTCATATAGATTGAAAAAAAAAAATTGTTTTTTTATTTTAGATGATTAGCATCGCCACAACCCGTGCGCCCGATTGGACGAGCGTCTCACGCCGCGACATACATAACAGCGCATAACTTGTATACATTTCGATTAAGTAATTCAATAAAATTTATATTGTTAGTTTAAACACGTCTTAATATTAGTGAAAAATTCCGATACTGTAGGTTTGATAGTTTCCGCAGAATTAATTCCTAAAAATTACTCTCAAAACGCGCTTCAGGAGAGTAATACCCCCTTAATAAATATGCATATAGTAGACTAATTAATCGAAATTTTTAATTGATGATTATATTTTACTCAGTTACAACCAACAAAAACCCAAAGTACATTCGAAATACCTTTTAATTGAACGATGATTGTAATATTTACAACAATTTATATTATATAGCTAGAAATTTAAAAAAAACTACTATCGTTGTTCTTGAATTAAAACAAGATCAGAGTTAGATGTTAGTTTAGAAGATCAATTATAATATAAAATATTAGTGATAATTTTGAACTAAAAAATCGTCACTAGGAAATCAAACCTACAAATTTATGATCAAATTACAGTAAAAATTCAGTTGCACTTTTTGCTAAATCAATTCGATGTTTGTATATAAGAAAATTACATGTCCAGGATGTCATCGGAGCCGGCGAACCCAAACGGCCCATAAGAAGAGTTTGTCATAACAATTCCTGTGGCCATAAAAACGGATTTATGGGGCAATAAAAAAAGAAATATAAATCCTAGACTTCTGTGAAGTTAGAAAAGAAAATGAATACTGCATTTATATGTTTTCTTGTTATGGACACGGATGTAAAACAAGGAACGGCCTATTAAATGAAATTATCCTAGTTTAAAATTTTGACATATTTAAATATTTATTTATTTATTTATTTATTTATTAATATCTTTGTACTCCTTTCTTACAAAATAATACAAAATTTATAATATAAAACATGTAAATATACTTCAAATTTTAGTCGGAAGGAGGACGGGCGGAGTTCTCTTCATTGAAAGTTCTTCCACTCAAACCCATGATTATTTAATCAACCATTCTGCTCCAGAATATCTTCTGCAGTATCTTTTTATATATTATTAACATTAAGCCAAGTATTTAATTAAAATATATATAAATAAAATGGAGTAGAAATTTAGTAATAATTTAGAAATAGGAATAATTAATTATATTCTCTAATTTGTCTTAGGATTTGTAGAGAGTTGTTAGAACAGGTTCTTAATTTTTCATTTTATTTATTTTAAAAATTAATTTAACTACTGATGAGGATTAAACAATTTAAAAAAATCGTGTCTGCAAATAATTTTAAAGTTGATTTTTATCATTAAAATAAAATTAGTGTAAATTCTACCTTTCATCAGTAGTTTCTACACCAAATTCACTCAGAAACTTTTCAACTGAAATTAAAATTCTTGCTAAGTGTTACACGTAAATAACAGATTTATAATTTAATATTTATAGGCAAAAAATTAGTTTTTTTAAGAAGTGCTTTGTTTTCTAGCAAAGACTTATTGTTGCAGATTTATGAAACATTACGTATTATTCAATTATCATACAATAAAAAACAGCTTAACAACTAAATAGTATAGTGGTATTAACAATTTTAAGTTATTGCTATTTACGGACTGGTACTAAATTGACTGTATTTTTGGCAACATGTTTAGTCATATACTTACTTTTAAATGAGCAGATTCTATATTTTCATGGTCATAAGAAACTTAAAAGCTTGATACAATATACTGTACACAACATTCTTATTTCTGAAGAATAAGAAAAAATATTATAATACCGTCCAATGACCTACTCTACGAATCCACCCAAATAATTCCTATTACCCATCATACATTAGCCATAAGCACAAAATATGCTACTAAACCTTCCAACCTAACCCTCCTTGACAAATACTGTATTCCCCGCAATCCCAATATTCCCACAAAATACAAACACCCCACAAACACTCTTCATCAATTCATTAGATCGCATCATCCGGACAGTTAAATTCAACTAGCTTCAATTTTTATATATTTTTTAAATTTTTTTATGACAGGGCAAAAAGACCTACGGTCGATAGCCCAGACAGTGACAGACTAACACTAATCGTACTGTATATATGTTATTTTTGTAAATATGTGTTACTGTAATAAAGATGTTATATATATATATATATATATATATATATATATATATATATATATATATATATTATAATAGCTCTGTAGCAAATCACTTTTTAAAAGGTAATCATCATCAATATTTTTATTACAGTCATAAATATACATAAAACGTCTGTTTATAAGATATAATTTTAAAAAATCCAGTTTTAATAATAAAAATATGATTAAATATATGGAATTTTTTGCGAGCAGCCAGAGGGTTATCTGGAAAGTATTTCCGGATATTGATTTAAGCGACTTCCTATTATTTTATTTGTTGGGGTTCTGCTCCAAAGACGTTGCCGATGTGCGTCCGGTAAAATAAAATTTCTTAAAGATATATTTACCCAAAGATTTTCGTAGACAGTTAATATCTCTTTCGTTGCTTCAGAACATATTTTACATTGTTATTGTTCAAAGAGAGAGCCTTAAGTTATAAACATTTTTTAACTTTAACCCTTAATATATATTAAGTCATAAGAATGTAATTGGCCATTTTTTTAAATTTTAATCTGTTTTCTTGTTTACATTGGAAATTGTTTCTTTGTCAAAAATTTCTTATTGCTATCAGTTGGTTTAATTCTATTTTTTTACGTAAAAAAATGTTTATATTCTGGAACAGTGTGAAATAGATTCCGAAATAGCAAAAAAATAAAAAATGACAGATTTATTTCATGTATATAAGGAACGGGGTATATTTTATTGGGGTGCCTTAGCGATCCGCTAAACGTTTGGCAAACGGATGCCATCCCTTATCCAATTGAAAGACACCCCATACCCTCAACTTTCCGATTTAATTCAACGAAATTCTAATTTTCCCCCTCATCGATCCGACTGCTCCTAATTTATTATGAAATCGGCAATCTGGATTTTATCGGGAATTTAGTGTGCCGATGTGCTCGCACAGACTTCTTGCTTTAAATTGAAGATTACATCGGATATTGTTATCCGGCGCTAGATTTTAGTTTCAATTTGCGAGGACGTGGATCTAACAGTGAGAGAGATATTGGATACGTAATTTGCATTATTAATACTTATCAATGCAAAAAGGAAGACTACTTTGCGAACCGTCCAGGAACCTGTGCAAACAAGTTCCCTATTTCGGGCGAGCATGCAGGTGATTCGGGATTTGTTTATGAAAATTGGGGACGATACGGAAATTGTCGTTCTTTGGCTATAAAGCAAATGAATTGTGTAAATCGAATGCTGCTTCATTTGCATGCAAATTCCTATATGTTCCATTACCTGATACATAAGAAACTTTAGCTCAGTTTACTTGCATAAATTTAATTTGCGCATAATATATGATTAAGAATTAATTAATTATAAAAACTATAACATTGAAGAAACCTTTTTTTCATGAACACAACAAATGTACAAGTTATTAAATAAGAAACAGGTGTTGATAGTCCTAAACAAGTTGGACTATTCAGAATATTAACACATTTTGATAGTGGGTCAAACAATCTGTTTCACAATATCAATGCATTTTGTGCTTATTAATTTAAGTTTTTCTCATCTCTATATATAATACACACTAATCGATGATCCATTGATTGAATTAATCAAGTGAATTTATTTTGAAAAGCTGGAATTTAATCAGTATAAGCTATAAGACTCATCTTTGTAGATTTACGACATGTTTCGTATTTTTGAATTATTACTTAATTTTTCTTTAAGAACTCAAACGAATTTAATATATTTTATAATCACACGAATTAAAAAATACTATTTTTAACTACTAACAATTTTTTTAAATATTATATAACGTGTAGTCATGTTATATGGTATTTCATATCATTTTGTTTTCTGTTATTATTTTTTTAAATATATTATTGTTACAGAAATTTATATACATTTATCATTAATTTATTTAAGATTTAGTTTTGACAAAAGTGAAGTCTTTTGATGTCCAGTAATAGTAGTATAGAAGGCATTAGAGTAAAAATTTTATGGAAAGATAATGGAGAACCTCGAGTGATGTTTTGGAATGCAAAATAAGTTAAAGGAAAGTAAACTAATGTGGCTTGTAGGAACCGATTACAGATGATTTAGTTAATTAAGTAAAACAAGTCATTTGGCATACTTGTATAATAAATTTCTACACCATACACAGTTAAACACTTTTGAAATGTGTAGTTTGTATATAACATGAGAAAATAATTAGAGGTATCTCAGCGAATCCTTTGATATTATTGTTGTTATTTTTATACCATAATAATTCTTAAAAACATTTTAGCAACTTTTCATAATTCAAAAATTTTATTTCTAGATATCCAGAAAGCTTTTGAATTCGTTTGAATATTAGCATCCTTTATAAATGTTTCCTCAAACAAACACTTTCTGACCCATCAATGGGTGCCTCAGATCTCTTCCTTATCAACCCTCCTTTATAACATTTTCTGGTATCCTATTTGACTTCCAACTTTCCTTCAAAGCCCATGCGTAAACTATTATATATTGCAATCCTATTCAACCAAATTCGTCCCTCCATTTTCCAACACTATAACGCCGCTGAAATATCCGCCCTACGAACACTTGCCAAACTAAATTAAACCGCTCCACCAATAATTATTAAAACAATAACATTTTTGCAAATTTTATTTTAATTGGTACTAATTATTCAATGAATAAAATAGAAAATATTTTATTCAGAGTGCATTGACGATAATGTTACTTAGCACTTTGCACAAATTTGAAATTAACATTTCGTGCCATAAAAAGTTAAAAAAAAAAACACTACTGTCTATGCAGCCCCTTTTTTCAACGAAAATTGATGTAAAAAGCTCATGTTTCTATACAATCGTAGATAAAATTCATTTATTACGGAACAAGCAACTCAAGTCATGGGGTTGCCCAGAGAAAAGGTACAAAACACAATTAACGGATTAGGAGACACATTTGGTTAAGTGTCAAAATTTTGAATCTAAATAGTGTTGATACCACAAACTCCTAAGACTTTAAAAGATTTACTCAACTCTACGACTTTCCAAAAGTTACCATTCAATATGCAACAGTGCAAGTAACCATCTAGAAAAAAATCGCCATTTTTCTGGGAACAAGATATTATGGAAAACTTCTTCGCAGCCGCATGGAGAAACACGAAAGATATTTACTACAAAAAATCTAGTTTCTATGGATAGTCTCAGACAGAAATCGAAGAGACCGTTCACCAGCAGTCTGCATGGTTGTTAAAATATGATAATGATCAATAAAAATTCTGGAAAATGGAGGAAGTACGTCTCATTCTCAAATAAACCAGCGACGACGAAAAGTGCAAAGAAATTCATAAATAAACCGCAATTAGTGGGACAGATAACCGTTACCCTGTTCAATTGCCATTGATCATGCAGTTACCAGTACTTCGTCAAAATGGGGATCGAACATTGGCAAGATTTATGAAATTAGAAAGGAAAAAACTCATATCTTTATCGAGAATACAATAACTTCATGATGGAATACCTTAAACTGGATCACATGAAACCAGTACAAATCACAGAATAACACATACTAGGATATTTTATTCTTTATAATGCTGTCGTCAAAACAAATAGTACAACTACTAAACTACGATGCGTCATGTAAATCGCCATCCAAAATTTAAATAATATTATGTTCGCCGGTCCTCAGCTACAAAACGATAACACTGGAATTGTACTTCGCTGTAGACTTCATAAAGTTATTATTGTCAATACAGAGAAAATGTTTCGGAAAATCCAAGTGCGTGAAGAAGACCAACATTTTCAACGAATATATTGGAGAAACCATCTGTCAAAAGATTTACAAAAATACCAACCATAAACTAATAAAATAGTGCTAATTGAAACAAAAACTTATTGGACAAAAGCCGCTCCATACTTAGTAATTCACATCGTAAAAGAATGTTTCGAATACTGTGCAATGATAAACATCAAAATGATGTTTTTCTAAAGAAAATGACGTACATCCAGCAGTAAATTACAGACAGACCTGATTTGTGAACTTAAAATGGGAGGATTTAATCTAAGAATATGGTGCAGCAATAACGAACTATTGGCCTATCCAAGGATACGATTGATCAAACATATTTCGAAATTACATGCCTAGAAAATAAATCACTCTTTCAAGAAAACTTTTTATTCAAGTTACTAAAAATGCATCAAAAGAGAGCTACTAAGAGAATAATCCTATCCGATTTCTCAAAAATATTCGATCCATAAAGATCCGATAGTTATCAAAGCAAACATTTTATTCCGGCAACTATGGATCATTGGCATACATTGGAACTGTCCAGTATTAACACAATATCAAATGAAATAAAAGAAACTCACTGATGAATTAATTCCTATTAAGAAGATGAAAATACCATGATGGGCATTTTACAATAACGAATTTGTACTACATGAATTCTGCGACCCTTCCGAAAAGGCATATGACGAGTTATTAGTCAAGGACGTGCCAACATAACAATGCTTCAAGCCAAACCAATCTTCGCATCGATAATGAATTAACCTTAACATCCCATTAATTGTCTAAACTTTTGATGAAGTTGCGCGTATACTACAAATACAGAAGCATGGACCAAAGGCATCAATAGGAAGCGTCATAGATTCGTGACAAATTGTGCTAACGACCTACAACGTCTGACAACATACATTTCATGGCATCATGTACGCAGCCAGAAAAATCCAGCCGACTTTATATTCAGAAGAGCAAAGCCAATAAAACACTTTGAGAAACCGCTATGATGCAAGCCCAAAATGTTTCAGCAAGAAAACAGAAATCTGGAATAAGAATATAATACCATCAATTAACAAGATTCAGATAAGTACGCATGTGACACAAACAGAAACATGTGATATTATAAATAGCTTTTAGCCATTTTTACAGATGATATTAATGCAAAACACAGAAGATACACTACACAATCTTATCAAGTGCCGAAAAGAATATAAGAAGTTTGTGAGTAAAAAGCCTATAACAATGAGCAGTAACATTAATGCTATGAATCCCATGATGACCAGGCAAGGCATTTTACGAGTAGGTGGTACACTAGAAAAATCATCTTTACCATACGAAGAGAAGCACCCGATTATTATAGCTGCAAATCATTATTAATCAAAACTAATAATAGTTTATGCAAATAAAGCTACCTTATATGGCGCCACCATGGCTCAAGTAGGCGAAAATATTGAATTCAGAATATCAAGCGAACTGTTCGAAAGCAGGTTCATTAATGTGTAACTTGTATTCGATACAAAGAGACAGTAGCTTAATTATTAATGGGACAACTACCAGAAGAAAGAATAACGCTATATCGATTGTTTACCCGCCGTAGATTTTGCCGACCTGAGAGATATACCAACCACAAAAGGAAGAGGACATAACTTACATAAAGGCTAAAACGTAGTGTATTTGCCTTTAAACTAAAGCTATATATTTGGAACTGGCATGTGATATATCAACAGGCATAATTTTGATTATATTTAGAAGATTTACAAGTCGGCGGACAAGGTCATATTAAATGTGTCGTGACAATGGAAAAAAATTATTGAAGCAAAAGAGGAACTTCCTCGTTAAAACAAAGAAATTGAAGAATCTAGTGCAGCCAAAAATAAGGAAACAAGATAAGGAATTCAAAAGAAAGTCATTCTTACATCAAGCCCCCAATTTGAAGGACTGCGGGAAGAGTTAAATCAATTAAACATCGTAACGGAAGAATCTCAGAAAATACGATGCCAAATAGAAGCCTGTGTGAATTTCCTCTTTAGCCAGGCTTATATTAAACTAATAAACATCATTGACACACCAATCAATAATAATCTGCACGTGATGCGAAAAATTGAAAAAAAAAACACATTTTTGTCAAATATGAATATTGATTTGACGAGGCGAATACATGATGAAACTCCATAACAAATTGAAATAAAACCACACAGTTGGGAGGGTTTCACATTTATTGTTCAACACTGCAACATGTTTCGCCACACAGTGGCTTCATGTTGCAGTGTTCAACAATAAATGTGAGACCCTCCCAACTGTGTTGTTTTATTTCAAATATGAATATCTTACACGACTATAGAACATGTATAAATATAATAAAGAAGAAAATCATTCAGCCATTGATCAAATGGTCATAATGAAGGAGGCCAAAATTACATTTCAAAGTAGCATATGTTGTGTCAGCATACAGAATTATTTAGAAGAAGCGGAAATCTTGTCACCACAGAAGAAAGATCAATGAGGAATTAACGGCAGTTTTTGGCATAAATGATGAAGTATACCATAAGATAACTGACAACCTGAATCAAAATCGGCAGAAAGTAATTAAACAAAATTATCACATCGAAACCGTTATGTTGTCAACACTACAGACTGTCAGCAGCACAGGTTCCATATTGGATTCATTAAGTGAAATAAGCACTGTAATTAGTAGGATATAATACAAAAACAAACATTCTTAAACTACACTTCATAAACAAGTTTGAGCAAGTGAAAGCTACATATCAGAAATTGAAGACTATATAAAAAGTTGCAATAAAGAAGCAGATATATAGGTTTTTCTGGGGTCTTCCCGTCCTTGCAAGTTGCTAACGCTATTAAAAAGTCTAATCTACTTCCAGAATATAAACAAAAACAATAATAGAAAGACAATGGTAATCAAAAAATACATACATTTTCCAATCATTAACATATATGACAGTAAACATCATCAGTGCAATTATAAATTACAATATAACGATACTTCAAGCTCTCCATAAGGGAATTACAAAGATTTCAAAACATCAAAGAAGATACACGTATCTGCAGTCCTTCGCCAATAGAGAAATTAGATGTCCGTAGAAATTGGGAAACGGAAGCTATATATCAAAATAATAAATCAATCAATAATAATTACATAGAAACGGATGGATACACTGAACACGTGGATGTTTGTCACAAACCAATTAATAACACTGGTAATGGTTTGTTCTCGAGAACGTACAAATGTATTATTACAAGGAAGAAAAATGTTATAGAAGCAATAATAAACTTCAAAAAGATACGTCTGAAATATTTTAGCTTATTTTTTCCGTTTAGATACTCCAGAAACTCTTTGCGTTTACAATTACAGATTTTCACTGGAATAAATCTTTAATCTTTATAAGCTTAAAATATGTATCATCTATTCTATCTTTCTGAATTATATCCTAACCAGAGCTACTATATTAGTATTCTAAACAAAAAGAGCCAAAATGCCTAAAATAATTAAAAATCAATATTTGGATTTCTAGATCTTATATGCATAGATTCAATAATTTAATTCCTCCCAATTTAAATATACAGCCTTAATAAATACGTATTCAATATGATACGTTATTCTGTGATAATTATTTATTTTGTTTATTTTGGGAAAATATATGATTATTAGAAATGATTAGTTAGAATATATTTAGTTTATTACAATTTGTTGTATCAACTACACAACAATTTCTAAATGCTCTTAAAAACGTTCATTATCAGAATATGCAGGAGGCTGTTATTTTAAATAAATTTACGATCTCATTGTTTAGTGGCAATAACTCTGGACGGAAGTGAGCCCTAAATGGAACAAATGTGATAAGTACTTGCAGTGGTCATAAGTCGAGACATATTTCAAGCAGCGAAGCGCCGGATGTGGATAGAAAGCGTTCATTCTATTCACATCCAGAGCTTTAACACTTGAAATAAATTTCCACAGACAAATACTGTTGGATTATATGTTTAAATCGGTGCTATATAGTGTCACAACACACACGCTAAATATTATCTTACATACACAACAGAAGTGTCACTTGATTAAAAACTATAAATTAATGTCTCAATAATAAATGTATTAATTCTTTTTTATATAACTAACATGTTTAATTTACAAACATAATATATATTGTAATAATTACTATAGAGTTTTAACACAAGCAACGTAAAAATAAATATATTCTTTTAATGTTTTTGAATAAAATTACATTATAAGTTTATAAATAGTCATATTTGATAGGATTAGGAATACAAGAATGATAGGTGCATCCTCTTGTGCTCTTATATTTAGTATTATATGCAATAATTATTGTCTTCATAAAGTGATGTCGGTATTAACAACTAGAACATAATTTTAATTTAATTACCAAAACGTTAATGCACACTCGAGTAAACTCCATCCCCGGCATGGCCAATTATATTTTAATTTTTTATTTATTCAAGTCTCCACAGCGGACGTAAAATGTAGTCACAGACTTGCCTGCGAAATTACATTTGAATTTTGGTCTCCTTGATTATGGTTACTAGGCCTGTGAGAGTCACTTAGCCGGATAATAAATTATGGAGGAAAAACAAGCATGCATATAAAACACCTAAAAACTTGAATTAAGGAAGTCCGTTTGTAGGCACCCTTTCCAGAAAATTTTAATTTAAATCTTTGGACGAAAGGGCATGAGCGGAATATTTACTCTCGAATTAATAAGTGAGAACGTGGAACGCTGGTTATTATTTATGGGGTGTAAAACTGAGCCATAAAAATTATCTGGTTTTACTATTGTCCCGTGGGACAGCTAATATTAACTTATCTATAAAGAGAGTCCACTTAAAGTTGAACGTAATAAAAATCAAGCTATATTTTACGTTATATGCTTAGGAACTTTAATACAAACTTCTATTGATATCTTTTATTACATTAGTAGATTATGAGAATTTTTTTTTCTATTGCCATAGTAATATTCACAATATGTACGTTTTTTTTAACAAATAAACGACTGAGATCTACAACATGTAAATATTCTTCACAGTGACTATACTTTGATATTTAATTGCTAAATTTTATGACAAAAACAGTATTTTAAAATAATTTACAAGACGTCGGAAGCTTAATAAAAATGATGAATTAATATACCTACAATTTAGAATAATATAAAATTAAGTTAAGATTACTTAAGTAACACTCAATCGATATAAAAAATATATATTTAAGAAGCTTTTTAATACGATAACTTTCTATGTCTACATTTTTATATTATACAAATTTTATTATGGCGCAATGTCTAAAATCTGCATGTGCACAAGGTATTAACCTTGACACAAACCCCGATAAAAGATGCAGCTTGCACTCGGGGCAACCACTCTATTGTGATTAAATAATTCAGTTCTATTATCTTCCTGCTCCTACTTCTACTATAACTTTATTATTTAAGTACAGCATTGTATTCAATGAATTATTATTTTGTACGCGAATTATTAAAATATATCATTTATTTCTCCTCCATTTACTTCCTAATTAAAAATAATATATTGCTTTATAAATACGTAAGTAGTTTTCGTAATAAATAGTACAATTACAGATATAGTTACTGGTAAAAAAAATCATTAAATTTTTTATACTATTTTGAATAATATTTATCAAAATAAATTATGGTATGTATTTTTTATGCGAACACTTTAGAACAGTTATTTTTACTGTTTAGTCTCTTTCAATCAGATTTGTTGGAGATACCAATAATTTTTCTATCTGTGATAAACATTGTCATGAGAAGCAACTAAGGATTGCAATTAATTAATTAGTCAATTTTGAAACCAACTTGAACATTGAGTCAAAATAAAGTTTGTATAACTAAAAGCATATTAAAGAGCAAATAAATGCATTTTTAAGTTTAAGTAAAAAAATAAATGAAATAGGAACTGAAATTAGAGACCGAAACTAAAAAATTGGACCAAAATGACCTTTAAAATTTGACAGAGGTGTCATGAAACTAAATGAAAGACCGAAAAGTCTCTAAACTAATGAAGATATTTATCAAATCATCCTTTTTTAATAACTCCATTATTGTAGCTAATTTTAACACAAATAAATCCAAATATTTTTATGTGTCTTCATTCCTTTTCAACTCAAACTTTATACGAATTTCCCCTCCTCCAATGTTCACCACTAATTATATAGTATTGCTTTGTACATAAAATATGGATATACATCCAGTCAAATTAGTTAGTGATTTAGGTTCCGATAACCTAGTCATTCATTTTCAAATAAAAATCCTTCTAGATATTCTTAAAAAAATCTTCAATTAAAAAAATTTAGCATATAGTTAAGTGGTATAGGCCAGAATATATTACCACCAATCCTAATAATAATCCTAATTCTAACACTCTCCTCTAAACTCCTATCTTCTTTCATTATATAAAACACAATTGAAATAAATTATAAACATCCCCTTTCAAAGTATATCTTCCTACTTATTAAATATAAAAGACCATTATTTAGAGATATTAAACTGATACAGTTGAACTTTAACAAAAAAATAATATCAACAAAGACATTAAAAGGCATATAACGAAATCAAGAGGGACGTTTTGATAAACAAATCGAGAAAAATTCAATGGGAAAAAACTCGTCGGAGAATACCAAACTTGGTAAATCCAAAAGACACATAAAATATGGAAAACCTTCTACCCATTAACTAACGACATCTTTATAGACACTGATTTAACCCCATAAAAATAGGCTAGGGCAAAGATACTGACTAGACTGGGGGAAAAGGGATGCGATTGCGACTAAACACATTTGCGATGGTTATCCCCGTACATTAGACGTTCGTAAATGCCAAAGATGGTTTTCCAAGTTTGAATCTTTTAAATCTGATATCTCTGACTCCTATCGATTAGAAAGACCAACAACATTAGACACCATCATGCTAAGGACAGAAGTGGAAGCAAATCCATGTCAAACAATCTAGGAACTGTCAAACACCCTTAACCAACCTTTGTCGACCATCCAAGAACATTTAAAGCATATTGGAAAGTTATGCAGAGCAGGTGCTTGGGACCCCTATAATCTGTCTGAAGAGAACAAAACTAGACGATCAATCACATGCAGCTTATTGATTCAGACGAAAAATTGGTCCTATTTGATAATCCTAAACGCAAAAGGCAGTGGTTCTCTCCAAATGAATAATCACGATGTACTGCAAAGCCGGGCTTACATCCCAAAAGGGGACTTCTGGGTGTTTGGTGGAGTATTCGCGGAATTGTTTATTTTGAATTGCTAAAACTTGGGCTAACTGTTAATGCAGACCTTTTTTGTAAACAGAAAAGGCGTGATTCTGCAACACGAGAATGCAAGACCGCAGTGTTCAAGACGAACACTGGAAAAAATAAATTAATTCAGGTAGGAAGTGCTGCCTCACCTTCCATACTCGCCCGATATTGCACCCTCGGATTTCAATTTATTCCGATCCCTACAACATTTTCTTAGTGGCAAAAAATTTGAAAATTTGGATGTCCAAAATGCCATCGAATGTTATTTTACCCAAAAAACGATTGATTTTCAATCCCAATAATGAGGGTGATTATATTATTGAATAAAAATAAAAACATGTTCAAAATTTATTCCTTTGAATTTAATGTAAAAAAGAGACAATAATTTCCGATTCCCCATATATATATATAAGATTTTGCTGTTAATTTTAATTAATCAATACGATATTTCTCCAATATTTTAAATTTTGTATCATTTATTGTTATTTTAGAGAATACACTGTCTGCCTTTTTAAAGTTTGACCTAATTTAAAAGTCGGTCCCATTTCAGCATATACAAGTTCCTTTTTTTACGTGTCAACCGACCGATCCTCTTTGACCTTCCGCGGTTGGCGGCACGAACAATCTTTTAATGAATTTATTTTCACGGCTACAAGAAAGGGTTCGTTTTTGCCCATATTTTTAGGACTCTGCTACAATAAACGAGCCTAGTCAATAGCAAACAATTAGAGTGCACAAAGACTTGGGCTTCGCATCCTGATCCATCTAATGGCCACTGGCCATTGTCCCTATATCACATCCGCCAGCGTCGATTTATTACCATGCGCTTCTACCCTTTCTGCTTAAATTTAATATTGCCATGTTATATTATATTCTAGAATCCAACTGAAATATACGATTAAAAATTTCCTCAAATAATAATTTACATGCTTTTAAATTATAATTGAACTAAACTAGCAAGAAATATGTTCGATCAATAACAATAATAAATACCTATGAAGGTATACAATTCAGTGAATTATGGATTGTAAGTGCTATAAGTAATATTTACTTGTTGTGGTAATGTACAACAATAATATAACGCCTAATTATTGGAATATCAACAAATAATTATTATTACATAAATTACAAATGTAATAAAATTTTTATCTATTTAAGCATCGTACAAAGTTTTAAAACTGTTTAAGTCTACAAAACCTTATTATTTATCGATATTAAATTTTAGATATTTTCCTGACTCTATATTAACAGAAAACAACACACGCAATCAAAAATCTAAAGGTTGCAGATTACCATCGAAGCAATGAGACATTCAAATGGATCTACCCTAATATGGCCGAATGCAGAACGCATGGTAAACAGGGGTGGAGATTTTCGCGAGCGCAGCATTGGCATCGGCGTATTAGAATTTCAGTCGGATTTGAGGGTTCATTTACATATCAGATCACCTGCAGATTAAAGCAGGTGCCCTACAATACACTCGAGTCTGTTCTTGAGTCGCGCACAATCTGATACCTTCCATGCCTACTATATAAATACACATCGGGCCTCCCCTTTGTCCGGGTGCCATTAAGAGTGTGCTCGTTCTGAGTAAACGATCTCTATCAAGCCTTTGTGCATGGAAATATCTATCTCAGATTTGCCCCTTGATGTGGAGATGTAAATATTTATATTCTATATGTAATATATCTTAGTTAGAATCGATTCCTATATAGTCGTATTTAGGTAAATAATATTTGCATTATAATTTACCTAAATGGTATTCTATAATATTTGTATGGTAAATTTAACGTCCACAAAATGTGGCATAGATATTTTTAAATTATATAATAATTGTTTATTGTTTATTAATCTTTAGCTTCCTTTAAAAAATACATATGAATATACACAAATATATAACAAAACGTACAAAAATTTTGGATGGATGAAGCTGGGTGGAGTTCATACAGCTGCGACGTTCTTCCACTCTAACCCTTGTTTTTGTCCATGATGCCGAGGGTGCAAATATCCTCTTGGACATCTGTATTCTTCTTTATATACTTTACCATATTGGGTATGTATTTTGTCAAGCAGCTTAAAAAGAATGATATATTATGGTGATCAACCTTTAAAAAAAAAATATTGGACACAGGTGTTCCTCAGGGAACCATCTCAGGATCCATATTAATTATTATATACTTTAAATCTATAATTAATGAAATTGTATATCTGTCATGCTAATATTAACAGCCAGAAAATTGTCTCCAAAAAAGGGGACAAAAACACTAAAAAACAGTGAATACAGAATATTTCCAATATCGAAGAGGATTCTACCTCCCTCAACGTCATGGTAAAGAAAGGGTTTGAGTGGAAGAACATATTTAATTTTGAACTCCGTCCAAAATTTGATGTATGTTTTTATTTTTATTTTAATTGTTTATATGTTTTAAGAAAGAAAACCAAAGATAAATAAATAAATAAATTTAAAAAAATAAAAAAATTTAATATATATATACCTGCAGATGAGACACAAATTTATTTCTTTTTATTTGAAAATATATTCTGTGGTGAACAATATTAATTATGTAATGAAGCTGTAAAAATATAAAATACCCATTATAGCTTAAAATAAAAATATATTGTTATTATTATTCTATAATATAATCAAAGCAAATATGATACAGAGCATAAACACATAACAATTAATTATAAGTGTTAAATTAGCTATAAATTTTTGCATATTAAAACATATTCAATATTGATACGTTTCGTTTAAGCTTCATGCGGTATTTAATTACCAGCAAGAACAAATTAAATCATATGCATTATGAATACCTTCGTTCGAGAATATCTCGACTTAGTATGTTATATTTACTCGGCGAACCTTTATATTTGCTTGAATAATTAATTCTTCTCGAGCGATGTTAATTGGTCTATATTGCGAAATTTCATCTCGCATTGTTTATTCCAATGTAAATGATGATATTCATAGCTTAATATCGTTGGCAATTCACCAAGATTTGCATACTATTACAAGTAGCTCTCAAGTTTGACAACATCTGCGAGCAGCTTGCGTTCCTTCGATTTTCCACTCAGTTTTCTGTCAATAAAATTCTCGTCAAGACATGCTAATATTTTATGCAGTAATTTTAATATTAACTTCAATCTTCTTATTGCTGTGTGCTGGCATATTATACCCCTATATTGTAGTATTTACATAAAGTTTTAAAATATATGTAGCCACATAAAATATTTCTGATATAGTGAATGAATTAATGTTTATACAAAGATTTTCTTAGCTTATATTTTATGTAAAAATTAAATAACAATAATATCTGCTCGGATAACTACATAATTGCATTTAATATTATATGGACTAAGGCAAAGGATGTGGTCCTAGTCCATCTGGGCTATAGACCTGTGGTGTTTCGGCCCTATGTGAATTTAATTTAAACATGGAAAAAGGCATATTTGTTAGCTAGCTTAAATGTCATATTTAATTAATGATGTTCTCATTTACCTCATGGTGAAACATTGTGGAATAATAGGTAATGTCATGTTGATTGGCAGAAATGAGTTAATGAATTGTGAGAAGATGATGTTAATATCTAGGAGAAACATTTCTATTTCGAGGAATACAAAATTTGGTTAAAATGGATAAATTTGATGGGCCGTTTACAGAACTTGGATGTGGTATAGTATGGATGGACGAAGTTGGATAATTGGGATTTAACGATAATCTAAAGTTTATTTAAATTTAGATCAATTTTTGATATAATTTATTTCTGCGGTCATATGCTTACACAAAGTACAATTTTAATTAAATTATTAATTATTATTTATTTTACATTAATAATAACTATAATATATTCATTTTATTCGTTCTGTGGTGGTGCTGGTGGCTCATTTAAACCAAAATATAATACGAGGCGTTAAACACTAAAATCGCATTATAACATTAATAATTCAATTTCATTAAAATATAATAGTAATAAAATGTATAAGAACATAACTTACTAATGAACAAATTCCTATATTTTGTGTTCCAAAAGTCATGATCTAATTACCTGCAAAAAAAAACAAAATATTTAGAATAAATAAAACTATAAATATCAAAATAATATTATCGGAATGTTTTATTTTATACCGTGGAAGAGAGCAATTAAATCATTATACCAAAAATATTTCTTTAAACTTTTCATTATTTCATATTGATACTAGATTTGTTTTCTGTAAGTGATAAATAATTTTTTATAGATATTAAGACAAAAATTTGTAAACTTATGATTTCGCAATAGAAACAAACAAATTGTATTGTACTTAAGTAATAAAGGTTCGTCTTATTCTAACCTTATTATTATTTTAAAGCAATATTTGCAGCAATATTTACAGGATAATTTTATTGAATATATTTCTTGTCATGTATTGAACGATTATATTTTTTAGTTTAGCAGAAGTTAAATATAATTTATTACAATGAAGAAGGAGTCACGGTGACTTTGTTTTACCACTTTATTTGTGATAAAGTAAAGTTATCGTGTCTCATTCTTCATTATATTCAAAATGTATCATAAACTAAACATTTCCATAATCAATCATTTAATCTATTACTACAAATACCACTAACTACTAATACTTATTAATCTCCACTAAGTGATATTTGTAGTAATACATTATATTAAAGTAAGTTCTAAATTAATAATCCAGGAAAATATATAACAATTACACGCCGGTGGTGGCGCATTCGGTTGCGACCGAACTAGCGTTAGCGAGAGTCAAGCAACGTTAGTTCGGGTCAGCAGTTGGATGGGTGACCGGTACCATTCACCATTGGGATACAATTAATGGTGCTTTAGAGTGACGGGGGCGATCCTTTAAAGTAACAAGCTCATTTACACACACACAAATACACAAATCACACATGGCGGAAGGACCACGTGGTCGATAGCCTAACACTACTACTACTACTACTACTATATAACAATTATTATCATTACAGCTTTATTAGTAATGTCTAATATGAACATAGATTTAATTATTATTTCATTTAAACATTTATTTTTCCAGGTATTCATTTATGAAAATTTACTTTATAAATCATTCACTTTTCTACACCCATTGTTGCTAAAAGTGGGTCCTGTTGGAAATCGCTCGTCCCAATCCGAATCCCAATTTCAATCCCAATTCGAGGGTAGAAATAGAACATTTTGCAGGACCGTTACAGGCGCCACTTGTTCGACACGACCCCTCGTACGATCTTGCCCCAGGCGAAATATGAAAATCATTTTCGCCGCATGAAAGTTTGAGATTTCACCTTTTCGACACTCACGGTTACGTGACCGACATCCACAAAAGCACGAAAATGAATTTCTAAAAAATAACAAAATAATACAGCGCCGGAATTGGATTACCACCGGCCGATTTATTCGGTTGCCCAGGGGAATATTGAAATGTCTTTTATGATAAGTGCAAGATTGGCGAAGTTTTCTTGTGGGGGGTGGTAACAGGCAACATGTGCTGTTTTATTGAGTGCCACTTCTCGAATTTCTTTGATAAACTTCTGAAACCACTGCAACAGACCTCAAATTAAACTAATTGTTATCAGGAAATAAATCGTCGGTAAATAACAAACTTTGGAGCATTTTGATATTAAAACTGCACATTTGCAATAAGATACATAATTACTATCTGATAAGTTCCATATTAATTCAAATTTTTAAAATAATCAATAATCAACAGTATAATTATTTAAAATCCAAAAATTTTATAATAAGTTTATTTGTTATAATATATTATAACAAATAATTGCAAGTAACAAGGTTAAAAATAACTAAGAATTGTAAAATTTTGTATTTACAAAGCGAGTATGCATAAGAATCCAGTTCAGTATATTCCTTGCTATGCACAAGTATAAGTTTGCAAATTACTAATAGCGATTGTCTGTCACATATTGTCAAGGATATCTGTCTCCTGATCAGATTATTAATATATAATATATATATATATATATATATATATATATATATATATATATATATATATATATATATATATATTTGCTGTAAGATTTTTTTGAAATTACAGGTCTATACTAATACGTCGCAATAAATCCTTGAATAAGGCACTTATAGCATATATTTATAAGATGTCGTACTTTACATATCATAGCACATGTTTTCCTTTAAAATGTAACTTAATGTTATGTTTAATAATTCGCAAATAGTTTTTTTTTATATAAAACACTTACTTTTTTATACCACTTTAAACTTAATTTACAGTGATTAGTTTCGACTACACAGTAGTTATTATCAAACTAAGTTTGATTCTGTATCGGAAAAGCCAAACTTCTTCGTTGTCATTAACCATGGATTTTTTTTCCAATTTATGACTCTATGAGGGCGCCATGAAATGTTTCCGGAATCGACAAGAAAAATACGATATTGATGTAGTTTTAGTTAATTTCCGATAACTAAAATAATACTATGGGGCGCCACCTGATTCCAAAACCGATTAGAGATTCCTTGGCATAAGTAATCAGGAACCTTAGGAATAGCGAGACAAGAGGGATAAACGGGCGAAAAACAACCGTAACATTTCCCCCCTTTCCTCGAAGAAAAAAAATTTGACCTCTAAACGGTCAAACGCTATGAAACAATGAAATATACCACCCTACACTTAAATAAAGTGACCAGTATGTTTGGCCACATTAGCAGTAATAATTTGGTTAGAAACTTGGCTACTATATGGATTCATAACAGTCCCCACGGCCTGTAGACATTTTAAGACATATTTAATCCCTTAATCTATCCAAGATGTGAGTGATATATGGTAATGGGTAAGCATCCTTTTTAGTCACCGCATTTACCCTTCTATAATCGACACAAAACCTATAAGTCTGATCTTTCTTTTTCACTAGAACAATGGGATATGACCACAAAGAAGTAGACGGCTCACCTACGTCATTCTTCAACATTTCCTCGATTTCCAGATCAACTTGCTTTTGTAAATTAGGAGAAATTGGGTAGTACCGTTGTTTTATGGGCTCACTAAGAGTACGAATTTTGTGTTATAGGAGTACAACCTAATGAAGCTCCCATCTCCCAAAATTTAATTTTCAATAACTTATCAACCCGTTTTCTTTAAAGAGAGGTAAGATTCTCTATCCCTTCTATAGCACTTACACAAACCTTTTCTAACAAATTGCTGCCTTTCCTAAAATTCCAACACTAGTCACAAAGATTCGGAACTATCTCCATTCTTTTCCAGAAATCGACGCCCAGTACAATTTCTTGGAATACTAAGGGGACAACTAACACATCTATGATGAAAGTGCGATTTTTCAACACCAAAGGAACACTTATAAAGTCCATGACTTTACACAACGAATCATCCGCCACCTTACAGCTACTTATATCTGATAACTTAACTGGAAAATTCAAAGATTTTAAACATAGATATTCCAAACAAGTCCACCTTCAAATAGGGTCTTTCATCTTCCCGTACACTAGACAAAAGAAAATCAAGCGTGATCTGTTTCTTATCAGGTAACGACGATAAACAATTAAAATCATTGTCCGTTGTCGAGATTTCGAAGACACGTCTCGGAGTCATTACTCGACCTAATTCCTCCGGCTTTGGGCAGGTAGCTTTGATCACACCTTCCTTTCCACAACTAAAACAACGCATTTTCTAGGGTTCTGACAATACCAGGTAAAATGTCCTTGTTGGTTACAATTAAAGCAGGTCACATTGGGTTCTACAGCACTACGTATACATGTCGGCGGAGGAACGAATTTCTCTATACGTACTTTGGTGGCCTCAAGTTTACGACATAAACTGATCAAATCGGAAATTGTGGTAATGGAGTGTAAGGTAAGGCATGTTGATACACAGCTAACAGATTTCTCTTGACCAAGGTCACTCTTTTGATTTCCTTTGGTTTTGTGGTCAAGCGACCAAAAAGGTTTCCCATGATCTAAACATATATTGGTACACTCTCATCCGTCCCTTGAGTTCTATACCGAATTTGTTTACATAGGGAGTACCCCTAGTCACAAGACAGAAACGTGACTCTAAGGGAACTGACTAAATCATCCCACGTACCGAATGTAGCCTTTACAGAACGATACCACAACAACGCTGGCCCGAGAACAATTCAACCGCTGAACGGAAGAGCTGAGCTTTCGACACCCCACGGGAAAAACCTAATTCCTCGACTCGCTCTAGGAATTCCAAAACGTTAAGCTGCCCATCGAACGTTAAGCCCCATTTATATATAGGCACGTAATAAATAGATATTTGCGAGGACTCCCCACCAACTCTAGTCAAGAAATCATTTCTAGCATCTCCTCTATCGTTAGAAACTTCTCCTGGAGGAATTGTTCTGACTTTAGGTGATGAAGTGTGCTTTGGTAAAGGCACATCACCACAATTGTCATTAGGAGCATCAATTAAACTCAAATTATGAAAACTTTTTACAGGAACATCAATTCAAACTAGTAGTAGGCACCTGAGATTTAATTTCCTTCGAATTCACTGGTTGAAATAGGGGATTTTGAAGAAGAGCATCTCTACTACCCGAAGCTAGGGGTGAGCTACTAGGGATGTCCTTACTATGAACTGCGTCCCTTTGTAATCATTCAAATTCTGAACCTAGATTTAATATTACCAAACGATTGCGAACATGAATCAACCTAGACATAAAACGATCTACCTCATTTACAACATTGTGTTCATCAATATTATCAAAGTCATCCTGTACGTCCTCCAATTTCACCCTATATGTATCAACCGGGGGTCTTATTAGAAACTGGAAATAGCGTTTCTCCACTACATTCCGTTCCCAATATATTGCGAAGAGTCTTACGGTTTTCAACTTTCCCTTAACAATCTATTTCCATTCATACGATATGTACCATAATCATCCATGGCAAATAATGCGACTTGACAACACACATAAATAATCTTATCCTAATCGAGAATTAATCTGTCTAAATCATGCCCCACGTTGGGCGCAAAAAATTAAGTTAGTAAATAAGTTTTATTAAAATTAAAATTTATAAAAATTAAAATTAAAGATTGTTGAGGTTTTTTGTATTTTATTCACAAACTATAACCGTTTCATGAAAACTATATAAATAAATAATAATTGAAGATAAATGATAAAATGTGTAGTTAATAAAAATGACCTGTCCTTTAAATGCAAAATTTTCGAAAAATGCGAATAAAGTTAGTGTATCCATTGTGAAATAAATTATTGGAGCCATTACCCATATAAAATATAAGACATTGCTTCATTTCCGTTCAGTTACAATTCTGTACTCATTTATTAGGTCCCAAAACAAGATGCGTGATCCATGCCCCGACTTGAGTTTGTTCCATGCAAATGTTTAATTTATTTAGTATTTTAACATGAAAAATCACCTTATATGTATGTATATAATTATAGAGGATAATTAAATGAGAAATTTTGAATAGTAATATTTCTATGTAAATATACTATGGCGTTCATTTATTATTCTTTATTAAATATTTACGTAAATTTCATAGGAATATCTAAATATAAATTCAGTAAAACATTTTGTAAAAATGTATTGATCAAAGAGGATTGGTTCCATGGCTTATATGAAACGGCAATTTTGTCAATAGGTTTTTTATAGGATTATATTAATTCATAACTCTATTCAGTAAAACCTGCATATGGATTCTTATTGATAAATAATCCATACAACAGTATTATATCGTGGGATTTAACATGGAAAATTGTATATACAGGGTTAGAATGGTCGATTATTTCAAAAGGTACAGGAGTTAGCAAAAATTGACTTATATAAAAGTCTAATTACTTTTAAAAATCTACTTATCTGTAACAAATTGGAGTATATAGGGTGGCCCATAAAATTGTGGTGAATTAAGGTTTTTAAATGGAACACTCCGTATATTACTAGTTATTTTGAGAATCCTGTCAAAAATTCGCAAATTCATTACTTTCCTAGATATCGACGTTTCAAATAATATCGAAAAACAGTGGAATTTTAGTTACATGACCAACACAAATTAGGTATGGCCTTGGAAAATAATTTGAAATTAAGTTCTATCAAAATTAAACAAACAAGTAAATTTCATGGCCTTTTTATTTGCCGAAACAGAGAGAATTGATATTTTAATTTTGATGGGGTATGGCGACAAAAAGATATCAAGAGGTATGTGATATTTATAATAATTTGCACACAGACAGGCAAATTTAAAAAAAATGCAGTTTTTTCGAACTGTAGATCGTTAGAGAATGAGTGGGAGTGTAAAAAACCAACCAAGATCTGGAAGACCTAGAACATTATGCTTTCAATAATAGAAAATCCCAGACAATCCACCAATCACCTTGCATCGGATCATGAAATTGATCAAAAATCAATAAAAATCATTATTTATACCGAGAAAATGAATCCATACAAAGTTAGTATTGTACAAGGACTTTGTGATGTTGACTATAATCGAAGACTACATTTTTGTGAAATAATTACGAGAAAGATTAAAGAGAACCATATTTTTTATTCGGATGAAGGAACCTTCACACTAATTGGACCCTTTTTAGTCGAGGAAAATTTGACCAGTGAATGATATGCCCAACTTTTTCGGCAAGAAATAGTTCCAGTTATAAACAATTTATCGCCCGATATTAACTTAACCTGCTATTAGCAAGCTGGAGCTCTCCACATTTTCTCGAAAAGTTAGAGAATTTTCGGATGTTACCGTTTCAAATAGATGGACAGAAAGAAGAGCGCATATCAAACCGCCTTCGTGGTCTTCCGATCTTTCGCCCTTAGATTTCTTTTATAAGGGTTACTTGAAAAATAATTTTTATCGGAACAAATCTAATAATTTGGAAGAACTAAGAATTAAAATTTTAAATGAAAGTGAGAAATAAACAAGGGAAATAGTCAGAATACTATGTTCTATAATTTATGTTTAACATCGCCTTTGTATTTTAACCCTGTAATTATACCAATTGCCTTACGCTGTAAATTGAAAACCCGCCTAATATGGCAGGAATATCCCTAGTAAAGCAACCATATAATATATTATAGAAAAAAAATATTATTTCATTCTCGCACTATTGTTTCTATCAATTGCCTCCCTTAAGAAAGTTCTGACCTTAATAATTGAAGTTCATTGTTATACCAGTATTGATCAATTATTTTTGTACTATTTTTATAGAATTTTGTTCAAAAATTTCTGTGTCCTGTGTGAATATTTTCATAATAATTTCAATTTTTTATGAATTTCTAAATTATTTAAATTTATGAAATTAAAAGTAATATTTTTTATCATGTTATGAAAATGAAATAACCCTAATTTAATAATTAGTCTACAAACAATATTTTTGAAGACTGATTTTCACATTTTAGCATTAATACTTGACTTCAAAATTTTTGCAAAGTGGTTAGATAAAGATAAATCTCTCACTAATGTATATGCTTTTTATTTGTTGTAATAATAAAATTATCACTTGTATTTGATCCTTTGGTTGGTATATTTGTAACTGTGGTTAAATCGAATAAACTTAAAAATCTTGAAAGGTATCTGCTAAATGATCTCTAGTATTAAATTTTATGTTATAGTCACTTGTTACAATTACTTGTGCAGTGTTTATATTAATATTATCATTTACATTCATTTTCAACAGATATATAATAATTAATAATATCTAATATCTGACAAATTATTTGTGTGCCATTGGGCAGGCAACTAGATTATGTGACTATGAATCGTAAGAGATAGTGGTATTTGTATTTGTGGGTTTCCTCTATATATCAAATATGATTTTTGCATTGTTTGCATTTTTAGGTGAATCTGTTTTGGAGTGTATATCGTATATTAAATTTAAAAACTGGTCCGGTTGGCGTAAGGTGCCGCTAAAATAAGCAATTATGTGGAGTATATATTGATAATAACATTTGCTTTTTGTAAACACTATCAGCTAATAAAAGACTTAAAGAAAAACTCACTTCTAGGTCTTTAGGAGTAGTTATTTTTGTATGAAAGTTATAGCGAATCATAAATTGAATATTTTGAAATAAAATTTGTGTATCATAATTTGATTTAGCTACTAAATTACGGTATTAATATAAAACACCACGAGCCTGATAGAAAAATCTAGTTTTATTAGGTCATAGAGTCGTGAGGCGAGCGGGTTTTTATTTGAAAACTAAATTTTCTTACGGTTTAAAAAATAATTCTTATTTCGTTTCAAAAATCGTTTTTTATTGGGGATAAGAGAGCTGCAGGTCTTTTATAGAACAGATAGATTTTCCTGTCTAATAAAAGTATTAATTTTATTATTATACTGATTTGTGTGTAAAATAACAATTGAATTTAATTGGTCTGCCTTTGTGACTGTTAATTCATTAAATGCGGCTATTGATTTAATTTAGTTTGTGGTGTGGAAATCTGATCGCCTTAAGTTAAATCAGATTTAATTATGCTGGTAGGTTGTGCTCTAGGGATAAGAGGTTCCTATGTTGTTTTATAGCAACTGCTGATTTTACCGGCATGGTGGTTTTTGTAATTTTGTTAATAATATAAGAACTATAATTAAGACTTAATATTAAAATTGTTCACTCCCTCTCATTAAATATTAAGAATTCTTAAAATTCTAACATGTTTATAACGGTTTGTATTTGTTTTCTATAACTAAATTCAATGTATTCAATGTTTTACGGATACTATCTAGTTTTAGTAATGGTAGTAAGTGATTTATTTATTGTCTACAATTTGGATCACGCATAGCAACAGTCGCAAACATCATCATAACATCCAATAAATCTATAAGATTACTTTATTTTTGAATATCAGATGAATATAAGAATCGTTTACGGGAAGTGAATGTTAACCAGATGTACTATTTGTTTTTTTTAAATTTTTAATGTCAATAATTTTACATTTTTGGGAAATGATAATATAATAGTATAATTACATTATACAAAATAAGCACAGCTTAATTAAAACTGAAAGATACAGTAAACTGTTGTACGTGCATGCTTAGAAGTATTTCATTTAAACTGCTTCAAAAAAGGTTATATGTGCACCATGAATATTTTGAAATTTATAATGTAAAACTTACTTAATCTACCTATTTAATCTATCTCTCAACGATGGTGTATTTCCCCCTGAACTAAAAACCTCAAAAGTAATACCTATCTACAAAAATAGCGAAGAAATAAATGTTAACAATTATTGGCCTGTATCGACCGGGAATACCTTTTCAAAACTGCAGGAAGGGCTGTTAGTTCACAATTTTGAAAAATTCATAGAAGAATTCCAAATTCTTAATGATACCCAGCATCGATTCCAACGAAATCGCTCTACCGAATCTGTATGCATGGAACTAGTATAAAAAGTCACCTAGAATATAGACGCGGGTAGAATCGTATTGTGTATTTATTATGACTTCTCACACTTTCGACTGCATTGACACCAATTTCATTTGTGATAAATTGAATTCGTTCATAATATAAGGAAATACCCAAAACTTGATAAGATCATTCCTGACAAATCGTAAATTATTTTTTTGGTTGGTGAAAGTGTGTCGAAAAAATGTGCCCTGAACAGAGGAATTGTGCAGGCATCAAACCCGGGACCGATCCTATTTCTGTTATTTATAAACAACCTTAGTGAATATATAACAAAGGGACATGTGATCAATATTGCTGATGATACCGCTATTATTGTAGCTGAGGAAATCCATTAAGAATTACAATATAAATTTCAAAAATCAAACCGAAATATATGTGACTGGGATAATAAAAACAATATACTGCTTAATATAAGTAAATCTACGATAATTCAGTTTTACAATAGGACATCTCCTGAAAACAAATTAACAAACAGATGAACAATACATAAAATATATTGGTACATATATTGATGTAAAGCTAGTATGGGACGTACAAATTGATCATATGCTCTCGAAAATAAATAGTGCACACTTTGGCGATTTAAAGCTAAAACCAAAATTTAATATAAATACATTGATGGATACATACTATGTGCTTGACTACCCTCATTTATCCTATAATATATTGGTGTTGGATCAATCAGATATTAAAAGAGTATTTATTGCGCAAAAGCGAATACTCCGGCTTATTTTCAGTCTCAAAAAGAACTGAATCATGACGCATTCATAAATAATTAAATACTTACGGTAATATGCATCCGCATATATAAATGTGCATGTATTTAAAAATTCTAAAAATGTATAATGATTAAAAATACTTATGCCTCATACTCGTCATGGTATTAATGTAAGAACTACTTCTCATAAAACGGCAATGTATGAAAAAGTGCACACTACTCTACTCTGCGCTGTAATATTTAATAATTTGCCGCAGGAAATAAAGAACAATTGCAGTTTAATAACATTTAAAGGGCTGAAAGACCACCGGTCGATAGCCGTTGAACAGAAGATCACCTATATCAGAATTTATTTTATTTTATTTACATTACATGTATTATATTTTATTTTTTTTCTGTGAATAAAGATGTTTAGTAGTAGTAACATTTAAAACAAAATTTAAAAATTTCTAGCTAAAAGTTGTTTTCATAAATTTTCTGAATATGTAGCGCACAACTGAAACCAAATGCACTGTAAATTAAACCCGTTATTGTTGTTTAGTTCATCGAGGTTATATTTTTTAATTTGTCTTCATAGTGTAAGTGTATTTAAATGTTATGTTGTTTTAATATTTCAATTGTTTACTAAATATCTAGATTAAGATTTTATAATATTTATCTGATTAATTTTGTAAATGGTGGCAACGTGATTTGAATAAATAAATAAAAAGAAACCACTATAGTAAATAACTTAGAGTTAAAATAAATAACATAGAAGGCAATAAAAATCATATAGGTTCAAAAGCCGTACACACATCAAAAGAAATTGCAATTATATTTAATATGCGTTCCGCGCGTTTTGCTAATTTTACGGTCGCTATAATTGACCTGCCGAGAGGACTATTTGCAGCAATATTTCAACTGACCCAGGAGCCGAAGGTAAACAATAATAGACCACGACGTGTGTTCGCTGAATGGGCCCTAGGACAGTTGGAAACTGACCATAATTTTCAATAAAAAAATCATCAGCCTGAGGCCCATTTCTGGAAGAAAGGGTACGTCAACAACAAAATTGTTGAATTTGGGACTTTACCAATCCATATGAGATCCAAGAAAAGGTCAATGTTTGGGGCGACGTTGGCTAGGAAAGCACCGTCAAGGGCGAGCGGTAGAAGTTGATAATTACCAATGTCTTTTAACCTCAATTGGATGATATGGATATCATCGACATGTGGTTTAAACACGGCGGCGCTACGTGCCACACAACTCATGCCACATTGAACATTCTGTACGAGGATTTAAGAGCATGCTCATTACATGTGGAGGTGATGTAAACTGGCCACAAATATCGTTTGATTTTACCTCGTTAAACATATTGTTGTGGGCTTTTCTGAAGTAGCAGGTATATGCGAGTAAGCCACAAACTACAACGATCCTCAAATCCAACATAACCCATGCCATCGATTAAATTCAGCCTAATTTATGCACCAGAGTAATGGAAATTGGACATTCGGATTCAGCCCCCCAGGGAAGCCACCACGGACGTTTGCATGATGTTATATTCCAAGCAAAATGGCATCGATAGGCCAAACGAATAAAAAATTTCGGTGACATCTGATATCCACTTTATTTTATTTAAATATAGGAATCGCTTAGTGATAATAACATGATAGAAATTGAATTACACAAAAGAATTTACGTATTTCAACTAGCACAACTACCAAAACAACACTTGATTGAATAAACAATTATATCTTATATCAAAGATATTAATATTTTAGTTTATTGGTACAGATACAAGAAATCACAATAAAAACATAAATAAATCAATAGATGCTCGAAACAAATTGTTAAGAAACAAGAAAAAATATTACTTTATTTGACATAGGAAAGATAATTCTTAGATCTTAACGGCGTTCACTTCGTGGTACATTTTAATATTAAGAATAAAGAAAACACTTTTACTTTTTTATATCACTTTAAAGTTTAAAATACTTTGGGTTGATACCGAATCTTATTTATACTGAAGGGTTCGTTGGGGTAAGTTAGCTTAAATCTCAAATAAACTATGCTTAGGATTTTAAGACAAATTTTAGATTCTAATTAAACCCGCGTCCATTATTGATACATTCAACAAATTGAATCTATTCAGCGAAAATTTCTAAATCTTCTTTATTTAAAAAAATACAAAGAGTATCAGGTCCAAAATTATGATTATAATCTGTTGCTTTCGGAATTCAATATGTCCTCACTAGAAATGCGTAGAAAATTGGGATCTCTCATATTCCTCTACAACTTGATTCGTAATCGAGTTAATGACACTCACTTACTCGCGCAACTAAACTTTCAGGTTCCGAGGTTAAATGCAAGGTGTCCTAATTCTTTTACGCTTCATACTGCGAGAAACAATGTTTTATACTATTTGCCTCTTTTCATTATGGTAAGGAACTGCAACAGTTTTTCGGATTTGGACATATTTAATACTTCTTTATTTGAGATTAAGACACTTACACTAAACTGTAATTAAAATGTTTTCTATATTGTTGCCCATATACTAAGTTACTTGTATTAGCCTTTTTATTCATAGTTTTTTATTAATATATTTATAATTTATTATAAGGTTTGAACTTTTTTAAATTTTTTGTGTACTATGTTATGTTTAAGTTTAGTTTATATTTCTCTGTTAATGGATGTTGTATCTGTTGAGAAATAAATCATTATTATTATTATTATTACTATTATTATTGCGTGGCTTCATCTATTATTTCTCAACGAATTTTATTTATGGTTATTAGCTGATTACTTCTTCTGTAATAAATAGGTTTTCAAAGAATGGATAGGAATACAGATCTGTTTACAACAAGGTAAGAAAAATGTTTTATTGAGTAAGTATAGATTTTTCTTAATTTAATAAAAAGTAAATTATTTGGTAGTGAATTATAATTTTTAAAAACAATAATTTACTAGATTCAAATCAATTCCGATTTCGTTTAGGCCCCTCAATAAATGAAGCGTTGGTATCTACGAAACTATTATATAGTCTTATAAAAACATGCAATTTTATTGATTTATTGATTTAGCATTTGATTCAGTATACTATAACATCTTATTCCTCAAATTAAAAATGTATGGTTTTACCAGTATGAGACTAGATGTAATAAAATTATATCCGACACATACGAAACATATTGTTAATTTGCAGCAAAGTTAATCTGTAATCAGAAAATCTAAAAAAAATCCTCAGCGACTTCAATCAACACGGAATATAATTTCAGATGATATAACTCTAGTAAACGTAGCTTTATACATATAAGGGCTAAAAACCAAAATAAGGAAATATTGAATCAAATAAGACAGTACCCGAATGATTCCATATAGAACAAAAATATTAATCTACATTATTTAAATTACAACTAGATTTCTTGGATAAACAATAAATCTAGAACTAGGACCGTCAAGGCGAAAAACTATTGTAAACACTTCAACAAAAACACATGACCATCATTTGATGATCATCAAATAAGGCCAAAAATGACTTGCTTCAAAAACAAATAAGACTACAGAAATCAATACTAGATATAATTATTGCGGCCAAGTATATATATATATATATATATATATATATATATATATATATATATATATAAGTAAAACAAATCATCTTTATCTCGTTTGGTAGGTCTAATCTAAATAAGCCCTTATGGGCAATATTCCATATAAATGGGCTAAGAACCGATCCTTGTGGTACAACACTTGTAAATTAGAGGCTTTAGCCAACACAAACTAACTCTATATTATTTTAGATCTCGGAAACATCCTAATAAGGTATGATGGAATACCTGTCTCGTAAAGGACTCTAACTGCAACTGGCCAAAGAAGTGAATTAAAAGCATTCTTAATATCTAGTCTTGAGGCAAGATAGTGTTTCCTTTCTCTTTAGTGGACCACTATTTGCGCTTTCCATGATCCTAAAAACTTTTAAAATAGCATCAGTTGTGGATCTGCCGTTTTTGAATCCGTATTGATTAGGCGAAAGGCCTTCTGATACTTCTAGTACCGTTTTCTCTCTGTTCAATCACAATGTTTCTAAAATGCTTCCCTCGGAGTCCAAAAGACAAATAAGTTCATAGGTTTTCCGTGTTTGGAAATGTCCCTTCTATTAAACATTAGGTCTTTCCTGCCAGTTTACTTCAAATAATTCAAAATTTATAATTGGGAACAGAGTGTTGATAAACTGTAAAACACGATTTTTTGCCAGGATCAAATATTTATTGATTATAGTCTTTTATAGTGTCCTTATCATGAAAACTTATTGAAATTTTCTCATCACTTTTTTTTAAATAATTACGTACAAGATGGCGTTCAAAATTGTCTGATTTTTGGGTACATTGTCAAGAAAATAATGTAATTATAAAAAAGCCATTGAATATTAAGAGACAAAATTGGTGCACTTTTCTTAGGAAATGTAACTATAAGCTAAATTTTACGAATTAAGTTTATAAAAAATTTATATACAAACAAATATTTTTTATAACGCACCGAATTTGAATATTCATGAATATTTTTTCGGAATATTTTGACAAAACTTATCTCATACAATACTTTAGAAAAGTACACTAATTATTTTTCTTAATATTTACATATTTGTTTATAATAAAATAATTTCTTCGAAAATCGGGTTTATTGGTGCCAAGTAAATAAAAGTCCAAATGATTTGCCAAAATCAATTAGGCAAAGGAAGGAATATTTATAGGCCGCCGAATAAGACATATACTGCAAGATGTAATATTCGCTGAGAAACTCACTTTAAAGACAAAATCGGCGTGGGTATGCTTTAAAGAAGTAGGGCAAAACTATTTTTAAATCTGCAAACTATATAACCATTATAGAAAATATGTTATGGGCATGTAAAAACTTGGAGTGTAATATTTCTCTCAAGATCGACTTTTTACATTCCCATTTATATTATTTTTCACCTAATTTGGGTGACGTTAGTGACGAGCACGGAGAGAGATTCCATCAGAATATTTCAAGGATGTAAATAGGTTATCAAGGATAATGGAATTCTAGTATTCTAGGAGATTACTGCTAATCTTTAATATGAGAGACTTCTAAGACAAGTTATAAGGGCAAACGATAACAATATTGGTAGGTAATATTCACACGATATTTTAATATTGTAATAAAATGCATTATGTCGACTTTTCTTTAAATTATTTTCTTGGAAAAATAAAGGGTGGCGCAGAAAAAGTAAGTACATATTTGAAATAAGCATATTTCAATGTATTGAAATCAGCTATTTTTAAGTTTTGGCAAAAATAAAAAATTAAAATTTTATTGTACAGTGTAATTTTATGTATTCCTTCTGGTACTAACTTACCCGTGTTGAAGGCAGATGCTCCTAACTTGCCTACTGCTAATTTATATGTCCCCATCTACTTCTTCACATAATTCCTCTCATTCTTTGCGTTTGCTTGAGACACAAGCGTCTTGTTTCAGCAATTGTTTCAAAAGTTTATAACAATTTCTTCCGCACTTATTGTTACCCCATTCTCATTTGGTATCATATATAGTAAATGCTCAACGTTTATTCTTTCAAGAATCCATTTGATTCCGTAAAACATATTTGAGTTTAAGCTTACATTCGTGATTTTATATAAAAAAGTTATTTGACGGTGGTCACTAAAACTTTACCTCTCTGTATCAATTTTTCAATCAATAATTTTATTAAGAATTCCACAATTAACAAATGTAAGAACTATTATAGATTCACTATTTTGCCTAAACAAAGTTGGAATGTTAACGATATTTGCCACTTCTAAGTGTAATGTTGCTATTGCATCCATTAACTTTTCTCCAATCTAGTTTCTCCCCATTGTGGTGATTTTGAATTGAAATCACCTCCAATAATTATAGGGTTGCCTAATATACAAACTTTATTAATAAAGTCATCCAGCCAATCTTAAAAATCCGCTATGTCTACATTCGGAGATGCATAACTTGAAATAAAAGTAATTTCTTTTAATTTGACCCATACAATTTCATACAATTTCTTTTCTTGGGATACCAGATGCAATTTGTTGTTTTTTGCCTTTCCTTTAAATTGTATGGCTACGTCACCATTATCTGAATCTTTAAACCATTCACCTCTAATCCTAATCATGTTTGGTTCACTTATCAATAATACTTCGATATTATTTTCTCTGGCGGTTATTTCGAGAATATCGTGAGCGTTATGACATCTGTTTAAATAAATTTGTAAATACTTAAAAATATAATTAATATTAAAATTTTTGACATTTTCATTTCCTAGTCAAATTTATATTGAGTTGTTTATTTCATTATTAATAATTTTACTATTTATTTCGCATGCCTTTTTAAAGGCCATGCAAACTTCTGACTTAGATAATGGTCATTACTTAAACCTAAATTACTACATGCAAGACAATTTGGTGAATTTTTGCAATTATTGGTCTTATGATTTAGTTCATTACTTTTTTGCAGTTATTGCTTATATCAGCTTTATTATAATTTCTAGAGTTATGTCCAAATAATAATCTAATCTGCACTTGAAACATGGCATTTTTTTTTCTATCTTGGATGATGCAGTCATTCCAACCCATTTTAATGTATTTAATTGCTTTCAATTTTTTTAAAAAGCCGTTTGTACCTTCAATCAAATTAATTTTTTGAAGAGTCTACCGTAATTCCGAATTCATTTAATTTTAACACCTTCTTTATTACCTAATGTTTTTTCAATCGTGGTCAAAATATCGTCTTTCGTGCGATCTTCGTCTAAGTTTTTAATTTCAGGTAATTCCTTGCTAGCGTATATTTGGCCTTTATTTTTTCCTAAGACATTGTTTATATTTTCCAAAAGTTTATCGGCATTAGCACAGAACTATACCTGTTGCTGTCAGGGAACCAATAATTTAATGTTAACATTGTTATTATTAACTGTCGCTGTTGACAGTTTCCTAATTATCGGTGGTTTGACACCTGTCTTTATCCTTGAGATAATTTATAAAATATTTTTAATACATGTTACTTTTGTTTGCAAAAAATTAATCAAAATAATTTTTCTTATGTAAAACATTGTACTTTTGATATAAATAAATGGATACTTCTAAATATTATTAGAATAGCGAGTAATTATTCTGTTATCTAATGCATACAATTTCTTCCAGGGTTAGAATCTTTGCTTTAATTAGATCTTTAATATAAATTGTAAATAGGATACTAATTGAAAATTTTCTTTAGCAAAACCTGATTTTATTGAAATAAGTCATTATGGAAGCTTTCACTTTGTTATACATTTAATAACACCAGTAATATTGTTAATATCACAAACTTTATTTTATTAATGGTGACTATAATTTTGATATACTTAAGCTTGTCATTCTCAAACTAGATGTACATCATTTTAATAAATATAGGTGACAGATAGCTTACTTTAAATTATATTCAATGTAAATAAAAAGTAAATTGGTTTAATTGCGAAATATAAGTTATTAGATCTATAAATCTGAATCTTGCCAAGATTCTATAGGCAATTAAGTGACACATCTAATGAATTTGTTGATCAAACTACTCAGAATATTAATTTTATTCAATAAATAATTTTAAAAGGTTATAATTAGTAGGAAATTGTACAGCTGTCTTAAAAAATAATGTAAACCGTAAACTGCAAAAGCGATTTGATAATTTGGCTTAAACAGAAATAATAAATGACTTCGCTTGCAGGCCCGACACTTCACAAACAGTGTGCATAAAAACGTTAATTGGATTGCATTATTTTCTCGGGATCCATTCCGGGATGGAATTAAACCGCGTCAAAGAGATTTACAATTACCGGATTTTTCGTAACGGGTAGTAGTTTCCTGTGGACGGAACCAACGAAACGATGTTAATTATTTGACTGTGAACATGGCAGGGTTACTTTAATAATTCATTTTGTTATACTGTCCCCTCTAGCTCCCCCTTCTAGGAAAAGTTGGTAATACCGAAAATAATAAAGCCCCGTCCCAGGGAATAGTGGGCGTGATTTCAATAAATTAATTATTCATAAAATTGTGTTACAGATTTCACTTTGAAATCAGAAGCAGAGAAAGTGCCTTTTGATTTTCTGAATAATACCGTTGGGGCTGTGGCATTAAGGTAAAATTTAATTCGTGTTATTTTAATTGGAGTGCGCATTAAAATACGGAAAAACAAGAAATTATGCGCATGAATAACGGATGAGAAGCCGTCGTTTATCATCGCGTACTTATCGCTTAATAACTTTGCTTAAGAGGCGATTTCATTATTGCGAATTTACATCCGGTTTGTAATTATAAAGAGTTATTATTCGGTTGCCCTATTTTCAAAGCCGGCTTGCATCCTAGATTAAAGATTATTAAATAATTGCATAGGGCATGCATACATCAGGCACGATTTGAAAGCTGTATAAATATAAATAATTTAATTAAAAAGATTACTCTTCATTAATAAATCTAATCTTTACTTTTTATGTTGGGGAAAAAGGAAGTAATTATAAATTAATACAAAATATTGATAAAACAATCAACTGTTATAATTGATATTGCTAACATTGTTCTGTTTTCTTGCACGATATTTTTTATGCTTGAAATTAAAATATAAATGAAACGAAGTTATTTATATTACATCATAAATATACTAGATAGCTGAAAATAACCGATGAATATTGTTTTGTTGTGAATATGATTAATTAATTTGATCATCAACTGAGCCCAACCTATTAATAATTTAGTAATCCTCATAATTACAGGTGAGTAATCAATTTCGTAAGAGGATTACATACTCCACAATTCTCTTCTTTAACAAGAAAATAATCGATATTATTAAATATTCCGAAATCCATTAAATATAGGATAAAATAAAGAATAATATATTGATTATTTAATTATTTCATATTTATTACAAATAATTTACTTTGTTAACTAATACACATAATTTTAATAATCTTTCACCGCTGATGTTTTTTTAATTAGATTCAAATTGTTGTTAACTTGGATTTTTAGTTTTTAATCTAATATTACAAATACGACATGCTGTTCTTCTTTTTGTGATTTTATAATAAGGAAAATAAAGACGCACCTATGCTGCATGGGTTAAATATTTTAGAGCTACGTGAGACGATATAAAAAGTGATAAAGTTAAGCTGATAAAATTAGGTTTTATATTTAACAATAACAAGATTTTCAAATTTGAAATTTGTATAAGTTGTGTAGTCTAGTAAAATTTTACGATAATAAGTAGTTATAAATAGAAATTTTAAGTACTATTTATAACTAGTATTTAATTAAATTAAGAATAACAATAAATTTAGGTAGTAAATAATGATAACGAAAATTTATGTAAAAAACTTAATGGATTAGGGAAAAGTAGTTAAAAACTGCGAGAGGCACTGAAATCATGTTAAATTTTAATCTGATCTTTCGAAACTTCCAAGCAATAAAGTCCAATTATTCAGAAAAGCAAACGAAAATGCAATTTTAACTAACAACTATCCATCTATCCTTGTGTGTTTTTCACCTCTTCAGCCCGGAATTGAATTAAGTGCGTGAACGGAAAACTTGGTAATTCTATTAGTCTTTAGAGGTTCTTGTTTCAAAAAAAATATATATTAAAATCACAAAGTTTGCCGTCGCAAAAATATATATTTAACATATATTTCATGCGGAAAGTTTTTGGTTGCTGAGAAATATTCTTCCGCCACTCTTAAAGTTATACCTTCGGAGCTCGTTAAAATATAATTATTAGTCCCAGGCATTTCTGCTTAATTTTTATACGGAATGCCAGGCTTCCACGGTTTTAAAGGTTTTTTGTCGGTAATTATTTTACTCCAGTTTGAAGTTTTTTTTTTCCATATAAGTTTATAGCGCTTTTAAGTAATTAGCGCTACGGCCATTTTTTTGATACGGCGCGTTGGTTTTGCAGTTCTTTTTTAATATCCCTCCTTTATATAACTTGTTACAATTATATACTAACGTAATAACAGACGGTATCGGAAAATTTTAATTTCAGATTGTAGCAAAATAAATAAAATTTTAATGCTTTAATTTATTATAATTACGTGGAAATAAAATATATGTAAGCATTTTATGACAGTACTAAATTAAAGTAACACACAAACTATAACACTACGATATTTGACAGATTTTATTGCTTTTATTTAATATTTTTATGAAATATTGAAATAAGTAAGGTAAAATATTATTTTTTTATTCTCTTGTTTAGAAAGCTATATATCGGATCAAAAATATATTTTTTATTACTTAAGTTGTAATTAATAAAAATATATAAAAGTTAATTTATTCCAACTGTGATATATTTATGGACCTATTAGGGATTACTAGCAGGGAATTTGTAGGTGGCACTTAAATCTCGTTGTGTATCGGTAATATATCACGGCGATCATAGTCATTTGTTATAGGTGTGTTGAAAGATAATATAGATTACGTGCCGGGAATACAGTAATAGATATTTAGGGTGAGCGTACACGTGTTATGATATTAGGGGATGAAATTATGGCGGCTATCTGTTTAGCTCTCAAGTGGTTTTGCTACATACCCTTGTTAAAGGCAAGTGTTTGATCTTGCTTGAATATATGCTATACATACACATGTATATGCGCTTAATTAATCATTTGTTATTTACATATAAATTTTTTGAATATAAAGTAATTATGGAGGCTTCTACTTTGTGATACAATTTTTATAAATTATAAACATGAGTACCTTTTGAATATCACAGTCTAATATCATATAAACTTTACGTCAGTCTAAAGTATATTTTGAGAATGACAAGCTCAAGTGTGTCGAAACTATAGCCACCAATAAAATATAACGTGTGTATTATTAAAAAAGGTACTCTTGTTTATAATTTATTATTCATTAAAGAAAATTATGTTTCTAAACATTAAGAATCGTTGCAACCATTGTAGTTATGGCATAGTAAATGTTTCAATTCAGTATTATTTTAAAAATGAAATTTAAATTAGAATTCCAAAAAACAAGCAAAATCCAACTTTTGTTGTGAAAAATTAAAAATAAACAATTTTAAAAGGCAAAATAATTACTGCTACATATGTAAAACTATAATACATATAATTTCAATATAATGTGAATATAAAAATAATTTACAATAATAGTTAATAACTGAGGAGCGCTTAAATTTGTTTGCTTATAAAATGTTTTCAAAATTTTTTATAATATTATATTATTTCATCAGTAAATATTTGTGTAACAGTATTATATAATACTAAATTAGAAGTAAAACGTATTTTACAAATAAAATTTTTACTCTTATATATTTCTATAATAAATATGTATATCTATCCTTATATATTAAGTATAAAATAGGTTAGAGGTGGAAGTAAAATTATTTTTAATTTTGCGTTATCTATTTAGATACGAGTTAACAGTGTAAATTTTAACAGTCCAGAGTATACTTGCAATTCAATGTAGATAGATTTAACTGAGGTACATTTATTTCTCTCAGTATGTCATTTAAAGTATTAGAGGAAACACAAGTTACAATTTAATATATTTTCGGTATGTATCCTGTCTTTAGAAATAGTTCGTAATTCATTCTGTAACCAATTTTAGAAATAGTTTCCCTAAATTGCATCCCTGATTACGCGAATGATGTCGTTAATAAGCGAGGACGTAACAACGATTAGTACTTAGTTAAGTGTACGTCATAAATTTTAGGCTGACTCAGAAGGGCCAACCCTACGGTGTGCGTTAATTAGCAAGCTACCCTCCTTGATCAGGCGTGGTTCGCGGTGTATGTGCGACAATTGTCATAATTCCTCCCTTGCACTTCCAAGGGTATTAAGGCAAAATTTAATACCCTTGCAGGTTTTATTCCGCAAGTTAATTGTCTTTGATGTTATTTGTATAACAAGAGATATTAGACATAAACTAATATTAAGCAGATACCTGAATATTTTATTGTTTGCTAACATATACAAAAAGAAATTTTTTTGACAAAAATACTATTTATTACTATAATAACAAACAAATACTATAAACGTTTTAAAACAGGTAATCATATTGTTAAATAAAAAGTATATAACAATAAGTTTAAATATTAGTATATAGTAGTAAAGTTGCTTTGAAAAAAAATCGATTTCATTCTAAACTCAATGCAATTTTAAATAACCTTTCATAAATGTTTATCTAAACAGAATCAAATATAAAACTGTTTCTAAAATACGATATTCAACAATACAGCCGAAATATTTTACTTTGAAAGGCACTTTGTATGGGAATACTTTATTAAATGTATGTATTCATAAATAGAACAAAAGTTATAAAGTTGCAAAAATCCAATGCTGTCCTAAAAGTTAGTTTGTACGCGACGTGCATCTGCAGAGTTCAAGTATTGATGGGAATATATAACCAGACGGAACCCGACATAAATCTATATCCGTGGATAAACCACAATAAGTAGTAAATATGCAAAAGCATGTGTTCTAGTGCAAGTGACTTGTTCATATCATGTGAAATCTTACACATGTGCAAGTATTATGACATGTATGCAAAATGCTGGCTGACACATAATCAAAGTTCAAATGACTTGGAAGTTATTGGTGCAAGATTGAATCTTATAAGCGAATTACAAAATTCGCTTCCAATAAAAATACCACTTTTGCGAAACATTAAATCGGCCAGGGTACATTATAATGATTTCTGAATTATGTATACGACTGTGCGAGAAGTTCCTATTCCATGATAACGCGCTAAACGATGATGAATGCCCAGACCGCTTAACAAGTCTTAAAGTTTTATTGTTTTTACCACTTTCTCATTCCGCCCTTTAATATCTGCAAATGTACCACATAAATTAGAACAGTTTACGGTCGCTACGTATTTCACTAAAGTTTTCTTTGCTTTTAGTTTGTTCTTGAATTATTTCGAATATGTACGTTCTACTTTTTTCAGGTTTCTGAAAATAGTTTTTTAATTAATATTTACATTTCAATTATTACTGTTGTTCTCGACTTAATTAGGGAAAAGACTGCAACTTTTAGGCAAATTATGTTACATTAATGGCGTTTCCATCCGTTTTTTTAAAATATAATACATCATTACATAAACTATTCTACTATTAGATACTACTATTATATATATATATATTATTATTAGTCATTGCTATGAATAAAATCCAAATATTCAGCATCAACACTGCATTGGTCTGGCCCAGATTATACAAAATCCTTCTATATTGTCAGTTACACGTTGTTATTATATATGCTCACTGCTTTCATGAGTGTGACAGGCTCTTTTCAGGTTTCCTTTATAGTAAATTTTAATTAATTGTCGACAAAATACAATTCCCGCAAATGTTACGTATTATTTAAAAGCCTATAATAATGTACAGAAAATTATGCTTTTGATGTAATGTTAGGTGGTAATTTATGATTAACACGAAACTAAAACATTTACCATGTTTTTATCACTAACATATATGTTACATAATTACTTATTGTTTCGATGAAAACATAGTAGGTGTTTTTATTTAGGGTTTAATTCAATAATTAAATCATTATAGCAATTTCTATATATTGTCTAAAAAGAATTACACTGTTTATTTTCAGTTTTCTTGTCATAATAAAGTCGAGCATACACTGTACTGTCTTCCTAAAAATAAAAACTTAGGTTGTTTTTGCAATGAAATTCTTTCCGAATATGGTTAATTAAATTTTTATCTAAGGTATCCAATCTACATAAATATTTATTTTGTATTTATAGTAAATTCAAGATAACCCTTTTATAAAATAAAGTAGAATATTATAATACATGTTCATGCTCAAATAAAAATGCAAATATTATTACAATCATTCCCTCTAATATAATATAGTGCATTAAAAATAAACAGTTTATGTAGGTAATATATAAGTTATATAAAAACTAATATTAATAAATAGTATTCGCTTTATATATGGTAACATCAAGGACTAAGATGTAATTCAATAAAAAAATGATAGAAACAAAAATTAACTAGATTTGAAATAGTTTGAATTCCCTATTCATTCTAGCATATTTCTTGCTATATATTAATTGATGAGGCCGTTATTTGTTGAAAATTCATATCACTTGTTAAGTATTAAAGTAAAAACACTTTTTTAATTTTCAAAACTTTTATTTGTTGGAATTACACGCAACAATTGTTTCGTGTAATTCCAACAAATAAAAGTTTTGAAAATTAAAAAAGTGTTTTTACTTTAATACTTAACAAATATTTCTTGCTTCCAAATTTGAAAGTAGAAAAAACATTCCACCAAAAATTAACAATATTTTAAACAAAGCTATTCATTTTAGCAATCCTTTTAAATATTTCATCAATTTCAACATACATCAAAATTAAGAAAAACTAACCTATATATAATCACCCTCCATATATTACAAGACTAAAAAAATACGAAGGAAACTATACGATTTACTTCTTATTTATACCGCCATAAACTATTCTAAGAACATGATGTTATTTCGTTTGTTAATTATGGGGCTGACCAAATTATTCTTATGTTTATGATGATTCAAGAACGTTGATTTTAATACCCGTGTTCACCAAACGTATAATAATGTAGTACATTTGATTTGATAAAAGTATGCTGATATCAATAATTTACTATTGGCAAGAAAAACCAAAGAAATTACCGAGAAACAATGAATAAAAGCAAAATCATAGTTTTAGTTTCACGGAAGAGATGTAATCCTCACATACATTAAAGTTTTCCAGGCAGAATTAGCGTTCAACCTACATCCGGCGAAATTCGTCTTATTTGAAGACTTGACAAAACTAGTCGCAACTTCAAGAAGATTTTAACTAATAAAAGAAGACTTGGGCATCTAGTATTATCTAATGCCCCAAGAACCTACCAACCACAATATCACATAGAAATGAATTCTACCCAAGAGTTGCAAATCACTTAGGTCCAAATTATTTCTTTGTATTCAATTTTTAAGAAAAGGCTAGTTGCAGAAATCATCTATATTAACTTTTAACAACTGGCGTGACTAGAAAACAAATACATTGCCGTACTTTTCTAGATATTTAAAAAAACTCATCGGTATGATATATTTAGTGACACCGCCAACAATATAAATAAGATAATCAAGGCCGTGACCTTACCCAATGCCTTAATCTTATTTAAAAAACGTTCATTTAGTTTGAGACAATTTTCTACTGTATAAATCAGTGCAACTAAATATTTCACCTTGTTGAAAAATTTAATTAATTCATCACTAGTTGATCCATTGAAATTAAACTGTTGCTAGGATAAAATTTGAACTAGATATAGTTATTTATCTCTAGTTCAAATTTTATCCTAGCAACAGTTTTCCTTAAGATTATCTATTATCTCGTTTGCTCTATTATAGATCCATATACATATAATACAGCATGAAAGCTCACTTCTACTCCTTAGTTAATGTAATTTATTTATATAATTAATAGATCGAATTAACTATTTATTATTAGGCGCAATTTCAACATTTATTAATGAACATTACAGCTTTTCTTTATTTAATTTTATAAATTTATTCATAGAAATTTTTTAAATAATTTTTGATAATGCTTTACTGATTGTAACATAGAATAGAGGTCACCCTATATATACATATAAACTTGAATTCCTTATTGTGTCGCGGCTTCCAATAAAATTAATTCAAAAGTTTTGAAAAAAAAGATCTAAAAGTAAAATTTTTGAGTGAGTAATTAGTAAAAAATTGATGCATGATGGGTGGGCAGACTTCAAATCTAAATTAAGTAAATTTGCTATAGAAAGTCATTTATATATCTATCATGCTGACATTAACAGCCAAAAAATTCTCTCCCTAAAAAAAGGTGATGAAAGAATTAAAAACTAAATATAAATCAAAGATTCCAGATGTCGATAAGGACCCTTGCTGCCTTAACATCATGCATCATGGTTAATAATTGGGTTTGAGTGGAAGAACATATTTAGTTGTGAACTCCGCCCGTACTTCTGTCGGACAAAATTTTATGTATGTTTTTCAAATAATTTATTTTTATATGTATTATTTAAGATGGAAGGACAAAGATAAATAAATAAATAAATAAATATGAACTTATATTTTGATTTTGTTTTATTCTTTATTGCATAAAGGGTTTAATTACTTTTAGCAGCAAAATCATCAATGACTAGTAATTAAAGTTATCATGGATATGTAAGATGGGTGGGTGACCTCTATCTCATCCTCCAATCAGTAAAACATAAGTGAAGGTTTTAATTATAATTTGTAAAGTATAAACACAACATAATTGCAATTTTTAGAGATTTATTCATAGAAATTTTTTACTGACTGCTGGATGGGATAGAGACCACCCACCCACCCTACATATACATATATACTTTAATTCCTTATTGTCTGGCGGTTCCCAATAAAATTAATTACAAAATTTTTGGTTAAAAAAGAAATTAAAAAAGACGAAACATTGATTAGATAATTTGACCTACAAAATCGAAGACGAAACACATCCGAATTTCTGGTTAAAGCCCAGCGCTATAGAATCTAAAATTTAAGCCAATTCAAATATTTTCTCAGTCTATGAATGCATTGACAATTTTGAATAAAGATGTAATATCAGCCAATATTCGTCTATACTGTAGAGTCGGTAAATTTAAATTAACACTAAGTCATTTATAATTCAGATCATTCTGAATACTTTGAATTCTCAAAAATTTACTTTTCACATTATTATTGTTTTATATAACCAAATACTCGCACGAGTGAGCAATATAAGTGTTTAATGGTGTTAACCGAAAAAATATTTCCAAATTCTTGAGATAAAACCTAATAATTTAAATAAGTTTCAAAAAATGGACCTGAATCAAGTCCTGCTCTTCTAAAAACTTTCGAGTCATATTTGAGAACCTTCTTCATCCACATTATAAACATTATCTCTTAAAAGAAATTAACCATACCCTTTAAAGAAGCCTGATATTTTTTCCATTGATTCCTAGAAGATACTAATGTGAATCAAATATTATTTGATATGTAAAAAAAAATCAAAACTAAGAGAATAATGCCTCACCCTACCGCTTAACATTTTTACATAATAAGTCAATACACTAATTTTAAGAAACTTAAAGTTTAAAAATAATAATTTATTACTTTTGATGTTTTCTATATTAAACCAGTTGCTTTATTGTCCTGTATTGTTTAAAATTGTGCCTAATAACTTTTTTTGTAAATTAAGAAACGAGTCAAAATTATATAAAGCAAACATTAAATGCACATTAAACACTGAACAAAAGAAGAGAAATTATTTAGATTTTAATGAATCATATTCTTGATCAACGTTAACTTTTTATATCAGATATAGTTTATCATTCAGCGTTTCTTTTCCAGTGAAATAATGTTAAGAAATTCCATATAATTAAGCCAGCATCTCTGCAAAGCTTAAAAGGAAGTCTTTAATGAATTTCATTTGCTCCTCGCGCACATTTGAATATTTCTTTTGCATTTCTGTTTCCCAATTTCGGTGTTTATTTTCCAGGCCAGAGAATACAAAAATCACGGTGCGTCCCCTCCTGCGATTTCGTTACCTTTATCCGTGCGGTTCGTATTGACAAAGGGACTTTTTTTTACCTCCTTTCAGGTAAGGGCGAGTTTATCATAATGCAAGTTCTTCGAATTCGTGAGTATAAACACACACACACCTAGGCCCGGGAAATTTAGGACTCGGGAAATGCAGAAGGGTGCCCCCCCTTTTTTCGCAGATGGTGCCAAACGGTTCAGTTTACATCGAAACCGAGCGTGACGAATAGCCGCATCCCATCCGAATAAAAAGGGCAACTTGTATTCACTGGGCTACGGCACCAGAGCCACCCGGGACCGTCTGGAACGGCCTATGGCCAGACTGTTTCCTTTAATTTAATTTATGAAGCTAGTACCATAAATAGGAGAATACTTGGAGGATCTGGATCACATTGGATTTATCTCTGTTGCATATAAAATAAATTGAATTAAGGTATATATTTCAATTCATCTATTTAATGTTTAATTCTATATAATACTCGGCCAAATACACGGTTTCTGATATATATATATATATATATATATATATATATATATATATATATATATATATATATATATATATCTTAGTCTAATTAATCATGGCCAATATTTATCAAACCGAGTATCTACTTCTAAAGATGATAAATTACCGTCTAACATCAAGAGTAAATAGAGATTTAATATGACTTCTTCTCCGTCCCATAAAGGAACTTAATACCGACCTCATTTTATTAACAAAGAAATATTGATTAAGTAGAGAGTGTGGATACAGCGAAGCGAAATACATCTCATCCCCTATTTTCTCAAAAGGAAATCGATCTGCTCATCACAAAGGGCTGGTTGTATTAAACTGTACTAGGCAAATCTAGACAAGGGAAATGTATTAAAGACTATTAATAGCAATATAGGAATAATCTTTATATCTCCTTCTAATGTATTATTACATAAATGAGAAAATATTTTTTACAGCACCAGTAGTCACAAGTAAATTAAGTTAAAATACCTACATTTTTCTTTCAGTGTGCATTTATAAATTAAATTTTAACTATTTAAATATAAACTCTTAAACAATTAAAATTTTATATCGATTCTTACATGTTTTATTAATTATAATAAAACATTTTCACCGTAAGTATAACATTTAGTAATAAAATAAGACATTTTAAAAAATATTATTGAATAATATATCGTTTTTATAGGTTCAGTTAATCATTTATTCAATTTGCTAAAATTTTGAATATTTTCATTGTGTAATAAAACGACAGCTTTTTAATACCTTATAATAATATAGCCCAGAAAGAAAAATAAAGGTAATATAATAATACTAATATGGATTTATGAAATATGATTACTGAAGTTACATTATTAAAAACTTATAAAATAATTTTAAACATAGCGACTTATTTTCTGGATTTTTAAGTTAATAATAAAAAAGACGGCGACGAGTCGTATAAATCGGTCTCAATAAGTTAGTGATTTAAATACAATTATCATTAACGGAAACATTCAGTGCCAAGTGTATAACATCAATATAGAAAACGATATATTTGAGTATGACATTTGCGGCATGAAATACACAAATACACACGGTTTTGGACTTGAGCAACCAAAAGCTGTTTATAAGGTAAATTGGGGGGTTGAATCCAAATCAGCAGCCCATTCTTTAAAATTGGTTCTAGTTTTCGAAATATTCAATAAATTCATTGTTTAACTATTTTTGACCATTAACGGCCATTTATTGAATTAAAAAGTATAAATCAGAAATGAACAGAGGTTGAACTGAGTCTTTTATACTGATTGGGATTTGTTTCACGCGTTAGGTGAACAGTGAACAGTAATAGTAGTCACTTATCATGTCTTCGTCTCAAAATCCTAGGTGTATCTTGAGAAACATTCGAGTTCCAATCCTGTGGTAATTTTGCAAAAAATATCGAGTACTTGCTTGTAATACGGTGATTTGTGGTTACCGAAAAAGTTGTGACCAACACTTTGAAACGATACCCATGCTGTTGCTTCATCAGGCAATAAATGTTTTGTAAACTTTGCACCAGCCATTCGTTTTTGAATATTAAATCCGATTACATTACTTCTTTGCTTTTGCGTATGACAGTTTTGGAAACAACTTGATCAAGTACTGGATAGCCGGTCCTTCGCGATTGACAAAAGTTTTATGTGAATAGGTGGCAATAAAACATCCTGTGGGTTTACAAGTGGTACAGAGTACACGTTTTGTTGTCCTGACTCATAATTGGTACGACTTGCACACACTTTTCTCACATAATCATGATCAGCTGCACGGCTGTCCCACAGACACAAAAAACAGCACAATTTCGTGAATCCAGATTGCATCCTAAGCAATAGCTTGTAATGAATATGTAATTCAATTAATATATATTAATTAATTACAATTATATTATTTCTCAACCTTTAGATCGCCACAAATTTTTCATTTATACTCATTGTAGTTGATCTTGGCCAATATGGAGTAGAGTCACCTTCAAACACTACTTAGAACCATCTATGAACAAACGCCATTAATTTCGATCATATGGTGTATTCATCACATAAACCTTTGACTATTGCAAAAATACATGTTATTTTCTTTTTTTGAACGGTAACTTCGCGTGAATTCAATTTCTGTATATAGTAGTTTATGATGATGACAAATTGGCAATGGATCACTGTCCGTACCTGGAACTGGCTTTGACACTAATGATATGTCAGGATATTTATACTGTGCTTTTTTGCATTTATATCGACAACATTCATCGAGCAAAAATAGCAAGCATTCATCTCCATGGTTTTTCGGTCCTCTCCATAACATTGGCATAGAAAATGAAAAGCATACATTTTTACCAAGCAACCACTTGTACAGCTTTGTTCTGCACGCGTTACAAAACAATTTCGGTACCCATGGCTTGTCAGTGTTTACGACAGCAAAATGAAAGTACTGTAGATACGCATGTTTAAGTGCAATTTGTCATGATTTTTCCACATTTTCCGAGCATATAACATCCACAAACGTAACGAAAATACTTTTAACCACTTTGCAACGTTGTCTATGCATTTTCACACGTTTCGAATCAAAATCACTGCACAAAAACAAGTTTCGAAAGTTGTTTAATACAATGTGGTCAACTGACAACCGCTATAAGAGCGAAGTGCTGCCACCATGTGCGAACTCCAAAACTAAAACCAATCTTGACACACGGATTGAAGATCTGTGTTTAGGGCATCAAATAACGTTAAGTATCGTTCTTATCTGCTCGGATCCAAAAGTTGACCCGAATTTGTAAACTGGTGATATCGTCATAATACTTCAGGTATTAATTGCCTGGAAAAAGCAAATAGTAGCAATAAAGGCAAGTAAATAATCAAGATGTAATAATAAAAAATCAAGAACACCTAATAAGAACATTAACAAATAAAGTAAACAATATACAATTTAGCAGGGCTCCAAAGTAAATTTATAATTTTCAAAATATACCTAGCAGAAATAGTAACAAAAATTTCGAACAATCAACTAGAAAGTAATCGACGAATAGCAATAAACAATGCTAGGCAAAAATACAAATAACGCGGAACCAGAAAGGAACTATAAATCAGAGAGCTGAATGACCAAAACCAAAATAACAATAAAAAACAGAATGGACTGACGTCGTCCCTGTCGTAGAAATTACAACGCGGTAATGAATATTTGCTGATTTCACAAAAACGTTGAATGCAGCGACATAATGAAACATCTTAAAAAGACGGGTTATCGTCCTTTCATAGTAGAAAAACTGAAACCCAAGTATGAGGAAGCACAATAATCATCATTCAAAATAGGAATGCCTTCAACTGTGGAATAAGTACTTATAAACAGATTCCGTTTTAAGCCAAAATGTAGCAATAATAAAAATTTTCAATTAAGTCAAGAAGTAAAATAAAAAAAAAAACTGGATGGACATAATACTCTAAAAGTAATACACCAAAACCAACAATGTCTGACAACACCTTTATATCACCTGCATGCATTACTAGAAAAAGGTGAATGCAATGTTCTGTGTTTAACAGAACATTGGTTAACAGAGAAACAACCGAAAATCACCGGCTTTAATCTGGCATCAAGTTTTACAAGAAACTATCGAGAACATGGAAGAATGGTAATATACATTTCGGATTCAATGCAATTTACGCCTTTGGACATCCATACATTGTCTCAATCAAGAATACTTTAGTGCGCCGGTGTGAAAGTTTGTGTAAATCAAGAATGTATTGATATAATATGTATATACAGGGTGACTGACGAAAAACCTTTGGTGTTGTTGCTTATTTTTGATCCGATTTGAATAAATAAAACATCAAATTAAATTATTTTTAAAAGACTTTAATATGAACTGTACTGATATTTTTCTTGCATCCAGTTTTTACAAAAGACGATCAATTTTTTTTTTCAAATTGCACTGTATATATATTTTGTACTGATCCGCAAGGAGATTTTTTTCTGAATCTAGATTTGTAAACGATTTTATCCATTCATCAAACCAAAGTCGAGAAATTAAGGATTAAACAAAAAATTTAAAATCAAATACCCATAGTAAACAATATACAGAGCATATTCCAAATGTCAAAAGTGACAGTGTCAGTCATTGGTACAATACTGCAATGATTTTTAATAATTTCATAATAAAAATGTTGCAAGATTTCAAAAACTGAAAAACGATTTCTGTAGAAGCACAAAATTCTAGTACAGTGTTTGAAATATTGCAACATTTTAATTATGAAATAATTTCTCGACTTAAGTTTGATGTATGGATAAATTTGTCTACAATTTTATTTTCAGAAAAAAAAATCTCCTTGCGAATCAATAAAATATATATACAGTGCAATTTAAAAAAAAATGTTGGTCGTATTTTGTCAAAAACTGGGTGCGAGAAAAAATAACAGTTCAGATCCTATTAAAGTCTTTTAAAAATGGTTTAATTTGATGTTTTATTTATTAAAATCGGATAAAAAATAAGCGAGATACAGCACCAAAGGTTTTTCGTCAGTCACCCTGTATACTAAAATCTAATAATATTACTACTTTAGAATTTAAAAATTTGTTAGCGACATTTAACGACCATTTTTAATCAATGAATCAACGAGAGTCTGTAAAACCACCCAAATTTGTATTGATAATATTATTACTAACGTCAGATTGAATACAGCCCAGCTTCTCAATTATGATACTCATTTATATTACAAACCACCAGTACAGCGGGAATTATAAAAATACTCTTTCATTTAAGACATTTCATGAATCGTGCTATACAATGAATACATTCAAAATACAAGTTGAGTGCCAATACATTCCTAAAATAATTTCACAATTTTTTCCCAATTAGGTCTACACAAAATAAAAACAAAATTATAGTATATCAAAATGAAGTACATACATTTCAGATTATGTGCCGCTTTATAAATAACGACAGAGGCAGTATAATGAACTATTATTATGTGAGAAAAATAAACAAATTGAAGCAAGATTAGAAAAAAATTAATGGAATAAATCAAAAACATCTTGAAATATTATCGGAGAGGTTGTAAATAACCCCAAAGTCTACAAATTACCTGAGCGTCATATAACACAATACACAATTAACACTTTTCTGAAGCCAAAAATCAATCTACAAATCATAACAATTCCTAATTCCTTTATTAATGGTAGAAGTACAGGAATAGATGAAAATCTCGTACATGTTATAAAAAAATGTGTGTTTCACCATTGAGCCGTTTAATTACAAACGGGTACATATCCATATTCATTAAAAAATCTACTTCGATAACAATTTTTTAAAAGGGAGACAGTAATTTATTAGCAAATAAGTCTATTGAATTCATTTCTAAGATTTTAGAAAACATTATTTATTTCTTTAAGAAGTTTAAAGTACTTTCCAGTAAACCGCGCTCTTTGAATTAACTTATTGCGTATTAAATAATATGGAAGTTAATTCTTTATCATGCGGCATATTTTTATTCCATATAAAAAAAATCCGGAAATTTAAACGTTTTTTTTATTTTTCACAATCTTTACTAAACAATCGCTAGTGTTTTGATAGACTGATTGTATATAAAATCTTTAATATGTGCTAAAATAAGATCGTGCTTAGATGAATTCACTGGATTTATTACTATTATTATTAAATTATATGATTTTGATGACAACTTTTATGTTCGAAATGTAGCAAATATTTCATATAATGTTGTAATAAATAGCTGTAAATAGCCACAATTATAAACCTTAGAAATTGATTTTAAACTTAAACATCAGTCGAGTTTTATCCAATAAACTAATGATTAATTAAATATTTGTGTAATATTCATAATTTTAAGAGTAATTTTAAATAATAAATATATTTTTATATTCATAAATGTGAAAGTCGAACATTCACAAAGTGCCCTGAAAAAGTGGCACACAAGAAATGAAAATATTTTCACCATTATACGCGAAAACAAAAACATGGAGATGTAAAACGCAATCATGTGCATTAAATTATTTTTATTTTATTTCGTATAATAAACTTTTGTTTATATAACTAAATGTAGTAGATAAAGTATCACTTAAAATAATTTAAAGTGTTATTATAAGCTTGTAACGATTCTATTAATTGCTAGTTTTTTCTGATACATTGATTGTTATATTACAATTTTCTATTTTGTGTAAATGCACATGCGCCAAACCGAACCTATTCTCATTCCCGTATGAAGAAAATTGGACGTGCAGAATCTAAAGCGGATCTAATAGCAGCTTCGTTATGAATTTGTTTGGAATTGTAATTTTATTATTGATAGAGTCGGCAATATACCGATCCACTATTGAATCGGTTTTTCAATCACCATGTTTCTTGAGCACAGACTTGCTTGCACCATTATTGGCAAGCATAGTGGTAGATGTACGTCTAAAAGAATAGCCGGTATACAAGCGACTATCAGGAAACTTTAAGAAATTAGCAATACATCTGGGAACATCATCGAATTTATGAATCCAAACACGTTGCTTTGTGCACCTTTTTTGATAAAAAACTCTGGTGAGATACATTATTTGATCTTAATTCTGAATATTTTAGGAAAATATCGATTTCCAACTAGTCAGACATATTCAGAATAGTGAAAATCCGATCACTATGACTCTTCGTGTCTCGAAGTGCCCCAATAATAACATCTTTACGAACTTCAATATTGGAAACCAACAATTCATTTCCTCGGCCACCACCATCAACAGCAACTACCATGACAACTTACGAAGCACATTAGAGAGTGAATATATAAACTTTTGAAATATTGCAATTATATTTAATTAATTTAATCCAACGTCATTTTATATGCAAAACGAAAATTAAAAGAGCAAACAAAAAGATTACTCAATATAAAAATAGGTCAGAATACTATGCAATATTGCGAATCGATCAAAAACCTAGGATTAATAATAGATGAAAACTTGAGATTTCAAAAACAGATGAAAAACTGCATTAGGAAATCGTATGTTTCTATGAAGATGTTATACCCACATCGCCAGATATTATCCACCGATACGAAAATAAAATTGTGCGACTCACTTGTTTTATCTCTCTTTAATTACGGGGTCGTAGTATATGGTAACTGCCTTGACAACTTGTGAAAATAATCGAAAAAGTACAAAAATCGTGTCTGAGATTCATTTATGGAATAAGACGAAACTCTCACGTATCTCACAAGTTGGTAAAAGCAAACTGGATTAACATGACCAAACGCAGAATACTAGACGAAGCCTGTTTCTATTTTAAGATCATTTAGACCAAAAAACCTCCATATCTTTACAGAAAAATTCAATTTAGAAGTGACATACAGAGCATCAATATTAGAAACAAATGCATCATCAACACCTCTGAGTTTTACACTGAGATTTTCAGAAGATCCTTCGCGACTGATCAGGACTTTTCCAAACAAGTTTTTAGAGATGAAAACTAAAACGTTTCGTAAAATGTATCGAAGCAACACCCATTAATTATAATTTTAATGTTATTTCTATTTTTCAACTGTATAGTAATCCTTGCGTTGCGGCACGGAATTGCAAGCGTTTTAATTTATTTGTAATTTGATAGGAATTTATGGTAGACCAGAGATCTCTTCGGGTTTCTCTTTTTTGTAATCTGTAAATTCTGCTTTTGTAAATTTAAGTGGTCAATAAATATAATAATAATAATTATAATAATAATAATAATAATAATAAATATCTTTATTCCTACAAAAATACACAACAAAATACAAATATATATATATATATATATATATATATATATATATATATATATATATATATATATATATATATATACTTAGTATAGGAACGGGCGTCTATATAAAAAAAGTATTCTACACATACTACTTAAACTTAAAATTAACAAATTAACAAATTTGTCTATAGAATCAGGCTCAATTTCTAGAGGCACCCCAACAATCCTCCTTTTAAATAAATTTACATCATTAATAAGCTTCAGTTCGTTTGGTAAAATATTATCAAATTTCATACTTCTTTATTCGGGACTTTTTTCGGTAAAGGTATATTTATATCTAGGATATACAAAGTTATTTTTGTGCCTTGTATGATGCGAATAAGTATTTGTAATTTTTCGCAAATAATTGTTTGTGTTTCCATATGAGTAACATACCAAAATAAATATAACATAAATTGTAAGTAGGTGATTTTTTTATGAATAACTTTCTACAAGAAGCATTTGGTTTTAGTCCCATCATTGAAGCACCCGCTTCTGTATAATGAAAATTTTACTCATTTGAGAAGAGCTACCCTAGTGAACAATTCCATATCTTAGTATACTTTCAAAATTGGCATAATATACCATTTTTAAAATGCCAAAAGAGACGAGAAGAGAAGTAAGCATTATCGTTTAGTTTGAATAAATCATTTATGAACATGTTAATTAGAAAGGGACCTAAAATACACCCTTGTGGGACGACACTGACTATATCCAAAACCTTAGACTGAACGACCCCGATAGATCGTTTTATTTCAACAATTTGTTGCCTACTAGTTAGATACGATTTTATCCATTCGAAAGCAATTCCTTTAAATCCAGTTTCGTATAATTTAGATAGCAAGATGTTATGGTCAATGAAGTCAAAGGCCTTGGACAGTCAATTGTTCTTCCTCCATTGCTGAATAAACATAATTTGTAAATTCATACACAGCTGTACTACAATTTTTATTTTTAGTAAACCCATGTTGGTGTTTTGATATAACATTATGTTTATTTAAAAATGTTTGAATTTGTTTAATTGCTATATACTCAAAAATTTTTGAAAATGTAGAAATTAGACTTAATAAATTGGTTTATGTTCGGGTGAGTATTGAGAAATATCTTCATAAAAATTTACAAAGGCTTTAGTTTCTTTCGTTATTATTATTACTGATCATCTGGTGCTTCCTTAAAAAAAGTTCCTCACGTTCAAAAACCTCTGCTTGTTTCGCTTTATAACCTACATGATAATTTTTAGGAAATTTACTTATATCTATTCCTTCATGAATTCGTAACGTTGTTTTGAACACCTGTGACAATTACTATTACAAAAATTAATATCCTGCGATATTTCATAGTTGTTATTATTTACTACTATTTTTGCAAAAAAATATATTAATTGACATCCGCCTGAAATAAATAATACCGTTCGTTTCTTTCTGTATGTACAAAACAAAATATAGTTATCAATAACTTTTGAAATATGCCAAATTGCAACATTTCTTAGTATCCACAATTTTGTACGAGGAAATCATTACGAAGACCTTCTACCACTTTTCTTGTCGATACTAAAGCTAATAATAAAATTAAACAAGATAATGGGTAGTATAAATAAAATTATAAGAAAACACAAATCATTCCAATCTTAACTATACTAATAGCACTACAAGTATAGTAGAAAATTTAAGTGATGTCACATTTCACCATACGATCACCGCATCTTCAACAGTGACTACAGAAATCAAAGAAGTAAATCCGAATAGTACTAATTATATTAATTGTGTTTTTAACATTTATCCCTAAAATTAATACGGTTTTACACATTTTAATTTAACAATTGCTTCCCTCGACACTATTTTTTCATTAACAAAAATGTGGCATTTTTATTTATTGTTGAAAAATATAACCAATAAAGCCTTTGTATGTATAATTTCTATAAATATTAAGGTTTGCTTTATACTTTGTTGCCCGGCGCGTCCACCAAATTACACTTATCTTACTAATATTGTTGCCTATTTTTTTACCACCTAAATAAATAATTTTAGACTATACCAGGCAAAATAAAAGGCTAATAAAGAACGTCATAATAATAATGGTAGTATGAAAGGAGAATAATAAAGAGAAAATGATCAAATAATTTGTGTAAATGAACCAAACATTATTATTACAAAAAAATATTCACAGTTATAAATAGGTCCAAAAGAAAACAAATAACAAGAGTATTTTACACATCGGAATTATAAGAAATAATTAAAGAAATTCGATAAAATAAATTAATATAATATTTGCAATTTCGAAGTAAATATCTATCATTTTAAATAAAATAAATAAATAAATAAACAGTACAACTTTCAAAACATCACATTAGATTTCTAAGTTTTTATCCTTTCAACTACCAGGTCTATAAATATGAAACCGGAATTTGTCCATAAATGTTGTCCTAGCTGTAAATGTAGTTACCGTCAAACCGCGTCATTGGCACCATTTCCTTGTTGACATTTCTGACAAAGCTGTTCAACTCACAACAATACTAATAATGTAAGTTTTTTATAACAGCATAGTTTGTAATAGCTTTAACATGTCTAATTTTGTGCCTGGAAACTACCAATTGAAGACAACTGCTGCAGAATCGCATCGAATGCTTGTCGAAGCTTACGGTGAGCATGCTCTTGGTAATTTACAGTGCTTTGAGTGGTTTAAAAAAATCAAAAGTGGCGATTTTAACGTAAGAAACGAAGAATGTGGAAGACCAACGAAAAAGTTGTTGGATGAGGATGACGCTCAAACGCAACAACAACTCGCGGATCAATTAAATGTGGCACAAGAAGCCATCTCCATACGTTTGAAAGCCATGGACAAGATCCAAAAGATGGAAAAATCCATATGAACTGAATGAAAGACAGCAGGAAAACCGAAAAACCACTTACGAAACGCTGCTCGCCAGGTACAAAAGAAAGCATTTCTCCATCGAATTGTAACTGGCGATGAAAAGTGGATATATTTTGAGAATCTTAAGCGTAAAAAATCATGGATAACTCCAGGTGAACCATCGACATCGACTGCAAGACCAAATCGCTATGGACCTAAGACAATGCTCTGTGTTTGATAGGATCGGAAGGGTGTGATCTATTATGAGCTGCTAAAACCTGGCGAAACCGTTAATACTGAACGCTACCAGCAAAAAATAATCGTTTTGAATCAAACTTTGCGTGAAAAACGACCAGAATATCAATAAAAGCAACACAAAGTGATTTTGCTTCAAGATAATGCACCATCACACATAGCAAAACTGGTCAAGAAAACGATTGAGGCGTTTAGTTGGGAAATACTTTTGCATGCGGCTTACTCACGAGGCTGGGCTCCGTCCAATTACTACTTATTTGCATCGATGGGACACACACTTGCAGAGCAGCGCTTTACTTCTTACGAAAATGTACGAAAATGGCTCGATGACTGGTTTACCTCAAAAGAGCAACAGTTTTTTTGGCGTGACATCCACAAATGTCTGACAATTTGTAGGAAAAATGTATAGCCAGCGATAGGAAATATTTGAATAAAATATTTTTTATCATTTTCATACAATAAACGTGTATTTTTTATACAAAAATTCCGGTTTCATATTTATAGACCTGGTATGTCCTATTTAAGCTGATTATGGAATAATATATTAGTTACATCCAATATTTCCTTTTTAATAACTTAAAAGTTTACAATCTGGTGTCTCCAGGTTGAAATTTCCAATTTACATATTTACATGAATCCTCCGGATATTGTAATTGAGGTGCATAATTTGTAGATAGATTTATCTAAAATACTACATACTTTAGGGCATGATCACATTCTATTGGTGTTAAAGTTACAGAACAATATTTTTCTAACAAAAAAATATTTACCGGGACACCTTCTTACAATACATTTCACAGATTTAGCAGATATGGTAGATTACATCGACAAAATTTTATTTACAAAATTAGTCAATACCATAACATCTTCAAATTAAAATACTATTTTGGCATCTTAACAAAATAAACTTCTGAATTTAGAAGAAAATAACTAATAATTCATCCAGAAATTTCTGCTACACATTTCATTTAATAAAATCATATTTTTCTGGGTAAGAGCGGTTTTTATTGGTATAATTCTTGAAATAATAAAATAACAAATCGGCCAATTATTTGTCTTCGTAATGCACAAAATCTAAGTTAGCATTTGGAGGGTAAACAAATTGTTTACCAATACATACACACTGTTTGACAATTTTTTTTATTGAGAAATGTGAGTAGTTATATTAAATACATTAACGATAACTTAATTTCTTATTAACCGTGGTGAATTATTTTTGTATTAATTTTGTTTCACTTGATTTTATTTATTTTTGAATAGTCCATATATCTGGTTTAAAAAAAATAATTTATTAAGTGTTAAATCGCAACAATAATAAATCTAGTAGTGGCGATACTTAGATACTTCATTTTTTGTTATTGTATATAACAATATATTAGAAAATATCTAAAATCAATCCCAATAGCTCATTTTAAATTGCTAACCAATTCATCAACCAATATATTTCTAATTTTTAATACCATTTATTGGCGTCGCCACACCATTTAATCTCACCAAACTTATTAATTAAGCTTGCAACTATTATTCAATGCATTGTTGTCAAAGACGGCTTTTTAATATTGTAACAAAGTTGTATCCATGTTTCTAACATAACATGCAGTAATTCTGCGATATTATAATTTTAGATTGTAAAATTTACATAAGCTTGCTAATCTTGTTGCTTACGTAAATTCTTAAATAACCATTAAGAACATCCATTGTTAAATTTAACAAGTATTTATATAATTTATCAATTTTACACACCCGTGACTAAATATTTTTAAATTATCTTGATTAATTGCAATACTTGGCTTTTGTTTTATATTTATATTTGAATAAAGTTTAAAATTTATTTCCTGTAAGCCTTAATAATATACTATAAATTTATATATGGATCAAATAGAGACAATTAAAAAAAAAGTATGACTAAATATTACGTTTCCCTAGTTTTCTTGAAAACTCTATATTTTATGCATAAAATTATTTATAAATTAATAATTTTACTATTCTCTATAATTATTTTTAATGTAATTTTCATAAAACCTTAAGTATATAGCTAAACTTGCATAATGGGTTCAAATTACTTTGCTACTATTAAGAAGCTTGTAGAAGTTGCACGCAATACTTGTATAATAGAAATTCAAATCTTAAAAGGAGTTTATTATTTTATAAAATAAAGCGATTTAAATTTAAGGATTGTACACAAATAAAGACTACATTTTGTTACTTGACAATTTCCACTGCTTTTGGTTTCGTCAATACTTCTTAAAGGTAATAAATAAATTAAAATATAAACACTCTATTTATATTTATTTATTAGTTACTTTTCTACAACAACCTATTACATACAAATTTAATGCATTTTAAAAGTAATAAAAATCAAAGTAATTTTTAGGATATCGAAAATTGTCTCACAATTGATTCACATTAACCTATTATATCATAGAAAGTTGTCGATATATTATTGGCATTATTGAAAATTGCGAATTATTCAAAAATAATAATAATTTGCAAATATATCAACGTATAATTGTGAATATGGAATGGAATATTATTAAATTAAAATTAATTAATAGTGTACTTGTAATATATTCTATATTAACATTATATTATTAGTATATAATAATTAATTAATTCTCTGTATTTTAATATGTAGTCACTAACATTAAATGTTTATTTGGACGTTTCCATGTAATTTTGGGTTAATTTAATTAAATCGGATATACAACATTAGTACTATCTCTTAATTTGAATGATATATAAAAATACTTTCTTTGATCATATTTCATATTTATTAAATTGTATATACGGTGCGTTTTTGTGAATAAAATTCCTTTCCTTAATATTTTTCCATCAAGCAAAATTACTCCATATAATATTTCTTTTCATAAGAGACTTTCATTTTCTCTTACTTATATACTTTCTGTCGCTAAAAATATGACATTTTTAATTGCGCTTCTGTATTAAACTGTTTTTAATTAAATATAAATTTCGTTAAATTTATACATATTTTTGAAAAAAGAAATATATTTCATAATAAAACGCAAAAACCAATATATATTTTTTTTTAACTAGAACAATATGCTATTATTGTGATATATTTTGTATTGGTTTAATGAGTTTTATTATACAAAATATATTTATCTAGATATATAAATTTTACGCGAATGTTCATCTGTATAAATAAAATGTACGAAACATTATTTTACAACTTCAATTTGAAATTTAAATATCCAATATTGTAAAGCAAGGTCAAGTACATTGTGTGAAATATATGAAATTTTACAATAATATGAACAAAAGTATATAAATTATTTGTTACAGTCATAACTGGCCAATAACGTGGCACTTTTATAATATCCTAGTTGTCTGTCAATTTTTTCGAATATTATTATAAAATTTCTTTAAAAAACGTATTCTATAATTGCATCTAAATCTTGGCATTCATGGTAACTGAAGAATTGGTTAAACCGAGTTTTTTTACTTTAGTTTTTCATATATTCTCGTTGATTTATAAAAAACATAAGGTCGTATACATGTCTTAATAGCATTTGTAAAAAAACAGTCTGCTATCTTAAGGGGGTATTACTCTTCTGAGGCGCGTTTTGAGAGTAATTTTTAGGAATTATTTCTGTCAAAACTATCAAACCCACAGTATCGGGATTTTTCACTCATATTAAGACATGTTTAAACTAACAATATACATTTTATTGAAATACTTAATCGAAATGTATACAAGTTATGCGCTGTTACGTATGTCGCGGCGCGAGACGCTCGTCCAATCGGGCGCACGGATTGTGGCGATGCTAATCGTCTAAAATAAAAAAATTTACAATTTATTTTTCCAATCTATATTAGTGTAGTTATCGTCCGAACTAGAACTAAACAAATACACATATTTTTATAGAAACGGCAGCTGCTTAAAAATCAAAGTTCAATTTTTCCGAAAAATTTTCAACTAAAACATCAGATTGAAAGTGAAATATACAAGCTATCAAAATAATCCTAGATCCAACCATAAGTGAAGGTTCCTTCAATATGTGTGCCAAACGGCAAGTCAATTGGTTCAATAGTTTTTGAGAAAAACGTGCGCCCGTCTTGCAAAATGTTGTTCCGAGAAAAACGCGTTCAAAGTTTGCAATACATTTAGCACTGATACGGTTGAACTTACGGTGGATAACAACTGATTTGAGTAACTAACCCTTAATCAGCTGTACCGTGGTGATAGAGACAAGGGGGGACCATTGAGACAAGGGGGGACCATAAAACAGAAAAACAGTCGAGGTATAACAGTCGATGGTATAAGTGCCGCGCCTCAACGCGCCGCAGCCTAAGCTTGTGTAACTATGGGATTTCTACGAATTTCAAATTCATATTTTCGAAACACACCCTCAGAACTTCGGACTATAATAAAATGCAAAAAAAAAAATTTGAATTCTGGAATTTTCTAAAGAGTAATTCCCCCTTAAATAGATTACGCTTAATTTTTCTTCATATTCACTGACAAACTGTTTAACGTACAATTATTTTTTTGAGCTTCTTTTACAGTAATAAATACATTCAAATTAGTGTTGCTTTAATAGCTGTGTTATTTGTAACACTTTTCTATAATTCAATATCTATCAAGGTATTGGCCAGAGTAGCAAAGTAGTTATTCCAATAAGTGAGTTTTTGTACTTTTAGTAAGACTCATTAATTTAGACTTGCAAAATGTTTTTGTATTTTTAAATTATTATTTAATTTTCTACAACGACGTAAAGTATGTTTCATTGGCAAAATAAAAGTTGATAATTACATTCGTAATATATTTATTATTATATTTTTTGAAGGCAAATACAACATAATTAAGACAAGATTTGCAGCAGTGTATTTATCATATTTCCACGGAGCCACTGAAATATGATTAGTAGATAAATGCTTGCAGAAGAGAGATATTATCATTAGGTATGGCGGATTGTATTTAGAACTTCCACCAAGAATATGAACGGCCACTTATATAAATCATTAATTAACAACATTGTTGAGAATTATCGGAACGATACAAGCCCCAAACGAGCGAATTCTGTAAGTGTTATCTCTTATCACTAAGGGACGCTACCCTCTATTGAACGAGAACGTTCCAACTGCTCTTTCTAAAATAAAGTTATTCTGTTAGCTTTGTTTCTTTGTGGGGAAATGTAACATCAAATCCTCTCGGTCTTTTCTCGAGCAGTGGTAGGATGAAAGTGAGACCTTCAGGCGCCACATACAAATAAAATATTGGCGAATTCACGACTCACTTCAATTTGTACTTTTAACGTATATGCTATATATTTTATTACTTTATTATAATATTTATTTATAACATATAATGTACTTATTTTAGACAATTAATTTAAATAATCAGAAATAGATACAACAAAAACACTAGAGTAAATTGATCAAATAATGACAAAGATTAATAGTTCAACAATAGTTATTTAAGGTACAAGTGTAAAAAGTGATGCTTTATTGCACGAACTGGCATTTAAATTTTTTAAAGCCAGGAGTGCAATAAAGAAACTTTTTACACGTGTGCCTTACAAAATTTTATCTTCGATCGTAAAGGATTTCAAAGAATATATTCTTATGAGTAATATTTTAATATCATTTCAATAATTCAATTAATAAATAGTATATTGTTCAACGAGTGACGAAAGTAACATTTTTTTAAGCGAGAGAACAGTTTACCAAACGAGGCGAAGCCGAGTTTGGTAATGTTCGCGAGCTTAAAAAAATGCTTTCGACGAGTTAAACACTATACTTTTTCTACTACCTTACCTATGATACTAACAAACTTTTATTATATAAACAAATACTTTATTTTGAATTAAAAATTACAGAACTACAGATCATATTTAAATTACTTACCGACAACTTTGTAAAATATGCAAACAGCACAGTGAATATGAATTTACGCGATTATCTGCCTTAAATTCCATGAATTTTGCATATATTTTTTCATACCTCTTTTTCGATTTTTCTGATAATAAATCCACATAGGTTTTCTCAGCTTGATTTACTATTTCTGGTGCAGTATTGGAAAGATCTAAATCACTTACTGAATCAGAAATCATGATATGATGAAGTTACGAACAGTACAAATTCAAAAACTGACGTTTAATAATGACACGATATAGTGACAGCAGGCAACTAGACGGAGGTGAAAATTTGTAGGTAACTTTCGTCCCTAGTGACGAAAGTTAGCGTTATGGGATTTTCTCTCACTAGTGACGGAACTCAAATTTTCGCTGGAGTATTCGATGACGAAAATTGTCTTTTTATAAAGGGTAGTAGAAAAAACATATTTTACCCGCAGTGCACTAATGAAAGCGTTACTTAGCAACCAGTAAACAAGTTGCACAAATGTCGGTCGCCATTAATATTTATGGAAAAAATGTTCGCTTTATTGTAATTGCTTCGACTTGCATTAAATGAAATCTTTAGAGTTCTCAAATCTGCCAATTGGTTTGTATTATATATTTTATTTATAGTTTATTAGTTATTTGTATCAATTAATAAAAAATTAAGTTTTTCGTCGAAATATATTCTTCTGTCAAATTTGACATTTCTGTGCAATAAAAACAGTTTGACATTACCGTGCAATAAAAACGTAAAAAAGCACTAGTGCTTTAAAAAGCCACTTTTACAATAAAAAATGATGCAAAAAGTGTCTACTTTCTGTACGATCGTAGATAAATAATTATATATTCATCCTGCCTATAGCTACATAATTATATTTACACCAATATAAGGTAGATGAAAATATTAGTCTTTTTATATAGGGCCATTAGTAACCCTAGTTTAAACAAAAATTCTGACGCAATTTTCATTTTGAACAATTTAAAAATAAAGATATATTCTTATAACTTATTATATAATTCAAATATTATTGTGTTTATACTAAAACATAAGGATTGTAATGTAAATAGATTTTTATGATAGTACTCTTAACTTCAAACGTAATTAAGTTTTAGTGTAAATCATTAACGATTTTAAGAAACTGTAAATGCATTTTAACCTATTCTTTAAATCAGGCTAATATTATTAAATCAATTAAACTAAATATAATTATAGTTACACTATATTATCGATTAAGACTTTATCAACAAGACCATTCAACAAATTTAACAGACACCAAAAAAGCTAATAGTCATAATATTATTCAGGAAGTGCGATTATTATAAAATATGCAAGGTATTTTCTATACGATTTATAAGTTCCGATGTCAATTTTATTTTACCTACATAATAATTGAAGGGTCCAATGCAAGAAACAGCCAAGTCCACTGTTATAAAATTTACTGGAAATGAAAAGAACGTTTAAAACTGTGTATAACAATTAATAAATAACTTTGAATATAGCAAGTTATAGACACAGCCATACATATGTCAATTTTAGTTAATTTTGAATTTATAGTTTTAGAGATATTAAAATAATGATGGACTCAACCTATATTGCACAGTTCTTTTAATAACAAAAATTCATCGCTGTATTCAGACACAGACGATTGATGCTCCTCCGACTGAAAAGCTCTGTGGTACCTCTCGATGTCATCATAGAACCACATATCAGCCTTTGCTACGTAGTTACGGCCCAAATTCATAACATGTTCAAATTTCTTCTTTTTTAATAGTCGTTTCCCTGTGTATAGCGTTTCGTCGCTACTTGGTAATGTTAGTGACTCCGAAACCCTCCTGTCCAGGATACTAAAATCTTGAAATACTGGAAATGATACACTTTCACTGCATTGTAGTACTGTTATAGATTCTTGTCATTCGTAACACATTATTCTGTATTTCGAAATCGTAAACTTAGTATTTTTTCTTGAAGGATTTTTAACAAAGAACTTTTTGAAGTGTTCATAGAAGTTATAAAACATATCTTGCGTGGCTTGAACTACATGAAACTTCTTGCTGGATGTCATGATAATATTGACATAATCCAGAGGAAGATAAATTTTATTATATTTTTCACAAATAAAAAACTTTTTAACTTTGTTTGTATAACAAACTTCTAGTTTGATAATGACAAGTTAAAATTGTCGAAACTATAGTCACTAAATAAAGTCAGTATTGTACAAACAAATCTAAAAAGTTTTTTATTTGTAAAGAATAATGTATAACGAAGTACAAGCCTCCACCGTTAACAGTTTTATCATTTTTTTTAAAATTTCAATGTGTCCAAAACTGCGGTCGCAGAGCAGAAAGCTATGCCCCGGTTCAGGGTACCTGTGCTGTATCATTCGTAATCTTTTACTTTCAACTAGAGTGTAGAAAAACTGAATGAGGACATAGTTTTTATTCTGTGAGTAGCAGTTGTCAAAGAAAATGTCCAAATCAGTGATATTTGATGACAAGTGTGTTAATAAAATGCAGTAAATACTTGCTACCTCATTTCGTCCTTTGCCTCCTAACGTTTCGTCAAAAACATAAAAAAAGCTTTGCCCTGTACTAGGAGTACAGGTTGGAAACATGAATACAAAAATTATATATCTATAGCTAAATTTTATAGAACACGTCCCCACTCAGTGGTACTGGTAACGGCAGGTTCTGTTGAAAATCAAAAGATATAACTTCAATATTGGGATCACGTTTTGATAATGCTGTCTTATTTTTTATATCAGCAGCATAGATTTCGGGTTTCCAAAGGACTGAAGTACTCGTATATTACCACGGGATTGCATGGTTTGTTTTGAAGATGCAATTGATACTGCTCTGGTTCGTGTTTCTCAATATATAGTTGATGCATCATTCCTGCTATAATGAGACTTATATTTTGGAAAACTCAGATTGTGTTGGCGAATCCTTTCTTCAATATGTTCAGGCAGTTTGTTTGGTCTATTATTATGTTTCCTTCTTTGTCTTCCGGAGGAGTTCCCTGTTTAAAGTGTATGTGTTACTGCAAGCAATCAAGCCGGCTCTTGGTAATTGCATGTAAAGCTAAAAATGCTGTCTTTTCAGAGTAGTGCCTTCATGATGAACCTACAATTTATTGTTAAACTTAATTAAACAGAACAAAAAGGAAAAGTAATAAATTATTTACTTGATAAATATACGAAAACTGTTTGTGATGCTTTTCTCCTGAACGAGGCCTTTTTCGTTCTACAGTTTTACTATGAAGAAGGCCATACAAATGAGCATCCTGAATGTCTTTTGTTGATATGGCATAAAAATATCTGAAAATTTTAGCACAGCCTATCGCACCAATTTTATCAAAGAACTGCATTTTACAGTAGCAGCTATCTCCAAGAACTTTCTTTTGTGTTAATTTTCCAGCCGTATTTATATAACTTTCGCCCCTGTTTCACTTTTGCTTGCGAATGTTTCTTTTTCAGGATGACTTACGTATGAGGCGCTTTTTACCTGGTCGTGCCAGTTTTGTTAAACCAGCAGAAGTTCCAGCTTCTTCCAAATGTACAGAATGTACAAAACTGATCGCCACTAGACTGAAATATATTTTCTTCTGAACTAGATGACATAGTGGGAACCATAATTGTTTTTTTAACAAAGTTAGGTACACACAACTTGTAAAAGCACAGTAATAATGTTTACAGAGTAAGCGTACTGTCAAACGTTTGCAAACCAACTTTTGAGTGCATGAACAGGTTAAGTCCAGGACTTGACTTGTTATTGCACAGTATGAAAAAGTAGGCCATCTATTAAGCACTGCTGTAATGCGTAGTGCATAACTTAGAGACTTCTTGGATGGGATGATAGAGCATTTGGAACTGTGCAACAATCAACCCCCAACTAATTTTTGTCCAAAAGTGGACTTAGCTAGTTCTTGCATTAGACCCTTCAATTATACATCAAATTTTTAGTAGAATATAGTAAAACAAGAAGTAATCGATAAATTAAAAGTTTAAACAAATATTCATATCACTTAAAGGATTATAAATAGCAAATTGTATATATTTTTATATAATATAAAGTAATAAGTAAATATAATTGCAATAAAAACAAATATCTGTCATGCTGACATAAAAATGCTCTTCTATAAAGGAGAGAAAACAACAGAATGTCGGTAAATAATAAAATGGAATGTCGAAGAGGATACTCTCTTCTCCAACATCATGGAAAAGGAAGGGCTTTAGTTTAAAATATATGTTTTTTTAATTAGTTTGTCTTAATATGCATTTTTCAAGAATAAAATCCAAAAATAATTAACTAAATAAATAAATATGTACGAAAGTTTAAATGTCAATATAGACAAATATTTAAACACCTTTTTTTAGTAAGTTTGGCTTAAATTAGATAAACTCCTTAGAGGCTAAGAAATAAACAGCGACCAAATATTTTAAAATTATTTATCCTCATTTTAAAACAATATGTTACCACAACTGCCTAAGTAGTAATATGCAGTAGTATTTTTAAGCCATAAAATATGAAATTACATTTCTGCTAAAAAAAACTTAAAGTTATGCCAATATGAGAACTTAATTTATTGCTTATTTTTATTTGGTTTTTAAATTTCTACGGAAAAATAATATTAAAGTAAAACTGCAGTGCAAACATCTAGGCAGTGAATTTACAGTTGGTATACTGAAAAGTAATTAATGACAAAGAGTCTAAAATGTTTCAAATACAGTCCAATTTTCGAATTTTCTTAACTAATAGTAATAACTTACCATTTACAAGATTTAATTGTAGAGAGAAGTTGTTTTCTTACCTGAAACAAAATAAGTTGAATTTAGTTACATTTCACGAGATTTATATTATTATATGGATATATTATTAGGTTAATAAAAAGTTATTAACTTAATAAATTAAAAATATTAATATTATAACATTTTTTCGAATGTGAAATTATTGTGTCAATTTGTTGTAAATTATTTCTTTATTTATTTACACATATTTCATGGTTTGTTGTTACTTACGTACATATAACGTTAATCTCTTAGTAACAGCCCATATCAAGGCTATCTAAAGCGTTCACTGTACTGCTCCCTCCTAGAAATTTCATCTTAAAATGTGTCATTATACAGTAGATGACGATATCTGCAATAAGGTCCTATCTTGCATTGTAATATCCGAAAAGTGGAAATAAACGATATTCTTATGCTATACATCAAATAAATTGCAATTGCATGCCGGAAACTATATATTGGTGTCCCGTTACTTCTCTCGAGTTATACAACATCGTCTCTTGTATTCATAAAAGTGTTTAAATATCAATTCAAATTCATTTTCAAACTAAGGAAATGATATGAACAACTTCCATAATTGTAAATTGATAATGTAGTCTATTATTAAAATGATATTTACTTTCTTTGTAAGAGTTTCGAAACAATTCGATGGCATCAATTGCAATGCGTTTAAATGAGCTGTTGACGATGTTGAAGCTTTCCTTCATCGTTGTTCACCGTTTATAATTACACTATACCCACACGTCTAATTTACAGTTTAACAAAGAAATCGCTCTAGTAGTGTGTTCAGTCTTTGACAATGTTTAAATCTTTTAAAGATACGTTTAAGCCGTCTCGAAAATATTTTGCATTTTCTGTCATGATGGTCTGGAAATGAAAGAAAGAGTTCTTCCATTTTATTAGAAGTTTTAGGACTGAAAGAGGTATTATTAATGTCACACCTACTGTTTAAACATGTTCCCTAATTGCGTGGACAAACCACCGACAATTATCTATAATTAATAATACCACTAGAAAATAGCATCTTTTCTTGAACTTCAAAAGTTAATTCTGCTTCACAATATCAGATTTTAAATTCAAAAATCGACAAATCGACTGGATCTCAACATTATATCTAAACTGTAGTCGATTCAAGATAGTCATATTACTGAGTTTTCAATTTCCAATTTGTTAATAAAAATGACTGATGATATATCTCTATTTTATATTTATTATATTAGTTTCCTCCCTCTTAGCTTATTCGTTGTATGTCTGGTCTGGTTCGTCCTTTCTGTTCAGGATCAAATACATCATTATACGATCAATTCCTTCAATTTATAACTTTTAAATAAAATTTCATAATATGCAATTGATATTAATTTTTAAAATTTTGGTTATTTTTTTTATTCAATTATCTAATGTAGTATCAGTATTGATAAGTCTGATAAACGACATAATAATAAAATGCCCTATCTTAACTGTGCAGAATAATAGTTAGGAATTATTCTATTATAATCTAGTATGGTATTAATAGTGTGAATTATTCCTCTTCGTCCATTATTGTTATAAATCAATCTTCATTCAAGATTTCCTCAAATTGACCATTCATAATCAGTTCTTGCGTACAAAGACTTACCTTATACTAATTTGGTTTATAATAAATTAATTAAATCGTAGGATTTACATTCTAGATTTTTATTTCTATAAGTTATTACATGCATATATAAGTATATGAAATGCTGTAACATATAACATATATTTTATTTACACGACGTTAAAAGAATTGTCTATATTGTGAACCTAAAGGAATTGGATGTGAGTGCGTGATGATAGTAACGGATTGTGTTATTTATTTTCGCCCACAGGCAGAAATGAAAATATGTAAACAATATTTATATAAACATAGATCGTGCCTTTTTATTTAATTTTTAACGTTTCTCGATTTACGCCTTTTAGTGGAAACAACAATATGTATAAAGTTTTATAAGAGTTTCGTATAAAAAAATATCATAAGTTTATAAATTATATGCAATCATTTTTGTTTAAATATAGTATGTTTTTAATTATTATTGCTATGTTAGTTTATTTAGTAATATTCATTGTAGTATAATTTATACATGTAATATAATATATATGAAATATTATTCGGTTAAATTAATATGCATTTATAAATCAAATATGTGGTATGTTTCAAATAAAGTAAATTAAATGATGAACTATATATTATTAAACAACAAAATGTCCCATAATTAAATAATTTATATGCGTATCAATTTCTATTAATTTTGGTTAGGAAATTAATATTAATGTGTACACTGAAAAATAAAACTGAATAAAGTTTTATGTTCTTTAATAGGTAAGTTATTTAAAACTGTTTTAAACTATTAGAAGCAAAATAATATATGCATGTGGAAACATAAAATTATTTGTATAACTTTTATTCAATATTCCTTTCTATATTTCAGGTTAGAGAGCATAAATATCTTTGTTCTATTTGACCGAATTAGAAAATAATGGGGTTTCTTTTGTGATCGTGACAGTGCTTACTTGATGGATTACATCGTATTATATAAGCGTATTTAGGTGAGGTAAATTACTCATTGGTTTGATAATTAATTTGGACAGTATGTCCTTGTGATGGATTACTAAATCGGTTCATATTAGTATATCTGAATTTAATTATACTGTATATAAGCATCCATTTACATTATTCTAATTGATAAAATATTAACTGATCTATGGGAAAAATATAAATTATACTTGAACGATTCCCTTAATAATTACAATTTGTATGAAGTAGTTTTGATTACACATTTTATATACGAAGAATGCGGGGGATGGTAAAATGAGGGTTTTTCTCGAGAGGTCGAACGAAGGCCTAAGAAAGGTGGGAGAGAGGTCTCGGAGTTCGGGAAATATAATTTATTCAACGAAAAAATACCTAAGTATAAATGCATGAGGGATCGACATGCCTGAAATCCGTTCAATTTAGAGAGTTGCCTCCTGGGTCCAATCATTCAGGGCTACTAGGACATCCATTTACCTTTTCACCGTAGATGTCAGCCTAAAAACCGGAGGACCAGATTCACGGCCATTAAACGTGTCACCCCTAAATTCCAAGATTGCAGACTCTGACAAATGCGACAACCGCGGCACAGGGTGAAGTGAGCTGGGGAAGACTATATCGAGATTATGACGAGGGATGAGGGCTTATCATCATTCCATTATCACGCAACTTACCTAGAGGAAATAGCGGCCTGCTATTAAGAGACGTTTAAAAACTGAGACCTTGCTAATTGAATTTCTAGTATCTGGATCAGTGAGGGAATAAATGCTAATTTTATAAGATGCAAGATATAGCTGATTGTTGGCAATTTTTACAAAGAAAAGATAAAAATTGTACTTCCTAATTAAATTAAATAATACATATTTATTATCACGAAAAATTTAATTAAATAACCTTCATTTTAAAATTCTAGCAGCGTAAATATACAGGATATACTTGTATTAGAAAAACCTATATAATTAACATGCAACTATTATTTAAAACCCTATACAAAAAATGCATTTATATAAGGCAGTAAATCATTGCACACAAAAATAGAAGATATTCTATAAAAATTTAATATTTTTACAGAATATCTTTACATACTTTCACTTTTTTTAATGTGATAAAAAATTATAATTGATTTATTCAAGGACGCATCTAAAGTAATCTAGATATAGTCCATCCATTGGATCTTCCATCCTACGTCACAAAATATCGCTTCGAGAAACGACACAAAAACATTCAGTCTGATAAAGTAAACCAAATGCGTTAAAAAAAAAACGCACTGTAAACCTTTCGTTGTTTTTTGAAGCGATAGTTTGTGAAATGTGAAGGAAACACTTCTTATAAAGTTAATTGTATTAATTTAACTGACGTATTTCCTGAAACTGATATTCTATAATAAACTTTAAGGAATACTGAAGAAAAGCGTAGTAATTTGTTGCTATATTCTTAATAGGGATAAGTTAAAACCGTAATTTGTTCTTGTTGTCTAGATATAATTGGAACACAGTCGGTACATTGTGGTACACCTAAATTAACAAAAAAATAATTTGATAGATAATTTATTATCCTTACTTATTGATTTCTGTTTTTAATAACTGATTCTATCCATTCGACAAATTTTTATTAAATCTATTAATAGATTATTTATTTATATATCTCTGACTCTTTCTCAATATCCACTTATCAAAGATAATATTACTCAGCCTGACTTGGAATACTATGATCGTCAAAGAGTTTCATAGATGCTTTTAGGTGCCATGATGTACCCTCTTAGCTATATCTTGTGTTCAGTTAATTTAAAAGTCCTAAATATTTCACTCAGCATTTTGTTTCATAAATAGCCTAGAAAATTTTCTTTCAAGTACCAAAAACAATATAATAAAACTAACCTTACCAATATAGTCGAAGTGAAATAAATAGAAGCCAAAATCAGACAATTGACCCAGAAATTAAAGAACAGATTACATAAAATACTTAAGGTTCAAAATGACAGCTGGGAAGAAATTAAAAAAAAACTGTTTGGACATTGCGCGTCGCTCAAAATACATGATAAATGTACAAATGTGTTACAACATCGATCCGAAACTGTACATCAATGGATGAAGGTTTCTCAGTCTTACAATTTCGAACAGAAACTATACATCAATAGCTGAACTGGCAAAAAGGTTTTGCCACAGCCTGAAAACAACATCAGAGGAACTAAAAGAGTTTGATTTCTAAAGAAAATTTTATATGAACTTAATTCAAGCATGAATTTTACTTAAGACTTTTTCACTTAATAAATTTTGACATTATATGGTTCAAAAATCTATATTTACGTGATATTTAAAATAATTCGAGAAGCAAAAGTAGAAGAAAATTTTAATTAGGCATTTCTTTAATAATTGTCCCACTTATCACTTGCTGATTCAATTAGGCAGTTTGGATCGGTTACAGTTTATCATTATATCTACATTAAGAGTTAACTATTAAGTTATTAAATCAAGGAAGGTACTTTCGAATACTTAAAACATGAGTCATCTATAAGACTATAACAAACAAAGGAGAGAAACATAGTCAAAACTAAAGCACATGCTGGTCTTGAAAGTATAAGTAAAAAACAATATTGCAAGAGACACAAGAAAATGATGTACGGGCATATCAAAACTAGTAGCAAAAACCAGACACTAAACAGAAAACACTAAAACTAAAAAAAGAATACAGAAGATTATAAGATTATTTGTTCAATGTTGTAAGTAAAAAGAATTGATAAATAATACGAATGCAAAAAAAAAATTATAAAATAATGTGTTTCAGTGTATTAACGCAACAATATTACTTATAATAACGTAGTCCGCTCCCAAATAGATTCATACATTCGAGTTTTGTAAGATATCATGATAATGCCATCCATTAATTATGACTAAGTAGCCTGACATAACTAATATAATTGAAGTCCTCTCTTCAGAGAAATATAAGCCATACTTGGCAAGAAACGGATGGAACAATCTCCACCAAAGAGACCTTATGTGGCAGCATTGTCACCAAAGCAACACTAGGCAAGAGTGGAAGATCATATTTTTATGAACTCGAGCCTTTCCATGTACAATCAAAAATCTTGTAAGAAAGTATTGTTATGTATGTAATTTGAACATTATTTTGTAAGTACATTGGATAAATAAATACCATCTATCTATCTATCTATCTGACAGATGTTGGGTGTTGGCGACTGGAGCATCAGATGCATTCTTCTTCTGGGCTAATCAATAGGTCAAAGAATGTTTCTCTTGAATCATGAGTGCTATTATTTTGAAATAAAATTCAAAAGCTAAATGCCACATCTTTGCAATAGCACTATCCATATTTAGAGAAAACATGTAACGACTATTAATAAATACAGAAATGGGTAAGTTCACCACGCAATAATTTTTTTGACTTCGATAAAGATCCGAGAATTCTTCTAGGCAATAGCATTGCTCTTGATATTTATTAGAACTCAGTCGCAGATAGACTCCAGCAACAATATAATTCAAAGATAACCGTAATAAAATTCATTGCATAACTTGAAGGCAGTTTACGTCGATGGGATACAACTTTTTTCTTTCCGCGAGAACGCAGCTAACGGGCACCTCTTTCACTTGTTTCTTATTTCCAAAAACTATTGTAAGCACCCTTGTTAGTTTTTGAGTTCTTAATAGCACCAGTTTGCCAAGTTTATACCACAATTGTTACATTATAATTTGTTAAATTAGAATTCAAAGTTTTAATTCCCTGCATTATGAAAATAAATATATGGTGGCTTTATTTTTTACGATCGTTTTTGTACTTTATGTATATATTTTATTCTCTGACAAGTTTTTGTTTTTGAATTATTCATAACATTTAGTGAAATTATTGCTTTGGAATATAGTAAGATCATTGTTACTTTCTTTAATCTTTCCTTATTTGAAACATAATTTAAGCTGATGTCGATATAATTTCATCTGCGTATATTAAAAAAGAGATGCCTTAATAGTACAACAAATATAATAACAATAGGTCTTTCTTAGTAAAATTTTTAATGCAATACCTGACTATATTAAAAGTGTAAAAACGGAATAAAAATTTAAAAGTGAACTTAAAATTTGTATAGTAGTAACATATATTTATTGACAAATTTTTGTACATATTTACATTGGAATAATGAAGAATGAATGAGGTGTTAATGTATTAATTTGTCAAAAGGCTATCGACCAGACGTCTTTCTGCCTTGTTTTGTCCAGTCATATGGCGTCAGTCGTTAATGCGTAAAAAGATGAAATGATGAAATGAAATCGAATATGGTTGAATTGGGATTGTTAAATTTAGGGTTTATATTAGGGTTTCTGGGAAGACAATATTGGGATAAGATATGGAAGTTGAAAGGATTTTTGGAGAATTTTTCAGATAGGAATCGAAGACGTTCTAAGATGGGGATAACTAAAGTAGTATCATAGAGGAGCTGATTGGAGGGATTATGTAGAGGATTAAGAGGTTGACGGAGTTCTGTGAGGGTACGAATGGATGCTCACTCGCTAACTTCAATATTACGGGAGGTTGGATTGCTGGGGTTGGGATAGAGGGCACAACCATAGTCAAGTAGTGGGCGGCAGATCATCTTGTAAATTTTTACAGCGGTTCTAGTATTAATACCATTGTTTTTGTAAGTTAAACTTCTAAAGCATTTTGCCCTAGAAGTAATTTTGCTTTTTGTTTTGGCTGTATATTTTTTAAAATTAATTTTTTATGCCCAAGTACTTAATGGAAACTGAAGGAGGGATCGCAGTTTGGAAAATATGGACTTTGTGAGGTGAATTATTGCTGCGGTGATAAGGGATTAGGATTTCTGGGGATTGATTTTAATGCGCCATTCTGCAAACCATCGTTGAAGGGAGTTATTAAGCTCTTGGAGGGATTTGAGGGCTTTTGGTAGTGTGGGAGCATGTGTGATTAGGGCAGTGTCATCTGCAAATTGCAGGAGGTATTTGGATGGATTAAAATAGAGAGAATCATGTTTGTAGATATCAGCACAAAAAATGTTATATAACAGAGGTGAGAGACGAGAGCCTTGAGGGAGTACTTGTTCGGGAGTAAATGGAGAGGAGAATGAATTATGGATTTTGACTTTTAGGGATCTATTACAGAGTTTAATAATGCAAATTATATGAGGAGGGATATTTAGGAGGTGGCACTTGTATAGTAAGCCTTGATGCCAGACAAAAGCTTTCTGGACATCCAAAAATAGAGCTGCTGAGGCTTTGCCTTCGAGGTGGGATGTTTGAAAATTTGATACTAGGATAGTGAGTGGCAGGGAAGTTGATCTCTGGGGAAGGAAACCAAATTGGTATTTGGGGATTTGATTGGAAATTAGAGAGAGGATTTTGTTTTTGAGAAGGGAAAATTTGTATATTAAACGAGATAAATTGTGTTACCTCGTACTATTTATATATTACTGTTTCTTGTTCATAATTATCGTATATTATATTTAATATTGTACTTGTTATTATTTTTTTATTACCTAAATTGTACTTCAAATACGCTATTTTAAATAGTATATCCACGTACATGATTATATCTTTTGTAAATCCATATTTATTGATGAGAAAATTGTGAATCTTTACATGAATAAACATTATTATTGTTATTATTACTATTATATATACAATAATCTTTATTTGGACACAACAAAATACATAATAACAATAAATACGAATACAATACAAATAGATGGTGTTAGTCCGTCTAGGCTATAGACCTGAGGTCTTTCAGCCCTGTCTTTGAATTTAAGGTGAGAGAAAAAAAAATCTTTGCTAGCTAGCTTAACTATCCTGATGATTCGCACAAATGAATTCATGAATTGTAAGGGGAGGATGTTGATATTTCGAAGGAATATTTGGGTTGCGGGGGATACAGAATTTGGTTAACATATTACTATTATTATTATTAAATATGATTCTTGCGTGCACCTAACGTGGCACTTACTTTTCTATCAGAAACTATATTAATAATCTTTGGTAAATGATGTGGGTCATTTATAAAGGAAATTACTTTTTTAGAAAATTAAATTTTTGTTATATTATACTTTTGTGTAATTTTAATTTATTAAAAATAAATACGAATAAATTCGAACATCTCGGCCTATAATTCATGACTCATTGATGGAAACGAAGTTTATAAAATAATAAAGAATAATTCAATACATTATACATGTTTTAGTAAATAAAATAATTATTAATTATCTTTCTGACATAACTGTGTCATTCATTTGATTTTATTTATGTATATAATTCAAATTATATAAATAAATAATATCTAATTTATAAAACTATTTATATTTATTTAGTACTTGAAACAGATTTATTAATATAAATCCAGAAAACTATAAATGTTTAGATATTCAATGATAATAAATTGATAAAATACTTTCTTTGTGAATTAAATTCTATGCTAAAACATTATAATCAGCAATAAGAAACTTAGTGTTATGTTGATTTATATGGAAATTTCATATACATATTGCAACAACTCTAAAATACGACATGTTTAATATGTCTACGGTAAAATACTACACAACAAAAGTTTCCTTTCTTAGAAATATAGGCACCCCACGGGATATCTCGATAAGAGTACGCATCCTCTCCAAGGAGTTGTATTTATATATGAAAAGATACCTATCTAGCCCGAGGACGTTTTTGTGTTACATTGGGGAAGATCTCTCGGGAGAGCGCGACAAAAGGGTGTGCATGCATTTCGGAAGTAATCTTGATTAATCAAACGGAAGCTGGGGGTGACGCCTTTCGGCGAATGAAACTAATTTGCCAATTGATGGCGTTAATTAGCGTGCGTGCCGGAAAAAGGGGGAGATTTTCGTTTGTTGTATTTTTTTGTGCAAATGGACCTAATTAATCGGGCGAGCAAGTGAATCGACGGAGCGGGGCCTAAAGTTTATTCGCTCCATTTATTTCCTCTCAAAAAATACTGATTGGCTCAATGTTCTGTCTCACTGAACATTCAGTATTTTTAACAAAGGAAATATACGACACATATATTAGCAAAAAAAAATCAGGATTTTAAGGCAAGTACACAATTTCATGTAAAGGAACATCTTATGTTTAGGAAATGATATATTTATATATTGATTGATTGAACAGGAAATAACGGATATTCACTTTTAAAAGGAAAAATATAACGGGAGGTTATGTAGAAATAGAGAAAAAGGAGTTGGTGAGTTGTTCTTGAAAGCCTCTGTATTCAGTTGGCAAATATTTCGCTAATTTATTGATAGCATCATCAGAGCTGTAAAATACAATGAAAAATATGGTTATAAACAATGCACGAGATAATTTGCATAATAGTTGTACATATCTACGAAATATGTACTACACTGATTTTAATGTTTAAAATTGTAATTTGTTCAAATGTCAATTGCATTGATTAATTCCTATCAACATCTCACTCAGTGTCAAAGCTGTACACAGAGATGTAACATGTATTTGGAGATCAAAAATACAAGAAGTCGACGTAGAAAAACTACTAGTGAGTCGGAAATTATCTATCGATTTTCAATAGATTACAATAGGCGTTCGTAAAAAATCAAAGTGAGAAAATATTTGTTACAATTTAATTATATACCAGTTACGTAAAATTTTAACAAAAATGATTATTTTTAGAGGGACAAAATAGTGAAACTAATAAAAATAATGCATAATAGGTATTTAATTAAAAACACTTGGTTTGTTTCACTAAATTAATAATTCATGAAAAATAATGCAATACAAATTTTGTGAAGAAGTTATTGATTCGAAAAATTTTGAAATTTTCACTTCTGTTCCTGTATTTACTAAATATTCTTCGTATGAAAAAGTATCGAATGTCTCAACAAATTCGAATGTCTTCTAAGTAGATTATTTTCCACTTTTACGTCATACATTATCGTACCGATTTTTTCGACAACTTCACCTTTGTTCCACCTACATTCCGACGGATTTTTATAATCACGGACTAAAACCTTTTTTCCGCTTTGTTTCCCCATCTACTATACGTTCATTTTTAATTTGTTTATTGTTTTTAATTATTATTTGTGTTTTATGATATAATAAGTCAAAACGTGTTCTCAGCTCGCTACATTCATTTTGTGGGACTACTTAGTTGGTACTACAATGTTTTTCAAAGTTAATTTAATTGTTTTTAAATTTACTTGAGCGAGCCCATTGCTGATGGGACGATATGGAAGGTAAAATTTATAAATTATACTATTTTGTTCTAAATATGTTTCAAATTCAGTTGAAGTAAATGGTGCACCATTATTTGAGATCCACTAAACCAAAGCGTGCAAAAAGGGATTTTAAACACTTTACTACCATATCCGCAGAAAATTTTGCTTAATTTAAAAAATTCTAACCATTTTGTATATGCGTCAGTTAAATATTTATTTCCATACAATGGACCCAAAAATCAATATGAATACCAATGTTTATCTAGTAACGGCCATCATGCTTAATTTTTTTTCGGATTTGGTTGGAAAGTATTACAAGTTCTGAAATTTGCACAAATATTTTTTCTTTCTTCATGGTAGGCCAGCAAAAGGAAGATCTGGCAATTGATTTTATTTTATTTCATTCTAAATATGAAGAATATAACACATTTAAAACCATATTATATAATTTTGCAGGAATCATAGTTCTATATCCCCAAAACAACTGCTCTTTTCGAAAAAAAAAATGTTTTACCTTTATCAGAAGTTACTTGTTTTGGTCAGCCGTGTAAACACCAACGAATTTTTTTATTTAATATCTCTTCGAGTTTCTCGAGCTACTGTTTTATAATTTTAATTTGAAGAATTTTGAATGTATATTAAATGTTCTAGGTTTTCATTATCTGCTGTATTAATTTCTATTGGCAATCTAGATGAGGCATCGCGCAATTAACTTTTAAATTTACGTATGTGATTGTGTACTGATAAACAGATAATATTATAGACCATGTTTGTAATCGACTTGAGGTCATTGCCGGAATATCCTCTTTAGAACCAAAAATCAATAACAAAGGCTTGTATTTCGTCCATATATCTACTGATGAAAACGTCTGATACCAAAAATGACCGATAAAGCTTCCATATCTATCTGAGAATACTGTTGTTCATTTTTTGTGAGAGAGCGTAAAGCATATGCAACTACCCTGCTTGTTTCATCCGAGTAGGTATGAGCTAACACACTTTCTAATCCATAATTACTCGCTTTACACGAAAGTCTTAATGCAAACCAGTATTATAATGAGCTAAAAAATCCTTTGACGCCATATAATTTTTTATGTGTTTAAAGCATGGTCACTTTTTCGTGACCAAAACCATTTACTATTTTTGTTCAAAATTTTGAACTACGATTTGGAATAACTTTTGCATATTAATAACTAAGCTTAAGACAGATTTTAATTCCCTAAAATTGCTTCCACTTTTTCCTTCAATTTATGCAAACTGTCTGTATCAATCATATATCCTAAATACGAAATTTTTGTCTGTAAAAAAAGTAATTTATCACGACAAACCTACTTAAATGTTCATCTGTATCATTTCCGGGAATTAAAATATCGTCGAGAAAAATCACGACATTTTTTTTAAAATAAATGAACAATAATTTTTGGTAAAATTACTGGAGCAGAAGCGATTCCATAGGGTAGTTTATGGTATGAAAATAAGTCTTTGTGCGTATTAATTGTATCCACTTTTCGTGATTATTCATTTAGTTCGAATTGGGCGTACGCTTGCGATAAATCTATTTTACTGAATAAAACAGCTCCGGCCAGATTAGCAAAAATTGTCTCTATTTTGGGCAAAGGATATCGATTTATGTGTAAATTCGGATTTAGTGTCACCTGAAAATCTCCACATAAACGAACATTTTAGTCTTTTTGAATGATATGTATAATTAGGGTAGCGTTTTCGCTATAGTCAATAGGAGAAATTATTTCTGCTGCTGTTAATTTATTTAATTCATTTATTTGTTTTAAAATTAAATCTGCTTTAATTCCTTAAATGTTCCTCAGCGGCTATTAAATAATTCTGGATATTGTACAATTAAATGATTTACTTGGTGTGAATTTGTATTTTTTGGCATATTAAAAATTGTTAATTAATTGAAATTTCCAAAACTGGCATCCATTGCCTTCACAAAAGTGGTGACCCATACCCGGGAATAATAAACAAATTTAAATTTGCAAATAGTTTTCCGTTATATTTAGCATTTACTTCAATAAAACCCTTTGTCGAAATTGTGTGTCCACTATAAGATTTAAAATTACTGCAATAATTTTGAATTGCTGGATGCTTAAAATACCTTTTATACATTTCAACCGTAATAGCCTATATTGCGAATCCTATATCTACTTCCATATTCAACCTAACTCCATCTACTCCAATCTTTGTCCTTCAGGTCCATGATTCGCCCTAACATTAAAACATCTGAGTTTTCGCGTTCATTTTGGCTTTAGAAAATGATGTGACTTGTTACATCTCTGACTCTTAAATTTACAAATTAATTTTATGACACTGATGACACGTTGACTGAATAAACAGTCTGAAAATTTATGATTGTTCTTACAGCAGTATTTACAACGCTGCGCTAACTGGAAACCCTTTGCTGATGCGTAAATTGCTAATCTACCGATGGCGGAGATGTCCTCGTCCACGCTGACGGCTTAGTTCCCCGCTTTGCTGATGAAGACTCGCTCGCTTGCCTGCCGCCACTGCCGCCGCTGCCGCACTCTCCTCTCCATCGGCCTGATTGCATATCCGATTTCTTTTCACAGTAATGGACGATTTTTCCACCAACTGTGAATCACTTTCGGCACGTTCCCAATTTATTGCAAGTGTCACTGCATTTTGGTACGTTAATGCAGTTTCCAAGAAAAGTCTTACTTTTATTGATTCAATCCCAGTTCCATACAAATTTATTCCTCAAATGATTTTCCAGTTCCATTTTAAAATCGCAAGTCTTCGCAAGTCTAACGCTGACATGAACACATTTATAAGCCGGTTTTACAAAGAAACATATTGTTAATAATTAGAAAAAACACGAAAATATTTTCGTAAACATATTGTAATTCACTCATATGAAGCTCACCATGGATACATTCAGAAATGATATTAGTTTTGAGCTCTATATAAATGCTAATTAAGTATTCCAGTTTAATAGTATTTAAGCGAATACTCAAAATAATTAATCATACTAGTCTTGTGTTATTTTTAGCTAAAGTCCTTTCATAGAAACTTTAATTTATTTGTCCAACCAAGTGCAATTCTAAAAGCACTACATTAAATGTACTAGGTTGGGGTTTTTGGATAATGTTGAAATTAATTTCATTTACTTAAAGTTTATTTCGTCCAAATCAATAAAACGACTTTTGTCTGTAAAAATTATTATTTGTAGCTTCCTCGGCTGATGGTTATATCTTCAGCATAAAGACACAGGAATGGTTCTCACCTAAATTAAAAGTAACTATAATCGTATTTCTTTGATAAGTTATCTAGCTTGAAACCAGTCATCGACAATTATTGATACTAATATGGTAAATACATAATAAATGTGTTAATAGGTAAATAATTGATAAACACTTGGCTTGTTGTTTGTATTTATTTGACTAGTTTCGCTTGCTGCAGCATAATCAAGAGTGATTATAAAAGTAACCGGCAGGTTTTATATTCAGGTAATGTGTTTTATGTATAGGGGAAGTCCGAATCTATTAATTGTCCTTAAGGATATATAATCTCCGATTTATGGCACTATTTATTTCTAGGCACTATTTAAAATAAATCCCTTATTACTTGAGTATAAAATCTTAAAATTATTTACATATATAAAATGAATTTTATTTATATAGTGCTCTGCAATACAAGTACATTGTTTCTTGATTAAAATTGACATTAGACCTTCTGATTTCTTTTATAATCTTTTATAAATTCCTTGCCAATTATGTCATAATGTTTCACCAAGAGATAAGTGAAAATATGATTCAAGAAATATTAAATACCAGTGAAGCAGCCAAATTTAGAAGAAACCTAATTAAGTTCGTTATATTTAACAACCATATAAACATTAATGACATTTGCTTAAAAAGAAGTTAAGTACTAAGTATATGAAAATACACACCAGCCATCACAGTAAAGAAGGAAAAGAAGTTTTGAGACAGTCGTATTATAGTTGAATGTTATTAAAAAGGAAACATGGTACGATTGAAGAGATACTTTGCCGTTGCTCCCAAAAATCATACATCAAAGGTTTGCCAACCTGTTACACCATATTATATTCAACCACATAGATGCCAAATGCGGAGAAGAAGCAAAATAAGTAGGATTCAGGCAATATCAGAACCATTTACACAAGAAAAAGCAACCAAGAAAAATCCAGAACATCAACTCAAGAACCCTCCTAGTAATAAGTACTTAATCTCACTCGGTATGTACAAGTAATATTAAATTTTATCATAGAGTTATAAATCGTACAAATGTACAATTTGACAATTCCGAAACTACACTATTAGAAAAAGGTCTAAAATATAACCCTACGCTAAATTAAAATAAAGAAATAGAAACATATGGTTTAGACACAGAAATAATTTGTAATAAATTAAAATCTGAGAACAGAAAATCATAAACTTAATTTAAAAATAAACCCATAAGAAAAGAAATTCGGAAATTAACGTCAAAAAACACATCCAAAATAAAATCAAAAATAATAATCGTATCTTAATAAAAGCAGAAGGTAACACAATACTATTTTAATCAAACAGGATTACATACAAAAAACCGAACTCATATCAGACAATTTTAAGAAACTAAATAAAGATCATACTAATAACTTAGAAATAAAAGATACATTTAAAGCATGCCCAAATCTCATAGAAAAAGAAAATGTAATCCTATAATGAAATAGAAAGCTCCGACAATAAAATAATAAAATAACTTGTGACCACTTTCTCCGCAGTTTATTGAAGTACCATAATACTTGAAGTAAAAGTGAGCACAAGTTATTTTATTATTTTATTATTGTATCATCTTTACGTAACTATTAATATTTCCAAAGCTCCAATTCTGTACTTTACCTAAATTTACTTACAGCACCCAAAATTATTAAACATCCCAACCGATGCAAAATTAATATCTTTCGACATAAAACGCCTATTTACCTCAATACCAATTTTTAAATATAGAAAAAAAAAATAATAGATCTAGTAAACTTCTCAATTAACAAAATTGATGAAAAATTAGAAAATCAGTACTTAATAATTCCACATCTAAAAATAAAATTTTATTCTGGCGTAGATATGTATACGATATTTTTTGCATATGGATTGGCACAAATTGTCAATTAAATTCATTTGAAAAAACATTTAAATTCTATTAATAGTAAAATATAACATCAGAAATAGAAATAAATCATAGCCTAAATTTTCTAGATGATTTGACCATCCAAAAATAAACAACAGTAATTTACAGCTCAAAATCTACAGAAATTAAACTCTTACTGATACTATAATTCCAAATTCTTCTAATTATCCAAATGAAACTAAATTTAGCACTTCTAATATATATATATATATATATAATATATATATATATATATATATATATATATATATATATATATATATATATATATATCAACGCTTATTAAATATTCCATTACAAGAAATTATTAAAGAATTAAATACGATAAAAACAAATGTCTCCCGATAATGGTTACACTCATCAACAACATCTTAAAGAACACACAAAAGAAACAACTAATGCAATATTTTTATATTCAAGAAAATAGTGATAGAAACTATTAGAGAATTCAACGACATCCTATATAAATACTCCTCAAATTAAGAAACAATTGTATAAATATCCCCTTCCAAATTTTATCCTTCGCCTTATCAAACATAAAAGTCTACAGAGACATTCAACTAACGGACACTCCTGAACTTCGACAAAAATTCAACAAACTGAACATTAAAAAACTAATTACGGAATATAAGACGGACACTTTGATTAATAGCTGTAGAGAAATTAATGACTCAAGAGTAAAAAGTTTTGGACAGAAATTAGAAAACTTAGCAGATACAAAAATACGGACAAGCTACAAGAACTGTACGACCCTACTACTGGCGAGACTATAACAGACCCAGACATGATTACACGTAAATTTGCATTTAAATTCTATTTATTCACACACAGGACCCTAATTTTGATCATTCAACCTTTCAACTTGTAAACTGATACAACGATTTCTTTAGATTAAACGACAATTCAAAGCCGACGGACATTCTTATACAAGATTTTAACACATTAAAGAAGGGCAAAAATACTAGGAATCTGTATCTAAAAACGCGACCATCCTCAATCCCTAATATTCAGCTACTGTAATATTACGTTACTTCCCGGAAAACTTTATAAATCACTCCTCAAAAACAAAATACTATCACACATTCATGACCATATCCCGAACTACCAATTTGGCTTCCTTCCAAAACGATCCACTACCCTCCCACTTGCCATCCTTACCTCAAACATCCAAACAACACACCTTGAAGGAAAGTCATCAGCCGTCCTACTACTAGATATCCAAAAAGCCGTCGACTCTGTCTGGCATCAAGGTGTGTTGTACAAATGATACCTCCTCAAAACTCCTGCAAATATTATTTTCATTATAAATAAATTCTTTTCAAACAGATCCCTTAAAGTCAAAATCAACAACTTCTACTCCCCTCCTTTTTCTCCTGTACAAGGCTTCTCTCTATCTCCGCTACTATACAACATATTCTCTTTCGACATCTACAATCCCGATTCTCTTCACATGAATCCCTCTAAATATCATGTCCAATTTGCAGATGATACAGCCCTAATTTTGCACGCACCCATTACTCCTAAAGCTCTCCAATCCCTACAGCAGCTAATTGACACCCTGAAACACTGGTTTACTAAATGGCGATAAAATCAATCTCCATAAATCCTAGCTTCTAATTCCCTATCACAGTAATAATAATATAACATGCACATCTCTCACACAACTGTTTCCCCCTCAATGTCTATAAAATACCTAGGCATTACCATAAATCAAAAAGTCAATTCAAAAATCACATAGCATTAAACAAAACAAAAATAACCACTAGGGCCAAATTATTTAGAAATCTTACGTACAAAGGAATCGTAATATCCACCAAAATAGCCCTCGAAATCTATAAAATAATTCACCTCCTTCTTGACTATGGTAATGTCCTTTTTTCCAACTCCTGCAATCGTTCTATCCACAATAGCCAAGTTAGCGAGCGATCTTCCCTAAGAATTCTAACCAAAATCCGTCACTCCAGCAATCCTCTACACAATCTTTCTAACCAACTCCTATATGATTTATGTTATTCCCATTAATGAACGCCTTTTATACCTAAACGAAAAATTCCCCAAAAAACAATTCTTCGACCAAAATATCCTTTCCCTCTGCTGCTTGCGCAGAAATCCCAACCTGATCCTAAAATTCCAAACCCATCATCGCATCACATTATCAATCATCATCTTCTTCTTCAAAGACAGACTGACGTAACACATCGAATATGACAAATCCGGGCTGAAAAACCGCTGGTCGATAACCATTTAACAAACAAACTAACTCACTAACATTCATTATATCATACATTTATTATATTTAGTTTATTTGTATATTTGTTTGATAATAAAGATGTTGTATATATACAGGGTGTCCCGTTAACGTGGGGAAATGGCTGGACCGTAGATTTCTGGGACCAAAATATGATGATTTAACACAACTTATCTATATCCAAAAATTTACGGTTAAGCCGGAATTATAAAAAAATAACTTAGTTTTTAAGTGGTGGTACTACTGTTTTTTATACTTGCTGTCAATCACCAATGGCCATAATAACTGAAATGATGTATCATATTATAGTAGTTATTAATAATAAATTGCATTCAAATCTAATAAAGCGTTCAATTGTTATAAACAAAAGAAATAAAAAAATTTGAAACTTTGAAGACAAATTCCGGCTTAACCGTAAATTTTTGGATAGATAAGTTGTGTTAAATCATCATATTTTGACACTAGGAATCTATGGTCCAGCCATTTCCCCACATTAACGGGACACCCTGTATAGTGATAGAAAATGCACCAATATTAAGGATTTGTCAATAATGTTAAAAGAAGGGATTTTGATCTCATTTTACCAAAATAATCGAATCTAGGTAAACATGTTCTCCTAGCACAATATCATAGAGTTTAGCAGCTGTGTAGCCTTCATATAGGCATCTGTAAATACGTACTTGGCTATCGCAACGAGTAATAGAGAACCTCGATTCATCCGTGAAGACTTTAATTGTCGAAGTTGAAATGCTACATGTTCGCGATCAAAATCCATTCTTGCTATTCTTTGGCATCGTGCCAAAGAGGGTTTTCGGCAAGACGACCCTGCCCTCAAATTCGATTCCCTCAACCTATTCCTAATTGTCTGTTCTGATACAGTGATCCCGTGCGTCTTCCGGAGAGAAATTAAGAGGTCTTGGCCGTAGAAACTCTATTGCCAAGACTCGAAATCAGTAAAAATTGGAGATGATTTAGAGTGTTTTTGATATTGACCTGTCTTCAAGTACCTATTCCACAATTGCTGAATAACAGACAGGCAGGCGTTGAAGTTTCTTGAAACTTGTCCAAGGCTTGCGCCATTTTCAATTAATATTGCACGAATAACTTCCCCTTCGTTGAGATGCCTCATTTTCAGTTAAATCAAGTCAAACTGTCAGTTGCAAACATTCTCGTCTATTTATTGATCTCAATAAGGCCTTCCTAGCTCTATAAATCAAATTTGGGATACGTTATTTCACTTTAGTTTTGGTACTTCTTGTTAATTATTACGGATAGTCAGGAAGTATGCGATGCTGATAATTCCCTATGTGTCAATTAAAACAATTAAATAAAGCGTCTTTCAGATGTTAATTTTATTTGCATGCAATTACCCGTTCGATTTTTATGGAGACACAAATTAGTGACCCGCTAATTGTTTTGAGCAGTGTTTATAGGCCAGACAGGAAGAACATTTTAAACTAGACTTATAGAACATAAAAAGTCAATTTTAAACAATAAACAATGTACTGGTATTGCAAAACACTGTATAAATAATAATAATTTTATAGATGTAAATAATTTTAAGATTTTATACACAGGTAATAAGGGATTTACTTTAAATCCGAGGGAGTGTCTTGAAAAAAAAATAGAGCTATAACTCAGGAAAAACTCGTCGTTAATGAGAATGAAGATATTTGGACATCCCATATACACAAATCAGTTATAACCTGAATATAAAAACCTGCCGGTTTCTTTTATAATCATGGATAGTGCTTAAACAAGCGAAACTAATCAAAGAAATATAAAACAATCAGTGAAAAAATCCAAGTGTATATCAATTCTTTACCTATTATTTCATGTTTCACCAAAAGATAAGTGAGAAAACTATTCAAAAAATTTAAATACGTTAACCACTGTTCAAGAATAACATAATCAATTATCATATTCAACATATTAGTTTACAGATCTAAAATAACGTATATTTACTATCAATATAGACTATTAAGTATTTTTATTACATAATGTTTTTAAAATACATATTAAAAAAAAATTCATATATTGGTCATTCTAATAAGCTTAAAATACAAAAATTAAGGTGAGAATTATCACTACTTCTTGTTAAAAATATGATAAAAACAATTTGATTTAACTTATTTAAACATAATTTGCAGCAATATATAAGTGGTTTATAAAATAATTTTCAATAACACTTATTATATCAGCAAGTGGCAGTATTGTTGTAAACTATGATTATTTTATAGACCATCATACATATATTATAGTTAAACGCAAACAAAATTTTAAATATAATAAATTTCATAGCCATATTCAAAAGCACCTATGTAATCCAGATAAAAACCACAGCCAGGGTATAAACGTCCCATATCTTTACCAATAAATATGTATTTTTTCCTGGCTACGAATTTTTATTATGCCCACCAACAATAAATCCATATTTATTGCAGCCGATACATTGTGGGGCACTTCCTGTAACGTTCACGACGATTATATCACTTTGACGTTATAAATAATAGCGAAAATTCTCGGCCATGTTTCCCTAATAGCTCAGAGACAAAAGTTAGAATAATGTAATGGAAAAGCGTAGTTAATAACTTTACCTTTCTGATTATTTCTTTAGGGGCGAATTGTTGAAAATTAAACATGAGATAATTCCTGTAGATTGCCCGAATTTAATTTTTCATCGTGTATCAGATTAAAATAAAATAATTTCTCTTGCGGATTATGCGATGGGGAATTAACCAAAACCGTTTCAATTTATTGCGTGTTGGACAATAACGGGACTGTAGCCATTCAGGGCCATTCAGGGCGAGGAGACAAAAGGTCCCCGCAACGAGTGCCCACTGTAGATACCATCGCGCCCATACACGCGCTCACTCGCGTACAATGGGGGGTCCTTTTTAAGAACGCACCAAAAGGGTTTATCGGGTCTCCGAATGTTATTTGAGCCCTATTACACCTTGTGTGGAACAACTATGATATCAAAAGGCCTTACTGTCGAATGTTTTAATTGGGAAAATCCTGTTTCGTGTATTGGGCATTAATACAAAACGTGTTCTAAGGTGTATATTTAAATACTATTAAAATAAACCAAGAGAAACTTTACTCCTTACGAATATACAAATACCCCATTTTTAGTCTATTACTTATTTATTTAACTATTTAAGCACACAAATAAAAAATGATGAAACTAATAACTTAAAAGAAGTCCTACATATCTTCATAAGAGATATCAGATTATGGACCTTTAAAGAATAATTATCGAGGCCGTAACCAAAACTTTTAGACAAGTTTGATTTTTTTGGTATTGACTCAGCTGTTTATGTGAGTGTTTATAATGATCAAGACAATAAAGGACGACGCCAATTGTGAACTTAGAGCTGTAATTAAATTCCTCAAGGCAAGACACGTGCGACCTCGCGATATTCATCAATTGAGGGATGTGTATGGTGAAAATGTTATGGATGAATCATCTGTTCGACGTTGATGTCATAATTTGAATTTAGGGAAATGACTAGCATTAAGGACTTATATCAGTCATTACAGACGAACAGGTGAGTTCAATTAACGAATTCGGGAAGAACGATCAGCGCGCTATAATTGATGAGGTCAGTAAACATTTCGACAATGTTTATTCATTATTAAATTTTGCGCAAGGTATCGTTACACGTTACTACAAATTCTTAAATTTGCGAGATGACTATGTAGAAAAGTAGTTTAAGGTATGTTGTACAACGTTAATATTTGTTAATATATAACCAAGTAAGTACTACTTTCCGGGTGGTCCTCTTATTGTATAGTTACCTTAAAAGTCAGTAACAACAAGTAAAAAGCGATGACATATTATCTAATCGCGTTACTTGGTGCATGTGTCCAGCTAGGTTCAATTTTAAGTCCTATTTTATTTTGCATATACACATACTAAATTCCCTATTTTTTAAAACTCTGCATGCTTAATTTAGTTGCAGATTATACCCAATCTCTTCACCATTTATAAATTAAAAATGTAAATATAACAAACATTGATCCCTTTTTTTTATTTAAAATACCTTTTGCTATGTTATTTGACCCAAAAATATTGTAAAAACTTTTTAATATAATTTTGGAGAATATGCCAATGCCATTTATAGGCTCTGTATGTAACATAGGCTAAGTTGACTCATATTTGAGTTGTATGTAAACAAATGTATTTTGCGCACTTACTGTAGTATTGTAACTTGATATACATCAATTTAAATAAGATGACGCCGAGTAAACACATCGCATCGTATAAAGTTTGTGACATAAACATCAGTGAGACTGAAGAATGTCTAATTTGCTTCATTTGTGACTATATAATTCATTTTTCGTGTGGTTTAAAACGGAAAGCCGCTGGATCACAGAAAAACAAGAATTTTAACTTGATCTGCGATGAGTGCATTAGTAATTTCCCAAAAGATAAATATGCTAGAGATAGCAAAAACTCTGTATCCGTCTCTATAACTAATAATGATAATATCGACGATAATATCAATCAACTATTTAGAATAATTAAGAATGTGCAAAAAGATATTCTAACTACGTTTTATTGTTAACCAATAATAAAACCATAACAAACACAGCAATTGGAAAGGAATCTACCTGTAATGCCATTTTAAATTGTATTTTAACTTGTACTTTGAATGTTTTACATATTTATTATAATATGAATGTATACTTTACATCTGCAATTACCTTGATGATTATAAAAAATCAATTACTAAGGCCTGTGTAAAACATGTAAAATGTTAATAGCACCAATAAACATTTAAATCTGTAGATTTTTCTAATAATTCTCCCAGAAACGACAAAATCAACAAAATTAAAACCACCGAAAAATCGTTGAAACAAAAAAATGTAATAACTGAATAGTTGAGGGTGTTAGTTGTTGAAAATTCATATTCTATCGCTTTGGTAAATTTCCGTAAATGAAATACGATAACACTTTCAAATATTTATCTTTATTATATCTTTGTACTCTATTCTTATAAAATAAATATCACAAAAAATACATTACAAAATAATAAAATATACTCAAAATTTTGGCTGAAGGGAGGACGGGCGGACTTCACTTCATAAAAGGATCTTCAACTCAAACCCATAAATATAGATCATCAATGCTGCTTCCAAATACTGGTACAGGTATCCATTTATGTATTTACTGCTTATATAAAGCATATTTTAGTCTTTCAATAGACATTTTTTGTGACATATGCTGTCACATATTTGAGACACAGTGTTATCGTATTTCATTTACGGAAATTTACCAAAGTGATAAAAAAATGTAAACAAACCAACTCCAGACCAGCAACGTACAAACACCACGGATAACAAATCTACGACCCAGACACCAAAATTAAATTCAAAGAAAACAATAATAACCACATATATGGACGAAGATAGATTCAAAACAATCAATTGCCGCAAAAGGCGACAAAGAGCATCAAGAGTACTTGTGGAACTTCCGACAAGTCAGTCAAGGGAACCCGCTCCCTGGCCAAAAGGAATCTGTGTAGATCGTAAATCAATTCACTTGATAATGACTTGAAAGAGTCGAAACTATAGTCGTAGATAATTTATTAATGTAAAAATCATTAATATACAGTGGTAAAAAAAACATAGAAAATAGTGTTTTATTTCATCCTATATCTGTGTAGATCCTTAAAATAGCAGGGAAACCAAACAATTCATTAATAAATAGTATCATTCATCTAAACATATAATCCATCTGAAATTGTGTAAATGAATGATCTTCATTAGCTAATAGTTATAACTTTGCGGTAATATGTTTAAGCGACACGCCGGTGGTGGCGCATTCGGTTGCGACCGAACTAGCGTTAGCGAGAGTCAAGCAACGTTAGTTCGGGTCAGCAGTTGGATGGGTGACCGGTACCATTCACCATTGGGATACAATTAATGGTGCTTTAGAGCGACGGGGGTGATCCTTTAAAGTAACAAGCTCATTTACACACACACAAATACACAAACAACACATGGCGGAAGGACCACGTGGTCGATAGCCTAACACTACTACTACTACTGTTTAAGCGAACAGTGGAAAAATTCACAACAGATTTAATTAAAAAATGCATTGATTACCTTCCTGACCCATTATGCTACATAATCAACGAATCCCTAGAAAGTGGAATATTTCCAACACACTTAAAGCTTTTTAAAGTGGTACTGTGTACTGAAAAATGATGATCCAACTAGTGTTGATTATTACTGACCCATTAGTCTCCTATCAACCTTTTCAAAAACATTTGAATACATAGTTGCTAAGCAAATTATGAATTTCTTAATAAAGTATGACATACTATCAATAATAAATTGAAATACATCATTATATGATTTCACTCAGCTAGTATATTCAGCTGCGGAGAACAACAATGTTTCCCATGGCATACTACTGGACTTGTCTAAGGCGTTTGAATGTATTAATCACGTACTATTATTATTATTATTATCAAAATTGTATGATATTGGTTTTAGAGGAGTCTCTTATAATTGAATTAAATCATACTTAAGTAATAGAAAACGATTAGTAGAATACAAACAAAGAAATGAGATGGTACAGTCAAAGGTCTTGGATGCACACAGTGGTGTGCCACAGGGAAGTATTCTTGTCACTCTGCTATTTAATTTATTTATAGATGATATTTTCTAATATAACAATCATAATTTTTTCAAAATAATAAAATATGCAGATGACACATATGTTTGTTTAAGAAAAATGAAATGACATGTAATAACGGGGCAATTGTAATGAACTTGATGACTAGTGTGATAAAAATAAATTAATTATAAATAAAACTAAAACAAAATGCATTGCTTTTAAAAAACTGAAACAAACCACTCCAGATAGTTTAAAATTTGGCAACACCGAGGTAGTAGTGACCAAATGTACAAAATTTCTGGGGGTTATCATTGACTATATAAAACTAAAAATATCAATGAAATAAATTACAATCCTAATAAAACTATACGTGACAAAAAGAAGACAGTACCAAAATCCTCAGCTAATGAAATACAAGAATGTAATAAGGAATAAGATAAAGATCTTAATAATTTTGAAAATAATCAAGATTCCCTAGAGTCCGAAAATATCGAAAATTCCAAACAAGAACAATGGATGCATGTAAAAAATAAAAATAGACGTCGCCAGAAAACCGAAATGAAATCCAAGGAACGCCGAAAGGAAATACTGGCCCTATAAAAGGAGTCCCTAGATTTGGTTATGTTCATGCATATTACCTAGATCCAACTCTAAACGCAGGTGATCTACCTGTCAAATCTCGGATTCAGTCAAATAAAGTGCGAACAATTGAAATTGAAATTTCCTGATGAATACTCTTCATTTAAAATTGGAGCAAATAAGTTTGAAGATCTCAAAAATCCAGAAATCTGGCCCGAAAATGTAAGAATTAATATTTTTTTTCACCGTATCGGGAAGAAACATTAACTACTATAGAAATCCTATTTTTAAACGCACAATCGCTGCAAAACAAATTTCTTGAATGAGAAGCTCTTATAATTATAAAATATATGTCCTTACGTTGTAGAAAATTCACCAATAATTAGAAAAAACACGAAAATATTTCATAAAACAAATGAGTCTTATTAAGACTACAAGAAACAAATCACCTTAAGAATAAAAGGGTCAACGCTGTGGAGTTTATTTGCTTAAGTGTGCTGATTGCCCGAAGTTTTATATAGGCCAAACTGGAAGAGCATTCGATGATAGAATAAACGAACATCAAAAAGCGTTTATTCATCAGAAAAACACATCTACATATTTAAACCACCTGGTTGAAGAAAACCACCGCTTTGACAACAATTTTAAAATTATCCACATTTCCAACAAAGGACGTAAACTAAATGTATTGGAAAATTTGGAAATAAATAAAAATTATCACTCAGGAAATTTGCTGAACGATCGACTAGAACTCTCCAACTCCCCCCTTCTTAAGTTAAAGAAAAATTCACCCTCCACCCAAACTTCTGAAATCTGTATATAATGTAAATAAGTTTGTAAAAATTTCTGTATTATATTTCTTCACCCGAAGAAGCTACAGTGTAGCAAAACAATTGTAGTGAGTAAAATAAAAAGTTGAAAATCATCAATAGTTTACTATTATTATTATATTCAGTGATACATATATTTCATAGTATAAATAGTGAAAATATAAATCATAATGATGGTTGCGACCGTTACTATGTGGTAATTCATAATGAACACTAAATAAAACACTCACTATGTTTTTAACCACTAAAATTTATTATAATATATAAATATAGTTTTATATAGATTTACGTCGAACAATTGTCAAAATCTATTTAAATGTAATTTTTTCGTTAATTTGTTCACTTGATAATGACCGTCAAAAGTCGAAACTTAAGTCGTACACATTGTAATATATTTATATATTATAATAAATTTTAGTGGTTAAAAACATAGCAAGTGTTTTATTTAGTGAAAATATAAATGTTTCTTTTCCAATAAAAATAAAACAAAAAAAACTGTCAAAATAAACAAAACATGTATTGGTTTAGTAAAGAACTGAAAAATATGCGAGAGAGAATTAAGTTTATAGACGATTGGTATAAAAACATATTCAACATCTGACACAAAGGCCTTAAGGGATGATTACAGTCATCAACATAGTTATATAACGTCGTCCAAAAATAAGCAACGTGCAGCTTGGAAAGTTATAAACTACCACAGACCAGAAAAAAAATCCATTGTACGATATTAACATAAACTGTGATGAACTAAAAGAGTTCTTTGTAAATGTAGCTTAAGAGTTGCGCAAAAATTGTAGCCAGTCTGACAAATGATAAAAGTAACTTTTGACCAATATCTCTGCTGCCCATAATATCGAAGATTATTGAAAATATAGGACCAAATGGTTCATTATTTTGAAAAAAAAAACAACTTATTCAATAAAAATCAATTTGGATTCCGTTTAGGCCACACGACAACGGAGGCATTGGTATCAATTACAAACAAAATCACAGACAGTTATGAAAATAAACAATATTGTGTCAGTTCATTTGCTGATTTGTCAAAAGCCTTTGACAGTGTATGTCATAATATGCTAGTATCAACACTCAAAGGGTATGGCTTCGATGAACAAAATTTTAAACTAATAAGTTCATATTTAAACGACAGAGAACAAGTTGTTTCATTAAAAAATTCTCGTATTCTTAAACTTAAAACAGGTGTTCCTCGGGGGTCTATATTAGACCCCACATTTACCACAGGAAATTGAGCTCAATAAAACAATTATTTTTGCAGATGACGTCACAGTTCGAAATACTGATACTGTAGTAGAAACTGCTGATAAACAAAATCAAGACTCCTTAAATCTAGTCTCTACATGGTGTTCAAGCAATAGCCTTGTCTTGAACGAATCAAAAACAAAGAAAATTATATTCACATTAAATCCGCACATATTAATGTGTGACATATCTAGTAGTTTTCTTGGTGTAAAATTGGACCCAACACTCAAGTGGGATGAACATGGAAATGCTTCAGCTAAAATTCTAGCAAAAAACACATTTTGTCTTCGAGTAATGGCGAAAAGAGTTTGACATAAGCAACTTTTAATGGCATACCATGCATTATTTGAGTCCGGAATTCGATACGGAATAATTGTGTGGGGTTATTCATTCTCTAGGCATCGCATATTTGGATTACAACGTCAAACAGTCCGAATTATTACAAAATTGTCATATCAAAGTGACTGTAAACAGGTATTTGTGACGGAAAACATACTTACATTTCTCGCCATTTATATATTAGAATGCCTGCTATATATAAAATCACATATAAGGGATTATCATACACATTAGCATCATAACCATCACACCAAAACTAGAATTGATTTATACTCTAAAAAGTTTAGGCTGAAAAAATCAAAAACAGGACCAAATTATTACGCGTATTAACAGTAGAAATTTACACTCATATAAATTCAAAGTAAAACAATATCTAATTAAGAAAGCTCCCTATAGCATATATGATTTTCTTGGATATGATGATATAATTTAAAGGAGTCTATGTGTTTATGAATCTTGGGACAATTTTTGCTGTAGAATATGTATATATGATAGTACAGAAACGAATTCATTTATTTATGAATTTTATGTTTCTTCTCTGTATTATTACTATGTTTATTATCTTAATGTATTCTTTAAATGTTAAACTTTAATGTAACTTTAATTTTTGATTTTATATGTTTTAGTAACTATTCTCTGTACTATTATTATTTTTATTATCTTAATGTATTCTTTAAATGTTAAGCTTGAATGTAACTTTTAATTTTGATTGTATATGTTCCTGTAGCTATTAATATTGTACGCTATTTTTGATATATGTAAAACTGATGTTATTAAAACGAATAAATTTATTATTATTATTATTATTATTATTACAAACTGAAGTGGAATGAACAAATAAATTATATTTCAAATAAAATAAACGAAGCAAGCTACATGTTTCGATCTTTAAAAGGTACCATATCATTTTCTATTTTAAAATTGGCATATCACGCAAATTTTGAGAAAATTGTAAGATACGGTATAATTTTTTGGAGTAGTTCAACCCTCTCTAACAAAATCTTCATTCTTCAAAAAAGAGCTCTCTGATGTATGCTGCGACTTAAACCAACTAAATCCTGCTGAACTCTGTTTTCTGCAAACAAACTTCTTACAGTAACCGTGATATTTATCATGAAACAACTATTATTTGTATGAGTTATAAAGTTGTAGGGCTTGTGAAATTTGTAATATATTAATTTAACATAATTCTAATAGTGTTTAGAGTATATACGTAACAATCCGAATGAGCACAAGTCACTAAAATCTTATAAATTACATTGCAATATAATTAGCATTTAAGGTAAATTCAGCATGATTATAAATGAAGTCTGCATTAATAATAATATAAGCCGAGACTAACACTATCAAAAATTATTTTTAAATGAAAGGGAATAACTTCCATGAAATTTGATGATGTATAGCTTCCATGTAATTGCTATAATTTTCAAAAATGAAAATTCATTTACCTCTTTTTAAATTGTTAAAATTATGAAAATTTAATTAGAATGAAAGTTGTTTAATTTCTTATTATGTATTCTGTAAAAAAAAAAACGCTTTCTATGCACGATTTTTTACAAAATGCTTTTTAAACCGCCGGATAGAGAATAAAATCTTAATTTTAAAGAGTCAGTTCAAAATTACTAGCAATTTTTGATATACATCACATTCGCTTTCATAAATTCTTATATTTTACATTCGATCTCATAAAGTCTTATATTTATAAGATATACTCTGCATAATAAAATTATCAACATTGTAATGAACATCCTTATCTAATTTGAACATTTTTATGCGCAGCTAAAAACAGCAGAGAAAAGTTGACCTGAAATTATATAAAAAAATAAATTTAAGAACAATATTCGGGATTGCATCGAGAATATAAAATTACAATTTAAAAAGAGACAATTATTTCGTTCAAAAGTCGGAAAACGGTGTTCACCTTACTAAATGTTCTTGCACTCAAAGCCAATTGTGCTCTTCCTCGCTTTATTCGTCCAATATACGGGAGGTCCTCAATTTAGAAGGAACCTAATATTAGAAAGTATTTTTATTTATAAGTTTTAACTTTTCCAGCGGTCACCTTTATAAATGGTTTGATAATTTTTTTAGACAGTAGTAATTTATGCCATTATAATATTTAGAGCTTCTGAATTTCAAGTCTAATAAGGTATCGTGATGTTGACTTTGATACAGTTGCTTTGATATTTTTTGTGAACATTCATTTGTATGAAAAATTATCTTGCATTGACAACACTTCAACGCATAATGCAAGATAATATTAAAATTTGTAGGTTAATAAAACCTTGTTTGCATTATGTCTAATAGTCCCGAGATAAGATACAATTCGTGAGATGGGACTGGATAATATGCAAATTCAAGGGCATATATTAGTAGACAGATTTTTGAAGTTCTTAATAAATATATTTTTACAAATATTGCTGGCAGTCACAGATTCGTGCCTGTTTCAAGTTAATTTCGAGTCCAGTTAAGGTTAAGATCCACAAACTCACTGTAATTTCATTAGCAATAAATCAATGAAATGTAGCTTTAGAATGATGATTATTAAGAGCAATATACATTTAAGGAATGCTGGGCTAAGGAGTGTCATATCGTTAACAAAGAGGCTAGTAGAACTATTAGTGAGATATATCAACTATGTAAATTATATATAACAAGAATCCCAGAATTGATCTTGGATGTACCTTTTGATTGACAGAAATCTCATTTGATAGCTTCCCACTGAAATAAACCGATTGATTTATATTATATAAACAAGAATTTATCATTGACAGCTATATGAATTGAAATTGTAACAGTATATTTTTTGCAAGAGAACCTTGTGAGAAACACAATAAAATGCCTTCGACAAATGCATGAATGCAATAGCACATTATAATGATTATCTTAAAAATATTATTATATTATTATTATTGAATTTTTTTAGTTTACATATTTATTTTGATTAAAAAAATTTCTTTTTTTTACATGAAATAATATCTATAGGTGCAAATATAGTAGTCTATAACTAAAATTTCTTTAAATGTTATATACTAGAAAAGAACAAAATTAAAACTTGCCTTAAACGCCCTGTTTTCCAAAAACCCAACCCTTACGCTTCTGTTCTCCGAATAAACTTGACTGTTGTAAACAGGTTTTATTAAATCGCAGTCGATATATTCCGCGGGCGTCGTTTAAATGTTCCCGACGCCGCCAAAAACAAATTAATATTCCGCGTCCCCGTAATAAATTCGCGGAGTTTTTCCAATTACCGCAAATAATGAAAAACAAATTCACCCAGCCAGCATTCCGGTTTTCTTGGGTGTGCCTCTAATTAAAACCTGTCTAAAAGTTCTCATTATTGAATTGAAAAAAAAAAACAACTTGATCCCGACTACTAGCGTTTGCTCGTTCTTTCACCTCCGTTCTCTACTTTAATTACTTGGGATTGCTGCGAGTTGCTTCTGGAAATCGACGCTTTCAATATGGTTTTTGCTTTCAATTTAATATCCGTAAGTATGTCAAAAGAAAAAAAAGAACCCATGCACGATTTAAGAAATGAAATAAGAATTTTAATTTATGATAAATATTTATAAAGAAATAGGGGAATTATTCATGTTTTATAGTAATTATCGATGATAAATTGCTTTCCAAGCTATTTGAAGATATTTTGTTTTGCTTGAAATGGGAAATGCCAACGTTGTTTTAGGTATAAATAAATCATTTGAAATCAGATTAATTAAATCGTATTTATATATACCGAAAAATACAAAATAGTAAAATGTAAGTATGTATAATTCTCAATATATAAATACAGATCAAGTATACTATTTTATAGGTAACATTTAAACTTTGTGAACGAATAGAATACTTACTCAGTATTGATTTTAATATAATAAATTATATCTTATTTATTAGGCAACATTAATTAGATGCACCAGATTGAATTTTATGGCATTAAAAAACAAAACCAATTGGTTTATAAATGTATTTATATAAGTGCCTATTGTTTATTTGTATGTTCTAATGTCTGAATAAAAATTATTATAAATGTATATAATTATTTAATCATAACAAATCATATACTTTGAATTAAATTCTCTTGACATAAAATTAAAATAAATTTACACTACATTTAATTAAAATATAGTACATATTTGGTAGCTTTAAAATTCAATATGCAGTAGCCTAAATAAAGTTTACACACACGTTTATACCCAGATAGGTCCAATATACACATCACTTTCATAAACCAAATTGAAAAGCGTGTTTAATTAATTACAAAATCGCAGAAATTTTTTGGAGGCAAAAAAATACGTAACTGGTCCACTACCCGCTGATTCTATTAAAATTAAAATTTTATCAATAAACCCGGCGCGGAAGCCCGAAATGAAATTCTTTTTAGGTGCATATTCATGAAATTACTTCTCATATAAATATGCACATTTTTATTAATAGAATTGGTCGCTGAGAGCATCCGTAATCCGGAAAATGGGCGGATTTTGCTGCATAATGGCATATTTCACTTATACATTTGGCTTTTATGGAACTTTCTAAACTGGGTTTTATTATTGTTTATTTTGTACAAATTGTATTATTTTTAAGCAAGAAAATGACAGATTTACATGGCATACCTATCACATATGATTGAAATATATTATTGACATACATATATCATCATAACTTTTTTAGTTGAAACAAAATTACAGGTTTATTAACAGTTGTTAATGGGCTTTTTAAATTTTAAAATTTGGCAAAATAATAATATGAGGCAGACCCCTGGTCGATAGCCTTTTGACAGAGTAGCATACTAACACCTCATCCATTATTTATTATTTAAATTTACATATTTGTTAATAAAGATGTATATATATGTTATATATATCATATTGTATATTATGATAGGTTGATAATGTATTCAGGACCGATGAATTAGCGCAATTACATAGTTACATATACTCCGTATTTAAGAAAAATAAGTGTCTTATAATTATTTTCCGCACCTTCTCTAACAAATAGATATACTTTAAATGATTCGGGCTCCAAACAGGTGTGCAATAGTTTAGCCTAATTAGAATAAAAGAGGTAAACAGACCAATAATAAAATTAATTAATTAATTATTTTTTTACAATTCGAATTATAAAACCTGGCAATTTTAAACTTATAATTCATGATAAAAACGTTTTATGGTTAATAAACATTCCTAAATATTTAATTTCAACTATGAGAGAGGGTTGATATTTATGAGAATAGAAAGGATACTTTTATTCAAATTTTTAATTTTTATATTTTAAAAGCGATTATTAAAATCTATAAACTTTGCGTGCGATTGAATCACTCTTTAAAGCATTTTATCCAGGCAGAAGATAGTAACTCTAAAACATGCATTTTGCAGGACTTACTGGGAACAAGAAAATGCCAAGTCAAGGGACTGTAAGACGAATGACCCATCAATTTGATCTTGTATGTGTCCACATACTCATTTGTTTCATGTGATGTATGTGAGCTTGCATTATCGTGATAGAAAATAATTCGTCGTTTTGTGTTAATATCTCTCAATTTACCGAAAACTTCAGGCAAACATCTGGTGGTATATTACGCAGAATTAACGGTCTGTTGATTTTCGAGATCGCAACTGTGGCTCTCGAAAATCAAAAAAACGTTTTTTCGTAAAGAAAAACGCCACCATTTGCTTTTTAACGCTTCAAGAACGAACATCTTTTGTTGGGTTTGCTTCACATTGAAACACCCAGCCTGCCAATTGGCTCGTACACATAAATGCACGAGTTGTCACCTATAACGACGCTGTATACTGCTTTGGATGCACCACAGTTGTATTTTGAAATCATTTTACTGCACCAATCGACCCGATAAAGTTTTTGAGCATCTGTTAACAAATATGGAATCCAAAGCGCACACAATTTTCGAAGACCCAAATGTTCGTGCAAAATGAACGACCGATTTTAGACAACCTTTTTTAACTTCGTCCGTGAGCGAACTACGTCTAAGCTTGAATTCAATGTACAGTGGCTGTGAATAGCGCTTTATCGCCAAAAGTTGAATTTAGTTGATTGATGCACTGTTCTTCATTAGTCCACGTGGAAAGTCATAATAAATCATTGCTAGAAAATTTTCGCGAGTTAATTGCATCTTTTGGTCGAGGTGAAATTTTTAATTTACTGTAAACAACACAAATAGTGTTCGCACGTCAAAACGTTCTTAGTACGCATAGTGTCAAAAATGTCAAAACTTTGCGATGGCAATATCAGATTTCACCTGGCAGTACCAGTGTTGCTAGTACTCAATTTATATTATATATTGTTTAATTAAAAATGATTGGAGAGAGTATCCTTTGGAACATGATAATATTATATTTATTTATGTTAATGGTTAGTCCTTGTTCTTCGCATAAGTAATGAGCCAGACAGTAATGGCTAAAATATTGCCTAAAGTAGCTGGTGGGGATACTAACATCTAGTAATATGGTATCCTCACAAGCCTCATCATCTAGTAATATAATCTAGTAATATGTGTTTGAGTGGAAAAATATTACGTGAACTCCGCCTGAATATTTCCTGCTCTAGGTTGTTAAGTAGTTTGTAAATTTATATAAATTGTTATTATTTTTTAAAGTGAACCGTAAAGTATAATCGATAAATCAATCAATAAATACTGTGGACAAACGATTTATAAGGTGTAGTAAAAATAATTTCATCCATTAAAATAATCAGATTTAGGTCAAAAATGCAGTCTTCCCTAATGGAAAAAAAAGTTGAGAGTTCCGAGATAAATTTTGCCGTAGGGGAGCAGCTTATAGCGGATAATAATACTAATTTTATTAAATATTATATGAGTACTTCGTGGTACAAATTGAATGACTTGAAATTGAGACACAATAACTTTGTTTTACCACTATATTTTTTTACAAATAATTTCATTGTTAGAACTAGAATTTTACATAAATCAATTAATTCCTTGTCAATCCAACCAAACACAGCAAAACATTCCTAGCCGTCAATCCTGCCTTGGCCTCCGTTTCCACCGACTCACCTCGATTCAACCACGATCGTTTTCGCTTGACGTTGAAGTAAGTAATCCACTTTTCATCACCAGTTTACCAACCGCTTCAGTAATAAGTCGATTTTGTTGCGATTTTGCGGCGATTCGGAGATGGAAATTCGGCTCATGTGTTTTTTTTACGTTAACCTTACATCGAACTTCTTTTTGTATCCAGCCTTAGTCAAATGGTTCCAAACGTTTTTTTTTTGTGCAATCATGAATTCTTGGGCTATCCAAACAGTGCTTACATGACGGGCGGACTCGACCATGCCCACGATTTTATCGACATTTTTGATAATGGGCCATCCAGTACGTGGTTCATCTTTGGCACCGAAATTACTGGAACGAAATCGACGTAACCAAAATTGCACATGATTTGCTGTTATACCATTAAAACCATTAATACTGTTCACATTTTCAACCGCATGGGTTGCGTTTTCGTCATCGAAGAAAAACCGTGAGTTTATAGAGTAATTTCTCTTTGCTAGTTTCTACCTTTGACGCGCGCTCTAATAAAACTAAGTCAACTAATCCCAAAACTATCAGATACGTTCTTTTAGAACGAAATCTCATCTTTCTGAGAAGCAAAAAAGTTCAAAGCTAGAGGAAGGGATCGAAACAATTGTCTGCAGATAGTCATAAACTTCAGTGTTAAATTATTTAATTACTTTTGCTAATTTATTTTTAATTAATTACATCAATCTAAATTCATTTCTTGTTCCAAATTTATCATACCATAGTCACTCACAAACTATTTAACGTACATTCAATCATTTTAGTTTATTTTGCTGAAATATGTTACGCTCAAACTAGTGTTCCTTTGAAAGCCTTTCTACTTGTAACACGTAAATTACTAATGTAGCATTCAATGTCTGTCAAGGTATTAGCCAGAGGAGTAGTTTTTTCAAAAGTGATTTATTTTGTAGTCTTAATTAAGACTCATTTGTTGTATGAGATGTTTTTGTGTTTTTTCGAATTAATACAGGAACACCTCTAGTTGCTGTGTATGGTAATGATTTACAGCTATTTATATCTACAATTTGTTAACGATTGGTTAAATAAGAAGCAAGAACATTTATTTATTTATTACCATCAATTTATAATGATTACATATTTTCTAACAAAATATTATGGGGTAATCTATCGAATACCTTATAAATATCAGAATAAATATATACTTTCGTTAAACCATAAAACGCTTATAATATTAGGTAGTTGGTATTTAATAAATTGGTTATAGTATTACGTTTGTTTGCAAGGTCATGTTTTTTTACAATTATGTAAGATATGCAACTATAAATATTATTAATTTATGATAAATGGTGTATAACGAAGTACAAGCCTCCATCGTAAATGAGATAAATATGATCTATTGATATATTTTCAAAGACCTTTGAGAGATTACTAATTACTAGAAAAATAGATTGGTAATTTTTTAAAGATAATTTTTTTAAAGTACCTTGTCTCGTTTGATGCTTTATATTTTCTAAAATGAGTTCGCGTTTTGCTTGCCAACTTGCTGTCATCACAAAGCATTTAATTTCAAAACTTAATAATTTATATTATTCAGATTTAATTTGTTAACGAAAAGATCTAAGTATAAGATGTTGGCAACGTTTTGTATTTGCATAATTAGACCGTGGGCACAAACTATTCTCAAATTGCAAAATAGCGTAGGTTTATTGCTTCGGAAGCACTACCTAGAAAGCATTTCAAATTCATATTTTAGCAAAACTAAGATTATTTACAGCTACTTATTTGAATTTGCGCCAAAACAGGCAGTTTCGTTATCTATAGAAATGCGTTGCCTTAAAGCTACACAGTTCGCCAATATACACTAATACTTGCTGTGCTAACAGATATAGTCTAGGTAGAAAATAATTCCATTATGTTTCTCTTTTTTTATATCACCTTTACAATAATCGTCACTTAAATATTATCTTCAGTTAGCTATAATTTTTATTAATATTAAATTAGTGATTAATTTATTATAATATTATTAATTACAGCCAAGTGTTGCATTTTCTTTCTTTCATTTCTTTCGTGTATAGGAATTTGGTAATTACAACTATCTATTATGCTTAAATATTTTAATTGTAATACCTTATGGACGCAGAAAGTAATTGAACAAATCTTTATATTTTATTAAATAATAGTTAGGGAAAAACACAGCGACTGGACACGACGATATACATAGACATGTACTAAAATCCCTTCCATTCCACATCCATGATAACATCCTCAATAATATCAACTTTCTCTACAAAAAACAATACTTCCCAGAAGTGAGGAAAATAGGAGTAGTAATCTGTATCCCTAAACCCGACCAACCCCTATCCAGCTATCGTTCCATCACACTTCTCCCTGTTATTGGAAAAATCTATGAATCCCTCCTCAAAAACAAAATCCTTTCTCTTATTTCCAACCACATCCCCAAATACCAATTTGGTTTTCTTCCCCGACGATCAACTTCCCTTCCACTCACTATCCTTTTCTCAAATATGCAAACATCCCACCTCGAAGGCAGAGCTTCTGCAGCCCTATTTTTAGATGTCCAGAAAGCTTTTGACTCTGTCTGGCATCAAGGCCTATTATACAAGTGCCACCTCCTAAATATCCCTCCTCATATCATTTTCATTATTAAACAATTCCTCTCTAATAGATCCTTAAAAGTCAAAATCCACAATTCTTTCTCCTATTCCTTTACTCCTGAACAAGTACTCCCTCAAGGCTCTCCCCTGTCACCTCTGTTATATAACATTTTTTGTGCTGACGTCTACAACCCTGATCCTCTCTACTTTAATCCAAACAAATACCTCCTGCAGACGACACTGCCCTAATCACACATGCTCCCACACTACCAAAAGCCCTTCAATTCCTCCAAGAGCTTATTGACTCCCTTCAAAGGTGGTTTGCAAATGGCGCATTAAAATCAATCCCCACAAATCCCAGCTCCTAAATCCTTATCACTGCACCAATAGCTCACCTTACAAAGTCCATATTTCCCAAACCATGACCCCTCCCACAGCTTCCGTTAAGTACTTGGGCATAACCATAGATCAAAAAATCAATTTTAAAAAACATACAGCCATAATGAAAGGTAAAATTACTTTAATTATGGCTTAAGTTTAACTTATAAAAACAGTGGTATTAACACAAAAACAGCTGTTAAAATATACAAAATGATCTGCCGTCCACTTCTTGACTATGGTTGTGCCCTCTATACCAATCCCAGCAATCCAACATCCCGTAATATTGAAGTTAGCGAGCGAGCATCCCTCCGTACCCTAACCAAACTCCGACATCCTCTTAATCCTTTACACAATCCATCTAATCAGCTCCTCTATGATACCACTTTTTTATCCCTATCCTAGAACGCCTTCGATTCCTATCAGAAAAATTCTCCAAGAATCCTTTCAACTTCCATATCTTATCCCAATATTGTCTTCCCAGAAACCCTAATATTAACCTTAAATTTAATAATCCCAATTCAACCATATTCGATTTCATTTTATCATTTCATCCTTTTACGCATAAACGACTGCTGTCATATGACTGGACAAAACAAGGCAGAAAGACCTCTGGTCGATAGCCTTTTGACAAATTGACACATTAACACCTCGTTCATTCTTCATTATTCCAATGTAAATATGTACAAAATTTGTCAATAAATATATGTTACTACTAATAGTTATTATATTTTCAATTACAATTATAATAAATTAAGTTAAATAATGCACTGAAAAGTATGTAGATACTAATACAGATGAACCTGCACATTCTGAGACGTTAAAAAACATTTTGAACAGTACACGAGACCATCTAAGCTGAAATTTTGCTAATACTATATACTGAAGAATTTAAAGAAGAACAGTTTAGGTCGCGGAATGTATAGGTGCATTAAATTTTAATACTCATCATCTACTCAGAACATAATGAACTTAATATTGCCAAAAACTTGAAACTAGAATCTATGGTTTCTCCTTTTAATTAGGATGCAAATATTTTTCAAATAGCATTTTTAGAAAAATATGTTTTTAGTCACTTATTTATAGAGATGCGTTTAATAATGTAAAACGTTGCGACCCCAATATGTAATGTTCTTTCCAGAGTTTTAAATTTATTTTTCAACTATCTTTAGACATATTTATTTAAAGAAGAGAAATTGAAACGAAAAAAGGTAAAGGTAGAAAATATAGTATAAAACGATCAGAGAAAATAGAAAGACAAAATATATTTAAGAATAACATAATAGTTGATGGATTCCTAAGAGAGGCCATAAGCATAAAAGAAGGTTTGAAACAATTAACTTCAAATAAATTAAAAATAGAGAGTAGCTGAATTAGAATCAAAGGAGAAAAAGAATGAATTATCAAAGTAAAGGGCAAACATTAACAACGACTCAAATATACACTGTGTACATAAACTAATGAATAAATTCTATTTCTTTCAGAAAAATACTCGGACACGTGTATTATTTTTTTTAACGCGCATTTTCTGAGATAAAATGTACAATATGTCCCAAAATTAAGATACGACCCATGAGTTGAAATTTTCGAATGAGAACCCCCTTTTTCGTTGCATTTATACAGGGTTATTCACGCTATACGGCACGGAATATTGTGACGAAAATACGTGACTTTCAAAAAGTTTCACTTTGGGGATATATGGGGGTCTATTAGGGCTACTTTTTAAAATTATTTTCATAATATACAGGGTGTCCCAAAAACCCTAAAAGTATCAAAGTTGTGTTTTTTTTAATAAAACACCCTGTATTTTATTGCATTTTTGGATCCGTCTATAAAAATAAGTATGTGTTTTAATAAGGTTTTTATTACATAAACCTTAAGGTTTTTGAATTAATTTGAATTTTGTAAAAATGTAACCTAATTTTCATGTTTCAAATACTTAAAAAATAAGTAAGTTATGCATACCAAATTTACACTGAAGTGTAACAATAGATCATATTTTATTTTCCAAGTATAATAAACTTGACATCTTATGCCGGGTGTAAAAAATTGGAATTAAACAAATGAGAACTTTAAATGACTATAACTTCATTTATTTAAATGGAACACTATATTTATTAATTTATCAGCAAATGCACGTTTTAATTACCTATCGAATGGTATTTAAATCTTAAGTGTTAAGTCTTCTCGTTTTTACAGAAAACGCCAAAATATTGTTTATTGTACCGTTTTAGTACTTTTAAAGTAAAAATTTTAATGTATCTAGTTTTCTATCGTATTTAAAAACGTCAGATAATTAATTTAGTCTTTTACTTTAGTTTAAAAAGGATGTCTTTTGTTATAGTTGTGTTATTTTGCGTTTTTGTGTAAGATCGTTAGTAATCGTTATTGTTTGAACATGGTTGTTGTATGTCATTGTAAAAAATGAAAATTTACACAGATTTTCTTATACTGAGGTTTTTATAACTGACACTTCCAATTTCTTTAAACTGGTTTAATAGTCTCTCAAAAATAGCTGGCTTAGGGTGATTTCTTTCGGGAAACCTTTAAGTATAAACTCGATAAGCCAATAAACAATTTTAATGACATTCTCCAAGCATAAAAATAATGCCAATAACCCCTTCTTTTAAGTAAATCTTCATTTTTTACCAAAAAATACAATAGCGATGTTTAAACAATAACGATTACTAACGATCTAACACAAAAATGCAAAATAAGACAACTATAACAAAAGACATGCTTTTTAAACTAAAATGACAGACTAAATTAATTATCTGACGTTTTTAAATACCATAGAAAACTAGATACATTAAAATTTTTACTTAAAAAGTACTAAAACGGTGCAATAAATAATATTTTGGCGTTTTTTGCAAAAACGAGAAGACTTTACACTTAAGATTTAAATACCATTCGAAAGGTAATTTAAACGTGCATTTGCTGATAAATTAATAAATATAGCGTTCCATTTAAATAAATGAAGTTATAGCCATTTAAAGTTCTCATTTGTTTAATTCCAATTTTTTTACACCCGGCATAAAATGTCAAGTTTATTATACTTGGAAAATAAAATATAATCTATTGTTACATTTCATTGTAAATTTGGTATGCATAACTTAATTATTTTTTAAGTATTTGAAACATGAAAATTAGGTTACATTTTTACAAAATTCAAATTATTTCAAAAACCTTAAGGTTTATGTAATAAAAACCTTATTAAAACACACACTTATTTTTATCGAAGGATCCAAAAATGCAATAAAATACAGGGTGTTTCATTAAAAAAAACACAACTTTGATACTTTTAGGGTTTTTGGGACACCCTGTATATTATGAAAGTAATTTTAAAAAGTAGCCCTAATAGACCCCCATATATCCCCAAAGTGAAACTTTTTGAAAGTCACGTATTTTGGCCACAATATTCCGTGCCGTATAGCGTGAATAACCCTGTATATTCTACGTAAAATTCTGAGTATTTTCCATGTAGCGTACACTATGACGATAAAAATAATACACATATCCGAGCTTTTTTTAAAGAAAAATTCTGAATTATAATCAAATTTATTCCTTACTTTATGTATCCAGTGTTTATTGAAAATAACATGACCGGCAAACAAACAAAAATAGGAACATTACAAAAGAATCAAGTCACGCTTGGATACAAAAATTAATAGGAAGGAACGTGTCGACAAGATATTAACAAAAGAACAAATAGATGGTGAATAGAAACATGGAACTTCATGACAAAGAAAAAGTAGTAGAAGAAAAATTTGAATAGATAAAACTGTATTAATAAAACAGAGCCGAAGAACAAAGAGAAATAAATGAATAGAACAGAAAATGAGCATACTATTTTTAGTGGGATTTACAATAATAAGAATAAAGCTTAGACAATAATAGAAGTATATGAACTAAACAATGATGATGGTAAAAAATAAACAAAGATAGTTTTTTTACTATTAGCAAAAGGCAAAAGGCAAAATGCAGAACTGAGAGATCAGTAATAGATTACATAATAACAGAACGGATAAATGAATTTTAATAAATAAAACATTTTTGAAAGCATATACTGTATCAGTATTTATTAAGCGGTATGGAGTTTCAACACGTAATAGCCTCATCAATCCAGTAAATTAATTTTTATTTAAATTGAACTTACTTTACCACGATTTATTTTTAAACAAAAAATCTTCCAACATATAAAGAAGTAATGCACAACATTATTAAGGCTCATTAGTGATTTCAATGAGTATACAAGTGAATACATAGCGTAATAACATGGATATTACTAATATATCTTAAACATATTTCTTAATATATTTAATAGATTGTTACAAAATTTACCAATGTTTATATATCCAATGCAAATAATGTAATTTAAAAAGTCTAACGTAATTTAGGAGGTACTACATATTAAAATATCAAAGATTACTTTCAGAATTTTAGTGATTTTGCTTAGAATTTTATTTTACTTCATATATGTACCCTATAAGAATATTACTTTATTTACATAGTGCGCAATATGCGCATATTGCGCATAAACTATGTTTCGTTATAGAAAAAATGACCTGGCCGGATGGGATTCGAACCGACCTTCCCCATTCCGGAAACAAGGTTTCTACCAACTATGTTTTCTTAATGAATCCCTATTTTCAGATTGAAATTTCAGTTAATTGTAATAAGTTTAATACAGTTATGTAACAACTAACTTATATAATTAAACCCTTTGGGATATTATTAGAAAGAGGTTCGGGAATATTGATTCAATATAATTATAGTTCAATAAAAATTAAAATCGCAATGAAAAAGAAAACTTTTGTTCATTTTACTTCGCATTTCAGTTTCAATTTTTAATTTGAATTTATTTACAGAATCTCCTTTTAGAAAAAAAACATTACATTAAACATAAATAAATGCATAATATATATACATAGTATAAAATAAATAAACAGAAATTTACTGTTTATGTATAACTTTAAGAATTAGACTGGAATTTTATAGTTTAAGTTAATAATATGCGTAAAGGTATATAATAAAAATTCAGTTTTGATACTTGATGCTTATATTTCGTTATACACTTAGATCATAACTCCACATAAGCTGATTAGACACCAGCCGATCCGGAAGTTTCAGTGGTGTGGATTATATATAGTTATAGAACTCGGCAATTTTCAATTTTTTTGTACATTCTTAAAAATTGCTGTAATTAAAACATTTCTTTATTCAACTGGGAATATCCCAAATGAGAGTGATAAATTAGGAAAATCGGTAATTGTTTTACCTAGAGAAAATTATTATAAAACTCTTTGAAAGAATAAAATGTTAAGCAAATAATTCAAGAGCAACCTAAACTCGACCAATTCTTCACCTATATGTAAATGTTTAAAACCAGATGATTTTAGACATTGATTTATCTACTTCCAGAAATAATTTGCGTTCGTTTGTACATTTAATTCAATTTTTTTTAATATGAATGAAGATCATTATTAAGTCGTACAGATCTTATTTTACTAAATTTCATGTAATCAGAAAGTTACCTCCATCTTTTGTGCTTTAAATGCGCATTCTTCTTTTGCTTTTTGTTAATCGAATTAGTTCTGCCGTAAACAATTTCGGGCACATAACTCATTTGTCAAATTAAATGGCACAAAGATATTAAAGCCGTTATAAACTACTAACAAATTATTTGCGACTAAATTGATATTTATTTCTACCATTTCCTAAATTCTAGTACACATTTTCTAATTATTTAAAACTGAGAAAGAAGTAAATATAATAATAATAATTCAAATTTTGAAATATTTTTATAATCCATATTAAAATACAATTTTAATAAAAGAGCAGTTTATCATAGAAAAAAGTAAATTACGTAATTGGTTGCGTTTACTTAATTTAGTATGTATAATAATAAATATTAAAGAAATGATATATGTTTTATTTGTTTCCATATAATTACATTTACTAATAAAACGTATATTATTTGAGTATGAGGTTCCTCTCGTTCTGATTACAAAACTTAGGAACTAAAATTATTACAAATTATAAGTATATATTTATTGTTAATATTAATTTTAATTATAAATTTGAAGCAGTGATATTATTTTAATAAACACTGTAGAGACAAAGTAAGCGTTTATTTCATTATAATGAAACATTCCAAAATTTCGCCTTCATGCAATCAAAATTTCCCCTAAAGCTGATGAAACGACCTGATAAACCCTCAGCACGAATATGGCGTAATAACTGGGTGCGAGATAAAGCCAATTAGAGTCGTCCACGAAACCAAATACGGTTTTAACTCGATAAAGATGTAAAGTATAACAGAAATTCCCTCATGTTATATAAAATCACGTACGAAATTAATTACATTACATGTGCATGAAGCAAACGCATTGACACGCACGTTCGCCAGGAATATTTGCGTCCCAGGGATGATTATTATCGCGCCTCATTCGCGAAATGGGATTCCCATGGTGTCTTGGATTTGTTCATCACTAAATATTAATAGTTGATGCCAATACTATTAATTTATGTCTTTATACCGGAAATTGAAATTAATTTTGTATAAGCTCAAAACATATAAAAGAACGAATCATAGATATTATAAATATAATCGTTAAAAATAAAAAATGTTTTTTATTAAGAATTATTATAGATTATTACTTCAATTTTTCTTTTGTACATAACTGAAAATTTATAGAAGAAAACAATATTCAAAATTATTATTATATGCTCCAAGCTGTATATCCAAAGATGTCTCTTTCTTGTCACCAACTTAATCAGCTTTGTTGTATATTCATGGGGAGGTGATGAAAAGTCGAGGAAATTTTATCGTTAGGCGGATAAAAAGGAGTGCCTGAGAAAAATATATAAATATAAATAAATTGCACAATACCGCTTGCGCATCACGCTCTGTATGGATTTTGCATAATCCATATCGCGGCTTGACATCGACGTGTCATCTCGGATTTTCGTTCCTTTACCCTGCTAGTCTTCTTGCCTGTTGCCTTACGGATGAGAAAAATCCACAATGCGGCTTATTGTTAACACGCCATTTTACATACTGCTCCACATTCGATACGCGTAGGTAGAGTGCCCTTTTTTAGGATGAATTTCCTAAGAGAATTTTACATACTCAACCGCATCATACATGGGATGCAGCAGCTTGTGTATGGCACGGGTTCGAGTGAGATAATAAATTGTATTTTAGGATAGAATTTTGTATGTATTTAATCCTAGGTTTTTATAAGTATGTCAATTTAATTTATAATATTATTTTTTTGTATAGCCGTCAAGAGAAGTATAAAAATAAACCATTTTTAACACAAAATATGTGGGCGAAATTCATCCATGATTTTCGTATAGATAAATAAATTCATTACACGAATTGGTATCATTAAGTGACATACTTTATATTATAATTATTATCAGATATTTTTTATAGGTTTTTAAAATCAAAAATATTTATTTTATGTGTACATTATACCTTTTGTTTTCATAAATTATTCTTTTTCTGTAATAAAATAATAATACAGTTGTTAAAGCAATTTAGTATGTCATTAATGAAAATCAGTACTGGCCTTAGTATTAATCATTATTAAATCTCTATTGTTACCTTTTATTCCTTAGACAGCCTGTCATTTACATAAACAACCTGCTTTTTATTAGACAAATATTACTAATAGTATTTAATTATAACCAATACATTTATTCTGCTTTAATTTGAGTAGCAATACATCATATGGAATAGAATTAAACATTTAATGAGATATAAAAACGAGTCGATGCACAGATTTATTTTCATATGTGTAGTTTCACATAGTTTTGGTGCTTGAACGATTTAATCTAAATCCGAATTGGATTTACAAAATAGGTTATTATATTTAGAATATTCAGCTATTTGGCATACACTAGTTTTAATATATTTCTTTGTATCAAATAAATATTTTTTTTAAATATACCTTAATCGGTTTTTGAGTCAATACGGTGTGTGAAAAAATGAGAAAGAAATGAATAGCAAAATTAATTAAATAATGTAAGAAACTAGTTTATAAACACACACATTGCTCTACATTTATGTAATGTACTTGTGAAATAAAAATTCTAATTTTTTAATTGTAATGTAATTTAAATTGCAGATTATTTGCAAAAATAAATATATTGTCGTCGCGACTTCGACATCAAAGGCAAAAGGTGAAGTTACTGACTAATATTTTTAGGAAATGGAAGATTACTTACTTTAAGTAGAGAGAGGCGAGAAGCGAGAAGAAACCAAAACGTTTTTGAACTAAACTATTTATTAATACACTTAACCTAGATGTTGGGACAACCTTTTGGATCACAAGCTAAATCTCGACTGCCTCTTCCCGGCGGTCCCACGGATCTTCCTCGATTTCCCTGATCAGCATAAAAACTACTTATTAGCAATTATCGAGGAAGTCCTTGAATTCCGCTGAGCACGGGCGTACATACTCGCGAACTTAAAGCGACTTGATATTTCCTATCGCAAATATCCCCTGTTCTCGACATTACTCCCCCTTCAATAAATCGGTGTCCCAACGATTATATAATTATCCTAGCCTAACCTAACCTATGGTACTTAGGGTCTCTAGAGTCCATACTACACCATCACTTGTTGAGTTTATCCCGTCTTGACGTATCCGAGGTATCGGCTGACCTCTTTCTAGGAAACAAGTTGAGTTGGTCATGCATCTTTGCAGATGACTGTTTGCTGTGAGCTGCTTGGTGGAGCATTTATGGTCCTGACCTCCCAACGACTTGGCAACCTACCCCCCTTGGCTAGAGTACGGACATAGTGCTTCATTGATGGATTTCCTTCTAAATGTTTCAGGTCAGGATTGTTGCACATGCTCTGTCCCTGGCTACTTCACTGTAGGGCATATTAGTTTTTCTGGTTGTGTTGGACTCGGGCTGGGCCAGCTGTATCCATTAATGTAATCTGCACTCTTCCTATTGTCTAAATGAGGAATGATAATTTAGGAAATTATGATGTAATTAGAAGATGATAAGTAATTAGAAGCTGTAATTTGTGAGAATTGATTTGAATGCGCCATTTTGCAAACCAACGCATGGGAGTCAATAAGATAAATATTGAATGGATTTCTATAATGTAGGAGCATGTGTTATTAGGATAGTATTATATGCAACATTCACGGGATATTTGCAATGGTTGAAGTAAAAAGAATCAGAGATTTATATATTAGCTCAAAATGTTATATAATATAGTTGAAATTCATCAAAACAGCCGTTAAAATCTATAAAATGATTTGCTGCCCTCTACTTGACTATGGTTATGCTGGTCTATAGCCATTTAACAAACTAAATCACTAATATCCCTTGTATCATACATGTAGTATATCTAGTTTATTTGTATATTTGTTTGTTAATATAGATGTTGTATACAGGATGCCCGTTTTTTGGAGCTCAAGCATGGGGGTTATTTGAAGAGATACAAGGTCCGTTAAATTAGGGCAAAGTTTCCTAATCTGAAGTAAAACAAATTGCCGTTTTGAAACATAAAATATTCCGAGTTGTTTCAAAGATATCGGAAAAAATCGAAATTTTCAAGAAATGGTTTTATTTTTTGCGAAACTATTTAAAGAGATACTTCAAAACAAGTGATTTTTTTATCATTTTCACTTTATACACTCTACAGCGTGGTGATATAATAATAAAAATTCGACATTTCGATTTTGGGCAAAAGTTATTGTAATGATCTTCTAAGATTTTTAAATTATGTTTTTAATAGCTCCCCATTCATAAAAATCTAATAGGGAAAGATCTGGCGAACGAGGCGGCCAACGTACGTCCCCACTATTTGAAATAACACTTCGGAAAATATTTGACATACGTAATCAGGCATTCTTCTAGCGTTGTGCGGTAGAGCTCCGTCTTGCTCGAACCAAAGGCTATTTAGGCAGTTGACGCAAATGTTGTTATCGATGTAATCGGTCAGGTAAGTCATAAAAAAATACCCATATGCAATCAAATTGTCTTCGTATATGTACGGGCCAATAATCTTATCGCCAAGTTAACCAACCCATACATTTAGACGAAAACGGGTTTGTGGTCGTCGTTCTTGGTGTTCGTATGGATTTTCACTAGACCATACATATTAATTGTGACGATTAACATGTCTGTGTTGGTAAACTTGCACATGGATATAAATATGTTCCAGATGGTAAAATGTTTGTTAATTTTAAAGATGGAGATCGGGCCATACACATTACAACAATTAATATGCAAACATTATGCATTTCAAAAATTAAAAATAAATTGGGTCAAATTTAGTTATATATCTAAAATTTACAGGCCTGCTTAAGAAAGGTCATTTAAATATAAGGTCTCTATACCCAACATTGAAAATATACTTATAGAATATAGTTTTGATTTATTTGGTTTAACTGTAACCTGGCTTCATAATGATATTGACAATCTATTAGTTAATATGGGGGTACACCCTTTTTAGAAGAAGATAGAAGATAGGAAGAATAGAGGTGGGGGTAGCTATTTACATAAAAATATATACAGGGTACAAAGACTTATAACCTCTCAGGATATAGAGCAAATTTGGGCCCTGCTTACTTTAAATAAAATTAAATACGGATTAGAAGTTATTTACAGACCAGAATTATGTATTGATTCTACCGAAATAATATGTGTTAGTGATTTGAATATGAAGCTGCTAAAATTTGATGGCATTCCTACTTGTGATTTAGTTTATTCAAGTGTTCTAGTTGAAGCAGTATGCGCAATCTCCAATTTATATAACGGTTACAACATCGTCTTTATAGGACTTATTACTTCTAAACCGCTTATAGTTATGGCATTGGCTACTGTAAATGTGCCAGAGATATTTGATCATGAACTTATCCATTGCACTTTAAATATTTTGGGTAAAAGTGTTATTAGAATATATAGGGACTACAGCAAAATTTATTTTCCCTATATGACTTACATGTTCCTTTAATAACTCGTCGTTTTACTAAAAAAGAGTCCATGGATTACCGAAACTATTACAAAGCGTATCTCTGATCGCAATGCTGCATTAAGTAGATATAAAAAAGACTAAATTGTGTGAACACTGAGAATTTTATAAAAATATCTTCGTAATGCAGTTACATCTTTAATCAGGCATGAAAAGAAATCGTTCGATGAATATCAGTTACGAGTTGCCAGTTATATGTAGTAATCTTTTAATAAACTGGATACTTAGAAAAAGAAGCTCAAAGTTGAAATTACAGAAAATTCAAAAGATTCGAATATACTGAATGAGTTCTTTGTCAATTCCAATATGACAAATGAAAATTCGAATTTGGTAAAATTTTACAATGAAAACAAAATTGGGGTTGAGGAACTTCATTTTGTACCTATAACAGAAATCATGATCTTCAAGTATATTTGTAGTATTAAATCTAAAGCTTTGGGCCATGATGGATTTGACATCAGATTTATAAAATAGTGCTGTATTTTTGTATTATTAACTCAATATTTCCAGATGTAAGGAAAGTGGCCCATGTAATACCTTTACCGAAAGTTACGACACCAAGGGATTTAGGACCAGTAAGTATTCTGCCAATGCTATCAAAGGTTATTGAAAAGGGACTAAAGGAACAATTACAATTATTTGTTGATAGGAACAATGTTTTACCAGATACGCAATCTGATTTTAGAAGTGGGCATAATTGCTGTACCTTTTGCTAAATGTTGTTGATAATATTGTTATTGTTATTTTAAAAATATGGTCTATAAGTTGTTCTTTATACCCATTGTGAGTGGCTATGGTCTTTATTATGTTCAATTATTTTTCAAAGTCAACTTGGTTTAGAGAAATATTAATTAATCGGTGCAAAAATGAATGAAAGGTGCTATGTTTTATTTGCTTTGAAACGCAAGCAATTCCAAAAATATTTTTATAGTGTGACAAAATTAGAAAAACGTAATTAGAACAGATTAGAATATATAAAGTCAAAACTATATTACAGGGGAAAGAAAATAACATTATTTTGGCTAACTCAATAAACTTAGGAAAATTGTTAATTAATAACAAAATAACATCATCTAACAAATTAAAAAAGAGGTACACTCCGCTCTTGAATTGAAATGAATGTGATTCGATATGTATAGAACAAACTGGTAGATCTTTTGAAACTAGAATAAAAGAACCCCGCAATGACATTAAATAATAAACAACCAACGGGTCTCGCTAGACATTGCAACACATCCAATCATATTTTCAACTCCAATGATTTTAAAATATTCTATTCAGGTAATAAGGAATTAGTACTTAATCACCGATAAGGATTGGAAATAAGAAGAATAATATTCTTAATTTATTTCTATTATTAACCAAATTAGTAAACATAGTAATTCTTCCAACATTATTATATTAAAAAGTAACTATTTTCAATGAACAGAGGCGAAGAAGCTATGTAGAAAATCTATATAAAAGTATTTATAAAGTTTGTCGAGCCACGCAAAGCCTACGTAAACGTAATGGCCGTAACGAATATTAATTGTTTCACAGTTTTATCAAACGGTCGATTTGCAATGAAAGCACGAATCGGACAATCAATTTCATCGGACGTTATTAAACCGTTCTCTTCGGGCGGCTTCCGATGGCCGAACTAGTAATTAAGTTCACAATCAGCGGGATATCACTCTCCCATACCGCAACACTACCGGCATTATTTACAATACCTCACTGATTACTGCCATACTAAGCTAACAGAAATGTGTCACTGATTGTAATTGCCGCTGATAATTGATAAATATTTATACAGAGACCTTCATTACCGCCCCATGGCCGACGTTCGGTGGCTAGCATCTAGCCCTCATCTGCCTGAGGCGATTCATCACTTTTACCTCCTGCCTTCTGCACGTAAATATTTTCCTCGTTAATTATTCCACCCCTGTTTGTTTTGACTGGAAAATCAACAAATTTTGTATTAAATCGTTCAGTTATAAAACAAACTAATGCATGAAAATCATGGTCAACAATTTCACGTACTGTTTACTTTCTCTCTTCAATATAAAGAAATACCTCGCTGAAACGCCTCCGTAATATTACGTAGTTTAAAGAAAAATAAATAATTAAAAACGTAAATTGTTCAGATATATTTTAATTATGAATTGTTGTAATAAAAATACTTGTAACCAATTTCAACCAACTGTATTTAAATAATAGCAAATAAACAGTTAAATCTAATGGTTCATATTCCTAAAACAACAGCATCACTAATTCACTTTATCTTTACAATATACATTTACATTAATTGATAACCTATCAAATGACTCTCATAATGTAATTACATTCTTGATCTAAAAAGCCAGTGTGTCGAAACTAACTAACGTTAAATGAAATATTAAACAATCAAACATACATTACTAATTAAATACACTGGAGCTCAGTAATGCAACACCCAGAAAGAAAAATGTTTTAAATGTTTTTGTATTAAATTTATGTTCAGTTTTCGTGCCAGAACACTCTGCGAGGCATAGATCGAATCTAGTAGTCGATGTCTTCTTGCAGTAAGCGGTCCTAGGCCTGTTGAACATAGATGCGCAATTGGTCCAAAGTACTTGGTGGCTGTAACAATGGCTAATGTGTTTTTTCAAATACTATCCCATATATTTTCTATTGGCGGTAAATCAGGAGATCTTGCAGGCCAATCTAAAAGCTCTACGCCAGAATTTTGTATAAAGTCATTGGTTTGATGGGCCGTATGCGAATTGGATTGCTAAAAATTGATTGTATGGCAACAGGTTTTAGAACTTCAACAATTGGGCTTTTAGACTACCCCTAAAGAACACAAGGGGGGCCTACTTCCAAGACATATGGCGCCCCATACCATGATGCCAGGGCTATTGGCTGTGTGGCGTTCTAAGGCAAACTCTACATTTTGCCTTTTACCGCGAAATCTACGGACACGTCTACGCCCATCAAGGGCCCCTGCATAGAATATGCACTAAAGCAAATGAAGTTCCACTCTACATCTCAGTTGAATCTGGCTTGACACAATTCCAAGCGACGAGCTTTGTGCAGCGGAGTCATCACCCAAAACGAACGGAACGCATAAAGCCCCATAGAAAGGATTATTCGATTAACTGTTTGCGTAGAAACCATACGTGTCGTGATGATTACGTATCGCAAGCTATCCTAGGTACCGTTCTTGACCACCTTGTATAATACTAGGCCTACAAGAACGTCTCTGTCGCTGATTTTCTTCATATCATCTTCTCCATATTCGCATTTCATTTCAGGATGTAATTTCAAGTCTTTCGGGCTATTTTCCTCAAACTGAAGCCAGCCTCTTTTATACCAAAAATGCGACCTTTTTGAAAATCACGACATTGATTAAATCGACAGGGTGCCCGAATTCTGGGCATTTTAGCAAGGTTTCTCAATATACTGAGAACTCAGAAATGATTAGAGTAGAGCAGGTGGCTGTTTATTAACATTAAATTGCTTTATTTTTCGGACAAGTGTAAAATTCGGACACAAAAAAAGATAAAGCAGTAAAAACGTTATCTTTTTTCTCTTTCTAAAGTGAATAAAATGTGCGTATTTCTTGCTGGATTGAACCACATCTACAGGGTGTTGCATTACTTTTGAGCTCTAGTATATTTAAAATAATTGATAAAAATTAATTGTTATTTCAAAGTTCCCAAAGACTTTAATATTCTCTGAATAAATCCAGCGTTTTAAAAAGAGAACAAAAGTACCTATATAAGTAAAATATGTTTATGTCATCGTTTTATATCATTGTCGGGGTATTTAAATTTGGCCTTTGTTTAATTCTATGCCTTCTCCAAAATTTAAATTGGGTCACTTATTATTTGCGCATATAATCAGAAAATTATTTACATCTATAAAATTGTAAACTCCGCACTTAGGTTTTTGTTCATTAGTTGTTAGTTATTTGATTGATTGGAAGAGATATCAAAATGCGTTGTTTCATACTATTAATAATTTTATTTGCCATAATAAATTTTTGTTGATTACAAACATATTCGATTAGTATTATTTGTTTCCTATTAAAAAGGTTATTAGTGTGATCGTTATTTCGAGCTATTATCTTTATTTTTTTAATTTTTGGATAAAATCTTCATCCTTTAAAGAGATATTTAATGACGGTGATTATGTTAAGTACTAGATCTGATTTCTTTCAAATTTTTAGTTGGCAATATATAGATTTTAAATTCTAACTTATTATTAATTTTCTGGATTGTCAAATTGAGAGTTATATTATTATAATTTTTAATTTGTGGCTTCAATGAAACTTCATTTCATTCATTGAATTTAACATATGATATTTTCCGGTCCATATTTATAAGATATAATCTAGATTCTAAATTATTTTCAGCTATTGAGTAATTAAAATTTTGAATGGATATTTCTGCCATTAGCAGTGATTGGGGTAATACCAAAAATAGATCGTATGTTTGCGACCAAGAAGTGTTAATGAAATTTAGTTTGCTCTGAATTAATAATAATAATAATTGAACACTGAATAAAACACTTACTATGTTTTTAACCACTATAATTTATTATAATATATAAATATATTACAATGTGTACGACTTAAGTTTCGACTTTTGACGGTCATTATCAAGTAATGACCGTCAAAAGTAGTAAGTGTTTTATTCAGTGTTCATTATGAATTACCACATAGTAACGGTCGCAACCATCATTATGAATAATAATTGAATTAATAGTTCCCTACGTTTCATTATTTTTGTTATCTGAACTAGTTATTAATAAAAAACAATTCACATGCATTGCCAAAATTTATATAAATAATAACCAATTTGTAGACAAACAGAAGTTTAAGATTTTTTCTATTTTGCTTTGTTAAATAGAGTGCTCTTATAGCCTAGTGCAATTTACTTTTCAAATGTTGGTACTTTGATATTTTCAACGCAGCCAACCTTTAAATGTTAAATATCTAATATTCATTTGTAATAAATTTAATTCAAAAGCACGCGAACACTGGTATTACTTCATAATATTAGTGTGCAAACGGAGAATGAAGAACGGAGAAAATTGTATTCCCCTCGTTTGCATTGACGCGATTTTTGGAGTTAAAAGGGTTATAAACAGATAAACGATAACTATTATTTTAATTAAATTATGTCCTTGTAATGCATAATTGTTATAAACATTAACCGTTACATTGGATGAATCTTGAGCATTTACTTTAACCCCAGGAACATTATTAGTGGATACGATATTTTGGTAAAATCTGTTGTTCTCTGTAACGACATTGCTATTATTTATGTGGCCTTCAAATTGAAGTGAAGGTTGGTAACGCAAGTTATCTCAAGACAAGCGGGGAATTACAAATTTACCTACACTCTTTGTCTAAGATCGTCGATACAAGTATTATACTTGGCATGTGATCATTTGCGCTTTTGTGCGATTCATTTAAATTACTTTTATAAATCTTTAGAAATTTTATTCTACAATTATAGAAAATAAACAAAAAAGACTTTCATCAACAGAGCAGACATTTTGATCCACTACCAGCAGAGAAAATGGTTTGCGAATGCAAAAAAGAGGAACTGCTAAGTAAAGATTAAAAAACATATTTTTGAACTTAGAAAAATGACCAGAATTAGAAGTACAAGTAAATTTTTTTATAATAAAGAATCGAAGCATTTGAATATCTGTCTACGAAAATGATAATTTTGGATTTTAATTAGATTTTTGCGAATCACCATCTTAGTGCTTTAGAATTATGTAAAGACATGGGTTATGTATGCGTACAGAAACCACACTAGCTCGAAAATGCAGGGCTGAATACGAATCTAAAATTCCATAAATACGTAATATCAGCGACAAGGCAATCAAATTTCGAGATGGTGTGCCGCTGAATTTTGATTTCCCTTCAAATCAAATTGTAGGTTTAAAAAGTAACAACAAATTACGAAAATACTCAATATACTGAAGTTTAAGCTTGCTGCATGGGTAGAAGAAAACTACTGTTCATGGTATTATTCAAGAGCAAACCATTCTAAAAAATGAAATTCCTGGTGGCAGTTTTATTCATGTTCAAGAAAGAAGCTGTATTGATGAGACAGAAAAGAAATTAGGCAAACCGTCCAGGTGCATTGTGTAAAATATTTATATTAGTATGGGATCAATTACTAGCGCATACAAACGAATTAACCAAGAAAGAAGCTCTTAAGGGAACGAATCGAGAAATAGCAATCACTCCTGAAGGCCTTACAAGTCAATTACAACCCTTAGATGTCTCTATCAATAAATCATTTAAAGATTTTATGCGAGAAGAATGGCTTAAATGGATGTGAAAGCCAAATCATAATGCCACCGCAGCAGGACGTATAAAATGACCAAACAATTCAAAAGTTTTTATCTGAGTGAAAAATTCAGGGGAAGTTACGATAATAAAGTAATTTTAAAATTCTGAATAAATAAGTAATATAATAAGTAAAGTGACAACAATAGTTTACACTAAAGTAATACGAGACGAGTGATTCTACTGAAAGTGAAAATAAACTCAATATTGCTTGTACGAGTTATGTTAAAAAAATATGATCCGAAAATAAAATTAGAATATATTTTTCTAAAAATTATCTTGAGGTACGTCTAATCGTCCAGTCTTATCGAAAAATACGGCAATCCTATGGAGGGCCTTCAAATAAAAACAAAACACCAAATCGGGAATGATACCGTGATAATGTTAACGATTTGGTCCTCATTACCTCACTGTGTAAATCGACTGGGTGTCTATTGTAATTTATTCTTGTAGTAAAAGCCAAACAAGTCGAGAAAAAATATATATTATCTGTGAAAGATGAATGGGAGATATTTTACGACTGTAGGACCCCGATACAGGAAGCTATGATTAGTTTAGTGTTTTAGATTAATTTGAGTTACTTTTTCAGATTATATGAAAATTATTATCAAACTTCTTAAAAGAAAAAACAGTTTGGGGTGAAACTGTCCTGATGGAATCACGCCAGAAAAGGTTATGCTCACGACTTTTATGGATTTTTCGCAAAAAGAATGGTCACACATTAATTTACTGCAGTAAATTATTGGACCGATTTGATACAAGATTAAAAGAGACACATTTGTGCCATTTGGATAAGAAAAGTGTGCTCTTCCACCACGATAACGCATCACCACTCCCATCCAGAACTGTCACGCCCAAATTGCACAAAATGCACTACGAATTGCTACCGCAATCACTGTACTTACCCGACTTGATTCTATTTCGAACATGAAATCGTAGCTCAGGTTAAACAATTCAGCTCAAACAAGGAGGTTATTGTGGAGGCAGAAACGTATATTAAAGAATATGACAAATCCTACATTTTACTAAATTGGCAGAAAAGTTGAGAAACGTTGGTTGCTTTGAAATATAAGAAACATAAGTGAAAATCTTGCCTCTTCATTCCTAATACGGAAACTTATTGATAACCCTCGTTTAAAAAACGATTATAAAAAAATATGTTAATATAATTATACATTCCAAAATTATAATAAAAATTCTATCGAGTAACGTACCTCATAATATTAAACCACAATATTTTCAAAATGTGTCACTAGTTACTTTAATAACTATACGTATTTGTTGTCTACCCTGTATTACCAACATTTTTCTTTCAGCAATTTTCCAACTAAAGGAGGCTATCGCAAAGAAGTAATTATCCACGGCAAGTAGCCAGCCAGAGAGCTCGTTGTATAGGGTGTCGAATTTACCGGCTTAAATTCGTTTTTAGTAATACGAGTCGCCTCCAATGTGGGCTAGGACGGAAGTTTCCAACCTCGAAGTGGCCCCGTAGTCTAATATCTAACGTAACACCCTTGAGATCCATTTAGCTAAACATTTTGAAATGTATATTCCTAGTATAAAACCGGAATTTTCCAATTGATATATAGCCGCCCCATTTCTGAAAGAGTGACTAAGCGCTGAACACGATAATTGAATAAATATTTGTATAAACTGTTTGGAAAACATCCAGACATTCCCATTGGCCCATTGTTCTCTTTTCGATTGTAAGTTATAAATACAAATATTTACCTTCTCAGATTCAGAATACGAGCGGCAACTCTCTTGAATCAATGATGGAAATACGCAGTCGTAAAAATTAATTGGAGTCTGGAGATTTGCTGCTTAATTAATCAAACAGTCGAAATTAATGCTCCAGACCCTCGAATATCTCTAGAATAAAATTCTTTGTATAACGTTATGCGGTTATTTATTTAAGTGCTAACAGTAATTAGGACTATAGTAAGTAATTGATAATTACGTGGTTGCAGAGGCATTGACTTCATGATATATTTTGAAAAATTCAAATAAACATTGTGATACCAACAAAGTTAATCGTAGTATGTTAATTAATTAATTATTATACAAGATCGACATGTTGAAAAAACAGAAATGCTGCAAATGAATTTCAATTGGAGTGGTGCTAAATATTAAAAAAGTAGAAAAATGTATTTAATTTTCAAGAATGTACTGCTTTACTTTGATAGTTAACCTCATCACTCACAAGCTCTAAAATAACAGAAATATAACAATGGATTAGCCCATGTCATTATCTGAATAAAAATACTACACCATAATTAGATAAGAACTTTTAACTTATATAAGAATATAAATGCCAATAAACAAGATTTTTAATACTGTGTACACAAAAATCTGGGGAATATATTTCAGTAGAAAAAAGTATATAATGTTTAGATATATGTCTACTAAACAAAAATAGTACGTTTAGTAGAAATATCAAAGAGATATAAGGTGGAATTAATAATTCTAGAATTTAATCTTCTGATCTTTTTACTAAACCTATAATTGTTGCTTACTAGATATAAATCTAAACGTTATATTCTTTTCTTCTTGTAAAATATATTTCTCGGATTTTTTTCTCTCTTCGTAGTATCTATTTTTATATATACATTTTAAAATTCAATTGGCTAACATTACTAAACTAATAATAGACAATTGATTAACATATTGTTTCAGCAAGTGATTAATGAGTAAGAAATACAAGATTACTAAACTAAATGACTAAAATTATCAAGTCTAAATTATCTCAAAGTAAATAAATATTTTCTTAGCTAGCTAATTACACGAAGTAATATTACAAGTTTAAACTTTATAGTAATAAATGCGTGTTTTATTTATTACAAATGAATCTTCTACATAATTATAGGTTAATCAACATGTTTTGATTTTCAATTATGTCTAATTATCATTTTTACAAAAATAATATCCACTCTTTGTTCCTAGTAACTCATCTATATTCTACTTGCGAAGTTCATATCGATGCGATTAATGAAATTGTGTTAGCGCAAAGCAATAAAGAGCTTTTAAAACATGTTGGAATTTAATTAGTTCGACATTTTGCGTATCCATTGGAGTATTTCGAATTAATTTAGATGCGAGTAGTATTAGGTAATTGTGTTAGTCCCCATGTTGTGTGACATAGTTCAAGTAAAATCTTAATATTATCTGCTGTGATGCCAGTTAATGTAATTATTTGGTCTCGTATATACAAGGGTGATAGCGTCACGCAATTAACGATGTAATAGGGTTATACTGGAGGAGCTGATTTGGCCGGATTGATTGATTTTGCTACATGGGCGCGGCATGGATACTTTCAAATAGTCGGTTTTAAATTTAATCGCATTATAACGGCAAACAAATCCAATCGAATGAAAAAAAATGCTCTGAATTTTTAATTAAATAAATTCTGTAACTTTCGACATACAATTAAAAGTGATTCAGTTACAAACAATGCATCTTTGTATTGTCACTAATGCTGCACTAAATAAAAAAAAAATATAAAATGAATAATTTACAATGCCAATTAAATTGTGAGGTGCACACTTTCATTAAATCATATATTTATAAAAATTTCCCTAAACAGCAAAATTAATACTTATGTTTCGCAATAATTGCTTGTTCTCGTTTTAGAAAAACACTTAACATGCATTTAAATATACACACATGAACAATTTGTGAAAACCGTTATTTTGCTAAGTAAATTAGACCGTTTTTAAAAAATATAATAAATTTCATTTAAAACTATTATATATGATATATATTTAAATAATCTATTCAGATGGCATAAAATTATATAGAATATAAATTCTGATTATTTATATCTTTTAAGATTCAAAATACCAATTTAAACATTAACATCAAAACATATTGAGTTGTCAAATGACTAACTCAAATACACAAAACTTCATTCGAAAAATAGATCAAATCTGCATAAGCTTTATTCGACATTACAATTTAAAAGTGCTTATTTATTGTTTGTATATCCCGTTGAAAATTTCTTAGGCGTCTTTCTTATTTTTAATTAAAAAAGTGTTTATGATAACAGTCAAAATTTTCTATACTTTGACCATCTATAATATTTAATATATCTCATGCAAAGGTATTAAAAACGCTTAAATACTATAAATATTGCTTTTAATGAATAATAATCTCAAGCAAACTTTATTTCGAATAAAGTTGAGCAATATTCTAAATTTTCTCAATACTCTTTCTCCAGTATTATTATTCTTAAATTCACAGTTATTGTAAAAAATATGCATGTAGTCAATCAATCTTATTAAATTAGAGGAAGATCCGTATCGATAAAAAAAATATTAAATCCGCAGAAAGGTATATTTTATTAACGTTAATGGATTTTACTTGTTTATAGTAATAATACTAAAGCACCACATATTTCTAATATTGGCAAATTTACGAATTTATTGGGTGCCTATTAAAAATAGTTATTAAATTAATTTTTAAACTAATAAAAGGTAATATATTGATTATTTGATCATTTACGGCTTTTGGCTTTGCTGTATTTATTTACAAGCCCGTAAATTGTCTATATAATAACCTCGCTTTATTCTGAACAAATCAATTTGTGTATTTGCTATTTATTTATTTATTTATTTATTCTTTATCGCACTTGCTCAAAAAACTGTAGTTAATACAAAATAGATAATACAAATTATTAAAAATATACAATATAACAATTTTGACAGCAAGTTGAAGGGCGGAGTTCATCTTGTAAAATGTTCTTCCACTCAAACCCACGGATGCCCATTCCTCCACTGATTCATAAAACTGGAAATCAGTTGAAAAGACACTTTTTATGCATTAAAATGCTTGTATTTCCCTATTTTTTGGGATATGTTTCAATGATTTGTCACAAACAAAGCAACTATGAATAATAATCTTCATTGGCTAATATTGGTGGTATATTTAAATTATACGGTGTCTAAAATTTATATATTAGTACAAAAATGCAAACAAATAAAAATTGGTTATCTTGTATTACTGCGTAATTCAGTGGATCATTCAATAACAAGTCCATATCCGTTTTACCGACCCGCAAAAACTACTTATTTATGATTGTAACTTTTCTAAAAGAATTCATTATCTTAAAATGTCTTCTCTACATTGAATTCTCTAGTATTGGCCCTTACCTAAAAGGTAGTTCCATCTACAATTTATATATTTTTAAATACTAGAACCGTTGCAGATTAGAATTACGTTATTTCTAAGGCAATGTTCGATTTTATGTCAGTAGAGTTAGTCAGAATGTTTTGATGATTATGTAGTATTAGTGTTGTTTGCACTGACATGCAAAATTTATGTCGACCAAGAAATGGAATTAAGTAATATTTCCGCCAGATTATTTTTACAACAATTATATTCAATTATCTCAACAACAATGAACCATCAAAAACCATTAGATATATAGTATAAGAAATTGGTTCTCTTAGTGATTAAATCAGTTGTTGTTCAACGAAACGTTAATACTGTGCGTGAATTAATATTGCAAGAACTTCATGTGAGTTATTATGAGATTGATGCCTCCATGACCTTTAATGGGGCCAACAAATTTAATATAGCCTATACATTTGGATGTTAAAAGGAAATGTTCTCATTAGATCCCACATAATATAAAAATGTATCAAAAAAGGCTCGTGTCGATCGGTAGAAAAAAATTCTTAAGAAATACGATTGCGATGGTGACGAATCATAGTCCCATGCCTATGAGCCCAAAATTAAACAGCAGTCGACTGTGTGGGTGTTTCAAGATGAGCCAATCGTGAACGAAGAATATATAATAATCAGCCTATATTTCGAAAAGAAAAATAGCAACTGTACCTTTAGTGCAATGTCGGATCGTACACCACTATTTGTGTGTAAGAAGTATTCGCAAAAATAAGGGAAACAAATCGCCGAAGACGTATATTTCTCCACGAGAACAGTGCAAGCAGTCACACATCGATTCAAACAGTAGACTTTTTGATTTGGTCCCAATGTTTTTCTTATTTCCGCAAATAAAAAATAAATTATCGACGCCTGAAGTCGCGGTATAAGGGTACCTAATTCACAGTAGACAAGTGCTTAAAAATTTGGTTTAATGTGTATTTTCCATGGAACATATTTTGAAAGATAATAAACTCATGTACGATGATTAATTTCATTTTTTTGCCATCTACACCCGAAATATAGAAAGTGACCCTCATAATCTGAGGAAAACAACCTTCAACGTTGTTTGATATATTGATAATTTATTTTATATTTCGTTCCAAGGGCCAATTAATGACTAAGACAGTATTACAACGATTTATACATTTAGAATTATTTTTAATTTATCTCATTTCTATGCCAATGCTATCAACTATCTATACTCGGTCAAAACGTCCTAGATAAAAATGAGGAATTTTTAAAATTGCCTTCTGGCCCATTTTAAAAATATACATTTTAGAACTGTAGCTCAGATTTCAGGCAAGTTAGTTCATTGTTTATTAATAAGCCTACTATAGTGCCCGTGTAAATAGAACAGAAATCATTCAAATAAAAATTCTGAGAGGAAACTAATTTCGAAATAACTCAAAAACTACTGGCTCTAGATATAGTGATGTATAATACTTTTTTGTAGCAAATTGTCTTGCGAATCACCCTATAAGATAAAATATTGGTCATTCCATTTGAAAAAATTGAAATATGATGTTTTTAAGTAGGCGCTGAAATATTGATATTTTTGAAATACCAACTGTCAAAATTGACACATGTCATTTTTTTTCCGTTGTAGAGGAACCGATTAGGTACAAAACAAGATGCCGCTCGTGTGTCTATCTTGTACCTACAAGAAGTTATAGGATTTTTTCTAAACTTTTAATGGTCGTTATTCGTGGCCCACCCTGTATATTTATATATATACGCAATTTTATTTCAAACATTATTTTATGATTCTGATGTTCTTCTAAATCTTTAGAAATCTTATGCATACTTAAAAATCTACATTAGAAAATAGAAAATTTCAGTATGTTGTTTCATACTACTAAAAATATGGAAAACTAGAATTTACTATTAAATATTAGTAATTCAATTTGTTAAACATGTATAATTACAATAATTATACTTAATAAATCAAAAGATAATTTTCATGTATCCAGTAAATAATTAAAGTGGATGCTGCGCTATTACAAAATGGCTCTCGTTATTATTATTACATCCTGTGGGATTCATTACCCGGACTGGAATGCAACCACCTGCTTGTAATACGTATTCATACCGAATATAAATTCAAACACAAATTGAGTTTTCCTACAAATTTTAATCGCACTAATAGCGCATTTCCTCGTGGAGGGTAGTGTTAATACATTTTGTCATACATATTCTAAGTTGAAAAATATATCTTTTCCACGATTATACTCGTACCTACGTTTATTAAATTTTGAAAGAACTCTATGAGTATGTTGCTTTTAATTTTATGATAGAATTAGTCAGCCAGCTCTGAAAGAATATTATTCTTGCATATTAAATAACAATAAAACACTACTGTTTTATTTCTAATATTATTTATAAATGAAATCATACATTATTTTAAAACGATGACTATCTTTTATATTTCACCTTCTTCGGTATATACTGTTAGGTGTGTATCAACAAATATAAATCAGCTTTAAATTTAATTATTATCACAGGATAGTACTAAGTAGACTTAATATAAATGTATAGCTTGATTTATTAAATTACAGTTATTAGTTGATCAACTGTAGTTATTAATTGATAAAGATGGATAAAGCGCAAAATATTACGCCTTCCTATATTAAATTTTCTACCATAAAGAAAATATAACAACTTTATTTATAACGTAATTATACATTGTATGTATAAAACTCAGATTTAATACTTAATTATATACATTTAAATATTAATATAAATTAAATAACTTCATATATCTTGAATTAATATTGTTATTAATATAAAATTGTCTATAAGTGGTTTAGAATTATGTGTGTCACGAATATTTAGTGCGGTTATAGACCATATTGATGTTCGCTCCAGTTCGATATTTGCATTAATGGTGCTTACCAGCATTTCATCCAGTCAGATAATGTTGTTACCATATAATTCAATCTCCCTTGAATTCTGTTGCAGTAGCATGCGATTGGTTGGATTTGATTAATGGGACACTTGTGTTCCAAACTATTTAAAATGTTTAGAATCTAAAGTATAAAGATAATGTTATTAATCGCATAAAAGAGTCTACTATGTATATAACGATGTAACTACAATTTATTCTTTTTCTATTTAGTTCTTATATTATTATTTTTTTAGTATACTTTGTTATTAGCAGTGCGGCTACAAAAGACATTTTTTTATTATTAATTGATTAAATTATTAAGAAATATATATTTTTATAAATAGCTTTTATCTCCGAAGAAGTTGTGGAAGAACATTTGTTTATACTATTTCTCGAAAGTCTATAATCTACTAGATCGCTGAAGGAGTCCTCCAGGCATCGAAACTTCAACTGTAAGCAGTATACTGGATATATTGCTAGGTCAACGACACTCCCTGTACAGATACCAAGTACGTACATAGAATAGTGCAAATACTTTCAGGTTTATAAGTAATGCAAATTCCGATTAAGATTTTGCTTCCTTAAATTTGAATTCTCCTACTCATAATCATTCAAAACTAAGGAATCAATCCGCTTCTTAGGCAGCAGTTTGCCTATCAATCTGGCAAATCCACCGTTGATGCACTTCATAGCCTCACTACAATACAAGGAGTTTGCATTGGGTATTTTCATGGATATTAAAGGTGCGTTTGACAATCCACATTAAAATGGATCAAGATCGTACTCGAAAACGGAAAGTTCGCCGCAGATATAGCAAGCGAATCAGAAACGGTAACCAAAAGGTTGCCCGCAAGGTGGGCCTCTATGACCCCTGCTATGGTGCATCGTAGTTGATTACCTTATGATGACAAGGGTTATTGTACGCAAGGTTATCCCGACGATATAGTAATTGTCATAAGGAGTAAATATGACAATATAATCATCCCTGGCTCAAGACGGCCCCAATACCATATTAAAAAGGTATATCAAAATCCTAACAAAACTGTGGTGGTAACTATGACTAATAGTAGGAAGCGGAATGCCAAAACTACCAAAATAAAAGACAAGAAATGTGTGCAAATTTAATTTGAACGCGCATCTAAAAAAACTATCTGGAAAGCTATTGCGGCACTATGGATATTCCGCAGGCTCTTTTGCAAATCATGCGAACTGAAATCCAAAATGATACTTATACATTATGGTATTAAGCCCAATTATTACATATGGCTCACTAGACTAAACTTGAAACGGCATCCCTCTTTAGCAATGGAAGATTTACTAATCTAGTTATTCTGCATGAACAAATCAGAGAAGTAGGTCTAATGTATGCGGTGAAATTAGACTATACCATAACATAGTTTTGGGTACTCATAAATTCTAAACCTGATTACACCAGAGTTCCTACAAACATAGTCAGACGTAATGTGGACCTAATTTGATTTTGTGCCGCGATTTAAAGTGATTATTAACTGTCGCCGAGACAGCCTGAAAAAAGATCTAATCTAACCTAACGATCTGAGCATATTCATCTACTCTTAAACTCTTGAGCAATTAACAAATAAATACCTTTTTAATCAATGCGATAATTATCAAATTAAGGGAAAATAAACTCTTTACTCATAATAAAAATATCTTAAGCCACAAATTGTGTGCATGTAACAGCTTATCATAATAAGATTAAATTGTAATGGAGTCCGTCAATTTATTAAAAACAAGTGAATCCAATAGGGAGAAAAAATGTATGTGTGTACTGCTTCTGCTTGATCAGGAGTAAAGTGTCCAACCTGTAAGACAACTTACGACAACAGCTGCATAGAAGAAGCTAAAACCTGCTGCGGGCACGACTTAACCTCTTTGGATCTAACGATAACAACACCAACCCCAACAGAGCAAGTATAAGATATTGGTTTTACCGCAGAAACTTATCGACATCTTAAGTAAAGGTTAAATAACGAAGTATCACTTGATAAAATACACGTAAGAGCTTGAAAATTCGGCACTGAAAAATCCAGGATTAAAAATAAATAAATTTCCAAAACGTGAACACATTGAGGTACACAACCAGATTAACCATGTGTTCCGTGATGCACCATCTAGTGTCACTGAACTACGAAGGTGACGAAAATTTCCTCGAGGAAATGTAAAAATAATAAAAAAACTCAAGGATTGAAGCAAGTTATATACAAAAAGAAGTGGTTCAATGCCATTTTGGGATCTTCAAAAGATAAATCCATCAAGGGTACAGCCAGACATAAACACCATCATGTCTTCAGACTGGACACCGACTTCAAGAAAGAACAACTTATTAACTATTTAAATGGATACAATTTTACTTCAATCGGCTGTGAACAATTATAATCGAAATACCCGAGCAAATACTCAACTTTTAAACTCAGTGCTCCATCGCATATTATTGATAAAATTAAGAAAGCCAAGGTATGGCCCAAGAATGTATGTATATATTTTTTTTCATTACGAAAAGATGAAAAACAAAAATTTTATTTCAAAATATTCATAAAATTAAAATAAATTTAATGAATTGGACTGTTTATTAATTGACCAATCTCCTAAATTCAACATTGTTTGTCGTTCTATAAGTAAGTAAGTTAAATAACACTGAATGTATATGTGTCTACAGATCATCTTCTGGAATCCGGTCCGAATTTATGAATATATTAACATCTTATCTTGAAACCATTAGTACTAACAATTATATTATTATTTTAGGTGGCGATTTCAACATAACTACAATTTGTATAACGATAGTAACGTATCTTCTCTATATGACTTATTATTGTGCTAGTTTATATTGTCGATTTTTGTAACAATAGAATAGACAATATCTTTATAAAGTTTGAATATAATTATTCCATTCACCCTTACAACACAGGAATATCTGATCATATAGGGTTATCTCTCAATGAAAACATGTTGTTGTATCATATAACGCTCCATTTTTAGTAACCGTAAACTCTTGGGTGTCAAATTGTTTTTATTTCAAGGCTGCCAACAAACTACCGCGCAAATGGCGGCAAATTCAAATCTTCTGCTAAATTTGGGACACTCTTTATTAATGACTTCCCCTTGGACAATTGCGACACCTATCTGTTTGCTGACGATACGATAATTGTAAATATGAGAATTTCTAAATAAGAACAAAACATTGATTTTTCAGGCAAAACAATGGTTTAATAATAACAAGCTTACTGTTAATCCATCTAAAATAGAGAATGTGGTTATTATTTTAACAAAATAGATGCAGCAGAATCTATGAGCGCAACATTTTTGGGCATTCAATTGCAAAATACTTTAAAGTGGGAGCAGCATGGCGTTAAAATAGTAAAGCGAATGACTTGGGGCATCTATTAGCCAATGAGCCTTACAAATTCTGTATCACTGTAATATCATCATTTATTAAAATACAAATGTTAAGTTTTAAACAAGTTTATTAATCGAAACGCACACCCAAATAATAGTTTGTAAGTTTAACATAAGTGCATTGGTGTCTTAAAAGTATTTACAAAAATATTCCTCACATTAAGAAGAAAAGATAAAAAATCACAGATCCATCGACTAAATACTCAATTATAGTAAACTACCAGAGGCTGAAGGATTATAAATGCATGCTATAATAATATAAACGGAGTGAGTCGCATTCACTGGATTATAATATTAATTATAATAAATTTAATTTAAACTATAGCTGACTTATTTCAGATATAACGCTTTATATGGAAATGATAATTCTTTATGATTTATCTATACTTTTTGATACTGTACAAATAAAATGGAAAATCTTAATTTGTTTATTTTTTAAGAACCAATTTTATTATTTACATAAATGCTATTTTAAGGAAGATAATACCATTAAGGTGCCATCTATTGTCTGAACGTTGTACTATTATCTTACATTACCTTAAAATTTTAAAATTGTAAAGTAAACTCGTTTTGCTATCTTCAACTCCGCTATACTGATAACATATATATCGATTTACTTCGGTTTTTTTAAATACACACAAACATATTTTTTTTTAATCGTTAAACGCTATCGAACGAAACTATTTTGGAAATATAATACCTGTACTTCATACAGGGAAAGTAAAAAAGTTAACATTTTTAATACAACAAATTTTGCACTTTATCCAAATACTTACCAAGAAGTGCATTGTAATTTTGAAAAATAAAATATTACCACATTTTGAATAAATTGTTCATTTAAATTATCTACGTAATTATTTTAAACAATTGACATAAATCTATGTAATTATGCAAGAGAATGTGACTACTGCAGAAAGTCTAGAGGTTCCCGTTTACCGATTTCCTCAATTCGATTACACGATATGATGATACCCAGCATATTTCTTCAAGATGTTTTTCTCTTACCTGAAAACAAAAAATAAATTAAAAAACAGAATTAACTGCTTACTTCGTTATAGTTTTGTTTATTTGCTAGGAATATTTGGATGAAAACAAAACTATACTGAATAGGTTTTAGAATGTAAGCGTGGATGTAGGTAGGATTTATTATTTTTAGAAAATAACATAATATAATTAACAACAATTGAATGGAGTCTACTGCCAATACAACAAATACCTTAAAAATGTAGTAATTTATGTGTATTATTGTCTACTAACAGAGAAAATATTTGAATTCCCTTAAAATATAATTTTGTCATCAAGGGGTAAAAATATGGGCGAATGCTTTTTTATGGAAAGATTCAACAAATTCCAAAAGTGTAATATTTTTTCATGGTTCTATCAATTTATTAATAAAGTCAAATAAAATAAAGAAGTAATCAATGCATATTCTTGTTTTATAAATAAGAATCCTCTGTATCATATATTTTAAAATTTATTTTATAACGTAAAACTTAAATATAATCTTAAGAAAAAATATTTTTAAATACACAAAATATATGAAGTAGACAATTTTCTTCAAACAAGAATTTTTTTTTACATTACAAAAGGATGTTGTAGAATGGGAATAATGACAATATGTATTAAGTAAAAGTTATTTTAAAAAATCTATACTAAAGGTGGATGTTCATGTGATGCAATTTACAATTTAAGGATTCAATTCGAATCCGACTTACAAAATAATTATTAGTTAAGTTCATAATTATTTAATCTAGAAGCCATAGAACAACTATATCTGTTTAATAAGTAAAAGTATCACTTATAAATACAGGTTCCGATAGAGAAGTATGATGTTTTTGAAAAAATCATTATTCTGAGAATTTTCAATTATATCAAAATTTTGTTTGTTTAGAAATAATTTTATCTAAGTGATGTCCGATATATTCCACACACTCCTGATTTATTCATGAATCCTTCCAACATGTTGGCAGGAATCACTTGAATTTCTCGTGTGATAGCATTGAACAGCTGATCAAGAGTTTCTCGATAAATACGCCGGCCTTTAGGTGTCTCCTCGTAGCGAAATAAGTCATCCTGGAAAATATTCTGTCAAAAATGCGACAAACTTCCTTGAAATGTGACAAGTTGTTCATCTTGCTGAAAAAAGACTCTTCTAATGCAATATGCGCGCGAGCCTGCTGCACTACTGATCAACTTGGACTTGCTTCGATAGCTGTCCTAACTAGAGCAATATTTTCAAGGGTTCTGATGCTTCTTTCTCCACCTCAAGGCTTCAACGATCTTCTTGTACAAAAATTCTGGACCACCTTAGGGTGTTTTTTTTTGCATAGGAACACGACCGTGCTTTCTAACATTGAATTGTGTTCTAAATCTGCGTTGTGTAGAAAGCAAAGAACGCCCAGGTTCGATGTAAGTGTCGCAAACAAATACGCGTTGCTCTAGCATCCACGGTATCGTAACAACTAAACCAAACAAAATGGGAAGGTCGGGTGATCACATATCAACAATTCCCAAAACGTTAAGTTTCGTATGCGCTGAGTTATACGCGTTCCAAAAACATCAAGCTTATCTGCCGGACTCGTATAATGAAACATAGAGGCATACATTTGATGAGCAACCCTTATTTCTGGCCATTATTCTGTATCATAGGAATTTTTCAATATAGAAGGCAATCGCTGGGCTTTAGGTTTTATTTACAACTCACCAGAAATACCCGCTCCTTTTGAAGGATTGTATGAAAGTAAAATATGGATATATAATTTTTGGCATCATTGGTATCACTAATAAATTTGTATGATTCCTTACAACACTCTTGATTTAAGAAATTTTACCAATTAGATCAGTAATGATTTAAATATTGAGCATCGGATATATGATCATTACAAATATTCCTAATGTTCATGTTTTTAAGATCCAATTATTGTAAATATTACATTTAGTAAAGTTTTATACATTACTTTTATCTTTTTTTATATAATCATGGCATTACTGTTACTACTTAACACACTTTCTGATAGCTTTGGCCTATATCTCAGCTTAATCTTTAATTTCTCCAATTTGTTTGATTATATTTATATATTTCTATATCTTTATACGAAACTGAATAAGATTTTTCTTTAAAATAGATGCACACAAAAAATTAAACGATGTGTAGAATTTGAAGATTTTGTTACCAACGGTTTTATAGAAAAATTTCACTAAATATAACTAGTGACTCTGATTTTCTCGCAAGTAAGTTGCTACATGGCATTTTTAAGTGGCTATTGTTTTAAGTTTTATATTTTAATACATACTGAAACTACTACACGCGGAAGTTTTATTTTTAAATAAAATAGGAAATCTATCAATAATATATCAATAATAGGGCTCTTGTATTCCAATGTATCCCATATGATCATAATGTCCAAGTTTTTTTCTACATTACAAGTGTTATCCATTTCTTTACATATTCAGTATATACAGGGTGAGTTTTTTTAGATAACTTCTATGGGGATCTCGGAAACTATAAGAGATAGAAAAACGGTGAAATAAGGAAAGAAGTGTAGACTTACGAGACGAATAAAGTTTCACTTTCAAAGTTTTCAAAAAAGTCAAGGGTAAGTAGTTATTTTCAAAAAAGTAAAAAGTGTAATTTTTTAGTTATAGTAATTTTAAGTTTAGCCTTCTATATGTACAAATATATTTTCCAAGAGGATAATACGTTTCCTACAAAAATATTATGAACATATAAACAGGAATCACTAATTGCGGTATTTTTAATCGCCAAAATGAACATCTATGGAATCAAGAGAATCTACGAGAAGTTTCACAGAGAAAACTACAAATTAAATTTGGGTTTAATCTATGGTGTGTTTGGATCAAGAATTCTCGGTCCATATATTTTTGAAAACACACTAAGAGGAAATGATTACTTTCATTTTCTTCAGGAAATATTTGAAGATATGTTCGATTTTATAAATTTCATTACAGGCAAGATTGAAATGGTTCCAACACGACGGAGCCCCACCTCATGGCTTTACGAAATTATTTAAATAATGCTTTTCCTAACTCATGAGTGGGAAGGAATGAACCAATCACATGGCCACTTAGATCTCCCGATCTATGCGTTTTAGACTCTTTTCTGTGGGCTTGTGTAATAAACAAAGTGTATCGAAAATCATATAAATCCGTCGAGGATCTTAGACTAGCTGTTGTTGAAACATTTAATTCAATTGACATGAGAATATTTATCCTTTTCAGAGATAACTACACTGTACAAAAAAAATATTTTTTTATTTGCTAGAACTTAAAAGTAGCTGATTTCTAAAAATTGAAATATGCTGATTCCAAATATGCTATTACTTTTTCTGTATCAATCTTCATTTTTTCAGGAAGATGATTTCAAGAAAAGTTGACATAATTATTTTTATTACAATATTAAAATAGCGTAGTGAATATAATGTATGTATGTTTCACAATATTTTTAATGTTTCCTCTTATAACTTGTCCTAAAAATCTCCCGTATTAAATACCAGCAGTAATCTTCACAAAGACTAGGATTCTATTATTCTTGATATCGCCTTTCCATCCTTGATGAAATCTCTCTCCTTGCTCGTCGCTAACGTGTCCCAAATTAGGTGAAAACAAATCTAAATGGGAATGTAAAAATGTATTTTGAGAGACATATTTTTTACAAGTGTTGCAGTTGAAAATTCCCTACAATTTTTGTTGGTTATTCACTCAAGTAATGATAATATCTCATTTTTACAGTAGTCAAAATAGTTTTGTTTTATGAAAAGAATCTGCTTTCTTTATATTTATTGTTCAGTTTTAATCTTACTCTTTATGTTTATCTTTATAAGTCTATAGCTTCCTTTCTAACATAATACATAAGAAAATACAAAAATATTATATAAAATATACAAAAATTTTAAATGAATGAAGCTGGGCAAAGTTCATGCAGCTGCGATGATCTTTCATTCTAGCCCTTGTTTCTGATAGATAGTGAGAGTCCCTCTTTCTCTCTATTTACCATTATTTTTGCCTTAATTCAGGCCTATTTTTTTTTTTTTTTGAGATGGGTTTTAGACTGTCAAATTGATATTACATAAGCTAAGAGATTTTAGTTTTAACTAACTTACTTGGTAAGTATATCTAATGACATGCATTAGTCTCTTTGTTAATAAACTTGTAATAAAACATTAATAATTTCTTTAAGACCTGATTTAACATTTCAATGTGCATTATATTACATTTGGTTGTTAGAACAATTACATCTATCATGTTATCAACCGTCTGTTCTTGTTTTATCTTTGTATTACAGTTTCTTTCTATTCTCGAATAAATTATTTTATTGTTGATTCCCGAGGCATTTACATCATTATACATTTTAGTATAACATAGAAGCTATTAAGTATTTTTACTGAATAATTATTTTATTGTTTGTTTAATTACACCACATTAGCCTACAAGTTGTATTTTTATAAATTTATTTATTTATTAATAAATGAGTAATAGGTAGGATATATTAATTACCAACTCAATTTAATATAATTGCATTATTATTACTAACTTTTACATCAGATATATGACGACGTGTGACAAATTTTGCAGAATCAAATTCTGCGCTTTTACATTATACGCAAAATATTTTCGCTCGTACAATTTTGACGGTTGCAATCAATAAAGCAGTCGATTTTGTTTACCGGAGCAATGGCAGGCAGCGGCGGAGAGGCAGAAGCGGAAACGGGACGGCCACCCTTTCCATACAGTCATTGCATTCAGAACGCGCTGCCATGGCGACCGGTTGATTGCCGGGATGACGTCATGGCGGTGCAGCGCATATATGTACAACTGATGACGTCACATCGACATTTGCACATAGTGGGCTTGGTCGGGTTTCGGGTCGGGACAAGTCCCTGGCCGACCTGATAAAAGTGTAACGTTGCCCGAATTAAATCTCCGGCGCATCCACCACAATTCGACTCCTATTCTGCTCATTGCGCGTATAATTTGTGCTGCTACACTGTGCTAGTTTACGAAATACACTGGTAACATTTTACTGTTACCTTTTTAAAGTTTGTTATATTTTATCATGAATGAAACTTTTGTTAATAAAGCAAGAAGAGGGATTATTTTCCAAAGAAAATAAAAACAAATATACAATGTATAATTACTTTACTACCTAACAAATAATTTTATATTATGATATAGATTAAACACAAATGTTTACTATTGACTTATTTATTTACTAATAATAGATCGAAATTATCCAATAATACCAATACGATACTAAAAACTTTGTTATTAGAATAAAGAAACTAAACTAAATTAAAGGTTCCAAAACTAGACAATTTTGCATTGTATACCATATTTTATATTAAATTTGAGATAAATATTAAAAACGTTAATAATAATAATAATAGGCTGAAAGACCACCGGTCGATAGCCATGTAACGGAAGAAGACAACTATGTCAGAATTTATTTTATTTTATTGTATACATTACATGTATTATAATTTATTTCCTTCTGTGAATAAAGATGTTTAGTAGTAGTAATAATAATAATTCCAAAATGTATTATTATAAATGTCATGTAAACTTATGTTCATTTAAAAAATTTAAAACAATAATTCTATTATTTTATAATGAATGCTATTTGTATTAAATGTGAGCCTAAGGTTGCTACAAATTTATTACCATTCCATAGAGCAATCTATATATGCAATAATGATAATAATTAAGTCTTATAATAGAATTAAGTACTATTTGAAATATGTTGTAAATAATGTGAAATAGTAATTGAAACTATAAAATATTTTAATTAATAAGGTAGTCCTAATTAATACATTTTATTTAAATACGTATTTTTAAAAGTTTTTACACGCCGGTTGTGGCGCATTCTGTTGCGGCAAAACTAGCGTTAGTGAGAGTGCAGCAATATTAGTTCGCGTCAAGGGTTGGATGGGTGACAGGTGCCATTCACCATTGGGATACAATTAATGGTGCTTTAGAGAGACAAGTAACAAGCTCATCTACACCCACACACATATACAAAGGACCACGTGGTCGATACCAAAACACTACTAATACTAAAAGTAATTCACTCATATCATAAAATTGTATTTGAGGCGAATTTTTGTGCAAGAATTATAAACTTTCTTGAATAGAAATTACCTTGGTTCATTTGTATAGGAAGGAAATTGGTGGACTATGTGGAAGATTTTATGGACCTTGTTTTTTCAAGAGCAGGATATAAGGTTATTAGATGTTAACTACATAGTTGGAGGCCTACAAATAGCGTCCAAGTATGTGTTTTCAACTTGCGCAATATGAGACACTGATTTTCAATCAAGTTTTATAAAAACGAAGACAAGTTTGGAGCAATGGTCTGTCGCCGCTGCGAAAAACAGGGAGTACAGAGAATTTGGCTTCAACCAGTACTTGGGATGAAGAATGAAATTAAGAAACTAAGGAATCACATAAATATGTTGAATGAGCATGTTTGTGATTTAAAACAAGATATAATACAAAAAGATAAATAAATTCCCTAACCTCTCATAATTTAAAATAAACAGAAAAAGATATAAATAAACTAAATTTAGCGCAGTTGCAAACCAAATCAAAATCAAAGAAATCAACAACCATAAATGATGGAAAATTTTAAAAGTTGTCACAAGACATCGCATCACATGCAAATGAGCACACGAAATCCGAACTTATCACCATCAACGGACAAGAAACACTCAACCAGCTCTTCAACAAAAACTGAATCCTCGGCAAGGGTACTACAGGATAAAGGAACGCCGCCAAATAATGAGAATTTTATACTAGTGGAAAAGAAACGTAGAAGAAACAGGATATCAATCGCTGGAATATCTAATGAAAAAATGGAAATAAAGGGCTGGAAAATAAGTCATCCCTTTTATATCAGCGGACTGGGATCAGCTGTAACAACAGAATCACTTATAAAGCATATAACATCTATAAATATTAAGGAAGCGGAATGTGATAAAATTTTCTCAAAAAAAAAACACAGGAATATTCTTCCTATATATATATATATATATATATATATATATATATATATATATATATATATCTTTGTTGACAAACTTGTACAATAAATTTAACATTTAAATAATAAATAATTGATGAAGCGTTAGTATGTTAATCTGCCAAAAGGCTATCGACCAGAGGTCTTTCTGCCTTGATTTGTCCAGTCATATGACGTCAGTCTTTAATGAGTAGATGCATGAAATGATGAAATGAAATCAAAAATGGTAGAATGTGGGTTTTTAAATTTAGGGGTTGGGTTTCTAGGAATACAGTATAGGGATAATATGTGAAAGTTGAAAGGATTTTTGGAGAATTTTTCTGATAGGAATCGAAGGCATAAAGGAGCAGATTAGAAGGATTATATAAAGGATTGAGAGGATGACGGAGTTTAGTTAGGGTACGAAGGGATTCTTCCTTTAAACCAAGCTTTCTAAAATCAGATGCTGGGATTGTTAAAGATCCGGAAATGTAGGTAGAAGGAGTCTACATCAGTCCTGTTTTACATCATCTACATAACTGAGTTCAGAAGTAATAAAAGACACTACATATAAAAAGCTGGAAAAATCAGAAAAGCAGGCAATTTCGATCAAAATGTAAACTAATAAACACTAAAAACAAAAATTGTCAAATAATAACACTGGAAAACAAGTGAACAACTCAAACACTACAAAATTGAAGGATACTAGCTCATTTCATTGTGCTGCAGGCAAGAAAATGCTATGTATATGGAAAAATGGCATTAACGAACTACTCGTGAAGACATCAATAATCTCTCAATTCAATATGAAATTGCAATTGCGGCAGCTGAACTCTTAATAAATAACATTAATATAATCACATTCGGACTTTATAGAACCCCCAAAAACAATATGGAAATATTTTTTGAAAAATGGAGAGTTTATATAATATACAAACGAGGGAGTCTATTATATCATAGCGGGAGGTTTTAACATCGATTTTCTTATTATTAACAATACATATTTAACTAACCTAAGAATAAGTTACAGAGCTAAACCACTAATCAATATATTTACCAGAGTAACACATACAACAAGGTCGTGTATAGACAACATAATATGTAATGTAGATAACAGTCATAAAGCTGGAGTCATAAAATTGCATATTTCCGACCATTATGGACAAAAAAGGTCACATTTTACAATTTATTAACAAAACATAAACCCACAAAAATCTATTATAAGCCAAATATAAATAAAAACACATAAAATTCATTTAACATAAAGCTTTCTAAAATAAACCGGAAAACAATTATTACATATACAGTCATTAAATGATACATGTAATGTGTAACATAATGAATGTTTTCCACTGGTTTAATTCAAAGCCAAAAATAATAATAGAAATCATACAAAATTAACTCCAGAATTACGAGCTACCAAATAAGTGCTAAATTTATACGCATATTTAACACCGACTATGTAAAGGATTAAAAAGCCATGAAAATAATTTACAATGAATAACTGATAGCATCAGAGAAAAACTATTTTGACTATAAACTTGTGAACACAGACCACACAAACAAAACCACATGGGATATAGTAAAACAAATACAACTGTCAACACAACCGAATCAAAATACACCTGTGAATGCTAACGAAATAAATAAATTTCTTATCAATACTGCTTTAAGAACAGAAATTCCCAAATTAGACTATCACTATAAAATAATTAAATTTGAGGCATCCATATTCCTAGAACCAGTCACTGAAGAGGAAGTATGCAGCATAGTCAGTTTCTTAAAATACGACCGCAACAGGTTGGGATGGTATCTGGGTAAAGGTAATTAAAAATTGTATCCACTTTATCAAATATTTATTAACAAATATAATAAACAAATGTATTAAAACTGGAGAATTTCCAAATAATCTAAAAATGTCGTAGTCAGACCAATTTTCTAAGATGAGGATCTAAGCATACTTTTAAACTTTAAGCCAATTAGTCTACAAATAGTAGTTTATATATACTAAATAACATACTTACCTCATTTTTCCATAAACATAATCTATTTAATAAATTGCAGCATGGCTACTTTAAGCAAAAATCAACCAATACGAATCTAGTGGAACTAATAAACTTCATAAGACATGCAATAGACAGTATAAACATTCCATTAGGAATATTCTTGGACTTGACGAAAGCTTTCAATTGTGTAAATCACGAAATACTACTAAACAAGCTAAATAAATATGGTAAAAGAGGAATCAGCCATAATTTAATAAAATCATATCTATACAATCGAAAACAAAAAGCTCAATATTTTAGAGAGGGTAATAGTATTGAGTTATCTCGAATGTAACTGCAGGAATTCCCCAAGGGGGCCTTTTGGGCCCAACTTTATCTACGAATGAATTTCTTGTTAGAAATTACCATAGTATAGTCACTCACAAACTATTTAACGTACATTCAATCATTTTTAGTTCATTTTACAGAAAGAAATACGTTCAAACTAGTGTTGCTTTGATAGCCTTGCTATTTTGTAACACGCAAATTACTTTTGTATCATTCCATGTCTGTCGATGTATTAGCTAGAGAAGTAGTTGTTTCAAAAGTGATTTGTTCTTGTAGTCTTAATAGGACTCATTTGTTGTAGATTTTACGAAATATTTTCGTGAATTTTATACAACGTAAAGGACTTATATATATATATATATTTTTATTAGTAATTTTTATTATTTAGTGAAAACAAAAATTAGTTTTCCGGATAGTAAAGAATATATGTTTCAAGAATTGAAACATTTAGTTTAATGCAAAAAGATTTACGTTTTAATAAATTAATCTGTGAACGTCTTTGTGCAATTAATACACTTCATGTAGATAATATTTTAAATGGGGTGCAGAAATTCAAAAAATTAATATTTGATTCTTAGCGCTTGTGGTACGTGTATCACAAATCAATTTTTATAAAGTTGATTTCCCTTTTCATATCATACTCAACCGACTCAGGACATCTTGCCTACTAATTATAATTTATGTTTAAAATTTCGTCGATCTATTTAAGAAAAAAAACATATAATTGAATTTTCGTATTATGTAAGATTCATGTTTTCATCCCAGTCATCCCACTTTGTATATTAAATGTAAGGAATGACAAGGTAACGTACATTAAATAAAATATTAATGTACATACACTTGTTTCTAATTAGGGTAATGTAGCTTTCCATTAAGATTTTTATGCTAGTTGTAACTTTTGAGTTAGTTAACCTCTGGGACGGATTAAGGTTTGCAGTTAAAATTGGTGCAATTTCGGATGGCATTAAGATTCCACACGTGCAGCTCGTGCAATACTCCAATTAACTTTATTGCAAATTGAAATCCGTTACAGGTGATTATACAAATATTAGGGCTTTACTTCAGCACTACAGAATTATTTAAATCAGACCGAAAGAATAGCTCCGAGGAGAATAAATTAGGCGAAACTAGTGTGGAGGGAGGTTTCCAAAAGTAGGAGATTATTTTGTGCGAAACGCGGAACAATGGAGCTGCCCTTGTCGCCATTGTTCCAGCAAGAATAATAAATTTGATTAATAAGTCCTCCTGGAAATAATAAACTTAATTCCTGTCTTGTGGTATTTTGTTCGAGGAAGGGAACTCCAAATAAATGAATGTATGTTTTATGTACTTTTATTTAACTCCCCTTATTATATCTTAAATCTGAGAATTTAAGGGCCTGTTCATGTAATACACTTAATTATTCAGTTTATGCAAGACATAATAGCATAAGAAGATATGTACTCCAGCAAGTTGTCGGCTTATCGCTTAAACACAAGATGCAACTTACAGATTATAGATGTAATTTTCAGTTGCTTATTTATTTGCTTTATTACCGTTGTATTTAAACACATAAATACATTCTCAAACGCACATTTTAACTAAAATTTTTGTATATAAATTAACGTTTTAATGTCCTTTTAATGAAATTCAAATGAGACTTGTGTCGCTTTTAGACTAGATAAGATTTGGTGCGACTCTTGAAACTGTTGAACATATTATGCAATATAACATGATCATTCGGCATATATGCATTATGCAACGGTGAGGCAATAGATGGCATATCTTGTTTTACGGATACCTGAGAATTTTAAAACTATAAAGTATAACTTCGCTTCCATGTCTTCAGCTACGTTGTGCAAATGTGATCCAACAGTAATAGAAAATGATATGTAGCTGTTGTTGACAGGAAGCAATCATTCAATCTAATTTAAATTACTTAACTTAATAGGTGGATTTGGCTTACGATATTTAATACATCCTAATTTTAAACCGTGTATTAAATATCATTCTAATTAATTATTTTAGAATATCAGAAATGTACTTCAAAGTGTTTTTATTATTTTATAATAAGATTTCATTTACTGAGTGTAGAATGTAGAAGTAAAACTTTTTAAAAGCTTTCATTGTGTCAATATTTAATTCTGTGATCGCTCTAAAGATATTAAGTATATAGTAACGTCTAATTATTTTTTGGATCAGAAGGTTTAGAAGAGTCAGTATAAGTATATTATATTGACCCCTTTAATTAAATGTAATAACTTATTTTAATCGATGATGCAATTGTAACAAGGCATTTATGGTGTTTACCTTAACAATTATTTTCATTAGTACATTTTTAACGATTATTAAATAATTAATAATTTTGGTCATTTTGTCTAATAAACAAACATATTTAAAATTCTAAAATAACAATATATATTCCTTACTTATTACAAATAAGTGAAGGAATTAACTTAATTAACTTAATTAATTTTATTTTTCTAAACACCACGTAAACTCAAACCAAGAAAAATAATTTCTAATTGCAATGATTTCAGTAGTACTGTTACATGTATTCAATAATTTATTACAGGGCGCAACCCGTATAATTAAGTAGATTAAGCTAATCTAAAATCCTATTTAAATATTAAAGTAATGACCTAGGCATATCGGAAATTCAGACATCTCAAAGTCAGGGACCAAGTGAAAAATATTATTTAAGGTGGATTTATGTGATAAGGTTACTTGGGTGTGGTATTGCTGTATCTTAAGGATTAGAAAGATAGCTATAACGACTTTCCCGACCAATGTATTGCAATTGTTCTTTAATCAGTTACAGTAAATATTTTTACTTTATCTTAAAATTTAATAAAAATAATTTTACTTCAAATAATAATAATGTATTTATTATGCATGTAATATGAAGTAGTAATTGAGTTCTTCTAAAACTAACCACGTAAAAAGAACATTTCGCATCATGATGTTGAGTTCCAAAAACTAGTATAAAAGATCATTTCAAAATACGGCGTTTTGACAACTGCTTGAATACATCTATTCCACTGCCACATTCACACATACATATCTTCCTAACATTCCCTTTTCCCCACCTGTCTATCTTCTCCCTCACTTTACACTGATTCATCCAATGTTCCCACTCATCTTTTCCTTCTCCACAATACTTACATCTAATATATTCCTATCCCATCCACTCATTCCTACCCCTTATCCACTTGCACTGGGAGCCACTGGGGAATCGTATCCCATAAAAAGTGTAGGTGAAACATTCTTGACTCATTGAAAGTGAAAACATTAAACAAGTGGATACCGCATGAATTAACTGATACACAGAAGGAACGAAGAGCCCGTTCCGTTGCTGCAGTGGTTAACATCCCAACTATAGTCGGAGGGGTCCTCGGTTCGAATACGAGCTCGGGCATGGATGTTGTGATCGTGCAATCATTATCAAATATGTAGACTAAGACAAAATTTCCTCCTATCATTCACCACCTCAACCAGCATTTCCATCTAAACCCTTCCTTTAAAAAAAAAGGAACGAAGACTCGACGCATATATTCTTCTTCTTTCTCGCAACAAAGCCGAACTCTTTTACAATCGAATTGTTATGTATGATAACAAATGAATCATGTACGATAATCGTAAGCGTTCAGCGCAATGGCAGGACACAAATAAATTACCGAAATACTGTCCAAAACGAGTCATCCACCAGAAGAAGTTGTTTGGTGGTCTGGTTCAGGTGTCATCCACCATAACTTTATGGAACCTAGCCAATCGATCACGGCGGATGTCTACTGTTATCAACTAGACGAAATGATGAGAAATCTTGTGATTAAACAGCCAAAATTAGTTAATCGGATTACTCCAATCCCCCTGCATGATAACGCTTGACCACATACCGCACAAATGATCCTATCAAAGCTACACAAGTTGGAGTTGGAAACTCTCCGTCACTCACCAGACCTTGGCCCCACTGTTCATCATTTCTTTAACAATTTAAACAAATATTTATCGAGAAAAAAATGCAATTCCACACAGGCTGTCAAAATGGCGTTTCAAGAGTTCATTGACTCCCGAGATCCAGACTTTTACAGCAAAGGAATAAATGAGTTACCTCTAAAATAGAATCGATCGATCGAATCGATGATGGGGTGTATACTTTTATTAAAAATAAGAAGTTTTTATTGAAAAAAATCTAATTCAATTATGTGCTTTTTTGTTGCATTTCATACTTAAAAACCTAATATTGACAATACAACAAATTAAGTAATTTATTCTTTAATACGACTATAAACTTAAAGTACGATAAATCAGGTATTTATAAACTAACATGTCTAAATTATAAAATCATTTACATGGAATAATTATTTATTGTAATGTTTGGATATTTTAACTAAATCATAATTTTTATTAAGCCTTCATGTATATTTCACATATTAGATTGTGAATTAGAAATCACCCACTCACTTCATATACACATAACTGAAAATCTATGCCTGATATTTTTCAATTCCAGTTTCAAATTTAAACAGATAAGAAAACAAGTTTGTTCACTTTGACTAAAAATATTAGGTTTTCAAGTATGGAATGGAGCAAACTTCTTATTATTAATTTCAATGGCACACAACCTCATTTAAATTCCGTATTTTGACATAATTTGTTTTAAGTGAGACCTCGAAAATCAGTGAAACTCTTGTGTTGATAAGGTATGAGTTCCAACGTGAAGCCACAACACAGTTGGCAGTCGCCAATACCAATAGTATGTTCGGCATTTAAGTGGCTATAAACGCGACTCTAGATTTCGACCTGTCTACTGAACTACGTGGTCGACCCAAGACTCAGGTGAATAATGACGTCCTGAAAGCCCCTGTGGAAGCCAAATCCCAGCCAAAGTGCACATGAATTATCATTAATGTACAATGTATCAAAGCAAACAATCTTGACCCATTTGGTACAAATCGGTGAATTGACTGATGTACAGAATGAACAAAGACTCGGTGCATATCCTTCTCTTCTTTCTCGCAATGAAGCCGAACCGAATTTTCAACCGAATTGTTACGTGTCATAAAAAATGGATCATGTAAAATAATCTTAAGCGTTTATCTCAATTATTGGATAAAGCTGAATTACCAAAACACTGTCCAAAACGAGACATCCACCAGAAGAAGCTGATAGTCATTGTTTGGCTCAGGTGTCATTCACCATAGCTTTATGGAACCTCGCCAATCGATAACGACGGATGTCTACTATTATCATTCAGAAGAAATAATGAGAAATCTTACGATTAAACAGCCAATGTTAATCGGATGACTCCAATCCTGCTGCATGACAACGCTCAACCACAAGCCACTCGAATGACATTGTCAAAGCTACAGGAGTTGGAGTTGGAAACTCTCCGTCGCCCACCGTACTCGCCCGACCTTGCCCTAACTGTCTACCATTTCATTAAAAATGTAAACAACTATTTTTCTGGATAAAAATTAAATTCCGCATAGGCTGTCAAAATGGCGTTTCAAGAGTTTTCATCAACTCCCGTGATCCAGACTTCCGCAGCAAAGGAATAAGTGAGTTACCTCTAAAACGGAAAAAGTATATCGATAAAATGGATGCATAATTTGATTAAAAATAAAAAGTTTTTATTGGGAAAATATCGAATTCAATTATGTGCATTTTGGCTCCATTTCATACTTGACTAATAAATATAGGGTGGATAGGTTGCCTCTATCTTACTCTAAATGGATAATTAATTCAATGCATGAAATTTTATATTTTCCTAACAAATGAGATGAGCTATAAAGACAACTGCTATCACTGTTAAAACTGACATCGGACTTCTAAAGATCATGTCAGCTTACCAATCACCTAACAAGCTAACTTAAAGATGATTTAAACCTTGTGTTTAGCAACAACATGCCTATGATTATGGCAAGCGACCTAAGATCAAAGCGCACTAGCTTGAATATAAGAGGACCTATAAGTCTCACGTTATATTTCTTGAATGTTCACCACAGATCTGACGTACTCATAAACTAAAACCACGAGTCTAGAGGACTGAAGATCTGTCCTCCAATTGCAATTTAGTTTTCCTGTATATTATGTTTGGTGTCAAAATACCGTTAAGAGGGGTGATGTCCACGAATTGGCATAAATAGAAGAGACAAGTTGTGCTCTTAATCTCCCTTCTTCAGATTATCAGCCATCTATAAGCTCTTCTCAGCCACGTCTGACTCAAGTTAAAAGTTAGATACGGCTTGTGTAAACTAAACAACAACCGCTGAGAACGTCGATTTAAGTCAATGAATTAATAACTAAATTATGGTTGGTAGTTTGTCCGGACGCTTAAGCGCCAAAATCACTGGAACCAAGCATTATTAAGTGCAAACTTGCGGAATCTAGAGCGACAATACACCCTTAATCTAAACTATAATTTCAATTATAATACCGATCGCAGTAATACTATTTGATCGCGACCTACTTTAATTTAATAATAACAACTGCAAGTAAACCTATCTACCGACCACCTCCAAAGTCCGGAACGAGCTTATTAACAGATCAACATCAGTAAAGCTTCAGGTATCGACGGTATTTCCACCACGACGGTCTAAAACCTCGCCCGCTAGGTTATACGCGCACTCTTAAAAATTTTAAATGCCGCAATTCGTTTGGAAGCTACCACCCTCCGTAATTAGCATCCTCAAGGCCGAAAAATCGAAGATACTTCCATCTAGCTACCGCGCTATTAACTTTTTAAGCGTGTTAGGCAAGCTAATGGAGGAATCTTTCCGTCTTTCTCGACGACCAGAAAATCATCCCGGACTCTCAGTTCGGTTTTCAGGTCAACCTGTCAATTATCCATCAGCTTTCGAAGGTGAATAAATGTATTTCCGAGGGCTTTACGATAAAATATGACGCCATCGCAGTTTTTCTCGACATTTTGAAAGCATTTGATAGTGTTTGGTATGATGGACTCATTTTTAAAAAGACTTGATCAGAGTCGTGCGCGCCTTTCTTCGAAACGGAAAGTTTATTTGCATAATCAACACGACGTTATCAATAACAATAACCATTATCACAGAAAGAAACGTTGAAAAGTACTAATTGAAAAAAAATAATAATAGAAGTGAAAGCGAAATCATAATATTTGAATTTGTATAAATATTTATTAAACAAATATTTACTCTTTCTAAACAAAATTCAAGTTATATGAAATAGCACAAAAACAATTTAAAATCGCTTATAAATGATAAAAAAAACATTGTATGTTCAATTAATTGGATTGAATTAAATAAATGTTATACGAATACATTTAATGAATAAACTAAGTAATTGTAATCTCACAAGTTGTAAAAGTATATACCCTATATGGATGAGGCCTTTTTGTTAATTATAATTGGGTAAATATTTATCATCTACCTAATGATAAAACAATTGCAGTAGTACAATAAATATATTTTGAAACTTTAGAATACGTTAGCGTTAGCGTTAAATAAATATCCAATTTAGTCACAATTTTAATTCAAGATTTCTTAAATAACTTCCTCATTTTTCTCTTGGTGAAACATGATGAAATATTAGAATTTATCAACATTTTGTTTATCAATTAATCAAGTTTTGATCAATTGTTTACCTAGTATTTTATATCAAGACTTAAGAAGCACGAAAGGGCTTTTAATTTAGAACAGTGTAAATTGGCCTTTATGAATCACTTATTGGAAAATAGGCTAGAGATGTACTTTTGAAAATTTACAATTAAAGGAGTAAATTTGGATTTACTGGAAGTACTTCAAAAATAGATCCCGGAATTTCGCACTATGTTGACGTGATTCGAAGTTATATAAATGATGTTTCGTTGTAAATTTTTAATGGTGTAATAAAAGTAATTGTGTTTTATATTAAATTTATATAACGAAGATGATTATTACGGGAATTATTTACTTCTTAAATCAAATTATGTAATGTATTTATTATATATAAATTGGCACAATGGCACATTACAATTTATTCACAAACAAATATTTCATAAAAATTGTTGAATAATTAAAGTATTGTTGAGAAAAAATAATTTCTCCGAACATTACTGCACTGCTGCCTTAGAGTTATGTGAAAACTATGAACTAACGTTGAAATTCGTTCTTGAGTATATTGTTAATAAAAACACTAACACTTTCTTCACAAATATTTTTGTAGGAGCTATATTTACATTTCGATTAAAAAGTGACCCTTATCAATAGCAAACCTATATTATTGATAATGGTCACTTTGTGGTGTACATTTAGCTCAAATAAAAATTATTTGTGAACATGGTGTTACTGTTTTTATTCAAAGTATATTACCTAACAGTTAAATAATCTACTCATCGTATTAAAGTACCGCCTGGCATCGAATTGGTTGGCTAAAAGAATATTCCATTCTGCTAAATTTCAGTCAAATACCGATGACTCAATGCCTGGCGGAGATATGTATTAGGAATTGTTGTTTTAACTGCTAGCTTATAGTTCCTACATAACTGCGATGTAGTAAAGCTCGGAGGAATTATTTTTACTCATGAATACTTATGCATTAATGCTTAAGAATTAAAAATGAAAACCTACTTTGTCGTTTATTTTGCCATTTAATTAATTGTTCATATATTTATTTATAAATATAAGTTAATATATAATAAGTATTTTTGTTTATAATATATATTTATTTCAATCTTCCTTGGAAAATCCTAATTTATCAAAAGGACCCATTACTCATAATGTACGAACAGTAAACCCCATATTTATGAGAGATGAATTTCTTTCTTTTCATGTATTGTTCTAATACACGAACGCCTTTTGTTTGCAAATTAAGTTTTGCCGGAAGATGGATACGTTATCCCGTTGAAATATGAGAGCGGTGCAGCTCGGGCGTAATCTTAATCTACGTTTTAAAATCCATGTTCGGTGGAAGGAAAGTTATACAAAACTCCCGAATTAAACGTCATAAGTAAGCGAGATGTTAATATATGCACTCCACTCTCTGCCACCGCAGACGTTACAACTTTTCACGGATGCGGGAAAAATCCAATTATCAAACTTGCTCGATACATCCAGCCAAAATCCGGCCACTTTGTAACTTCGCAATCTCTTGCTAGAATTTTTACCGAGTGTTGAAAACCCTTTGTTGACATTTTGTAATATGAAATTGTGTACCGCATGTACGGAGAAGAGCTGTGATAAGATTACATTATTTAAATTGTATAATATAATCTATAAGATGTCTCGATAATATGTGGAACTGGCATAACAAGAGGTTCGTGGGATCAAATTGATGATTTAACACAACTTATTTAAATCCATAAGATTACGGTTTCAAAAAATATTATTATTTTAATTGATAATAATTGTTGAATAACATAATATCATTTCAGTTGTTATAATCAATATTGATTGACCTATTAATCGATTTCTATAGGTATAATTTAGGTACTTTCAAATATTTCAATCAATCAAAAATATATCAAACTCTTAATTAAATCCTTGAAATCGTTTTATATAAACCAAAATTGTAAGTCGTAAAACTTATTGCGTCCAATAATATACCTAATCGCCTTATGAAAATTTTAATATTTATATCTTCTTTCTTCAAAAGATCAACAAAGTGTTAATCGTAAATTATAGGTCAGATATCCTGCGCTGATTGAATAAGATATGGATAGAGTAATGAAGTCTTAATAACTCTATAGGCATGATTCGCAAGCGCTAAGCATCTAGCGTTAATTTGGAATTTTCTATTTAACCTCACCTGATCGCACGAGTTGATTTACGATTTAATTTTACCGATTTTCAGAATGTCTTTCAATTTTTAAAAATAGTTTTTGTTTTAGTTTCCTAAACAATCAAAAATTTTCGTAACATATCTATTTACTACGAATATAAATTGAATTGACGAGGCGGATACATGATGAAACTCCATAACAAATTGAAATAAAACTACACAGTTGGGAGGGTTTCACATTTAAATGTGAAACCCTCCCATCTGTGTTGTTTTATTTCAACGAATATAAATAATTGAAAATCATAATGAAAATAACAATTGATTCTCAAAAGGCACTACATAATTTACGTTTGTTAAAACATAAATAAACAATAAAAAATCAATTTGAATAAAAACAAGGTAATATTATAATTATATTGTAATTATATGGCAGCGAATATTCAAGCAGTTTAACGCCCGGAGAGTTGTTTTTAAATTCGCATTAGTTTTGGGACGCACGCCGGAAGATAAACAAGTTTCCTCTAATATTCTAAATGTGTTTGTGCAAACTCTATAATGAGCACGAACTGAATCCGCACTGATTAATCCCTCAAGTTTCTATCGAGATAAATATTTATTCATGTTTAGATCCCGTTAAGTTAAATTGCCAAAGTGAGTTCACCGCACTACAACTACAGCTAGCGACTTGATAACAATAATCATAATAACCATTGCATCCCTTAATGAGCTCCACCCTGGTCTTCTGATCCGACCACACTCGGACGCCATAACTAAGGAATCCTGTCATTGAAATTAATTAACGCTGACTGTTTGTCTTCTTCATAAAGGATAGTTCTGTTTATCTAGCAAATTGGGATCCGACATTCGCATTGATGTACATTCTGGGAATATTTTTAAACCCGACGTAACGTGAATGTTATTAATTGAATTCAGCTGAAACCCGCACGAGGAATTTCCTCGAATGTGATTCATTATTCTACATTAATTGCAATAAGTTAGCAGTAACCCGAGTGAAAATGAGGTATTTTACCAAAGATAATAAATAAAAGCTCATAAAAACCAAACTAAAAATGATATTACCATAATTCAAGAAAAGACATATTAAGACAAAAATAACCATTATTCATTTTCAATAATTTATGTACCAATTATTATAAAGCATATTAGATTGTAGTTCACTTTTACAAAAGTCATCGTTTATCATTACAAATTAGTATGAAATATATCGTTTGTTAACGAAATGCTAGTAAAAAGTTATTGACTACTATATAGCAACCCTATGATCATAAAGTAATTTCCCAAATTCAATAATTTATTTATGTAAGGTTTTCTCATTTTATTTCGGTTAACAACAAAAATTTTCAATCCCACTCATAGTTCTTTTTATTCAGTAAATACTGTGTCGGTGCTGGTCTGCTCATTGTTTCTACAAACAACCCACATATCCTCAAATTCTGATTAGATTAATTGTGAAATCTAAATGTTCTATTTGCATGTGCAAAAACCAGTTCAAAGTTCGTGGCTGGGTCGTGTTCTGACTGTCCTGTAGTAATAAAGTGATCTTATTAATATCATGAAAAACGCACACAGTACCTAAAATCCATTGCGGGTAACATTTGTCCAATCTATGGAATATTAATATGATTCGTTGAGCAGTAAATAAAAGACTTCTCGGAAAATCGGTCGGCACCAGCAATGGAGTCGGCCGACAGTTGCAGGTAGAGGCTGCCGAGCGTGTCTCCGGGTGGTGGATAGGAGCGTGACAGAGAAATCGGCCAGTAGCAGGCATAGGGTCGGGCAGGTGGGTCACCCCCGCATGACCGGCCTAAACCAGCTGCCGCGAGCTAACTCCCCCAAGCTACGGCGTAAAGACATCGTGCCTAGGGCTGCATGGCACAGGGAACGATTCCGTTGGGACACCGAGCGACCTCCCAACGTAGTTCAGCCCTCTGTGCGTATCGGGGCACTGCGCACAGCGACCAGTTATTTCCTCCGTACTCGTGGGAACAATAATGGTCCACCAAAATACAAAAACAAAAACTACCATAGGGGGCTCTTCGGAGAACCCTACCTCCCCTGGTGCCGCCACGGCTGAATATGAACGACCTAAGCAGCGTTCGGGGGCGGCCAGACGACGCCAGAGTGTAGGGATGGCTAAGCGTAATCTACCTCAGGGAGAGCAAGCGTTAGGGGAGGGGTCGCACCCGCGACGCCCTGCACCAGCGTCAGCACCCGGCTAGTCAGGGACGCAAAAGCGAAACCTGTCGAGCGATAGCACACCTCCGGAACTCCAAAAGCGACCGGCAAAAACCCCGAGAGGGGGCGAAGGACCTACGGCAAAGAGAACCTTCAGTGACACACTGACGGGAATAGCGCTCGCTATAATACCGAAAGGATACCCAGAGGAAACCGAGGCTATCAAAGCCTCGATAATCCAAAGCATTGATGCTACGGTGAAAGGACAAGCCTCGCCGAAATTTCAGGAATGCACCCATAAAGGGGGATTCCTGAGAATAGTATGGTCCGACCTTCCAACCAGGACATGGCTCGAGAGCATAGCCAAGGAGAAGAATCTTCTGGGGAACGAAAAGGAACTTCAGATCATTGATTTGAAGGACCTACCGGAACCCAGGAGAGTACTAATGTTCCTCAAAAGAATATCGGTGCAGAACAACGTAAGCACCGATACCTGGAGAGTAGTTAACCAAAAACCGGACTCCAAGGGAACTCAGTACATCATACTGTTGGACAAAGTCTCTTGGGGGAAGGTGAGCGAAGGGAAGAAGGTGCACTTCGGCCTTTCAACCATCACCCAGGTAGCAATGGAAGGAATTCCAGTGTCCGGAGAGGGAGCAATGGACGACAGCCCGTTGCCCGAATCGCCGAAGAGTAAGTAATGCTCAAATTACTACAGAATAATATACACCACTGTAAGGCGGCATCTGCTGCCCTCAGTGCATATATCCTAAGAGAAAATATTGACAGTGCACTTGTCCAAGAGCCATGGCTTCGCAAGGGAATAGTAAAGGGGTTAAACATACAGGGCAGGCGACTGATTGTCGCCGAACCTATGTGTAACCCACGCACATGTATAATAGCAAAACATGGACTGAACATAATGCCATTATGGGACGTATGTTGCAGAGACCTAGTGGCAGCACGGCTGGAAGTAGTGGAAAGGGGAACGCGGAGGGAGTTTATACTCGGATCCGGTTACCTTCCCTACGACCAACCAGGACCACCGCAGCCAGGCGAGGTTCAGCGGCTGATACACAGCGGGAGCCAAAAGGGAATACCGCTGATCCTTGGATGCGATGCCAACGCGCACCACATTGTATGGAGGAGCAAGGACATCAATCCAAGAGGTGAGAAACTATTAGATTTTATCTTAGAGAATGACATTGAAATAGTAAATATTGGAAATGTACCCACGTTCGTAAACGTGGTGCGAAGCGAAGTAATTGACATAACACTTGCCTCTCGCAAGGCAAGTGAAATGGTAAAACACTGGTATGTATCTGAGGAACCATCACTCTCAGATCATCGATATATACGATTCGATATCGAATCAGAAGAAGCATCTGAAATCCAAAACAGAAACCCGAGGAGAACTGACTGGGACCTATACAAAGAGGTACTAGTCAGCCGAATCGGGGACTGTCCAACAGTAGCGAGAACAACGCATGAGTTAGAGCTCATGGTGCAAAGCATCACAGACTCTATCAATACTGCGTTTGAAACAACCTCCCTAAGAACTACCAAACCTACCTCAACCAGGGTCACCAGGTGGAACAAGGATATTGATAGTGCTAAGACACGCACCAGAAGACTGTTTAATACAGCCAAGAGAAACGGTGAATGGGCGCAGTACAAAACGGCCCTCGCGGCATATAACAATGCCATTAGAAAAGCCAAGAGGGAATCTTGGCAAAAATTCTGTGGAAACATAGAAAGTGAACCCACAAGCTCCCGTCTACTCAAGACGCTCAGCAAAGATCATGCTGCGAACATCGGCTCACTGCAGACCAAAAATGGAAAGTACACATACTCGGTAGAAGAGACCCTGCAGGTATTACTGCAGACGCACTTCTCGGGTTCTGCGATACTTGACAATCCTGTTTCCGAGGACTTAAGCGAGCCCAACGCAGGGGCTCCAAAACGGGACTGGGAAACAGCGAAAATGATAATCAGACCAGGTGATGTTGCGTGGGGAATTAACAGGTCCTGACAGGATATATCCTGTAATGCTACAAAAGGGGATAGCAACGCTGAGGAAACCACTATGTGATATCCTCAGAGCAAGCTTTACCCTTTCATACGTCCTAAGCAGCTGGCGGATTGTAAAGGTGGTATTCATACCTAAGCCAGGGTGTGATTCATATGCCCAGGCTAAATCTTACAGACCGATCAGCTTGTCCACCATCTAGTGAGCAGATGCTAAAGGACCTTACAATGCAAAGACGTTACGTTAGGGGCTTCTGGATATTGAAGGGGCGTTTGACAACACAACATTCAACTCCTTAGCAACAGCAATGGACAAAAGAGGAATTAACCCGCAAGTCCGACAATGGGTAAACAAGATGCTCAGAAGTCAGACTGTGAGAACTACCCTATATGGAAAAACAGCAGAAGCGTTAGTCGCTGGCGGGTGCCCACAGGGAGGTGTTCTCTCGCCGCTCCTATGGTGCCTCGTCATGGACGACCTTCTGCTGCTACTCGAAAGCCAGGGCATATATGCACTGGGGTATGCAGATGATCTGACCATTCTAGTAAGCGGGAAGTTTGGGACCACTGTATCAAACTTGATGCAGAAGGCACTAAATACCGTAGAAAGATGGTGCAGGAATGAAGGGTTAACTGTAAACCCGGTCAAAACGGCGATCGCCCCTTTTAGTAGACGACGAAAAACCAATGACATAAAATCACTACGTAGGTATGAAATGGAAGTTCCAATCAAAAATGATGTAAAATATTTAGGGGTCATACTTGATACCACATAGAACTTCAACTTCCACCTAGAGAGCATCAGCAAAAAGGCCATGAGAGGACTTTTTGCCACCCGTAAAATGGTAGGATGCACATGGGGACTGAGACCCAGTATGACCAAATGGCTATACACTGTGGTCATAAGACCTATAGTGACATACGCAGCGCTCCTTTGGGGAGAAAAGACCCAAACCAAAAGTGCAGCAGTAAAACTCGAAAGAGTGCAAAGACAGGCGTGTCTTCTGATCACTGGGGCAATGAGGACAACGCCTACGGCAGCCATGGAACACATATTACCGCTATCACCACTACATCTATTTGTAATGATGGAAGCTAGACAGGCAGCCTATAGGATGCATATAAATGGACACACTTTAAATATGGGGCCATCAAGACCGGCAACATTTAAAGTACTACAAGAAGAAGAGACACTAAAAATGAGGTCCGATTTCACCAAATGGGTGTACGATTTTGGACACTTGGGGACCGACTTGCTGGCTAAACAAGGAGCAGCAGGTGAATTCATAGGACCTGAACTCGCTTTCGGTATACCCCATGAAACTGGAAAGGAAATAATCCGACGCAAGTTAGCAGAGGAGCACAAAAAGGCATGGCAAAACCAAAATGGAATGAGACATACAAGACTCTTCCTAGATGGCCCGGTACCTAACAGCATGCTGAAGCTGTCTAGACTGAGCAGATTGAAACTAAGAAAAATCACAGGACTAGTCACTGGGCACTGTGACCTCAATAAGCACAAATATAGGATGGGCATTGAGAAAAGCCCCCTATGCCGTGGGTGTCTGGAAGAAGAGGAAACTCCATAACACCTACTGTGCACTTGCGAAGCATACAAGCAAGAATGCAAGGCGAAACTCGGGAAGCCCATGCTTCCTGTAGAACAGCTAAGGAATATCCCCTGGCAGAAACTCCTGGACTTCTTAGAAGATACAGGAGAGTTCAAAAGGAGTAAAACAGCCAGAGACGCACAAAAGGACCACAGAGACCGCAGTGCAGGGACGCTAAGCGACACCACCTCGTGAGGACAAAAAAAAAAGATTTCAACTATAGAAGTGCGGCTTTTATTCTCGCTAGTGTTCTAGAACTTTGGAAAATAGTCTTGTGTCAATTTTTTATATGTCCACGAATTATTGAGTATAAAATAATTTGAAATAGATAATAGATATTGATTTCCTGGGTGGCATATTTTTAGGCCCACAGTTTCCGAAAAATGGGCGCAAGTTATATTACCTATCATTTGTTATAATAACCTCACTGACATTCTCTTCTCATCATATATTAAAAACGTTACGGTTTTCGAATACTGATTTTACCTGATCTTTAGAAATGTATGGCATGGCACGCGATCAGATAGCTATCAAATACATTTCGATTTCTCAGCCAAGAAAGTGGACTCGGATGGAACCGGATGAACAGGCATGGAATTTACAAGGTGACCAAAATTGGAGAAGAACTTATTTTTCGAGCCAAACAAAATTCTGGAGTCTTTTGTTTTCAAGTTATAGCTAAAATTCAACATTTTTCATTTATGATTTTTATTAATATCTTAGTCATTTATTATTATATCAAAATAAGAATTATATATTTTTTAGGTACTTTTTCGAGATGAACGAATTCAATTTACAGATTTTTTCTTTTTTCTCTCTGCATTAATAAAAGAGATACATCACTAAGTTTTTTTTTCAGTTTTTGGCATAAGTTTGTCTCGAAAAAAGATCTGGAGAACGGTCCATCGTTTTTTTTCTATCTCTTCTAATAACAGAGATTCCGTATTGTAACAGCCAATTTGGGCCACCCAGAGCACAAAGTTTTCTAAATTCTTTTGTGAGGAAATTATCTCATATAGTTTTATAAATTAATTTTAAACACTATATAAACCAATTATAGTGGTTAAAAACATAGTAAGTGTTTTATTCACTGTTCATTATGATATACCACGTATTAACGGTCGTAAGCATCATTATGAATTTATTTTGAATTAATGCTTTCCCGGAATGCAGATAATTTGATGTGCGATAGCGCAAGGATATATCAACGACATTGTCCACAGGTATAACGTTTTGTTACTTCAGATGTACTTCAAGGTTCTCACATTGGTCCGATCTAAATCTTATTATTTCTTAACGATCTTATAGACGTTGTGATATTTAGAAAGTGTCTAATATATTTAAATGATTTTAATATTTATCAAATGATTCTGTAGAAGACTGTTAAATAGTACAAAATAATTAATAATATTAATAGATAGTGTTATGTTAACCGTTTTACTTTAAATTTTGACAGATGCAATGTTATATAGCTTTTATACTTAATATATAACAATTTTTATTATTGATGCAAAAGTAAATTTGGTATCTAGGGAAGTAAACCAAGCATATTTTATGTTATCTTCCATTATCTAATTTGTACAATTGTTTTTTTATACATTTACATTTCATAATTAAATTATTGTTTATGTGTGCTATATTTGTATTTTTTAAGTATAATCGAAAAATGAAATGACAATATTTTAATAATTATTTTATTATTATTATTAAGATATTTTATGGTACTTTTTCACAATATGTATTATCTTAATAAAAAGCTATTAAACTTTTCTTTTTTTATTAAAGGCAGCATATATGAATATAAATAAAATTAATATTAAACTATAGAAAAGATCATTTGTCTCTGTAATTTATAGGGAAACACGTAGACAGATCGTAAACTAAGGATTCCTCTTACTCTCCACAAAACGCAGGGAAACTTTACTGTTCTTGTTCCTGTAGCACTTTACCCCTTTATGTAGCTCGTCTATCACCGAAAGTGGCCTGTCAGTATCGGCGAAATACGCCTGGAACTTTCCCTCATACCCATCTGCGCCTCTATTTACTCAAAATAACATATACACATGTACATACGCCCACCCCCTACAAGTCTTCATTATTCTACAGACAGACAAATCAAAAGCAAATCACTCAACCTAACCAAAAGCTTCATACCAGATATAAATTATGACGTAGTGTCTCTTTTTTGTGTTTTTTTTAACGTTTTGTTTGTTGCCAGTTTTGATTAATAATTACGAAACGCTGGCAAGAGAAAAAAGCTCACCAGCCGGCATTGTTGTACCAGATAACATCCTTCTACGCGGAACGATAAATCATCCCTTATAACACTGAAATGTCGCATTTATCTTACACAATTAAAACGTGTTTTTGTGGAAACTTTAATCTTCGCGACACGCTGCCCGTGTACGAGCATGTGCGTGTCCCTCTTGATTATAATCTTACATTAATTGCAATTATGTTTATTACAACAGAACGTGAATATCATACGACACAGAATACACGTCACACGGTAGATCATAATGAAGGTATAATAAAATATGAAATTTGCAAATAATTACTTGTAACGTATTTATATTCACAACCATAAAAAAATATATTGTTAGTCGTATCCATGTTACTGGGTTAACAGTTTTACATCATAAAAAATATGTTGAAAATATTCACACAATTTTAATATAAAAGAGGACGGGTGGAGTTCTCTTCATCGATGGATCTTCTACTCAAACCCATGACTGTACACCATTAATTCTGCTTATAATATCTTCTGTATCCTTTTCTTTTTTTATGATTGAATAAAGCATCTTTCAGTCTTTTATAAGACATATTTTTGTTTTTATATTTTTAGTTTTATAAGTTTTCAGTATTATACTTGCGAGTGTAAAATTTTAAAATGTACAAATTTTGAAGTGATTATTTCTTTATGGTAAAATTTTCAACATTCACTGGTTACTGATTCATTTCTTTATATTTTTGAAAATTATTGGCAGTCATTTTATTAGTTCTTTATATTTTGGTTTTATTGAACATCCAATTAGAATGGTTTTAACATTTTCCTTCACATTTAAATATTTTAAATTACTGGTATTACCATGTTTTGGTTAAAACTTTTATAATACTATAAGGGTGTCCCACCGAAACCGCATATCAAAAGTTTATGGACTTCTAGTGAATGTATTTTTATGAAATTTTCATGGTCTATGTAATCAAGTGTGCTTTATTCAATTAGAATATTTTCAAGATTCAATACAATTTTTTTTAATACGTATTTAGATTCTACAAAGAAAGTATATGGCTATGATTTTACAGAATTTCAAGAGAACAATCCTCATGGACTTTTTGCTGATAGGAAGAACTATCAGGGGGCAGTCTACAGTGAATTACTAGACCAATTCGAAGGAGAGACAGACATATTTGCCTGAGAAAAAAATCCGTTTTACCACGATATGGCACAAGCATATCCAATATTCCAACAGGAAATTTCGCGGCCAAATTGCAGTACTATTTCCAAAGACTCCGGGATATTAAGCTCATTGTCCTTGTTAAAATTATACAAGATTTTGAAACTATTTATGACTGAAAATTGATGTTTTTATTTTAGACAATGATTTTAGAAACTGCTGGAGTCTTGATTGAGGCAGAATGCTTGAAAATATTCGAAAAATCGAGATAAAATACTTCGTCCTGGTGTCTTACATACCATATACCCTCACTATTGCATACATATAAGATTAAAAAAATAAATCTTATATTACACTTACATATCTTGAAAAGAATAACAATCAGATACCATATAATTTTCGAAAACAGAATTATCAAGTGGCCTTTAATTTTTTTGGAAAATTATTACACATAATATTTAATGCAAAAGACCGAACCTTTTAAAAAGTTTAGATGTTCTCTATGAGATCCCCTTCTGTAAGTGGTATAAGCACTTAAGAGAATAATATTATGAACAGATGAAACGCAATTCAAGTCAAGAGAATCCACGATAAGTTTCAAAGAAAAAACTATAAATTAAATTTTGGTTTAATGTATGGATCAAGAATTCTCGGTTCATATATTTTTGAAAAGACACTAAGTGGAAATGATTACTTTCATTTTCTCCAGAAAACAGTTGAAGATATACTCGATGATTTAAATGTATCATTACGGGCAAGAAGAAGATTATTCTAATAATTGCAGAACTGTTAAACTTTATGATGTTTTTTTTTTCATCTTTTTGTATATCTTTAAAAATAATCATTATAATATTTATTGCTATATTATAAACAACTGCAAATTTTTTACTTTTAATGTTTTTCATTGTTATCTATTTTTGCTTTTCCTATATAGGGAAAGTATTGTTTTCGTGAAAACTTTCCAAAATTTTTATTTAACGGAAATATGGGTTTTGTGTGTGTCTGTCTCAAAAAGTCAATTGTTATTAAAAAAAAAAATAATAATTTTTGAAACTTTTTAGACTAATTCCGGCTTAACTACAAACTAATAATATTTGTTTGTTCCGATGTGTAGTCTCCGGCGATATATTTTAGGGAACGCGAGGTCAGTCACTAAATAATACGATGTGTGTGGGTGTGTCTCATTATCGTTCTCCTTTTATCATCGTCTGTTGAAAATAAAATCACATTACGTGCCTAGACAGTTCGATGTTTAAAAAGACGGCGGCAAGATGGCGTGTGTGCGCGTGTATGTGGAGTGTCCAATTAAAGTTTATGCAAGCCGCTGTTCTCTCTCCAACTTTGTCACCGAGGAAATTCATCGTCTGTTGAAAATAAAATCACGGCCTTACGTGTCAGGACAGTTCGATGTTTTCTTGTCTCGACGACGACACGCCCAAGTAGCAAAAAGGTGGTGATGTTACTCTTCACCTAATATTAATATCTCTTTCCACCAAAAGTGTAGCACAACAGACATCTACTTTATAGATATATTGTATTAAATCATCATATTTTGGCCCCAGGAATCTGTGATCCAGCCACTTCCCACCATGACGGGACATCCTGAATACACAATAATATCTGTATGTTAAGATAATATATCAAATTTGAAAATATTTTTTATGAGTAGCTAAAATATCGATTTATCCATTATTTTATTCTTTCTGTATATCAAGTATTATTATTATTATTATTGTAAATAAAACACAGAAACTACTACTTGTAACTTTTTCTCAACGAAGGTAGAAATATTTATAACCTGCTTTCAGTTCTCTAATTTTAATCTAAATAATATGAGAATTATGATAAACATAGAAGAAAAATGCAATTTGCAGATGATACAGCCGTAATTTCCCACGCACCCACCGTTCCTAAAGCTCTTCAATCCCACCAGCAGCAAATTAACTCCCTGCAACACTGGTTTGCTAAATGGCGAATTAAAATCAATCCCCACAAATCCCAGCTCCTAATTCGATATCACCGTAACAATAATCCTACACACGATATTCATATCTCCAACATAACTGTTCTACATCTTCTACATCCATAAAATACCTAGGCATTACCATAGATCGAAAAGTCAATTTCAAACACCATACAGCTTCAAATAAAACAAAAATCATAGCTAGAGCCAAAATGTTCAGAAACCTAACTTACAAAAAGAACGGCATATCTATAAAAACAGCGGTTAAAATATATAAAATGCTCGACTATGGTAATGTCCTTTTCTCCAACTCCTGCAATCCACAATATCCAAGTTAGCGAGCGATCCTCCCTAAGAACTTTAACCAAAATCCGCCACCCCAGTAATCCTCTACACAATCCGTCTAACCAACTCATATATGACTCTACCTCTGTTATCCCCATCAAGGAACGTCTTCTATACTTAAGTGAAACATTTTCCAAAAATCCCTTCAACCATCACATCCTTACCCTCTACTGCTTACGCAGAAATCCTAACCTAATCCCAAAATTCAAAACACCTCCATTTACTACTTTCGAATTCATCACATCACATCATCCATCATCATCATCAGAGACAGACTGACGTGACACATCGACAAGGACAAATCAGGGCTGAAAGACCGCCGGTCGATAGCCATTTAACAGACTAACATCCTAACACGCATATCATCATAAATGTATTATATTTGTCTTATCTGTATTTTTTTTGTCTGTTAATAAAGATGTATATATATATAGAAGTAAAATAAAAAGTGTATGATTTTAAAACATTGAACAAATGACAATAGCTTAGTTCTATTATCAGCATTGAGTTCGTATCGAAATTATAAGCTATTTCTATGCATTTCCTTCCAAGAACCTTTTCTTACTCTTAATATACAAAGTGAACAAGGTTAATAACTGACATAGTGCGGTCTTCTGTGACCAATTAAAGTTGTTCTTCGGGTAAAAATTTAGTATTTTAAAAACGAAATTTAAAATACTGACAATATGTCACTTCTATCTAAAAGGTACATCTTATGTTATAACTTTTTTGGTAATGAAGGTAGAAACATCTACAAACTACTTTCTATGTTTTACTTCTTATGTCAGTAAGGTAAATAACTTAGATTTTATTAATATTGAGTCAGAAACTAAAAGTACAAAATCTTACAACTTTAAAGTACAGTACTGAAGAACAAGTTCATATTATTAAAAGACAAGTTGACTGGATCAATTACTAGCATAGTGCAGTCCTAAATGAACTTCTTCAAATCAATGGTGGACGCGATGAAGTATTTCAACGACGTGGAAAAAACATACATTTGTACATATTTTGAAAAATGTAACCATATATGAGAATATCTGCTCCATAATACTGTAACAATACTCGTTAATTTTCTATAACACTAATTTTCAGAGAATATATTTAATTAGTTGAATATTCTTGGAAAACGATACATGAGTCTGTCATAAACTTACACATAACGTTTTGTCTATTTCTTTGCACGTTTATGAGTACGTAATGACGTGTAACTGAAATATCGAAGTTTTGGTAGATGTCAAAATGTGTCCAACACACTCATAAGTTCATCTTTTACTCCAAGTATATATCTTTGATGCTAGTATCGCTTTAGAAATGTTACGACCGACGCGTTGCCGCTTCTTACCCATACAATTTCGGGGGTTAGAATTTAAATAACATGTCGTGTTTTTTTATTGTTAATGTTAATAAAAATGGGTAATCAAACCAATGTTCAATATTTGGCCTAATAATGAAATATGTGACACAGGAAATCGAATAAATCTCTATCAGGAATTCGATTGGTAGAGGAATTAATAATGACTTTGAACAAACAACAGTTCGGATAATAAAAATACACTCCTGCGTATAATAACATAATTTAGCAGGGCAACGTTACCTACTATATTTTTTTACTTAAACGTTAAAAACTTTAAATGTTAAAGATTGCAAAATATTATTAATGAATGAAATACTCTTTTTTTTTTTAATGTCATACTAACTTTCCAATATTTAATATCATGACTAACATAATACATTTTATTATAGGTATTACTTCAACGGAAAAATCATAAATAATAAAAAAAAAACTAATATTTGTGCATAAGTTCTAGCTACTGACGAGATTATAAATTTTATGTGTAGTGATAACAATAAATTTCATCTATTTGACTCAGATAGTTCAGAAACAAATATAACATATACAAGGTGAGTTTTTTAGATGTACCCAATAAAGAATGAAGAAGTATAGTTATTTTAGGAGGCGAATAATATTCCACTTACAAGGTTTTTAAAAAAGTCAAGGGTAACTAGATATTTTGAAAAAAGTAAAAAGTATCCATTTTTTAAAATCAATATATCTCGGTTATTATGACAGAGAGAAAAAATCATAAAGGACAAAGGTGTAGATAACTTTACGCACATTAATAAAATATATTCAGAAAATCATCGCCACTACTTTCCGAGATATAACACAAACCTATATTATTTTTAAATGGAAATCATATTTGGCTATGTATAAAAAGTAAAAGTAGACCAATTGCAGTTTTTTTTAAATAATAACAAAATTGTAATTAAATAAATAAATATGAGACATATTTTAATACTACAATATATTCTCAAAGGGTGCAATATTATTAATAATAATAAATTACAGTAATACTGCCATAAATAAATTATTGGTATAATCTAACCAACAAATAATCTTAAAGATACTTCAACACATCAATTGAAGTCAAATAGTGCAGACACAGTAATCATGCTGATATTTCGGCTAGTGGTCCAAATTTTGAGATTGATTTTAAACCTGACTAGTGCTACTCTGCTAGTAACTAATATTAAATAATATTAATAAAAGGATTACAATTAATTATAATTAATAACAAAAATAATAATACAAAATCAAAGCATCTTTTGCGAAACAACATAAAAATCAAATTAAGTAAATAATTCCGTTACGTATTAGTTACATACATTTTAATAAACTCAGATTAAAACACTTACACTTTCTTTACAAATAGTTTTTATTATTTATTCGTGAAAAAAGTGTTAGAGTTTTATTCCAATATTATTAAATAAATCTTCAGGTAACTCAAGAACAAGTTTCTACGTACAACTTTTACTAAACATTTTTACCAAAACAAAAAAATGAAACCAAGAAACAATGCAATTCAAATTTTGAGAATGAGATATTGAATCCAAAAATATTCATAGATATTTAGAAAGAAATGTTAGGCATGAAAATAATGGAATAAGTATTAAATTACTACTTCCAAAAAATAGTAACTAAAGTAAGTTCACCTACGTTCAAAAATGTGAATATAAAAAATAAACTTGTGCCTTAGATAAAAGCAAAATTATTTCTAAATTAAATGTTAAAGTACAATCGAAATAAAACTAGTAATTCATACATCAGAGAGAAAACAACATATTTATTTGGACAAACAAAAATACATTTAGATCGAATACATTTTAATTTAAAATAAGGGTTAGTCCGTCGGTCGGGCTATCTACCTTTGGTCTTTCTGCCCTCATACATGAATATTCATCAAAAGAATATATTTCATTTTTAGGTCTTTTAGATGACATAGCTTTTAAAGCAAAAAATTTGAAAATCACAAATGAAAAAACACAAAAGGGAACTCATAGTTAATGCTTGTAGTAACACAATAAGGAATGTTTCCAGACCTTTTCTAAGCTATCGACAAATAATAAATCAAATGTGAAATTTAATGATTTCTTAAATCGTAAAAGGATTGATTACGTGGAAGCTGGAGCAAAAATGATCATATTAATAAAACCTTTAAAGTATCTAGTTTAGAAATGCATCTTGGCATATCATTAAAGGCAGCTAGTGATGAATTAACTCTCTCTAAATATTAGAAGAAAGTTCCAGTTTCAAATATAATTCACCAAATGAATAAGAAACTTATTGAATATCCAATTCATTATGGAATCTATTATTAACAAGGATTGCAAGAAAAAATTAAATTAACCGTTTCTATTGCCACCAGTTATTGATATCAAGAAATTTAGAGATAGAGTAATGAAACTTGTTATAAGAAGCAAAATTTAATAACAATTGTAAAAATAGATAATTACAAAATTAATAATAAAATTAACTACACAAATTTACAAACACCCTAAGAAAATCTGAACATTTTTTTACCAGGATTGTCAACAGTGGAGAAGGATCTAGAAAACGAGTCATCTTAGTACCAAAAGATTAAGATGACTTCATAGAGATGAACTTGAAATTAAATAATGCATATGAATTTGTAACCTTTACTATTTAATGGAGCAAAAATGATACAGCCATTAAAGAGTTAGTAAAGAAAATCACGTTAGAAAATCCACTACAATATTTTTTATTTTTGTCAAAAATCAGCAAGATTACTAAAATACCTATTCTTATATAAGTTTTAATTTTATTATTATCGGATATAAAAATTTTGGTTTTAGATTTTTCTATGATAAAGTCTATGAAATATTTAATAATATTGTTCTAGTAGATTTTATATTTATCTAAACTTTCAGTACTCCATCTTTTATTTTTTGAAATTGGTCATAATCATCTTAGGTGACTTCAAAATGGATATATCCGTTTATATTTCGCCTTGGAAATTAATTACAAAAATAATACGATTTCATAGACTAAGACATAAAACACAGGTTTTATTATTTTAGAATTATGACTTTTTAGAAATGAGAATTAAATTAAAATTGTTCACAAATAGTATTTTGACATAATTTTCTGATATAATAAATATGTAATTGATTATAACGATAACGATTATTTATTTACTAATAATATCGGCTCGAGGAGGCTGCTACTTGGTGAAATTTCATTATATACGTTGTAAATGAAATTGCGTTTCATTTACTTCATAAAGAAATAATTAATTTAATTTAATATCGGACTACACATAATGTATTTTTTTATGAATTAATGTCATGCATTATTTTACGACAGATATGATGAAGGAAATCTACATAAACTTCATATATACAATGTAAATGGGTAATGCTCAGATTTAAGTAATAATATTTTGATAATTACATATAGATTTTTTTTTAATTGACATTCTTTGGAATAAAATCGACGAATTAATTTTTGTAGACATTAATTATTATTCCTCATCAACAACAGCTACGGTCCGGTTTCGATTTTTTGTATCTCATCAGCGTAGCGCAGTTACAGACAGGGAATTGAGATTCACTTAGGAGATATTTAACTCTCCGCGATATTATCATAAAGGTACCATCTATTGTCTATACGTTGCACTAGATCCCAAATGGGTGGATATCCACCGGCATTGAAGAGATTTGTCAACAGCGACAATTATAACAATAATAATGTAAACATTAATTATTGTTCCCCGTCAACGTGCAACGTTTAGACAATAGATGGCACCTTTATGGTAATATCGTATCGATCATGTTTGTAGATTTATCACACTTAATTCATTCAAAAACTTTTCCCCTGAGTTTATTTGGCAGAAAAAAATACATTCAAACCTGTATTGCTTTGATGTCTTTACTATTTGTAACACGCAGATTACTTTTTCTTAATATAATATCTGTCGTGGTATTAGCCAGAGAAGAAATTATTTCAATAAGTGATTTGTTTTGTAGCCTTAATAAGGACTTGATCATCATAATATATTATCAAATAGATTCAAATTAATATTGCCTTGATCATAATAAATAATTAAACTTTATTGGAAAGTGGTGAATGTGATTGGAATGTGGTGATTTGAATGATAATTTAAAAACCTTAATCCTAAACGAAACTTTATCGCAATAATTTCAAAAACAGCATTTCTATAAAAAAGCAATGCCCGCAATCAATAATACTAAATAAATATCGCACGGGGTCATGTTGAGTGAATCGGTAATAACAGGTTCTTTATGGTCTGCAGGAATTGAATAGATGAATGTTATTGCCGTCGTCTCTAAAAAGTTTTCCTTTGTAGATTCACATTCGAGCGATACCGAGGTGTCAGGAAATAATGAAGGCTCATTGTAGCGATGACGTCAGGGGGTAGATCAATGCCCGAAGAGGCGGAAGAAATAAGGAAATACCCCTGAAAATGTACAGGGCAGGAGGGGGTTCTTCTGGTATTACTCGGCTAATGGAGGCAAGAGGAAAAACGTGTGAAATGTTCTCTGCACTTTGAAATATCTCGGCGGTATTCAGTAGACAGAACACAAATATAAATAGAGGCATCTTGAGAGGCGTATTCTCTTCATTTCGCTTATAAAATGGGGCACGCCGCCATTCATTCTTGCACGTAACACAATCCGGACGATTTCTCATTAAACATTTGGCACGCATACAGCCCGCCCTTAATTGGTAAACTCGTTTCGTTCGGTACATGCAAACAGCTGGATTATTATAAACCTCTAAATTTTTAGACGATTAACATTTTTTTACGAGTCAAAGAATTATATATATATATATATATATATATATATATATATATAAATGTGTGTGTGTCTCATTAATCGCTCCCTATCTATAAATTTAAATTTAAATAAAACAAATTGTGTATGAGATATTATCGAATTTTTTATTCGTCTGAAGGACTATCGATGACATTAGGTATAAATGCATCCGAAATGTCAAATTTTCGATGATTCTGGCGCATAAAATTGGCTAAATTTCTCCGATAGCATGGTTTATATTGGGTTTGAGGGCCACTGTGGTTTGTGACAGGCATAGACCTGCGACTAAAAAATGGGATTAAATCGCACGATCTCAGGCCAAAAAATGTTGGTAACCATCGACCTATAGCGATGAGGATGATGGTATGACCAACGCCGTTCTTAAAGAAATACGGACCGAAGACGCCGCCAGCCCAAAATCCACATCAATCAGTGACTTTCTTATTCATTCCGAAATAAGCGAAGCGCGCGGAACGTTGCCTGAATAGAGCACAGATTTTGATAAAATAATTTTATCATTTGTACGTATTGTTGAACGCTTTATCCGTCAATGGTGATTTAGCAAAACAACTTGAATTGAATTAAAAATTTAAATATTAATTTATATCATTATACCATATTTTGATCTTATTAATCTGTAATTCAGTCATTTGCCGATATTAACGGGACACCCTGGATATGTTTTAAAAAAATACTCAATGTGAGTCCCTCGCATCCTTAGTAATGAACACAAAGCCACAAAACCACGTGTGCGGCTACAGTACTAAGATTTTTAACGTTATTCTCTTATTTTCTTGAAGGATACTCTTTCTTGAGTCGCGTAGTCACTGGTGACGAAGCATGGGTGTATTAGGCAACACCTGAAAGAAACAATCAGTTGAATGACAACATTCACCAAACAAACCCAAAAAAATCAGAACGGTAATGTCTACCGGAAAATAAAGGCAACCATTTTCTGGGATTGGCGAGGTGTACTGCTCATTAGTTTAATTATCTGTAAAGACACTATCAATGCTGATGAACTGTAATTTTCACTTTTAAATGGCGAAGTCTAAATTGTTTTGTGATTATTTATGATTAGGCCTATGTATTATTTCTCTGGTGTGGGGCGGTTGTGTGTGTCTGCTATGTAAAGAGCGGTATGTGAATTTGGAATTTTGAGTTGCGATTTTCTTCCGTTATTGAAGCGATATATATGAACTGAGTTACTGCTTGAAATAACGTTTGTTTAAATATTCACCTATGCAGGCACACACAACTGTTGTGCTAAAATTGTGATTGTCGGTGATTGCCTTGTGTTCGTCCGTAAATTAATGTCCCTTCGTTACGAAGCGCGCTTCTGCACCGCGGGTTAGTCCTGTGTAGAATTGCGATTTGATCTCGTGCATGGTTTTGCTCTGTAATGGCACCATTGTTTAACGTATCGTGTTTTTGGTTTTATAATTTCGTAGTTATTAACTCGTAGAGACGATAGATCCCGTATTTCCTTGCACTTGCGCAGAGTCTTACATATCGTTATTCATTGCATAGACACGTAGGGCCTCATTATAGAAAATATGACTGCTGCTGCTGAAATCGGCTCCAATATCCGTCTACAACCAAGTGGTAGGGAAACTGCCGTTATAGAAAGTTCAACCAACATCAAGCCAGCCAGGGACGAGCAGCACGTACTACCACCATTGCGCCCCCTGTTTGAAAACACTGCTTAATCATGGGCATGGCATGCTAACCCTCGCTAACCTACAACACCCCACACGAGACAGGACTAAAGAATTGGTAACATCACTTCCGTTTTCGAACGAGCCGATACAGCCGTCCTACGATCCCCGATACCGTGGAAGAAAACGCTTCATTCATTAGTTTTTGCATTTTGGTGGCTATCAATTAAGCTGTAAATTAAATTTCCCTTGCCTCCTTATTAGTATGCTTAGCTCTTAATTAATTATTTTGTCATTGTACCCTTGCACGTATTTTTGTTTTTAAATACACGGTTATTAAGTTGAATATTCCTAGTTATTTGTTACTATCCTAATATTTGATAAGTTTTTTCCAATTTCTGTCACTTCGGTGGCTGGCACCTAGGTCAATGCTGAAAAAAAAATGTAGGTATATATTTGAGTGCGAACCCCGAAATAAATTAACCCTAGCTGCATGCAAGTGTATCCAGAATATTATGCAACATTATAGAAATCACAGTGGGCGAATCAAAATTGATGGCGAAGTCTGTGGTCCAGGAGGTGTCACGTCAATTCCAGGCGTTATACTGCCCGCATAACCCAACAAGTTGTGCAACAATTCAATTAGGAAACTTTCAACTATACACCCTATGGTCTAGATTTGGCTCCTTCAGATTATTATTTGTTTACAAAACTCAGGGACTTCTTAGCAGCAAAGAAATTTAAAAGTGATTGATTTAAAAGAACTGAAAGAAACTCTGATTACATATTTTAATAAAATGACGGCAGGAATATGACACTGTGATACAAATACTCATCACACGTTAAGACAAATGCTTAAATCTTCAAGGTCACTATGTAGAGAAGTAGTTTAATTATTCATTTCATAATATGAGAATATTTTTTATTAAACCAAATAAATAAACCAAAAACATGTGTTAAATGTAAATTAAAATGCATACAACTAAACTAAATATAAAATAAGTAAATATAATGAGTAGTAATAATAATTAAATAAATAAAAATAATAATTGTTTTTTAAACACAAACATCAATACATACTTAATAATTAAGAATCCAGAACAATTATTGAATACATCATTAATAGTAAGAGCACTGTGTGTAATAATTTCACCATACTAATCGTAAGTAAAAGTAGTACAATTAAAACAAGATTTTATAGTTACTTTTGATTAGTGCTATTTACTATATATGCTAATGATATATTTATTTATAAAAATAAAGCATAATGATTATACAAAATAGTATTATAATGTGTCAATGAAGTTTATCAGTTGTTAAAAAGTATAAAACCTATAAACTAAAATAATTGAAACAAATCAGGAGAGTCTATTCAATGAGTTCCCTTTTCACATAATGACTATTTGTTGTGGATTCCATTGAAACAGTTACTAACTACATAACTGCCGAGTAAAGACGACTACAAATACCTCTCAGTCCCTTTATTTCAGGAGAAAGGGAGCACTCCATGTTTTCAAATTGACCAACTAATACACTAACGTCTTAGTTTGGGAACAAGTTGTCTACTAAGAAATTCTGTGGCTGCTCGTCAAGTATAAAGCATTACTCAAAGCTGGAGAGAAACGAGTTCATTTGAGTTTGTGTAGAAATAAGACGTATTACCAATAGAGGCCAATCATACGGAAATACTGCAGCAGCAATAGAAAATACTAAATAAGTTTTCGATTCTGACATACAAGTTGTCTTATTTGTAATGTATCAAATTTTATCGGCGAGAGCTGCGCGACAGTTTTCTTTATATTGCTCGAATAGAAGTGGTGTATTCAAGCAATTTGAAATTTTCTCTGTGAATCTGAAATATTTTAAAAACTTTTATATTATACATCTTACTTATTAGTGTTCTGTGATGTGAGATACATCTATGAATGCAAATAATCGAAAATAATCTAGTTAAAAAAAACAAATCGTATTGTAGTATTGCAGCATATTGGATTCAGGTAATTAAAATAATGAGAAATTTGGAAATAACTCGGGTGAAATGAACACATTGAAATTCTTTGTAGCGGAACGATATCGAAGCCGTTCACTAAATTGGGCATATTGTCGGTCGTTAACAGATAGTGTTAGGATTGATTCCCGTGGGCGGAATCGTCATCGTCGTTCCCCGCTCTCTCGTTCAGTAAGCCACGTTAATGAGTTTTCTTTTTCGACGCCGCCGTCGCGGAAAATCGGACGAATTTCCACCTATCGGGGTTATCCTGTTTTTTTTTTCCGCTTTGATCGAACTTCCTTTCGCAATATGTAATCGGCGAAGCGTTTATTTACATCGCCCCTGATGGAAATATAACTTGATAATGATTGGCGGCGCGGTAAATGACGATTGATTGGGTTTCCAGGATATCCTCAGGTTATGGCCCACTTACGCATGTGGAATGTTTAGGGTTACGGCAATCAATAAATAGTCGCTAGAGGCGACTTGTTCAATATCAGACCTATGAAATGATTTCCACTGTGGTAACTGCAATTGACACAATCGCAAATAAATAAATAAATAATAAATTTTATAACGAATATATAGTATAAAGCTTTTTTGTTGGCTAAAATATAATTATACGTTTAGTTCTAGTTTATTTGCAACTTTATTTAATTGCATCCATTAAACTTAATCAATTCTAGATTTAGTTTTACTAAAATAATTAAAAATCAGAAGACAATTATTACTCCATTACAACATGGAGTCTGAATAATGTTTCAAATTTATTTATTTTTATTATACGATTGTTAATTTTTCCATCAAACATTGCGAGGACAAACATAAAAGCGATATTTTCAACCAATAAATGTTAATGCATTGACTTGAGGCAAAGACATATGATTCTTTGTTCCATCCATACATATATACAAATATTTATTTTAACTTAGAAAGTACATTAAGTATCAAATAAAAATTAGATGGAAATTAAATCAAATAAAAAAAATCAATTAAAATAGTTTAAAATAAAACCTGTTAAATAAGTATAAATCTGGTTTGCAAAATGCCGAATTAAAATAAATCCCTACAAATCTCAGCTTCTAATTCCCTATCACCGTAACAACAATCCTACACATAATATCCATATCTCCCACACAATTTTTTCCTCTTATAAGTCCATATAATACCTAGGTATTGCCATAGATCAAAAAATAAACTTTAAAAGTCACACAGCTTTAAATAAGGCAAAAAATCATTACAAGGGTCAAATGATTTGCCGCTCCTATATGACACTACCTATGTTATTCCCATCAATGAACGCCTTCTATACCTTAGTGAAAAATTTTCTAAAAACTCCTTCAACCAACACATCATTTCCCTTTACTGCTTGTGCAGAAATCCTGACCTATTCTCAAAATATAATACCCCTACATTAACAACATTCGAATTCATCAAGTCACATCATCCATTATCATTATCATCACCATTAGAGACAGACTGACGAGACATATAAAGACTGACAAATCCGGGCTGAAAGATCTCTTGTCGATAGCCATTTAACAGGCTAATCCACTAACATTATCTATCATACATGTATTATATATATTTTTGTTGTACGTAAATATAAATCAATTAACTAATCAATATTTAATCGATACCATTTTATAGTAACGGGAACTAATACAATAAACTCCATATCTAGTAATAACCTCCCATTATCTTAGTTAATATATTAAAACAAAAATTTAAGAACACTGAAATTTTGTAGTGACGTAATTCGTGTGTTAGAGCTTTGTTGAATTATGTCGCGAAAATAAAAACATCCGAATTTTGAATTAGTCGAAAAAACATACATTTTGAAGCCAAATATCTGCGTATTGGTAATAAAAATTCTAAACTAATAAACTATGTACTCTTAAACATATTAACGTTTACAGAGTTAAACTATTTAGAAAAATAAAAACTGCAAAATAGAATTTTACAGCAAAGAGATAAAATATTCCCATTAATAACGAATTTTTAATATTTTTGTTAGGGCGGCTATCGTTTTGGCGTTCCTTTTTCTTAGTTGATTTATCCCAAGTAGTTAACTTTCTTTATTTGTTTTAGAGTCATTCCTTTTTATGTTGATTGTTAGTTTGGTTGATTGCTTTTTGTCATTAAAAATTATGAATACTGTTTTTTTCATTTATTGTTAGTAGGATATTGTAATACCAAGTTTCTAGTGTTTTTATGTATGTATTAATATTTGTCTCTATGTCTTTCTGTGTTTTTCCTGTGTATATTATGCAGGTGTCATCCGCGTACATATAAGGTTTTCCTTTTAGTTCTAGTTCCATTATATCATTCGTATATATGAGATATAGTATAGGTGGTTTCCTCCTTGGGGTATTCCATATTCTGCTTCTTCTGGTTGACTTTCTGCACTATTTACCTTTGTTGTTTGTGTTCTGTTTGTAAGGTATCTTTTTATTAGGTTTTGTTATTTTCTTCTTATACCTATTGCCTTCAGTTTCATGAGTAGTTTTGGTTTTGAGATGGTGTCGAATGCCTTCTTCGTGTCTTTGTATAATGATGTTACTGTTTTTCCCCATCTAGTTCTGTATTTATGTAGTTTATGATCATAATTATCATTTATTGCTGATACTGCTTATGAGTTATGTTGAAAGGCATATTTTTTATATATAATTTTGTTTTTTTTAGTAGATGGTTTTTACTTAAATATTTTAGCAGGAGTAACAAAGCTAATAAAGAGTAAAGAACTTACAAATTGCTTTAAATATGATTCCATACTTGCTGTTAAACAGTATTGCATTTATATTTTACACCTGGGCAAGAAAATCTAATATTTTATTTCTAGCAACTATCAGTTAACTCATATAATTCAATATCTAGCAGTATTTAAGTCCGAAGAGAAGATTATTATATAAAAGCTAGTTCCAATATACAAGGACTCCTTTTTATATATCTGACAGTCGACGTTTTAATATAATATTAAACTTTTTTGAAGAGATAGTAGAGTTACTCAAAAAAATTGATGGAATAAAGTTGAAAACATTTCCATCCGATTATTTCGACTTTCGACGTCGATTAACTTAATTTGACTTTTGATAATAAAGCACAATTTTAATCTTGATCGTAGTTCGCTTAGTGATAAATTTTGTGAATGTTGACTAGAAGCGGTTGTTATTCCATACAACATTGATACTCTGAGTGAACTAGCATTGCAAGATCATTATACGACTTATCGTATCCATCCATTTAATATTGCATGATGATTGATTAAGATGGCCGTCGTGGACGACAGTTGAAAAATAGTGATCATTAAAAATAGTACTAATAGACGATATAGATATCCTATCAGTCCAAGAACCTATGGGCAAAATCAATTTTGAGACGGAATTATACGATTATTTTAAGCATTGCTGAGTGAATTAAAACTATCTAATTAACTACTTCAAGAAAAAATCTAGCGTTTGGAAATTAAAAATGAATAATTGAGAAGAGGTAAAAGTTTCTTTCATGTTGATTTTGGGTAATTCATTATATTATATGTCCATATTGTATCGCGGGTCTTCCTCTGCTTCTGCAATTATTGCCATGTCATCTGCAAATAGTATCTCTTTTATTTGTATCACCTACGTTTTCCAATATCCAATTTTTAATGTTTTCATCACTTTTTGCTTCTTTCATCGCCTTATCTAGTACTATTGTAAATAGGAGAGGACTCAGCACGCATCCTTGTTTAACCCCTTTCTTTGTTTCGAATGTCTTTGATTCTACATCAATACACAAAGCATATGTGTATTTCTCTTTTCTTTTTTATTAGTTTCTCGCTTATATGTCTTATTATAAATATCTTATCCTGAGTACTTCTTCTTCTGAACCCACACTGATTATCGTCTATTGTTTCTTCTAATTGGTCCCTGATCCTTTTTGCTAATATTATTGTTAGTATCTTTCTTGGCATGTTTGTTAATATGATTCCTCTGTAATTCCTACCATCTCGTTCACTTTCTTTCTTGTATATCGGAAGTATTATTCCCATGTTTCATTCTTTTTCTACCATTTCGTTCATTAAATCCATTATTTCTGCTATTTCTATTTCATCATTTCTGCTGTTATTTTATCTATTTCTGGTGTGTTTCCATTTTTTAATCTTTTAATTGCATCCTTTACATCTTCCTCTTCCATCTTTTCTATTGTTTCCATATTTGTCCCTTCTATTAAAGAAACAGTACTTAAATTTCATATTAACTTGAATAAATCGTTCATTATGACGACCATTCCTTTCCATATAATTTTGATACCTTGTTCTAACAGAGTTTCAAACTCTATGTAGCGTCTATTCGTTTACTAATTGTTGCACATCTATTACTTTGTGTTCCAAATTTCCCGAGTTTCTAGTGGTTTAAAACTAAACACTTCGTTTTAGTGGTACCCTATAAATAAAAGTCAAGGGGGGCAAGGTCGGGTAATCTTGCTGGCCATTGCATTGATCCATTATTTGAATTTACTCTCTTATTAAAGTTTACTCTCAACAAATGTTGCACGTTACGAGTGTTATGGGCCGGCCAACCATCTTACTGGAACCAGATGTTTTGCATGTCCTCGGGATTAATAATTTGTCTCAAAGCAGCAATTATCTCATTTATTTAGTAGCTTTAAATATCTATTACCAGTTAAATTGTAATCAAGGATGATAGGACCTATTAAGTGCCTATCTGAAACGAAAAGAAACTCAAAAAACAAAATACGTAAACAAAATTGCATACCAATTAAACCCCGTCAGACATTAAAACCAATCGAATTTGAAATCTTCCTTGATTTACCAAATGTGTGTATAAATACTCCACAATTGGTAAATTGTGTTTCATCTGTCCATAGTATTTTCTTAGGAAAATTAGCGTCATCTTCACATTTTTGAAGGTACCACCTGCTAAACTGTAATCTTCGGTGATAGTCATTATCACATAAACCTTGTACAATTGTTGGTTTGTAAGGGTGATACTTGATTTTCTTCAAAGTTCTGTGAACATTAGATTTTGAAATCGCTGTTTCTCGAACTACACAACTTACTGATGTGCTGAAATTATTTGTAACGTTCTGCAAAATATTATTTCAACGTGTATCAGCATCATTAACTACATAGTTCTTTTTTGTTCGAAGCTTCCAAAGGTTTGTAAATTGCTAGTCTTCTAAAAATTGTCATGTGTTGTTGTTTTTCTGGAAAACGCTCTGCATACCTGCTGCATGCATTTTTATTGTTTCTATTTGTTTTGAAATACAGGTCCAATATATCAACTTTTTCTTCGTTTGAATACATATGTGCCATTATCAATACTTATAAATCGTAATACTTGACAATAAATAATTACTTATCACTAACTAAAAGTAGATTTCAGCGTTTAAATTAACTTATCTCTGCAACAGTAATTGTACTTTGTCAGGTTATTGTTTCGTTTCGTTTTTTCACACTGATGTTTAATTCCGTGGCTTACTAATTTTATTGGACAGCCTGTATTTTAGTTAATAATGAAATTAAATGTCAGTATCGTTTCTTTATTTTACATTATTACATAGAATATCGTTTCACTTTCATTTGCAATTGGTGTTTAAATGCATAACCTACTAATTGCAAATTAAATAATTGCTTTAACTAAAAATTTTTCAAGCATGTTATACATCGCTGAAAAGCACTTTTAAGCACTATCTAATAAACCGAAAACCCAATATGGTCACCATTAGAAAAACGTTAATAACTTGGAAATATATGCGAATCGGGGGTTTCTGTCTACACCAAAAATTGGTCTTAAGAAAGTGTCTGAATAATGTAATAAGGTTTAATAGCGGTCGCGTTAGCCGTTATCGAGTTTTGAGGAAAATTAAAATTGGTAAATTTTGTTTTTTTTTCAAAATATCTTAAAATTGAAAAAAGTTGAAGTGAATTTGAAATGGGATTTGTTATGAGCACTGATTTCTGCAAAACATTCCCAACTTAACCGTTGATCTATATATTCTAATAACAGAGATACCAATGATGAACATCGAAATTGGGACACACTGTATATACATTATGCAAATATACATATGGAACGTATATAAAGTTTTTGTCTACTTTAAAAATTGACCAGATAAGCTAAACAAAATTACTACTACTAAAGTTTTCTTAACTATTATAATAGTAATAATAAATTGTCTTCATTTTCCAAAAATTTTACCTATAATAATGCTTAAAAAACAGGCGAAGTTCAGCTGATTTGCATTAACTGATGCTGTTCTTCCACTTAACCTGCGTTTCAACAAATGCATATTACAAAAGAGTGCATATACAGTGATAGTTATACTACACATGGCGGAAAAGAAAATATAATAAAACAAGAACTAAGATTTATACTGTGGAAATTAAAGAGGGTACTATGATTTAATAATATATTGAAAATACAAAAATAAAAACATTTTTTAAACAACTTCTATCTTAGCTAATACCTCTCTGAATATAAAAGTAATTTGCCTTGACACACATAGATAAAATCATTAAACAAAAGTTTAAATGTATTTATTTTTGTTAGTTTGAATATTATATATAATATAATAATTATTTTAATAAGATAAACATTGCTGCCTTTTCAACATCATGCTGCAAGTGGGGTTTGAGTGGAAGAACACAATTTGTTATTATGAACTCCATCCGTACTTCTTTCGTATAGAATTGACCTACGTTTTTATAATTCCATTTTATATGTATTATAAGAAAGAAGACCAAAGATGTAAATAAATAAATAAATAAAATAAAAATGATGTAACTCTAATTAATAATAAGCGGTTGATTTTTAAATTTTTATTTAACTCACTGCAAATGTTTCACCACACTGTGGTTTCTTCGGATAGATAATATACATATTATTAATTAGATATAACATGGATTTTCAACTATTTACACTGTATTTTTTAAATAAAATTACTTTATGCATTATGTTTTATCTATGCCTTTTTTTATATTGCCGCAGTGTCCCAGTTTTGGTTATATTTAATTAATATATAGTAGGAGCCTACAGCCCAATCCAAGGTATCCAAGGTTATCCACGGATCAACGGGTCGAAACCGTAATGAAGTTTCCAGCAAAGGGCGGAAATCGAAAGTGAAATAAAGTAACAGATCCCGTAGATGGCTTTAATTCCAGACCTCTGCGGACGTCAGTCAGTGTCTGGGATCGTAGGAACGGCTCGTTTACCACTAGACAAGTGGAATTGAAACAGTCGCCGATATTATTGCCCCTCGATTCAATGGAACAATGGGTAGGACACTAGGGAAGAGGGGACCAGTTTTTACACCCCCTCCTTATCCGCCAGATGCCGTCCTTCTATGTGTGTGTATGTATACAAAGGGGCATTTTATCTTATTGCTTATTCACACACTGCCCTCGATTTATGCCGGCTATCTTTATTACTGAATTCCTCCTCATCTTCGTCCGACATTTCAAGAATACAAAGGGCCCTTATTTTGATCCTAAATATATTAAGACGTTGGTATCATCATTCAAAACTAATAAAAAGTTAACGTAATACGTACCATAAAGAAACGATGTAATAGTATACAGTAATTCAAGAATAACAAAAGAAGAGACATTCACCTGACATTGCTTATATCCTTAAATAATATAGTTGTTGATTTTATTTTCAAATATATGTAATGATAAGAATTCTAGAATCATAATATGTATATTCATTTATAATTTTTGAATCAATCAACCGTAAAAAATGTATTTGAAAGCTGTTTCCGATAAACCCACCTAAAACGTAATATATTTGTCAAGATCAGTTCGTAACTGTCAAATCTATATTAAAAATGTATTTAGTTTATTGCAGTACTATAATACATAATTGGCTGCTCACAATAAAACTCATGCGACTCAATTTACCTAATACAATAACTGTATTGCGATTCGCACAGACAAATTGGAAAGTGCACATATCTTTGGCCAAATGTAGAAAGGTTCTCCACACAGAGGGTTAGGGAAATCATCAGGTAATAGCGTTAAAATTAAGTTTCATCGAGAATTGTTTATTAGGTAGGGTAATTTTACATAAGCAATTATCAATTAAATCACGCTTGTATTGTAACAATGTTTACATAAACAATACTTCCCCTATATTTCATATAAGGAAAGTAAAAAGTAGTGATATTTTTTGTAGTTTAAAAAGGGAAAAATATAAACGTGCTTTGATTATTAAGAACTCGATAATTTTTTGTCGTGTTATTTAACATTAAAACACTTGTATAAGTACGTAGACTACAAAACTAAAAACACTTAAATATTAATATAGTTCTAGCTTGATACACTCAAAGTGCACTTATTTACTGGCGTTGGTGATGTACGAGAAAGTATCCAGGCCAAGGTAATGCTGTCTCGGAAATTGAGCTACGCTGGGTACCTAATTTATGTAGGCAGAAAAAGGGACACATTAAGTGCGGCTTGATGTATGCGTAATATTTCACATCTTCGACAAAATATGCAGATACGAAAGCCGAGATGGTAATTAATTATAATAAGATTTAATATAAGCGAGGACTTGCTCCCTCATACACTTTCAATACTGACGCAGCCTAGCTTAAAGTGCGCCCTATATATGTTATTTTGGAGAGATGCTATCACTTCAAAGTCAAATACGATTAAGTGGGTTGTATTTTAGGGACGGGTGGAGTCTGAATCATACCAGATGCCAAATTATACATTTGTCCGTCACTATTTCTTATACATGTTAAAATTACAGAAAATATAATATTTTAATTACTAGTTGTATATATATGATATTCTTGAATAACAACAATTATATTGGGAATTTAAGAAGAGAGAACACCCATAATATGATGTTCGTTAGTTTAGACTTAGCTCCTTCAGATTACTATCTACCTACAAAACTCAAGGACTTGTTGGCAGGATTAAAAGAGTACGTATCTCAGTACACTGGTGGCGGAGGAATTTGAAACTGAAATATAAAAACCCGTCACACTTTACGACAAATGCCTAAATTTGCGTGGTGAATATGTAGTGATGTAGTTTAAGGTATGTATAAAACGTTAATATTTGTTTATATATACTATTTTTTATATTTCCAAACGGATACTATTTTCTGGATGGCCCTTGTACTTCAAAGTAAATGCATAGCATTTTGTTCAAATTCGAGTGATAAATAGTGATTAGTAGGTGAAGTTTTATAGTCTAAGTAGGGATTCTTAGTATTGTCCAAACCCGTAGATCTTTTTGGTTTCCAACGAAATATAAGTTCTCCAGATTGAGATAACATATATGTTAGTTGCACTGCCAAGATGCCGCAATTAGATGCTTAAGGTGACTTAATGGGTTCGGCAAATCATCCATTAATACAGGAGTTTGGAGTATAGTATCTTCTTTTCATTTCTATTATTAATATAGCTCAAGAAGTTTCAAGGGTAGTTAAACAATTTTATCATTTATGCTGTTTATATATTTGCTGAAAGCTTGTCTGATCATTCTTATTACATGACCAAAACATTATATTTCATTTCTTGACAGAAAGTTTTAATATATTTTCATAATCTATAATTTGATGTTTTATAAAGAGAGTTGTTCTTTTGCCATATCGGCTATGCTGTGCGCTTTATTCTTCCACTACTATTGTGCATGTATAAAAAATCCGCAATGCTTTACTAATTATGGTAAGATGCCAATATCTGTTCCAGATATTTAAATAATTTTATTAATATCTCCTTTTTAATGCATACATGCTTAAAGTGTCATTGAGTGTACATTTCTTATTGCAATACAACTACTATAGTAATAAATTATACCCCATTGGTTATTGGTTATATATTTTTCTATAAAATAAAATCTTATTTTGAAACGAAAAATTAATATCCAAAATTATTTTAATTGGCGGATAATCAAATATTGAAACGATATTATACGTTTCATTATGAACGCTTATATGTTTGTGGTTTATGGATATTTTAAATGATTATTTTATTAGCAATTGATTATCAGGTTATATACCCACAAAAATATTCTTAGCTCATCTATTATAGTTTTAAATGTACACATATATTTTGTAATTTAAATAATACAATGTAATGTCGTAAAGTTATCCTTTCATGCAAAGCAAAACCCTATCTTTATTATAATAAATTCTTGAAATAAAATCGCTATTTATCTGATAATTTAATTTTTATAAAGGTTAAAAGAAAATAAATTTTAATATTAAATTAAGAAGGTATAAAAATGTATAATTAACCTCTGTTAATCTAATATTTGCACAGTGATATATTTTTTAAATCGTTAGCGTAGAATAAGTTATCAAGTGAATTGATAATGACGATAAAACACACGAAACTGGAGTCGTGTTGTGTGTTATTTAGAATTAACTTATTGTGACTACTGGTTATAAAATATTTTTACAATAATTATTTGTGGTTAGAAAATAGTAAATGTTTTAATCCAGTGTAAGGCCCATTTTAACTGACAAAATATTAAATTATTCTAGAAAAACGTTTTAAAAATATATAATTATCTCTCAGTATAATTTAATATTTTATTTAAACCATTCATCTTAATAAAATATACAAATATGCCTAACAGTAATAAAGAAGCGATTAAATTATTCTGCTAAACACATTTCGTCGGGAGAGCCATTGTTATATTGTGTGTATTTATTATATTTAACTACGTAATTAAGTCCTCAAATATTTATATTCCTAAATCTATTTGTTGTTTGAATAAAAATTGAATTAAATTTTAATTTAAACTAATATTTATTATACTAAGCTAAAATAAATCCATTTATAAATTTATACAGAAATAAAACCAAATTTAACTGAAAAGTGCTACAATTCATGACGCTTATTTTCTACAAAGTTTAAAACAACATATTCTAGGCTCGATAATAAGGAACACGTTACCACACATACCTGTTAGAATTATAATTTTAAATGTGTAATACTTTTACTGAGATTAGCAGACCAAGTCACGTATTAAGTTTTGCGCATAATAGCTTTACAGTGTTGGCTTGGTTATAGCGGGAACGTGACGTTTAATTCTAAGTGAATTTTTGGGGCTGTAATTAGGGTGTGTTTATCCATATTTAATGTCCGAAGTTCCGGGTTCCCATTTTAAGGGCAGATTACCGCACTAATCCGGTTTTGATTCAGTAAAATATTCATGTGTAACTCTTCTGGTGCAACAAAAGTAGTAAATAAAGATTAGAAGCGACGGCTAACAATCAAGTTTTAGTGAGAACAGTGTTCGCCGTTACATTTTAGGTATACGTGTCTGCTGTAAGTATTTGTATTCAGGACAATAGGAACAAAGCGGGGGAGAATGCAAGACAGCAATAATGTATCATCTGGTGGTTTGTGATAGTGACAGCCTGCCTACCATCACTACTAATTGCGATCCCAGCATGCTCCCGTGCAGATACTCCCATTTTCACGTGGTGACTCGAAGACTATTCAAACCCAATGATCGAACCAGTGACACGCAAAATCACAGAATGGAATGAAAATACACAGCCGTGCCTTTGTTCATGTTTCCCCTTTAAGTTTTACGATTCGTTTTTATGTACCTTACAGTTGTAAAAAAACGCGTATTACTAGTTCGTAAAATATCAAATGTTACTGTATTTTATTCTAAATCAAATAAATTCAGACTTTTTGCAATTCTTATATGAATATTAAAACTATTATCCAAGATTCATCAAGTCAATATATTTCTATAATTTAAAGAAAATATTGACAACTTAAGTGTTAGACCACTTAAATATCAAGACGTTCCATTGCAGCTTTTTACACGACCGCAATCACTCGAGTAAGAAAAATTTATTTTTAAAGCCCCATTCATCGTATAAATTCTCGAGAAATGCTTGCGTTTCGATTTGCGGAAGTGATATTACAGAAATATGTTCGAGCAACTATTTTCGGAAAAGCCGTTAATCGGACGATGTAGGTGCTATTTATGCTCTTACAATATTCCCCATGAAAACTGTAATCGTTCGTCAAAACTTTTTATGATCGCATAAATTATAAATATAAGAAGCATGTAAGTTTATGCCAGAAACCGCACGGCAAATTTATCTTGATGTTTGCCATTAACACCTTTTTCATTAGTACCACTACTTCTTATTTGCTGAGTACGTGATAAATAATAAACAAACTAATGAATTCGAACTCACGAACGAACTTTCAGGACACGACATCAATTTTTAGAGCATTTCCTGCATAAATCATATATTTTCACTCGTATCTAGGACATTAAAATAATGAATGACTTAATTAAACAAATTATATGTATTACATATCAAAATATTTTTATTTCATTTTAGAATTAATATTTCATGATAGACTTTTATTGAATAAATTTGCTTTCATTTAAAAGAATAAAAGTATTAGAACGAAAAAATTAAAACTATAAAGCTAAATAAATAATTGAGATATAAAATAGATCGAAACCGGTCCGCTACATGTTGGCAGGGAAACAATAATTCAATAATAATGTTGATACATGACAGTTTAATGGGCTTTAATTCATTAAAAATTAGATTTAATATTGGCGCAGTTTATTAAATATGTCTATGAGATAATTACACAAAACGTAACATGGCGTTATCGATCTTGAATCGCATCAGCCTCACAACAGATTATATGAATTACAAAATATGTTTTACAAAATAAGTCAAATCCAACATATATCGTGGTTATTATAATATGAAATAAAAACATAAGTCTGGAAAATACAATGTCTAAACTATATTATGAGGTGTATAAACATGGCATATATATTACATGCATACTGCTATTTCTAGTTGGTAAATGCCATTTCTAGTTGGAGCACGTATTAGTCAAGCTGCGATATCTCAGGACAGTTATGCTGGGCGGCTGCGAGGGCAGGACTGTGTAAGGGTGATAACACACTTGTCTCGTGTGCGTGCGTTTTGTGTTCCCCCTCGGAAGCTATGTTCTTCCTGTATTTACGATCAATCCTCGCCGTTTTCGAAAACTTTATGGTCCACGATTTGTCAAACGTTAACTTTAGACGTGCGCCATTTTGCAGGCCCGATTTATACAAGGATACGTGCGACGTGTCAACGGGAATGCTATCCTTCGATAAGCGCAATAGCTTCAGATGCTGGAGAAAGGGAGGCGGACGCCGATTTATCACATGTCAATAAATACTGCACCATATAAATTGACTACAAATTCAACGTATTTCTGATACCATCTAATTGATTTGTTAATTCTTTCATTAACTGATCTAGTGGGATATTCATTTGTTGTGAATTACCTACCGAGCACATAATTCGAATTATCTTCCGAAATCATCTCATGTATATCCGTAGTTTATTTTTATAAATAGTTATTATTACAATAAAGTATCTATTGTCTAATTAAGAAGAAATAATCAATTCTATTTCTAAAGTTTCTTTTGATTCAGAATAACAGTTCTCATACACTTGTCCTAATTTTGGGAATATAAAGTATTCGATGACATCTCAGGCAATTGTTATTAAGGAATATTGATTTTTATTTACATTTGCGAAGTGTGTGTATAGTTTGATTTTATTAGATCATTTATAGGCGGTGAAAAGAAGTATCTACTGAGCTATAACCGTTAGACGTATATTGTTCGAGCCTGCATGGGGTTTAAAATATCCAGAGGCCACATACATTAAGGAAACGAACCTCCATGCAAACGCGAAAGTGAGGAAAAATAAGAGAAAACGGGCGAGAACTGCGTTGATTTCCTTAATGCCGAAGCGAATAAGTATGGGGAAGCCATAAAATGTAATTTATGTTAGCCAGTTTGAGTTATATGTTACCCGATAAATTTAAATGCATATACGGCGTATTCTCGCAATAAAAATAAGACTACTGAACATGTAACTCTTACAATACTTTATTATATGTAGTTTTCAGCTTTTTAGTATTTTCACATGAGATAATTTAAATATAAAATGTTGTTTATACTTGTTAAATCCTTAAAATCGTGCTCATCTATCTACCATTTATAGAATAATGAGTATCTACATACAATCCACGACATAGATTGTCAACAAGTTGAGCAGATAAAAAGCGTGTATTCATATCTTTATTGTAGCGCAAGTAAGTAGTAAGTATATTGAGTAGACAATAAACAAGGCGCAATTTTAAATATGCGAGACTACCCTTCATCAAGTTATATTTAAAGCACAATGTCAAATTTATTAAATATTATACCCAAATCTTTAGTTACGTTTAATCGACCAAAACCATTGTTTGTTATACTGTAATCATATGTGAGTTATGATTTTGCATTTAAAGATGTAATCAATCAATAAATTTAACACTATAGCAGTTTATAAAATGCGCTAATTCGTTTTGCAACAATCGGTACTCATTAATCACTTTATTTTATTTAAAAAACTCATCACAAGCAATAAATGGCATAATCAATGGTTTCAACAAATTAACGTATTGTTGTCAAACCCTGAGGAAATCTACAAGAAAAGTTTTATTGTTTATAATTGTTTTTAAAGTGATTTAAAGTATATTTTAAGTCAAGTTGTTGGTTGATCATACAAAAGACGGTAAAATCTAAAAAGAAACATATATATAATTTAGATTATAAGAATTTTGGACCAAATTCCACCTTTGTAGGATTAGGAGGTTGGTCGGTTTATCGGTTAATTCTTGACGATTTTTTGAGCTTCAGAAATATATTAAATATAACTGATAATATTTAGTATGATTTAGAAAATATCTATTGTATAAACCAAAGTTCACAAAATAATTAAGTTAGTAGTAGTAGTAGTAGTAGTGTTAGGCTATCGACCACGTGGTCCTTCCGCCATGTGTCATTTGTGTATTTGTGTGTGTGTAAATGAGCTTGTTACTTTAAAGGATCGCCCCCGTCACTCTAAAGCACCATTAATTGTATCCCAATGGTGAATGGTACCGGTCACCCATCCGACTACTGACCCGAATCAACGTTGCTGCACGTCAGTTCGGGGCCGTAACCGATGCGCCACCACCGGCGTGTAAATTAAGTTATTATTCATCAAAATTTAATCTTTTTATGTGCACATTCAACCACTATTATAGTTATATTATTATATTACTAATTTTATTGTACGCTTATTAAGGTTGTTTCTTCGATGTCATTTACCTAGCGGTTGTTACAAACAATCATTTAACACTTACTTTCATTACTCTAAATTTTGGTAAGATCATAACTACATATTATATCAAATAAAAATATATTGTACTTGATAAAGAAAAGCACTTTTTATGTTCCATATTTTTATTTTGAGTTTCCTGAAATGTGTATCGAACTTTCATATTTATTATTATTATTAGTGCTTTTCTTCATCAAATTTATACATTCGGTTCCATCAATAATGTAGGACAAGAAGCATTACCTAAAAATATAAAAATATATACTTCACTGTTTATTTATTAGTGATTGAAGTTTCGATCAAACATTACAATTTTAACACAATCTTGTGACATTACAATGAACACACAAAAAACACTGCTTCATCTCTCTGTCTTCTCCGTCTTCGCCTCTGGATTGGTAGGTATGATCTTCATCTCGAGCTATCGGTATTGAGAGCTTGCTTGGGGATTTCCATTATTTTTGTAGTTGTGTCTACGACACTCTTTCATTAATTAGTAAATGTTTCATTTTCAGTTGGTATGTATTTTTACACATTGCACTCGTATGTCCCTCTACGAGGGACATCACTCGTTTTGCCGTTGCGATCGTATGTCCCCATACAGGGGACATCGAATCTCTACGCTCTTATGTCGCCCTATTGGCACTAAATACTTCATATTTTATCTTTTGTAGGTATATATCTGTCATCAAGTGGATAAATTAGCGGCAGGGGGTTTTTATTCCGGTTTATGTAAGCAAAATATTATGGTCGCTCGAGTTTATATAAAATAAATAAATTCAATAAAATGAATGCGTTATTGATCATCCGGATATGTTTATATTGTATTAAATTTTTTAAATTAAGACGTTCACTTTTGGTTTACAAATTTATTTTAGTATCATAACGAACACCAACCGAGACAGTTTTGTGTTATAGTTATATAATACTATTACTTTATAATTTTTATGCTCGCAATGCCTAAGTGACATTTACAAGGCAACATTGAAAATTAATTTGAGAGCAGAGACGACGAATTTTATATGGACTATTATGACCGAGAATTAGAGTGCAATTAAAGTAGTAACGAAGGCTGCAGTGAAGAAGCTGCAGAAAATAATACTAGTGTAGTGACATTATAGTTACCAAAAGAAATTGGGCATTACCTTTACCCAGTACAAACAGCAGCGACGACGACGCAAGTCACGATGCAAGAGAAGAGAATTATTGGATAATGTGCCGCACATGATAGATTTTACTTCTGGGGATGATGCTGAAGGACCACAGATTCCTGACAATCATTAGATTGCAGTGTCTTATTAGGAGCCCTACAACCTTCCGTAGGTTGTCTTTGGACAGTTGCATACAGTATTTGGCTCTAAGATTTTGAGATGTTCACCTCCTCCGTTGCTTACAAGCTATCTTTTTGTTGCGCATAGCCTTATAACAATAATAATATAATAATAATATATATTTGATATTAAAGTCATTACAAACGGATATATAAGTCAGAATAAATATAAATAGAAATCACATACAGATTGAAATACACAACACGTTAAAAATTATATAATTTTTCAGTTCAGGTATTCGTGCACAGAATAATAACTTTTTTCTACTAACAATGCTTTGATTTTTAATTTAAATTGTTTCAAATTTAGGTTTTGAATGCTTTTAGGTAAATGCAAACAGTTTTCTACCCATGTAACTTGGTGCTTTTTCATATTTTGTTGTTTTATGTTGTTCTATAACAAAATTAGTTGCATTTCTTGTATTATAGCGGTGAAAATCTTGTTTTTTCGCATATTTGTGAGCATTATTATTCTTAGTTAAAATTAGCATTTTTAAAATATAAATAGATGGGACTGTTAAAATTTTATTATTTAAAAATATTTATTTGTAGGAATCAGAGGTTTTAAAATTATATATAAGCCGTAATATCCTTTTTTGGGCAATAAATACTCTTGTACTTGAGGTTGTATTTCCCCATATAGTGATATTGTAACAGATATGAGAGTAAGCTAGATTATAATATATATTTAGTAAAGCATTCTGATCATAAAATGTAATAAAAACCTTTAGTTCGTTGTAGAAAATTAAATAATAAATTTAAAAATACGAAAACATTTCGTGAATCTACAACAATGAGTCTTACTAAGACTACAAAACAAATTAATTTGAAACAACTACTTCTCTAGCTAATACTTCGACAGACATTGAATTGTTGTTTTGTAGTCTTAGTAAGACTCATTGTTGTAGATTCACGAAATGTTTTCGCATTCTGATCAATTGTATTTCTTAGTTTGAATATTGCATAGTACGCTTTATTAAGTTTTTTGGACAGGTTATCAGTGTGGATTTTCCATCTCAGCGTATAATCAACATCTACACCTAAAAATTTAGTATGATTTTGAGATTGAAGTATCATATTATTACTTATAATGGATATATGATTTACTCATTGACTATGGAGGCTTCTACTTCACTATACATATTAAATCACAAATTAAACACAATAATTACTTTGTTTTGTTCGGTTTGAAAATGATACGTGAATGTATTGAAACCATTGGTCACCATATAAATAAATAACTGTTATACAAAACAAAGTAATTATTGTGTTTAATTTGTGATATATGATTTTCTAATTTACAATTTTTAAAATGAATGCATACCGTCTTGTTAGCATTAAGGAGAGATTAATTTTATTACAATATTCATATACTTTTGAACCAGCTACATGCACACCTTTATCCATGCATTTATATACATGATCTACACCATTTAAGTTAATTATTGTATTGAAATTTAATTGATTACAAAACTCAAACAATGCCTCAAGATTATGATTTGTTAATCTTCGGTGGTATGTATCGTCAGAGTTTTCATTTGACTTAGTTATGTTGTTAGGAATTATCGTTTCATGTAATATTGCAAGGTGGTCACCAATATTGGGCTGCACCACCGTAGTATTACCTAGTACGTCGCTAACATTTGTGGCAATATAATCTATTTTTGATTTCGACATTGAATTAATGTTACTAATAGAGATACGAGCTGGTTCAGGATGTGCAATGTAGATAAAACGGATAATTTAGAGATATTTGCTAACCAACATTTACCTGACGTAATGTGTATTTCCGAACATTGGTGTAATACTAATAATATTGATTTTAGGAACATTAAAAACTACCAGATTAATCTGCATTGATGATTTAACCAAAACATTTCTGTTCAGAGTACTTCTAAGTTGATTTGCTAGGGTGGAGGTGCCGGTGTTAGGTTCCGCCCCTAAATATTGTTTATATAATTGTATTCCCTAAATTTTTAATGTGGTGTAGTGTAATATACTTAAGTATTGTTAGTAGTTTCAATAAATTATTTTGACACGTTAAAAAACACAATATTATGTGACCACATCCCCATTATTACATTTTAAAATTTCTTATTTAAGAATGATGAACCTTCTAGTTAAATCTGAACACATTTCCATCAAAAACTTTCGTCTTAATCGAACATAAAAAAAAAATTCCAAGTTATTAGTTAACTGTCTAAAGATTAATTACGCGAAGGGTTAATAGTTGTATTGTATTCGGTAAATTGCTGTATATTTCTATGGTTTATGTTGTTTAATTGAAATGTATTACGAAGTTAGTGCCTCTAAACCAATCAGTTGATTATATCATTATCTTTGAATTTATGAATTTTATTAGTAATAATTTTTACATGATCGTTATATGACTCATTATTTTAATACATTTTTAGGCTAAATTTACCGGTACATAGTAATAATATACTATATATAGCTTCAATGTAAGATACTTATATTATCATTGAAATTTCCGTAAAACTTGATAACGTGGATACATCTGTTTTAAATGATTGAAAATATTTATGAAAAAGGTCAACAGTTGATGCTTTTGGGGTAATTGCACTTAATAATCAGATATTTTTATAATCCGGTATATTGTAATTAGGTTATTTGCACGAAGGGATGTAGTATTAGTATTGTTTGTCTATTGATCAAGTGATATTTTGTGTATTTATGTTTGCGTAAATGTGTTTGTTATTCTAGAGGATTGCCCCGTTACTCTAAAGTGCCATTAATTAGCTAATCACGCATTTAATTTCTCTCCCGGACTAACCGGCTGCAACCTCATATGCCTCACAACGGCGTTTTTTTTATTTCTCTTTAGGTTCGAGTTTTTGAATTTTGAAATAAATTAATAAGAACTATACAGAATGTATTTTTATTCAAGTTCCTCTTAATTTTGATATTGATTATGAGAGTGGAGAGAATTTTGTAAAAACAAATAAAAGTATTAACTTCTCGTGATTATAATGTAAACAAAAATACTTGTTTGAGTTTTCCATATTTCTTTTCTATTTTAAAACTAAAACCAACCACTATTATAAACTAATAAGAAATGCAATATTTAATTTCTCAATACCTTTCCATCGCCCTGTTTATGGTTGTGGAATATGCGTGTGTGAAAATGTGAAAATTGAAACTCGTCTACTTATTCCTTAAATTCTTCTTCTGTAATTACTCATATTATAATGGATATATGTTATTGGTGCAAATCAACTGATGTTGAGCATATGTTTGAATATTGCTGCGTATGCAAAAAATGTTTAAATGTTAGTGTAGATCTCACTAAATCAGAGGTTCTAAAAATAAATTCCAGAAAGGGACACTTTTTTAGTTTCAAACAGTGTATTAAATTAGGCGATGATATTATGGGATTGTAATTTATGCAAGAAAAAATAAAACAAATAAAAAGTTCTGTATTGCGAGAGAAATAAAAATGACATAATGATTTTGGGTTGAAAGAACCTAAACTCGAAGCAACAGATTATTGAAAATGATGTCGCTTTATTAATGAAATTCCTCCTATATTAAACGTTGATCACTCTGATATGCAACGTATAATATTAGGTAAATTTGACCCAACTCGTGATTAAAGCAACATGCCAATTAAAATATCCATCCGCAATCGACAGATTCAATCGACTTAGTATTTCATGTAATCAGACTCATATACAAGCTACATACTATCGAACCCTAATAAATGAAATGACACACAGAACTGCAAATGGCGAACAATATTTAAAAATTAAGGATATTCGTGGTTTACCTTCTATTATCAAAAATTCGGAAAACTAAATAAGCCCAGTAGTACTCAGACTTCAATATACAGACATTAAGGAAATACTCGTGGACTTTGAACTAAGGTCCATGCCCTCCACTTTGCTTGTTATAATAGTAGTTATGATATAATTTCCCTTACTGAAATATGGCTAAATCATTTTATTTTCGATGAAGAAGTTTTGACTTCTAATTATTATATTATATGCAATGCTAAGCTGGGGTAATACATTGCTTGCTTTATATGAAAACATGTTTCCCCAGATTCATACGAGGGCCATCCGGAAAGTAGTACCGGTTTCAAAATATACATTAATTTGAATCAGTTCTTTTAAAAATGAAGCAATTAAATTTAACAATTGAATTGATACCTCATATTTAGTAATTAATTGACATAGCTCCGTGTAAATGCAAAAACAATTGTTTTAGTTTCTGCAAAGTTTTGTCATTGCTTGATTTATAATGAAAATGCAAAACTCCTTGGCTTTATATTCTCTAATATCAACACGAAATTCGTTACGAAACGTGATATAGTGCCACTCATAACTAAAGTTTTGCATCATCTAATTCTCTCTGCGTGTATAGTTTTTGTAGTATATACGAAGTCAACGGCATTCCCTAATAATAACAGCCGCTATAACTACGCGATTTAATATAATGATTTGCATGTGCTGATTAGGATTTACTTTAGAAACTTTGTGATTCTAATAAGGTCATTCAAGTATTTTATAATGTCACTTATAATAAATTTGATTTCTCTGTGCCGAGATAGGTTCTAGGAAATATATCATTTCCATCTTAGTTTTCTAGTGATACCAAAAATGGATTAAAGTTAAGGAGCACTATCGACGTAATTCTATATTTTAACATTCTGAATTTAAGAGACTACGCGGCTTTATTTAATAGTTTAATACGTATAAGAACTAAGTGGCTGATACGGAAGGGAAAATATTGTTTAACCTCACGGAAATCCATGCGCAGTATTATAATGATGCTTATGGTTCTCGATATATTTTATATTATTACATATGCTTAATAATTGAGTTTCAATACATTTCAAATATTCTCTTAATCCGTTAAATTTACACAAGTTCCTCTACAACATAGGTTTGGTAAAACACATTTAAATCCTGAAGTAAGTTCGGAAAACAACGATCAAATATTCATAAAAGTCGTCCGTATAATTAAAATCCTCATTGTAAAAGTTCTTGGCAGTTTAATTACATTTTATTTGTGTTTTCCGAGCGCGCCCCACTGATTTGTAATATTTAATTAGTTTCGCAAATACTTAATTGAATCAAGTTTCATTTTAACGTAACCTATTTATAGCAAACTTAATAACGAACCCGAATAATAAAAGACGTTTTCAACAAGCGACTGGAATGTAACAAATTTGTTTATAAAATAATATATAACAAATAATACATATTTTTGTAAATTTTTAATATTTTCATAATCAAATGCAATATATTATGTGAATATATTCTTTATCCAGTACACAATTAAAGATAAATAGAGAATTTTTAAACCCTCACTGTCTACCAGAAATAAGGGGTAGAATTTAAATTAAAAATCATAACAAACCAACTTTTTCCATCAATTTTTGGATGCTTTTGTTCATGCGTATTTTATTAAGAAGAAAGCATTTTTTTAGATAAATAAAAATATTAAATATAGTGTAGTGCCTCCCGAGCAAAAATTTTACACGACTAAAGGTTTTACATTAAAAAGTTGCTAAACATGTCTGGAAAAATGTGTATAACATCTGTATGCTCAACATTTGAAGTCTTTTATCGGAGCAAGTATGTCGAGTTGCCTGAAAGCGGGAACGCGTTTACTCTCGATTTTTCTGGTATTCTGTACCTAACTGTCGACAAAATTGTAGTCTTGTAAATACACAAAAAAAATCGTTACAATTTAATATTGTTCGAACTTTTTACCATATTTTTTTTAATATAGTTTCACTAAAGTGCATTATTTTATAATTAAATTCTAATTATTATTAATAACAATAAACTATTATGAATATTTATAATTTTCGTGCATATAATTATATGCTACTTAATTACATTATAGAACTAATTTAAATAATTAAATAATTGATTTGTACAAATTTAATTAAAATTATTTCGTAACGCGGTTTTGAATTACACCGTATGTGTTGAAAATTTTGATAGACATGTAATTTAATTAATCTGTTATTGCTAATTAAATTAATTAATCAAATCGGCAGCTTACTTAGTTAATATGTTTAATGTCATTTCGCACATTAAAAACGAAACATTTATTTTTTGAATCATAATTCACCTTGGCAGCAGAAAAAAATTAAAAGGAATCAAAGTTAAAGCAATCTTAGTTAAAAACTTACAGTAATGTGATGTCAATTTAAGAGAGAGATGGTCATACCTGAAACAAAATTAAATATTTATTAGGATTTTTAAGATAAATAAAATACTATAATATTATTTTTTAATTCAAATGTAAATAAGTAAAGATTTACTTTCTGTAATACAATATATTAAAGATTTACCTATATTCAAAAACAAACGGTGATGTGGCATAATTTTTCCGGTACTTATTTTTTCATTTGAAATTATTATTATACGTTAACAACTCCTGCATTATTAAAATTAAAAAGCCAATATCGCTGAATTTTAAAAATTTTCAAGATTTAAGATTTAATTTTTATCACTGAAACAAAAGAGTACATGACTAGAAAATGTTGCATGCAATAATTACTTCACAGGCAATATGTCATATGGCACCATCCTTGTTTTACTATCTAATTTAGACAACAAAAATTGTGTTATTTTGATATGATATCAAGCACAAGTACATTCACCCTTGTCCAGCTTTATTTTCGAAAAACTAGTCCAACGTAAAATATTAACAACACACTTTTAAAATGCATTTATTTGTTGACAACCATATGTTGGTGATATAAGCACAAAATGCAACAATTTGGTCAATTTAATAATTATATACATTGTATAGAAATTAAAATGATTTTATTAGAAAAATCAGCATTCATTGATATTTAATCCATATTTCCAGATCTTCATTACTAAAGAAAAATGTTTAACTATAAAACACGCTGTTTCATCGTATAACGTGTCATTTGATTCATTTTAAACTATTAGCTATCAAATGTTCTTATAACAATACGTGACAAATTTGAATCTTGCAGACATTTTAATACATTATATACATTTTGGTAGGTCTATAATTATTTCGCAACTCTAAACTAAATAAAATAGTTAAATGAGTAATATGGTATGCTTTTTAGACTGAAAACGCATTACATTACATACTCTACTTCATACCATAAACATAAAAATACTGCTAGTGACGAGAAAATTACATTTATAAAGAGGGTAATATAAAAGGTACAAAAATAGCGTTAAGTTAAGCTAAAAGGTATATAATTCGGTGAATGGCAATGCTTTAGTGTGAGGAGTCGTTTTAACTATTAGTTAGTAGTTCTTATGTAAATGTAAAACTATTGTGTTGTGGTAATGTTCGTAAAAATATTTTTTCACAGAAATATTTACAACAGCATTTGTAAATGATAATTTACTTTAAATTTTTATATAATAAGCCATATTAAATAGCATCATTTATCCAACATCTAAAAATTATCCACAGACATCAATTTTTAATTTAAAGTAGCAATTCATAGAAACAATAATTAATAAGTTATTATTATTTTTCCATTGCCTGTAAGTAAAATATACTTAAAGATATCCTTTATGCCGGCTTCCCATATGATTTCAGTAAAAAGAGAATACACTTCACAGAAAATCGTAGTTTTAGAAACCAACAACGTATTACTAACGTAAATCATTAAATCAAAAAATAAAAATAAAACATGCACTGTCTTTTCTAGCGTTTGATAATTAACCTATGATTTATGTCTGGTAAACATATGCTAATCCAGAATATATAATAATACGTCGTGAACAAAAACAAGTACCTTACAATATGACAATTAAAATTTTTCTAACATATATTATTATTACTAACCCCATTATTTATTTGAATAGTTTTATAGTATTTATATGATTCAAAATCATTTCTCACGTAACTTTTACTTCAGAACTCTAATATAAAAGGTTCCAGAACTTTTAGTGATATTGTTGAGTATTCGTTAATATTTTATTCCCAGCCGGAAAATTGACACAGGAATCTAATAATCAAGGGCGCAATGTAATTTATAACCTGCAGGATATTAGATTTATCTGTATTATTGTTGCCGCGAGGAACCTATAGAAGAAAATCTGAGACCTATCTGTTTCCCAATAAATCAAATTAGGAGAAACGGGCTTATCCTGGATCAAGGTGGTCTCAAAGGGGGCCGGATGCGGGCCTGCATCAATCGGGAAACATCCACCTGTCAAATATAATACACAATGTAAATTTAGATTAGATAGATGTTCTTCCTTTTAAGTCCTATTGGCAGATTAGAGTGCGTCTTACTAAAAATTAAAGTAAATATAAATACAAGTAATATTACCAATTTTAAGTATATGTCAAACTTGAATAATAATTATGGCGTTGGCGAGATCATATTCGAGTTTAAATTAAATATATAAAACCTTTGGGCTACAGTACACACAATACAACAAACATTTCTATTATGCTGAGGGAAAAAACAGAATTATATTTTTGATTATTATTTTATAACATTTGTATTCCATTGATTTTAACAAATGATTCCTGAAACTAATGAGAGATTAAATTTATTTTAGTTTATCTATTAGAGAGAATAATATCTTTATTCGAACACTTACAATTTTGAAAAATATATACAAATGATTAACAATAATGGTTAGTCTGTCCGTTTGGGCTATCGACCATCGGTCTTTCTGCCCTTTATCTATTATTAACAAAAAAATCTTAATTTTAATCCATTAATAATGCTAGAAAAGGGTAAAAGAAAATAATTTCATTTACCCTTTTTAAAATGTACTACCACATAGTAACGGTCGCTATCATCATTTCCATTTAATAATGCTAGATTAGAAGTACCTCATATAAATTATTTTAATATTGGCTGTTTTAATCTTTTAATCTACCATTAATTTTAATCGTTAAAAAATATAAACTGGTTTTAATCTTAAAATAAGTTTTGATGATATTGATTAGTTTTTAAAATATTGCATTAAAATTATAAGTGAGGTGCCCTAGACCTTGAATTTTCTATTTCCTGTGTATAGAGACGTATTCAAACCTTCTCCTTCTTTTCGTATAGCGTCCGCCGGTCAATTCAATTAATTAATTCTTTCCTTATTAAGTTAAATTAATAAGAACAGCAAGCGAAAAAAGGAAAGTAACAAATTAATAAATGAATAACAGTAAACAAAAATATTCTTTAATTTTAATATATGTATTATTAAATGGATTTTAATTACTTTTTTTGAAAAACATGAAAAAGAACGAAAGGGGAGAAGGAAGGCAAAGAAAAAATTAACAGTAAAAATATAAAATGATCAAAGGGATACTTTCCATCGGATGTGATGTTAAATGTTTTTCGTTAATATTTTAAGAACATGAAATATGGGATAAAACATTTCGTAAATCTACAATAATGAGTCTAATTAGGACTACAAAACAAATCACTTATTGATATATAAAACTCATTGTTTAAAATGATTACATCAATGTAATTTTGTTAAAATATTTGAGAATGTGCCTATACATATTGTAGCATTATAAAGTTTATTAAATATATTTTGTGTATCTATATATAGTACATTATTTTAGATTTGTAATAGAAACTAATATTAAACACTAAACAAACGCACTAACTATATTTTTACCACTAAAACATAGTAAGTGCGTTAGTTTAGTGTTTATCATTATAATTAAACTTAGTAACGGTCGCCACCATTCTTTTGATGAAACTTTTATTATTTGTAATTACTGTTTTTAATATTTATTATATTTTCATATAGTTACCTTTTTTTATTTTTTTATTGCATATACTTTGGTTAAAATCAAAGCTAGTCCATGCTTTATTAAAAATAATATTACTTTATTTTTAACAAGCATTTGACATTTAATTAAAAAAAATATTTAACCTTGCATCTAAATGAAAATTATAAATCATATATTAAAATATTTATCATATGTAATTTTTAATTTATTCACTATTAACAAATCAGTAATTATTTTAACATTAATACTATTTTGATAGTTTATGCAAATAATATAATAATATTTATAATAATCTTCATAAGTAACATGTGAATTCTTGGTCAAAGTTTGAGATTTATTATGTAAATATTTTTATCTACAATTAAGTTTCCTTCATTAAATGATTAAACACAACAAACAATTTTTCAAAATTTTGTAAATCAACTAAATATTAGTTTATTACTTATTATTATTTTAAACTATGGTATGAATGCATAGTTGATTAAATATATGCGAAAAATTAAATTAAATTCTAAACATTTTTAATTTAATGTAACAAAATCCATTATTTCGATTACTCCCTTTAAAAGGTAGCAAAGTAATTTCTCTTATTACTGGAAATTATAATATGTATATTTCAAAATAAAAATTAGAATAGTTTTTAAAATAAAGAATTCAATATGGTATTCTGTTGTATCAAAAATGTTTTAAATAAATATGTTATATAGAAAAGAGAAAAATTAATCTAAATTGGGACCTAATTAACCTTATTTATAATAGTAGAAATGTTTTGTTCGATTATTTTTTTAACCACCTCAAAATTCAAAGTAAAACTATCAGATAATTTGTTATCTAATAGATGTTAACATTATTATGAGTATGATATTAATATGCTTTATGAATCCACAGGTAAAATATCCAGGGCCACCATATGCCATTTGCTGCCCTAACAAATATAATCTCGTCTTTATGCAGCACCTATCAAACGAGGACATGATGGTTATTCGGGTAAAGTTATGCTTGGAAGATGAAAGCCATTAAAGTATACCTTCTAAAAACTAGAGAAGACGAGGGATCTACAAGTGTGTGGTGGTACACAGAACTTGAGAAGCTGATAACCAAGCAAAAAAGCATACAACAGAGCCATGAAACGCTAAATGATTCCGAATAGAACAACTACAAAATAGAACAACGCGACTATAAAAAACTGGTAAGAAAAGAAAGGAAAGAATCTTATTCGAAACTTGAGGATTAAAACATTCCCCTCCAAGAACTCCTTACCAAAATTTACTAGCATTAAAAGGGAGAACAGTTCACGCCTGGACTCACCTGAAAACACGGGCAAACGTTTATTGAGGACCTATTTCCCGGGCTGTACCTTTAACCAAGAGCAGAGCTCCACGGCGTCCAAAACTAAACCGGATTGGGACCAGGGAAAGGGTAGACTGGGCAATGAGGAGTTTCTTATCATTCAAATCCCTGCCAAGATTTTGGGGCTAAGAACTCGCCCTGAAATTAGAAGACAAATACTTGGGCATTCTTCTAGATAACAAACTGAACTGGAATACACATCTGATGGAGAGATACAAGAAAGCATGCATAGCTCTCTAGCAAGGCAGACGAGCTGTGGGAAAAACAATAGGACTATTTCCAACATTATTATTATTATTATTAGAGAACAAGCAGTAGCGGGGGTTATAAGGCTACGAGCAACAAAGAGATGGATTGTAAGCAACGGTGGAGGGGAACACTATAAAATTTCAGAAAAAGAAATCCCGAGATCAGGATGCCGGTGGACAATATCCCTCAAAAATATATATTCACTAGAAAGCTTCAAATGGACCTGAAATACGAAGCTCAGGAGTAGGAAGCAAACACAAAGGCATTCATATACAGGGTGTCCCGTAAATGTAGGGAAATGGCTGGACCATATATTCTTGGGGTCAAAATATAATGATTTAACACAACTTTTTTTTCTTTTGTTTATAACAGAACGCTTTTTTCGATTTGAGTGAAATTTATTATTAATAACCACCATAATATAATACATCATTTTAGTTATTAGTGATTGACAGGAAGCATAAAAAACAGTAGTACCACTTAAACACTAAAATATTTTTTCATTGGTGCATCCAATAAAACCTAAAAAATTATTTCTTGAAATACCAATTAATTTAAAAAATTTTTGTTTTTTTTCGGGTTTTGCACAAAAAAATAAAATATGAATATAGTATGCTCATTTGCACTCATTCATAAGTAAATAAACTAACTCAATTGAATTAAATTAAATTAAATAATATTAATTTATACAATAAATCAAAACAACATTTAACACCTTTTAAACAATTTCCTTCGCAAAATCCTAATACAAGCAAGAAATCTGTTTGCTGCAAATATGAATATTTATGAACTATAATAAAGTTAACAATAAATGATTTAAAGACACTCAGTAATTATTATTTTACATAATTTACATTTTTTAAACAAAGAGGGACACGAAAAACATATATTTTCGATTTGATGGAAAACTAGATGTTGTCTTTACTAGATAAAAAATGTATTTTATTTTTTTGTGCGAAAACCGTACAAGATATCAAATATTATTAACAGACAAAACAGTTTTAAAATCAAATTCTCTTGCAAGCAGTACTTTTTTAGTTTTTATTGGATGCACCAATAAAAATATTTTAATAAAAATACGAAAACATTTCGTGAATCTACAACAGTGAGTCTTACTAAGACTACAAAACAAATTAATTTGAAACAACTACTTCTACAGCAACACCAATTTGAATTAAATTATTTCTGTTGAATAAACTAATAAATGATAAAATGTATTTTAGATTGTTTAAATATGACTATAATATGAAAAATTAGGAACAAAAATTGAATTTAAACGGATTACATTAAATTAAATTATCAAAACGAACTAAAGGATTTTAATAGATTTTATTAAAAATATTTTAGTTTATTACTGTTTTATATGTTTTCTATTAATAACAAATGTCCATTATAACTTAAATGTTGTATTATATTAGGGTAGTTATTAATTATTAATGTCATTCAAATCGAATAAAGGGTTCAACTGTTATAAACAAAAGAAATACAAAATTTTGAATTGTTGAAGACAAATTCCGCCTTAACCGTAAATTTTTGGATATAGACAAGTTGTACTAAATCGTCAAATTTTTATCCCATGAATCTGTGGTTCAGCCACTGTATACACTGATGGGTCGTCAACGAAAGCAGATGCAGGTGTAAGAATTTTGTGCAATAAAAGGTCCCTGAAAACAGTACTGCACACCAACACTCTTGGGTATACTATATGCAGCAAAGGTAATCTCTGACAATAAGATCAACGTAAAAACATAAACATCATAACGCACACTAGAGCAGCAATTTTGTCCATTGCAAGCTGTGACATTACCACAGCATTAAAGCTAGAATATTGAAAAGCCTTGGAGGAAGAAGCTCGTGACAAAAAGTTACCCTATGGTGGGTAAAATGACACAACAACAGCAGAGGTAACCGAAAAACAAATGGGTTGGCAAGAAAGGCATCCGGACGAACTATATGCGGATCGGACCTCTACTTGCACCCCTCCCCCTCGCAAGAGTTGATTACTCTACTGAAAAATGTATCAATCAGATTCCAAAAGGAGCGATGGTACAACACATCGAAAAACTTCATCGCAATGAACACTAAAATGGCCAGATACTGTATGCAACTGTCCAGAAAACACCTACGGAAGGTTGTAGGGCTCTTAACAGGACACTGCAAATTAGGATCGCACCTGAACAGACTGGGACTACAATCTAGTCCTACCTACAGAGGTTCTGAAGAGGAAGAGGAAACCGCTGAGAATGTTCTTCTAGACATCCTAAGAGTCCCTCTTCCTGCATTCCTTGCGTTTGCCAATGCCTTGGGTTGGCTTGGTCGTAGCATGGAATGAGGACTCAGATGGGAAGATATAAAAAGGGCCAGGTGGGGCCTACGTACAGTGGAACTCTCTGCACTCCCATGAAATAAATCCAGAATCATTGCTATGGGTGATATTAAACCGCTACATTCGACAAGAAAATTGTATCTATATCATCGAGCTAATTTGAATGAATTAAATAAATTATATATTATGGTTCTATTAATGTAAATTGGCTTTTACTAAGGGCGCTATAATTACATTAGTGGTTTCCTCTAGATGTACATTAAATTTGTCAAGATTTGTATTTGGTACAACATGTCATCAAAGTACTTACAGATATCTAAAACATTAGTTACACTCAATCAAAATTTAAAAATTTTAATGAGAAAAAATAATTTCACCGAGCATTAGTGCACCATTATTTTACAATAATTATGCAACAACTAATAGTTTCAATAACTACTCATTTATTAAAACGCATTTGAGTGACATTTTTGTAATATTATCGTTTTTTTCTAAACGCATCTCAGGCGTAATGGAAATCGCCAAACACGTGTTTCACTGTATCAAAGATTGTCAATTATTTATTATTTAATGTCTTTGCTTTTCCTGCTTACAAAATTACAAAAACATATTATATGATATACATACATTAAATAAAAAATAAACATACAATTTAGGACACAGGAGTCACGAGCTGAGTTCACTGTTTACCAATGTTCTTCCACTTAAACCCGCGTTCTTCCTTAGGGAGGTAATACACTTTTGCCATTTTCGGAGTTCTTTTTAACTATTTATAAGCAAATATGCTTATTTTGATCCTTTTGTGGGATATTTTAGACGAAGTCTATTTTGTCATACTGTCAATGAAGTTATGCTGTAATTACAAAGGTAATTCCAAGTTAATGTTTAAACACTTCTCGAAAGTAAATCCATCGATGATGCGATTTATTAAATTATTATATAGTGTATTGCACCGGATGTTTCTAAATGAATAACGCTTGGTAGTACTTATTACGTAAAAGTGAAAATCATAATTAATACACAAAATGGAAGAGCAACTAAAACAGTTCTATTTGTTGGTACACGCATGCGCCAGAGGACGATAGTAGTTAAAATGGCGATTAGTGAACAGACACGTAAACACTCATAATTAGAGAGCGGATTTCTAGCATTATGCTTATCCATAATATTAATAGCATCGAAAAAAATTCTACATATCTATACGAATCTTGAAGAATGTGATTACTTCGCGCTAAGTTTTTTTTGCCTTTTTTGCTTATTTTGATTTTTTGTGCTTATTTTGACTTTTTGTGCTTATTTTTATGCTTTTTTTAGATTTTGATGCTTATTTATAGCATTTTCTTAAACATTTAATAAAAATTTCACTCTGATATTAAATTAATGTGCTAACATAGAGCATTTTTGTAAAAATCTGTATCCCATCATTTATAATTTATATTTGTATTACATATTTTCTTCGTGTCTTTTGACAACATAATTGTTTAAAATCTTCATAATATGGTACAATAATTATAATGAATTTTATTATTAATAAATATTAGTATAAATTACCATTTTACAATGGATTAGTTTATAAATAAGTAGATATAATAGACCGTCTCATTATTCAGATAATACAGACGAACGCTTCATAGGAATCACACCTATGATATTCCGGATATAAACGTCGTTAAACTAGGCCCAAACAGGGCCCGCAGTAAGTATTAAATGTAAACAAAATTAAGTGATAGCTAATAATCAGGTGTTATACAACCGTATCAATTTTCTACTCTTGGCAAAAATACGGATGGGACGACTGGCTAATATTTATCGTTTTCGTTAATTTTCATATTCAAACTCGCATTCATAAACCGTACTATTGAATTGACATTCCAAAAACTTTGCTTATTTATCAAAAATTACTATATGCTTGAATCATATTAACCTGGGGAATCACAGATAAATTATATTATATAATTCACATGTATATTTAACCCATAATGCAAAAGGTGAAAACCACAATACAAGAATTAATTAGAGACTATCCAGAATTAACAAGTGAAAATAATACATTATTTTGTAAGGCATGTTTAAAAATAGTAAGTTTTATTTTAGTTCCCAACTGCATCCTAATTAGTTAATACTTGTATGTAAAACATATTATTACAACACTACATCAAGAACGTTTGAAAAAGTTCAAAGCTGAACTAAATAAACAGCATAATTTCACAATCTTTAGCATCTCCTTCAACAAACGATGGACAATTTAAATTAAATTAACAGTTGTGCAAAATGCTTTTACATTCGAATATCCCTTTAAGAAAATTACAAAATAATGCATTTAAATCTTTCTTGGGAAAATATTGTAAAATGCGCATTCCTGAGAAAAAATTATGTAGCTCTTGCGTACTATGAAACCAAAAATTAAATATATTATTAACAATAATTATATCTGGTTTGGTGTGGGTGAAACCATAGACGCTTGTTTAATTTAATAATTGGAGTTTAACATAAAGACATCCGACCAATAGTATTTTGATATATACAAAAGAATTGAAGAAAACTGATAATAACATTATAGTAAAATTCATAAATGATGGACTGACAAGCTTATTTTTACCGTAGACAATACCAAGTTACAAAATTTTACTAATAATGCATTTTGTGCATTGTACAAGTTTATCACATGGATAGAAACGAATTTCTGAAATTATAAGAATGAAATTCCATTTATAGATTTAATTAAATATGGAAAAATAGTTCTTATATTCTTCTGTGAGTGCAATTATTCAAGGAGTCATTACCTGATACCTCACTGCCCCATAAACCAGTTGTAACAAAATGGGGAACTTGGCTCTATGCTACGATGTTCTATGCGAACAATTTTAAAGAATTTAATAAGGTTATATACAACTTTCCCAAAACGACAAGCAAATCAGTTAATGACTGTCAAACAGTTCTTAAGAAACAAGAGCTTCCTTCAAAACAACTTACCATAGTTACATAAAATCGCCTTTAAATTTTGTGAGCAACACAATCAAATCTTTATAAAAAGCAAATTCAATTTAGAAAATACCTGGACGCATTGGCCAAGAAATCAAAATAATATCGAAAGAAGTATTCGGTGAAAATGAAGGATTTTTAATATTAAATAAATTAAACTTGATTTTGAATGGTAATTTTCAAATGGATCCAGCTATAATTTAAAATAAAGAGAAGCTTTTCCACTTGAGCGTCAGAAGTAATAAGTTTTACAATTAAACCCCTAGAACAACATTTAATTACTTTCCCTATACACGTAGTATATAGGGGGAGTATTGTTTTCGTGATTTTTTTTTGAAAAATTTTTTTTGCGGAAATATCCGTTTTGGGGTCCCCTGAACCCAAAAAAACAATTTCTGGAAAAAAAAATTCTGTGTCTGTGTGTGTGTGTGTGTGTGTGTGTCTGTCTGTCTGTCGGTGGGCGCTGTATCTCAAAAACGAATGATCCAATTGAGATGAAACTATAAACTTAAGGTTTTATCGTTAAAAACTGGAGCTGAAAAGCTTTTGGTAGAGATTCATAAACCGGAAGTGGATGTTTACTCGAGGCGTTTTTTTGTTTTTTCTTGATATTTTTCTAAATATGAAAATTTTTAAAAAACGGTTCAAACAAAAGTTAAAGGGAATGAAAAACTGAACAAGTTTTATTTGAACATATTTTTCATAAAATTTTTAACTTTCGAGAAAATAAATAAAAATTGAAAATTTTGACAGTTTTTGCCAATTGCTAATAAACTATTGGAGACAGATAAAATTTATATAACAAATAATTGTAGCGAAATCAAAAGTGCACAAATTATTAAGAACAGCATTTTTGCGTAAACCTCATAGTTTTCGAGAAAAATATAGGGAAAGTACTATGATGGCCACATCACCATTTTGATCTACTGTTTTCATGAATAGATTTTAGTTATTTTGAAATATTGTATATTGTATACAAAATTAAAATTTAATTTTTACATACTTACATAATATTTTATATTGCGTAAAGAAAGTATGTTTATTTTAGTTTTAAGCAGAATTTCTATGTAAAACATGTTGATAAACGTGTAACATATTAAGAAAATATAGTTTTTTTAGTGCTTTTTTTCGTGTTTTTATGCCTTTTTCCTGTTTTTATGCTTTTTTAATGCTTTTTTTCTCTAAATTTTGTGCCTTTTTAAGTGCTTTTTTCACATTTTTTAAGCTTTTTTATCCGCTCTCTACTCATAATCCTCACGAGATGGTACGATTGCAACAAGACTCCCCTAAATTGAATGTATTGTAATAAAAATGTATTAAAATCATTTACGTTGTAGAAAAGGTTTATTTTACAGAAAGAAATACTTTCAAACTAGTGTTGCTTCGATAGCCTTGCTATTTGTAACACGCAAATTACTTTTGTATCATTCAATGTCTGTCAAGGTATTAGCCAGAGAAGTAATTGTTTCAATAAATGATTTGTTTTGTAGTCTTTATAAGACTCATTTGTTGTAGATTTACAAAATGTTTTCGTGTTTTTTCTATTTATTATGAATGTTTTGAGTTTATGGGCATTTTTTTGTTTTAAGAAGCTACTGTAACTGGTACTTTCTATCTTAATACTCTATAACCCCAATATTTATTTATGAACATACAGTATATAGGACGGCTTTTTTTAGGTGAATATCAGACAAGTATTAGTTTTGGTGAATAATTTTGCTTACACTTGCAAAATCCGATTGGATCACTAAATTGAAAAATATATCCAGCACAATTCATAGCAATGAAAAATAATTCAGCTTGGAAAACTAAATCAAAAAGAGTATCCAATAAAACTCATGATAAACTCAGAAACACTTTATAACTAAAAACACTTTGTAGCTTTGTTTGTATAACACTATTTATTTATTGTTGATAGTTTCGGCATCTTAACGTGCCATTATCAAAACCTGCAATTTGTAGTGTTTTTATTTATACTCAACAGGTATAACGAAGTAGAAGCCGCAAAAATAAATTAAAAACCCTTTGTTAAGTAAAAGCACTGCATTGCTAAAAAATGTTTATTTCATTTACATTTAATGGAATTTTAAATATTGGACTATTTTAAAATAAATAGTATTACCTAATGATTAATAATAATAATAATAATAAATAATAATTTAATTTATTAATGGCTGTTTTTTTTCAAATATTAGTTGAAAATTTATCTAGAAATATATTTCTAGTCAAGTACTAAATCAAAGCTATACTCAACAATGATGACCTAATCTGTAGTGTAATGTATTAATAAAATATTATGCAAAAATATATGGCGTTGACTTGATTTTAGGTAAATCAGACACACTGTTTATTCTCTTTAAAATAATCTTTTATTGTTTATTAAAAAATAAAAGTATGCATTGTTCTGAAATGAAAAACTATGGAATATCTGTACAGATATAGATATATAAACGATATAGAAGATCTGTTGCAAAATAACATTTCTTTTAGGTAATCTTTAAATTAATAAACATTAAACAACAGAAATATAGTTATTATAAATAAAATATGATGTGGTTTATTAGTTTAGTCTTACAGTTGTGTCCCCAATAGAATATAAAAGAAAGGAACGTTTATGACATTTTTTGCAACCAATAATTTAAAACAACCTAATATTTAAAAAAAATATATACATATATAATTAATCTCACAATCTACAGTTAAAATACATTTTGGTGAATGAGTTCAATGAACTATATTTATTTAAATTTTTTAAGCAAATTTGAATACATATGGCATGCAAATATTATGTCTCTTTCACAAATATAAGATTTCTAGCTAAAAGTGTAATGGTAAAATTGTTCAGAGTAAATAATTTTTAGGAATACATGATAACATGATTAATGGTGGATGGTTTTCTAAAAAGTTATGTGTAGTAAATAAAAAACAATTTATATCTCTTAAAAGTGGTGTATCATCTGAATGCATTATCTGGTGTGCAAATATCTTATTTACTGGTTACTAAATTTTACAAGTAAATTTTACACAAATTAAAAGTCTACAATTCAGGAAAACCTGTGATTAAAATATATTAGAACATTATAAAGTAATTATACTTATTAACAAAGGAAATTATTCTGATTTGAGTATATACAATTTTATGAACATATCTACACATAGAAAAAGTTCCATAAGCGAATTCCACAGCCACTTAAAAAAAGGAAATCGGAAGGGAGAACGGCACAAGTGTGTCGCAGCCATCAAATCACATATCATTAAGTGGAGAGCCCTGCAGCGACAATTTCGAATACCATCTAAGTGTCGAAGAAGGTAATGAGATTTTTTTCAATTTCAGCCAAGATGACTCCCTAGATGGCGGCGAGATCGTTGAAATATTGCGGCTTTATACCGGTTATAGAAAATTGTAACGTTCATACGGATTATATATGTAAAATCGTATGTATGTAAGTTGCTGATCTTCTGTTTAGATATCGCTCATATTTACACACAAATACTTGCCACGTCGAAAAAATGATAAATATAATTTGTATTAATAATAAGAATTAATTGTAAGTTTCAGTTCAATTTCCCATAACTGTACTCCCAAATCCACGTCATAATGCTCTAATAATGTTTTTTGTTATACACTGTGCATTTATAATGTTAAATAACTATTTAACTAGGCCTAAAATTAAGGGGACCAGACGTCCCGATTTTTGTTGGAAAGAATTCACAAGCTAGGAAACGGCGAGAGAACGGAAAAGGAATATATGGTTTTCGGCGGTCATGTGGCTATTTTACCAGGATATGAGTTTTAAATTATTTTTGTTAATTTTATAATGTTAAACTTTAATAATAACAAATAATTATTGAGAACTGATTATGGAAAACTGCTTATCAAAGTTCGCATTGTTGATCAGTTATTAGAATTCGAACCATTGTTTAAACCTAATGAACAATGACATTTTTTGGCTTTGGCAACGACGAAAACGTTTTCTAACTGTCTCTCAGACGATAAATATCGTACTGCGTACTAAAGCTAGTTAAACATGTGATTTCAACAAATCAGCAATTCGGATAAAATAGGTAAGTAATTAATTTATTTATTTTGTTGAATTTATCAGACAGTACTCGTATTATTTATATTTTATAGTAGCGGCAAAACGTCCAGCACTGGCCTTGAAAGTCACACGACTTACGGCAAAATTTTTAATTGTAAAAATATAGTCATATTTTTCGTCAATTTTGAAATATAAATGCTCTCTTGCGTTTTTTTCGATATAACGCATGCTATTCGAGATAAGAATTCATTAATATTTGATATGATGATCAGCTCTTGTCATTGATGAATTTTTATCTCGAAAAGGATGCGGTATATAATATTTTATAATATAATTCTAAATTATTTTTTTTTTTAGTTTTTTAGCATAATAAGTAAGAAAAGAAGATGCAAATTCAAATATGATCTAAGAAGTCAATTTCCTTTTATTAAAAAAAACAAAAGGGATTTCATACTAAAATGTGAGAAATGTAATAGAGAATTTTCTATTTTGCTCGGCGGGAAGAATGATATTTCAAAGCACTTGGAGACACAGAGACATAAAAGATATTTAAATACTGCCTTCCTCCAAAATACAGGAGATTTTTAAGAAAACAACTTATAGAGACGAAGAAAAGAAATTAGTATTAGCAGAAAGACTTATGTCTCTTCATGCTATTAATCACAATCATTACAATCATTTCTTCAGATCTATGGTACAGTCTATCACAAGTTGTCAAAAAATTAATATTAGGTAATTTCAAATTAAAACACTTGTTTAATTTCATATTGTAATATTCAGTTTCCTGACACGTGTTTCGGTCAATGACGACCATTCTCAAAGGAATTACAAAAATAACTTCCTTTGAGAATGGTCGTCATTGATCGAAATGCGTGTCAGGAAACTGAATTACAATATGAAACTAAACAAATGTTTTAATTTGAAATTACCTAATATTATAATTTCGTTTCATCAAGAGTGCAGTGAAGAAAGTATATACCGTGTCAAAAAATTATTCAACAAAAAATTTTCCTGTGCTAGAACTAAATCTGGGGTAATTGTTAGTGATGTGCTTTCCCCATACGCATTTTTGAAATTGAAGAAAAAAATAGAAGAAATTAATTTTCTGACGCATCTAATCGTATGGATGTAACGTTATTTCCAACCATTATTAGATTTTTTATTAGATTCCCAAACTGGAATAAAAATTTGAATTTTAGACATCGTTTCTTTGCGCAGTGAATTTTCCTGAAATTGTATTCAGTTCCATTATTAATATTTTGGAAATAAATAATTTAAAACAAAAAATGACAACAAGAACGCAAATTTTGGAGGAAAGGCGAAAAGAGGTACAAATAAATTTTTTTATAAATTAAACAAGAACCTTAATCAAAAAATTTTTGGTGTTGGTTATGCAGCGCGCATAATACTGACGCCATTCAAATAGCTGTTGACTTGTTACTCGTAGATGTGGAAAATATTATTATTAAAATATAATCTTATTTCTTTATTTTTAACTATCTAAATCTAACTACGCTGAACAAGAGCAAAATAATTTTGGTTCCTTAAAGAATTTTGTGAAACTGGCGGAAGTTCAATATCAGAAAATTTTTGGATACAGTAAAACGATAAATGTCCTAGAATTTTAGAAGAGCTTTTTGAAAAAGAATCTTCAAAATTGGCTAGAGTTTGTACACACTTAAGCAGTCATTTGCCAAACTGCTATAAAACTTATTGAAGGTGACAATATTTCGGTAATCGAAGTAGCAAATATGGCTAATAATTTAAAATTCAGTGTCAAGAGTGATTATAAAATATCTTGTTAACTATCCACAATAGTATCAGCCACCTAGAAGAACAAGGTGTGATAAATCGTGCAGATAACACGAATCTCGTTAAAACGTTCTATAGTAAACTGTATAGATTATTTAGAAGAGTGGACGGTACATTACAATGATATTGAACATTTTCATTGGGTTACATTAAAACAAGAACTTAATGGGAATGGTGTGCAAAAATAACTTGATTATATCACTCAAAACTTCCCATGTAGTAATATTTCCGAAAATGATCTTTTTAATGAAGTATCATTATTGAAAAATAAATTGATAAGGAAAAGGTTAAATCTTGGGGATCAGGAAAAATTATAATAGAGGACAAATGGTTAGACATATTTCATCATCTTAAAATAAACCAGCTGGTTTGAGAAGATCATTCGTAAGAGTGAACCCCGCCCTTCTACATGCAGTCAAAATTATTTGTCTATATTTTTTTCTTACGGTTTGTCTACAATTATATATTTATTTATCTATGCATATTAGATTAAGGTTAAATACAATACAATACAATACAATACAATAATGCAATAAAAATTGTGGAATACGCGCTATCCTTTCCAGGATTTAATGTTGCGACTGAACGCGTTTTTTCTACGGTATATTTACTGTGGACATCAGAAAAATCACAATTAAGTGTTGAAACCATTTTATGTATAAAATATAATTTAACAAATTCTTGTGAAACATTTCAAGGTCTTTCAAACAACGATAGCAATGTACTAAAAATTCACTCAAATGAGAAATATGTCAAAGATTAAAATAATATTTACATATTTTTTTAATGTTTTATTTGAAATAAAAAAATATATCATATACTATTTTTGCATTCTAAGAACAATTTTGTTGCTTCATATGAAATTAGATACTAACAAGTTATAGAATTTATACACGAAAAGTTCATTGTAATAATTTCATCCATTAGTTATATTTAATAATAATTTATATAATTGTCAAACGTGCATTAGATAATTATTCACATAATTACATGATTTGTTTGTATGTTTGTATATTACATGGAATTTTGGAAACATGTAAAAAAAATAGAGTTAAGTGAGAAAAAAGAACGTTTGCACAGAGACAAATGGTTTGATAAATATGAGCGCTGTCTCATCTGTGTAAAGCAGTGGCTAGGCGAATGGGTTGCGATAGAGGGGGTCGGGATTTTAAAGGTCGTGTACAAAATATTATGGAGGAGTGGGAATAAGAGAGAAAGTTGGGGGACTGCTTGTTGGGGAACAGAAGAATTGGATAAGGTATTTTTGACTTTTACTTGAAGGAGTCTAAACAAGAGGAAGTTGTCAATTAAATTAAGGAGATGGGGTGGAGTTTTTAGGGAGTGGCATTTAAGCAGCAAACCTCGATGCCAAACAGAGTCAAACGCCTTGCGAATGTCTAGAAAGACTATGGCGGACTTTTGGTTTTCGAGGTGTGCAGTTTGAAGTCAAGACTGTTAATGGTAAAGAAGTGGAGCGGTGTTCGAGAAAGCCAAATTGGTATATAGGGATGTGGTGGGAGAGGTGGAGCATAATTTTAGTTTTTAGTATGGATTCGAATAGTTTCCCCTGGACCAGGAGTAAGGTGAGGGGGCGATAGCTTGATACTTCTAATGCGTCGTGTCCAGATTTTAGTATGTAAGTTATTATGACGCGTTTTCACTCCTGGGTAATAATTTGGGACTGGTAAATGTCGTTAAATATTTGTATAATATATTTATGGATATTGTCAGGAAGGGATTTCAGGATACTTCTAGGAATGTTGTTATAACCGGGTGCTGTGTTTTTGCTTTTGTGAAGGTTCGTGTAGTACTCTTTCTCTGTTATAGTATCAGGAGTGAGTGGGGTAGGGATATTTTTGAAGGATTTATACCAGGAGTTTACTTGTGTGAAGAAGTCATTGTCATATGTACTATTAACCGCCAGAGTAAAATTCTTCAAAATAACTAGCAAATATGTCGACTATTTTTTGTTCGTCGGTGATTGGGGTTTTTGTCATGGGGTCTTTTATGTATTGGAAGAAGTCCGTTTTCCGATAATTAGCTAGTTTTTTTTATTTCGCCCCAATACTGTCTCTTTTATTTTTCGTTAATGTCATTGCAAGTTTTAATCCAAACGTCCGTCTTATATTCTTTAACCAGTCTTTGAATCGTCTTGTTTAATGTATTAAATTTTTGTTTTAAGTCCGTGTCCTCTGTTAATCATATATCTCGGCGGAGCTGTCTTTTGTATTTAATAAGTCTGAGAGTAAATTTGGAAGGGGATATTTGAACTGTCTTTTAGTATACGTTGGCGTGTGTTTTTTAATTAAGTCAGAGAGTATGTTTATAAAAAAGGATATCGTGTTTGAATTAATTATTGGATGTGCGTTCATAAAGTCTATAATGTCTGATTGATGTTATTTTATCAAGTCGCAGTCCAGGGATGGGGGGCTCTTGTAGGATTGAAAAATGTATTGACAGGTGGTCTGAACATAAATCGGGGACTAGGGAAACATTGTGTAGAAGATGCTGTATATTGGATGTGCATAACATGATATCGTGAGAAGTGGATTGGTTATGGGACATAATAAATGTGGGGCTAGTATTAATTCGGACAAAATTTTAATTTTTTTAATAAAAGAGGAGAACTGCCTTGTTTTGGTTTTATTCATGTTAAAATCACGTACATGGAGGCTTTTGTAAGAATAGTGTTTTCGATAGAGGAGGAGTGATGGATATAAACTAAAAATATGTGGAGCGTAAAGGAGGGAAGTTTAATAATGCAATGTAAGCATCCATTCATTACATTATTAACTTTAGGTGGATTTGCTTTTCCTAGTCGTATTTCAGGCCTTGCTGCAACTATTGAACCTCCATGGAGGTTTTGGTTGCGGACTGTGGAAGGGATTTCGATCGCGGACCAATCATGAAAGGAATAGGGTTTAGAGGTTTTATTCTCTACCATCAGGTTTACGTGGATTGGATTGTTACATAGGTAGTTGGATAGGAGTTGGGATTTATTGGATAAGGAGTTAATATTTGTATAGATGAAGTTAATGGAGTTAGCCATTTCTTACCACTTCAGTGTGACCGGTGTAAATGCCTGAAGTGGGTACTACCCGAGGGATGACATTAGGTTGAGAAATTAATGAGTGTCGATGCGGAATGATTCGATGAAACGTGATTTTAATTTTTTCAATAATGCCTATCGATCAAGGTTAGATGGTGAGTTAATTTTTGTCATGTACACGTTAATGATGTAATCATGAATGAATGCGTGATTTGGTCGTTAAATTTTTATCGATAGCCGCTGATTTTTTGTTAACATTTTGTATTTTGTTCGCAGATTTTAAAGATAATAATATATTAGATGACCGCATTTTGGTTTTGAACAAAATATGTCTTCCAAATTGTTTGAGAAAAGTTTGGATAAAAATGTTGATATAAATGATCAAGCACAACTTCCTATCATTACAAGATTTAAGAATAGTAATGAGAACTCATTTAAAGACGATTTGGCTATTATAACAGAAATTAAAGATAATGCTTCTTCTAAAAGTTCTACCCACTTTAAAAAAGAAATAATAATTTGCAAATTGTAGTGGCTCCTGAAAAAATGGAATTTGAGAAACTGAAATTAAACTATGGCTGAAAATATATAATTTAGCAATATTATTTATTATTATTATTTATTTAGTGCTTTTGATCACAAAAAATGATATACACATGTCAGATTAAAATCGCACAATCTTAAAAATATTACAGTACAAACTTCATTTACGATAACATTACAATATTAATATTAAAATGCATATAAGTTATAATTAGAAGTTACCATCACATAATTAGTTATTATTTACTCAATCAGGTATTCATTAACTGAATAGTATGCCTTATTTGCAAAAAATAATTTTAAAGCCGTTTTATATGAATTTCTGGTTGTTACTTCTTTGATACTCTTGGGTAATTTGTTGTAAACTTTTACTCCCAAGTAGTATGGTGTCTTTTCGAAAAATTTTGTCTTATGCGATGCTATGCTGAGGTCGTTGCTTTGTCTTGTTCCCATACCTATGTTAAGTTCTTTATTTCTAGAAAATGTTTTACAATTATCGCGCACAAAGAGACTTAAATTATACAACAACAGCGAATACAGAGTCATTATTTTCATTTGAATAAAAAGAGGACGAGCATGATTAGACCACTTCGCATTGGAAATTAAGCGAATAATTTTCTTTTGCGTTGTGAACAACCTAGGAATATGCACTGACTGCCCCCATATTATGATGCCATATTCCAGTTGTGATCGCACCTGAGCATTATAATATAATAATAGAGATTCTTTATTTACTTGTTTTTTAAGGTTTAGTAGAGCAAAATGGGCAGAATTTAGCTTTTTTACTATTCAATTGATATGATCTTCCCATGTAAGATGACGATCTATTTGTATTCCTAAGAATCTTGTAGCACTGTCTACTTTTATGGAACTTTTATTATTTTTTATGTATATGCTGCTTGTGTCCACTTGTTTATTGTTGTTTAAAAACCGTATAATTGTTGATTTGCCTGGGTTCAGGATTAATCCATGCTGTTTACGGCATTTTAAGAGAGTTTTGCCGCATTTACGAGATCTGTACTACTTGTTAAAAATGTTGTGTCATCTGCATATTGGAATACCTTGCATTGTGTATTATTTGATTTTATAGTTTGTGCGACATCATTTTAGTATAGTAAAAATAGCAATGGGGATAAAATACCCCCCAGCGGAAGGCCCGTCGTTACTGGTTGATAGACTGACCTGAATTTCCCACTAAATTCACTAGTAGTTTCTTCTCTTATTTCTACGTATTGTTTACGGTTTTGTAAATATGATTTAATCCATTTAACTGTTGGGCCCCTGATACCATAGAATTCAAGTTTTTTGAGTAATAGTATATGATCAACTAAGTCAAAAGCTTTACTTAAGTCGAAAAAAATCCCACCGGAATTTCTTTTTTCTCTATCGATTGGGATATTTCTTTGACTGCTGCACTAATTGTGTTTTTTCCTTTTTTGAAACCATGATGGGTATTAGATAGTACTAAGTTGTTTTCTAAGTAGTCATAGATACGTATATACATGGCTTTATCAAACACGTTTGCAAAAATAGAGAGATTTGAAACTGGGCGAAAATTTTCAATATTTGTCTTTTTCCCCTTCTTATATATCGGTGTTACTCTCGCTATCTTCAGTTCAGTAGGATATTCACTTGTCTCAAATGATAGATTAATAATATTTTCTAAAGGATAGGCTATGATATTTGCCATTTTTTTACTATAAAGTAAGTTATTCCGTTGGGCCCTCTGATTTTTTATTTGCTACAAGTTGGATCATCTTTACCACCTCAATATAGTCGACATTTGTCAAAAACATGATATTGATATTGTTATTAGGATTGGAAGAGTGTATAGCTATTCGTTCATTATTAGTATTTAATGAATTTCTATTTGCGAAATGTCTGTTAAAGATATTAGCGACTTGTTCCGCATCATCCATATTTTTCCCATGATGATTAAGTATTTTTTGTTTGATGATTTAGCCTGCCTTGTATTATTATTAATTATTCTTCAAGTAGTTTTAATTAAATTGCGTGATTCTTTCAGTTTTAATTCATTATATTTTTGTTTAGCTGAATTTATTTTAGCGTTCCTTTTTTAAGTTATTATATACGGATTTTATATTAGTGCATTTTGTATTTTTGTATACCCAGTGCAGTTTATTTAATTTATTCCTAACTTCTATTTCTTGTGTAACCCACTTACCTGTTTTATTATTGGAATTTATGTGTTTCCTTTTTACTGAAGGAAAAGCATTATTAAAATGGTTTAAAAATATATGAATAAAATTATTGTATTTACTGTCCACTGTTTTGCTTGAGTATACACTTTCCCAATTTTCGAATAACAATGAATTATAAAATGTATGTTGATTGTTTTCCGAGTATATCCTATAAATAGATGTTTTTCCTGATTTATTTATTATTGGTTGAGGATAAATTTGTAACAAAATTGACTCATGGTCTGAAAATTCCGTGTGAATTAGCGAGGTTTGCATTGTGTCATGATAATAGAATTGATAAAGTTTCAAAATAAGTTTTTATGGAAACAAAAATTTAAAAGATTTAACTGTAGGACTTCAAAATATTTTAACTGTTAATTATTTATTACTAAAAGTTATTATTTTATAAAATCGTCGATCAGAAACATACTTGTAACTGACATGAATACGACTTGTAAACATATAAATTTCCAATTTATATTTAGAAAAGAAGCAGGTTTCGCACTTAACTCTTGTGAATATTAAACTAATTATTTTATTACCAAGGTTTTTGAATTTTATTACATTTAAGAACATAGTGAAAAAAATAATGGTCTATATTAAGATTATATAAGTGGATTTTATTTTAATTGACACGCAAAACGTTCATAAAATTATTTTAGTTATTTTATGCTACGTATTGATATTTAACCAATTACAATTAAATCAACTGCTTTTAAATTTAGAACACCACTTACATTCCTAAATTGATTGATACATACTAAATCTATGCATATATATCGAACTAGTTAGACTATAGCTGCCTTTTAGTTACTAAATATTATTTGGTCCATTTTAATATAACAATGAATTACTTACTGAAATAAAAAAAAAGAATAATGTAATGAACTTTGTAAAGGTTTAATTCTCGTTGTGCATAATACATAACGATTAAATATTAAAACTTAGAAACTAGTTTGTACAAAATAACCACCACCAAGCTCGCTAAATCGCATTAATTGTATCGTAGTCGCAAATTTGTATACAACACAAACGTAATATAACGGCGGGGTCGTGTCGCGGTCACCGCCCCCAAAACTTTCAGTGAACCATCTGAAAGCACGGAGAGAAAAAGGCGACGGATCTTTTCGCTAGTATTTGAATGCATCGTTTATGATTTTTACGATAGCAATAAAAGGCGACGGATCCTCGAAATATTACGGGAAAAGTGAACTCGGGGCCCGATTTATGGAATAACATAATTAGGCAGTCATTCGGGCTTCTCTCCCTCATCGACGTAACAACTCGGAAGTGATTCCCCGGAATTGAATGGAATTGAAATTTCTAAACGCGCAGTTCTTGCAGTTTTCGCCGATTAAATCCACACCAGCGTGATATACAATAAATTCCAAATTCGAACGTCCCGTCGAATCCCTTAATTACCGTGCGCGTCCGCAATGAAGAACGGCGTAAATGGCAAATGCAATCGACGGGCATCAAATGCACATATCAATGATGATGATATGATGCAATCAATTGCCGATTAGGGCTTATTGGTATTTTATGTAGAAGAGAATGGCGTGTTTTACACCAATCCCCTATGTGAGCTTAATTTTATAACCAATAAACTGTTATAGCTGGATAAATACAACGTAAACTGTTCTGCAATAAAATAATTAAATTGTTTATATTTTAATCGAAGAGGAGCGGCGAGTGTATCAAATAAACATACTCTCTGTAAATAATAGTCATTTAGAGGACGGAAACGGGGAAACATCCAACCACCCTCATAATTATATTCGTATTTGAATAGGGGCCGCGGGACAATCGGAGAGAAGCCTGAGTTCGTCTCGTCCTAAATACACACATAATATATAATTCTTCCCAGTGAAAAAAAACAAGACTTCCGAGGAGCGATTCTGGAATTGGATATCCTTCATCTGAACAAATTTACTAAATCCAATAATGGTAACGTGAATTGATAGGCTTTCTCAAATGGGCGTTGGTTGGTTAATTGAATATAATAGCATTTATTTATATAAGAATAAGTGTTGTTACTTTACATAAAGATGGGTATTTATATGCTTTATTTATGCAGACATAATTTCTTAGTTATTTTTCTATTTATTTTATGTAAGAAATAATATAGTAATAAATATAATTTAACTTAATAAGAAATTAATTATTGTAATATAAATGTTTTTACAGCGGATTAATAAAACCTGACTTCTCAATCTAATTTGACAACTAAGTATAAGATTTCTAATAAAATAATTTTTATAAGAGAACGATATAGTTCAGGAAAACCTTCTTATAATAGTTCTGAAATATAGAACGTTATATTATTCCACCAAATAGTACAAAAAATATTTTTTTTAGTAAATTGAGTTTAATCAAAATTTTATTATATTACAATAAAAACTGGTATATTTTAATTAAATTCATTTATTTTGTTTAAATTATCAAAATATAGCTTAATATTAGAAATGATTCACACGAAATAACAACTTCCACGATTATTATAATTAGTCTAGAGTTCAAATTATATTAAAATTTGTTTATAATTAGAGATTTTAATATTATTGGTAATATTTAAAAAAAATATTATTAAATTGTCGCAACCTCAAGGAGATGTAATGATGAATTAAACCGTATACGAATTTAATATGGATTTTGTGGTTTAGAATAACAATTCTCTGCGGATCTAAAGATAACAAACCCAAAAACCACATCAAACATAACTTATGGTACAAAACCAGATAAACTATGTATATCTTTTACCTCTGTGATTATTCATTGTTATGTAGGGTTCTGCTTTCCCCTATTGTTCTTATTAACAAAAGCAGAAAGACTTAATTCATGCTTGCAATTCGGTTTCCACTTACTACAGTATGCAAATTCTTGAGCACCACTCTAAATACCTGAGAGTGTTGTACTCGTACATAGATTGAAACGAGCCATTTCAGTTTTCTTACATATCCTGATCATCACTGAACTTTCTTATATTACACTTATAATAAATTATCTTAAATATAGGTTTCTGTTTAATTCATTACTATACATATAAATGTTCTATTGATAGAAAATATTGCGTTACGTATTTATTACCGCCAAGTATTTTCCGGTGCATCAATAACAGAGGCCAAGTTTTCCACGGAAGCCGAATAGACTCGTGTTTAAAATGGCCAATTAAGGCTCGCACCAATTTAAAGCGTCGAATTAATTTTCCGGGCAATTTAGACTTTTTCTAGTATACTTTGCGGTCTAGCAACACATTCCTCCTTAAATAGAAAGGCTATTACATACACCCTCCGGTATAATCATCGATTAAGCTTTGTAATTAGTGGATTTTTACGTCATCGCCAGCATTAAAGGAGATAATATGGTTTTGGAAATTTAATGTGGTCATTTTCCGCAGATGGAGTGATTAACTAAGCTCGGTCAAGTCTAGCTCGACACACGGTAAAACCGTGGGATGCATTAGTGGACTTACACTCACTATGTTAGAAGCTTGTTTGTAGTGCATTAGATAATTTAGTCTAAAGCATACCTAACTTTTATTTTAGGTTATATTATAAAGCTAATTCATTTAGTAGAGCATAAAAACATTAAAAAAATACCGATATTAAAATTTTATATTTAATATCGTGCGTGAAAATACTTTTGTTTCATTTTAACATTTTCATTGCATTTCCTTTTTATTCTTTCTAGAAATGTTTTAATGCTTTGATTAGGCAGTAGAAAACGCAAACAACTAGAAATATTTAATTGAGAAACCTTAAACGTCTTTGATACTTTATTCAACTTAATCAGACAAAAAATTCAAAAAATCGACGTCATGACCTTGTTATTACTTCAGCACATAGTAATTGTTCTTTTCATGAGGGCCTACCTATCATTAATATTGATAATCACCAGCCATATCTTATTTTCTCTTGTAACTTTCTCTCGCATGGATATATAAATGCTCAAGATAATAGTATGTCTCATAAACTAAACTTTCGCAAATTATTTTTTTTACTTTTGTATAAAATATTATTTGAATATAATTGAGCCGAAGTAACTCCATGTAATACCGTTGAAAGTTCCTGTGCATATTATTTAAGATGCGAGTTTTAATAGTTGTGTCCCGAAGCAAAATTAGAGTGTTAGGTCACATCGTTATTCATTTTGGTTTAGTTATGAAGTTATTCGTCTTATTAAGACGAAAAATTATTTTATAAAATTGTATAATAAACGTTATAATTTTTACCATGATTATTAATAAAGACCATGTGAACTGGTATAAGAATTGCAGAAGAAACTATTAGTTGTAACTTAAAGCATGTTTGGAGCTATATCAATTGTAAAAATCTAGAACCCGTTTGCCTGGGGTCATGACTTATGAGAATAAAACAGTTGATTCTCCGTTGAATATAGTGAAGAGAGAAGTGGAGACCTTCTTTAATAACATAAATACTTCGTTTAATATTAAACATATATCTGATGAGGACATACTTGCTGTTTATAACTAGTAAAATTTACTCCTATTCTGGATCAAGTATACCAACAAGACATCATGAAAAGAAGATCTACTACCACAAACTTATTAAATTTCGTTTGTGTTGTGTCATCTGGATCAGCGGTCACAAGTAGATGTTATTTATACCGATTTTAGAAAGACTTTCGACTTAATACGCCATGCCACTTTGAGTGATAATTATTTTCTTGCTGTTTTAGTGATAAGATGGTATCATGGCCTCATGTCTATGTGATAGATCGCAGTACGTAGAATATAATACCTTTTGTTCTAAGCGTATTTACTCTACCAGTGGTGTACTACAGGGCAATAGCCTAGGACCTCTATTATTCCTGTTATTTGTGATTTATTAGTTGATAATATCTCATCAAAAATATTGATATATGCAGATGGCGTTAAGATCTACAGGTTTATTATGTCTGAAACGGACTGTGTTGCGCTTCCAGCTGACTTGATAACTACAAAAAGTGGTATGAAATGAACAACCTGAACCTTAACGTTAGTAAGTGCACGTGCATGTCATTCTCTTGCAATATGCAAGTTTTATTATTTAATTATGTTCTTAATAATACAATCGTGGATCAAGTATATATGTGTCGTGACGTAGGTGTGTTGTTTGATAATAAGCTGACTTTTGTATCGCATATTAATAATATGGTACAAGATGCGTTGTGGTTACTTGGGTTAATGTAATTATATATAGCTTATGTACGATCTAAACTAGAATATATCTCTGTTATCTGGTGGTAAATTAAAATTTAATTAATCAAATTTGGGATTAAATATGGATAACGAAGTAGAAGCCTCCATCGTCAATCTGTTATCTGGTCACCATATTATCACATACCTATGGCTGCTATTGAACGAGTTCAGAAAATATTCTTAAGGTATTTATATTTTAAGCTCACATTTATATCAAATTATATATTGTATTTTTACGTCTTTCATATACTTTCTTAATTGTTAATTTCAATTATTTACTATTAAGTTCTGGTTCTAATACTAATACGTATAGCTATTGATATGATTTCCATGTAATTAGATGTATTGTCTGTTGGTAAATAAATCTATTATTAATATTATTATTATTATAAGAAATAATTTATATACACGTATCTCATTGTCAGTTTCGATTGAAATAAAATAGAGAGAATGGTTGCGACCGTTACTACGTGGTAATCCATAGTTACACTGAATTGAAAAATTCACTATGTTTTAACCACAAATAATTATTGTAAAAATATTATATAACGTGTAGGCACAATTATATAAATCTAAACAACACAGTGCTGTACTGCTGTGTTGTTTAGATTTATATAATTGTGCCTACACGTTATATAATATTTTTACAATAATTATTTGTGGTTAAAACATAGTGAATTTTTCAATTCAGTGAAATAAAATAGAATAATCAAAATAATAATAAATAGAATAAATAATTAACAACAGTACATTGTATATACAAACATGTTAAACATAATTTTCATTAATGAATTCGCTACTATTTATTGATCAGTATTTGTTTAAGTTTTGTTTTAAAATAATATTCAGATCTTTGGGTAGCTTATTTTTCATAGTTGGTAGTATTGCAAGCTGAAACATGAATACAATTATAATTGCGAGTTTTATATGAGTGATTGTCACCATTCGTGGCAAAGCTATCTAGGTGTTGGTATGTGTATATGTCATATTTAAATGAATATACATGGACATGTCAAGATATTGTACTTGTTGAAAAGATTTCGACAAGATTCTGTTCGGTTTAATTGAAGTATTAATCAAATGATCCACTTTTGTAACACATATAAATATCCTTGCTTTATCAGCTTGGCCCTATGTTTGTATAATAAATGAAATACATGGATCTGCAGGAGCGTGGAGAATTCAGTTCTTAATTTAGATATTGCATAAAACGCGATGTTGAGTTTTTTAGACACATGATCAATACGCTCTGACTAGGATAGTTTTTCATTTAAGAAGCTACGAAGATATTTGTTGCACTTCTTGGCGATTTTGGTTGTGAAAGTGTATTTTACTTTTATTATCATTTAGTAATATGTTGTTTTTATTACACCAGACAGTCACCTCAGTGTTAACCTTGGATATTTTGTTACAAAATTCATTTTGTGAATCCGCAGATGTAATAACAGTAGTATAATCTGCAAAATTGATGAAGTGTCCCTCACTAAGAGATTCTCTAAGGTCATTCATTAAAATTAAGAACAACAGAGGTTCAAGAGTTGACCCCTGGACTATCCTCTTTTTAGGCTATGCATTTCTGATTTGCTGTCCCCAACTTTAACATACGTTTTGCGATTGGACAAGAATGCTCTAATTAAGTCCAATGCCGGTCCACGGGTTCCAAGAACATCTAACTTCTCGCACAAAAACATCACGTCCACAAGAGAGAAATCGTAAAACACTCCCGCATCCACCTTTCTGCTCACTTACTTTATTAGTTCGATTGCCGCTGTTTTTCTTAATCTGCCTTTCACAAATCCATATTAGCTGGTCGACAACAGTTTAAAATTTTTGATCAATTCTTCAGCACTTTCTGCTAGAAATTTCTCGAAGATTTTTGAGAATATGTCTAGTACTGCGACTGATCGGCAGTTGATCCTTTTTTAGGGATTGCTGTAATTATCACGGTTTTTAATTTATCCGGAAATAAACCTGTTTCGAGTGATAAATTTACTAAATATGTAAGAGACCTCTTCCGCTATACGTTTTATTAATTTTGTGGGTAATGCCCTGTGCTATTGGTACCATTTAAAAATATATTACTTGAAGGACTGCTTGTTAAGTTACTGGACGAAGAAACATTGCATTCGTTTGGTAGGGATTCGTTGTTGTGCAATTATTTTAAATATTAGCGCGAAAATGATTTATTTTAAGCTCTGTGGTTAAAGTGAAGTATTGTCCAAATATGCTAGCTACTTCTCGACGATAATTGATTAGTATACTTTGTTCACTTTTAATATTGAGTTTGCTTAAAGTTCTGTTCGATTCGGGTCTTCTTATTCATTCCCATATCATTTTTTTGCATTCGATGCATTATTTATTCTGTGATAATTGCATTTGCGTTTAGTTTCCTTTATTAATCTTCTATGTTTTTTCCTTTGTATTTCTCTCTCATTTCAGTGGTATTAACCATTTTTGTCATATTATAATAGTTTTTCAGATTGTATTACCTCTTAGTTTATCAATGACGCTTTTCTTATATCCTTTGGTGTATTCGCTTTTATTGGGTAGGCAATTCAAAAATAATGAAGAAATGTGTCTATGAATATTTCGTAGGCTTTGTTTACATCTTCTGAAAGTTTAATTCCCGCATAATTTCCTCTTTGACTTTTGTACTAGTACTACTTATAATAGGAGAACGTTTCCTGCCTCTGCTTTTAATTGTATCCAAGGAAATAATATTTAACCTAAGTGGTCCGAAAGATTTAATTGCATATTTTTACAGTTAAAATATTGTTCCGGAATATTTGTAACAATATAGACTAGTTGTGTATTTTAATCGCCTTATTCTCAGTTTATTTAAAATGTTAAATGAGTCAAATATGTCTAAGCATTCCCGTTTGTGTAGTATTTGATTAATAGTTGTTATTCAGATCTCCGTATAACATTATTTATTCATGTGACTTTTGTACTATATTTAACAAAATATCAAGTACTTCTAGAAATATATGTATTTGGCTAGATTATTATTTTCTGTTTAATCTTTAACTTTTTAAGTAGTTTAGTAAAATCATTTTATATTATGGCCACCATTGATTAATAAGAACTATAAAACCACGATATATAAACTAAAATATGTTTTTAGTAAGTCCAATCATACAAATATTAAAGAAATACTACTTAAAAGATATGTTAATTATATATTTTGTTGTATCTAAATAATATTTGATCGTCATATTTATTTAAAAAATATTAATTATTTCTAATATTAATTAACGAGTGTCTTTAGAGAATTATTGAGAATTAATCGTTATGTTTAATTATAATTATACATATTTAAAGCAAACTGATATTTTTGATAATCATATTATCAGCATTTGTCTTTAATTCGATTAAACTGACTAGAGTAACAATAATATCGAGGATTTATAGTTATTTAAAAAGCTATACTAAAACCTGCTAATGCCAAAGAACAGAATGAGTTCTCGTAATGAAATCAGCGTTATCTATTGAGATCTGCCAAAGTAATAATACGGTGGATGTTGACTCTATTAAATATTTTGGGTACAAATGAATATTCCAACTTCAGGCAATCAATGAATTTCATCTTGAAATAATGTTACGTGCATGGACAGAAGTCGTCAAGCTTTACGATCTCATACACTGATTGGAAATGCATATCGGATAAGGTATGTTTCATTCGCCGCAATACGTGGTATTCGCTTACAACAATTCATAATAAAATACGACGAAAAGAGCCTTGATTCTGCACCGATCGACTTTTTTGACTGATTGTATGATTTGTCGAAATTTAGATTCAGATTGTCAAAGAATATTCTCGTCGCCCGTAACTATTTTCTACAAGAAAGACAAACAGCATCAATGTTTCTTGAGCAGAGAAATTTGAATTGTTTTTGGACTCTCTAAGTTCATCAGAAACCCATTTTTCGTTTTTCTGGATCTTTCCTTATTTATGTAGGCGTTTGGAAATGAATTGCTGCATTACTCCCAGCTTTTCTACAATCTCTTTCTACATTCACCCAACTGTTTTAAAAAATTTGCAATATATTTTTTTATAGAGGCGATTAAGTGAGATCATGGAGATAAGCGAAATTCGTGTGTTGATGAAGTAGGAGTTCCACCGTAAAGTTACAATACGGCAGGAAGGAAATCCCAGCCAAAGTGCACGTGAAACAATCTTGACTCATTTGGCACAACAAATCGGTAAACTGAAAAAGCATGGATACCACATGAATTGACCGATGCACAGAAGAAACGAAGACTCGACGTATGTCTTTCTCGGAACAAAGCCGATTTCTCAATGGAATTGTTATTTATGATGAAAGATGGATCAAGTACAATAATCGTAAGCGTTCATGGCAATGGTTGGACAAAGATGAATTACTAAAACACTGTCCGAAATAAGATATCCGCCAGAAGCAACTAATGGTCACTGTTTGGTAGTCTGGCTCAGGTGACAACCATCACAGCTTTATGGAACTCTGACCAATCGATCGTGATGGATGTCTACTGTTATCAACTAGACGAAATGATGAGAAATCTTGCAAAAATTAGTTAATCGGATGACTCCAATCATCGTGCACGACAACGCTTTACCACATGCCGCACGAATGACCGTATCAAAGCTGTAGGAGTTGGAATTGGAAACTCTCTGTCATTCACCGTACTCGTCAGACCTTGTCCCCACTGATTATCATTTTTTTTCAAAATTTAAACATTCTATCTGGAAAAAATTAAATTTCGCACAGTCTGTCAAAATGAACTGAAATTAAAATGAAAAATGTGTATCGATAATATGAATGCATACTTTGCTTAAAAATAATAAGTTTTTATTGGAAAAAATTCAATTATGTGCATTTTTTGCTCCATTTTATACTTGACAACCTAATATCATTTTTAATTACATATGTATATTTCTATTATAATTTAACACGAAGAAGATTGATCCTTTTTTATCTTTTAAAAACAAAATTTGCTGTTATTATTATTGTTATGAAATATATTTTGAAGATTAATCTATTTATATGAATATAGAATATAGTAAATTGAATTTGTAAAAATACAATAGACAAGATCTACGTTCTATGTTCTAATCAGTATTATTTCTTGAAGGCTTTATTTATGGAGTATTGCATAAGCAATCTGGGTTTATGTTACTGTTTCAAACTATACTATTAAATAGGTATTTTCATAAATAATTTAAAATAATATAAGATTAAATTTATATCAAATTAATTAAGATTATTTTAGTCCATGATTATAAATTACATAAACTAATTATATGCGTAACAAACTAATAAAGATTATTTTAGTTTATGGTTATAAATTTTCTTAAATTCAAATTTACAAGGTTTGTCATAGATTTATTACATGTATTCATCATTTGGGTCGAAAAGTTAGCCTTAGATGTGAATATAACACTTAAATCACTTATCGCGGAGATTCTACTTAATTATTTACCACGACAAATAGTAATGCTTAAACATTTTTAGTAGTGTTAAATAGTTTACTTTTCACTACAACACAACACTATTAATATTAAAATCGTCCTGAAGCTGCACTGGATCATCTGGGCTTAGGTCAACAGCTTAGTGGAGAAAATGACTATTTTTAATATTTTTTCTGATGTTTACAAATAACAAAGACAATACAGCTCACAATAGAAGTGTATTACCATTTATGTAAAATTAAATATTCTATTTAATAAGAAATCTATTTAATTAAAAAATAATCATATTTGATCAGAAGTTCGAATATTAATATTAGTATATTTATTTCATAAACTTTGACTACTATTACTGTTAAATTTCATGTCATCTAATCTTCCATGGCTGTTAAATAGAAATGATTTTAAACCATAGCAGGAACAAACAATATCTCCTGCTTATCGCACACGCCCGCTTATCAGAACCGCTAGACAGGCACTTACTCCCCTCACAATCGTCTGATCTTTATTAACTTTGCAGCAAATAATCAGTGTGAACAGAATGGAACATTAAAACCTAAATGGAGAATAATTGAAAGCAGTAACATTTGTTGCCATAAAATTATTACTTCAAACCGAAGCGTTTGTGAACAAATATTAACACATAAATCGACAAGCCCAGGCGTATTTATACAAGTACCGATTTCCAAGCGTCTATTTATTTAATAGTATATATATAGATGTTCCTCAATTCTCAGTGCATTTGTATTTTTGTTATTAGGTTTTGTAATTTATTTTATCTATTAAACAATCTTCGTTAATTTATTATTATTTAAATTAGAAATATATTATGTGCAAATTGTAAAAAGGAATACTAATAATATAAATGTATGATTATGTGGAAAAAATAAAAATCTGATTTCTGAGCCAATTATGAGTTAAAATATTAATTTCATATTTTATATTGCAAATAGTAAAATTAAAGAACAAATTATAATTATTATTTACTGATGCCTTTAACTTGATGTCTAGAAGAAGTATCGATTATATGTTGAAAAAGAATATGCAATTTTTTGTTCATTTGTAAAGACGACATAGGTCACATATTTGTGTAACTTAGTTTTGAGGATATATTATGCCACATTAGGCCAAAACAGAAATGAAAATGAAATACTTTGATCTTCAAGAAGCAAGTTTCTCGTGGGAGGAATTGTTGGTACGAGTAGAATAACGCTAAATTGTGAACTTTGCCTTGCTTATATGTGACTGAAATTTTTGTTGATATTAACGGATTTTATATAAAATTTTGGAATGTTGTGTAAGCATATTCAAGTAAATAAATGATATTATTATTTTAAATAACATATTTCCCTATGTAATTAAACAATTATTACAATTTTAATCAGATATTAAATTTGATGTATTTATAATTCCAGTGAAACAGTTATTATTTGCACATATTATTTAATTTTATTAAATAATAAATGTATAACCTTAATAAAATGCAGGTTTTTATTTAAAAAAATATATGTATACGGCCTCCAAATCCCTCCTCTAAATCCGGGCCCATTTTGTCTAGATAGGGTGGTATATCTTAGTACTTTATTTAGTTATAATTGTGGTTTAAAGCAGCTTTTCAGATAATGTTTCGAAATCTAAGATGGCTTTTCCTTGTCTCATTTGGAATTCCTTCGAATCTCTCCGTTTCTATGGGGAGATTAAGTAGGGATTTGAAAGGGAAAATATGGAAACAGGCGGCCAGATTACATTTACATTATAAAAATTTACTCGATTCTTACATTCGACTTTCTCACTTGTTAAGGTTTTATGTAAAATATTTCTAAAACGCGTTCGTTTTAAAATATACATTATAAGTAAATTATTGACGTAAAGGAAAGTAGTATAATAATTTATATCTAACTAGATTCCTACTTAAGTAAAATATATGCACTTACCGCCAAGAGAAAATTATCTAAAAATTTAAGGTTTCAAAAGTAATAACTAGGTCAGACTCAGATAAAAAAATCTCCGCAATATTTTTACGTTAATTAAGTTGAATTTTGTAAACGTTTTAAGAAAAGTTAAATTAAACCCTATAAAGAACTTTTATTTGAATTAATTTTTATTATCTACAAAACAAATGGATACACTTAGCTAAAAATTTTAGTTCTTTGTGTTATACCAGTTGTTTGAGTTATTTTATGATTTTCTGCTTTTGTTGTGTTATTTTACATTTATTTTGACGTAGGAATATAAATATTCAAAAATGAAGAAAGGGCCGAATTATTTTATTTAACTCTAATGATATTTTACTATATTTGTACTTATATATTTGTACAAAAATGTATATATAAACTAGAGTAACATTATTGATAATTAAAAGAAAAATATAAAAGACATGTTTCATGTCTATGTGTAATATGGTAATATGCTATTTTTGAACACACGATATAATATTTCTTATATTAATACAAAAGCTTTCATAAATAATTTCAAATATAAACATTTATATTTGAAAATGTGCTAACATTCTTCTATGATTTGTGTTTTTGCACCTAAAATATGTAATGTATATTTATAAAGTGCAACCAATTGGAAACCGTGGGGACCTTTAATAATTTTATGGGGGAGGACGATGTTATCCGTATCATATTTCAATGTCGATGCTGACAGTGGATGGGACGGAAAACATAAAAACCTCACAGGGACGAAAGGGAAAAAATCAGGACCCGCCGCCCGAAGGGCTGAAAACGGAAGTGGCCATAGATGCGCGATATGAATGACTTCCGGATAAGCCTGCAGACGCACTGATGATAATCTTGCTCTCTTCCTGATCCCCACGTCAATTGATGTCTGTAAAAAATCGGCACGGAAAAAAACCATATATTCGTAATCGGGGCCAAAGGTGGTGGTCGTGGCATTTGTGCGTTGATAGGGGGATTAATGATGCCGATTGACCCCTACAGGAAAAATGTTAGACTTTGATGATAGGTTATCTTCCACATTCGAATGAATCAGTTACAAGATTTTCGATGCACGTAACCTAATAGGATTTTATTTTATGCTATAATTGTAGTAATTCATATAGTAATTATTATCACTATATAATAAATTTTATTAAATTATTGGTTTGTAAATAATAAATATATTTTACTTAATTCAATTCAATTCAATGGCTCTACAGCCCCGATTCTGGACCTAGCCTCTCATAATATATTCCTCCATTCTCTAGTTAATGCTAACTTCGATTACTTTAACAGGGAAAATTGAAAGAAACAATTAGTAAATAACAAACAAGAATCAATAAAATCACTAGAAAAATCTAGTATTTCTAAATACCATGTGAAAATTGCCATGGGAAATATTTCGGACACACGGGAAGAAGCTTGAAAACTAAATATAATGAACATAAGAAATGCATTAAAAGTCAGACCATGGGAACATGACCGCCAGATCACTACATTACAAAGGGACATCTATTAGCCGACATCAAACCGCTTCACTTTGCCGAAAAAAGGCCGCAAATTAAATCTCCTTGAAGGATTGTTAGTTACTTAATGTTATAATTTCGTTTCATAAAGAGTGAAGGGAATAAAGTATCTACCGCAACTAAAAATGTTATATAAATAATTAATTTATAACTGTTGCTGTTAATAATATTATTATTTTCGTTACCATATGACTCAAATTATAGTTTTATTGTATATTGGATAATAATTGATCATTGGATATATGTAATTAATTTATTTGTTACTATTCAAATATTAATAACAGATTTATCTTTGCTAAACTTGTTTAGTCTTATTTTCAAACTCTTGTATCATTTTAAATTTTATTTTAAGTTGCATTAGTGCAATGTATGGTATATTAATATATACATAGTATTTGATATATTATTTTAGCAAATAATATATTTCGGAATAAAATGTTCTTGAAAAGATCATGTTGGCGTACATTTTAATAGAAGAAGACAATCTCAATGTTTTTTTTTAAATTACAATAGGACCCCGAATAATTGGTAGTCTAAATGCGTTACAATGTCACGTATTCTAATTAAACCTAATAATTAATGACAATTACTATTAATAATACAACAATTGAAATCTTTTAAAGTAGATATGCAAAAACAACACCATAAACCAATGATAATAAAAGAGCTATTATAAATGATTGTTTCAGGATTCATTTATGAAAAGGATACTCGAGAGATTGAAAATTATTATTTTCTACGCGAAAATATTAAAACGGACCAATGGATTCCCAAGAGCCACCCCATCAATTTGTTTATATATTTAGGAGCCGTAGTAATTTAGCTAACCATTAAATTCTGCCTTTGGCGCGATCAATATTGATGCGGCCTATTGGGAAAAGGGTTGTTAAAGCGATGCGAATTTTATACATGCAGGACGAAACTGCGAAGGGCTGGTTATTACTTTCGGAGGAGGGAGGGTGATTATAAGTGAGAGCCGTTTGATCGCAAATTGGCCTGTGCCTGTTCTCTGCGAAGAACTTGCTTTTTTTTCTTCCGACAAAGAAATTGTTTCTTTTCTGAAGTGGGATGAGGCTTCTTTCCGTTCTGGGGGGTTAATTAGAAACGGAGAAGGTTGTTATTTAGGAAGGCGCGCTATAATTATTCTCCAAGCTGTACTAATGAATAATATGAAAATATGCATGCACATATGTTGTACTACATATGCTAATATTTTTATGATTATATTTTTAAAATATTTAAAATAATTTTACGTTTATAATTATAGTCATCTATCTTACTTAATGTTATCACCACAATAGAGCAGAGTTACTACTATAGATACCAATAATTTTATCTGGTATAAATAATAATAATGCATTGATTTTTAAATCAGGAAGGATGCGAGCCCAATTCATACCGCAATGTTTTACAATTTATCGGCCATGCCGGAAGTTGAGTGAGCTGGTGAAAAACTTTTTTTCTTTATCAGTTCGATGACCAATCGATCTAGTAATGCGCAGTAATATTCTTTATTGATAGTTTTAACACATTCAAGTTAATCATCAACATTATGTCATGCGTAGATTTTGATTCGGTGGGGAAGGTGTTCCGTAACATTTATCAATGCCTTTACTGCAAAAATGTTTTTCTTCCATTAAGAAACAATGTTTAATTAAAGCGCGAAATACCTTTTTACTATAGTAAAAATACACACAGAGGTAGCAAAACCTATAAGTTGCATACGAGTAATTGAAATTTTGACAGCATCTACATTAAGATTGGTATATGAAGTACAAGTATATTTTGTTTTCTGGCGTTATCTATTTAATCCAGCTAAACACATTTTAGTCTTTGTTGTATATGTCTAGTATGCCTAAAAATGCAATATAGAAAACTAATGTCTAATCCAAATATAATAATGACATTTTAAACATTTTATTGTAATAACTTATTCTTCAGTTCTTATAAGTTTATTTAAAAGGATGTTAAGCATTACCCAAACCCTTGAGATTATATCTAATATGGTCAACTGTTTATTAAAGTCTATTTCAAATGAGGTTTAATGGCTAATAAAAACCTGTTTCTTTGATAATAAACTAAACTTGTAAACATACTTTTATAAATCTTGTACTGTAAATACCAATCATATCTGTAAATGAAGTATTTTTTTGTAGGTATATATCACTATTCTGCAAAACTATGTTAAGGTCTTTAGTTAATGTTTTAAAAGATATGTAATCTAATATTTGTAGGTTTTTTAATTGAATATTTGATGGATTAATGTTTTTTTTTAATTATACACAATATATATTCACTATTTGTTTTGAGTTATGTGAAGTAATAATCACTAATAAAACACGATTTGATTTCCTTTCTTCACTAATTTATTTTTACACGTTACCAAAATCAATGATCTACAAAAATCTGGCATATATTCAATTAATTGTAATAATTGTAATCAATTATACGTTGGTCAAACCCAAAGAAATTTAATTAAGAGATTTAAAGAACACAATTATCATCTAAAAAATCAAAATCCAGACAAATCAGCAATAGCTTTCCATAATTTCCAAACCGGTCATCAATTCTCACTTCACAATGTAAAATTATTAAAACAATCAAGTAATTCCAGATTAAATATGTTAGAAGCAATAGAAATGTATAAATGTAAAGATAGATTATTAAATTTCGATTTAAGTCCACTAGAAAACCCATTTTTAAGTCTCGTTCTGAAAAAGAATTGTAAACCTGCCGACACCTTTCCCAGTAATACTAATCCCCATCCAATAGAGCCGACATAATTAAACTTAGGTTTTCCCACTAATCGCTATAAGGTATATAAACAGATGTAATTAGTTTTAAAGCATTCAGTTATTGAAAATGAGCACATGATGCTCGAAATGTACATTTAATGTGTAAAAATAAATTAGTGAAGAAAGGAAATCAAATCGTGTTTTATTAGTATACACAATATAGATAATGGCGTAGAAATAGAAGTTTAATTTTATGAATGATTTTTAAAAGCAAAGTAAATTAAATGGTTCAATCAAAGTATTCGATGTTGCGTTTTATAAGTTTAAGCCTTCTTTCAGGCAATTGATGTATTTCATATAGATAAATTGTTACGTCTTTGGACACCATAAAGTCGTCAAGCCATTTTCGGATTTTCTCTAAGAATTGGAAATATATATCAAACAAAGCCTGTTGCATCTACCGGAATTAGTAGTAATCGGATGGAGCCATGTGCTGCAAGCCGCTCAAGCTAAGATAACATGCAGCAATTTCACATTGTGATAATTTGCTAAGATTCAGATTTGCCCAAGACTTTTTGTGTTTCGGGTTACCACAGAGTATCTATTTCTAAGTTGCCATTCGTTGATTTTTGTTGGTTTTAGTGAGTTTGTGCGGATCCCATTTTCCATCTTTCTGATTTAGTCATTTGGAAATCAATTTCTGGGTTATTCCCACCTGTTCTGCAAGCTCTTTATGCGCTTGTGTCGAATTTTTAGCATCTTCTGCAACTCATTTTTGTCACACTTTCTTGGTCATTGTTTGTCGTTCAGATAGAAACCACCGCTTTTAAACTGCTTAAACTAACATTCGCACACATCATATGATACAACACCTTTGGGGTTTTTCTTGACGGAATTCATAAAGAATATAATGTCGGATATGCACATTATCTGTTGCCATTTTCGACTGAAATTTTTTTATTTATTTAAAGGTTCTACTAAGCTTTCCGGCATACAAAACTATCAGTACTTATCTGCCTGATGAAGCCACTGTGTGGCGAAGCTTGTGGTAGTGTTCAACAATAAATGTGAAACTCTCTTAACGGTGGTGTTTTATTTCAATACAAACTGTCATTTTTAAATTGAAAACAAATCAAAATAAAAACTGATTAGATATTATGAATAACGGTTTTACTAAAAATATTTGTTAAACAAATGTTTATCAAATCATTTCTCATAATTACAATGTTAAATCCACACTGCGTATTAATTTCAAGTAATTTAAATTTCTTTAATTAATTCCTCAAACTTAACATTATTATTAAATTTCAACAAAGTTTCTTATATAAATATGCACTCAAGAAAAAGTAATTTTAGCTGTTGATGATATTCAGGGTGTATTCTTCGCCCAGTCCCGTGAATTATTAAAAACTAACAAAACTGCTCACCGGAAATGTGATTAAGCCGAAGTAGCAATTTCGACCATCTAATTCTCGAAATCGTGAAAGTTTTATTAAATTTACGAGAATGTTTGCCAAATACTTAAGGAGAACGATGCCGGTATTTCTTACGAGGGTTACCGTTCTGCGCTTAAATCTACTTTATGTATTAAATGACATAGTAACTCTCACAAAAGAGCAAGAGTAATAATGACGTGAATCCTTATATCTTATCTATGTATTTTATTGTTTATCTTGAATGTTTAAATGACCATAAAAATTGTATATTTAATAATATTTATTGTTTCATTTAGAATTATAACAAATAAAATAATAAAAAATATCAAAAATATATTCATGCGGTTTATTAACAATGAAATAAAAGTATTTACATCACATAGATGAATATCATTGAAGAACAAAATGGGAACAAACACATTGTCCACGCAAACTAAACTACACAACAAAGAGCCAATTACTAACAAACGACTGTGTCCTGTAACACAATAAATAAATTAAAACTGAAATTGATATTCCCTGTATGACCTATGGTGTAATTCATTATTGGGGTCATAAATTCCGTGCGGCTCTGACATATTTATCACCGTTACGTTTCATTCGGGCATAAAATTAAAATAACTATATATCACATTTATTAACTATCTCATGTCCGTTCTGCAGCACTTTTTTATTGGTTGACACGTATTAAAGACGTGCAGTAATAAATCAGGATAGTATTAAATATATTCATTGAAAATTGGGAAATATATACCGATTATATTTATAAATTCAGGTATAATAATATTTATTAAACAAACTTTTAAATTAATATTATATGGGAGCTAACAGATAAAAATATGATAAAATACATGTCATAAATCAGTAACTTGTATTGTGAAGAAAAATAAAATAATTATTTAAATAAAACAGGTTTGCAATATTATAAAAATGGTGATGTGGCCATCATAGTACTTTCCCTATATTTTTCTCGAAAACTATTAGGTTTACGTAAAAATGTTATTCTTAATAATATGTGCACTTTTCAATTCTCTACAATTATTTGTTATATAAATTTTATGTAACTCCAATGGTTTATTAGCAATTGGCAAAAAATGTCAAAATTTTTAATTTTTATTTTTTTTCTCGAAAGTTAAGAATTTTATGAAAAACATGTTCGAATAAAACTTGTTCAGTTTTTTATTTCCTTTAACTTTTGTATAAACAGTTTTTTAAAAAATTTTATATTTAGAAAAATATCACGAAAAAAACAAAAAAAAGCATCGAGTAAACAGCCACTTCCGGTCTATGAATGTTTACCAAAAGCTTTTCAGTTCCAGTTTTTAACGATAAAACCTTAAGTTTGAAGTTTCATCTCGAACAGATAAGTCGTTTTTGAGATACAGCACCCACCGACAGACAGACACACACACACACACACACACAGACACAATTTTTTTTTTTCCAGAAATTAGTGTTTTGGGTTCACGGATATTTCCGCAAAAAAAATTTTTGAAAAAAAAATCACGAAAACAATACTCCCCCTATATACACTACGTGTATAGGGAAAGTAATTAAGTAGACTGATATTGAGCTTCAATACTAACTCGTGGTTACTTTAATTTAAGAGGTAACACCATTTTTATTCCGGGTATTTAATCGAATTGATACAGACATTACTTGGCATTAAAATACGGCTAATGGCACTTTACGGTGATTCCTTGAAGTGGCAAACACACTTTCGCACATTTATTACCCATGACTAATATACCCTATGGTCAATGGCTTTATTTGGCAAGTGCTTATATTATTTGCGGGTACTAAGATTCAGTAGCTACTAGGATCAAGAAATGCAAGACACTGTAGAACGTTTTAATATTTTTTTTATAAAACCTTCCTTAATCATTAATATTCAAAATTAAACAATGTTTGTATTAAAATTTACCAATAATCAATTTATAGTATTTTCTGTGTAATATGATGAATGTTTATTTAATTAACATTACTGTCCGAAATACACAACATCTTTATTTCACATACATAACATAACTAAGACATATTTTACTTATTCATACGTTTAATTGGATTTATTAATGTTAGTACGTCACTGTTTCGCCCATCGATTATAGGCCTTATCCTGTTCATATGAAACAAATCGAATTAGTTAAAATTAAATACTTGTTGAATGAGCTGTCTAGGCAATGCGATGTAATTCATAAATGGTACTTGTAGGATATTTGTGATTTGATATCAAACCATTGATAATGGTTTACGACATGTAGCCCACGTCGATTTATACTTATATTCATGTACATACATATTATTTTTCAAAAATAATAGTTACCAATACTATTTTCACCTACATTATTCAAAAAACATATATAAAAATAGTACTGTGAATAACCAACAGAGTTTAAAATAAAGTAAGTAGGTGTAAATGATTTTAAATTATGAACATAACTATGGGTTATTCATAGAATTTTCGGTTTAAATTTAATTTGAGAAAAGTATAATTCTAAATATATCCCCTTAAAATATACCAGCTACTATAATGGGTCGAAATACCCTCCTTAAGATTGCCCAATAAATTACCCGTGTTGATTGTTCAGGTAACTAAACTCGAATCGAGTGATTTATTTGAGTGTAATCACAGAATTGTGCGTGTCGTTGACTCCCTTTTTCCCCTTTCGATTAATTTTCCTCTTTTCCTGTTAATCGATCAAGTTGCCCTATTGATTAATAACCGGAGTAAGAATATAATTAACCGCAAAAATTGCCTCCGATTAACCACTTAAAAGTGTAATTAATTAGGCCAAGCGCAACTTCAAGCCTGTCTTTCTTTTTCTCACCCAGCCAGGTGCGAACCGTAGGCAAGGGGGCACGGAACGCCTTCTGCCCGGGGGTTAATTAAACCTTCCTAAACTTAGTTTATTAAAATAGATGGTATGATTAATTTGTCTGAAATCTGCGAGTTAATCCAAATTCCATAATAGGAACAGCTCTAATTAAAATAGGGCCCGATGGAATTCGCGCCGACGTAGGCAGGTAAACTTTTGTTTTCAACACAAACATGAAAGGATATTTTGGCATAATTTTATCGAATAAGAAATATTCTGTTCTTCCATAATTGACATTTATTGAATTATATAAATATACAGTGTGTAAAGTGATGGGGTTTCCTATAGGAAAAACTTTTTTAATCTGAATTTTAGGAAAAAAACTTATTCTTTATAAAAAATTTTGCTTGCTTTGAAACCCTTTATGGTCAAAGAAAAATCCATTTAACACTTAAGATAAGATAAATAAAATGGTGATGTAGCCATCATAGTACTTTCCCTATATTTTACTCGAAAACTATGAGGTTTACGCAAAAGGGCTGTTCTTAATGATTTGTCCAGTTTTGAATTCTCTACAATTATTTGTAATACACGTTTCATGTGACTATAATAATTTATCAGCAATTGGCAAAAAATGTCAAAAATTTCAATTTATATTTTTTTCTCAAAAGTTAAGAATTTTATGAAAAATATGTTTTAATAAAACTTATTCAGTTTTTCATTCCCTTTAACTTTTGTTTGAAAGATTTTTTAAAATTTTTTATATTTAGAAAAATATCACAAAAAAACAAAAAAAAACGCCTCGAATAAACATCCACTTCCGGTCTATAATTGTTCACCAAAAGCTTTTCAGTTCTGATCATTCGTTTTTGAGATACAGCGCCGACCGACAGACAGACAGACAGAGACACACACAGACACAAAAAAATTTTTTCCAGAAATTAAAATACGGATATTTCCGCAAAAAAAAAAATTCAAAAAAAAATCACGAAAAAAATACTTCTCCTAAATATACTTCGTATATAGGGAAAGTAAAAATTGAAATTATGTCGAGTTGTTGATTTTAAATATGACTAAGTCCGAGTTTTTCAGTCATATTTGAAATCAACAACTCGACATAATTTCAATTTTTTATCTTATCTTAAGTGTTAACTGGTTTTTTCTTTTACCATAAGGGGTTTCGAAGCAAGCAAAATTTTTTATAAAGAATAAGTTTTTTTCCTAAAATTCATATTAAAAATGTTTTCCCTATAGGAAACCCCATCACTTTACACACTGTATATTTAGAAATATTATTCAATCAGCAATTTATTTATGCATACATATACAAAATTAATTTCTTTTTAATATGCAAAATTTATAAGAAATTTTTAATTCTTTAGTGTGTATTTACAATATTTTAAATCGGTTAATTGTACCATAGCTAAAATATAATGACCTTCGCATGTATAAAATTCATAAATTTAAAATCAATTCGACAAATATAACATACATGTGTTTTCTTCAAAATAGCGAATGATCTCCGGATACAAAACATTACGGGGTGAATAGTTAGACTTTCAAATCAGAATCGGCTTTATTTATTCCTATAAGCCCTAACAAATCCATCTGTTTGTATATAAAAATCTATTGAATTTCAAAGCAAATCAATAATTTGTTCGGCTCCCATATCTTGAAAGGAAAGCCCAAATGAATACTGATGTTACTTAAATTCGATGCTGTAAAACTTGTTAAGTTCCATAATGTTTTTATTTTCAGTTGCCTAACACGTGTTTCGATCATTCCTGATCATTTTCAAAGTACAAAACTAATTAATTAGTTTATGATCAGTAAAAATTATGGAACTTAACAATTGTTTTACCCCATCGAATTTACATATATCGTTCCATCAAGAGTGTAGCTCAACCAGTATCAATTATACTGATGTTATTTGTTATATTAACGGTATAAAATATAGTAAAAATAAAACATAACTAAAATAAACATTCTTCGAATTAAATATCAGTTTGAGGAGGCTCTTACTTGGTGAAATTCTATAATATATGTAGTAAATGAAACGCTCTGGTTGAGAATTAATACATTTTTTATTGTCGGAACACTGCGGCATTAACATAAAAAAAAAATTGCCCCCTTTTAGGACAAAAATTAAATAGAAGCATTTATAGAAGAAACTAGAAGTGCAAGCGGACATATGCCCCCTCGGCACCATGGAAAATGAAGGGTTTGAGTGGAAGAACACTTTATGATTGTGAACTCCGCCTGTGTTTCTTTTGCCCAAAATTTGAAGTACGTTTTTTTTAATTGATTTGTTGTATATATATATATATATTTTTTCTAAGGAAGGAGTCCAAAGATTTATAAATAAATAAACATTTTTAAATGAAGCAACACAGTTGAGAGGTTTTCACATTAATTGTTGGACACTGCTTTAACAATAAATGCGAAACACTCTCATCTGTGTTGTTTTATTCCAACGCTTATATTTGTATTATATTTAAAGGGAACTAGTAGACGGTTTATTCAGTTGCAGCCAAACTAGCTATCCGAATCCTCAATCTATGGATAACCGATGCCATTAGGATATATTTAATGTCACTTTTGAACAACGTTTAAGTTTGAAAACTATTACGTTAATAAGAAAATATTCTTTTACAATCCTAGTAATTAATATGTAATATATATATAAAAAATTGCAAAATGAAATTATAATTTATTCTAATCAATTTAAAATATTATACATATAAGGCTTATTGTTGTATTTAAGGAAGAAAGTATCAGTTATTCCTCCAAATAATTTTGCTTCTTATCTATTTTCAAGAAAAATCAGGTAAAATATTAGATAATATATTTTCCATCGATCAAAACATGTCCACAATTATTTACCTATCTTATACAGGGAGCTTGTTAAACATAAACCCGCTTTGTTTACGTGATATATGGCGACCAATAACATCATTTTATTACCAAAAATTACATGTAAAGTTTCTTAATCTACAAGAACTGTTGAAAATGGCTACTTCCAGCTAGGATATAATCCAGGGGGTTTAAGTCCGGGGATCGAGCAGGCTATGAACGCTGGGAACTCACGAGCAGCCAAACTAAAATGCGCTGGTTCATAAACCACATTGCATTTCTTATTGCCAATGTAACATCCTCCATATCAGATAGCGTTTCGTGAAGACGTTGATGAATACTTTGGAAGGCTATCTATCACGAACACTACGGTCAAGAAATCGTTCAATATACTTCCACCTAGCTTATAATGAATTGTCATCAGTCCATAAATGAAATACATTTCAGACATCTATGCGTTCGTATAGCGATTTATAATAAAAGATTCCACTAATAAAACGTGTAGCTATTAAAAATAGAAAAAAAACACGAAAAACAACCAAACGTTAAAAAAAATAGACAAATATTAATGATGAGACGAATTTAAATGAAATCGACGTTTAAACTGTATTTATTTTCGATGTCTGCACTTGCCTACTGTTAACAACGCATTAAAAAAATGTACATGGCGAAACGAGTATAATACGTCATGATTTTATTTCGAGTACATTATTAATTTTAAAAATATTAAACATGGTTTTGTCGAAAATTTTGTTCGCCCTGTATATTCGAAACAAAGCGGGTTTGCAAAAATCATCATAGGACAAAATATTCTTAGCCCGGGGAATAACCTCTTGTTTTTTTGCCGTATGTTAAATAAACACTCTGTTTATGTTTCAATTAACCCAAGCGCTTATATTGATATATGATCATGCTTATATATTTTGAAATTCCCACAATAAATTACTGGCAAAGTTAACTAATCACTAAAACAAGTCACTTAATGAAACAACTACTTCTCGGGCAAATAATAAATTATACAAAAGTAATTTTACTCTTATAAAATACCAAAGCTATCAAAGCAACACTAGTTTGAATATAGTTATTTATGTCAAATAAACTTACAAAAAATTAAATATACGTTAAACAGTTTTTACTTTCTCTATATAGTATATATAGATTTAGTATTGTTCTTGTGAAAATTTTTTGAATGAATTGAATTTAATATAATTATAAATTGTAATTATCTAGCAAAAGAAATTAAAGAATGTAACAATCAGGTTTATGTAACATCTGCAGACACGTGTTTCGATATCTCGATCTCATAACTATAGCTTTATTATATACTTGATTTTAAATTCAAATAATATATATCAAGATTAATCTTTTTTTCCTTTAATCCACTACAGGTCGCACATTAGTTGTTAAAATTAGTTGTTATTGATAATAAGTGCCTAGCACTAGAAATTTATATCTAATAATAATGTGTGAAGAAAGGATACAACAGTGTTATTTTTAGTAATTTACTTTGTTTCAATATTAATGAAACCCTGCATTCAGTTATTTCAAAACTACGAGAGAGAGAGTTTTGTTAGGTTTTTGTCATTCATTAAAAAATTAATATTTCATCCCTTATCACTCCCTGATTAACGTTGAATTTTGATCAACCTATACTTTGGGTAATTATGCACATTTCCATATTATTATACATTTTCAATTAATATTCTGACCAAACTCAAACAGAACATCATAAATAAACGGCGCCGTGCACTCACAATACAGGGTGTTACAGGGCGCGTCGCGGCCTGGGGCCGTCGCCTTGGCAACGCGGGGCTGCAGTTTCCGATGAGCTACCTGTAATGGCGCTCGTACGTAGCACATGTATCGCACGAAAGGCTGCAAGCCCCCAACTATTGTGAACAGGGGTATTATAAATATTACCTTACACTCTTCCACTTCTGGCTCACTTCCTTAACCAACGAAATTACTAATGCGCAGCCATTCTCCGAGAAACAATTACCTCAGTGCGTACCTATTGTGCTTAATGACAAATCGCGAAACTTTCGAGACAGCGAAGTCACGGGAATGCGCCGTGGTAATTCAATTAATTATAAATAAATGCTAAAGGCATGCTCGACTTCCAATTTAAAACTTTTCCTGTTCAATATTCAGGCACAACTATTTATTACACTGTATACCATTATTATAGGTGTACATTCTTGCAAGGATAAAGCTTATTGTTAAAGAATTTAAAGCTCATTCATTCATTGATTAAAGCTTTCCACAGATTGGTAGAACTTTTATTATATGGGTGTATTACTTTTATGCTTAATGTCTTTTCATTGAAGAAACTGCATAAATCTAGAGAAATGCAAAAAATCTCACAAAATTTATTTTAATGCATTTAAAACCACACACTTTTAAATTATTGAAAGTTGAAATGAAAAGCTTTAATTATTGACGTTATAATCCTTTTATTAATTATACTACTAAATTTTATTGTTTAATAGTATATTTATACATGATAGTTATTTATTTAAAATTTTAAAATGGCAAAAAGTAACATATGTTATCAAACATCGTAATACTACTTAAGACAAATATTCTGATTTTCGGATACTTGTTTTTGGACATTCAAAAAGAAAAGAAAGAGCGCGCATAAACAGAACTATATTTATTTGGGAAATTGATGAATAAAAAATCGATCGATAGAAAAGATTTGATAGAGATTATAAAGTGGAACTTCATAATCTTTTTATAAATTTAATCAAGTGAATCTGCAGTGGAGGAACCGCGTGCATCGAGTCCCTTACGTTGAATAGAGGGCGGAGAAAAAGGGACAGATTTACGAGCCAGCTAAGCAGCACTATGGCACACACTTGTGAGTTTATAACATCGCCACTTGTGATGATGTTACTTGATGTTACTTTACGGCCACTCGTAATTTCCAATCTACGGAGGTGACATCACTACCACTTTCACAGATCAAGAGATAACAGATTCATCGTCCCGTTTTAGGGACTAATCCAGCACATATATAAGGGCCCTGATCCTCGGACAAAAACACGGAACTAATTAACGAATTACTCAGGAATACTTAACTTAATTAGCTAAAAAACGTCCTAGTTGGGGATAGACTACGGCTTTGAGGATTTACATCTATTTAAAAATTTATACTGCCAGTTTTAAAGGAATCTCATGATATAATAGAAAACAAAAAATTAATTTTGTTTTAAATATCATCAACAAGTCCTCATTTTATATCTAAGTTAAATATCTATCTAAAGCGTATCTAGAAGCTTCTATTAAAACTAATTTATTTTCTACGATATAAATATATCGAATTAAGTTGTAATAATTAATTTTGTTTATAAAGTTATTACTTAATAAATTTTTCACTTCATAATATAATAACATATCATATATTCTTATAAAATAACACAAAATTAAATGCTTCTAATTTACTTACATCATGTGAGTAGAATTTAAGCTGCTAATTTATTTATAGTAAGAAATTGAAAAAACTTAATATTTCACATCCATGCAAATTCTATAGCTATACATTTCAGAGTGAGTATATATTCCTTTTTAAATAAAACTCTAACTTCCGACTTTTAGTCATTCTTCAAGAGAAATTAGTTAATATAAAAATGTATCACTATAAACAAAGTATTTTCGATGACATCTATTGTCTAAACTTTGCACTGCGTAGCGCAGAAGAATCCGAAAATGCAGAAACCTGTCCGCCACTCGTATTATCAAGAAAATAATAAATTAATAGTTCTTGAAATAATTGCGTATATTAAAGATAATTGATGCCATATCTTATCAGTTATTTAAAAAAGTTGTATAGAAGTAATATTTTAGGCGTTGTTTTAAATGTAATTAATGAATGCTGAAAAATAATTTAACTTAATGATTTAAATGTACATTTTATTAGTATTTATTGTAATAATAAATCATAGCATGGAAGTATAATTAAACAAGTTATAATAATATTTTACCGATAATACATTTCAGGAATTAAGAATTTAAAAAAAATGGGTGGTTTATGGTTTTTCAAAATATTTTCGTTGAACATCAATACACAAGCATACGTGTTACTACTTCGGTTTATGTGCTTCGGCGGAGTAACATACGTTAGTATTCTTAATTTCGAAGGACCAATTATATCTTGTTTAGATATAATTAAAATAATAAACTGAGTTTAACTCTTATATTAATCAAACACCAATATTTACAAAAATGTACAAGCTTAAAAATGTCGCGACCGCTATCATTGACGTTTCGTTTTCGTCTCTCCTTCTCTTCAGCCCCTTGGTTACTCCACGGGGTGGTGGGTGAAGTTTTAGGGAGCTAGGTGGTGGTAATGAGTAATTCTAATTGGTCAACGATAATTCCAAATTACCACCACCGTAGCAATGTTGCCAAACTTCTTCCTCTGCATCTCGAGCCTCTCATTCGGTTCTGGCATGCAGCTGTTGGGGTATTCCGCTAAGCCGTCTGCGTTTAGGCGGTTTATGATGCCTATTGTTTGCGACGCGCACTTTCGGTAAACACCATAAAAACTAATTTTTCTTTGAAACGGCGTTTGCACAAAAACACAATAAAATACGTGTTAAGGAACGATGGTAATAATAATAATATGTAAATGCGGAAGGTCGGGGTTACGGTGAGCCAGGTAAAGCCGTAACATCCTCCCCCCGTTGAAATTAATAGGATTTCAAGAAAAATATGTACAATTGATTAATTAATTAAAAATAATTACAAAGCAAGGTTCCCTAATTAATATGAAGTGAGAAGTATTTAGATACATATATACAGATAAAATTTCCCTAACTTAAATATATCGAGAAATAAAATTCACTCATTGTTCTTGGGGAGATTCATTGTCAATATTTAAGGGAAACGCGAATAATTTAACAGCTGGGCGCACTACACTGTCGTTGGCCGTTTTGACCGTTGCCGCACGCACTACACCGTCTTTTCCGGGATGGACCGTCTGCACACGGCCTACTCTCCAACGGTTTGGTGGTATGTTGTCCTCGTGTATAAGGACGAGCTGCTGAACTTCTAAGGATGATCCTGATGATCGTTTCCACTTACGGCGGCTTTGCAACTCCTGGAGATATTCTTTTCGCCACCTCGCCCAGAAATGCTGCTGCATACGCTGTATTAGCTGCCAGCGAGACAGCCTACCAATTTTGACGTTATCCAGGGTTGGCTCAGGAAGAGCCCGTAAATTTCCGCCGATAAGAAAGTGGCCGGGTGTAAGGAATGTTAAATCGTTTGGGTCGTTGGACAGGGGACATAAAGGTCTAGAATTCAGGATTGATTCAACTTGCGTAAGAAGCGTAACAAACTCTTCATACCCTAAACTTGCACCACCAGCTATTTTATATAAATTGCGTTTGGTTGATTTTGCACTTGCGTCGAATACTACCCGCGATTTTGTTGTTAAACTTGATTTTTTGTACACCGTGTGGTGTGGTAAAAAGTACCCGTTATCCGAAAAAGGCACACGTGTGATGTGACCGAATTTAATGTATTCTCTCATAAATTGAACATATTCTTTACTTAACTCCGGATTGCGCCTTAATTTATATTCTAAATTACATAACCTCTTCGCCATGCCATAAGAATTACCTAATTTAGAGGCATCCGTTTTCCAGGGTAAAGCCACAACAAGCCGCAAATTTAACTCCCTTTCTACTGTTTTATTAAAATAATTCTGACATTCAATTTCCTCTTTTGATTTTAATTCTTCTTTCGGTTCTACATTTTCTATTTCCCAGAACCGCTTAACATTTGAATTTAATTTGGTAAGTGTAACCGAGTGACAACATAACTCTCTTTGCGGTCGGCTTTCAGGTACCCGACCACTAATTACCCATCCTAATTGAGTATTTTGTAATCTTAAGCTACCTTCATGAACTAAAATATGCTCTGATTTGATTAAGCTGTTATACAATTCTACTCCGATTAATAAATCTATATCAGCTGGTTTATAGAACTGAGGGTCTGCTAACTGAATATTTGGAATATTAATTTGTTTAACATTAACTCGCTCAGTCGGGAATTTATGAGTGATTTCATCAATTGAAAAACAAGTTACGTTGGAAGTAAAATCATTAATCTGCGAAGCGATATCGATATTCACATACGTTTGTGTATTAATTTTACCACCACCGGCAACAGAAAAACCTTGATGTGTTTTAATTGTTTTTAATCCAAGTTTATTAATAACTTTATTTGAAATTAAGTTTACCTGGGATCCGGGATCTAATAAAGCTCTTAATGTATGTTTTATATTTCCCTGTCTGACTTCTACTAAACTAGTTGCTAACAAAACAGTTCCATTTTCCAAATTATTAATATGTAAACTGCTACTATTATTAGTCGTCGGATTTGAATGAGTTTGATTAGGTTGATTATTGAAATGTAATAAGGTGTTGTGAGGTTTGTTGCAAGTTTTGCAACGTCTCGAAGACTTACAATCTATGGCATTATGTCCACCCTTTAAACAATTCCTACATAGTTTTTTCGAACGTACTAGATCAGATCGTTTACTCACTTCTAATGCGCGGAATTGATTGCAGTTGAATAACTGATGTGCTTGTGAACATATATAACAAGACAGTGAATTATTTGAATTTATTGTAACGTTATTTTTAAAAGGATCTGCATTACTACTACCCTCAGTAAAAATTGATTGTAATGATTTAAGTCGTTTCGATAAAAATGCTATTAACTCCTTTACAGTGGGCATTTCAGAATTGCGGAGATTATTTTCCCATTCTAACTTAATAAATTCTGGACAACGCATTACAATTAAGTTAACTAACCAATCCTCAGAGTTAATAGGCCGCTTTAATGCTTCAAGAGCATGCACGTTTTGTGAAATAATATTAATAAAATCTCTGTAATCGTTAATCGTTTCCTTTTTAATATGTGGCAAGTTAAATAATTGATGAATGTGACTATTTACAATTAACCGTTTGTTTTCAAAATTATCGCGTAATAATTCAAGAGCATTTGAATAATTTGCTTCGGTTAACTCTAACGACTGAATTGTTCTAGCTGCTTGTCCCGTAAGTGAAGATTTAAGATATTGAAACTTTTCTAATTTTGACAAATTTGGATTATCGCCTATTAATGAATTAAACGCATCCTTGAATGAAAACCACTCTCGGTAATCACCGCTGAATGAAGGCAATGTGATATCAGGCAATTTAACTGGCGCGGAATCCATTGAATTATTATTTCCTGTTTCCGGAACCTTAATTAATTTAGTTACTTGAATTTTTAAATTTTTAACCTTTTTAAGTAAATTAAATCCAAAACTAAACATATCCGGAAAATCTTTATCATAATTTTTTCGTTCCTCTAAACGAAATTCCTTAACTGAATTTAAAACTTCGTCAATTAATTCTAAAATTAATTCGGCATCAACATTTTCTGATTCTAATTCCGCAGTGATACTGGCAATATCTAATTCAATTGTTTGGCGGTGCTTGTTTAACGTACGAAGAGCTCGATCGCTTTCCTTTGAAAGTTGAGGTTCTTGTACGGTAGACATGGTAAAAAAGGAAACAAGGAGAGGCCTACCTTATCAATTTACGTTTGAGTTATTTGACCTGGTGGGCTGACTCTGCAACACTTGTCCTGTTCGGTGATGTCCTGAGGGCGTCTGCGGCTTCCACGTGCTGCACGAACGCTGCTTCTCCCAGGAATCGACACGTACGGTATGGCGACGATGTTTTTCCAAATGGCATCCACGGCTTCCTTGTGATGCTGCGATGCTGCTCCTTTGGACCACTAGTTTTCACTCCGTTGGTGAAAAACCACGATTGGTGTTTGAATTTAACTTTAGTTCGATTAATTAACTGATTTGATCAAAAAACTCTTGATCAATCCGGTTCGAAGGACCAAAAATGTTACTACTTCGGTTTATGTGCTTCGGCGGAGTAACATACGTTAGTATTCTTAATTTCGAAGGACCAATTATATCTTGTTTAGATATAATTAAAATAATAAACTGAGTTTAACTCTTATATTAATCAAACACCAATATTTACAAAAATGTACAAGCTTAAAAATGTCGCGACCGCTATCATTGACGTTTCGTTTTCGTCTCTCCTTCTCTTCAGCCCCTTGGTTACTCCACGGGGTGGTGGGTGAAGTTTTAGGGAGCTAGGTGGTGGTAATGAGTAATTCTAATTGGTCAACGATAATTCCAAATTACCACCACCGTAGCAATGTTGCCAAACTTCTTCCTCTGCATCTCGAGCCTCTCATTCGGTTCTGGCATGCAGCTGTTGGGGTATTCCGCTAAGCCGTCTGCGTTTAGGCGGTTTATGATGCCTATTGTTTGCGACGCGCACTTTCGGTAAACACCATAAAAACTAATTTTTCTTTGAAACGGCGTTTGCACAAAAACACAATAAAATACGTGTTAAGGAACGATGGTAATAATAATAATATGTAAATGCGGAAGGTCGGGGTTACGGTGAGCCAGGTAAAGCCGTAACAATACGCTTGTCCCATTTTTGAAGTATTTTACTATTCAGATTGATGTACCCCCAAAACATTTATAGTAACGTTGATCTCTTAATTTATTTTAGATGTAATGTATTGGGTGTCAAATTAGAGCTGCACGACGGATGACCAATAAATTCGACTTTTTAATATTCATCAGTATAAATCACTTGTAGACAAAGGATACAATCTGTTTTTCATTTCTCTAAGGCGATGATTTTTACATTCTTTATTTGTTTAAAGTCGTTTACTTTAGAGACTACTATCATCACCCGCGAAGCTCGATTGAAAAGTTTTAGTTCAATCCTAGATTAATTTGAGGAAACCGAACATCTGCCCCAATTGTTTCAAAGTTAGATAATTGATTCTCTAGTAATTTGAGGCATCTTAACAATAATAGAAACTTTTAGACAGAAAATAGCAATAATTTTGTGTCACAGTTAAAAAGTATTTCATTGTACGTCTCACAACTAAAAATAAACATAAAATAGTTAAATCCTTTGTACATTGAAAGTCAGTGAGTTCTTACATTCAACACGTGTGCTGTGAAAATTCTACCCTTGTTACTAAGGTTAGTTTAGATGTGGTGTAGATTTTGATGCTTGGAGTTTGTAGTGATATTTTGTATACTTTTCTCAATAGAAATCAAATATAACGATATAACTGATATATAATTAGATTTATTAATAGGGTCTAAATTATTGAAACTTTGAAACTATTTGTATTGAAGAACTAGAAAAAGATGTAAAGTGATTCCTACCCAGTACATAATTGAGCCAAAATGAATAATTATAATTAATCATCTGCCATTTAATAATAATAATTAAATCACCAAATTCCATTACTGTTAGTTAATTGTGTATAATGTCTTAGAAAAATAGTATATCAACTTATCTGAAGACTCATCAACGCAGAGCCATGGCCTCTAATAAATATATTAAAATATACTTTTAAACGGAGTAATCGAGGCTTCAAGAATTACGAGAGAATTTCAGTAATTAGGTCACAAAATGATGCGAGAAAGCTGAAAATACCAGTTAGTTATTTCCCTATGTGTAAATAGGTGTCAGCACAATCCAGATTTATGATACTCAAGTGACAGTTACCGTGCGCATGTGTAGGCAGTGTTAAAATGGCGACCATGCTCGAAGTGTGTACTGTGGAAGAGCAGCGTGTTGTTGTGCGTTTTTTCCTGGGCAAAGGGACTTCCTGTAAATCGTATTCATACGGAAATGTCTCCTATTTACGGTGAACAGTGTTTGTCGCGTAAAGCAGTATACAGCTGGTTCGTGAAATTCTCACAAGGGCGCTCAAAAATTGTTGACAAACATCGAACTAGCCGCTCCATTAGATTAGGACAGATGCAACAATAAGCAGCATAGCAACTGCTCAAGGGTATTTTCATGGTTTGGTCTATGAAATTTTGCACGATCGTTTGAACTTCCGGAAGGTTTGCGCAACGTGGGTACCTAGACGACTGACTCAGGAACGCAAAAGGAATCGAATAAGCTTATCCTAGCAACACATCTCTTAGTAGCAGATGAAGGGGAGGGTATGCTTAACAGGATTATTACTGATGTTGAATCATGGGTGCATCATTACCAACCCAAAACAAAGCGTGATTCAATGCAATGGAAACATCCTTCTTCGCCGCCTACAAAGAAATTCAAGGTTATACCGTCATCTGGTAAGATTATGCTTACTGTGTTCTGGGATTATCAAGGAGTACTCCTAGCCCATTTCCATAATAGAGGTGAGAACATTAATGCTGAATAATACTATAGAGCTGTATTGTTGCTTCGGTAGTCTATTCGAAGAAAACGTCCAGACCTACAGACGAGAGGAATATTGCTGATCGTGATTCAGCAATGGTAGGCCGCATGCGGCCCGATTGACCTAAGCAAGAATTGAAGAATAAGATTGGAACTTTTTGAACATCCAGCTTACAGTCCCAACCTAGCCCCAAACAACCATCATTTGTTTGGTCCACTCAAAAGGCATATTGGCGGCAAACTTTCGAGGGTGATCACAATTTTCAACAAGAGGTACGCATGTGGTTCAGACGGCACCCCAAGGATTTTTTTGCAGCAGGTATTGATAAAGCGATGCCATAAGTGTATAAATTTCTGATATAAATATAGTACGTGAAGAATAGTAATTAATAGTAGTTAAAAATATCTTTTTTTCACCGTTTTTACTATACACTATATGTATATTTCAAACAAAAGTGTTCATTTTCAATAGTTAACCGATATAAAAAATACAAAACTGTTACAACGAATGGATTTTCTAAAGGACTAAGATTGAATATGTTGGAAACAATTGAGATGAAGAAACATACAAATTATTTATTGAATTTTGATTTTAGCCTGGTAGAAAATCTGTCAATTGAAATTATTCCAATTTTAAATTTTCCTATCTAACTAATATCATCATTCAATTTTAAAGACTTTTTTTAGTATAATATTTAGAAATGATATAATTAAACACCACTATATCTGAAACGAACTATTTATTTATTACTTTCAGAGTAAGAGATTTAGTGTTAATAATTCTACTAACTAAATAAAGAAACTACCATATTATTATACTTATTATTTTTAAATAAATTTTGCTCTATTGGTACAAAAAATGGAGTATTAACCTCATAACATAATAATAACAGCAATAATATTCTGTGTTATTTCAGCTACACAATCATATAATACGTGTATTATATTTCTTTTATTAAGTCGACCCTAGTTTGGTAAGATATTGCATGCGGATTTTTCGGTTGTCTGATTATAAATATGTTTTTATCCGACTCGGCGTATACGCAAGAATTTCTATTTTATTGTGTTTCGCTTTTGGCGAAGGCATTCGCGGAAACGAATATTATGTGTGGAAGCAGTAGAATAACATCGTGCATGCGATGAGGTCTACCTTTCAGATATTTTTCATCGCCCTATATTTCCTGAAAGCCCTAGATGTCAGGATAAAGGACGTTTTCGGGGTGTCAATGGTCAACGCTAAGTTTCCAAAGTTTCCCATTCACGTCGAAGTAGATATCTCCCCGGGCGGAATATAAATAAAGTCGTGCCGCCAGGAAATTTGTACGTGGGTGTTTAAATGTTGGTTTATTTAAATCAATTGATTTAGGTGAGGGTAGTTTTATTGTGTGTGCATCAATTGGTATTGTACCCTTTTCAAGTGGAAATGTAGATTTATTTGAGGGCTTTGTTTCCAACCTGCGGGGTCGCTTCATGTATAGATGGGTTTGATTTAAATAAATAGGTTATACATAAATATATCCTTTATTGAATGAACTATCGGACACAATTTATAACTTATCCATACATAATGGTTACTATTTTCGTAATTGCATTATCCATTATTATGACGCTCATAATAAATATGAAGAGTTAGTTTTGAAAACAATTATAAATAAATAATTACCTAATATAACTCTTTAATTATTTAAATTATTTATTAGAGTACTTATAGTATAACTTTTATTTTATATTTAAGGGCACATTAATTAATTTTTAGGAGTAACAATTAAATTTATCTAAAAAAACTAACATTTATTATTTGGGTTAAGTATTATCAAAACTAATTAATATACTTGTTTAGCTCATGATAAAACAGTATTAAATAATAATTTATATGATGAATTAGTTTCTCACTTAACCCGTGATAAAACATTTTTGTATTAATTTGATTGTTGAATTAAAACTTTTGGTATGATTTCACTTATTTATTTTACTCCGGCTAGTTTCGACTATAAGCCATTCTGACATATCTCCTTGAGAAACACTTATAGTCGAAATTAGTCTGAGTAAAATAAATAATAAGTGAAATCATACCAAGTGTTTTAATTCAACAATCAAATTAAATAATAATTATCTAAATAAATTTATCCATTTTTATTATGTATAATGAACTAAATATTAAAACAGTATTTAAATAATATTGTAATAGCTTTAATAATTAAATATACTTTTAGTAAATTTAAATTTCATAACATTTGTTTTATTAAGGGGGAATTACTCTTTAGAAAATTCGACAATTCAATTTTTTTTTTAAATTTTATTATAGTCTGGGGTTCTGTGGGTGTGTCGAAAATATTAATTTGAAATTCGTAGAACTCCCATAGTTACACAAGCTTAGGCTGCGGCGCGGTACTTATACCGTCGACTGTTATACTTCGACCGTTTTTCTGTTTTATGGTCCCCCCTTGTCTCTATGGTCCCCCCTTGTATCTATGGCACCGGTACAGCTGATTAAGAGTAAGTTACTCAAATCAGTTGTTATTCACCCTAAGTTCAACCACATCAGTGCTAAATGTATTGCAAACTTTGAACGCGTTTTTCTCAGAACAATATTTTGCAAGACGGGCGCATGTTTTTCTCAAAAACTATTGAACCGATTGAGTTGCCGTTTGGCACACATATTGAAGGAACCTTCACTTATGGTTGGATCTAGGATTATTTTGATGGCTTGTATATTTCACTTTCAATCTGATGTTTTAGTTGAAAATTTTTCGCAAAAATTGAACTTTGATTTTTAAACAGCTGCCGTTTCTATAAAAATATGTGTACTTGTTTAGTTCTAGTTCGGACGATAACTACACTCATATAGATTGAAAAATTGAATTGTTTTTTTATTTTAGACGATTTTTCAAAATTAACAAATATACTTGTTATAAAATTACGTCCATTCCGCATATTTTAAAATGCTTCAAATTGAAAACCAATACTCAATGTATTTTATATTTCTTCGCAATATTTCCAACATGTCCTTGTACTTCGATGTCGTAATTGGTCTTGGTCTTACATATTTATAAAGTTGTGTTAATATAATATTTTCAAATTTTCTTGGTCTACCCTGATGTGGTATTAAAACCAAGATTTTAAACTCTGCATTCTCATCCATTGATATCTTATAGAAAATTATTATATATGAATTCTCAAAAAATACATTCAGCATATTTGTAACCATTTTATTGCTTCTCCGTTAAAATTCTTCAACCTTGTAAAAGCTTTGCCCTTCAATAATCTTATTGGTATGATCTTTTCTCATTTCATTTAGAATAAAGTTTTTACCTTTCCGGCACTTTTTGATAACATTATAATAATCTTAGAGGTCTAACAGTAAATTATTTTTCTTTAATGACATTTCTACGACGCCAAAATTTCTATTATTTGGCAAAACCGAATGTCCTGGCAGTAGGAATTTTTTTGATCTATTATTTCCTCATTATGTTTAATAATTTGAGCTATAATATGTTTTTGACTTAGATTTTGAAGATATTTCAAGGTGCATGAAGATGCGGGAACATTCTCATCATGAAAATTGTGAACTCTTAAATTTAGAACGTACATATTGTATTTATAAAATGCTACTTTGGGTAAGGTAATGCTTTTTACGTGTATTAATGCTATTCTTGATCTTATTTGACTTGCTAATTCTGCTAGTCTTAAATGAACATCATGTTCTTGCATAAGTTTATTCTGTTCTTTAAGAATATCTGATGATTTAATTTTAATGTTTAATAGGACGACGTATTTTTTGCATGTATCTTTACGTGACTAGTGGAAATGTAAATTAAAATCTTTTTTAAATATTTATCTGTAAGACCACTCTTTAACTGCTTTTCTATTTCCTTGCAATAAAGCTCGTATAAAATAAACATTTCTTTCGAGGTAGATTAGGATGTAAATATTTTTATTAAGGTTATATAATTTGATATAATGAAATTTAAATTTAGGAAACTTTTTATATGTGTTTGAACATCTTTTATCTCTTCCTCAGAAATTTTTCTCGATGAAACAACCATAGGTCCACGTAAATAATTTCCTGCATTTGCAGAGTTTAATACACGTTCTAATCGTCCTTCAGATATACTAAACGGACCCAGAAAGAAGTTTTAACAGACAAAAACTTGCCCGTTTTAGAATTTAACAAAAATATAAAACTATAATTTCTGGGCAGTCTTTTTCTATATTTTAGACTTCTTCGTTTCACAGCATAGCGCCTGGTAGCTTCGTATAGCAATACATTTTGCTTACTAAAATCTCCCCAGTTTCTGATGCTTTTGAAACGTACATTTTTTGTTTTCTTTTCGACAAGCCTCATCTGTATCTCATCTTCTAATGATGAATATTGTTCTAAAATTCTCTTTCTCATTCGATTCAGCTTAAAATCATTTTCCAATTCGTCTTTACTCTCCAAGATTAACAGTCTGGTACTTTTGTTCATCACTAAAGGTTTAATAATTTATATAAATTTAATATTTTATCTTAAAATTTAATTAAGTGATTAAATTTTCTACATTAATTAAACGTAATTAATACTGATTAAATAAATTTTTCTTCATCACTTCCTTCGCAAATTTAAATATATGCACTTTTAAATATTATTACTAATGTAGTGGATGTTCAAGCCACTTTCAAAATAATGTTTTTTTTTTAAATAATTAGTTATCTATGAATAATAATCGTTTGTTTGACATCAAAAAAAGTACAAATAAATTGCTCATATATTATGCATTAACCTAAATTATCAATCATTTGATAAGTATCGCCTGACACTTAATCCAAAATTATATTATAAAATTTTTGTTTTATGTTGTTTTAAAGTATATATATATAGTTGTCGTATTTATTTGATTAGTCGATTAAATCTGGGTGGGGCATATTTAATCGGAGATTGTTTTTTAAATTCATAAACTAACCCAAGAATACAAATAATATCAATGGATATTAATAAACAACAAGGAAGAAAATGTTGGAAAAAACTTTCTAAATACCAAAGACCCACTTTCGAACCAAACAGTTAACGAAAATAATGACATAGCAAACTATTTTGAATTCCTCCTATTCCTCATTTAATACCTTCCGGCCACCTCTACTCCGAACGAAGACATAAAATAGGATGACTATTATAACGTCCTCCGAACCATACAAAAAACTTTACCAAATCCTATCCACAGGTACATAATCTGAATTGAATAAAAACATTAACACTTTCTTCACAAATAAATTTTATTTGAGCTAGATGCATATTTCAATCATAAAGTGAGATATTTTTTATTACTTGCATTATTTAACAAAACCCCGACCCTTCAAAGGTTAGAAGCTACAACAAATATCCACTCATCTTCCTTTAACCAAAATCATCTTTAACAACAAAACAACGAACCTCAAAGGCCATAAAACGGTCATAGCCTTTCTCGATATTCAAAAGGCATTTGATTCAGTGTAATAAATAGATTTGCTATTTAAATGTAACTACTTGTATATTCCATTACATCGACAATTTATCCTTAAATGTTAGAATAGTTAATTCCCTCTCCCGTGCATTCATGTCACACAGAGGTATTTTTATCTATCCTTCCTTCTGTATAAAATTTTCGTTCGTGATATATACAATTCAAATCCCAAATATTTTAATCCCACTGCGGATTGTAACTATTTGCCGGCGACACAGCACTTATAGCTCATGGTAACACATTCTTAAAGCGCTCCTGTAGTGTAGGCTAACACACGTACGACACAATCGAAGCGTATCTTGGAATTGTCTTTGATCCTAAACTTTCCTTCAGATCCCATTCGCAAATGCTTATTCTAAAAACTAAAATAACAGAGCTAAACAGTTTAGATAACTAACATACAAACAAAATATTATATTAACTGATTGTCGAGGTACTTAAAAATTCATATTATATTTAATTAATAATAATTGTTTTCAAATCGTTATTTAACTCACCACAATTGTTTCGTCATACAGTGGTGTTAAATAAAAGTTTCAAAATCAAACACCTATTATTAATTAAATATAAAAAAATATGCTTGAATCCTCTACCTTAAGTATTGTCCGCTTGTTCTAAAAAACTTACAGGTGAGTGACCGATCTGCCCTTCGCATACTAATGAAACTAATATGATAAAATATTCTACTTTAGATTAGAAAATAGAAGTAAAACTATCAAAAGTCATACGAATTTCTTTACAAATATAAAAAAAAGAATAAATAAAATATGAAATATATTTACAGTATTGAAGGAAAACATTTTCGACGATATTAGTGTTGATATTTGAAATTTGAAGAACAACAGAGAGTTCATTTAGTTAGATATTAGTAATCCTACGTTTGTAAGACATATAAATTTAGGCTGATGGGCAGCAGGTTGATATGGTAGCCTTGTAAAGAATAATAATCCATTGGTTGGCATTATAATTTCATTTTATTAATTACTTGTATTTTTTTCTGAAAATATGTTATGCAAATACTAAAAATATACAAAAAACAAAAAAAGAAGATATCCAAGCAAAACTCATTAAAGTAACTTTAAATAATGTTTTTCTTGAAGTACATAAAATGTTTATTAGTATTCAATTCTAATCAAATTATATATTTCAAAATGGCTAAGAATAAAGTAAAAGTGTTTATATGAAACAATTAATTCAAATTGTATTAGATAAAATAATAATGCAGTTATAAATTAAAGTGCGTGTAACGAACAAAGCGTATATGTTGAAAAACGATTCTATAGCTTAGGGGAAATATGATATCCCTAGAGAGCAATTTTCGATAGATCGCATGAGTTATGGAGTGATTGATATATTTTATCATGACAACCAATCAATTATCTGATGAATTATATTAATTTTATTATACAAACATATTCAAAATAAATAAGACAATTATCACAATCAAAATGTATCACCAAGTGAAAGCTTCCACAATTACTTATTTATATTTATAATTCGTAAAATTTAATAAAATATACTTTATCAAACAAATAGTTTTGATAGAATATTATAAATTGTGAATAATTAACTATTGCTTTTTGTATTAGTAAAGAAGAGGAGTAGGTTGAATATCGGAGAAGAAAACCAAATTTATATTTAAAGTTCTGGTTATAAATCAGAGAAAGGATTTTATTTTTGAGAATGGATTCGAAGATTCTTCCAATAACAGGAAGCAGTTTGATGGGACTATAGCTAGATAGTAAAGTAGAAGGTTGAATACATAGAATAATTCCTAATTTTCTTTTTGGGAATTATTGTTTTTTTTTCAAAGAAAATTAATTATGTGGTATGGAAGGGATTTTTTAATATTCACGTATAACTTATTCACTATTTGAAAGTTTGTTAGATCAAAGTTTAGGACGTCTATCTTAAATACAGTTATGTCTTTTAATGTCTTTGTTGGTGTTTTAAGTTCATGAATTGAATAACTTATATATTTAATAAGTCGAAAGATGTATTTTTGGAGGAGGTATTAATAAAATTGTTTTGTTATTTCGGCTGTATTTTGTATAATACGATTAATATTGGTATTGACAAATTTCTAGATTAACCCAGATTTTAAATAATGTAAATCATTGATATAAATAACATTGTTATTAATTGAGCGCCTAGCACTCGAAATATATATATCTATACATAGCAAATAAAGTGTGACGAAATGATACAATAGTATCCCAAAAACAAACATTAATAAATCATTGATATAAAAATGAATTTGCTAAATCCTTATTTTCCTGAATGATCTTTTCAATTATGTATTATTATTATGGCGTATATACAAAATTTTGCGAAAGTTATATAATAAATATCCAATCGATGATAGTATAATTTGTATCCCCCATAAAAAAAAAACAAAGTTGGATCAGCGGCTGAATATAAATTGGGTGTTAGAGTTTTTGTATATTCATGAGATGAATCAAACATTATTAATAAATATTGTCATTCAATGCATTGATTAATTAAAATATACGTTACATATTGCGATAGCGATATAAAAGTTTTTGTATACCTAGCTAATGAAATATATTGCCTAAATAACAATTTTGAGTGTGATACATATTTTTAATTATTAATAAATTAAGAAAATATGTATTTCCTTTCAATTATTTAAGGATATTTTAGTTAAAAGTAATGATACAATTTCTATACATTTAAAATATGGTACTTAATATGGTTTCAAGAGAAGTCAAAATGAAATACTTTATGATGGATTATAGTGACTAATATAGATGGCTTTATACGACACATTATAAGAATAATATTATATACATTTTATTAAAATCATACACATATTTAATTTGTGCGATTTGTGCGAGTGGAAGATCATCTAGGATGAACTATGTCCACTTCTTGTGCAGTCTAAATTATTGTGAATATTGTTTATATTACTTTTGTATGTATTATTAGTTTTTTTGTTAGTACTGAATTAAAATAGATAGATAAATAAATAAATAAATATAAGGTGCAGTAAAAAGAAATTCAAATCGACAGATGACTTTAGTTATCTGTTGCTATTTAAGTACTGCTTCGATTGCCAAAGAGCTAATCATGGTACAAAAACCGTTTGGAACCATTTGAATATGGTTGAATATAAAAAGAAGATCGATGTATGGGTGCTACACGATTTAATGCAAAAAAATCTCATGGACCGAATTTTCATCTGCGAATCGCTGCTGAATCGCAAAAAAAATCGACCCATTTCTGAAACGTTCAGGCAGGTTCAACAATGAATCAATGAATTCGTGAAAATCATGGACTCTTTACTCGGAAGCGGTCTAACGCCTTAGGTGTGCCCAAAACATATCTTATTCGTATTCTTCACAAAAATTTACATTTATATCCGTACAAAATCCAAATGGTACAGAAATTAAAGCCTCAAGATCACGCTCACAGGCTCCAATTTGCAAACGAAATGTTAGAGAGGTTTACCAGCTTTACCAACATTTTTTTCTCAGACGAGGCACACTTCCATCTAAATGGGAATGCGAATAGGCAAAATTGCAGGTATTGCAGTGACACTAATCCTAAATCGAAGCATCAAAAACCTCTCCATTTACCCAAGTTTACTGTATGGGCAGCTTAGTCAGCAAGAGGCATTATTGGTCCATACTTTTTTAAAGATCGCCGAAGAAATGCTATTACAGTGAATACAGAGCGGTTTATTGCCATGCTACAGAACTTTTTTTCACCAGCGCTACAGGGTTTCGATGGTTTTAATCAACGATCGTGGTTTCAGCAAGATGTGGCAACATTCCATACTTCCAACGACTCATTAGGTGCTGTTCGCGAAATTTTTGGACAAAAAGTGATATCCAAAAGAGGTGCCATTAACTGGCCACCTCGAAGCCCGTACTTATCCCCACTGGACTTGTTTCTTTGGGAATACCTTAAAAGTAAAGTTTTCAACAGCAAACCAGTGTCGCTATAAAAATTAAAGGAAAATATTCGAGAGGAAATGCAAAACACTTGTGAGGCCGTCATTGAAAATTTCCGCTCCAGCTGGCAGCAGTGTCAAAATAGTCAAGGCTCACATATGGATGATATAATTAAAAAAAAAAAAATCGCCATTTGTGTACTTTAATAATAAATAGAAAGTTTTTATCTCACATTACTAGTTTCTTTTAAATCATCTGAAATGTAAACGAACCTTTGGTCCACCCTGTATATTGTATGTGAAAATAATGATTTGTTTTAAGGTTCAATTGATGAAACCAAAAAGTCAATTTTATTTTGACCTGATTACATTGAATACAGACAGTGTTAATTATAAAATACTTTTGTTCGGCGTGCGGAAAATAACGCCGTTAATTTAAATTTAGTTAATTATTTTCCGCTAATGCTATTGTAGATAACAACCAATAATTAAAATATGCAGTGCATTTCAATATATGGTGTTGATTCCAATTATAAACATACTTGATGTTTTATTTGAACAAGTACCGTAGGTATTTTGTTAATACATAACCTGTTTTAATCTAAATTTGTTGTACATATCAATACCAATAGAACTTACCTCAAATTCTACAGATTAGTAAAATATAAATGTTGTGGGTCTTACCTGAAACAAAAAAGTAAATAAGAAATTCTCTTAAATATATTATACGTATATCGTGATATCATGCTCACATTATGCTTTTACAAATTGTGCAATCTAATGCAGATATGGGTAGACACATTTATTGTTTACCATACAATTATGCGCTAAAATTAAGTAGTGTTGGTAGTAAACTACGAGTTGTCTTTGATGCTTCCGCGAATATTAACACAGGAGTATCTCTTAATGACATCCTAAAGAAAAAAGGCTTAAGTTTACAGGATGGCTCATCATCAAATTTGCCTAGATTCTGTACATATTAATAAGCGTTAGCAGCAGATATTAAAAAAGTGTACAAGCATATTAATATTTCATAAGAGAATAAACGTTTTCAACAAATTTTATAGCGCAAAAGAACACTTGAAAACAAATCATTTACAGCCGGGAAAGTATGGAACAAAGCCGGCGACTTTTTTAGCTGTATGGTGTTTACATCAATTAGCTAATGAAAATGCTGGTAACCTTCCTTTGGCACAGTTTAATTTAATCCCGTCATTGGTACAACAAAAATCATAAAGTAATTATACTCGAGCATATTCATAACGTTTGGTTATCATTTGCACTAGAACTGAACAATCTTCAATCAATAGTTATAAAATGCTAATACATGATTATAGAGTACTGAGAGGTTTGATTTACATTTGTTTTTTGACGCAAGTGAACTAGCATATAGAGCATGTGTATATACAATTTAATAAGTCATCAGGAAACATTTTGTAATCTCCTATGCGCCATTGAAATCCAATTCAATTTCGAGATTAAAATTATGTGCCGCTTTATTATTGACCAACTTGGTCAATTCGAACAGATGCAACATGTTACTACACTCAAACGTAGTATTAGCTTCGTTAAAAGTCCCACGTCAAATTTATAATACCTAGTTGTAAATAGAGTGTCAAAGATATATAAATTAACTAAACAGCTGTTTAAAAGTATACCCGGCAGATATAATTTCAATAGACCTTATGCCCTTAAACTACCAAGTTATTATTTTGCATATTTGTGGTAGCATTGGCCTAGCTGGTTAAAGATAAATAACAGTGCTCTATTTTATGAGCAATTTTAACGTTGATATCGATTGAAATTTTAATGTAATTGATAGGTATTCCTCAATTTTTCAAAATTAATTTAAGTAAAGTGGCGATTTATAAACAACTACAAGTACAAAAGCTACAAATTTATGAAACCAATTTCTACATCAGAATTTAAGAATGCCATTACTGTAATAATGTTACAGCAACAATAAACAAAAAATATTTTCATTATGACACTCAATATTTGAAAAAATATAACTATGTTATATTTATGACCCGAAATTCAATATAATTTTAATTATAAACATGAAATCTTATTACATGCAAAGAGGCATTTAAATTAACTACTTATCCAACATTATTATATATTAAGCTTACATGGAGGAACTCAAGTAACAATACAGGAACCAAGATCAAAATATTAGTTACTGGGGGTGTAAGTGCTATCGAAAGTATAAGAAAAAATCACTATATGTGTTAAAGCAAAACCTACAATCATTCAACCTACCCCTACTCACCCAAAGAACGTGTGTCACTAATAATTAGACACTAATTAGACACTATTGAATAATTGCAATATAGAGTTTTATGCTAAAGTACATTTAAAACAAGGCCTAGGAAAACAAGTAACTATTAAAGCATATATTGCTATAGTGTTTCAATACTTTTAACTGACATCCTTTATCGCAACTCTTCGTAGATTCTTTTCGCTTTGGGGAAAGTCTGCAAATATCTATACTGAAAATGCTACAAATTTTATTGGTGCTCCTCGAAAATTTCAGGATTTGTAAATACATATTTAAACCAATGGAGAACACAAACTCTTAAAAATTCGTTTGTTCACGAATTATAACACCTAAGGCTGGGAAAGCTGGAGTTAAATTGGAAACGGTCATTTAGCAAAGGTAATTGACAAAACAATTCAAATTTCAAAGAGTTGCAGAGTGATGACTATACGATGTTCCAGCTTTCTATAATCGTCCCCATAATTGTTTGTGCGCTTTTCCTGAAAGCATTGAAAAGGACTGTTAAATCTTGCTATGCCGCGAAGGGTACAAAATTACAATATTTGTACTATATATGGCGGTCAAATAGTCTACTGTGATTGCAAAAGTGATGAGTAAGACAATTACAACTAGCCTCCAAAACCCATACAGCATGAAGACAGACCCTTCGGATCAAGACCGCAGCCCGGGGTAGAAGACTGAAATGTGGTTTTATTGCATGCATTTAAGAATTAACAAATTTATAGGGACTTTACTAAAAATTTGTGCCAATACGATAATCTTGAAATTTTCGAAATTTTTACCTGGTTAATTCTCTATTTCACCTTATCTTTGTATAATTATCGCCACCCATTTTAAAAATATTACCAAAACAACAAACCCCCGGTTATGCGGAAACTTGTTCAATGGAAAATTGAAAATGGATATAATGTTAATAATTAGAAAATATGATGACATACAACAATGAATCATACTAAGACTACAAAACAAATTACTTATTGAAACAACTAAATAAATACAAACTAGTGATGCTTTGATAGCCTTTACTTTTAATTCAATATGTGTCGAGGTATTGGCCAGAGAAGTAGTTGTTTCAATAAGTAATTAAGACTCATTGTTGTAGATTTTCGAAATGTTTTCGTGTTTTCTACAACGAAGACGAATTCCGACATAAACAGCCCGTGCATATTTTAAAATTATCCGTAGCGGTCTAAAATTAAAAGCGTGAAAATAATGTGAATAAAATTTCTGAAATAGAGTACCTAGATTAATTTACAATATCATGTAATATTGTGCAAGTAGTAGTTGAAATATTCAAATTGTTTAAGGTGTAAATATACCAATATAAATAACCAAATTATACTTTGAGAAAGACTCTGTAAGTGTAGATACTAACACTTTCCATTTATTCAAAATGAGTATATCTAAAATAGTATAAACCTGCAATCTACGTAGATTTGAATAAATTTTGGTACGTTAAAAAGTGAAAAATGTTAAATCAACTCCTAACTTTACGTTCAAGTGTTCAAGTGTTTAAATCTATGTAGATTTTACTTCACAAACAAACATATCAACTCGAATTTAAACTAATACATAATCTTTATGTATTATCGTATAGTTTATAGATATTAGTACCTATATTGTAGATAAAAATATGTGTAATTATATAATACTTAAAAATCATTATCTTTTATTCATTACATATAGTTAATGACTTCTTATTGAGAAGTCATAAAGAAATTATAAAAACTGAATATTTTTTTTCTAATAAAATTAAATTCCTTGCCGATAAATATTTTCACCCTTTTATTAAATTTCTTTTCCCCAATTGCATACTCGCTATTAGGATTTGTTAAAGTGAACAACCGGCGCGACTGAGGTTGGTGAAATTGTGCCCGGGGCGCTATAATTAACTGAAATATTTAATTGCATTGTTTCGCGGGGACGACGGTTTTACTCAAAAAGTAATCTCCAGGCCGAAACTTTGGGCCCAATTTAAAATTACACCGGAACGATTAAGGGAGAATGGCCCTGGGGCCGTTTTGAAATGCTCCTCCTCGTCCTCAGGTAAACCCCGGAAAACATTCCCCAAACTGCAAGTATGCGGTCCCAAACTCTGATTGCATATCTGACCCTATCTTAAGGGAAAACGGCCCTCCATACCAAAATTTCCACAAAGGCGCAAAAAGTTTAAATGTACAATCCGGCCGTTTGAACTTTCTAAAACGTAAAATATTACTAGAAGTTCCTGCGTATATTGCCAAATAAACAAATCTCGTGGTTAGGGCTAAAAAGACCTAGCAGAAAAACCTCATAACACAAACAAAATAAAAGAAAGGAACATTTAAAGCTTGAAAACAGGTAGAATAGGGAATAATGTATTATTTTAACTTATAGAGAAGATTTATTTGCGATGTTACCAACAAAACTGTACATAATTAAACTCCCATCTTCAAAGCTTTCGCTAACTTGTTTCTAAATAAGACCAAGTGTATAAGTAACTCAGTAAAACCCTGTAAAATAAATAGTAAACCTTATGGCACACGTACAATGAGGAAGCAAATAAGGCGAACTACTCTGGAAACAACAGTCGAGTTCTGAGTTATTAATGAAAATTATTTACGATTATTAAATCTTGTAAAGGGCAGAGGGAAAAAGTGTCACCGAGGGTGAAGCAAACTTTCCCACAAATACCTACCCTGTGCTGCAAAAAGGGTCATTTCCGGAGAAACGTTACACCATAAAGGACTGAACTATTAATTTCATAAAACTTAGTTTGCTTAGGGACAGGAACAATATCTTCATTAGGGCGACGTTTACAAACTCGGGCGTATCTTAAGTAAGCCATTAAAGGCGCGCAAAAATACGAGCCAGATAGCGGACTCGACACTTCAACATAAATCTCACTAATAGATATTTTGTATTTAAATTGGTGGCCGCAAAATTAAAATCCACACGTAATTTTATACGTTAGTGTTAATTGTATGTAAAGTTATCTGGGGTGGAGGCTATCAAATTTCACAGAAACGTTAATTCAGGAGGTCCATTACTGTTAATTAAACGGTGTTTGTACATTAAGGAGGGGATGTAAATTATATAGCTCCAGACGCAATCTACGCACATCCTGAGATTTTCAAATGGATTTGGCAAAGAAGGGGTATTTATATAAGAGAATCAGTTTTGTTCAACATCTAGTGATTTTACGATCTACAGTCATTACAAGCGAATTTATTTAATATGAATTGAAATTATTTATTGTTGTCATTTCAGTAGCATTACTTGCTTGAAATTCTATTTTTTAGTTCAAACTCTAATCATTTTGAATAATCAGAATAATTACATCCATAATACATACATTGATATGATTATTGATAATAATATTTATTTATTCATTGAAATTGTTTCTAAAACATTTCAATTATTTATTCTGCTACATTGTTATTATCATCGGTCCCTTCCCAGCTGATATATTTGGGATCTACGGAATGCCTAACTGCGAACCGAATATATGACAAGGTTTTATATTAAATATAAATGTAAAATATGCATCGCAATATATTCGAAAGTAGACAAAGGGAAAATGTAGGTAGGGTCTCCCTATACATCCCTTCGGGAAGGCTGCTTTCAGTCATGCGTATTGTGGCATTCTTTTAGGCATAGCAATAACGGATCATTAGAATTTCCATTTGGCTTGTATATATATCAATTATAAATAATGTAACTAATCTAATATTTAACGATAGTCCTATATGATAGTAAATTAATTGGATGAGTTACGTGAAGATAAACTTGATTATAAAATAAAGCACTAAAAACCTTTCTTCACACAGTTTATTTGAAATACCAAATATATATATTTCGGACACAAAGTGACCATTATCAATGGTTTAATAATAATGGTATTAAACCATTGATAATGGTCACTTTGTGTCCGAAATATAAATATTTGGTATTTCAAATAAACTGTGTGAAGAAAGGTTTTTAGTGCTTTATTTTATAGTCCTATATGATATTTTATAAAATTTTATGATCTGACTACTAAAGCCAAAAAAACTAGTTTGTATAAATGTAACTTGGTTGTGATATAGTTAGTTTATGAAAGCACATCTTATGATTAGAATAATAACTAAATAATTGCTATTTAAATTAAAATTAAATTCTTATTTAATCCTCATAAACTAGTTTGGTTTTTGTGAGTTACGTGAAGATGAATTTGATTGAATTAATAAGCACTAAAACCTTTCTCAGTATTAAAACATTGATAATGATCACTTTGTGTCCGAAATATATATCTGTGAATTTAAATAAAATTTGTGAAGAAAGGTTTTTAGTGCTTATTATTAATTCAATCTCATAAACTATCCAAATTTTATAAAATCGACTTTTTAAATTTTAGTAAGTTATAGTTTCTTTTGGCCAACTGTTTAGAGTTTGTTACTACAATTATATGTGTTTAACATGTTAAATTACATTTAAAAAAACCTAGCATAATCAATTACTATTGCCAATACGTGATAATATTTAATAAACGTTCCATTTAAAATAAATATAAAAGCATACAATAATTTTTAATATTCATGATTCATAAAAAATTTTAAAGTAATATTTTAACTACTAATATATATTTAATAACTAGATAAAAATAAAAATATAAATGCATCTAATAAACTTGTCAAAAGTTAATAATATAGTGAGGTGTATTTACTATTGCAGTAATTCAAATTATCATCAATACTTTTACGTCTTTATAAGTTCCATATAATTATGTTCATGTTACAATGGAATATAAAGGAAACTGATAAAAATGTCACTATTTGAACACTCTCCTCTCTTTGGAGTGAGGCTTACTATTAATTATAAAAGTTGCGACTTTCTGAAAATTAATGATTTAGGCTCTCTTGTCAACTTGTTTTAAATTATCGAAGAGTATAGATAAATCTACTGTAATTCAATGTAGGCCCGAATGTAGGTTGTTATGGCGAAAATCGTACATGACGTATAAATAATTAGAATGTAGTAGACGGTTAACCAAGAATTGCTTAACAAAAGTTTTTAATACAACTGAAGTTTTAATTTTAGAAAACTAAAAGTATTATTATTCTGACATTATCAAGTAAATCAGAATAATATGCATTATTGGGCTGAAAAAAATCACAACTGTGTAGGAACCCTCGCTAGTCAGCATCCTTGGTTAGTTAATATATATGAGACATTTTATGATGTTATTACTCGAGAGCCATACTGTTAACTTCTTAGAAAAATTTACAAATTTTCAAAATAAACAACTGTTTGATGGCAGGACATAACACCCCTCAATTTATTTTGATTTTTCTCAAAGAAAAAGTCATAGCAATGGCTTCAACTAGTGTCGAAGAGATGAAGTAAAGTACCCGCAGTCAAGCAGTTAAGGAACAGCCCAGATATGCAACTGCGAGTTTCTAGTGCACCTATTCAAAAGTGGGGTTGAAGGAATTACACTTGAACTTGAAAAAACTGTGAGTGATATACGTTATTGAGAATATTTTATCAGTATTAGTATATTAATATTAACATAATATAACATATATACAACATGAAGAAATAATTTTAATAATTAAGTTAATATTACAATTGTTGTAAAATTTAAATTAATAAAATTTTAATTAATTATGTCTCGAGCATATCTTCATCATATAAAATATACAATGAACTCTCCCGCTACCATTTTAAATAAACTTTTGTCCAACGTCAGTGTGTTGTAATTTTAAAGGGCTATAAAAGAGACCAATCTTCTCAATATTTTTATGGAGAAACATAAAGATTAATCTAAAGTTTTTTTATATACAGTGCTTCAAGATTAGCAAACCGATGCGAATGGGATCGCTTTAAATTTCACAATGTTGGAATAATAATTGAAATTATTTTCAGTGATAACATCGAAATGTCGTAAATTCTGTCATTAAATTCATAATTACCAACAAGAACTGCATTTCCCGTTTGTAGATATATTCTTTCAGCTTTAAATGTATATTTAGTAAATATTGCTTTAAACATAAAGAGACATTAATAATATTTTATTCAAATTCAAATTTAATAATAAATTATTTCTATCAGCATTTCGGATTCGGTAGTTAAAATTAATAGATCATTCTCTATAGTAATAAACTCATTTGACTGATTATACATTATACATACATTTATTCATTTATTAGATTAGCATTAATAATGAACGATCATATAATATTAAGCCATAAAGTAAAATACCATCAAAATCTATTCTTACTTTGATGAAGATATCAATTAAATGCTCCGTCCAACACTATATAACAAATTAAATATTTACTTTCACTAAATACAAAATATTGTCTTTAAACACTAATTAATTAATTTTTATTCTTAATAGGTATCAAAAATAAGTTGTTTTGAACGAACTCGTCATTAAGTTAAATAACTTAAATTCTTCAAACACAAATTTACCGTGACCCATTTAGAGATAATTAAAAATTATTCATATGTTATTTAACTTTAAAGATTCGTATATTAATGTAATATGTAAGACACTTTAGTCGTTTTGGAACTAGATATACATAATAAGTCAATTTAGATAAAATCAAAACTGCAGCACCGATGCATTGAATGTAAACAACAAAAAATTAAACGAAATACTAAAATATACCTTTTAATCCAAATGTAAAAATATACTCAGACAAAATATGAACCATAGCTATGAACCATGGCTTCTAGTTTAGACGAAATAGAAAACAAATAATATTTTTATATTATAAATTAATGATCAATTTAGGGCTATTGTATTTTATTACAAAAATATGCTAATATGCATCTATTATAAATATTTAAATCATTATGCAAATTATTACACTTTCGTTTTTAAAAATGTACTAAAAACTAACTCGTTAATAATAATTTATTGGTGGTGGTGAATTAAAAATATAAACTTTTCATTTAAGTATATTTATATATTTCGTATTGTCTTGAAACTTCATACACAATACTGCAAAAAGTAAATAATCTTCAGTAAGTGCAGTATATTTGAATTACGTGGGTGTGCCGAATATCTTATATCACCTCAGTTCCAGAATTCCCTTGTTCTCAACTGCATAAATCAACACCCGAACAGCTTTACAGCTGATATTAAACCAAGTCCAGTCCACTAATGACACTGTTTTCCCCTAAAAAACCCTGAGCCCGGTCCGAACCTTTCCTCATAAATTGGAAGTCTGCTGAACTTTCCGCTCGACATGGAGTGAAAATTATTGATTCTCCGGCGATAATCAAACTTACGACCGCTTGGTCACATTGTTTTCAAACGCTAATTCATGAAGAGTGTCATAAATATTTACAGTATTTTGTTTCTACAATAGAAAAATATCTCTGAATATAAGTAAAAAAAGGATGGTTATCTTTCTGCATAGTATAAAATAAAATATTTTGAACTTGTTAGGCAGGCCATTCGTGAATCGTACAATCCTCCAATGCATCTAAGGTTCCCAAGTGTGGAAGTAAAAAGTTTTCTCCTTTACTAGTTTTTGCTTTTACTTTCATTTTCACGGCTGGAATATTTGAATATATATTAGGGGAGTAATGTAATGGAAAGCGTAACACATTTAATCAATAATTTTTAATAATATGGTATTCGTACTGGTTTTATAACACTATATTATTATTTGTTTATTTGTTATATACAGCCATTTTATTTAAATGTATTAAATTGAAATCAATATAATTATTTATTACAGGGGTGGATTTATAAATTAAATACTTGTTTTGTTTCATAATTAATTTATCAGTTTCCCGACAAATGTTTCGACGATTGCTTGAAATTTTGAAAGGGGTACTGTGATTACATATTTTTGTAATGTACCATATTATGAACATTCTAAAAGACTTTACTAGATTATTTTACTAAGTATTACTATATAGAGTTTCGACAAGTAACAGCCTCCTCAATCAATCCAATATTTAAATTAACCGGTAATGGCGAACTGGATATTAAGATCCAGAATGTGTAAACAGTACATTTGTTTCTATTAAAATGAAAATAATTTGCTAAATCGTAGTATATCTCGATCCGAATCAACCGCAAATCGATAGTAACAAGAAAAGCAGTTCAAAAATTGAAATAAACATGGCTAAGTGAAGGCTTCAATATAATGTTAGCAGTCCGAAATGTATTGTTAACTTACTTGAAGGTACTCACTCCATTTGTAATTATGATAAATACTACACATTTTTTGTAAGAAACCATTAAGGTAAAAACCAATAATTCATAAGAAGTATTTGATACTAAACAACTCAGAAGCTAATCTCAAAAAAGCTCACAATAGCTACAAGTTACCATAATAGACAAAGAACATCGGTTCAACGAGAATTTCAAAAATTATACACATATCGAGGAAGAAGGAAGAAACTGAACATTTTAGAAATATGGCAAAAAAATAGAAAAAGCAGAAAAAATGATACTATATGACCAAACAAACGTCAGTGAGTTGACTCATTGTTATTAAACATATTTAGCTACACATTTTTTTAAAATCAAAAACCATAATAATTATGAAAATTTAATTTAAATAACTTATCATATTAGATATCGAATAAAAGCGTAAATTTCAGTTTGAAATATTTACCGATTCTTGAGATACAGCGCCTATGAGCACACACACACAAACAGACACATAAAAAAAAAATTAATATGGCATTTAGGGTCAACACAAATATTTCTGTTATAAACTATAATGCGAAACTATCAAGACAGTAAACCAAATTACGATAATATACCTTACACGCAGAGATGACCAATTGCAATCTTTTCTAAAATTGATATATTTTTAGAATCAAATAAATCAATAAATTTTCTGTATTTAACAATTAGTAGACCAAAAAATAAGCACGTTTTTAATGTTTATCATAAAAAGTCCATTTGGAATCAAATATTTATATGCAATCTTAGTACACTATCCTATAAATTCGCAGCATTCAATTCCATAATCCACCAGTTGATAAATACCCTTCTCTCCAAAATTAATTTTATCATTGAATTGGGCCATATTTACACCATTACTAAAAAAAACTGATTCAAGTATCAGCCATAAAAAATTAGCCTATTTATACGACCACGTTGTCATAGAGGCATCTTTCCTCATTTATATCAAACTTAAATTTTGTGCGTATAAATACTGCCCCTACATTTATTATGTCCCAAAATCAGTCCACCACCCCTGTCATCCTATTATGTACAAGGAACATATAACACCTACAAAGAGTTGAACTAACCCCCAACCTTTGTTTAGATCACCTATCCATCAAGTTTTCAATTTTACAAAAACCTCCTATTCCGAAACACCCAAATATTATATATAGACATAAAGACTGTGACATTTACAAGGTGACTAAAGACTTAAATGACGTTATTACAGCCTACCCACAGATAACCCATCCTCTATTTCCTTGTTGCTCATTAAATTATCGGACGACTCGGTTAAAACACATACACCAACATATACATGAAAAAAATATAAATATCCCGTCCCAAACATTATCATAAGACTTATCAAATTCAAGAGACAACTTTACCGGGACTTGCGTTTGACGGAAGACGGCGAATAAAAATAAAAATTTAATAGTCTAAATAAAACCTTACAAAGACTGATAAAAGAATACAAGACAGACATATGGATTACGACATGCAAGGACATTAATGACATGGCATGTAAACACTATTGGGACGAAATTAGAAAACTAACAAAATATAGAAAAACGGACTTTGTACAGAAAATACAGGACCCTATTTCAAAAACTTTTCTAACAGACGAACAATCAATAGCTAATGCATTTTCAGATCATTTTGACAACAGTTACATGTTAATAATGCATTTAACAACGACTTTTTTAATTCATGTAATTCAGTAAACACTTGGTTCGACAAATTTAAAACTTCCCCAATTCCCTATATAGCCGATCGCGATATAAAAGAGAAGGAATATTTTACTTTTACCGCCCACGGTTTTGACATTGTTCCTAAAGCTATCCTTAAAACCTTTCCAGATAACATCCACAAATACATCCTTAAAATATTTAACCATATATATTATTCCCATACCCAACGAGTGGAAGCATGGTATTATAACATGTATCCCTAAATTTGGCCATGATGCATTAAAAGTATCAAGCTATTGTCCAATTACTCTGCTTCCAGTCTTGGGTGAAACCGTTGAAACTATATTGAAAAACAAATGAATGCCCCATATATCTTACAATATCCCTCCTTACCAATTTGGTTTCCTAGAAAATCATCCCACTTCTTTACCACTTTCAATCCTCACCACAAACTGCCAAATGACACACCTCAAACGCCAGAAATCAGCAGTAGTCCTATTAGATATACAAAAAGCTTTTGGCTCAGTCTGGCATCGGAGTCTGCTGTTTAAATGCAATACCCTATCACGTGCATTTTCCCCCAACAAGTTGTTCCTCAAGGCCCTCATATATCACCAATAATCTTTGTTCATAATATTTATAACCCTGATTCACATTACCTAAATCCTTCTGCTTGCCCGCTCCTGTACGTAGATGACACAGCCTTAGTAGTACATGCCCCCACCCTGCACAAGGCACTCACCACCCTACAAGGTCTGATCGATACCATACAACTATGGTTCGCAAAATGGAGAATAACAATCAACCCTAATAAATCCCACCTTTTAATTCATTTTCATCGTTCACATAAATCACCATTTAAAATAACCATTCCATTTCGCCATCTCTTTTTTGCAAATACCTTGGAATAACATTTAAAACACATTCCCAAAACCTCAAAACGAATGTCAAGAAGAAGTCTCATTTACAAAAATCAGAGCATAAAAACAAAAACAGCCGTTAATATATAATAAAATGATCTGCCGATCCCTTCTTGAACATGCCGCTATCCTTTTCCACAAACCTCATTCGTCTGTCCTTAAAAATATCCAGGTATCGGAAAAATCAACCCTTCGCACACTAACAAAAATTAGACACCCACTCAATCCCATACACAATCCATCTAATACACTCCTATACCAATTAACTAACCTAATTCCCATTTATGAACGCCTTACATTCCTCGCCCAAAAATTGTCTACCAACCCACATAACCTAGAGATCCTTAATGATATCTGTATCCCCCGCAATTTATTTACAACATCTCCATATAAACACCCAAAAATCACCATTTATTGATTGCCTTACTTCTCAACGACATTAGCGATCATGACGTTTGAAGAACAACAGACAGTTGTTTAAACATTTTGTTCTATCAAGAGAGTAGCCCAGCAAGTATTGAATATATAAATATTAAGATTCTGCAGTTTGCTTATAGATGTGTAGGGATTGTTCACAAATTTATGTTAGCCAAACAGAAAGAAGTTTTAGTAAAAGAATAAGAGAACATATGACTTGATTTTTTTTCGAGTAAAATTTGCATTCTGGAGAAACGTGGTTACTCATTCATTCATTCATCATAAATTCTAAATAATAATAACAAATTTATTTATGGGAAATACTACAACTAAAAACTAAATAAATAAATTCTAGAGGCGTACCAACAAACTAGTAATATTTCATGAAATATTACGTTAACCATTAAATTTAAAACTTGTCACGGAGGAATGAAATAAATTGAACAATGGTGTACTGTTCAAGATGTTTATTTATAGCAAAATTTGTTCTATGTAGATATTCTTCGATCTACAGAAAAACCGTCTAACAGTTCGGAAGCTAAGTACCCCTAAGAAGCAATTACTCTCAATAATACCACTAATTAATGTATCCGTTATTAGTTGCCGGTTTCGTAAACTATGTATTTGTGGATTTGCCAATATATTGGAATAATTTCCTTGAACATGTGCTTTACTCAATTTGTATTCAGCGTGTCTTAAAAAATTGTTTTGTATGATTTATATTATATTGGGTATTTGACGACGACATATCAGATTCATACATTTTTGTCTATGTAAAGAAGCATTGATAAACAGTTGGACTTACTAGAAAACTTGTAAATGAATAGAAGAAAAAGAACAGCAAATATGGTAAATAATCAAACGGACTTATCAAACTCACCATTACTAAATATATTGACTACCAACCCACCTCCACCATTAGACAATTACAATAAATATGTTAGGATGTAATGTATAGGTATCAGTTCTTCGCAGGAAGAAGCAACAGCTTGGCAAAACAATTGTTCTTATTAAGCACAATAAAATATTTGAAAGTAATATTGCGTATAATTTAAGCATTGAAATTACTTCAGTCGTTTAATCAAATTATTTTGTAAAATATGGTAGTCGCTATTATAAAAACTAACTTTAAAAATCTGAAGATTTCATCTGCATATGTCACTATTCACACTTTGATCATATAATCCTTTGTATATAATTACATTTTAGTCAATAAAAATCTTCTACAATTTAAATATCAGAGGATAAACATTGTATTATTAACAACGTGTTTGTAAATTATTAAACGGCCTGTTATCAGTAGTAAATTGTAATTAAAACTAATAGACAAAACCATTCATGAGAACAATATTAAATAAAGCAACATTAAGAAGTTAAATTTTATCTGAATTAATTCAATTTTTATTTTATATAGCAAGGTACATTCAATTATGGAATTTATAATTCATTAACACAATTAAAACAGAACCTATATAAAAATATTTTATTGTAATGCGTCTCAATTATATAAGTTGAACAAGCAATACTATAGTTATAGAAATTGGGTCAAAGGTATCTATTTTATCGGGTTTAAATTAAATAAATATTAGTTTTTAATACTGTAACAGATTTATCCAGTAATAACATTGCTTGTATGTAAAATAAATTTATCAAATGAAATATATAATTATTTCCTGTATGTGCATCCCATGATAGTGCTTATAAGTTATATCCAGTGAAAGAATTGGCAAATTATACATTCAATATATACATGTGACACTTAAATTTGTAGAAGGACTTAGGATTGGTACCGAGACCGCCGGAGGTCGGTAAATAAATAGAATGTGCCCTCTGGGATTCTATGTTTCACTTGAATTAAATTCGAAAGGCATGATTGACGACCAAATCAGTATGCAGATCCAAAAGTGATTGGCCGATTTTTCAGGTAGGGAAACACGCCCGGGAAATATCTAGATAAATGATTTTCATCATGTGACTTATGAGCTTTCCCACATATGTGAATTCAATTCAATTGAATCAATAACTAAAGGAAATAACATTATTGCCATTCAAATACAAAGGCTCCGTTCAATTTTTCTTCGCTTAAGAGCTTTGGATCGTCACTGAATTGTACCCTTATCTTGTGGAAGTATTTTATCAATTCGAATTAAAAGTGAGTTAGGAAATCTAATATATTATAATGACTACACTTTTAGTATTATTGTAAATTACTTTCAATGATATATTAGTTATGTGTTATTAATCAGAATAAAAATTGTATTTATTGAGCAATATACGTTTTACACGTTGATCATATTTATATAAATAATATCTTGAATATTAATAAATTATCCAGTAATAATAGGATCGATGGTATCACAGTAATATCTGTTGATAAATGGACGGCTTGCTCCAGATTAAAATGTTGTTTTCCTATCACGTTTCAAGTAAACTATAATTTTCAGCATCGGCAAAGCTAATACTCGATGCAAGAGTAGCATAATTGTGTTTTATATGTAGTGGTAGATAAACAAGGGTTGTAATATCATCCCGGAGTGTTCATTTGACAAATAACCCCTTTGCACTTAGGAATCTAAGAGAATCAATCTCAATAAGGTCGAGGATTGTAAGATTTACCTAGAAACATGCCACACCTTAACAAGATAAAGTAACGAATAAAAGGATGGTATTTAATTTTAGTTTTAATTTTGTCTGTTGTTTATTATTACTGATATTATTACTAATATTTTGTGCATCGAGATTTCTATTTTATTACGTAAGATTAATTTGTATATTAGTTTAAGAATTGCGTAAGTTTAATTTGTATTTTAGTTTAAGAATACATATGTAATTTAGTTCAACTTGAGCAAATAAATTACTTTATTATTTATTTTATGGTTTTATGTTTAATTGCATTTATTATGCCCGTATATTATAGATTTTAAGGTTTTATAAATAATATATTGAGCTCTAGTTTATTTTCCGTAAATAGATATTGTACTGAATATATTTACTTTTTGTATATTCATCTTCTATTAATGACTCGTTAGTTAAGAAGTACGAGAGTAAAGTTACTAATCTTTAAAATTCATCTTCAGACATCATTTAGTAATAATTTAGGACTAAGTATAGATTAAAATTAATAATACAGCTCATGTGCCTATAAAATTATATAGATTGTATAATAGGTAATTAATTAAAAACACTTGGTTTTAGTGAAACAAACCAAGTGTTTTTAATTAATTACCTATTATTCCACAATGTTTCACCACGAGGTAAATGAGAAAATCATTCATGAAATATAGATTGTATAGCTTTAATTAATTAATTTCGCATTAATTTAATTTTGATGTGATATTATATCAAGACCAATCACATATATGAGGCAATATTTTAATTTAAATGCGAAAATAAATAAGTTGGGATCGATCAATTTGCTCGTGGAATTGTGAGGATGGATAGTTCGAATTTGTAGTTAGGAATTGCGCGGCATTCTCGAAATAAACCCCCTGGGACGTTATTTGTGCAGACATTCCCTATGCTAATAGCTTTATATAACGTATTGTGCAACAAAAAGGCTCAGAAATTATTCAGATGGCCTGTACATAATATAAAGATTTAAATGCTAAACAGGTTCCGTTGACACGAGCCTTTTCCCACTGTTCGCCTTCCATTCAGGAATCTGCACGCATTTTAAAAATAGTTAACTTAATTGTCTTCTATTCTAAATCTGCTTTCTAAACTCATTAAGCTCAAGAACTAGATTTAAATAAATTTAGTACAATATTGAAAGTTCATGTTATGCGTTATTTTATATTATAAATAATATCCCATCGTCATTTATATGATTTTATTGTAGCAAATAGTAATCGCATTTAAGTCCAATTTAAAATTACTACGCAATATTATTATACAACTAGATATAAATAGAAGAAATATTCTACAATCGACCATGTGATTTGTGTATGTTTAAGTTAACTCGATTGTTGATTACTAACTTACGAATTATTTACTAGCAGCATTCTACAAACATAAAATAAACATGATTCAAAATTAAGCAATGAACAAAGGTTGCAACATTAAGGCAGTAAATAATTTAATAAAAACAAAATGATGTGGTGACGATTAGCGTCCCTGCACTGCGGTCTCCGTGGTTCATTTGTGTGCCTCTGGATATTTTTCTCACTGTGTACTCCTGTGTCTTCTATGAAGTCCAGGAGTTTCTTACAAAGAATGCTCTTTAGCTTTTGTTGCTAAGGAGTTGAAGGTTGCGCCCCTTCAATATTCAGAAAGGCCCCTAACGTGAGTTGCTAGCTCGCATGACTTTCCCGCTTGGTAAACGTATTGTTGACGGTGTAATGTTGAGTCCTTTAAGACTCAATGATGACAAGCTAATCGGTCTGTAGGATTTAGTCTGGGCATATGTACAAGTTGGGGCAAAAGTCCCGCTACCATTTTGATTGCCTATAACTTTACTCAAAGAAAAGATATGTAAGTTTGGTTTTCATAGAAAGTTTATTTAGTCTTAACATTTTTTTTCTTTATGATTGGAAAATTATATTAATTAGTATCTTCAATTTCGTGACGGTTATTGTCTTTAAAATGTTAAAAAAAACCATAATAAAAAGTCTGCTGCTGTTAAATCCGGAGATCTGACTGGCCATGCTAAATCGCCACCTCGCGAAATTAGTATTCGTGGAAAAACGTCATTCAATAATTTAATTGTTGAACGAACTGTGTGTGCTGTGGTCCCATCTTGTCGAAACCACATGTTCTGTAGTCCTTGCTCTTCCATTTCAGGCATAAGAAAATTTCGAATCATGAATCATGTCTTGGTACCGTTCAGCATTAACAGTAACTCCAACACCTTGGTCATTTAAAAAAAATAGGGACCAATGATGTTTCCAGCATGAATACCACACCATACAGTTGTTTTAGTGGATGCAATGATGTTTCATGAATTAATTGAGGATTGTGTGTTCCCCAAAAAAACGAGTGTTCTGTTTATTGACGTGAGCATTACTGTGCTCAACTCGTTGATCATGATCTCTGGGTAGCAATTTTTGGGCTAATTGAATTTTGTACGGAAATATTTTCAAATCAGTTTTCAAAATTCGCCTTAAACTGCGTGCAGAAATGTGTAACTGGGAACCACGTCTCCGAATTGATGTTTCTGGAGACTCTGCAACACTATCGCACACCAGAGCGTAGCGAGACGTCCGTTGTCTTCCAGAACGAGGCCTGTCTGCTGTCGTACCGTACTGTCGAATATTTTTGATGCAATTTCCGCGGCAATAATGGAACGATTATTTTCAATAAATATTGCCACTATTTCTGCTCGTTCTTGTGGCGTATATTTATCCATAATAAAATTTGGACGTCTACACAACACAATGGTTAAAGCGAAACTGAACTAAACGTCACAGAGCCAAGATGGCGCGCAATCAAAATGGTAGCAGGACTTTTGCTCCACATTACGCCCTGGCTTAGGTATGACCTTCACAGTCCGCCAGCTACTTTGGATGTATGAAAGGGCAAGGCTTGCTCTGAGGATATCACATAGTGGTTTTCTCAGCGTTGCTATCCCTTTTTGTAGCATGGCAGGATATATCCTGTCAGGACCTGGTGATTTAAATAATTTGAGCGTGTTAATTTTCACTACACGTTACTTCTGGAACCTTTGTGCTGGTTTCGCTTAGGTCCTCGGAAACAGGAATGTCAGGTATTGCAAAACCCAAGTGCGTCTGCAGTAATACTTGGAGGGTCTCTTCTACCAAGTATATTTTCCATTTTTGGTCTGCAGTTAGCCGACGTTTAAATTATGATCTTTGCTAAGCATCTTGAGTAAACGAGAGCTTCTGAGTTCACTTTCTATGTCTCCACAGAATTTTTGCCAAGAGTCCCGCTTAGCTTTTTTGATGGCATTGTTATATGCCGTAAGGGCCATTTTGTACTTTGCCCATTCACCGTTTCTCGTGGCTATGTTAAATAATCTTCTGGTGCTTCAAACAGATTCCTTAAAGTCAAAATCAACAACTCCCCTCCATTTTCTCCTGTACAAGGCTTATCCCTTTAATCCCTCTAAATATCACCTCCAATTTAAGAAATAGGATGGTGGTGACCGTTACTATGTGGTATTTCATTTTCAAATGTAGGATGAAATAAAACACGATTTTCTATGTTTTTTACTATGGTGTATTAATGATTTTACAGTAATGAATTATGTTCAACTATAGTTTCGACTCTTTCAACGTTAATCTCTTAAACGAACAGACGGATTTATATAATTCCATCCTATTCTAACTAGCGTAATCCGCTTAACGCAACGCGCCTTAAAAATTCCGTTTAATGTACCGCCCTTGAATTTTGCCGTAAATCGCACCGCCCTAATTAACTACCTGTAACCTATATATACCTTTGTATTTCTAAAACCAATCCACTTGATAATGACTTGAAAGAGTCGAAACTATAGTCGAACATAATTCATTAATGTAAAATCATTAATGTACCGTGGAAAAAACATAGAAAATCGTGTTTTATTTCACCTCTAATTTCCCACGCCACGCACCCACCCTTCCTTCCTGCAACACTGGTTTGCTAAATGGCGGATTAAAACCAATCCCCACAAATCCCAGCTTCTAATTCCCTATCATCGTAATAATAATCCTGCATATAAATATAACATTCATATCTCCCACGCAATTGTTCCCCCCTCTATGTCTATAAAATACCTAGGCATTACCATAGATCAAAAAGTAAATTTCAAAAAGCCTACAGCCTTAAACAAAACAAAAATCACCCCTAGGGCCAAATTATTTAGAAGTCTTTATTACAAAGGAAACGGTATATCCACTAAAACAGCCGTCAAAATCTATAAAATGATTTGTCGCCCTCTACTTGAGGGCAATGTCCTTTTGTCCTACTACTGCAATCCTTCTATCCACAATATTTAAATTAGCGAGCAATCCTCCCTAGGAATTCTAACCAAAATCCGCTACCCCAGTAATCCTCTACACAATCCTTCTAACCAACTCCTATATGACTCTACATCTGTTATCCTCGTCAATCAACGCCTTCTATTCCTAAGCGAAAAATTCTCGAAAAATCCCTTCAACCAACACATCCTTTCCCTCTACTGCTTGCGCAGAAATCCCAACCTGATCCCAAAATTCAAAACCCCTTCATTCAATACTTTTGAATTCATCGCATCACATTATTAATCACCATCATCATCATCAGAGACAGACTGACGTGACAAAAAAGACAATGACAAATCCGGGTCTAACATTCATTGTATCATAAATGTATTATATATATATATATATATATATATATATATATATATATTTTTTGTTGTATATTTGTTGTTAATATATCTTCTGGGGCGTGCCATTACCATATCAAGGTCCTTGTTCCACCAGGGGACCCTGGTTGAGATGAAGTTAGAATGATTTTAAATTATGAGTAGAATTTTAAAACTTGATATCACAAACATTTCGACTAAAATAAATGAATTCTACATTGGCAAAATATTTGGCTTTGGATACATTAAGCAAAGCATAATCTGTGAATTTCCTTATTTAACGAACAGACAGATTTAGTACATTAAGTGTAAAAGTTAATTAGAGTATTTTAAGTTAGATATCGGTATTGTATTAAGTATTGGGTAAATAAAAGTAATTATTAAATTATAAGAAAATATATTTTTATAAGTTAGGCAAGATCCCAAGACCCTCATTCACGTTGGATAATAATATGACAATATGTATTTCTCATTTTGACAATTTAGTTCTAGTTTGTTAATGATTCGGCCTTGATCTAAACTACAGTCCCTTAACTTAAAATATATCAGGCAGTGGAAAAAATACTACATGTTTCTTTATTTACTTTGCAACTTACAATTACCGAAATTTCTAACTTTTTTCCAAAGTTTTCTTAATAAAAATTATTTCTTGTTATTGTGATGTAGATATTATTTTTTTAACGAAGGGGGAAAACTTTACTAATGAACTCATTAATTGCGCTATTATTCCAAAAATTCTGTTAATTATCGGAGTAGAATTGGGTCGAATGTAATTTAAATTTATAATTAATAAGGTCACTCTTACAAAATTACTTACGCTTCACTGACTATTTAACAAAGTTTCCAGTCATTTAGGTAAAATTTTAAATAAAATGAAATCATTCAAGTATGAGCGTTTTTATTACATTTTAGAATTTTAGATGTATAATAAGAAAGTAAGTTCTAAAAATTATTGTAGGTGTGTATACGAATGATTGTGTAACTTTTTTATAATGAGTAAATAATTATAAATAAGTCATATTAGTTATAGACAAGAACTGATATCCATTATAAATAAAAAATATACTATCAATTATAAAATTAATTTAGTACTTATAAATAATAAACAAGCAGTAAAATTATATCTATATCCTTATTGCATGATATACATAAAACACAAAGAAAAAATACATAAATATACGTTAAACCGTGAATATGTTGTCAGTAAATATGAAAAAGAAATTATGCTGATATAATTACATAATTAAATTCATATTATTGGTATTAAGGCAAGTTTTTATTATGTGATGAAATTTACGCTTTCATATAAATTCTAAATATCAAACATTTATTATATTTTATACATAATTAATAAATTAAACAACGAGAAACATTACAATATTTCAGTTTATGCAAAAGTGGCCTCGCGGCAGCAAATTTAATTATTAAAATTCAAATAAAAAATTTAAATATTTCCTATCAGCATATGTAATTAAAAAAGTTTTGCGCCGTTTCAAGCTACGGGGGGTTATTGTTATTATTGCCCCTTGATTGTGTAATCAGTCCTGATTATTGATTGGGAAATGTAAACAAAAGTGCTCGTTTTTGCGAGTTTTTGACCGGACCTGGCTGTTACACATGCGAATAATGAAATACACAAACGTTTTCAAATTAAATGTCCAATTGCGATGCGCGGGGATCTGCGATTACCATCAAATTGTACGCTATGTTCGCCGATTTATTAAATATTAATCACGATCAAACGATGATTATTTAACACACAATGTTGGTCGGCGTTGGTGTGTTGTGTTTTTATAATTACACGTTTTGTCAATATATGCTGGTTGTATATAAAAAGTGACAATGAGAAAGGTTCATTTAACATATTTCGAATTTTCAATTAAATTACATGAAATGTGACATCTTCCAATATGCACTTTTATATTTACGAATTAAACAAAACTACTTATTCGAATTTTCAATTAAGTTGCATGAAATATAACGTCTTCCAATATACTTTTATATTTACGAATTAAACAAAGTTACCTGTAAATAATATTTTTTTTCTTCTTTTAATGATTGATTTATACATATATTTAATTCCTACAATTCATTCCTAAAATATTAGGACTAATTTGATGTTCAAAAACTGATTAGTTTACTTATTCGATTAATCCAATTCGTGAGCTTGTTATATTATTGGAGCTCACTTGAATTTACGACTCACTAGGATGGATCAGCTCATTTACATTCTTCGCAAAGTGTATTTTGAAATATCTTTGCAAAACTGGATTGGATTGGGATGAACCTCCACCTGAAGAAGTCATTCGAAAGTGGCTACAATTTCGAGAACAGCTACCTTGTGTCGGCAGGTTTTCGATGTCCCATAATCTGCCTACAAATGGAGCTGTTCTATGTCAACTACATGGCTTCTCAGATGCAAGTGAGAAAGGTCATAGAGGCGTCATCTATCTTCCAGTTGAATCGTATGGGAATGTGAAGACATTGGCTAAGTCAAAAGTTGCTCCACTGAAACAATTTTTATTACCTCGTTCGGAACTCTGTGGAATACTGGCGACAGCGCGATTGCTTCGTTATTTGAAAGATATCTTGGAAAGATATCTTACAATTGTATCAATAGAGGTATGGTCGGTTTCGACAGTCGCTCGTTCGTGGGTGCGTGGAAGTCCACATCGGTGGAAAACTTACGTAGCCAACAGAGTGAGTCAAATCTAGGACAATATTCAATCGACATGCTTTCGTTACATTCCTACCAAGATGAACCCCGCTGTCTGCTTATCTCGAGGCCTCACACTATTGCAGTTCACTCAACATCCAATCTGGCAGAGTGGCCCAGAATTTCTCAAACAGTCACTTGATCAGTGGCCACCTGATTTATGTATTGTTGAATCAGATGTGAATCAAACTCTAAAGTCAGAAGAAAAACATATCGCTGTCGTAAGCTTGATACGCATGTAGGATCGTTGACAATCGTAGAAGTTCAAAGGCAGGAATTTTCAACTGAATTACATCTGCTGGATGCTGAAAAGATGGTTACCCCTCGTCTAAGGAGATTGAATCATTTCGTTGACGACAAAGGTATAATTCGAGTTGGTGGGAGGAATCGATTAGCACAAGTGTCTTTCAACCAACGCCACTCTATTATGTTGCCCAGGAGCCACCCGTTGCCTCGATTAATAATTAAATTCTACCATCAAACCTACATTTACATCCGGGATCTTTAAATTAAAATCTTTAATTCAAACTCAATTCTGGATAATTGGTGCGAGAATAAAATTCGCCAAGAGGGAATTGTCTTCGATGCTTCAAAACACATCCTAAGCCAATGCAACCTATGATGGGCGATCTTCCAGAAATCAGATTGACGGAAGCTACGGCATTTAGTCGAGTAGGCGTGGATTATTTTGGCCCGTTAGAAATTAAAATGAGTCAATTATGTACAAATCGCATGTACAAAAGCTATGTGTATTTTTTCGTTTGTTTAGTAAGGAAAGCAGGTCACCTGGAATTTTTTTCTGAACTGACTACGTCCGCCTTTCTAGCAGCAATGCATTAATCTCTGGTTGCCAAAAGAAGAACAGTTACTCAAATCATCAGTGATCAAGGAACCAACTTGTCGTAGCGAAACGTAGAATAGATGTCTCACCGACTTGATAGAGAGAGCAATTAATAGGAGTTTAAAATCCCCTTCAGTTCCTAATTTCAGCGGAATTTACAAAGCAGCCATGAAATCGGCTAAAAGACTATTATCGAGAGATATAGGAATTCAGAAGTTATAGGAATACGAAGAATTAACACCTTTCTAATTCAAGTTGAACTCTCTGTTCACTAAGCTTCGACCCAACTGATCTTGAAGCACAGACGTCTGGTCACTTCCTCAACATGGAGTCTCCAGCTGTGATCCCAGAGATTAACTCACCACAAGCCAATCTTGATAATCGAACTCGATGGTCGATACTTAGGCAAATGTATCGTGCATTTTGGAAGAGATCGGAATGCGTCTACTTTTCAACTTCATGGGAAATGGTTCACTGAAGTAGCGAATTTGAAATAATGCGAACTTGTTATCGTAAAGAAGAATTATTCACCACCCCTAAAATGGAAATTAGCTCGTGTTTTGAAAGACTAACCAAGGCAGGATGGTGTTGTCAGAGTCGCTAACATTCTCACTGCGAAAGGTTATTTGACTAGACCTGTGGTAAAACTCTCCCTTGCCCAAGGTAGATAAAACATTTGTTTCGGCCCAGACATTAGAATTTTGTTTTATTTTCTAAATTTAATTTAATTTTTTGTTGTTTATTTCGTGGATTTTTTAGGAAAGTCTCCTTGATATCTCCATTAGAGTGAAGATTTAGATAAGTTAGAGGTTAAGTAGATTAGTTATCCTTCTCTTCCTAAATCCCTTTTCGTAATGCGACAAAACTAGCAAAGTCAGTGTCTCTCGACATAGGGTTTATTTTGTTTCGAATGAAGTTCGGTACACATTCAATGTATTTTGAAACTGAGTTGTTTGAAGGCCGGCGGAGTGTTCGGTTCTGGACGTTTATTAATTCGCATTAATTAGCATTTAATATAATAGTTTATTGGGTTGCCTCCCTTAATTTGTTTGAGGCGCACGATAAGAGAGGGGACTCTTGCACAGACAATTGAAGAACACGTGACAACTCAAAAACACCAACCAGTGATTTCATGTGATAAGAGTTCTTTCCGTATTGTGAGACAATTTTAAACATGTGTGGCATCATCAGCCACAGAAAGGAAGAAAGGAAATTGTCCCGGTAAGTCCTCTCATAGGATAAACAGGAGAGATACAACGTGGTCACGAAAATTAGTATAAAATACAGTCCACTTATCGTTTTTGAAACAAATGGATCGGTTGTACCTTAACAATAAGTCATCCTTAGCCCCTATAGAATCACCTTGCTTTTAGTTTAGCCATTTAGTTTAATCAAATAGAATTATGTAATAAAGATATTCCCTAAATAGCCTTTAACACACAGAATGTGCACCAGAAACTCCTCTATATACATTCCGAATTAAAGAATACATAATTAAGTTTTTCAGAGCTCCATAAAATGAAATAAAAAATTTATATAGATTGGTCTAAGTTCCTAAATAGGAAGTAACATGTTTAGGTCCCTTTTGTTACTCCAAAGTATATAAACCTAATCCATTAAGAGTAGTTAGTTTTTAGTTAATAATTTCAGAGGTAAATAATGCCCCTTTTAGACCAAATGTATGTATAATATTTAATAGAAAGAAAATTAATTATCATGAAATATAATCATATTCTAAGGAATGAAACAATATCATTATAGAATATATATCTCCTAAAATTAAATACCACCTGTAATTTGAATTGAAAATTAATTTAAGAGTATACCTAATAATGCAAACGTATTTTACAAGCTCTCGAATTGATTACTTTAGATAAATCTTACAATTTGTGGAAAATCGTAAAGCAATTTTTAATATACCAAAAGATCATCATGATCATAAAAAACCTAGAAACATTAATAAAATTCATTTTGATTCAGTTTAATTAAACGAAAATATTACTGGCAAATCAATTCAAAAATGTATTCATACATGCGATAATACACAGTAAATTTCGAAGACTAAATCTAAATACAATTCTTTACCCATTATGGAATTCCAAATAAGGTTATTTGTAACGATAATAAAAAAAAAATTTTTTAATCATTATTATTACATAGAGTGGAACTGCATTTTGCTTCTGTCAGAAGAGAATATAATTATTAAAATATTTTATTCAATAATTATAAAACATATATGTCTACTTAATAGCTAAGATAATTTCTAATTACCTATTAAAATTAAAGTTAATTATGCCATTTTGGCCTGTAAAACCTACAATCTTTCGTCCAAAGTTTTAGGTTTTTTGGAATTAATGTACTATTTTAAGAAGAACTAAGTTTTAACAATATTAAAATAAAATTAAATACATTCAGTGACTAGGTATAAACTCTTTAAATAATCTCAGACCACATACATCCCGAAGGCTCTTTTAATAGAAATATTGAATCTAAAATTTTAATGACTACTTTCATAATAACAAAATTCAAAGCCAAAATTTTATATACAAAAAGTAGTGAAACAATTTCAATAAAGAAGGAAAGGTATATTAGTAAATTCAATGAGAAACGTGAGGAATTTGAAGAAAGGTGTATGTAAACAATAAATAGAAACAGTCAAAAACTTAATTTATATATTTAAAAGAAATAATTATAAAGTTTAATGAAACAATAAAAACCGCAAAAATGAGTGCTTGTCATCATAACACAGTTGAAAAAATAATTTCTCGACTTAAAATTACAAGAACTGGGTAAAATCAAGCATTGTTTTTTATGGTTACCAAAACTACCTTCTGCTCGAAAATTAGATACGACCTTTTTTCCATTAATGAAATTCAGGAAACTCAGGAAACATTAAAAGAAAAGGTACTTTGTTTATATCACATACAGGATTTACTTTGTGGCTATCAACAAAGTGAGGTTTTTTAAAGTTCCTCATTGGTCAATATATTTGCCAATCTCTTAATAATCGTAATCAAGTTAAAGCTTTATACCCGGACCTTACAAAAACCTTCGATACTATTAATTATTAAGCACTTTTGGATTAACTCCTTCTATTTAGACTCTCTTTAAATATTTTATCTTACATATTATTTAAAAAAAAGTTCGAAATAAAATTGTTACCTCAAAAATAATCTTTGTGATTTAAATTCCCCTAAATTACGAAACAATTTTTGTACATTTATGAAGATACCATCTAAAAACATTTCAATGTTGGGCATTCCCCTTCCAAATGATTATAGAGGTATTTATGCGTACCATCCGCAATTGGCTTAGATCATTAAGATCGTATTCATGTATTGCTTTGTGATACATGTATTTCACTGCATCCACAATAATGTCAAAATAAGCTTTTAGATATGAAACTATAAAGAATAAATCAATAACAATTATTATGTACTATAATAAGTTAAGTTATTAAAGTAAAGATATGTAAAAAATCGGCAAATATAAAAGCATCTAATAAATTAATTCTGTCGCGAATGATATATCGACGGTTAATTTCTTGCATTGATTTTCCGTTCGCGTGATACAAATTGACCAGAATTTCCATCAAATAATTAAATGTCGGATCCTACGGGGGCAGTTTTTCTGAACGTCCTTGATGTATTGCTTCGTTATAAAAATCTCCTCGCCGCAATCTGCCACATCCTATAATGGATGGCTATTCCTTAGAGCTGTTCCTTACTAAACCATAATCAACTTCTGTATGAGTGGATGCTATTAATACCATCTTGAACTATCTGAGAATCAAATTAAGATATCAAATAAGCATTTATGATCCATTGAACATACTGGATTAATGTAATATCTTGTTATATATCTCTATATGATTATAATATACAATGAAATCAATAATATATTTGCATTATGTAAAGAATATATTAACTTCATTATATATACACACATAAAAATAAATAAAATGAGTTATAGGCTTATTTTCAATGTATTCGTCATTTATGGAAAAATAGAATAACCTGCAACGTTAGTTCGGGTCAGTAGTCGGATGGGTGACCGGTACCATTCACCATTGGGATACAATTAATGGTGCTTTAGAGTGACGGGGGCGATCCTTTAAAGTAACAAGCTCATTTACACACACACAAATACACAAATGACACATGGCGGAAGGACCACGTGGTCGATAGCCTAACACTACTACTACTACTACTAGAATAACCTTTCACATTCGAGTCCGAGAACTCTGTGAGAGCGCACGTGTTTAAAGTGATCTATCAGTTTTATTGTATAAAGTAAAATTATACAACATATTTCCTAATGGGTACGGAGGAATACTCATCCTCAACGGACATGGAGGTGGATCCCATACCCACCTCATCACGGTCGCAGCCGCCAGCAGGATTTACCACGGTGCTCAGGAAGAGAGGGCGTCCAAAAGGCAATAAAACCGGCAACATGGCAAAGAAAAAACACGATCAAGTAAGACCGAAAACAACAAGCGAAACACTTAAACAAATTGTATTAAACATACAAAAACGTAACTCACAAAACAATACAACCACCTCTCAACCAACACCTACTACACAAACACAACAGAACCCAAACATACAATGCACCCAAATTACTGCGCCACAAATACACAAAACTGCAAAACAAACACAAAATTACAAACACACATTCTCACTAACAACCACTGTGGAATTGTCCCGAATTCAACTTGCCGAAATATGGGCAAAACACAAGTTCGACGATAATACATTAATAATCAAAACCAAAAATGGATTCATTATTAAATCCAACGAAGATAAGAATAAGGTGGAAAACAACCTTAAAATTTTGCAAGCTGAAAAAACGGTGCATTTATTCCGTGAATGGTCCTCGGCAACACACGCATCCGCAGCAGGCGCAGACGCAGGAACGAAACGCACGCCTCCGGCGCCGTCGTACTGCGTGATTATTAAAAGTGTCGAACCCGAAATACCCGATGAAAATATTAGCGCGCGATTAAACGAACTGGGAATAACGCACCGATATTGTCGCCGAATTATAGCTAAACTGGATAATATAAGAACACACATGATTCGCGTAATAACTCCGTCGCATGAAGCATTCACCAAATTGCTTCATGATCAATTTATGTATATGTGCAAACGATATCCAGTAATCGAAAGCAGACCACCAACACCAATTCCTGTACCTTGCGGAAAATGTAATAAATTTACACACGTAACCGCAGATTGCAAAGAAGCCGTATCCTGCGCAAAGTGTTCAGGCGCGCACCCAACTACTAGCTGCGACACTACGCTACCCATCAAATGCAAGTCATGCGGGGAAACAACACATGGAGCTTGGTCCACCAGATGTCCGAACAGACCTCTTCAGCCTATACAGGGAATTCCGAACGTAAAAATTCAGAACGTAAACAAAAAATCAGCGGCTATCGACCAAAAACTGACAAAAGACTCCAGAATTCACACTCCCATTACCATTCACGACTATATCATAGACATATATACGACAAAAATTAATTCACCCTCGAATACAGACAGACAAGCACTACTGAATAAATTAAAAGCTCGTTTCATTGATTCATTTCATATCGACACTCATATAAATTTCTCAGGTAATAGAATGTATATTGTCATGTTCGATATGGACCAGCCGAACGTCATTCCACCAGTGGAACCAATTTCAGGTATCCATGTCGGTCACACAGAGGTGGTAAGAAATGTCTAGCATTAATTTCATATATACGAACATCAATTCATTACCGAGAAAATCCCATCTCCTGTCCCATTTCCTCTCCAATAATCCAATAGATGTAACCCTAATGGTAGAAACCAAAACCACTAAACCCTTTTCCTTCAAAAGCTGGTCCTCAATCCAAATCCCGTCTTCCATTCCTAACCAAAACATTCGCGGTGGTTCAATAGTAGCAGCCAGGCCAGGAATTAAACTAGGGAAAGCCAACCCCCCCAGAATAAATAATATAATGAATGAATGCCTGCACTGCACTATTGAACTTCCATCCTTCACACTTCACCTTTTTCTAATTTACATCCATCACTCCTCTTCCATTGAAGATACGATCCTCACAAAAGCATCCTTATACGACCACGTTGTCATAATTGGGGATTTTAACATCAATAAAACAAAAGCGAGGCAGCTTTCCTCTTTTATATCAAACTCAAACTTTGTACGTATCCATACTGCTCCTACATTTATTATGTCCCAAAACCAATCCACCACTCCCGACATTCTGTTATGTACAAGTAACATCCAACACCTTCTTCAAAATGTTGTCCTAATCCCTGATCTTTGCTCAGACCATTTATCCATTCAATTCTCAATCCTACAACAACCTCCTGCCCCAGACCCCCCCAAAGTTATATATAAACATAAAGACTGCGACATTGACAAAGTGACCAAAGACTTAAATGACATCATTTCAGCCCATCCGCAAGTTAACCCATCCTCTATTTCCTTATTCCTCAAGACATTATCAGACTCTGTTAAAAAACACACACCAACTTATACAAGAAAAGAATACAAATATCCCCTCCCAAAGTTCATACTGAGATTAATTAAATACAAAAGACAACTGTACCGAGACATACGTTTGACAGATAACGGCGAATTAAAACAGAAATTTAATGCACTAAATAAAACGATACAAAGACTGATAAGGGAATACAAGACTGACGTATGGACTACGACATGTAAGGACATCAACGACAAACAGGGAAAACAATACTGGGACGAAATTAAAAAATTGACCAAATACAGAAAAACAGACTTGTTACAGAAAATACATGACCCAATTTCAAATTCTTTAATTACGGACGAACAATTGATAGCAAATGCTTTTGCAGACCATTTTGACAGTAGCTACACTATGACAGTTAATGACGTATTTGACAATGACTTTTTCAACACTGTAAACACTTGGTACGACAATTTTAAAAATACCCCCACATCCCATACACCCGAGGATGATATAAAAGAGGAAGAATATTTTAATTGCCTACATAGAGGTAAAAACACGGCCCCTGGTTATGACAACGTTCCTAGAGCAATCCTTAAATCCCTCCCTGATAACATCCATAAACACATCCTACACATATTCAATCACATATACCAGTCCCAAACCATACCCAAGGAGTGGAAGAAGGGTATTATCACATGTATTCCTAAATCTGGCCAAGATACATCAGACGTGTCAAGTTTTCGCCCGATTACCCTTCTTCCAGTCTTGGGTAAAATTTTCGAAACCATTCTTAAAAGCAAATTAATGCTCCTTATATCCCACCATATCCCTCCTTACCAATTTGGTTTCCTTGAACACCGTTCCACCTCCCTACCACTTTCAATTCTTACCTCTAACTGTCAAACAGCACACCTCGAATGCCAAAAATCCGCAATTGTCTTTCTAGATAAACAAAAAGCGTTTGACTCAGTTTGGCATCGAGGTTTGCTGTTTAAATGCAATTCCCTAAAAATCCCACCTTACCTCCTTAACTTAATTGACAGCTTCTTATCCAATCGACTCCTACAAGTTAAAATCCGAAATACCCTATCACGCCCCTTTACTCCACAACAAGGTGTTCCCCAAGGATCTCCCCTATCACCAATCCTGTATAACATTTATGTTCACGATATCTATAACCCTAATCCACAATACATCAACCCTTCATCCTACCCGCTCCTATACGCAGACGATACTGCTTTAATAGTACATGCCCCCACCCTACAAAAAGCACTTACCACATTACAAGGGCTGATTGATACCATTCAGCTCTGGTTTGCAAAATGGAGAGTAACCATTAATCCTAATAAATCTCAACTCCTAATCCCTTTTCACCGTCCACAGAATTCTCCATTCCATATAATCATTAATAACCATCTTATTTTACCATCTCCCTCTTGCAAATACCTTGGAATAACCTGTGACCCCAAATTAACTTTTAAAACACACGCCCAAATCCTCAAAGCGAGTGTCAAGAAGAGAGCTCGGCATTTCAGAAGCCTCACTTATAAAAATCAAGGAATATCGACAAAAACTGCTGTACATATTTATAAGATGATCTGCCGACCTCTCCTTGACTACGCCGCTATCCTGTTCTATAAACCCCATCCTTCCGCTCTTAAAAGTATTCAGGTATCTGAACGATCAGCCCTTCGTACACTCACCAAAATTAGACATCCCCTTAACCCCTTACATAACCCATCCAACACCCTCCTGTACCAATTAACCAACCTAACTCCCATTGAACAACGCCTTACATTCCTTGCTCAAAAATTCGCCACTAACCCTAATACCATTGACATCCTTAACCACATGTGTATCCCTCGCAATCCTTTAATAACACCCCGATATAAATATCCAGAAATCACCATTCATCAGTACATTTTCGCATTTCATAATGACATTAGTGATCACGACGTTTGAAGAACAACCGACAGTTAATTCCGTTAGACATTAGCAATCATGACGTTTGTAAGACAGATAACTCCAGGCTGAAAGACCGCGGGTCGATAGCCGTTTGACAGGAAAAATAAATGATTATATAATTCCATTGTCATTTTGTTAATTATATGTAAATTATTTTCTTTTTTTTCTGTAAATAAAGATGTTTATTATTATTAGAATAACCTTTATTTTTTTAATCTATTTATTTTTATAAAAATAATGCATTTTATTTATGTCTGTCATTCTTACTTATTAAAAGCTATTCATAATTCATACAACATAATAAAATTCTGTATATTTTAAGTGACCTTTAGTGTAATTTAATAAATACGTTCCAATTGTGTTTGCTAATGAGGCATCGGAGTGTAAATTGAATAGACAATGGAATTAATAATTGGTTATGACTGCTCTATTATGTCGGAATCGAAGTAACAAGTCCGTTATTATGGGGTTATAAAGTCGGGGTTAATTACAAAATTAGCATAGTTAGCATTATTATCACAGACCATCGTTGTCGATATTTTATTAGACACTGATAAATACGGAATTTACCAAATATAATATTGAATTATGCACATAATAAGAGTATCATGTTAATGATATCCAATTGGAAATGAGAATAGAACTTATTTTTAGTTTATTCTAGAAATCGTTAAAGAGCATCAACTTATTATAGTTAAACCGTGTAACTTTAGGAATATAATTGCATTTAATTTGTTCTAATATATATAAAAAGTTAAATAGCTTATTGAATACTTAGAATAACTACGATTCCAATTCTTAGATCAAAATATTAACTCAGACATTCTTATTTTTACATATTTATAATGGATTAAATCAATAGAACCAATTATAAACGTTAGATGTTATCATTAAAATTATTAAATAGGGAATAATAAAATGTATTAAAATCCTTTAGTTCGTTATAGAAAATTAAATATTAATTTAAATTAATATTAAATATGGATATGGACAAAATAATCGTACATAAATATATTATTTTAATTTGATACCCAGGAGAATATATTGACCTTGTATAATATATGGGATATACATGATAAATTAATCAAATATAATATAAGTATTAACGTTATAACATCATACATCATCTAATAATTATCTGGAAACTTAGCTATACCAAAATCAATAAATCATTCATTAGAAGTTATCTTAATTTAATACAGGCACGTTTCCAGAAAATAATAAATTAACGTATCAAATATGTACATAACGTGTAAATAATTAGTTTCGGGTATGATAATATCAATGTGTATTGTTTGAATGTTCGTAGGCGTGTGCCCACGCAACAGTAAACATTTTACTTATTCACGAACCGAAGCGAAATATATAGATGCTACGCTCAGTATATCGTGTATTTATTTATGAACAGAAAATATCATGTTTGGTTTATATATGTATTTATTTTATTGGCAAAATAGCTTACTTTAGTTAAATTGTAATACAAAAATTAAATTGCGTTATGCATCATGTATTTACGAGTTATGTATTGTAAAATAAAAAACTGTGACAAATGTTTATTAGAGAGCCGCTATTATTTCTTTTTAATATTTAATATAAACGACAAAAAAGTTGTGACTAGACTAAATATGATGCAAGTTTGTATGGATTTATTAAATATTTTATTAAAAAAAACATTATTATTATTAAATATTATCATATAAAACAATATTTAATTAATAATAAGTTTTATTTAACTCACACTGTCGCTTCTTCAGGTGAAGAATATACATTCCAATTCAATATAAAATTATTTATTAACAATGTTTTTTGTCTCATAATTTAACTCATTATTAAATTACTTAAATAATGTTATGATATAAACCACCAAAACGGTTTTTATATTATGAGTTTATTTGCAGTAGTAACATATTAACACAATAATACAGTTTGTGATTGCAATGTAGGAAATATTTTTATACACCATACAAAATCCTGGAACACCAGTATTTCTAGCGTTGTGTATACATTGCGCGTTATATATCTTTGTTATATTTCTTAATTCTTGATTTTATGGCTGAAAAGTCTCGAGGAGAGAAACGCACCAGAGTTATTATCCTCACTTTGTAGCGGCGGAATGAAACGGAATAAATGGTATTAATAAATTTCCCGCTTTATAGGACGTCGCAGAGAAAAATAAATTACACTGAAAATTTATCGGACCGGAATTATCAGAAGGATGGCGGAGCGCTAAAGAATATTACACGTGTTTCGAAGTTTTCCCCAGGTGTTGTTAGAACAATACTGGGCTTCACTTCAACTCGCTTCTCCACGTTACAAACGCCCCCTTTTCCCACACTCCTAGAGCCCGCCTTGAATATAAGCCTAGCTTTCGGGTAGACTGGGGTATTTGCCGCTAGGCCGAAAGGATTCCGCGTCCATAAAAGTATCCTTTGATGAGCACAATCGCTCAACTTGACTAAGAATTCTATTTAATATTCCCAGCAAAGTTCTCAGTCAAAGATTTAACATTACAACTTTATTCATTTAAATTTGATGAATACAATAATTTCAAATTGATTAGTTGTCGAGGCGTTAACATCGTAACGTATTATTGAAATTCTTTGTAAATATCTGAAATTCTTTTCAAAAAGTGTGTTTCATTAAAAATAAATTTGACTATATCTACTATACTTATGCATTTGTGCATATTACTTATACATTTATAAATATATAAAAATATGCATTTAAAATATAAATTTTAAAAATATTGTAGGACATGTTTGTTAACCTAAAGTACAGGAACAACTAAAGTATCCTCAAACCGCTTCAAGCACAATATGTATATAAGTTTTGCCATGCACGTGTTGACGGTTTATTAGGCACATGCATCGTTACTACTTTATGATGAAACATTTAAATAGATAATTACGTAATTGCAAGAACTAAACTTTTGTAGTATATGTAAATCTGTTATAAGAGACGGTGTATAGAAATGCAGGTTTGTACAAAAAGCAATGTAATCACAACAATATATCAACATACTAAATTTTGCACAAACTGAATTTTGAGGATTAGATAAAAACTATTTTTCCAATTGATAGTGTACATTAAACTAATTTAAATGCTTCATTATAAATTAAATATATTACTTACTTATCAAAAATGTCATGATATGTATCTGCTGTAGTAGAATTATGCCTTACCTGTAAGTAGAAAAGAACATAAATTAGTAAATATGAAAATAATAAATAAAAAAATAATATTAAATTATAGCTTATATGGCATCTATTACAGATCGGTCTCAATCTGTTTTTGACCTCATTCACTTTTTTAAAAAGACATTTAAAAATATTTATTTATTTTTAATATCATGGCCAAAGCCCGGCTTTAAATAATTACATTTATAACAGGGAATACACAGGGTTACATAGTTTTCTCGCCTAGGGGTTCATCGGGGCATTTTCCAGTTACAAAACAGAATCAAACCACGGTTCTTGGGCATTCCACAAAGGAATCATACAAAGAAAGCTCATTTATACACATAAATCTAAGCATTGTATTATTTTACACTTCAATTTTTATTCTTTTAATAAATTCTATAAGTTTATCGTAAATAAATTTATTTCTTGCACCCAGTATACATTTGTGGCAGAAGGATAAAACTAATTTTGATGAAATTGCTTCAAAAAGGATCTTTCTTTTGTTTGTATATCTAGGGCATATCATTATTATGTTTTCGAGGGTACCCGACTCGCCGCATTCACAAATTGTTCGTCTGTTTGATTTATTCCATATGAATAGAAAGGGCAGATTCCATGGTTAGTTCCCAGACGACAAACGGTCTTAACATAACTTTTTGATGCAATTTGAAACTCTGAAAACCAAGGAGTTGATGGGATTGTAGGAGACGAATTTTTATAAAAAATGCCATAGTTACATTTTTCAAAATGTAATTGGGAACACGCATATCAATATTATATTATTATATATTATATCAATAACTTTATGTTATTATGATTGCTAATAATGATTTATCTCAGTTTATATTTTTCTTTTATTTGTTTATTTATTTAACAAATTCAGCTTAGAATTATTCATTTTTTTAATTTTCCGACCTTGCCACGAAGTCGACCGAAGATCGCGTGGCATCATTGTTACTGCTACGATTTAAACGCAGTATTTACACGTCGTTCATTCACATTTTATTCATTAAATCGTTGTGTTATTTTAAAATAATGGAAGATACCGAGCTTTTTCAAGCATACAGTGATAATTTGCCCAATATCGACGCATATATGTTAATGGAATTTATCAATCATAATGATTGTTACAATGCCTCAGAAATTCGTGGATTAAAAGCAGATTAACATTTACATAATATATTTTAATTGATATTAATTATGATAAACGAAGAGATTATATACAATTATATTGTCCCCAAAACTTATTTACCCATTCCTAATAGTTAACCTAAAAATTTAAATAAAAACAACCAACAATTAAAACTGTCCCTCCTGCGTCAATATAACATTGTTGGTGTGACTAATTTAATAAACTTATAATTATTTTAGATCAATGAGGGACTCCTAAATCAATACTGCAATTGGTTATGTGCAAATTAAATGAACAGGAAATACATGTACCATTCTTGGACAAATTTGCCCCGAACATAGAATTAGGGCCTCTAATTATAAATTTAACTTAGTGGTATGTGAAAAAGAGGAAAATATTTTGAAAGTTAAATGTTTGGATTGTTCGGCTTCCGAAGGAGGATGTAAACACGCACTTGCAATTTTAATGTGGGCACATCGTAAAAGTACCCAGCCAGCACCAACTGAAATTGAATGCTACGGAAAAAAAAACAAAATTAACAGGTGCTGCAAATGAAACTGTTACGACAGAAAATTTTAGTGCTGTACCTAAATCGTATCTAACCGACCAGCAAGTGAAACATTTGTTTGAAGAAACGATTAAAAGTGGGAGAGAATTAAAATGCTCGGCACAAATTAAATTATTTTGATGACACAGAAACTGGAGATGAACCTAATAATTTAAGTATGCATTTATTATTGCATCATTTCATAAATACTCATGGGGAACATAGTAATAAGCAATTTTTAAGATTTTGCGAGACTGAAATGAATGGGCAATCCTGTAAATATGCTGCAAATGCAACAATTGAACAAAGTTGAAATAAACTGTGGTTTAAACTTCGTTATGGAAGGATTACAGCTTCAAAAATATAATCCGCAGCATTCTGTAAAACTAGTGATGGTGTTTTAGTGAAAAGTGTAATTGGTGTTTCCAAAATGTTTCAGACAAAGGCAATAAAGCAAGGATTATATTTGGAAGATAAAGTTCGAAAATAAGTAGAAAAACAATTAAATATTAAAATAAAAAAGTGCGGATTAATATTAAATAACCAGCATCCAGAATTTGGTGCTTCACCCGATGGTATATCAAATGATGCAGTGTTTTAAATTAAATGTCCATCGTCTTTAAAAACTGTAACTGATTATTTGTTCACATATCTCCTAAATGCAAAGCAAAATTACATTTACAAATGGTAATGTTAAATTTCAAAGTTGATTATTAATGCGTTGCAGATCCTTCATTCTAAACCAACAACAAAATAACAATAATTAAAATTAATTACGATGAAAATTATTTCATGGATTTATTAGGAAAAGCAAAGATATTTTGGGAAGCAATGTTTTTTCTAGATTATTAGAAACTGTTTTATAATTTTTAATTTAACTTTATTAAATGCAATAATCACCATGTAGATATTTTATAAGTTTTGCTTTCACCATTGTGTTATGTAGAAGTCCAAATTTTATTATGAATAAATATACGTCACAAGAACGAACAGAAATAGTGACAATATTTATTGAAAATAATCGTTCCATTATTGCCACTCAGCGGAAATTGCGTCAAAAATATCCTAATAGTTCAGTGCCTCACAAAACCACAATTTATCGTTTACATGCGAATTTTCGACAGTACGGTACGTCAGCAGACAGACCTCGTTCTGGAAGACAACGGACGTCTCTCAACGCTAAAAATGTGGCTCTGGTGCGCGATAATGTTGCAGTCTCCAGAAACATCAATTCGGAGACGTGATTCCCAGTTACACATTTCGGCACGCAGTTTAAGGCGAATTTTGAAAACTGATTTGAAAATGTTCCCGTACAAAATTCAATTAGCCCAAAAATTGCTACCGAGAGATCATCATCAACGAGTTGAGTACAGTAATGCAATCCTAAGACTGTCTGGTGAAATTGAATATTTTTCGTCTAAACTGATAATGAGCGATGAAGCCCATTTTCTTCTCAGTGCTCACGTCTATAAACAGAACAGTCGGTTTTGGGGAACACAATCTTCAATTTATTCATGAAACATCATTGCATCCACTAAAACAACTGTATGGTGTGGTATTCATGCTGGAAACCTGGAAACATCATCGGTCCCTATTTTTTTTTTGTGACCAAGGTGTTGGAGTTACTGTTAATACTGAACGGTACCAAGACATGATTCGAAATTTTATTGTGCCTGAAATGGAAGAGCAAGGACTAGAGGACATGTGGTTTCAACAAAATAGGGCCACAGCACACACAGCTCGTTCAACAATTCAATTATTGAATGTCGTTTTTCCACGAAGACTAATTTCACGAGGTGACTATTTAGCATGGCCAGCCTGATCTCCGGATTTAACAGCAGCAGACTTTTTCTTATGCGGTTTTTTAAAATCAAAAGTTTATGTGAATAAGGATACACTTTATATTTTTCCATTGCTGTTTTTTTTTTTGTTCTTCTATTGCCCTTTTACAATCTTCATTCCACCATGGTTTAGAAAATTGGTTAGTGCCAGAAAATTAATTATGCTTATACCCAGAATTAACCTTTTCAGATGCCTTATTTAAATTTTCTATGAAAGTAAAGTAGTTACAATCGTTTACACCAGATCTATCCGTAAGTATTTCCATTTCATGTTTAAATTTATCTCAGTCAGCTTTGCTTATATTCCATTTTTTATTTGAATTAAATTTCCTAAAGTTTGTATATATTTTAATTGAAATATTCATCGTAAAGTGTTCCTATCCTAAAGCATTGTCTAACGTATTCCATGTACTACTAGCAATTATATCTGGGCTACAAATAGTTATGTTTGTAGCTGAGGCAGGTACGTTTCGTTCTTTAAGTAACGTAGGTGAACCATCATTTAAAAAACATAGGTTACATTCTTCTATGGCTTCTAACAAGTTGACACCTTTCTTTTCAGTTTTTGAATCCCCATGCATTATGATGGTAATTAAAGTAGCCACCAATTAGAAACGAGCTGTGAATGCTTTTTAAAAATCGTAATTTTAAAACCAGTTCAATTTGATTTTTAATAACTGATTCTAAATTTATATTGGTTTTCTTACTTTCAATAATATGAATTATCTTCGTTGACATTTCATGAATTAATCCTCTTAAGTCTTCTTTATTGTGGATAGGGGGGTCTGCATTACTAGTAACAACGCGGATGGTTGGTATATAATATGTCTATGTTGCTGCTCTTGAGTAAACAAATCTTTCTGGGAATAAACAAAATTCTTGCGACATAAACGTATGTCGGCTGCAATGTAGTAAATTCATTGCATTGCAAATTAAGTTGTGATTCTGAGTATTAGCGACAATTCCGGAGCATAATGATTCTTGTTTGTTTAGAGATTCCCTGTAAGATGTGTTTCTGTACTCATTAAGTTTTTTATTGATTTTTGTTTTTAAATTTCGAATCACTTGATCGGCATACGATTTGCACAATCGTTGGACTCATGATCCATGAAATAAAGGACACATCATTGCCTAGCCTTACATTGTGTACTTATATGTCCGTATCTCAAACATCTTAAACATTGTATTACGCGCTGAATATATGACTCCACAAGGCAAATTACACGAAAAATTTCAACCGCTGTAGGTAATTTTTTCCCTTTAAAAGTTACCAAAATTGAATGAGTGGGCTTATATGTTATTTGATTATCAAAATTGATCTGTACGTCGCTATTTGATGACCTTGGGTGCATTTAACATATTTTGCGAATTAATACTTGGAAATAATAATTTCTATGAATTCATTTCAGTTGATTTTATACAGTGTCACTTTATGTGAATTTTTTGCAGTATAAAACTCGAAAACTCTATTCTTATTACAAAATTAATATAAATATACAGTTATATGTAAAAGTTTGGGTGAAGTTCCTTTAGTTGATAAATACACTATTGTCTGTCAATTAACTCTTATTTATCTTGTTTGTTCTCATGTTAACTATCGAATTATACTATATAAAGCTATTTTCTAGCCAAATTATTAATATGAAATGAACTTCTTAATTATTTAATTTCTTTAATTTATTTGTAATAATTTTAAATTCAAACAATGTCTGAAGACGTTTTTGCGTGATCTTAATTAGTGTTTAGATTAAATTAAATACGTATTAAAAAGCTTGATAGTTTTTTTTTTTAATTTAATTAAGTAAGACGTTATACAGCACCGATTCTGTTTCCATGAATCCTCTGGGTTGCGGCTGACTATAAAGGAAAATGCTTTCGGCCATACGCGTGTAAACTACTTTCATTAAAACGCGCTGGTCACATAACTGTGCCTCCCAAATGTTATTGTATGAAGAGTAGAAATTGTAAGCTTTCTGGATGTAATAACACTGTCTAAATATTAATATGTGTATATACTATTTTACTTGGTTGTTTACACTGACATAAAAATTGATGTCGGCCAAGAAATGGAATAGAGTCGTGAACATTTTCGTTCGATTATTTTTTATAGCATTCGACAGTGCATCTATGAAATTAGTTCTGTCTTTTGGCAATTAATCACTCTTAATAACCACTATTTATCAATGGTATGCGAAATTTAATCGTAGCCTTGGTTCGACTTAGTGGTGAACTTCGTGAATGTCATCCTAATTCGGTTATTGTTCCAGAAAACATTGATGCTGTACGCAAACTGATATTGCAAGATCTTCTTTATGGTATCATATTACATTCAACATTGCATGAAGATTTGGCTGTCAAAACATGTTAGTACTTTCGATTCCACATAATTTAACAGTCGCTCAGAAACTGGCTCGTATCGATAATAATTACTCTTCACGTACTCAAACATTCTAACAGAAAAAAAATGCTTTATTTGAAAGTATTTATTATATTTAACTATTCAGATTTTCATCACGCTCTATAAATACTGGTTATGACAGTTTTAACGTATCAATATTTATTTTGGAATTGAAATACTGCGCTACATTTTAAAAATAAATATTGATGGAATACTTGTAATAAAAAGTTACAATTTAGACTGAATGTTTGGATAATTTAGGCAGAATAAATTTGATAAAGCATTTGATGTTAGTACCATTAATTTTTTTTATCAAATTATAGTAAAATGTTTCTTAGGGAAAACTGTTTAAGAAAAATATAAATGATGGTTATAATTTAAAATTGATAAATGGTTGAATAATATTAAAGTATGTTTTAACAAATTATGCTTAATTATTTTTCTATTTCTTTATTTATAAATTATTTATTCCTATATATATATATTTTTATTATTTAATATACCTTTAAATATCTACTTAAAAAGGTTATTGGTACTAAAATTATAGGCCCTAGATTTATGCGCAAATAATTAATATTATTTTTTATCAATATTAAATAAACTATATCATTGTATAATGTACATTCTTCATTATTAAAGTGTACTTTTGATTAATAGTTAAATTTAATTATAAATAATTATTTATGCTTCATTTACTAATTATAATATTTAGTTATAAAAATAAAAGAATAATTTTTTCTCTGAATAATATACCAATAAAACTTCTTCTGGCTATATAACTTATTTTGATAGCATAACACAATTGACTATATTATATAATTTTAGTTATACATGAGCAAGTAGTTATTAAAGATAAATAAATATTATTAGCTAGAAGCCAGTAAAGTTAACTGACGTAGTCAAATTGTTTAAGGTTAGAGTAGCATTGCCAAACTGATTTGGAGCTAAATCAGTTTAACTATTACATAAACTCACGTATACATTTTATGAGCGGCCATTACTTTTACTGCAGTTTATAACGACCCCGACGATTGCTCTATTAAAAACTTACGCATCAGATAGCTTAAATTATAAAAATCACATAAAATTGTAATACAACCAATAATGTATCATCACATAAAATAGTTAGTAGTATAACTTTATTAATAGAATTTGATAAAGATATTCATAATTCCAGGAATGTACTTCAAAAACTATTATAATACTTTAGAATCAGTGAGAAATATATTATAAAATTATTAACATTAAGAGAAATGTGTACAAATGAACTTCTAAAAATTTCCGTTTAAAATTCATCAAGTGCCTCTACATCATCCAGTATTATTAGGTGAACTCGTCGCGCTTTGTGTAGGATAAACTCATTTAGCTAGTATCAAAGAAAGTGGCGCATGGAAGTGGAGTAAGATGCGTAGCTAAAAATAGAATACACACAAAGGAAAATCTTGAATTTAACGTTTCAATCTGGCGAGGTGGGCAACCATTGATTTACTGCATCTCTGCCGATGAAAATACCTTTGTGTTCAGCATAATATTATATTCGTCACTAAATTAATCATCATAATTAGCAAAGTACAATATTACGACAATAGAAAAAAATCTATTGATCAAACAAAATGTAATCTCAATTATAATCGACATATATTCAGTTTGCTAATGTATTGCCTGAAGATACAGGGTAGCTATCTTAATTAAGTAAAGATTTTCAGGAGGCAGAATGCGAATAGAATTCAATACACACGACATGATGTAAGGATGCAAGGATACAACGTTAAAGAGCAAAATTATCTGTCGTAACTAACCATCAAGAAAAATTCGCTATATATTATCTATTTTTTTTTTTCAGAGCCTGACATTATAAAGATTTTAACGTAATAACAATTACGTTTTGATTACTACAGAATATGCATTAAATAAAATACTCCAATCTTTGATTTAAGAAGATAAAATCGAGAAATGATTAATAATTATGAAAATAAATAAAAGAAATATATGTTTTTTATATATAGTATATATCTACTTTAGAAATTCTGGGAATCTATGTAATTACATTAATAGAAATCATATGTCCCGATATTAAATATGTGGTTATAATTAATTATTAATATTTGGTTTAGTAATAGTATAATAGTATCAGTTCAAAACGCTTAATACAATTTTACAAACAATTTACCTCCTTAAATGAACAAGAACATATCCATATCCATTGGCATATAAATATACTATATTTAAAATTAACTCGCATATTTGTATCATCTACAATAAATTATGTATGTCCTAATTCTGATAATATATTAATTAAATTAAATTAATTCTGTGCAGATATAAAATATACCATATAATATGATTTAAATGTATTATGCTGCACACTTAATTAAAAATTTTAATTATTAATTAACACGGACACTTCTGGCACCTGTTCCAATTATGAAAAATGTAACATACATTTTAAATTGGATATATCACCCTTCTGCATAAACTTCAGCCTCAGTGATTTAATTAGGAAAACAGGAGAGATAAAGCAATTACAAATGACAAACTCCGCTCCAGTTATCTTGGAAAGGTATGAATCAAAAACATTTGAAAATGTGATATTCTATCTGCTTATATACGCGGGAGTTTTTAGTTAGGGCAAGAGGGATGAGAAAAATATAATTTGCATATATACCTCCCACTTTTTTTTATCATCCAGGGAGACCTGTAGTCCCAGGCAAGGAAAGTTTCTCGCACTTCCACCGTTTTATCTAATTTCTCTAAAGTAGGAGCGGAAAAAACAAACATTCCGGCCAGGTTTTTATTACATTTAAACTTCCCTGGTTAGATGATATCTATTTGGGACGGCCTTATATTCAAACTTCTTTATTGCGGCCCCCCTTAGATATGGAGAGAAGTTGAAGGATCGAGCAAAAGGTTTAACATATTCGACGAAGTCAGGATCAAATGTTAAATATGCAATTTAGACTGAATTAATCAAAAATAATATTTTTGAATGTTTATTATTTTGTTACCAAGAAGATAATCCACTAGGTATGACCCATATTCTTGGAAATTATACTGGCATTAAAAATATATTACATATGCACTCTCTTGAAGATCGTAGAATCGTCTCGGATTTATGTATTTTACACAAACTGATCAACGGTTCTATTGATTGTTCATTTATTGTTGCACACTTAAATTTCTACTTTACGGAAAATTATCGTTTACTAAGATCTCGACCGTTATTTCGTGAGCAAGTTTATACACCCAATTTCAGTCGTAATAACTCTGTAGCCCGTATTATGAGATATGCGAATAATTATAATGATTATGAATGGTTTTACCTATTCAATAGCTCTTTCCAAAGTTTCAAATTTAATATTAAACGCAACGCATTTAAATAAATGTATTAATCTTATTTTATTTTAATTTCACGAATTAAATTTTGTACTTTTTTTCACTAGTTTTAATGTCACAACATGTATTATATTGTATAAAAGGGGTTTCCCGTATATAATAATAAATAAATAAACTATTAAAGGAGTATATAATATAATATAGCATGTAATAATTTATTGAAAACATTATGTATGATATATACATATTTTATTTTGAATTTAATATAAGCCGCTGAGGAAATGTGAAAAGACATTTTAATGGGCGAATTCAAGGGGTATTTATCTTTATATTTCCCTTGTCATTTTAAATATTATTTAAAAAAATATTCTCAAATTCCTGTACCTAAATGATTTTCTGTACGGTTCATTATTCTGAGATTACATTTACATGCTATTTACAAAGCAAGATTGAATCAATTTATTTCACCTTATCAATATTATTATAGGAAAACAGGTATACATATAATAATGTTGATTTTCCTAAGTTCTTAGTGAAGATCTCTAACTAATTTGGGTATTATAGATAGTAGAATTGAAGGAGTTCTGGAAAAGGACGTTGCCAAAATCGAGAACCATTTTATAGATTTTTATGGCTGTTTTTACAGATACTCTGTCTTTTTCAAATAACACTTTTGCCTTAGTCGCAATTTTTGTTTTGTGAGAAGCTGTGTGCCTTTTTCCTTTTTTGATCTACGGTGATATCCAAATATAAGTAAAGAGTGGTTTGGAATATGAGAACATTACCTCAAAATATATAGTATCATTTAAATATGAAAATCACATTTTTATATGTTATTTGCCAAAGTAGAAAATTGAATTAGTCAATTTGCACATGAATACTTCTGCCAGAAATGGGTTCACCTTTAACCCTTCAGTTTGCTTATAATATTTGTAATTACATATTATCTAAAATGATTAAAAAGATATTCATAAACTCTATTTTCACTCTTATTTTTATATTAGAAGTTTCAAATGATTTATTTAATTAATTCTATGCAGTCTCTCTATTAAGTATCTATATGGAGAATTGAGTTTAGATGCTATTTTATGAACAGAAGAATGAATTGAACAATTTACAGAGCGGATGTGCGAATTGTCCTTATGGATTTTTAGTAAACTATATAACCTGGAGTTATTTTGAACCAATAATTTTTACTATGTTGAACTAAAATTGAATTACATAAATTTATTGTGGATCTTAGGAGCTTTTGGAAGTTTGAGGTCAGATCTGCTGTTAATTCAATGAAATCATGAATATATAAAAAATTATCTACTTTAGAAATACAGGATGGTTTATTTAAAATTAGTGTGGAGTTTCCTGGGTGTTTATTTATTTATTACATAATACATTGTTTTACTTTCAATTTTAATTTTTTCATTACCATGTTTAAATATTTTAAATACACATTTTTCCTATTAATAAGACTGTATACTCTTAATCAGTTTGTTTAAGCAAGTGGTGCCTTCGTGGATCAAAAGACATCGCCTTTTTAGTTGGTGATATGTTAATGAAAGTTAACTTTATTTTTCTGTTTATTTATATATGTTACGCCGAATTCATGTAATTGCATATTTCATGAATTAAGCAATTTTTTGCTTATTTCATGAAATAGGCAATCCCGTTGCTTTGTTTATGAATTAGGCAAATTATCTGCCGAATGTATGAATTAGGCACTGTATAGAAACCTTAAAATGTCAATTACATTAATCTATTATTTCACCATAATTTCGTGTATATTAAAATAATAAGTAATTAAAAATATATTTATATATCATAATTAAATAATTAACTTTAAAAATGCGATTGTCCACTTTAAAATAGGAGCAACAGAATTATTATTTAAACAAAATAACGATAGTTGGTGCATTTAGTTTCGTGTTCGAACTGCCACATTGAACGTCAAGTTTGGGTGATCTGTATCATTTGACATAGACATACAATTATGGATAATTCCGAATCAAATAACAAGCCGGTTACAGAATATATCATATTTAATGTGAATATTAGTGAGCTTAGTTGAATAATCCTTTACCAATACCTTTGATATAGGATGGGTCTGCGTATTTTATTGGCCAAATTTCAGCATTTGGTTGAAGTACCTTTTTTAACAATAAGTAACCATTTTAATTTTAATAATATACAACTCGACACGCCAGATCGTACTTACTATGTAAATAAGAGGACAATGTTATGAAATTAAATCAAAATTGGAAAATAATGACCATTTTAGAATTAAGTATATATTTTAATACAACAATGTTAACTAATATAAGTAGTAGATAACTTCAAAATACTAATTAAAATTTTTACAACTTCTGCCACCATGACAGACAGAATTGCAAACGAATTTTTTTCGAAAACACCCGCATCTTACAGTTTTGCATCCTTGAGTACATTGGCATCTTTGGTATCCCTGGCCACTACCTACGGAGTTAAGACTAACTAATAGATTTTTCTTCTTGGGGAACATCACTTATTTTTAGCTTCATGTATTTTGTCCTCTGCACACTGTTTTTCTCTAATAGATTCTCAATGATTCCATGTTTTGTCCCCACTTTATATCTATCATCCTGAATTTCGATTATAACGCCAATTAAATTGTTAGGGTCTCCCTTGCCCTTATCAAATTGACTAATACTAACTAAAACATTGTCACCTTTTTTCAAAGGTGGCATTTTCTTTTTTGACTTTTCCACCATTCGGTTGGCTTGAACTAGCAAATTTTCAGTTGCTATTTTTCTACATTCAACGGCCAGATGTGGCTGAATGATAAGATCTTGATCCATTAGTATACTTCCATCGACCGTATTAATTCTGGCGGATTGATCTTCAATCAAATTTTCCCCATTGATCTCTAAATTATCAATTGTCCCAATATCACCATTTATATCTGTGTTTTCAGTACAAGTATCAGTTTTAATGTAATTTTCCATACTTTCTTCAAACAACCCATTGTTGATTTTTTCTAAAAATTCGCGTGGAATTTTTGAACGTAAGCCCATTTTAGCTGATTGTCCGAATAGAGCTTTATATGGTTCCATTTTTATAACTTCATGGTACGTTGTATTCATTCCCCATTGAACAAAAAGCAGACCAGTTGTCCAATGGGAAGTATTATGGTCGCGCATCCAAGCAATTAGAGAATCTTTCATTGTTTGATTGCTTCTTTCAACAGAACCTTGGCTTTGTGGATATCTTGGTCTCCCATTGATGAGCATCAAATCAGGCCATAAAGACCCCAATTCTTGAATCACATCTGCAGTAAATTCTCTCCCATTATCTGACTGTAGAACGTGTGGGGCCCCAAAGTTTAAGAATATACTGAGGAGTTCTTTTGCTACTTCTACCGCCCTTTTAGAAGTAAGTGGCCTCAAAAAACTGTACTTTGTTAAATGTTCTTTATAATGTAAAATAAATTTATAATCGCCATCAGGCAAACTTTGAAAATCTACCAAGTCCACTTGTCCTCTTTGATTTAAATCAGAAACGGTGATAGGGCGAACAACTATACCTGTTTGCAAACTCTTTTTTGTCTTTTCCGTGCATCTCTCACATTGTTGTATAAATAATTTTATGAGTGACATTGGTATATTAGCATAGTGCTCTGAAATTTTATTATATGTTTTCTTTTCACCCTTATGTCCACAAGCTACATGCATGTCATTAATAATCGACAGTACGTTCTTTCTAGTTGCCATAATTTTCTGATCTTTAATTTTCGACACTTTCTTAACTCCTGCAAAGTTTACTAACCTGAAAGTCTTCTTAATGTGATAATACTGTCTATCTTTTAGGTTACTATTATCTTCTAAAACGTTTATTACATGTTTCTCGTGGTCTTCAGTCCACAAATGATTGCTTCTATAATCGTTGATTGCCGACTGCACGTCCATTTCGAGTGAAAAAATATAACAAATTGAGACGTTGCCTAAAAATAGTAAAATTCTATATTTGGTTAAATCGACATTATAAAAAGAATATATACCTTTATGAGTGATTTCCGATTATTGCGAATTTATTTCAAAAATTGCAGCGGTGACAGTCCACTGATTTGACGTTTCGTTTAGTTTCAAAAAACACCACCAGAGTACTAACGTTTACCTTGCCCAATGCATGAAATGAGCAAAATAAATAATGCCGAATTCACGAATTTGGCAAATTATTTGCCTAATTCATGAATTATGCAACGGACTTGCGCATTACACGAATTAGGCAATGTTTTTGCTTATTTCATGTAATAGGCAATTTCACAAATTCGGTGTAACATATATATACAGCCAGGAATATTTTTTAAACAATAAAGAAAGGTACTGCTGAGAGTAATTGTTATAAAAAATATGTTCCTAAGAAAGAAACAAACTATTAAAATTAAAATAAAACCGGAACACAGTTCAACGACGAACCTAAACTTTTATATTAAATTGTATGGAATTTCTGTGGGATCGATTATTTTACATCAGTAATTCGTGAATTAAAATTTTGATATCAAAAGTATTCACTAAATATAATAAATGAATATATCACTATTACTGTCAATATGAATAAAAACAAAAAAATCTGAGGTATATTCTTTTATATTTGAACACACTAAGCTGCTATTTTACCTGTCAAGAGTGGTAATAAAATCACACAATTAAAGCGACGTGGGGGTGAACGACTTCTAAAGTATCGCCACGTAAAAATGCAAATAAAAAAGAAAATTAAACAACACAGAAAATTTTACAACGATCAACGGATGTATAATTAAATTACAATTGCAATAATAAAAAGTTATCACATGATATAATACCAAAATATCAACTGAGCAAAAGCAATTATTTTAATTTTTTTAAGTAAAACCTTTACATACTTTTATTATTTTATTAGTTATGTCTATACAGTAGATAATAAAAGTAATAACATGTATATTTCACATTACAGGGTATTAAAAACGGTTTTTGTTAAAAGTCTTATGGAAAAACAGAACATAGATTATAATTTATTTGCAAAAATTATTTAACTCATGCGTATTACATTATGGTGTATTTAATATTAGTTCATAAGTGTTATAATTTAAACCTTTAATCAAGATTCAACTAATATTTTGTATCATAATAGAGACCCTTATTCGACAGTTACAATTATTACTTTAGACTACAATAAATTGACCGTAATTATAATTCAATAAACAAATAAATAAAATCACTTATTTAATTAAATCAACTTTTTAGACCTCAAAATATCTCATAGAAACGATAAACTGGAATTTGATATATATCATATACCATCCCACACCGATACAACTGTACATATTAAATCCTTTCATCCCAAGCCCCATAATTCCATGATTCATGGACTGATAAATACTCATTTATCCCAGGCCAATTTTAATAAAAATATTAAACAAAATATTTTAATAACTGCAAAATAACGTTTATTAAAATGAGTTGATAATCAATATACTAAATAAAAAAGGAGAAACGCAAAATTAATTAAATAATTTTTCACCAAACCAACTTAGAACAAAACAAAAATTACACCTCATTGACATACGTCTACTGGCTAGAGGGTGGTGATTGTCCAAAAGTATACGTTGGACAAACCATTCGAAGATCGAATACGAGAACGTACGAGAAAAATTTCACTCAGGAGAAAACAACGTCAACTTCCGGGAATAGGAACATCACTTCAAAATTAGATTTATTGGAACAGCTAAAAATTAATAAGTTTAACAAATACTATATACTATTAGATAAACAAACTAATGTTAATAATTCGCCACTACTAAATGTATAGTCGGTTTAACTGTAACACTAATGGTAATTCGTTAAAATCATTACTTATCTGTCTGATGAAACCAGGGTATAGTGAAACAATTGTTGCAGTTGCTTTACATAAAAAGCAAAAAATCAATGTTTTATTAATATAAAAGATATTTTGTTGTTAATTTTATAGACATTTAATTTTAATAATTATATTTTTAATAATATCAATAATAATATGTGAAATAAGTAAAGATATAATTAATTTGAATATCACATTGAGGTTTGAAAATATACTAAACATATCTTTTGAGAAATAATAGATTTATTTATTTACACAATATTTTTTAATTTTTTTTTCTGTCATTTGCTATATTTTTTATTATTTTCATTCCGTCTCCTATTTTATATTTTATATCCTCTGTTCTTTGCTTTTGTCTTTTAGCTTTTGTTTTGCGTCATCTGAAATAACACGACACGCAAGAGTAAAAATAAAAAAAATATTATACGAAAATATATAGTCAACTACCAAGTGCTATTGTCAACTGTTACTTGTCAGCTGTTTGTCATCAGCCAACTGTCATATGTCAGTAATCTGTAACTTATTTTATTTTTTATTTTTTCGAACAAAGAATGGATGACAGTTGTCAAGTACCAAAGAACAGATTTTTGTTGACAGGTGACAAATGACACTTGACTGATGGCAGATGACGACTGACATTACAATTTTTTGACGAATAACATTTGACTGACGATAGATTAGGATTGACAATACAATTGGCAGATACCAGCTTAATTTGACACTTAAATAAAGACAGATGATGACTGACATTACAATTTTTGTTGACAGGTGATGAATAGCATCTGACTGACGATTTTATTTTTTGTTTTGTTTTCTGTCATCTGTTATCTTTCACCAATCGGCAATATTCTTTTGCAATCTTTTGTATTTGTTTATTCTCCTTCTATTTTATATTTTACATCCTTCGATTTTTGCTTTTGTCTTTTACCTTTTGTTTTGCATCATCTGAAATAACACGGCACGTAAAAGTAAAAATAAAAAATTTGAAACGAAAATATTACCATATCATTTGTTAATTGCATTTTGTCAACTACCAACTGCTCTTGTCAAACTGTCATTTGGTAACCGTTACTTGACAGCTGTTTGTCATCAACCAACTGTCATATGTCGGTAATATGTAACTTGTTTTTTTTATTTTTTTTTTTCGAACAAAAAATGGATGATGATTTTTGTTGTCAGATGACAAATGACATTTGACACTTGACTGACGGCAGATTACAATTTTTGACGAATAACACTGACGATAGATGATGATTGACAATACAATTGGCAGATATCAACTGGATTATTTGACAAATAACTAATAACAGAGGACGACTGACATTACAATTTTTGTTGACAGATGACAACTAACATCTAACTGATGACAGATAACTGTTTTTTTTTGTAATTTAAAAATTTTGACATTTCTTTTAAGTTAAGTTAATTAATTCCGACAATTAAATGATAGATGGTGATTAAACGTGATTTATTATAACTGATCGTGAAAGTTGACAAACAACAGATGGCAGGTGTCATATTAAAGTTGACAGTTGATCTATGACAGATGGTATGTGACAGTTAAATATTAAGGTACTATTTGTGTTTCGAATTTTGTTCGACGGCCAGATGACAGATGACATATAATAGATTCACGTTGACATATGATAAATGACATTTGACATTTCACTGATGGCAAATGGCGACCGACATTACAGTTAATAAATTGATAAAAGGTACTTGTTTAATTTTTTTCGAAAAAAAAAAATGGATGACAGTTGACACTTGACTAACGGCAGATTACAATATTTGACGAATAACACTTGACTGACGATAGATGATTGACAATACAATTGGCAGATACCAGCTGGATTTGACATTTAACTAACAACAGATGACGTCTGACATTATAATTTTTATTGACATATGACGAATAACATCTGATTGACGACAGATAATAGTCGACAAATGACGACTGTTCTTTTGTAACTTAAAGATTTTGTCATTCATTTTAATAGTTTTAATTCCGGCAATTAGATGATAGATGGCGATTAAAATGTGATTTATTATAACTAATCGTGAAAGTTGACACTTAATATATAACGGTTTAACATTAAGGTACTATTTGTATTTCGAACTTTGTTTAACGGCCAGATGATGAATGACATTTGACACTTGACACTTGACAAATGGCTACCCACATTACAGTTAATAAATTGATAAAAGGTACTTGTTTAATTTTTTTTTCGAACTAAAAATGGATGACAATTGTCAAGTAGCAAATAATGGATTTTTGCTGACGGATGACAAATGACATTTGTTTAATCTTCCCTCTGTCCTCAAATCGGGATTTGCGGACGCGTGTTTCATCTTGTGCTAACGATATTGAGGGATATTTGATTCTTCTTATTGTATTTTTTCTTCTATTTGTTTTCGTCATTTAAGATTTTATTTTTGATATTTAGTTTTAAAATTTTAGTTCTTTTATGTAGTTTTATAATTTATTATATTTCATATGCTATCTGTTATTAATAATTGTGAGTACTTCATTCATAAAATCACTTTAAATAAATAATTTGGTCTTTAGAGTATAGTATACTAAAATTATCATATTTCTGCCATTCTTTATATTAAATCATTAGTAATGTTATTTTTAAAATAAATTTTAAAGATTATAAAACTTTTTTTAATAAAAAGAGAATAGTACGATACTATTACTAAACATCTTTATTTACAGAAAAAAAAAGTACAATACTTGTAATAAATTAAATTAAATAAATTCTAATGTGAGACACTGGCTTCTAGTTTTCTGTCCAACGGCTATCGACCCGCGGTCTTTCAGCCTGTAATTATCTGTCATACAAACGTCATGATTGCTAATGTCTTGTTGTGTTAACTATCTGTTGTTCTTCAAACGTCATGATCGCTAATGTCATTGAGAAGTGAGGTGGTGAATTGATAGATGGTGATTTCGGGGTGTTTATATCGAGGTGTTGTTAGGGGATTGCGGGGGATACACATAAGGTTAAGGATCTCTAGGTTATGTGGGTTGGTAGCAAATTTTTGGGCGAGGAATGAAAGGCGTTTATCAATGGGAGTTAGATTGGTTAAATGGTATAGGAGGATATTTGATGGATTGTGTATGGGATTGAGTGGGTGTCTATTTTTTTTTAGTGTACGAAGGGCTGATCGTTCCGATACCTGGATATTTTTAAGGACAGAAAGACAGTACGATATTAAATATCAAATTTTAGCATGTGTATCAACTAATTACCACTCAAAGTTAAACAATTAAAACATGCTTCTATATAATATTAAATTATACTTTTGTGAAATCTGAATTGTGAATAAAAAACGTTGCAAATAAAATTCGCCGAAATATTATCCAGGCGGCACTACAAAGAAGCCTCAACGATAAGGAATTCCCGACAATTATTAATATATTATGCATCCCTCGGCTATTGTTGAACCAAAAAAACGAGCTCGTCTATTTCGGCTGAATATATTCAACTTGGACTACATTTAGTCGACGGCTTGCATTATACTGAACTGGAAATATTCCACCCTAATGATCTAAATAAACACGAGCCCCCCATTTCGTTACTTTCCTTCTCCGACAACCCAACATTCATCAATCTTGACAGTCGTGAAAATAACGGTTTTTAAATATTATTACCAAGCGAAAGAAAAGCTCGCCGACGAAAAACATAAACGCCAGGACCTTTGATATTTACAAAAGTTTGATTTATATCGCTTCGAAAAAGTCCATCAATGTTTAATTCGATTGTATTTTAATTGATTGATGTATTTATCAATCACTGAGTGAAATTATAATTTCATTAAATTATTCACCACGATGTTGGTGTTTAATAAATATTAAGATAAAATTAAACTAATATTAATTAACTCTAGTTTATAAACACAAAATTTAATGTAATGTTTTTAAAAATCACTTTCAAAATTCATTTTCAAGGTTATATAATGAGTTTCTATGTAATTGCATTTAAAATCTGAATAATAAATGAAGTAAATTGCATTTTTGTATTGATATTTATAGGAAATATGCTAAAGTTAAAAAAACGATTAACATATAATAATTAGAGGGTGTATTTTTAAAATGTAAATTGAGGCCACAATTGTTATTTTTTGCAAATGAGGAAAAGTAAAAGGGCAGATCAGGGAAAGAGGTCAATACGAAGTTCAAATTAGGGTTATGCTAATGAATTACTCTAATTACGTATTTATTAAGAGCAGTCTCCCTAACAACAACCAAATTATGGCTACATACCATTCGTAACTACCCAACGTAACCCGAACAATAATAAAAACAAATTAAATGGTATATTTTATTAAGTGATACAGCAGATGTGTAAACATTTTACAATAATTGGTGTACTATTAAATTATTATTATATATTCCCACAATATATATATAAATATAAATAAAGAATGGTTAGATATTTATAATTTATGAAATTTTATATTTTATACTAGAACTAGAACTAAGAAGTGTCATATGGACATACATGTAATAAAATAACACGTAAATTGGGCAAAAAGCCACCAGTAACGGCAAAAATATTGACAAAAAAACGCACGAAAACACTTCGTAAATCTACCACAATGAGTCTGACTAAGACTACAAATCAAATCACTTATTGAAACAACTACTTCTCTAGCTAATACCTCAACAAATAATGAATGATACAAAAGTAATTTGCGTGTTACAAACAGCAAGGCTATCAAAGCAACACTAGTTTGAACGTATTTATTTCTGTGAAATAAACTAAACGTGTAAAATGAACAATAAACACTTTGTGAGTGAAATTGGTATGACAAATTTAGAATAAGAAATGAACTTACGTTGATGTGATTAAAAATAAAATAGCAAAGTAATTATAGTTATTTAAGGTAAAAGTGTAAAAAGTGATGCTTTATTGCACGAACTGGCGTTTAAAAATACGAGCGAGGAATGAGCGAGTTTTTTTAAAGCCAGGAGTGCAATAAAGAAACTTTTTACACGTGTGCCTTACAAAATTTTATCTTCGATCGTAAAGGATTTTAAAGAATATATTCTTATGAGTCATATTTTAATGTCATTTCAACAATTCAATTAATGAAAACATATTTTACCCGCAGTGCACTAAAGAAACCGTTACTTAGCAACCAGTAAACAAGTTGCACAAATATCGGCCGCCATTATTATTTATGGAAAAAATATTCGCTTTATTGTAATCGCTTCGACTTGCATTAAATGAAATCTTCAGAGTTCTTAAATCTGCCATTTGGTTTGTATTATATATTTTATTTATAGTTTATTAGTTATTTGTATCAATTAATAAAAAATTAAGTATATATTCATCTGTCAAATTTGACATTTCTGTGCAATAAAAACGTAAAAAGCACTAATACTTTAAAAAGCCAATTTTACAATGAAAAATTATGCAAAAAGTGTCTACTTTCTGTACGATCGTAGATAAAATAATTTAACACTCAGGTTTATAATCATCTGTAGATGCGACTTTCGATCTCTCGATCACCTCAGTATAGCTTTATTTCAAAATTGACCATAATTACAAATAAAAATATTCACTAAAATAAATATAATGAAAAGTAAATAACTTACTTACAGGCATGTACGGCAACTGACACAAAAATGAAATATAATCGACTGGTGGTCTAAATTTATACCTGAGAGGATTACAATGTAAAGGACTCTCAGTTTTGAAATTTAATATAATTTAATTAGTGCGTGTTAATAATGGAACATAATTAGTAAAAGAAATAAAAGTTGTATTACAATAGTATCCAGCAGGTATGCAATATATTCTGAGGGTTATATCTAGATCAACCAGTGCTAAGTGATTTATACAAAAGGACATGGGTAATGCGATTTTTGCATGTCATATAACTCTTATCAAGAATACCAGAATCGTTACGTGAATGTATTTGTGGTATATATTCATATTAATCAAAGTATCAAAGTGTGATTAATCTTTTAAATTAATATATATATATAAGACTTTTGATATAGTTTTTTGGGTAATCGGCCAATAAGCGAGATTATTCACTTAATACTCTTTATTCGTTGCCAATATTTCGGGAAATTATGTTCCCTTCTTAAGGGCGCTACAAGGTATGCAATACATATTATTATTATATTTACAATTATTCACACTTACAGAAAAGAGGTTAGTGAAGTCCTATCTTGAAATGTGGACATTTAGACGTCACGAAAATCATTTTATACTATAGCCAACTGATAAATTTGTTAATAAAGTTATTAAAGGAAGGAAACGAAAGGACAAATGTGTTATTGATTTGAAACTAGGGGTGGTAATTGGAGAAGATATGTGTAAATAGCACTCAAGCCTTTTATATTTGTTTTTTTGCATTCATTGCTTCAGATTTCTGGTTAAAGCACATTTCTAAGAAAAGTCTATTCTTTTGGCGTCTTTCTGTGTCCATAACCTCAACTGCACTATGATTGATCACATGTTTTGTAGTTTGTGCTTAGGTGGCCAGTGCACAAGCTCTCCTTTTTATGTTAGTATCACTTTTATGTTGCGTTATTCTAGATCGTAGTATTTGTGATGTTTGTACTATATACTGGGGGTTCGATAAAAAATGCCCAACTCCATAACTCTGTTATGTACTGTTATAATAATAATATATAATTAATGTTATTTTATAGTATTTAAATGGCCATTTAATTAGCTTTTTAGTTGGTACAAATCGGTTAATAAATCACAGAGTTATGGCGTTGGGCGTTTTTGATCGAACAGTCGGTATATTTTAGGGCATTCAGAGCAAGAAATTTTGTAAATAACACCCGACAAACTTATCCTTTAACTTGGTAAATAATCTACTTAATGTTAGTATTGTCTTGTATGAAAATTTAATTTTATCTTGTTTTATGACCTTTGTCAGTAATTCGCTAAAGCTCTTAATATAAGGAAAGGATATATATGATGATGCAGCTGTAGGTAAGTTGTCACATATAATTTTGCTCGGTTGGGGGCTACGAAACTCAGATGTGTTGTAAATCAAACATCTAACTAAATTAACTAGGTAAGAGTTCTTTGTCAGAATTTTCTCTAGCTTTTTACGTATAAGTATGCAACATATAGGAAATATTTTTATTATTAATTTCTCAGAAAATTTTATTCGTTTTAAAAGTTGGTGCTTGATCTTAAACACACAAAAAAGACAAATGACATACGGTTTTAATCAAAAAAATTTAAATTTTTTGAAATTCATTATCGATATCAATTAAATAACAACCACTCGATGTGATCCTCTTTCCTCTCAATACATAAATTTGTTCTTCTGTTAAAATCCCTGATTACATTTTCAAGAATATTGGGATGATAATTTAAATATCTTACGCCATTTCTAACTTTATTTTTAAAATCCTCTAAATTTCCAAAAGGCCTCTCAGAATAAACTCTGTTTATTAACCACCCCCATAAAAAGTAATCAAGTGGATTTAGATCGGGTGAGCCAGCAGGTCATGGAAATCTTGAATCTCTTTTGATCTATTTCTCATTAAATTGTTCATTTAAATGTTCAACTACGACACGAGCACTACATACAGGTGCCCCATCCTGCATAAACCAAAGAGAATTTCTTATAGCAAAAGGTAACATGTCAAATTCTTTTTCAAATTCCATATTTAAAAATTCTTAATATCTTTCTGAATTTAAACTCTGTCTATAATATTTCTGTTTAAAATTCCACACGAGAGATTCATTTTTCCAGAATATTGATTTTTGTAGATAATTCGGAATGCTGGATTTTCTGTTAACCAACAGTTTTGTGATGAAACTACACCATTTGTAGTAAATTTAGCTTCATCCGTTAACAGGATCTTCTTAAGAAACGTTCTATCAATTTCTATTTCACCTTGTACCATGAAACAAAATTCAATATCTTGCTAATATAGCATCTAATATCATTTGTTTTGTCTTTTTTGTATGTTTAAAAACAAGCACAAACTTTTATAAAAAATTCTGAGAAATTAATAATAAAAAAGTTTCCCATATATTACTAATGTGGACACGTTGTGTATACAGGGTGGGCCATGAATATCGTCCATTAAAAGTTTTCGGGATTCCTGCTTGAGGAAACATCTGAAAAAAATCAACATTGCATATGATCTTCTCATGGAAAATATTTCAACTTTCTATCATTTCCGGTGTACCGGAAACGGCTATCAACTTTGTTATTTTAAATGGAACATACTTTATATTACTACATTTTATGATTCTTTGTTCAATATCCTACCTCCCTTTATGGATTTATGTCCACTTAACTATTTCAGTTTTTGAGTTATAAATTTATTTGTTAAATATTAACCTCAAATAGACCTTTTTTAAAATGCCTATAACTTTAAGTGGGTTCAAGATAGACATATGAGTAGCATTTTGATTGTAACCAATATATCCCTCTACAATTAAAAGATATTAACATCTGTTAATTTTTACAATAGGTATTTCAAAAATATAAATATTTCAACATCCACCTACAGAGATTATAATTCAATTTGTTTTAAATAGAATGACCAATATTTTATCTCATAGTGTATTTCGCAAGATGATTTTTCACAAAAAAGTATTATACCTCCCTATGTTTGGTTCCAGTAATTTTTTCGTTGTTTCGAAATTTGTTTCCTCTCAGATTTTTTTTACGTATAAATAATTCCTGTTCTATTCTCACAGGCACCATAGTAGGCTTCTGTCAATATTTGTTGAATCGAAATTGTCAATATTTGTGAACGCTTCTTCAAGTAATATTAAAATGAATAACTATACCAATAAAGACATTATTAATTTATTTGTCATACATGGCCAGAGCAGCAGAATTGTTGAGAGAATTTACAGAAATTTCAAAGAAATTACTGCCGATGGATAGAATAAAGTTTCGAAGACTGGAGTCAAATTTTGTACTAATGAAAACAAAACGCAGAAAATAACCCAGAATGAGGAAATTCAAGTTTGCTTATCTTCAAGCAAATCCAGGCGCATCCATCTGTAGTTGCCAGGAGGATTTAGGAGTAAGTCACTGCGAAGAATTTTGAAAATGTATCGGATGCATAATTATAAATGTAATTTGAATCAAAAATTATTTCCCCTAGATGCAGAGAATAGTATTGATTTTTGTGAGTTGTTGTTGCAAAGACAATGACTTTTTCAAAAAAATGTTTGGATGGACGAATCAAATTTCTCTCGTAATGGTATTTTTAATTTAAAAAAAACAATCAAATCTGGTCAATTGAAAATCAACATATAACGCGTGTATATAAATACGCGTGTTACTTTTTATTTGTACCATGAAAGATTAAATAGTGGCAGATTTTTATATTTTAAGAAATGTTGTAGAGAATTGTTTCTAATAAGCTGCTCTTAAATTTAAAAATAAGTTCGTGGTATCAACTCGATGATGCTAATTGCACAGACGAAATATTACAGCAACTAACGAATATGTTCGAGGATAAATGGATTCGAAGGTTAGATCCATGGAACTGGCCCGCTAGATCTCAGATCTTAATCCATTAAATTTTTTTTTCTTTGGGGTCGTATGAAAAATAAAGTTTATGCAACTACCATCTATACCCGAGAAGAATTGGAAGCAAGGGTGCGAGCCCATTCGCTGAATTAAGCGCAGAAAAAATTAGGCGAGCAACATCAAAGAGTTTCGTAACGCGTGCTGCATAGTGCCTACAGGTTAATGGTCGAGCAATTGTTATAATTTTTTTTCTGTCGACTTTTTTCCAGTTCTTGCATTTAATTACTTATTTGGAAATTATTTTTATTCCAGTCGTCTTGCTTCTGTTTTATTTGTAAATTGTAACTGGGAATAAGTTTCGTTGAATGTTCTGCAAGTTCTCTCAACAATTATATCGCACTGGCCATGTGCGACGAACAAATACATATTTTCTTGATTGGAATAGTTATTCATTTTAATATTATTCAGAAGATTTTTTTCCAAATTGGATTCAATAAATATTGACAGAAGCATACTATGGTGCCCGTGTGAATAGAACAGGTATTATTCAAATGTGAGAGAAAATACATTTCGAAATAACTCAAAAACTACTGGCTCTAGATATAGAGATGTATAATACTTTTTTGTCTTGCGAATCATATTATAAATATTGGTCACTCCATTTGAAAAAAATGAAGTATGATGATTTTAATTGGGAGCTAAAATATTGATATTTTTAAAATACCAATTGTAAAAATTGACACATGTCATTTCTTTCACTTTTAGAGGAATCGATTAGGTACAATACAAGATGCCGCATAAACCTATATGAGGAAGTATCGAATCGAACAAGGAATTCAAAAATAAAATAATGTACAGTATGTTCCATTTAAAATAACAAAATCGGTAGTCGTTTCAGGTACAACCGGAAGTGATAAAAAGTCGAAATATTTCCCATGGGAAAGGAGATCGTAATCAACTGTGCAATAAATGTAATACTTTCCAAGCTACATTCTTGATGGAACAAAAATTTAATAGGTTTGTTTGGATTAATGCACTTGTTGTGCTCCATGTTTTTATTTACAGTTTCCTGACATATGTTTCGAATTTCACAATTCATTTTCAAAGGAGTATAAGTTATAACCTATTCAACTGTGCAATGTTGATTTTTTCAGATTTTTTCTCTTGCAGGAACCCCGTAAACTTTTAATGGATGTTATTCATGGCCCATCCTGAATATATATATATATATATAATATTTTCTCTTAGCATAATTATAACGGCATTTTAAATATTTTCATATTTCCTAATGAAAATTTTGCATCCGTTTGTATAATGGCGACCCTTCATTAGGATAATGACTCCGTCATAAATCTTTTTGTGGTAAGGACAATATTTTCACGAGTGTTCCCTACATCCTCTTAATATCCTTGGCCTTTTTTAATATTAACCTTGTTTATTCTTCCGGTTTCTAAATTGCCCAGATGAATAATCATGATTATGAAATTATTTAATATTATATATGCTGATGGATATATACCTTAGCTTAGAACACTAATTGCATTAATTCATTAGTTCGAATTAAGAAATAAAGCTGACGATCTTTAAATCATAATGAAATACTCGGAACATTTTAATGTTTTAAATTAAGAGCGAGAAACTTGCATATGTACTTGCAAATTAATAGGGATGTTTAAATTAAAATCCAAATACCTAATACATTCAATTACATCTCAATTACATTTAGATAAAGTCCATCACATCCTTTTTACTTTTATCTCATAGAACAGTTTTAAAATATAAGTATACTATAATAATATCTGCTAAATTAATTCATAACTTAAAAATACGAAGCATACCGTAAATATTCTACAATGAGTAGACTAAGACTACAAATTAAATCACGTATTGAAATAACTACTTTTCTGGCTAATATCCCGACAGATATTGAATTATACAAAAGTTATTTACGGACTTTTAATAGCAATATCTTACAGTGGCTTTAAATAAAATATGCGTATTGTTACTTAGGGATTTTAAGCATAAAGTACTGCTTTATATAAAAACATGTAACCTAAAGTTTATAATATAATGATACTGACTTAATTATTTTTATTAAATTCACTTTTTGGAAATAATGTAGTTTATTAATCATTATCTGCACCCTCGCTTTGCTTTCTAGCGATCACGTGTAAAAGCAAAACTTATCAAGAAGAAGGGTTCGATTTAATTGCAGTTGAGTTAAAGGTTCTTTCGGCACTGAGATACGTTAACGATCTTGAAATTAAGTTATCTTCTGAAGTCTTTGTTTGATTGCTCATTTACTACAATTCCTCGAACTGTATGAAGGTGATGCTAAAATAATAATAATAATAATGGTAAAACAGTAACCAACTGAAATATATGTAATAATAATTTTTACCTGAACCACATCGGACTGTAATAAATAAGTGCAGAGAATATTAAAATTCATTCATTATAAATAGAGAGTGGATAAAAAAAAACTTAAAATATGTGAAAAAAGGAACTTAAAAAGCACTAAATGTAGAGAAAAAAGCATTAAAACAAGAAAGAAAGAATTAAAGAAAACTATATTTTCTTAATATATAACACATTTATCAAAATATTTTACTTTCTTTATGCAATATACAGCGCACGTCTAAAGCATGGAACAAATTCAGTAAATGGGAAACAAAAACTTTTTAGATAAAATCCTGGAACAGGCCGATTTTGTTTTAGGATTATGTAAAGTGGCATCATTTTTATACCGTCAATGTGTCAATGAATGGATCTCTCAAAATGAATTAAAAAAAATTGGGGGTTGCCATTTGGAAAAAAGTTGTCGACGTCATTACTCACAAACAAATGACACACGCAAATTTTGTTTCCCCAAAACTGTTTTTTTATTAAACAAAATCCAACTGTTCAAAAATTTTATTTCGCATCTACTGAATTTGTTCCATACTTTAGGCGCGCACCGTATAATATTATGTAAGAGTATTTAAAAATTAAATTGTAATTTTGTATACATTTCAAAATAACTAAAATCTGTCCATGAAAACATTTGGCAACTAAATGTTGTTCTAGGCGTTAATTTGTAAAATTATCCCTTCTGTCCCTCAATATATTTTTGAAGGCGGAAAAGGTTCTCTTCACATCCACACTTTTAAATTTAGCTATTATAGCTGGATCCATTTGAAAATTGGGAACATTGTCGGCATTCAAAATCAAATTTATTTTATTTAATATTAAAAATCCTTAATTTTTACCAAATACTTCTTCCGATTTGATTTTGATATCTTGGCCAATGCATCCAGGTATTTTCTAAATTGAGTTTTAAAATTGTTTATTAAATTTGTAGATACATGCAACGAATTTACCTGCTTTTATAAAGATTTTATTTTGTAGCCCACAAAGCCCAAAGCTGGTCAATCCAATCATTTATGAATTTTGTCATAGTTTTATTATCAGTTTTCTTCAATTATTTTGTATATATCAACGTCGGGATGTCTTCATGCCAAACTCCTATTATTAAATTAGCAACATATCTTCCACAAGCGTATGTTGTTTCGTCCACACCAAACCATATATAATTGTTTAATTTTTTGTATGGTTACATTGTAAGCAAAAGCTGCATAATATTTTCTTAGGGTGCTTTCATCAGGAATGCGCATTTTACAATATTTTTCCAAGAAAGATTTAAACGCATTATTTTGTAATTTTCCTAAAGAGATATTCTAATTGAAAAGTATTTTTCACAAATCTTATTTAAACTTAAATTGACTTTCAAAATGAAAATTAACCAAAACGATATATGTAAGTATATGCGCCGGACATCCATATTTTTTCCGAGAGTAGAAAATTGATACGTGATACCTGATTATTGGCTATGTATCACTTGGATTTTACATTATTATAAACAACTGCAATTGTTTTACTTCTATCTTTTTCATGGAGACCTATTTTATATATATATATATATATATATATATATATATATATATACTATTTTAATCTTTGTTTTGTATTGTATTACTCCGTATATATATATGTAATTGTATTTATATTGTATATATGTTTTTGAATGGCATGTCCGTTAAATAAATATTATTATTATTATTATATAATAAAACCTAAAGACTATAAACCATTTCTTTTAGCAATATGTATGTTATTTGTGATATTGGATTAATGAGAAAAAAATCTATCGAATGAGGATATGGCCAACTATGGTTTCCATCTACAATAAATTATGTTTGCGTCGTATTTCGGAAAATAAAGGCGACAAAATGTTTCTGAGTACTATCTACAACATTATCTTTTACAGTTTTATTCTATCTGCCATAATAACCGAGATATATTGATTTGATAAAATTGACACTTTTTACTTTTTTCAAGATATCTAGTTACACTTGACTTTTTTGAAAATCAAGTGCAATTTTATTCGTCTCTTAAAACTACACACATTTCCCCATTAAACCGTTTTTCTATCTCTTATAGTTTCCGAGATCCCCATAACAGTAAAAAACTCACCCTGTATGTATATAATAATAATAATAAATAACACAAACGGAAAGAATATTCCGGACTTATTTTCTCTGACTGCAATCATTGTACTAAAAGTCTTGAGGGCTCAAACTTTGCATATTGAAGATCTATCTAGTGCCGTTTATCGGAGCGCAGAGACCGGATGTTGAAAGTTCGAAATCAATCTGTTGGCAACGACACGGTTTGATTTAGGCGCGCACCGTCCCAGTTTGTGTCTCTTATATCCGCTTTATGAATTACAGACCGCCCTTTTTATTGCCTAGTAATTTCCGGTGCCTACTCACTTCCACTTCCAGTTCCCACCGCTCTGCTCCAGAATTCGAGGGCACACCCACTGGATCAAATTGAAATTCGAAGCAGTTTACCTTTATAGTATAATGACTCAAGTACATCGGTACAATAATTGTAAAAGTATTTAAAATAAGAAATTCCTTTCACACACACACACATAGACACATACATACAATCCCACATATATAAAATACTTTCTCTTAGTTCATACACCGTTGTCTTAAACTAATGTTATTACTGATAACTTCCAGTTATCAAAGGAACTACGCCTCGTACTAAAGCACTGCTAAACATTGAATTGTTGCTGAACTGATTGCTGCTACCTCATATCTGAAATCATAGTCAACCACTTGAACAGTTTTGTACTGCAACCATTTTCTACTAGAATAAACCATTTTAATTATTAAAATATCTTTATTAGTAAGGTCTAATACACTAAATTATGTAACTGTGCGTTGCCAGTATATATGGTAAATATACAGGGTTGGAATTAAGTATAAAACCAAGTAAATATCTTTAAAACAAAACGGACGATATCTGAAATTTTGCTGGCAAGTGTAATGGGACAAAATGCATCTGATGTATATTTTTTGTTAATAATATAGTATACTTCCGGTTTAACAGGATATACCCTTTTTTAATTTAAGTGGGGCATTCTGTATATTTCTGCAGATTTTGAAGAGCATGTTATTTTGAATTTGTACATACTGGGTTTAGTGTAAAATATGTAACTCACTTTTAGTTGTAGAATAAGTAAATTTATTTACTTCAAACTAATGCGAATAATAATTTAAAAATAATTAATTAAATGTTCAAATTGCTTGCCGTTCACCTCCAGACAATTTGCTAGCCTGTTAATAAATTGTTGTCTCTACGTATTATTTCACATTCATAAATAATTATTTCTCTCAATTTCTGCAAGCGTGTTTGTCGTTTAACGTAAATTTTAGATAATCCCAAAGAAAAAAATCTTTGAATCCTCTACGTCCAATCTATTTATTTTGAAAATTCGGATCTAGAAAATCCCTAACCCGCCTATCATAGTTGTAGAAACGAAACATTTTGTGGTAACTGCTCATTCTGTTTGTTGAAGTGCAGGAATAATTTGGTTATTCAGTAAATCTAAATACTTGTTACAAATTGTTTATTTTAGACAATTACTATCCAAACATCCATCTTCTGTAGATACGTGGTATGTACTTCATGAAACAAATGAGGATTCTAATTTGACCAATACTTTGAGCTATGGCGATTAATTGTTCTAATTAAACAAAAAGTTGCGTCATCGGAAAACACTACATTAGATTCAAAATGTTCGTTACATTACAAATGACCATCAGCCGTTCGCAAAATTCTAGCTGACGGTCAAAATCATCATCTGACAATTTTGGAACCAATTATATCTTTTACGGATTATATAATTTACTTTTCAATATCTTTCCTCCTGCAGAACGTCGAGTGCCAAAATTGTGGCGGAAGTTTGAGGTGATTCTTCGAAATCGATTGTAATGTTTTCTCTAATAGTTTTGTGCGTTACGGTCTGTGGCCTTCCAGGTTTCGGCAATTTTGTTACCACCCCAGCTGCATTAAAACGTTGTATTGTTCTAGTAACTGTTGAACGGAATATGGAATTTTTTTCAGGATGCAAATCATTTAAAATATGACACATTTCTTCACAAGAACCGATCATCATTAATATTTCAATACGATCACTTAATCGTATTTACAAATTTCCGTAAATTACAATTTGACAGTTTGACAACAGTTATTTACTGGATAGTACTCGCTTATTTCTTACTATTCATACAAACAACATCAATTTGATTCTCTAAATGTTTATTTTACTCTAATGTATAAAAACCTTAACGTGGGTGATAATTTCTCATTTTTACAGATTTTTTACACTAAACCCAGTATGTACAAATTGGAAACAATATGCTCTTTAAAAATCCACAGAAATATATAGGATGTCCCATTTAAATTTAAAAAAAAAGTTGAGGGTACGGTATTTCTAGTTAAGCCGGAAGTATATTATTAACAAAATATGTACATCAGATACAGATAAGACTTATTTAATTGTTAGGAATTTAATTGGGTCTATTACTCTTCTTATTTTTTGATAATGTCTTAGCAAGCTTAAACTATGTAGATGGCTAAAAAATATGAATATGTTACAGTAATAGTGCAATTCTTGAACCCTATTTGAATACATAAATAAATGATGTACAAGACATTAACTAAAACGTAGATATACGTTTAGTATTAACTTTCCTTTGTAAATCAAATATCTTGTTAGAGAATTATACTACTAATAATATCTGTATCAATAGAGTCGTTGAACCAAAAGAATAACAAGTTGACAGTAAGCCTATTTGTCATGCACATATTATAAGTTAAGTCAAATAAAGAATATTATAAAATGTCACGTCTTGTTTCAGGAAATGTAGCTGGTTTCGTAATATTAATGTAAAATTATATTTCATGCTTTTATATTAATTAAATTAAATTTTTTAATTTGTGTTAGTAAAGCTTACTTTATTTTTGTATTTTAATTCTTTTAGAATTTTAAGAAGGTGAAAAATCATTTGCATTTCCCATTCTTTAATTAAATTAATAAAATTAGTTATTATTACATAAATTATTCTTCCTTGTCGATATGGATAATATAGAATTTTGTATTAAAAATATGTTGCTTAATAAAAAATATTTTAATTCTTATTTCATAATGTACATATATTAAAATATTATTTAACCTTATCTCTAAAGAATGATACATATGCAACTAAAATGGTATATGTATAACGTATAATATTTATAGTCATTTCTGGCCTGACCAGAACATATTTAAAAATATATGCCGTATATTGTTTCTCACAAAACGTTTATCAATTTAACTGTATAATTTTTGAGTTTACGTTAATTGGTTAATTGCAACAAATAAAATATAGGAACACTGTTACTTCTTACTTTACTCTTTATTTACAACGTTAGATGTACTTTTTGACACAAGACATAACAGTTTGTTATTGATAATGAGCACATTGTGTCTCGACACGTACATCTCACGTTACAAATAAATAAGTGAAGTAAGGAGTTGCAGTGCTTTTACTTTTTTATTTGTTGTTATTATAAATGTATCAATATACTAGTTTTAGTCTCATCACTATATTCACGGTATGCTAAATTTAAGCAGGATTGCTTTATTAATTGTACTTATTTTAATAAATCGTTGATAGTTGATACAATCGATTAGAAATTGATTGTTCCATTAGGATTATAGATGGTTATAATGGAATTATGTGGTGTGGCGATTTATTTTCATCATGAGTGTACAATACAATACACGGAAGCTATATGTACGGAATGTTTACCCAATTTGTCTTCGAACTATAATGTGGATTTTGTTACTTTTTACTATATATTATGTGTTTACTGCTATCCAGTGATATAAATATGTAATGTATAGATTTAAAATGATTCATCTTATTTTCTGACTTTTTATTATTTAATTTTAAAAAATATTATTTCAAACTAACTTAAAAAAATAACAGACAATTTAACATTTTTCAAATTAGAATCTAATTACAGGCTTGTATCTTTCGATGTAATGAACATTGCAAATATTTTTCCACGTAAATGTATTAAATTCATTAAATAATCTTTTAATTAAAACAACGTCAACATTATCGTCATACCCGAATTTTTAAACATGTTACAAAGGGTTTGGCGATGGGTTCACCGTTGAGCTCATTGTTAGCTGAAATATTTGTGATAATTTAACCTACAGTATTTTAAATTCCCCTTTAGGAAATACATCAAAATATATTATCGTTATGTCGATGATATTTAAAGTTTACTGCAGACTCAAATATCAATAACAATATTAAATATTTAGATAGATCTATTATAAAATCTAAGAATAATTTCTTGTTCGATATGTATAGGAAACATCACCATAAACATAAAATGACTGCATCCTCAGGGCATTGAGTTTGCCCTTATTTGATATATTTTGGAAATGGTATTCTTTAAATTGAGAATTTAAAACAGCACAATATTCAGCAGCGTTAAACCCCAGTTTAAAGATTAAACATATTATTTTAAGCCGTAAACCATGCATTATGGTGAAAAAGGACGAAAAATGGACCTCCTCGAATCATTGAAAATTCATAAAATCCGCGCTAATGCGGAAATTCCTCTAATTAACGACCAGATTGTTAAATATTTTGTGCTAAATATGTATTACTTTTAACAAACGAAAATTAATTTTTATTTGAATTTAGTACACTGTATCAAATAATTCATTGGCTATTATAATTAAATTTATATTCTTGAATAGTTGTCGAATTCGCTATATATTAATTCAATTAATACACTTATTTATTTTGCATACATAAAATAAATCAAAATGCACATATCGGTTTGTCTTAGATTTTGATGTAACTGAAAAAATGTCTTAATCTGTGGTTATCTCCGTGCTGCAGTTGAATTCACTACTCCGTAAAATTTTCAATAAATCCGCCAATTTCAATAAAACACTGCCATTTAATAAATTACAAGAAGTGGAAAGCATAAAAGCCTTATTTCAGCCCCGAGGCGAAATTCGTCGATTTTCAAGTGCTCTCTCGTAAAACCGCAACGATCTCTATATTGGCGTTTATTTTCAACGGAAACTGATGCCCGAGCAAGCATCAACACTATTATCAAAATGTATAAATCCGAGTGCTAGTGAACACGTACCTACAATACATTGAGAAACTTTTAAAACTACTCAGAATTTAGAATTTTATTGAACAATTTTATTGAAGTTGCTCAATAAAAACAAAGCATTGCCACTTATTTAGATAAGCAATGTAATTTAATTGTAAACCAAATGAAAAGTTATAGAGGGACAAATAGAGATGTGAATTGGCCCCTTTACATATCACTAACCGTTTTCAATGTATTTAAATGCTTTATTGATAACTATATAATATTATGCAATTGTTCTTAAACAAACAATTTAAAATTATTGGAAAAGATTAAAGATTAAAGATGAAAGATCAAAAATATATTTATTGTAAATGTAACACCCGACATTTTTAAAGACACTCGTTAATATACTCTGAGGCAAAATCCAATTTTAATATAATCCATACTTAATTCGAGAAACAAATATAGCCATCGTTTTCAAATAAATTAATTCATACATTGCATAATTAATATCAAGTTATAATTAATTAATAAAACTTTGTGGAAAATAGAAATTTACAATTTTCTTAAACAATTACGAGAGCACGTGGTCATGTAAGATTCCAGTCATATTTTAAATCTTGTATATATATATATATATATATATATATATATATATATATATATATATATATATATATAATACACGTTATGGAAAAGATCATAAAATTCTAGGTCTATATAGTGGTGGCGGCTACCCTTATATCGCTCGTTTATCGCGACCTCTTCAGTGGGATGATCCTCTGCCATCCCTTGAATAACAATACTCGTCTGCACTCTACTTGGCCCATATTGTCTCTTTTAATTCGGGTTATCGGGGCCTTAGCCCTTTTACCAGACCTAAATCGATATCTGTTCCACCTTTTGTCTTCTTCCTGCCACGTACGCACGTTTCACAACTCTTTCATTTTTATCGCATTAACGTTCACCTCGTAAATTTGACATAGTTTCTCTTTTTATGATGAAGGTAACCTAATAGCAACCGTAATAAATATAAAGCAGTCCATTATTTTCCTGTAATCTATAGCAATTCATCAATATATTCTGACAAGTTTCTACACAAAAAATACCAATGTTGCCTTCCTAAAACTTCTTGCCCTATTCCTGGCCCACAATAAAATAGTCAGGAATTATTGTAGGATTTGTTAAATTATAATATGTTATTCTAATAATAGAGTATATGTCGCATTATTATTATACTTTGTATAATTAAGAATGCTTTTGGGAAGAAAAAATCAATTAAAACATAATCTATATTATATATAAAAATAATAATTAAAATTCTTCATTTCTATATTTTTAAATAATTGTGGAGGCTTCTACTTTGTAATACATTTATGAATTATTATAAAAACATGAGTGCTATTTATTATAATTCAATCATTCTTGTGCAATCGAACACAAACAGTAAAGTTATGTAATGTTACATCAAAGCATATGTGTGTACCATCAGATGTTCCTCAGGGAATACATTGCAGTCCAATTCTTTTTTATTGTTTATAAATGACCTTAGTAAATCGTTTAGTTGTTGTGAATATCTATTTTTTGCAGATGACCTAAAGTTATTTAAAACCATTAAATGTTCCAACGATAGTTATCAAATTCAAGCGGACATAGATAATTTAGTATATTCGTCTGATAACGATTTGAATCTCAATGTGAGTAAATGTAAACACATGCGTTTTTCTGGAATTAACTCCTCATTGGAGTTTGCATACATATTAGACGGTTCCAACTTACATACTGTTGATTGTATCAATGACCTGGGTGTACTTTTTGACTCCAAATTAAGGTTTACCTTCACATTGATTTAATTTCTTGTAGAGCAATGATAACTCTTGGTTTTATGTTTAGGAATAGTTACTGGTTTAATATTTCAACATTAAAGTTGCTGTATTGTTCCTTGGTGCGATCGCAATTAGACCTAGCGTACTCTAATATATAGTCTCCCTATTATGTTAAATATATTTCTAGACTGGAAATGTTTTTGAAATTTATTTCATTCAAAATCGGGATTGCAGCTACAAATTTCAATGAATGTATAACTAAGCTTGATTTAAGCTTACATTCTTTGCAGTCGAGGAGGATTGAACTTGTAGTGTCTTTTTTTCATAAATTAATTTCGAGAAATATTCAGTGCTCTGCATAATTAGGTGTGCCAAATTTTAACGCAAACCCTTATTTAATGAAGTGCAGAAGCAACTTTGTGTTTCACATTGGAATTTTTAGGCGGAATTATTCATTTCGTAGTCCATTTAATAGAACATTGAGGTGTATAAATCGGCACAACATTAATAATAATTTTAATATTTTTGTTAGCGATTTCTGTAGTTTTAAGAGAAAACTTAAATATTTACTTTAGTTCAATTTATTTTTAATTTAATTTGTATGCTTATTGTATTTTTGTTTTTTTTTTTCTGTAAATGCGTATACTGGTTTGTCAATATGTAATTATAATTTCTTGAATTTGTTTACTACGAAGTGAACGCCTCCACTTCATAGCACATTTTTAATGAATAACAGAAAAATTATAATTTGTTAAAATTATCTGCAAAGAGGAGATTCCGTTTAATAAACATTATTGTTATTATTATTAAAAAATAACATACTATTTATACAATATTAGATGGCGTTGAACACATCAAGTCAGTTCACATTTAATTTTGAAATTTTGGACTCAAGTAAGTCTATTTTTAGCCATTTTCGGCGAAATGAATTTCCTCGAGTACAACTTTGTCGAAATTATGATTATTATATAGCAGATGATTATCGAAAGTTGATTTTTCGTTATTTAATATCATATATAATAGTAAAACTCCCATAAATAATATATATGTCAGGTGTTAATAAGCTAACTTGCAATACTTGTAAATGAATATATATTAATCCTCACAAATCACAGCTCCTAATTTCATACCATCGCACCAATAATTCCCCTTACAATGTCTCAATTTCGCTATTATCCCCCCTCAGTTTTCTGTACTTAGGCAAAACGATATGTTTAAAAATCAATTATAAAAAACACATTGCTATAATCAAAAGAAAAATAACTACAAGAGCAAAATGTTTTAGATGTCTTAGGTATAAAATAATGGTATTAGTACTAAAACAGTAGTTAAATTATATAAAATGATTGGTTGCCCATTATTGGACTACGGTTGTGCCCTCTATCTCAATTCCAGAAATCCAACCTCCTGCAATATTAATGTTAGCGAGCGAGCATCCTATCGTACCATAACAAAAGTCTGGCATTCTCTTAATCCTTTACATAATCCTTCTAATCAACTCCTTTATGATACTACTTTAGTTATTCGTATCCAAGAACGTCCCCGATTCGTATCAGTAAAATTCTCCTTCTACATATAATCCCTATACTGTCTTCCTAGAAACCCAAGTATAAGCCCTAAATTTAAAAACCCACATTCTACCATTTTTATTTAATTTCGTTCATCTACTCACTAAAGACTGACGCCATATGAGTTTACAAAACTAGGCAGAAAGACCTGAAGTCGGAAGTGTTGACAAATTAATACACTAAACCAGCTTCAATATTGATTAGTTTTTATTTATATGTAAAAATGTAAAAATTTGTCGATAAAAATGTATATTATTATTCATAATAACATGAGTGTTTTATATCATCTATTTTTAAGATATTAAAATTACAATTACTTTATTAAAACGAAATAATTAGAGGACGGGTTGAAAATAGTAATAAATTAATAATAAATAAACATAAACAAATAAAAACAGTACAATGTAATAAAATCATGACTAGAAGATATATTAAAATAATAAATAGGGATATCATGTAAATTATTAATTAAAATTATAGAATGTTGAATGGTACAACAATAGAATGTTAAAATAATGGTGCCATACCATTATATGTCTTTGAAAAAGGTCCGCCCCCTGGTGTTCATAAGGGGTAGGGTAACAGACCAATGGTACATCGCTGAAGTCTACAACCTGTTGCAATACCATATATCCATTTTTTTAGCAAAAGCCACTTTTCAGCAAAACAATGCCAGGTCGCATACTGCCCGTCAAACCATGGACTTTATACAAAATTCTGGTGTAGAGCTTTTAGATTGGCCTTCAAGATTACCACAGCCACCAAGGACTTTTCACCAATTGCGCATCTGTGTTCAACAGGCCTGGTGGCCGCTTGCCGCAAGAAGATATCGACCACTTGATTCAGTCTATGCCTTGAAATTGAATTTTTGTCAGTAGTTTTTGTTCAATTTGCACCAAATTGTGAACGTTTGTTCTGACACGAAAACTGAACATAAATTTAATACAAAAACATTTGAAATTTTGTTTCTAGGTGTTGCATTACTATTGAGCTCCAGTGTAGTATGCCTTCCTTGCAAAATATTTTTTCAACTGTACCAGAAAAAGATATAATCATATATATATATAAGATGGGAGTTGGTTGAAAATAAGTTAGGGTGTGTTTTAAACTTGTAGATATGTGGATATGGCAGTGTTAGTAACTTAAGTTATATAAAAGCATTTCTACAGTCATCTCTGTAAGAACAACCAGCTATAACTCTAATTGCTCTTCGTTGTAAGCTAAATATTCTATCTCTAATTGCTGAAAGACCCCAAGTAATAAGACCATATTATATGTGGGACTGTATGTACGCGTGGTAGCAGGATCGAAGTGGGTATCATGGTACTTAGGAAGAAATATTACGTAAAATAAATAAATATCTCTATCAAGTTTATTGGCTAATTCATTCCCATGAGTTTCCCAACTTATCTTTGAATCAAGATGCAAACTAAGCAATTTTGTTGGTTCATTATTTCAATTAAATTCCCGTAGTGGCAGAGTAAATTATTATTATTGGAAAGTCATTAATGTATATGAGAAATACAATAGATGTTATTAAAGTAGAAAAATTACTTATATTAGAAATTGTGTGTTTTTTAATATGTCAAAAACACTTACAACCTTTCTTCAATATTTTATTTGTACATATACATCTGGATCAAAATAAAATATTGAAGAAAGCTTCTAAGTGTTTTCATCTTCAAGTCAATCAACCCAGTTGTTTTGTTTTACGATGCATAACCTAAAGATATTTCTGGATAATTTACCACATAACATATATTAGTAATATTTACGTTAAAATTCTTTTTTTTTCTGGTAGTTATTCCTAGTAGTTTTACATCGCTGCTAAACTTATATCTGTTTCAGTCAAGGGTTAAATATTCATCGTTTAACATTTTATTAAACATTATTTATGAATCATTTGATTTAGTAGTTTCATCTAATGAACGTTTCTTTTGCTGAAATCAATTTTTAACTGTTTTCATATTTTTATTTCCTATTGTTATAAGATCTGTCAAATAATTTGCTTTTACTACATCACTGGTATCGTTCACATGGTTTAGTTTTTGGTTTTACTATTATGACGAACAGAATAAGTCTATATTTCAAGACAACATCTAGGTAGTCCGAAGTGGTTCAGGTAAAACCCTCTTTACTATTATGAACTTAAGTTATTAATAAATAAATATGATTAAACCTAAGGGACCCAAAATGCTTTTCTGTGGAATTTCAATATTTAATTATAATTGCGATGAAAGTAAAATGGTTCCATATAAAATGGTGTTCTAGTGGAATGGGCTCTATCGCTAATGTCAGCTTTCGTTGGGCGAAGCATTTGTCCTCCTAGTCCACACCTTTCAAGTTTTGTTAGTAAGATATTATGATCTATATAGTCAAATGTCTTTGTAAGATCAAATGTAATGAGTAATTTTGTTGTCTAGTGCTATTAATATATCCTGGATATATTCAGAAATTGCTTAAGATAAATCAATGTTTATGCTCTATTAAAAAGTCAAAGTTTATAAAATAAAATTACTATTCAAATGATAATGGTCCTATGCATGCACGTGTTTTGCTGTAACACAGCTCCTCGGTGCAGCAATGTCAAAAATAGTGAAAATCCGACACGAGAATTAATCAATTCCAAATGGAATTGAAATGTTGCCGATTTTCGATTTTCACCTCGCGTTTAAAATTAAATTAGTATATAATTTACATGTTTAAATGTCCAGGGTAAACATTTTATCTCTGCTGATATCGTGTCAATTCTATTTGGGATTGATTTATTCTCATGGCGGCCTTATAATTAAGTAGATTTTACTAATATTTTTATTTAATGCTCGTTATTTACTTTTATTTTGTTATATGTTTTCGTACAAAACCTAGTGACAAGGAAATCGCAAAACCAAGAAGAGGTACAAATTTTATGACCAAATTCGGTATAAATATTTAAAAATAATTTAAAAATGCAAAAACATTTCGCGAATCTACAACAATGAAGCTTACTAAGACTGCAAAACAAATAACTTGTTGAAACAACTACTTCTCTGGCTAATACTTCGACAGATATTGAATGATACAAAAGTAAATTTGCGTGTTACAAATAGTACAGCTATCAAAGCAACACTAATTTGAAGGAAATTATTTCTGTTGAATAAACTAATAAATGAAAATGTACTTTAAACAATTTGAAAGCAAAAATAACATGAAAAGTTATGAACAAAAATTGAATTTAGACTGACTTCATTAAATTAAACTAGCAAAAGCAATTAAATAATCTAGCATTCAAGTTTATAATCATCTGCAAACACGTGTTTCAATCTTTTGGTCTCTTGGGTACAGCTTTATTATAAAAATGATTTTAAATACAAATAGAAACATTTACTAAATTAATTTATTTTTATATAATAGTCGATAATCTCAACTGATCTGATACTGAAGAATTGATCTCTTATTTTCACAAGTCGAAGACCGCGGTCTTGAATCTTATTTGTTCTTTGTCCTTCTAGGTCATTTGCGATGTTCTGGGCCCTCTCTAGTCCATGCCTGATAGCATTATTAACTCTTAATTAAACCACCTTTGTGCAAACCAACGATACAAATTCGCTTAATATGTGGTAATTTTCACGTTGGCGTACTCTAGACATAATCATACTTACAAAACAAACGATGAAATGTGGAAACAGCAAAGAACCGAACAACATTTCGCCAATTGAATACCTGACAAATTTGTTAGAAAACTTTTAAAGACTTGTTAAATAAGCCATTACTTATTGATCCATATGAATTAAATTAGTTTCAATTGCTATTATTATTTTCTTATTATTCTTACTTGGAGCTAAATACATATTAGATATAAACGGTAAACGCTTTGTTCACAATTAATTTATTAAATTAATTCACGATGCACTTAATTGAAAATCCATATTATACTCCAACCATCTAATAAAACCTAACCTCTTTCTAAATTTTGATTTCAAAATACTACACGAAGCAAAGAAAGGATAAAAACTTACACTATTGGAAAATCTGAAAATTTATAAAAATAAAACACAAACTTTATTAAATGATCAACACGATTAATCCAACTCTCCTCTTATAAGCATGTTCATCTCGGTGACAACTGCGCAAGCCCCATTCACTCAATAAAAGCCACCATAGTATTTAGGATAAAAGCCACATTGGCGAAACAATTGTAGTTAAATAAAAAATTGAAAATTAGCCACTTTTTATTAATTAGATTAATGTAATATACTAAATGTACATATGCTCTCAATACCTGTAGCTTATGTAATCATTTTTATTTGATATTTACTATTCAATTTCAAGTCTGGTTTAGTATTAAACCTAATAAGTATGTGAAGAGTAAATATTAAAAACCTTTCTTTGTTTGATTTAGAATAGTTACAAAAATATTAACAATTGCTATTCTTTTACTTTTATATATTTTAAATACGTTTATATGATACTAAAAACTGCTCAAATAAGCAACTGCACGAATTTACAGACCCTCTTAACGTCACCCCTCAACACTTATAGCGCCATAAAAATTTATTGCAGGTGTAAAAATGTCAACTTTTAGCATCACCCGTTCATTTATTTCATAAATAGATCATTTTATTAAACACATAAGTTTTGCTATAAATTACAATTTATATAATATTTCCAAATTATGTAATGACTTTATTTTCTATATTTTATTATATAATTCTTTTCTGTTTTTATATGTAACTATAATGCACTTATTTTTATTTTTATTTACCAAAATTTTCCACAATAACTTATGTGACTACTATTAGTCTACTCTAATAGTAGATATTAAAGTACTATTTCAGTATTATATATTATAATTGGTCAATTTTATAATCCAGCCGATGTAATCGATCGTTAAATATCAATCTTAATAATAAACAGTTACAGGTAGATAGTGTAATAAAATAAATAAGTTTAAGTTGTTTATAACATAATCTATATTCCAGAAACTTATATCAGTTTGTTATTCACAGCAATGCTGATTAAAAAACGAATCGTTTTAATTACCATTGTAACTTAAATCCTGATTATATAATATGGCTTATTTTTCTATGATTGATGCCCGAGGTCATTACTTCCACCTTTAGAAAGACATTTTCTAATCAATCAATAAAAAACTGTATGTGATAACAACAATATTATTTTATTAATCATCTTATTTTTTAACTTTTTCGGGACCTATAGTTATATACTTTTTCAGGTAGAATAATTAACAGTTAATTTACTCCGTAGATTAGATATGTTATTATTTTTTAATGTACAAAATTAAACAACATCGTTTATGCAAATACTTGCAGGTTTGTATAAATAATTATATTTCTTTTTAGGTATAATCACAGACAATTAAAAATATCTGAACGATCGGCCCTTCGTACACTAACAAAAATAAAACATCCCCTTAAACCCCTACCTAATCCATTTAACACCCTCAAGTACCAATTAACTAACCTAACTCCCATTCCATTCAACAACGCCTTACTTTCCTCGCACAAAAATTCGACACCAAACCACGTAATCTTGACATCCTTATCCATATGTACATCCCTTGCAATCTTATAATTACACATCGAAATCACCATTTATTAGTTCATGTCTTCATTTTACAACGACATTTGCGATCATGGCATTTGAAGAACAATAGACAGTTAATTCCATTAGACATTAGCAATCATAACGTTTATATCACAGATAAATCCAGGCTGAAACACTACGGATCGATAGCCGTTGAATAGAAAAAACAAGGAATTGTTTTATATAATAATTCATTTTATTAATTACTTTTTTGTAAGTAAAGATGTTTATTATTATCAAAAAATAAATACAAACTGAAATGATAACGTTTCTAATCACTTTTAAAATATTTTATTGTGCATCCTTATTACCTAATATCATTACGTATAAGATCATTGATAAATGTGTATTTTAATAATAAATAATTCAAATACAAGTAGTTTTAATGTATAATATATAATTTAATGCCACAATGTAGGTAATTTAATTGTTTTGTACGATATAGCAATTAAACTAAGGATAACATAAATACACCTGGTATGGTGTAATGTGATTGAATTTGGGTACTTTGGGAGGGATAAGTGTTTTCATATTACGCCGTTCGAGGTGGTGATGTTATTGGTAAATGGCTCTCAGGAAGGTATTAAGAAGATATTCTATACGCGTAGAGGAGCCAGCGAGCTAAACACTAAAGATAACAATGGATTCTGACTCTAATAGTATACACTGTAAACACACCTTACGCCTTTTCGAGAACGTTTTCATTGCCGGCAGACGTTGTCTAATCTCGCTTGTAACACTTTGTATTTTGTAAGTTGTATCCTGTGAAAATATTTTTACTTCCATTGCAGTGAATCCTTAAACATATTTTATGTCGTAAGTTTACAAAGAACTATATTTCTATTCTTATCATTGTCGGCCTTTTCTCTCAAACGTACATCAAATATAAACATAATTCCAAAATAACATTTATACATTTGTAATTATGCTGTTTAATTTTATTTCAATTAATGAAATTGTTTTCTCATTGAAATAAATTTTATTGTATAAACAGAGAAGTATATTATTAATAAACTTTATTAAATAAGTATTCCTACATCCTAAGTACTGTTAAATGTTGAAGTAAATTATTTAATATGTAATCCTTAGTGCTTTAAAATAACGTTATTTTACGATGTTTTCTTTATCTATGTGTTCCAATCATTTTATTTTTTCTTGGTACAACGTCGCCACGTTCAATATCTCCTCCCTAAACGCGTTTCCATGACGTCTTTTGTTCGCATTTCATTTCCATCTGTTTTTAGGGCGCCACACAGTACTCTTTTGATTTATTAATATAATGTTTCTGTTGGGTAATGTATTAAATTGTTTTTAAATTAAAAAGAGAAAATATTGTGCCACGGTTATTTGATAGATTTTAACTTGTTGATTAAATTATTAATTTCTAGTACAGAAAGTCTAGAAAAATTATTTTTAATAACACAAAACAATATTTCAATATTTCTAATACTTTATTATATTATTTGAAAGTTAATTGTAATATATATTTCAGTTTAGATTTATTTATATCGTTTAAAATCAAATAAGTTATGAACAAAAGAGAAAATATATAATTAATAACTAATACAACTAGTATTTAAGTAATAATTAATATTATTTGCTTTCTCGTTCATATAAAAATATAATTGATTTACTTTTCATACAAACTTTGTATGTCATAACTCACATCTAAATTCAACCTTGATAAAATTTCTGATTTATTGAATGAATATTAAAATACTCATTTTAATGAATTGCCAATAACAGCAACGATACAATAAAAGTGTTTTAATGTAGATTATAAGGTTTGAATAACTGTTTATTTCAAACGTCTAAATCTCACACCAGGTTATTTGGCATGTTGTTAGACAAATCAGTCTTTTCACTTTGGGCAATTAAATGAGGCATTCATTTGAAACGTATGGGCCGCGGGCTGAATCTGGAATATTTCAGGATTTAAAGCCGTATGAAATGCGGGAACAATATGTTATGTAAGATTCTGTTTTACATACGATAAAACTGGGGTTTAAGAGCGAAACCATTTTCTCAGTTCTGGATATAAAGTGGAAGTATGTTGAAATATGCGACTTGGGAGAAACTGAATGCATGAGCCGAGCAGCTCACCCAAATTCCTCCTTCTCTTCTTGCTTACAATTTGTTTTTATGTTTGACCTACTAATACGATCACAACTAAATGCATAATGCTAATCGATATTTTAGGGCGTCATCGGGGACTAACTAGGCTCATTAGATGCTAGGGGCTAAACTAGGCAAATAAATTACAAATAATTAACATCATCAATCATAAAAAATAAAGCAATTATATATGATAATGTTATACTTTAATTAGTGAAAACATAAACCTGATAGATATAAACATATAAATTAATGTATAATGGTGGTGATCATATTAATTTTCATATAGTTATAAAAATATTTTTATATAAATGTATCTTCAGCGGTCTATTAATAATATTTAAAAAAGTCGAAAATAATTATAATTACACTAATAAATAAAAATTCAATTTGTGATTATTATTATTAAGCCTTTCTTAATAAAAAAGAGAAAATATTGGTCATATTTTAAAAATAAGAATTGAATTAACTACAAAGCTCTTTAAGTAAATACATATAGTTCTGGAAAACGCTTTTTGCCTTTTTGTATATCTCAAGAAAAGCCCAAAAATAAATTTTAATTTGAAAGCATCTTTTAATTGTATAATAAAGCACTTACAAACCTCCAAGAGTAAAATACACACTATAATATAGCGAAAGAGTTCGTCGTTTCATTAATTCAAAGCCTATAATATTTCTACCTTTTGCTTTAAACTTTGCTGCTGTACCACACTAATGACAAATTATCGATAAATTTATAAGGAATCAGATTATAATTGTATCAATCTAGTTAAAAATTAACACTTAACGATAAAAATTTAATTTAAACAATGTTATTGTCTCCAAAATACAAAAATATTCTTTATCGTTTATTTTTATTATTATTATTATTTTAAGTTTTCATGTTGTTTTACAGTTTTGAACAAAACAAAGCAAAACAATTTCAAAAACAAACTAGAGCTTCAAGTAAACACATACTTTGAATACGATAAATTTGATTCACCACTATTCAGTTCTTCGGAGACGGATTAAAATCTTAAGTTTAAAGTTTCAACCATATACGTCTACGTGTGTACGTTATAATCCTTCGTTACTGTTAGATGGCTGTAAGAGGTATCGAATATCGTTTCCCCATTTCCCATTAGGAGATAAGATAAAATTCCAAGAGGGTCCCATTCGTAAGCATGCCAGAGCTACCTCCTGCTTTCTATAAAGGCGATCGACAATTCCATACTATCATAGAGAATTATACAGCTTTAAACTTACTTTCGAAGTACTTAATGCATTTACAATCCGTTGTTGAATGTTATCGATTCTACAATATCTAATCATACCCAAGAATCTGATTATCGCAAAACTGCAAGAGCTGTTAATATACTCTATACAAGTAGAATATTATTTTGATTATTAGATATAGCTTACAATAATAGAAGTAAATAAGTATAGAATTACAGTCTAACATCTTATCTAAAATTCGAAGGAATATCCAATAACATATCTGTTTGCAAACATTTAGAAATCTAAACTACAAATCAGTTTTTGTATTTCCTAGGTAGAGTCCTGAAACGTATGCTTTTGCTTTTTACCTCTAGGTCAATTAATCGATCTATCGTCTTTATTAATTTTGTATTCTTTTTATTATCTAAATCAAAAATTTTATTGTATTTACATGGTTTTTCCAACTAAAACAATTTTTCTTAATCGTACATTAAGAATTTAATTTTGTTCAGCAAGCTATTATTACAATTATTATTATTAATGCGAATTAGTACATACATGGCACTCTTATATTTTAGCAATAATTCCTTCTTTCTTTGGTAATGATTGTGGGTAATATCTTCAGTAAAGTTTGTTCATATATCTGCTATATTATATTAATGAATTATAGTGAAGTAATTTATAAACCATATAGCCTATTTTATACTCGATAATGTGGAAATAATGACCTACTTAGATAAATTTATTCAGCCGAAACTAATATATTATCTATAGTAAATTCGTATGTTACACATCATAGAAATTGTATTAATTTGTAGCAGGGTAATACTGTTGTAAAGCGAATAAGTATGGACGAGTATTGGTTCCGTAGATAACCGATAGTCCATTCAATGTAAGCCGATCTACAGGCCAAAGTGCATGTCTCTGTAAAATTTATAACCGGATCAATTGATAATATGTAATAACAACAAGGCGATGGACATACGCTGGAATTCAATTTAATCTTCTCATTAGTATAATTCTCTTGAAATTTTCAAATAGTATCAATATGATTAATTTAACTAATTAATAATTTAAAATACTATTGTTATTAAAATTTATACGAGAAAAATTTTCTTATTTTTAATATTGTTCTGCATATTATAATTAATAAAATTGTTAAGGCCTTTAAATAATATACATATCAGAAATTAATTCTAAGCCACCAATTTGGCAATAAAAGCCCCGCTACGATCTTATCCAAATTTCATCCAATTTAGTGAGCCGCTTCCGCCCTTTATACCCTCCCTTGTCAGATTTGGGATAAATAAAATTAAAGAAAACGTCCCCGTTCAGGGCCTAACACATCTTCCTTAATGATTCCGTCATCACCTCCGGGGCCTTCAAGATTTTCCACTCACATCTACCATAAAAATAAACTTGCAGCAACAAGATCTGCCTAAATAAACTAAATTCCTTTCCCTTTAGGTAGGCGAAGGTAATTATACACTCCGAACTTCGGCAATATATTCAACTTGAATTTACGGCAATTTGACATTGTTTAGGAGCCAGGCGTTTATTATATGCCAAAATTAACTAGCGGGTTTTAGTTTTGAACAACGGATTTAAAATATTCTAAGAATTATACAGTAAATGTACATATTAAATAATTAGACAGGTGCATTTACAAGTATTATGTCTTATATTTGTTTCTCATTTATCACTTGGTGAAACATTATGTTAATAATAGGTAGTATATTGAAAAAAGGAAAAATTCTCAACTACCGGGATGGGCTAGAGATTAATATAGCCCGAGCATCAGGCAAAAATGTGATCAACAACAATGAACAGCTCTGGATTTCCCCAATTTCAAACGCGCTTATTACCAGAAACACTCCCAAGATATAAAGCTGTTAAAATTTTAAATTTAAAACGTAATTTTAACACGTTTGTATATTATTCATGATAAAGGCCCAGCATCAAAACTAGTCGGATATTAAAATAAAAAATAAAGTGAAACGAATTAAGTGAATTTTTAGTCAACTACCTATTATACAATATAAAATAACTTGTAATCACCTTCTCCACAGTTTACAATATAATATAATATGATGCAATATAATTTAATATTGCAACATCTTCACGTAACTCATCAAACAACATTACCTATTATACCACTATAATTTTAATTATTTTGAAATAATAATAATAAATAATTACAATTGTAATTATTTTAGAATTAGTAAACAGGTTCACGTGTTGCGTTTTTTGGAGCATAATTTTTAAATTAGATTGTTAATTAAAACGCTTTCTTTTGTTTCACATTTTTTATGTTTCTGAAACAAAACCAAGCATTTTAATTAATAATCCAATTAATACAAAAATGTTTCACAACGGGTTAAGCAAATAATTAATTCAACGCATATATTTTAAATATTTATTTATTTATAAGTATAAAGTATAGTATGTTTAAAATTTCAGGTTTAATTAATGTTCAGCATTAAATAAAATTATTAATATAATTAATAACTATTTATTCATAGTCACACATGCGAATTCGGTAAATCGGCAGCTGTAAGCCATTAAATCATTAATTTATTTTAAGCAAAATAAAATAGAGAGAACAACATCTTCATTTAGACAAACATAAATACATTTAGAACAAGTACATTCTAATTTAATAAAAGGGTTAGTCCGTCCGTCTGGGCTATCGACATTCGGTCTTTCTGCCCTAAAATAATATATTATTTCCAATTTATTATCTTTTAGAAAAGGAGTATCTACTATATAACTTCATAAATTTTCCTAATTTGTATAATGATCTGTATCATATACCACTTCGTTATCAAATCCAATTTATATTTATAAATTCATTTTCCTTCTAGAATTTCCTGCCGTATGTATGAAAATAAAGCCGACATTATTCGTATTATTTACTTTTCTTTTATGTATCACGTTACAAAAATCTTTCCATATATGGAAGAAACATGAACAAAATATAATTTCAATTTTAATTGGATTATTATAAGAGTATTTCGTGGCATCCACATCCATAAATTTTCATCGATTTTGTGAATATGTTTTCTAATAATTAATTTAAAATTTAAGCATTCATATAAAAATATCATTAGGTAAATGATGCACTAATAAAACCATTTTTCAAAATTATTTTTATAATTGTCTATATTAGAAAAGGCTCTCTAAAAAAATAGAATTTTCTTTAATGTATTTGGAATACTACTTTTTATAAAAAAAATAATTATGAAGGTTGTGTTCTTATTACACTGTTAATAATTAATAGAAAATTTAAAAGAAGTGAAGAAATATTTTATAAAAAAATAAAATTAATTAATTAATTAAATCTGTTAAAAAATAAACGCTAGGATAGAATAGATTATAATATTAAATTATGGGTTCTTATGAATCTCGGGAATTAATATTTTTACTGTTTTATACTAACATAACTATTAATTATTAATATATCTATTAGTGTTGCAATATATTATATTTTTCTTAATGGTTCTTAATCCTATATATACAAATTGTTCACATCATCAGAATTTGTCATTAACAATAGTAATATATATTCCAAGAGATAATCAATAACAATTCCCTCAGTCAGCTTAACAATGAAATCCCGGAAAGCTTCTTGGAAATTGGGGAACAGGACATGAATAAAAAATGTGACACTGTCCTATGTAATCACGTAGGGCCCTAATTAATTACCTGGTCCGGCCCTTCTCTAGGAAATAGACGTCTATTTGCTTTAGCCGTGGGCGTATGTCCATGGGGCTGACTATTTAAGTGTTTCAAGGCATGCAATAATAAACGGTGTTTATGTGTGTGAAATATTATTGGGCCTTAAGTAAGCAAATTGACTCGACACCTGATTACAGTCCCCGCCATAAATTTCACTGATTCGGCCCTCATTGCGTGCACCCAAAACCGAGTTGTCAGTTACAAAGCTGATGTATGGTGTTTAATTGCTAAACATTTCTAGTGGGCACATTGTAGGGAGAATACAAGTTTGTATGATCGATCTGTATGGTCCAGGAGGTCAATCCCTTATATAAGGGTATAATACAGCATAGCAGTCTGTTAAATTATACAGTTGGAAAATGTGGCCGGTGCTCTGATTAATTGTTAGGCCACATACATATTATAAATTACTGGTAATTTATGATATATTCATATTCATATTGGAGTAAAACAGTAAGTAAACAATTTAGCTTAAATTTTCGAAAGAAGTTATATTAAATATGTTAATACAGTTAATTTAAAATTTTAACAAATAATAAATCTAAACGATTACATTGTATAACAAATATAAGTACACAAGCACATAATAAATTGTGCATATATAGGGTACGATTTTACTTGCATATTAAGGTTTGTTAAGTATTATAAATATTCCATAAATGTTGGATGTTTACATAAAAATGTAGTGTTCTATAAAATGACACAGTTTGTTATATACATTCATATATTGGTACCTTTGAAGCATAAATATATACATATTTAGTCTTATTATTCGTTATCTTTTATATAATCTAAAAATATCAGTTGACATTAACTGGACTTGGGATATAGACTTGTGTCTATATTAAATATATTTGAATCTGCGTTATTGCCTAGTTAACCGTATCAAATACAGGAGTTCAACTAGTAACACTGCTACATATTGATCCGCGTGCAATTCAATGCTGATTTATACTACCAAGTGATGTGGTGCTGTTTTCATCGATATAAATTGCATAAATACATATTTTTCGGTTAATTATTTAAATGTATTTAAATATCAACAAAGACGATCACTTTCACAATACTTAACAAAGAAACATGTCTGTAATTCTGTTTTTAAGTTTATCTTCTTACTTGTAATTCATCAATCGACTGCTTATTTCGTTTTATACTGATTTTATAAAAGAATTTAAGTGTCCGTCATGGCCTATCTTTTTTCTAATTTTTTTAAATCTAAATATTCCTGAATTAACTTCATTTACATTACAATAGATGGCACCTTTATGGTAATATCGTAATCGACGGTTAACCCGGAGAGTTAAATACTCCAAAGTAAATCTCGATTCCCTGTCTTTAACTGCGCTACGCTGATGAGATCCAAAATAGATCGAAACCGGTCCATGGCTGTTGTTAATAGGGAACAATAAATAATGTTTACATTATTATTGTTATAATTGTCGCTGTTAACAGATCCCTTTAATAGTCGGTATCTACCAATAGGGATCTAGTGCAATGTTTACACAATAAATGGCACTTCTATGGTAATATCGTGAAAGTTAACTATCCACTTTCGTAACAACAAATTACGAATCGTAAAAAGACAAGAAGAATAATAGAGATATAATCTTTATCAGATGAGGATATTGTTACTGACAACTTAGATTCTGCAGAATAAAATAAAGGAAAATATATGCAACAAATAAACAAAATTAAGCGAAATACTGGACAAAAGTACTAAGAAAAAAAGAAAAATTATTCCAGAAAAAAAAAACTTGAATCCAAATATTGTAATTACTCAAAGAAATGTATACAGGGTGACTGACGAAAAACCTTTGGTGCTGTATCTCGCTTATTTTTGATCCGATTTGAATAAATAAAACATCAAATTAAATGATTTTTAAAAGACTTTAATATGAACTGTACTGATATTTTTTCTTGCATCCAGTTTTTGACAAAAGACGATCAACTTTTTTTTCAAATTGCACTGTATATATATTTTGTACTGATCCGCAAGGAGATTTTTTTCTGAATCTAAATTTGTAAACGATTTTATCCATTCATCAAACCAAAGTCGAGAAATTGAGGATTAAAAAAAAATTTCATAATAAAAATGTTGCAAGATTTCAAAAACTGAAAAACGATTTTTGTAGAAGCACAAAATTCTAGTATAGTGTTTGAAATATTGCAACATTTTAATTATGAAATAATTAAAAATCGTTGCAGTATTATATCAATGGCTGTCACTGTCACTTTTGACATTTAAAATAGGGTCTGTATATTGTTTACAATGGATACTTGACTTTTTATTTATTTTTTTAATCCTCAATTTCTCGACTTAAGTTTGATGTATGGATAAATTTGTCTACAATTTTATATTCAGAAAAAAATATCTCCTTGCGAATCAATAAAAATATATATACAGTGCAATTTAAAAAAAAAATGTTGATCGTATTTTGTCTAAAACTGGGTGCGAGAAAAAATAAGAGTTCAGATCATATTAAAGTCTTTTAAAAATGGTTTAATTTGATGTTTTATTTATTAAAATCGGATAAAAAATAAGCGAGATAGAGCACCAAAGGTTTTACGTCAGTCACCCTGTATAATAAGCAAAATGTATTTCTCTATTGTAATATTCAACGTGAAACTGTCAATAGAAGAAGGCCTAGAAAAAAATCGGGCACTGTGAGGGATTAGTATGTAAGAAATTTTTCATTGATACTTTCAAAATATCTACTGAATGAATTGATTGTATCCTAAAAATGCCTGAGAATATTTAGAAAGACATACGTGGAACATTGGATATCTCTTGCAGAAGAACTATGGAGCTAGTGACGAATACAGTGATAGAACACAGAAAAAGCTTTCCGTGATTATACTCGATCCGAAAATCCAAAATGTATGTTTTTAAATCCTGAATTAAACATAAGAAAATGTATAATTTATACTTAGAAAAATGCAAAGAAAATAAGTTGAGTTGAGTTAATGAATGGACACAGGGGAAAATCTTTTAACGAGATTTCAAATTACACTTCTATTTATCACGTAAAGATACCTGTGCGAAATGCGATTTCTTAAACATAAAAATTAAGACAACAACTGATGACAAAGAAAAATATTATTCCTGTACTAACATTATGTTTACTTGCAAGATGATGAATAAGCAAGAAAAGCATTACAAGAAGATACAATTCTCGCATTAAAAAATCCTGATAAATACGTAGCCTTCTTTTTTGACTTACAAAAAGCCTTTCCTTACCACAATTTATCTGTCTCAATCGCATATTATAAGCGAAATATGTATGTTTTAAACCAGGGTTTTCACAATTTCTACGACAATAAAGTTAATATATATGTGTGGGATGAAACTGTTGCTTCCAGGATCACAAGAAGTAGCTTCTTGCTGTTTGAGGCATTTAGAAAATGTAACCACCCAATGTCTTGTTATTTCCTACACTGACATCTGCACTGGGCAAAATCGAAATTTACAAATGGCATTGATGTGGATAAAGTTTGTCTAGTCATTGGAAAATAACATTAACATAATTGATCACAAATTTTTACTCTCTCTCATCATAGAAATGACATTGCGAAGAAACAATTTTCTATACTTTCCACGGGATTATTATAATGAAATAACACAATGTAGGAAATATAATAAATTCATTTTACATGAAATGAAACGACAGAATTTCGTTCCAATAAAAAAAACTTCAAAATGCGAAGAAAAAACACTAATGGAGAACAGTTAAATTGGTTGCAAATATATTGGATGAGGAAACAAGAGAAAATGGACTTACGCCACTTTCAAAATAAACGGTCCAAATAATATGTAAATACGAGGGATGGTAAGAGAGTAGTACCAGTTTGCAACGTGCAGAGCACGAATAGAATAGCCACTGGATTTCTCCTCACATGTTTACGTGTATTTCAGCGGTTTGTGTACAAAATAATATTTAACTAACATTGGCTGCGCTGTTTATGTGAGTGTTCAAGAAAATAAAGAACGCTACCACTTGTAAAGTTATGGCTGTGATTGGATTTCTTAACGGAAGAAATATGCGACCTTATGATACTCAACGTCAGTTAAAGGATGTATAATGAGAAAATGTGATAGATGAGTAGTCTGATCGGCGCTGGTTTCGTAATTTTAGGTTTAAGAATTTAAAGGCAGGATTTCGTATCTCAGTAAAAAGACGTTGATATATTTTGGACTAATAGAAATATTTTCGCACTCGATCAATTTATGCAATTTGTCAAGGTAATGTTTAATATTCATTTTAAAAGAAATTACAATTAAAGAATTTCGTATAACATTTAAATGTAATAGTTAAAAATAACCTTACTAAAAAGTGATTATGTCATCAACTTAAGGCTAGTTAGTGGGTCATCCTGTCTAACAGAGTATAGCTTTCAAAGACAATGATTTGTTACTTTCCCTATATACGAAGTATATAGGGGGGAAGTATTGTGATCGTGATTTTTTTTTGAAATTTTTTTTTTGCGGAAATATCAGTTTTGAGGTCCCCTGAGTCCATTAAACTAATTTCTGGAAAAAAAAAATGTGTCTGTGTTTGTGTCTGTCTGTCTGTCCGTGGGTGCTGTATCTGATTCGATTGAGTTGAAACTTTAAATGTAAGGTTTTATCGTTAAAAACTGGGACTGAAAAGCTTTTGGTAAACATTCATAAACAGGAAGTGGGTGTTTACTCGAGGCGTTTTTTTGTTTTTTTCCGATATTTTTTTAATATGAAAAATATTACAAAGTTTTTCAAACAAAAGTTAAAGGGAATGAGAAACTGAAAAAATTTTGTTAAAATATATTTTTCATAAAATTCTTAACTTTCGAGAAAAAAATGAATTTTTTGACATTTTTTGCCAATTGCTAATAAACTATTGAAGCAACATGAAAGTTATACAACAAATAATTGTAGAAAATTCAAAATTGAATAAATTATTAAGGATAACCGTTTTGCATAAACCGCATAGTTTTCGAGTAAAATATAGGGAAATTACTATGATGGCCACATCACCATTTTTGATTTCATTTAAGATACTCTTGAATTTAATAAGGGTTTTTATGGTTAATAATAAAAAAGATACAATTTATAAAATTCATCTGTTTAAAAACAATTTTTTATAATTAAGAAATGAACATTATTAAACGTAATTATAAATCATTCCTTAATTATATTCACTGAGCATATACTATAATATGTTATATTTTGCTGTTCTTTTATTCCAGTGCTACGAGCCATTAAGTAAACATGTGTAAATTATTCCCACCAGGGCGGCACAATTACGTTCCTCCAAGTTCTAGCGGAATTAACTTTTTTTCCCGTTCGTTAAATTGAAATTTTAAATTATCTCGCTGTGTTTGCACAATAGATTTCTCCCGTGATGCTGAGGGCTGGAGACTTCGGAGTTGCCAACTAACGATAAGGATTGTAGCGATTTTTTTGTTCTACACTATAAAAGTTGCTCTTCATTATAGATAGTTGAATTCATTAAGAATTAAGGTGTATATAAAATAATTTTGACGACATACATTATAAACCTGTAGAGAAAATTAAATATTAAGGTTTACTGCACGCACTGATTATTCTTAAATTGAACTTACAAATAATCTTACATATCATAAACTTAATATATTTGTTCTGAAGCTGCAAATAGTCTATTTTTATACATATGAAAATAACCTAAGTATGTGGTATATTTATCAAGCAATGAAATAAAAATAATAGTGGGCAAAATTATATTGTTTTATATTATATAGTAAATATTAATTTTACGGGCATTATTAACTATTACTCTAACTGGAATTAGAAATACTAAATTTTTCTAATATTGTCATTGCTGTTAATGTACTGAATATTTTAACCATAGATGGGTTTTTAGTATTTGAACAATCCATATAACCTACAGATAATGTAATACCACCCACAGACAAAATAAATTACAATACGTCGTTTGTGCGCTTAAATTATTTTTAACAAAAACGAAGCTTTAAATATAGTAAAATGTTTTATCCAACAGAAATTGTAATCTCATTAGTAAATACAGAATATTTATACAACAAACTAAAAATTTAAAGTTTTTTGTATTAATTTGAAATGTATAACTCTCTAGTAAAAATATATAAAACGCATTTTGTTTTTTACAGAATTTTAAATATTTAATCATAAGAATTTTCATTAAAAAAATCTGTTCAAATTTATCAGTAAAATGGGCAGTATAATTGCTTTTCGTAATACAAGTTGCGTATGTATCAATCATTGACAGTTTTATAATTGAACGACACTCAATTTACTGTCGGACATTTTGCAGGAAGCTTTAGTAATTACACGCGAACGTAGACTTTCGACCACTCTTCTAATCGATCGCGAGCAAGTAAGCAGGGGAAATTAAAGAAACTTCGACCAAGTTCTCAGTAACTAATTAACGTTTACCAAACCGCGCCCTATTCTCATTCACACAAATTGAAAGCCGCGGAAATCCTACAGGAAATATGGATAATAAATAAGTTTATGGGGGGCGAAATTTATAGAACAAATTTTATGCTCCGTGGCCGACGCACCTATTATTTTATAACTATTCCGCGAGATTGAAATTTTTATATTCGGCCATTCGTCATCCGAAAAAAGCCACAATTTACAACCGTATAAAAGTTACACTCTGCTCTCTCTATTGCGCCTTTAAATAAGATATTTGAATAGGGAGAACATTTTAAAGTGCGCTCAAATTGTTATGCTTCCACAAAGATAAGATGCAGCGAATCCCCGTGCGAATATGGATATTCTTTATGAAAGTATATGAAATTAAAGAATCGATAATAATTTCAGGCTTTGTTTCTGAGGGATTTCTAGCATTTTGCTTGCTTAAAAATCGTAGTTTAAGACGTAATGTTTTCAGTCTAAACAATTTTATTGTAATATATTATAATGTAATCAAAGAATTTATTATTCTTTAATAATATACTTACTCAAATATGCTAATGTAATTGTTTTAACTGTTTATATACAATTTTATAATAATATTTATAAGTCAGCAGATGCCGTTTATCATGATTGAGGAAACGCTAATTATTTTTCCCTTGGTAATTTATTTGAATACATTATGCACATGAATTTTGATTGCGAATTCTCATTTTAAATTCTAAATAGCAAGGGAAATATCCACTTCGAAATCCTCGAAATCGAAATTACATTTATTATTAAAGCAGGTACTAACATTATAACAAAATTTAAAAGAAGATTAAAAACTACTGTTGTATTAAACTGCATTATATTTATAGAGTTAACCTCTGTTTAAATGATATAAAATAGAATATACATCTAATACCTATGATATCGGATATATTAGAAAGTAAAAAATATTTTACAATAGCTATTTGAAATATTATAGTTATTAGTGTGCTGATGCGTAGAGATTTAGAGATCGTGTAACCGGCTATCCAATTATGCTAATACTTTAATGAAATAAGAGAGAGTCTTCTGCCATGACTTTGCTTACCATTACAAAGCGGAATGATAAGCAAAGTCTACTGATTCAAATAATGTCCACCAAGTTTTAGGGAAAATGAGAACAATTAAAAGCAAAATACGGCACAAGGATAAATAATTCAATTTAAAAATTCTTAAAATACTATATGCAAATAACAACTCATAAATCTACAACTTATTCAAAAGCATTCTACAGAGTGTATCCGATTTTAGATGACCTAAAAATTATATTGTGATTGAATTAAGACAAATTAAAATTAAACAATTAGGACATTAGACCTAAAACTGTATTGACTTCCAACTCGCCCGTTTTACTAAAAATGTAATTATTAATTTTACCGGGTCAACATAGCTGTACGTTTGAATCTGTTCCTGTAGTAGATTTGTTCAAGAGGAAACATATTACATTTGTAAAATTGGGGGACAACCACTTAACTAAGTTTAAGAAATATTCATCTTTGTTGTTCGATGAATTATGAAATGTGTATTTTATAGCGAGGAAGAGACCATCTACACAAAACGCTTATATTCAAAACATATATCCTCCTGCTACATTTAAGTAAATAACATAGAACACCTTGGCAATTGCAAAAAAATGTAGGTGCTAAATTAAATAAACAAGGGTGTTTGTTTGATACTTGAGGCCATTGCTTTGTGATGCATTTTCAATCAGGAAGTTTTATAAAATATATTTTGTTGTATTCGTTTTCTATAATGTGCTTTCTAAAAGTTAAGTTTGTTTTTTAATTATTAACTTTGACAATAATCCACTAGAACTTTTTCATTTTTTCAACAAAGGCCTAACTTGATTTCAAATCATTAAATTTAAAGCCAATTGTAATTCGGAAAACCTACTTATCAACGACCAAACCAATACCAACACATTCGTCTATATATAAAGAAACTGTATTATAAACCTATTTTACCACCTAAAGATAAAAATATAAATTATACGTAAAATCAACAGAAATCCTGTAAGCTTGGAAATAAATGACCAAACCGATATCACCAAAGAGAAAACTGTAACCTAATACGCATTTATATTGTAATACTTTCTGACATATTTGCAAAAGCACTACCTAAGAAAATGTTCCAATTTAATTGTAGTTTAAAAATGGCCTTGTAAGAGTGGAAAGTGATCACTACACCTTATGTTATAAGAACAAAAAATGTATATATTTTCATACCGCTTTAGTTGTTCAGTTCACTGCAAAATAAGTACAATTACCCAGAACCTCGTTTATCAAACGTTTTATTCTCTCTCTTCCAAGTGTAAAGGAAAAATATTGTTCCAGATTTAAACCAGCTCTTTGTAATTTTATATGTGTCTTTAAGGAGTTGAAACACCTGGTTTAATATAACTAAAATTGATGCACAACGCAGCGAATGCGTGTATAAATGTCAAAAACCACTCCATTCATATGGTCGATGATACAATCCTGCTATCTTCAGAAGGAGCTTTGATATTTACCGTTTCGGCCCTATATACTAATTAGGATGCAAGTAGAAAGAATTTACTGCGGCGATATTAAGTATTTGTTAATTCAGACTTAACTATGAATGCTTCGATGCTTGTAAATTCTAGTTCTAAGTCCTATATTCATTACATACATAAGGCTATTTGAATACAAATATCTACTATTTCCGTAGCGATATGAAGCGGCTTTACGTAGTTAACCGAAGCATTTTAATAATTTTGAAGTTTGCCGAACAGAGACGTATCTTAAAGATGCTTTGAGACCTTTTGTCATAATGTTGGTGTGTGTTCCGTAAGGATTTAGATTTCCTTTATCCAGAATGTATCATGGCTATAGTCAACGAAATGTCACAATGGATGGTTCAGACATCAAACATCCATAATAAGAAACAACAACAAGAAAACTGCGGGTAAACCTAAGGTTAGTTAAAATTCATATATACATATACACGGAGAGATCTAAAACTGATATCTCAATCTTCCATGTATACTATCCAACTCTATTTAATTTGATAAAATAAATACTGTGACATGTCAAGAAATAAATAATTCCTCTTATATTCTAACTCGGGCTTGTTCTTATAAAGTTAAAACACCAGAATAATCATTCTTTAGCAGAAAATTTGTTCATAATAAACATATTATTTTCATATAAGTGACTCTTCATGAGATAACAAAAAGAGATGTCAATCAGACAGCTACCATGAATGCCGTCGATAACGTTATATGCTGATTATATGGATTCAAGATTGGTATTACGACGTTGGTCAACATGGTATGGTTAAGTTGCTGGTAAAGCCTCAAGAATAAGCTCAAAGCTATAAAACCCTCTGTGCCAGTAAAAAAGTTTCCGGTTACGCTCAACAGAAAACCCATTTATGAATAATTCACACCAATCTAATCCATTTTCATCTCCTGACCAGTAAAAAGCACTGATATGTGGGATGTATCACTGCCCTATAACTAGAAAAGTGTGAAGAATATATATGCAATATGCATGACTTAAGCTTCAAGGAATTTTTGTTTATGATTTAAGTGGTTCTGTTTTGTTGATGGAATCTGTCATTGTTTTTCTTCAAGCAGAAACTACTATAAATAATGTAATAGTACTTTAAGGACCAGTATACTAAGATGAGCAGTTTTTAATTTATTTATCTACGATCGTACAGAAAGTAGACACTTTTTGCAACATTTTTCATTGTAAAAGTGGCTTTTTAAAGCACTAGTGCTTTTTTACGTTTTTATTGCACGGTAATGTCAAACTGTTTTTATTGCACAGAAATGTCAAATTTGACAGATGAATGAATAGCACAAATTTTCGACGAAAACTTATTTTTTTTATTAATTGATACAAATAACTAATAAACTATAAATAAGATACATAATACAAACGAAATGGCAGATTTAGGAACTCCGAAGATTTCATTTAATGCAAGTCGAAGCGATTACAATAAAGCGAACATTTTTTCCATAAATAATAATGGCGGCCGACATTTGTGCAACTTGTTTACTGGTTGCTAAGTAACGCTTTCATTAGTGCACTGCGGGTAAAATATGTTTTCATTCATTGAATTATTGAAATGACTTTAAAATATTACTCATAAGAATATATTCTTTGAAATCCTTTACGATCGAAGATAAAATTTTGTAAGGCACACATGTAAAAAGTTTCTTTATTGCACTCCTGGCTTTAAAAAAACTCGCTCGTTCCTCGCTCGTGTTTTTAAACGCCAGTTCGTGCAATAAAGCATCACTTTTTACACTTGTACCTTAAATAACTATTTTGTACCCTGTCCCGCCTATTTTATGATTTTCGTTCATCTAATTTCTTTGTTATCGGGTCTTTTACAAAGGTTATATTTATACTCATACCCTTTTGGGGTTAATTTACTTATTGATTATTTTGTTATTTGTTGTTGAGCAACAACGGTTTTATAGTATTTTATTTTTAGACCATGTTGGTCTTTTATACCAATCTAGTGGAATACATAATCATTGATATTTAATTTATTTACTGTTTATGTGTTTATTTGTTTATTTACTGTTTTATTTATTTATTTTATAGCTTATTTATTAGTTACAATGTTTATTTTATTATTTATTTATGCATTTACATTTTTTTTCAATATTTGTTCAGTCTAGTGGTCTGTAGAGAACTAATACTATTAATCTCATTTCGTATAGTAAATTTACAGTCAACCATCATTTAAAAATATGATACTTTTGTATCATTATTCTATCTTCAGTAATAAGTAAATACTATATTATATCTTCAGTAATAAGTAAATACTTTTCTTTATTATGAATAGAAACGCACTAATAGAGTTGAAAATAAAATGATAGGATTAATATACATATTAATTAAAGATAATAATTCACAGAATATGTAATATTTTCTGAAATATTATTATTTTATGATATTGATATAAATTGAAAGGTTTAAAATATTACTGATGAAGGTTTAAAATGTTTCATTAAGTGATAAATAAGAAAGTCATTCAAGGTTTAAAATATTTTTGAATTTAAGTTATAGTATAAAGTTTCAAAATTTACAATTTTAAATCCTGTTACACATCTTAAGTATATTCTACCCGGTTGGGTAATAAAGTTTATGCAAGTTTGTCTGTAATAACTTCACATAGAGAATCTGTGTTACCTTCGTCTTATCGAAGTCCCACCTGTGCGTGCCTTCCTTAATTCCGGCACAAGGATAACCGGATGACGGGTTGAATCCCTATTCCCAGATCACCCACATTACAATGTCCCCGTAATCCAGTCACATCCTTCAAGAAGGACCGTGCCATAGGGAACATCTTTGATCTTCGCCGATTAGGGAATGCTGGCAGACGATATAGATACAACGGGGCCCCTTCCATCATAGATGCATGCATGCAAATGTCAGACAAACAGGTTTACCCTTATTGCCGGAAGGATTTTTGCATACAATATGAATGAACTATGTCGGGACAAGGGCCGCCAACTTACGCACCAGAAACAAAAACGCCCTTTCAGACATGGTATATACATTTTTTAAACGTCAGCTATCCCTCCAAGGCTCGTCGTGACTTTTTTCGTAAAGAGTCTATATTACACTGATGCCTCTATGTCACATTTATTTTCTTATTTCATTTAAATATGAAAAAATTGGAAAATTCAAATTGTATTAATTTTATTTATTAGACGATTTGAATATAAATTACTTTAGTTCGGATCAGGAATTAGATAGGCTACAGGTACTCTTTGGCACTGGGATTTATTAAATGGCAATAAGGTAAAGTAACGTAGAATTTCTTGGTTTTACTTGTTTTACTCATTTAGTTATATTTCATTTAGTAATGGACAAACATAAGTTCGTAGTTTTATGGTGATCTATAGTACTGATCTCATTTACACAAACCTAAAAAGACAAAAAACACGGTAAAAGGATTACGTGGTCAATAACCAAATACCACTCTATTATTCATAAATAAAAAATGCAAATTAATGAAATTACCTTTAAAGTCACAATACTGAATTTGTAAAATGGTATGTATGAAAATATTTTGCATTATTTATTTAATTTATAATGATGGTTACTATAACTTATTATTATTGCTTTGGTAGCAATATCTCAATGAATGATAATGGGTGAAATGATAATATAAGTACTATTTATTACAACTTACTTAATTTGTATTAACAGTTGCATACAAAACATAATTAGAGGATTTATATTACTTTTGTAGGTCATACAAGTTTTTTTTTTAATATGCTGCTACATCAGCTATATCCTGATCTATTACTCCAAATGTTGTGTTATGTACTGAAATACCCTTTTATGACTCATAGAAATAGTATTTTAATCGGAACCGGAAACGTCGGAATGAAACGATCTTTTTTGTTCCAATTTTATATGTTCTTTAGGATTGCAGCTTGCTAGAATGAACCTTACAAATGCTGAAAATGCACGTTTTTAAAGATCAGGAGTCGCAATAGGAGGAATGCTGAATATATCAATAGAATATTCCTCTGCGAAATTCGCAAGTATTTCGTTATGATTGATTCATTTCTTATAGGAAATTTTGTATCGTGAGAGTTTTTAAATAATAATAAAAATGAAGGTAAATTTTCAGTTTTAAAAATTGATTAATATGCCTCTATTTAATGTAAATGTGAAATAAATGTAAATAGACATATAATATAAGCATTTATTGTTAATATTCTTATTAGTGTTACTGTACTGGACATTGATTTCTTCTAGCAAATAAAAATGAATTATTTAATACTCTTACTATTATTGGTATTAGATAAAATTAACAATTGGTAATATTTCCGATTAAATATTCGAGTAGCTGAAGAGTATTAATTAATAATATTTAAAATATATCATTTCTTCACAGTTTTTATTTTACACTATATGTACATTTCGAACACGACGTGTTCAGTTTCAATAAGTTGGGCGACTTAATTATTATGTTTAACTAAATAAAATAATTGAAAAAATCGGTGTGGGTTTAAAAGTTATGTTTTGGGAAAATTTAAAATTGGAATAATTTCAAGTAATCTATAATAGTAAAATCTCATAATTAATTAGGAATATATATACAGCATATTGAAAATAAAACGCTTTTCAAAGTCGATTTTATTGTATAAATAACAATATTTGTATATACATGTATATTTCTGCAAAAAATGCTAGTTTTAGGCATTTATTGTAAATGTATTTGTGATCTCCGTAAATAAAAAGTGCACATTAATACTATAATACTACCGTTATTATTAATATATTAAATACTTGCTGTTATACTCTTTTGATGGAACAAAATATTTAAATTGGTAGAAGTAATGATATTGTTGTGTTCCATACGTATTTTATCAGATGAACTGACACGTGTTTTGATACTTATGGATCAAAGTTAAAAGTAATTTGTAAGTGAAACTTGTCATGTGAAAATTCTCGGAACACAAGGTGTGTGGATGTAAACCGGAATTAACACAAACAAACTGTCGAAGATAAAGTGTGCGATAATCTTAGTTATGACATAACAAGGGAAATAAAAATTGGTCCTAATTAATAAAAGATATTTAATCTAAAATTATTTTTATCTTTGTCTGAAACAATTTTCATAATTAAAAACAATAGAAAATTAAAAATAACACATACAAAAATGAACCCTTCATTTTGTTAGCAAAATCATTTGTAACAAATAAATAAATACATATGTAAAATGTGTCCTCCCTTAGATGATAGTATGATTGTCGAATTGAAACAAAATTCTACTAAAACTATAACTGGAACGATAAAATCTCTTTTAAAAACTGGATGAGCAGTTGGACTTTCAGGAAGTAATGAAAGCGCTAAAAAGTGAAAGGGAAAAAAATTAGAATGAATAAATTTGAAAATTGTTCACCGACATCATCGAGTTTAAATATACATGAAGCAGTCGAAGAGCGTCAAAAAAGAGCATGTAATGTTATGGTATTTAACTTGCCGGAAGCGGCTGGCAATATAGAATATAGAATTAATCAAGATATGAAATCCCTTATGAATTTGTTAGATTCTTCAAAAGCTTTTGATCATGTCAAAGTTATGCGCCTGAGAAAAGTTTATAATAATCCCTGATCTATAAAACTAATTTTTAGTGATCATAGTGCAGTTATTAATTTATTACGTTTAACTACAAATGATACCGGCAATGTTAAGTTTAAATGTGACAGAACAAACCTCATAAGGCGAAAATGATTTTACAATTAAATAAGTTCATGGTACTTGAAGAACCGATCAAAGATATTAAAAAAAACTAAACATATATTTTTAGAACATATGCGGTATGAAAACAAAGCTTGATAATTTTATATTAAACGTGCAGTGTTGTTGTTACAATGCTATAAATTTAGTGGAGACTTGGTTTGATCCCTCTATTACTTACACTGAGTTTCAATGATCTGACTATAATGTATACCGCTTTGATAGATATCAAACCATAAATGTTAAATCAAAAGAAGGCAGAGAAGTAATTGCTGTAAAATCAAAGCTTCAGTCAAAACGATTGCCATCTCATGATTTGTTAGAGCCTGCGTTTGTTATGGTAGAAAATAACATTAAAATAGGATCAAATTACCACTGGGATCAGCTTTAAGTCATGAAAATCATTGTTCGGCAATTGACAATATACGTGACATGTATCTTAACAGAAAATACATATTTTGTGGTGACTATAGCCGAGTTATTTGAGATACAGAATATTCACCAGTTAAACAACATTCCTAATGAAAGTGGAGTATTATTAGATATTGTATTTTCCAATTCAGAAAACTGTTATCATTGCATGTTCTGATAAACTACTATTGGATTCAAGTTTTCATCACATTAACTATTCTATTACGGACACTAGTAATACATGAAGGATTGCATTTATGATTTCTGAGCAGCAGACTATGTGAAGATTGCCAATTACTTAGCATCAATTAATTGGTCTACTATTTTTTCATCTAAACAAGTCGCTTATTCTACAACAGAATTTAATAATGTAGTCTCCAATATCAGGTAACCATACATAGTTCAACTATAAGCTTATACATACAACGGTCGCTACCATCATTTTCACTTATACAATTAATTAGAGAAAAGAAAATTATGCATGCACGGTGTAAACAAAGTTAATCCATAACTGATAATAACAAATTTAAGAAGTTAGGATTGCTACTTTCTTAGAAGAAACTACATTATCTTTATGTGAATAATGTCGAAGAAAATTTAAAGCATAACGCAAAATATGTTTTGTCATATGTAAGGCAATGCTGCAATACTAATATTTATTCTAATTTAATAAAATACAGTAATAAAATAGCCGCCAGTATATCGGAGTGTATAAATTTGTTCGCCGAGTATTTTGTTACAGTATATCAAAACAACAATCCCTAAATTTTCATTCGAACATAGCTTAGCTTTAGATTGTCTTAGCGTGAGTGAAGTGAAGTTTTTGATTGTATGCATGAACTAGATGACCTGATGGAATTCCCCTATACCTTTTGACGTGATGTATATTTTCTCTCCCAAAACCGATGGATACAGATATTAATCAGTGAAGAGTAACACTTGATTCCAAAATATTTTTTATTTTCAGTTGCCTGACACGTGTTTTGGTTTCGCAGATTATTATCAAAAAATAATCCAATTAAAACTAACGACCTGTACAACTATACCGTATGTCTCAGATGATTACGTATCATAGGGAATTTACACGTAAAATTTGTATTGTTAATTTTTATCTCATACATTGCGTTAATATAATCGGAATGAAGTTAGAGTTATAATATTACTTACTACTTATTTATATGCACATTTTCTTTATTTTGTTGAGTTTTAATTAAAATATAAATTAAAAATAGAGTGAAGAACTAGCAACTAATATCTTATAATAAATAACGCAAAGTTTGATCAGGGCTTCCACAGGCTCAATTTTATTATTGATCTTTATGAATGGCATAAGATATAAGTGCATTGAATTTAGCAAGTTTCTTTTATTTGCTGATGATTTGAAATTATATGCCATAATAAATGAACAGTAGATCATCACCACTTGCAAAAAGATTTACTGGGATCGTTTTGTGGTGTAGGATTAATATATTAGATTTAAATTTAAAGAAATGTACGATTTCATTTTATAACTCAAAGCATCATGAGTTCGATTACTTCATTAATAATGTGAATTTATAAGACTAGTCAATGTTATTGACCTTGGTGTGACATTTGATTCCAATATAAAATTTTCTCAATATCAGATTCTCGGTTTATAAAGCGGTTTTGTCAAAGCTTTAGCATATCAACAATCAGATATTTATATACAAGGTTGGTAGTATCTCGTTTAGAATTCGCTTCTAACTTGTGGTCACCATGTTATAATAATGCAATAACTAAAATTGAGAGGGTGCAGAATACATTTCTTGAGTATGTTTCATATAAGTTTGGATTCTCTCATGCTCCATAAAGTCGGTCTCAAATGTTGTCAACTTTAGACAACTTCATGACAGAAGAATATTGCACAATTTTTATTTTGTTTATAACATTCTTAATAGTGTCATATATTCTAAATTATAAGTGATGTTTAAATTTTTATACCTTCGATAACAGATACAAGATGTAGTTTTTATATTCAACGGCGCTCGTCCAATTTTGTTAAAAATGTACCTGTTAATCGCATGATGTTATATACAAATATTTAATGGGATAATATATATTTTGTTGTATTCTCTTTGTTATTTTTAAAGTTTAAATATTGCACTAACTATATTAATTTAGATTTATGTTTTAAATGTAATAATTTTATTTTAATTATTTATATTAATTTGTTAGTATGACTTAGTTCTTGTTTTTAAAATGTATTTCATGTCAGTCTATCATCTATCTATCGTGAAGTCTGCAAAAGGAGATTTTCCGTCAATAAATATATCTATCTATCTATCTATCTATCTATCTATCAATATAGCGCTTTTGTACACTCCAATAACTGCGTCTACAATTCTTTTATGCCAGATCTACTACTACAAGATTATATCTTTCTTAGATTATTTTGGCATGATATTTTTTAACATAAGGATTAATTTGGCTATAATTTGAAATTTGCCTATGATTATAGTTTCATAGCACATTCAAACTCAAACTTTTCTGCAACCGATGTGATATAAAAAGTTAGAAATATTATGAATAAAATAAATAGTGTTTGATAAATAATTCCCAAACGATTTTTTCTCACAAAATATATTCTTTCGCAACATGTAAATACCTGGATATTGTGTGTGAGATATGAAGGTATTATTTAAAATAAATATAAACAAAAACACCTGAAGTATTAACTTTATAAATCAGGCACTGGTAGAGTATTTTTACGCGCTTTTCTATTAAGGCATATTTAAAAAAGTACGTATTACCAAAACTGAATGCCTATGCATCTTAATGTTGTTAAGATATCCGTGCAATATTATTGCATAATCCACCAACTGAGTTGCTATATAAAAAAAATGTCACATTCATAATAGACTTTATAATAATAATATAATAATAATCCATCTTTATTACAATAACTTAAACTACACGATAATGTATGATCATATAGCAACGCGTCAAAACAAAAGAAGTAACATGTTTATAATACATATAAATATTTACATACTAAATGCTATTTAGATACTCAGTCTTATCATATGGCTCCAATTCACAAAGATACTCAAAGAGTTTTTTCTTAAATGATTTTATGTCACTGGCATGCTTAAAATGGACAGGTAGGGAATTCCATAATTTCATAGAGCTATATGATATCCTTTATTCACTAATACTAAGTCTATGAATAGGAAACGCATACTGTTCATAATTCCTGGTGTTGTATTTATGATCATGTTTGTATTTCATAAACATATTTATATTATTAAAATGAAAAATAAGAGATTCGTATACATAGAGTGCCGTAAATGTTAAAATGTTTAGAATTTTAAACATGCCATGACATGATGCTCTATATCCCAAATTTAATGTTAATATAATTGCCTGTTTCTGGCACACAAATATTTTATTACAACTAACACTATTTCCGTAAAAAATAATGCCAAATCTCATAATACTTTCAAAATTTGAATGGTAAATTAATAACAAAATATTATTGTCAGCAATTTTTTGCATGGATCTTACGATATAAAAAGCTGAATTTTTATTTACAGTACTATTTATATGTTGTTTCCAGTTTAATTCATTATCCATTGTTATACCTAATAATTTTACATGTTGATTTACTTGTATTTCATCCCCTTCTAGGTTTACCACACATGGAATGTCTAAAGCAATGTTTTTTATCTTGAATATCATTGCTTTCGTTTTTTACTATTTAATATAAATTTATTTTGCAATAACCATATATGCAGTATTTTGTAAACTTGACTGCTTTTAGATATTACATTATGTACACTATTACCACTAAATCATTAATGTAAATAATAAACAGTAAGGGACCCAAAAAAACTTCCCTGAAGTATTCGTGTATTTAATTTTAAGAGCTCTGACATAAACGATCAAATTTTTACCATTTGGTAGCGATCCGTTAGATATGATTCGATTCGATTATATCCAACGCCTCTTATACCATACCTACACAATTTCTTAAGTAGTATTGAATGATCAATACTATCAAAAGCTTTAGTTAGATCTAGATATATCGCCATAGGCATTTTTCTATTTTCTAAGTATGAAGTAATTTGGGTTACAAACTGAAATAATGCTGTTGTGTTGATTCCTTTACCTGACATGAAACCATGTTACATATTATGAAGAAGACTGCAATCATTAAAGAAAGTTAATATTCTGTTGCATATTTTTTTTCAATTACTTTTGAAAATACACTTAATAAACTTATCGGGCGATAATTGGCAAAATCATTTATGTCGCCCGTTTTAAACACTGGCACCACAGTCGCAGTTTTTAAGTGCTTAGGAAAGACACCAGTAGATAAACTTTGGTTTATTAACTGAGTCAAAGGTTCAACCAATTCTACAATAGTTTGTTTTAAAACTTTGGAGATAATTCCATCATGACCGGTACTGTTTATTTTTAAGCTTAGTTACAATTTTGTAAACTTCTGTGTAACAGGTTGGATGAAGATATATACTTTAATGGAATATTTTCCGGATTATTTTCGCAATGACATATATTTTGCAACATATCATGAATCGATTCAGTAAAATAACAATTGAAATTCATTTGCAAGTTTTTGTTGATTTACGTCAGGCACAGTATCTTTTGTTTTTATTACCCAATGAGTTTTAAATTATGTTCCAAGCTGTTTTATTTATGTTTTATTTGCAATTTCGTTCTTTCAATGTTGTTGAAGTAGTTTGCTATATTTATTATTTTGGGTTTTAAAGGATTCCTTGAAAGCTGGGTTGACTTTTGAAGTTACTGAAAAAACAACCGAATGTTCTTTACATTCCTTCAGTATTGGACAATTTATGGTGTTTCGATGTGTAACTTTGATGTGCACCTTTATATAAGGAAAACATTAACATTATTAAAACTTTCGTTTACAATACTCATGAAATTATTCCAGCCATCATCTAAATGTTTTAAACTATATAAATCTGTCCAATCAACATTATTTAATAAAAATTTCACATTTTATATATTTTTAAAGTTATATATGCGAATAAACATATATTTACTATTTGCATGGTTCCAGTTGCAAGAAAATGATATTACTTATAACACATTAGGAAGCATGCATGCAATTCACCAATATGATATTGTAAGCCTCTATGCTTTATTATAATTAACTCATTGAGTAGCGGAATTTTCCCCGAAAAACTGAAAGTTGCTATTATCAAACCAATATTAAAAGGTGGAGATTGTAGAAACATTGAAAATTTTAGACCAATCAGCTTGTTATCATCATTTTCTAAAATATTGGAGAATGTTGTTGCCGTACAATATAAATCATTTTTAAATAAATTTAAATTATTTTCATCATTCCAGCATGGTTTCACGGAAGGAAAAAATATAAACACTGCATTATATGACTTTACGCAGACAATAATAGAAGGTATGGAGGCTGGCGACATGTCGTGTGGAATTTTCCTCGACTTGTCAAAAGCCTTCGACTGTATTGATCACCGAATCCTACTTTCTAAGCTATATAATTATGGAATCCAAGGAATTGCTTATAACTGGATCGCAAGTTAACTCTCAGGAAGAAAACAGATAGTAGAAGTGGCATCTGAAACCAAGGTATGCCGATCAGCTGCACTGGATATTGTCATGGGGGTACCACAGGGTAGCGTTTTGGGACCCCTTTTGTTCAACATATACATTAATGACATGTTTAAATTATTTGATCATCCAGCTTATAACGTTATTAATTATGCTGATGACACTAATATCTGTGTCGTTGGAAAAAACCTTCATGAATTGTCATCTAATACTGAAACGTTACTACATTCCTTAAAAACATGGTTTGCTAATAATAAACTAATACTTAATGAAAAGAAAACGAATTATATATTATTTAAAAAAAGTGAAGCAACGACACACCCATCATATATAATAATTAATAACAACAATATACAATTAGTCAATAATACAAAATTCTTAGGAATCTTCATTGACAATAAATTAAAATGGCAACAACATATAGACCATATATCGGTACGGTTATGTTCAATATGCTATATGCTTAGAGTTTTGAAATCAAATGTGTCTTTCGACGTTTTAAAACTAGTATTCAACTCTAATTTCATGTCAGTAATTAGGTTCGGTATAATACATTGGGGCAGCTCGATACACTTCAGCAGAATTATGTTGATTCAGAAACGAGCACTAAGAACAATTTTAAATTTAAAATCTTCGGACTCATGTAGAACAAACTTTGCTAAACATGGATTTTTAATAGCAGCTGCAATGTTTTATTATTATTTTAATTATTTATTCGAAAACAAGGGCAATACTTTAAAAATAACAAAATCATACATGATTATCAAATAAGAAATAAAGAAATATTAATTAATCCTGTACATAAATTCACAATTACAGAAACGGGTGTACATTACTCATGCCTACGCTTCTATAACAAATGTCCAGAATTTATAAAAAAGGCAACTAACTTTGTAAAATATAAAAAATATGTATATGAAATGCTATGCAAATGTGAACCCCACACTATCGATGAATTTCTATCAAGTAGCGTTAATTTGGAAACCAATTGATATAGTATTTTTGTTATTTGACGAGATTCTTATATTTAATGGCTGCAGTACGTCGATAGATTTTTTTTATGTACCTATTTGTAATGTGTCATTTATATTTGAATAAATTTGATATTATTATTATTATTATTAACATAGTGATAATAATTACATGACTACAGTTTTTTTCCCTATGTTAACTATTTATAGGTGAAGGTGAAAATTTTAGGTTATTCTCATGTTACACATAGTTGGAAATTATTTACCTGTCGTATTTAATGAATTTTAGTGCGTTGTTTTCAAAATAAATAACTGTAATTATAAAAGTATTCTTATGTTTTTGTAAATCTGAAGATTAAAAAGAATGTGATGATTTGATTTTGCCATAATATTTTATTCGTTATTTGCTCAAAATATGTAAAGGCTAAAAATAGTTTTTTTTTGAGACCATACAAAGAATTAAGGCAACTAGTATCCTAAATATTACCAACAAGATTCCAAAATCGTACATACATACATACATATTCTAATATTTATTATTAAAACAATTGCTAATCATAAGTATCTTTCCTTTTTTTAATTTAAATTAAAATTGTTACAAGAAACAGTTTTAGTTTTAGTTTTTAATTACTCCCTAAATTGAATGTTCTAGATATAAACATTAGAGCTAAATCGGCTTTGTAAGTAAATGTTAATTTTTTACAGATTTCTTAAATAAAATATTGTTTCAAACAAATTGTAACATCTACTATATCAAAATGTATAAATGAGAAATGGTTTTACTCCAACATTACCAAATCAATTTTAGGATATTAGAATATGATAATATGTTTATTAATAGTTTGAAGAAAAAAGTCATTCAATAGTTAACTAGTGATAATAATCAGGGAGAGTTTGAAATGTTATTATTATCGATATATGCCTTTTACATGTGGGTTTAGGTGTTCGAAATGTACATACTAAATTAAGTAACACAGGAAGAAATCATACTAACTTATCTTACTTAGGCTTATGTCTTTATATTATCTAAGAGACACACTGTGTTTGTTTAAATATAATGTTGTATCCCATTGTATCTCTAAAATATTAATCGGACTTACCATATTCGGCATTGTGTTTCTATAAAGTAATTGTCCAGAAAAACGTACCTGAAAAAAAAAGAGAATAATTAAATTTTGCAATAATTTTCAAATAATTGTTAATATTCCATATCTTAAAAACTATTATAACATATAAGTTTAAATATTAGGAAAATCCAACAGTATCTTAACTCTTACTAAGACTTTTTTTTTAATTTACGTTATGTTTACTATTTTTAAATTATTAGTTGGTTTTTCCACAGCGACATTCAGAACTTTAACATATGCGAAAACATTGAATGATTGTCATTTAGAAACAGTCAGGGATTGGTTTCGGTCTATTTTGGTTCTAATTAGCCAAGTACAGTTGAAGCACCTCCAGCGTATTATCTTTCTTCGACATAATTTCTTTATACATAGCATTTAATTTCGGTTTGCTTTTCTTTTGTTTCATCATTAATAAATGTAGGCATATCAATATGCATGTAATATTAGAATATTTATAATGTATGATTTTTGTTATTTTATTTATTATAATAATTTTATAAAATGCTTTAATAAAAATCCAATATGTAATAATACATGAGTTAATAAAATGCAATGTTTATCGATGACTAAACATAAACACAAAACGTCACTGTAAGAACTCTCATTTTATAATGAGCATAAATTAGCCAAAACATTGCCTAAATGGCCATAATCTTCTACTGGTGAGGATACCATCATTTAGTATTATGGGTTTAAGCGGAAGAACACTATGCGAACTCCGCCCGTATGTCCCCTGCTCTAAATTGTTGAGAGTTTGTATATTTTTATAAATTGTTAGAATAATTCTAATAAGTGCACTTGTAAAGCAAAATAAAGCAAAAAGCATAATTAATGAAAATATTCGTTATTGTTAAACAATCAGAAAATTTAATGTAAAATTAAACAAAATTAAAATATATAATTTGATGATGTGTATAATTTTATATAATGCAAATACATAATAATTATTATGTTTTTGGGATGCATCAAATAGTTTATGATCGATGGCATTGTGCGCCAGACTAAAATCTTCATTTAAACGTGACAAATACCGGAAATTACCAATGAATGCAAATCGGATATTCATTTCTGTGAATGTTTCCCTGGGAAGCAATAAGGGTGAGACTTTTTCCTATTTTGGAGTGTGTACACCGTTCCAACTAGGTGTAATTTAACTTCGTCTGTGTCTGCAGCATGACATCCGAAAACAATTTCCGAGATGTAAGCCTTAATGGAATCCAGCTTAGTAAAGGCGTCGACAGCAGAAATCACATTTTCCATCAACTGGCGCGCGGGTCTAGATGTAATCGTAACATACTCAACCGATTGACGAAGACCTCTAGGGATGGAGTGACGCACTACATCATCGCCTGTCCACCTAAGAAACCATTTATCCTCAAAACTCGCCCGCCCGGTCCCTAACGAATCACCTTTTATTGATCTGAGGACACAATCTCGCCATTTGATTTCATACGAATTGATGTGGTTGCGGCCCCTTAATTTATACACGTGTTGCTCCGAACCCCAAACCCCAACTTCCATTAAGCCACCACACATTCAGAATGTATCCGTCATTAAATGCTATTATTGGAAGGAAAACTAATTTCTACGTTCAAACCCGAATATATCAATCAGCGCATATAATTATGTTCGTCAAATTGAATATTGTATTGCGATAAATTCTGTAGAAATCGTTTATCATATATTTAACTAGGTGAAAGAAGGCGTGTCTTACTTCACTATTGTAAATAATTGAATTTTCTTTTTATTACAGTCAACTTCTTTATAAAGATAGAAACGCCTTTTATTTTTAATACCTATTGTTTAGAATTGGTGATACAAAATTTTTATTGGTTGCATTTCTTTATTTGAAAATCATCAAAATTAACTTGGTTCTCATAAATTTATTTTATTTATATATAAGATATACATAACTATTTTTATTAACAAAAAAGGTTCATTTTTAGTATAAATTGTATATTTTTAAAATGATTGAATAGACCTTTAAATACGAAAGAGTTATTTGTTGGGCTATTCTAAAAGGACAAAAAATTGCGTTCCTTGAAAGACTGCCGCTGTATTTAACTTTTGGAATATTTCGCCCCTCCGTCGGCGTCTCGATCCCTTAAAGCGGGAGCTTTATAAAAAAATAAGGCCGTTGCTAGTGCACATACCTGAATGATAAAGTGGGCCCTAGAAGGCAACGGTAATTGGTACGTAAATTGGTAAACTTCTTCCGAACCGCTCGAGTAAGTCGCATACAAAACACTCGCGTTCTCTGCAGATTTTTAGCCATGAATATCCCCTTAACTTACTCGAATAAATTGTGCGCTCCCTGATTATGTATCCCCCTTCCTATTTCATTCACGGAAAAAAAGAATAAATCGTCTCATAGTCGACCCGGAAATTGCTCAAATTAAACATTTAAACATTTTCCCACATTCAATTTATTAGGCTTAACACAAGGACTCAATATTTAACTTTGTTCCTGGTGTTTATGTCTACCTCGAGAGAGTTTTTGACCATGTTATGCATGTATGTGCTACTAATACTTTTCTTTAGAGTTACTAGATTTATTTCTAAGAAATCAATTTTTAAATATTCATATACATTAGGATTTCAAAAGAGGTAAAATATTCCTCTTTAAAACTGAAATTAAAATTAGTAGAAGTTGCAGGATTCACAATATAATAATATTTGACTTAAAATACGTAATTTTGGTAATGGTTGTCAAATATCAATGGTTTAATATGCATATTTGGCTTAATAATTATGAAGCATTAAAATAGCACTGTTTGAAAATATGATTCATCCTAATTGTGTTATTTTATAATATAACTTTTTTTAATAATAACCATTTGCTTGTGACAAGAAAGTTGGTCTGTGGGCCATATTAAATATACTATAAATTATGTGCAGAAATCCGAAGTCACCTGGTGGTTACAATTCAATATTAAATTATCAATTAGTGAGAAGTAATTATGTCTTAAAATTTAATTAATAACCAGAACTCATTTTAATATTATTATTTTATATGTTTTTAAATGTAATATATAATAATCAGTAAAGCAAATATTTGCTGACAATAATAAAGCACAATATTATATTAAAAATAATTCGTTCCATAAGATTAGTATATAAATAAATAACATACAAGAGTAGGTTATAATTCATTATATTTTAGTGAATTCAAACCGTTTATATTGTACGACCAATTTTTCATGTTGGAATCTGAACAAATCGTTTTCGTGCTTTGTAAAGTTTTCCTTCTCTGTCGACGTTTCCTAGGAAAATTGGTCGACGGGTGACAATGCGTGAAGGGAAAGTAATTGCTTTCACGCAACTTCTGAATGCTGTGCGGCAAATGGAAATAAATATGAAATTAAATTGCAATTTCGTAAGCTTAAGCTGAATAATCAAATCCAAATTGACGGCTGCTTATTTTATCCAAAATTACTTGATTACCTTAGGAGTTCCAGACCCTTCGAATATGTATGTATAACAGTTATTATTTTAATTAATTTCACAATACAATAATTAATGCATACATATATTCCGATTTGCTTGTCGCAGCAATAATAATTTTCCTACCGCTTACTGCGAATATCAATAATTGGGTGATACAGTTCGCAAGTTTGCATTATATGTGCAGAGGAAATTCTCGTTAAGATAATATACTGTCGGCGCTCCTTCAAAGAAGGCCAGCCCTTCCATCATAGGTTCTCAATTGCAATGACCTGCGGTCACGAACAATTAAATTAAGTATTGCTTAACCCTAAAATGGTGTTCTTGATCGACATCGTAGATGCATGAACATTACTAAATCATTTATTTATATTGATTATCACCGACATATTTTATTAATAATGGGAATATTTATTTTACGAAATACTAGGAAAATATGTATTTAAAACTTTTATCTATTGATCCGCATTCAAAATCAGAATGACTATATCATAAAGACATTTTTAATTTTAGAACTAATTGTTCGAAATAATGTGACGTTCTGTATAAGAGAGTTATTAAATCAAACAATAAACCACCAATTTAATTTTTAATGCAAAATCACAAATTTAAAATGTACAAATCAGAAGTTTTTGGTTTAACGTGCCTAGATTGCGGATGAGTGTACATCGGGCAATCAGGTAGCAATTTTCATATAAGATTAAAAGAACACGAAAGATCATTTAAGTTAAAACAGAATATGCACGGATGCACTTTCAGTAATCCATTTCACCGATAATGACAAACAGGTGGATTTACCTGAAGCCCTTGAAGTACACAAAGCGAAAATTAATCCAGGAATTTCCATAATTAACGACAAGGTTGACCAGTTGTACACCCCTTTGTTTGAGGACTTTTAGATGTAGCATTTATACTTGTGTTAATGCCAAATTAAGTGCTTAGTTTAAGAATGATTACCGTGTCATCGAAACTATATGACGAAATGTGAAATAAGTGGTAAACAAATGTTAATTGTTTTCTTTATATGAAAATGATAATAATAATAAAATAATAGTTGTTCTTTATGTTTTCTGTAATTCAAAGTTTTTGTTAATTTCATTTTTCAGATAATTTTGCCATTATATATTTGTTTGTTTTATGTTTTCATCTTATCATGCCTTTGTTTTCTGCTTATTTGTAAGTCCTACATAATTTTGGTGTTTTATTATTGTTATGATATTGACCACTTGCTATGGTTTTCTTTTTATATTTCTTTGGTTTTTGCATTTTTTTTTAAATTTTTTAGCTTATAAGTGCTTTCACGTTTTTATTTTCCTGTTCTCTTATTTTGATGATGGCTGCCCATTTCATTTCCTCTTTAACTCCTCAATCTAACACTGATTGTCTGCCTTCTTTCTCTGCCAACACAAGGTCTACTATAAATTTATGTTGTTTGCTTATTTCATTGTACATATATTAGTGTTTGTGATTATTAAAGTTGTATTTATAATTATTATATTATGGTCAATACAAAATTCGATCTATTCCTATATTTTCTAGCATCTACACCCACGCCTACTGTTGCTGTATATATGTGAGCTCTTGTACCTACCATCGCATCAAAATCAATCAATACATTTAATTTTCTTTTTGCATTTTCCACACTTAGTCAAGTCATTTCTTTTTAATAATTATCTATTTATATTTGAACCACAAATTTTCAAATTTCAATTTTACATTCCCTTAAAGTTTTTATGGTATTTAAATTATTTGGCTAAATTTTTACATTTAATTCTAGTTGTTATCCAATAATAATATGTTATCATACCCTGAAATACTAGTTAAAATAAGCATTTAGTATAAATATTGTTTTAATATGTATAATACAATGCTGTGGAGCATTTTATTAAGCATTAGTTTCTTTAACTGGCAAAAATGTGCTACAGACACCAAGAATAATGATGTTTGGCATAGAATTTTGAAAAATATTAATAATATTTGCATTGCCAAATTTTTGTCTACTTCTGTGAGAAAGAGTAAGTGTACGACTTTCTGAGGGAATGTCACTTTTATATATAATATAAAATACCTTGTTAATTTTTATTCAATAAAGAGATTATTCCAGACATAATTACTTAAAAATATAATTGGTTTTTTAAACTATATTTTAATTAATATTACCATTTTTTTTTAAATTACAGTCATCTTAATCATATTCATTGTATTTTGTATGATGTCTTTATTTATATTTAAAATGTTTTAGTAATAAGATATCAAAGTTCTGAACATAGTCCATTAAAATAATAGCAAAGTAATAAGTGTCACATACTTTAGTTCTAAAAAAGAGGGTTTATTTAAATCACGCGGTAAAAGTCATTTTAACGACAAAAACAACTGTAAACCATCCGCCGCCGCCCCTATTTATAGGACATGCAGTTCGATGGCCTAGAAAGATTTACAAATATCTGTTTTGGGGGATGAAGTTGTGAAAAAAATGTGGCAGGCCAATCGCCGCTCCCGAGTGCAATGGATCGCGCCTAATCCTGTTACGCGATTAGTTAACACTCGACTTTTGCTAATCCCGGTCGGTCGGCTGGACGTTAAGGTCGGTTAAACAAAAAGTTAAAACAGTGTTAAATTAGTTGGGTGATTAAACGGGATGGACCTGACGACGTCCGATAAAAGAATTAGAATCCCGGTTGTTTGAAATTCTATTACGAAAGAAAGCGTCTGATCAGGCGAAAATTGTTAAACCAGTATATACTTAATCCTTTACAATAGAGACATACTAAAATTAAATGTCATTTCGCATTTTATCTACAATACTTAAATGTCCTTATATAGTAATAGCTTTAAAATTAGAATATTCCTAAAAACAATGTTATTTCAAGAAAATTACATGAAAAATTCAATTTTCTAAAGATACTGTAAAAGCTAATATTATATATTATTTTAATATAATGAGTATGGGGATGAAATGAAAATATTCGAATATTTACAGAAGTAGAACGTGAATGGTTCACAATAAATACCTATATTGAATATGTTTTTTATTTGGTTCCTTTTAAGTTTAAATTAATTAAATATGTAAAATTTACCTTAGTTCCCAATATATAGATTTTAAATATTTCGCATACGTTATAAGGAAACGCGTAATACATAAATGAATATTCAATTTATGCCAACCTATCGGCTCATTCGTAATTAACGTATATATTATGTCACGTACTTCGTCTACCAATATATCATATCCTGTAAGGACAATAACATATTCTGTTTATATTGCATATTGCTCTATATACCTATTGAATATTTACATGACATACCTGCGTTCATGGCAAGAGTTCAGTTTTAATTACTGGTAATTACCTTTTCAAACTTCCTATTTTTAATAATGAAAATATGTTAGTAAAGGTTTATTACAATTCTGTAACGGTCAAATTATTTATTTATTGTAAATCACGCTAAAGATAAAAAGCATGGTGTATAGAAACAGATATTAAATTATTAATGACCTTCATTTCTACCACTGCCATTTGATAAACAAACAATTAAAGAAAAACACACATCAATACAGTCAAAAGTAACAGTCTTACATAGTACGAAGAACGAATTACTTAATAAAACATATATATCTATCAAGTTATACTAGTCGATTTAATGATTCTTGACCAAAAATTAATAAAACAAATGTATATAAAATGTATTTAATATTCTATTTGTGTACGAATTAGCCGTCGGCGTCCCCCTTTCTCCTGCAATAAAATATTCATACGAATGCATCACTCCGATGTGAAATAATAATCACATTCCCCCAAGTTGAGTGATGGCCCATCGCCCTTACTGCTTCAACCACCACTGCCTGTCATTCAAACTTTCAAACAAATAATAATGTATTATTGTGTAAGAAGAAATTTCTGTTAAATTATTTGGAATTACCTATCGTAAAAAAGAATAAAATTAACAAACATCTAAAAAGAATAAAGCAAATCGATATTAATTTAAAATAGTTCATAGCTTAGCACTTAAGTAATAGGGACTTATTATTTAATAAACAAAGTAACGCAATTCTAAAATCGAATAATGTATCAATTAATATCAGAAATAAAACATATAACTTTTAATCATGATAATGACAGTTAATACGCGGAAATCCATATATAGGCATAGTAAGTGTTTTTTTTTTTTATTAATGCCTACATATAACTTTTTCTATTACATTTCTTTCGATTTCATTAAATTATAACTAGATTAAACAATACTTATAATACATGCTATATAAAACAATAAATAATCTAGTAATGCTTAAATACTTTTATAACCTAACACCTTTGTTAAAATAACAATATCAACTACATAAGCAGTCCACCGTTAATTCCTGGGTTGGTAAAACACTGACAATTCTATTATATTCTATTTGAAATAGATATTAATAACTTTTGCAGAATTACCAATCAGATATGGCTTATTTACTCTATAACTGGAATAATCACTAAATAATACAGTCATAGTAAATTCATGTATTTCGTAATATTCACGGTTTGATTTGAATTGTGTGAAGTTATCACTATTAAATTAAAACACTTTGTAATTTCCTTCCGTCACATTTATTTTTATGTCAGATGTACATTTCGAGTACCATGTACTCATTATCAATGACTAATATTTCGTAATAATTAAATATTACAATTTAAAATAAGCGTTTTCGCATTTTCAAATAATAATTTTAAATTAAATTTTCATACGAAATGAAAGTCAAGATTGATTGATGCCGTAATAAATGTGCGAGATTAAATCGGGAATACAATAAATCACAGACTTCGGCTGCCGTATCTCTGTATCAAATTATTCCGCGAATACGTTGCTTCCTGAAAAATGAATGTCGAAAAATTCGGAGAAATTCGACTTCAAAGGGATATGCTTCAAATAAATATGAACATATTTTATACAGAATATCATTAATAATTTCAAAGTTGGATTTATTTTTGTTTTGCAGTAAATTAATGAATGTTTGTGCCTCCATTATAAAAAAACTACAGTGTACTGAACACCAGAAAAACTAGGATAAAAATGTTTATCCTATTTTTAATTAATAGGCAAAAAAAGATCGTACATGTGTTATAAAATTTAATTTAAAAATAACGTAGAATTGTTTTTTAAACAAGTGTTACTGCATATTTATCCTATGATAGATTTTCTATTAAGGGTGATATCTATTATTTATCCTTTGCATAAATTCGAAAAGTTGATTGGAGTTACTATCGATATCTGAAGTTTTAATAACAATACTTATAAATAATATACATAAAGAAATAATAATATGAAAACATTGAATTAATCAAATCAATTAACATATTGCAATAAAAAAAATAATAGTTATTGGAGAATTAACAAGATCAGATCTCGCTATCTCTTTAATATACTTGGGGAAAAATGCATCTGACGTACATTTTTTGTTAATAATATACTTCCAATTTAACCCGAAATATATCAACCTGTTTAATTTAAATGGAACATCCCGTATATTTATTTAAAAAATGCCCTGAATTTTAATCGAATTTATTCCTTACTTTATGTAAACAGTGTATACAGGGTACACAGGCTATTGTGCCAGAAAAATTTACTTATTTGAAAGGTCAATAAAAACAAAAGTACTTCAGTTATTGTTTTAATTCTTTTTTATTTGAGAATACAATATCCCAAGTTTTTTTTTCATACAGTTTTGAAAATTATATCGGCTAAATGGCGAGCCTCGTTGTGCATGCACTAATTAAGTCGATTTTTGAAGTTCATCTCCACTTTTCGCAGCATATCAATCGGTATGTTGGTAATGGCGTCACGAATGTTGTTCTTGAGGTGAGTTATGGTCCGTGGTCGATCGACATAAACCAGGGATTTCAAATAACCCCATAAATAAAAATCGCATGGAGCCAAATCTGGAGAGCGTGCCCGGCCATGGGAGATCACCTCTGAGAGAGATGAGGCGGTCGGGGAAAAGTCGCAACAAATCCATTGAGCCTCGTGTTGTGTGTGCTGTGGCTTCTTCTTGCTGAAACTACACGTCTCTAACGTTCATTTCTTCCTCGCCCTTTCGACATTTTCCGGAGTTCTGGTGGTCCGTTGATGTCCATTTCTTGGTTTAGCGACACTTCCACACTTCTGAAATGAGTGAACCCACGAGATAATCGAATTACGGCCAGCAACGAGTCTGTGAAGAGGAATTTCAAAGCAAGCGCGGAAGTCACGTTGCCACCAACAAGTGAACGACCGTTAGAAAAGAAGCTCTTGACGGCGAACTCCTGCTGCTCTCTAGACCAGAGCATGATACCAACTGACTAGAGGGGGAAACAAACTTGGGACTTCCCCCTCCAGATGTGCCATGCGTTGCGATGGCTGCTACTGTCCAAAAAGTCGAAAGATTTGGAGGTGGTTCAATTATGGTTTTGGGTGGTATTAGTATCTACAGTACAACCGACTTTGTTGTAATTCCAGGAAATCTTAATGCTAACCTCTATGTTGACATTGTGTTAGAAAAACATGTTGTCCCTATGTCATATGAAATAGGTCCAAATTTTTTGTTAATGCAAGATAACGCAAGACCACATTCAACTGGAAATTCAAACGATGGTGTGGCGGATTTGAATCCTACAGATGCTCTACAGACGTGTTGTTGTTGCCCGCATCCTCCTCAGACCATCCAGCAGCTACCGGCGACTCTTGAAGAATGGAACGCTATTCCATGAGAAAACCTTTGAAGACTTGCGAAGAATGCCAAGACAGTTTTATGCCGTTATTCGTTTTATGGGAGCACATACTTGTTATTAAGTTTACATTAACAATTAGTTTAAATTTGTTTTGCACTTTGGTTTTGATAGTTGTTGTTAATTATTATGGGTACTTTAAAAGTACGTGATGCTGACACTGCTATATGTGACAATTTAAATAATAAAATAGAGCGTCTTTCAGATGTCCTTAATTTTATTTGCATGTAATTTCCCGTTTTAATTTTATGGAGGCACAAATTAGTAACCCGCTAATTGTTTTGAGCAGTGTGCTTTGGGATATTTATTTGTAATTTAAATATTAAATGCTGTTCGATTATTGCTAAATATAGAAAAATAACATATAATATTTCGAAAATAATAGAAACACGAAATTTCTAATTAAACGACCTTTTTATATTCACCTAATAATAAAAGGATTTTCCTCCTACTTTTGAAATATAAAAGACAACTTTACAGAGACATTAAATCCTATGACGAGAGTTCACTAAGACAAAAATTTAATAAATTAAATAAAGAAATCAAAATGCTAATTTTAGAATTTAAAAAAAAACATAAATGGACAGAAAGTGTAACAAAATTAATGAAATGCAAGGGAAGACGCCTGGAGAGAAATAAAAAAAATGATAAAATACAAAAAATCAGACTACATAACCAACATCAAAGATCCAATCGACGGTACCATACTGACTGACGATTTAAAAATTGCTACAGCCTTTGCAGTACAGTTAGAATCTACATCGACAATAATGGCTACGGCGAAGACTTTTTTTAATTTAGTTAATGACTGGTACTCGTCATTTGACATGTCTCCATAACCTCCTCCAAACGACGATTCATTAGACGAGACAGATTATTACTCAATTTTATACTCTGGTAGAAACTCCTCTCCAGGTTATAATAAAATTCCCAAATCAATCTTTAAAAAACTTAATCATAAAATCCACACATTTATTCTAAAAATTTTCAACTTCTGTTATTCCCAATAATATTTCCATACAGAATGGAAAATTAGTATAATTATTTGCATCCCCAAACCTGAAAATGATCCCACACTTATTTGTAGCTTCGGTCCCATCACACTCCTTCCTGTAATTGGTAAGCTCTTTGAATCCCTCATCAAACAAAAACTCCTTCAAACCTCAATCAACTTCATTCTACCATACTTCCTCTTTCAATCCTTACGTCCAATTTGCAAACTAAACACTTTGAAGGAAAAAAGTCAGCTATACTTTTCTTAGACATTTAAAAAGCGCTTGACTCAGTTTGGCATATTGGACTCCTATACAAATGTCACCTGCTAAAAATTCCCCACCATTTAATAATCTTTATAAATAACTTCATTTCCAATAGATCCTATCAAGTTAGAGTTTAACAATCGCTTTCCCAATCTTTTCCAATTTTACAAGAAGTCCTCAAGGTTTTCCCTTATCCTCTCGTCTGCCACGACATTAGTTATCCTGATCCTGATCCTCTTCGCCGATGAGATCGTTGCTCAAAAATACCTTCAATCCTTTTTCGACTCCATCCAAGCATGGTGCTCCAAATGGCGAATCAAAATTAATCCTTTCAAATCCCAACTATTCATCCCTTATCATAAAATTACACCACAACCCCCTATGATCCTAATTAATAACACTATTATTTATCCCACCTACACCTGTAAATACCTTGGTATACTATTCGATACAAAACTAATGTATTATTAATAAAAACAAAATCAAAACAATGGCTCGGCATTTTAGATCATTAACCTATAAACAGCAAGGAATATGGATTAAAACAGCAACTCATATATATATATATATATGTATATATATATATATATATATATATATATATATATATATATATATATACTCCGACACCCTGCCAACCCACTCCATAACCCCTTGAATGACCTTTTGTACGAAACCGCCCAAATCCCACCCATTTCCCAACGTATATTTAGCCTAAGCATTAAATTTGCTAATAATCCCCACAACCAACCCCTGTTAACCAAATTCTGTATCCCTCATAATGCAAATATCCCTTCTAAATATCAAAATCCTCCCCTCACAATTCATCAATTCATTTGTGCGAATCATCAGGACAGTTAGCTAGCTAGCAAAGATACTTTTTTCTCTCACCTTAAATTCAATACAGGGCAGAAAGACCGCAGGTCTATAGCAAAGACGGACTAACACCATTTATTTGTTTTCATATTGATTGTTATTGTTACTATGTACGAGAGGCATTTGAAAAGCAAAAATAAAAACTACTAACGTATTTGGCGTAAACCTTTCTTATTTTTTGACATAGTCTCCTTTTAGGCTTATACACCTCGTTCAATGATGTTCTAGTTTGTTGATCCCTTCCGAATAATAGGATTTGTCCATGTCTGCAATCACCTTATTTGTAGATAGATACTTTTTTCTCTCACCTTAAATTCAATACAGGGCAGAAAGACCGCAGGTCTATAGCAAAGACGGACTAACACCATTTATTTGTTTTCATATTGATTGTTATTGTTACTATGTACGAGAGGCATTTGAAAAGCAAAAATAAAAACTACTAACGTATTTGGCGTAAACCTTTCTTATTTTTTGACATAGTCTCCTTTTAGGCTTATACACCTCGTTCAATGATGTTCTAGTTTGTTGATCCCTTCCGAATAATAGGATTTGTCCATGTCTGCAATCACCTTTTATAAAGTAATGTTTAATCACCACACGAAATTCTTTTTAGTCCATTTCTTGAAAATCACTCGACTTCCTTGATTCATACGAATGCCAAACATAAAGAAATATTTCATTCAAGAGATGCTGCTAACTAAACAAGACCTCGATACGCGTCGGTGGTGCCATCTCTCGGACTTTCCACGGACTTTTCAAATTACCCTCGTATTACTTTGCCCAAATAAAGATTATTGTACATATATAAATGCATTTTCTAGGTCAATTAAAGATAAAACAGAGATGAGAACTGTTTAGTTAGTAGTAATAAAAATGAAAGATATATAAATTATTTAATGATATTTATGTGAAATGTTAAATATTTCTTTAAAATATTTGTATTATTAAATGATTTGATTAAACACTTAAAACTATCCACTGTGTTATTATTTTGTAATAAGTTTTCAATAGATAAAAAATGTGTTAGTATTTCCCTTAGACCAGGTATACATACTAAAATTAAAATAAAACTAATTACCTTTTTTGACGTTAATTATTTCGCACATTTGTGTTAAATATAACCATTTAACCATGAATTATTCTTATCATACAATTAGGTTTTAGATGCCGTGATTGAAGACATTTATACCGGATCTTCTATTCATAAGTTATGGATTCACTTATATCCGGTCTAGAACATAACATGCGTTTACACAGTTAACTGATGATTGTTTGATATATTACGTTTTGTTCATAAATAAATTCATAAATGGCAGGGGTGGAACACGCAAGTTCTCACTTTTGTTTCGTGACAAACTTTCATTTTATGTTCAAAGATATCAGATTTTAACACGTGCCTATCAATGTAATCGCGTTTTATCGTTACTTTATTATATCTGATTCAAAATAATTACAAGAATACTGGCATATGTACCAGATTACAGTTTTATTTTTAAATGCATACATTTGTACCGAAAATAAAAATAAGTGAATTGCAAAAATGAACTTTTTTTTCAAATTTTATTTTGGGTTTAATAAATGAATTCTCTATAATACAATATAATATGGATATATTGATATGACTCTAGAAGAAATATCTTTCAGTGCAAAACATTATTGTTATTTTGTTTCATTTACGTTTATTAAAATCTATTAATTATGATTAATTATAAATAAAAAAATTAAGCACCCAATTAAATATTAAATTTATATTTTAAATTATTTATTATAATTAAAGATGATCCACTCCTTGTTACATATTACATATGTGTTATTTGATTATCAACTATTTGAACCATTAAGTTATATTTAATTAAATACTATCCATACTATGGAGAGATACAATGAATATATATTATGTATAATTATTATTTGTAGCGTTTCAATTATTTTTATATTGTATATAGCCTGATATAACGAATTAAGTAAAATAATAGTATTTATCTATAGGTGATAACTTTAATATCTTCGGAAAACAAATTCGTATGCTAGTTATAGTAAACTCATAAATTAAATTAATATTGATATAGCCTCGGTCACGGATTTGAGATTTGAAATTGATTCGGCATCAGACCGTCCATAAATCACAAACGCCGTGTCACAGGAAATGTAACACATGGCCAATAGAGAGAATAATATTCTTCGATAAATCATAATGACCATTTATAATAGCACCGTTGGACATTAATTGAAAGTTCCTTCTAGTTTGACGAAGAGATCTAGTATTTGCATATTTGGATGTTACTCGATACGATGAATTCTAAAAAGGGTACGTTTGATTAATTGGAAGTCCAGCGTTGATCAATTTGTCAAACGTAAAATATTACATATGCACCCCCTTAATTCGAAACAGTGATCAAAATTAAATGGAACGAGGGTGAGTCGGTAATGTGATGTAGGGTTTAATTTTTGTTTTCTGCGAGCGCATATAAACTCCCCAGTAATGAATCTATCAAACGTTAAAGAGATAACGCGGAAATTTATTGGTGGTCCAGTCGCGTCGATAAACTAGTGTTCGAAAAGTCTGGGGAATACGGAAAATAGGGAGAAGGGTTTGCACACTTTGACGTACATAGTTATGGAAATGGGCAAACATGGGTTGGGGCGTACACATCACTAGATTTCCCGATGGCGCCTCTACCAATTGAGTTATAAATAAAAAAATCCACTTAAAACCTTCAATTTATTATCTGTACTAAATTTATGCCGCTGTGGACAATTACAGTTATGAATGGAAATAACGTTTTATTTACTTATCTTACGCTTTCGCTATTAAATGTTTTTAAAATTCATTAGATTAAAGTATATTTAATTTAGTACATATTTAGAAATTTTAATTAACTTATAGAATATATTAATATATATTTATAATTAATAATAGTTTGATTTGATTTTAGTTGAATAATTTAATGAAATATATGGCTCCATGTGTTATAAAATATTAAAATAATCTCTTATGATTTATCTCCTCAATTGTTTGATGACAACGTGAAACTTATAACTATATACTTCTAATGGAGGTATAAATGTGCCTTTAAATTAAATACGAACGTGATTATTATCAATTAAAATCGGACGCAGAGACCGGAATTCATTTAATATGCGACCATTCCGAATAAATTATGTACAGATTCAATTTGGAATATGTCGTTGAGATTTAAGATGTAAAAATCGTGAGAATATTTAATTTTTATTCGTTGGTTGAAGGCTTAGGGCTTAGCTTTCCATTAGTGACTCAAATAGATGCAAAGTAGTGTATTACAAATGAAGACTCGGGATTTATCTTTATATTTCCGTGACGTGAATAAATAGTACAAATGCAGGAAGAGCCAGGGAACGTATTATACGTCCCGAGTATTTTTCCACGTTTTATACGTGATGAAGAATCAATCAAACGGATAATTTGTCCACTTTTTTCAAGCTCTCCGAGTTCCTATTACGCAAACTTATGTGTTAAGGCTGGGCTTTATTGAATAACGGTCGTTCTAGCCGAGTTAATGGCATTTTGTCCCGTTTCGTAGGTTTTTGTGTTGTAACCTAAATCTTTCTGAAATTGCGGTGGTATCTTTCTCTCTTAGTGTGTAATATAAATCTTGAGTTCATTTTTCATTTAGAAGTGATGTTCGTTATTACTTCATAAAGAAAATATTTTTATACCGGATAATAACGTATTTTGTTACGCAAGAGTAATGTACTTTTAATTTTACTTGCAATATTATGTGTTATACACTACATTATTAAATTCAAAATGATCCGTCATTTCATTTTCCTTAATTAATTTATTATTATTATTATTATTATTATTATTACTATTTCGAAATCTAAACTTTAACAGAAACATACGATTTACATATTCCTTAAAATTTTAATGGATATTAAAATAAGTAATTATATAGTTTCTTTTCTTTCTAAAAGTAAAGGAAAAATATTATTATAGCCATCAACAATCTTCACTTTTATTTTCAATTGTCAGATATACATTTCGAGTACCATGTACTCATTGTCAATGACTAATTAGTCTAATGACTAATTAGTCATGACTAGACTAATTAGTCATTGATAATGAGTACATGGTACTTGAAATGTACATCTGACAATTGAAAATAAAAGTGAAGTAAAGAAACAAAGTGTTTAATTCTACATCAATAATCTTTTAAAAATTACATCCGATTTTAATAATTTTTAGGATAAAATAGTGATGGGGCTTTTATAGTACTTTTCCTATGCAGATTATGTTATTGACTCTTTCTAGTTATTATAATATATTTAAACTAACTCTTATAATACATCAACGATATATTAAAAAAAAAATCACGTTTAGAAGAAAAGATAGATTGTTTTAAATAAATTTTGCGATGAAAATAATATGATGGCCACATTATTTTTAATCAAGTGCTTGCAGGTAATATCTTCTATTCATTTTTTATTTTCTGAATGGGTTTTTCATCAAAATTATACAAAAACATTGTGGATTAACATTCTAGGGACTAAAGAAATATAAGAAACGGGGCCCGATTCGTATATAATATTATAAAGTTCATTTGTAGCCCTCTAGGTTTTTTTCTTTAAAACTAACTGCGATTTCTAATGAAGTTTAAAAAACAATCCTTTATTAAGTCGTCCATGACCTGTAATTCATCGTAATTATGTATTTACTGTAAAGGTGGAAACAATTTATTAAATATTATTGAAACAAGTTAATTTTAAATAATAATAATTTTAATGGCTTAAAGAATTGTTACAGATACAGTTTTATAATGGCTACATCACTATTATTATCAGTAATTTATAGTCTTGTATTTTTGCACAAGAACAGGATTTCTGACAAAAGTAATTTGAAATCATGTCAAATAGATAATTATCTAAACTGTCAGTTATTAGAAACTACGGCATAGCGACAGTTCTAGAACATCCTAGAGATGTAAAGATTGAGGGCTGCTTCGTTAGTATAACATATATGGTAAATTACTATATTACAACATATTCGTTCCCATTGCTGCGGAAACGTGGATCTTTTTAATAATATCTAGTGCTTCTTGAAGGACACTCGAGTAGCAATTTTAACACAAAATTTACGATTTTGCATCATTAGATCTTCCAGTTTTTTGGTATTGTGTACCTTCATAAAGCTAGTGGGTAACATGTAACAAGTTTTGACTGCAGAATCGTAATCAATTTTGTACATCAAATGGTAAACCCTAAAGTGTTTGCGCACTCAAATGTAAATACCCTTGGATTTACGCTAGTTACGGTTAAGCTTACCATATCTATCATACTGATACCTCATGAATTTCTACACCTTCTTTATTCTTTTCGGTCGATTCACTTGTCGAATATTTAACCCTGCAACTGCGCATACATAAGAACATGTCTGTTTATTTCAAAATTCAATTCTCAATTTGCTTTAAATTAGTATCTATCCCGCTTTTTTATAGTTCGATAGTTAGTGAGGGTAGTCTTACTTACATTTTTTTTTATCCTCACGAGGTGGTGTCGCTTAGCGTCCCTGCACTGCGGTCTCCGTGGTCCTTTTGTGCGCCTCTGGCTGTTTTACTCCTTTTGAACTCCTGTATCTTCTAAGAAGTCCAGGAGTTTCTGCCAGGGGATATTCTTTAGCTGTTCTGCAGGAAGCATGGGCTTCCCGAGTTTCGACTTGCGTTCTTGTTTGTATGCTTCGCAAGTGCACAGTAGGTGTTCGGGAGTTTCCTCTTCTTCCAGACACCCACGGCATAGGGGGCTTTTCTCAATGCCCATCCTATGTTTGTGCTTGTTCAGGTCACAGTGTCCAGTGACTAGTCCTGTGATTTTTCTTAGTTTCAGTCTGCTCAGTCTAGACAGCTTCAACATGCTGTCAGGTACCGGACCATCTAGTAAGAGTCTTGTATGCCTCATTCCATTTTGGTTTTGCCATGCCTTTTTGTGCTCCTCTGCTAACTTGCGTCGGATTATTTCCTTTCCGGTTTCATGGGGTATACCGAAAGCGGGTTCAGGTCCTATGAATTCACCTGTTGCTCCTTGTTTAGCCAGCAAGTCGGCCCCCAAGTGTCCAATAATTTTTTGGTCCTTGGGTACCCATACTAGCTGTGTTTCTCTTGTTGTCGCCAGTGCGTCCAGTCTGTTTATGCAAGTCATGACCAGCCTGGACTGCACTATCGGTGAGGCTAGCGCTTTTATGGCTGCCTGTCATAATGGTAATTGGTCCTTTTTAAGTCCCGATTCCAGTCATGTGTGATGAGCACACCAGTCAATGGCGGCTATTTCGGCCTGGAAGATAGAGGCATGCTTCCCCAGAGCAATCGCGAATTGTTTGCTCCGGTTGCAGCCTCCATAGATACCAGCCCCGGTTCCTTTAGTATTTTTGGCCCCGTCTGTGTACCAGATGGTTCCTTTACTCGTTCCCGGGTATGTTCCATCTGTCCATTCACTCCGCTGTGGTATGATCGTTTTAAATCTGCGGGATGGGTGTACGATTTTGGTGAAATCGGACCTCATTGTTAGTGTCTCTTCTTCTTGTAGTACTTTAAATGTTGCCGGTCTTGAAGGCCCCATATTTAAAGTATGTCCATTTATGTGCATCCTATAGGCTGCCTGTCTAGCTTCCATCATTACAAATAAATGTAGTGGTGGTAGCGATAATATGTGTTCCATGGCTGCCGTGGGCATTGTCCTCATTGCCCCAGTGATTAGCAGACACGCCTGTCTTTGCACTCTTTCGAGTTTTACTGCTGCACTTTTGGTTTGGGTCTTTTCTCCCCAAACGAGCGCCGCGTATGTCACTATAGGTCTTATGACCACAGTGTATAGCTATTTGGTCATACTGGGTCTCAGTCCCCATGTGCGTCCTACCATTTTTCGGGTCGCAAAAAGTCCTCTCATGGCCTTTTTGCTGATGCTCTCTAGGTGGAAGTTGAAGTTCAATCTGGTATCAAGTATGACCCCTAAATATTTTACTTCATTTTTGATTGGAACTTCCATTTCATACATACGTAGTGATTTAATGTTATTGGTTTTTCGTCGCCTAGTAAAAGGGACGATCGCTGTTTTGACCGGGTTTACAGTTAACCCTTCGTTCCTGCACCATCTTTCTACGGTATTTAGTGCCTTCTGCATCAAGTTTGATACAGTGGTCCCAAACTTCCCGCTTACTAGAATGGTCAGATCATCTGCATACCCCAGTGCATATATGCCCTGGCTTTCGAGTAGCAGCAGAAGGTCGTCCATGACGAGGCACCATAGGAGCGGCGAGAGAACACCTCCCTGCGGGCACCCGCCAGCGACTAACGCTTCTGCTGTTTTTCCATATAGGGTAGTCGTCACAGTCCGACTTCTGAGCATCTTGTTTACCCATTGTCGGACTTGCGGGTTAATTCCTCTTTTCTCCATTGCTGTTGCTATGGAGTTGACGGTTGTGTTGTCAAACGCTCCTTCAATATCCAGAAAGGCCCCTAACGCAACGTCTTTTCATTGTGGGGTCCTTTCGCATCTGCTCACTAGCTGGTGGATTGCTAGCTCGCATGACTTTCCCGCTTGGTAGGTATATTGTTGACGGTGTAGTGGCGAGTCCTTTAAAACTCCTTCCCGTATGTGCCTGTCTACTAGTTTTTCTAGTAGTATACTTCGATTATATTTTGTACGTAAAGTAAGACTGTGTAAAGTAATAAATTACACCTATGTTCTACCCATAGCTCAAAATCAATATTGAAACAATCATCCTACTATACTAATCGAGACCACCGCTATCAGTTTTGAGTTCAACAGCTTTATTTACGATCTATGCTAATAGCTAACATTTTGAAGAAATAGAAGATATGATTAATGCCATTTAGGTATATAATGGCATATTTTATGCTTCTTTTCTAGACTAAAAAACCTAGCATTAAAAAACTATTTAGCCTAACAATTTAAAAAACCTTTAAAGTTAAGTCATTTAGTTGCTCCCTAATATTTAATTTAAGGAATAACCAACTGTACATCCGACAGTTGGTGCAATTGGTAGTATGATATACCACCATGGTAACAAAAAACAGATATTACTTCACTATCCCACTTTTCTGCCTAAATATAAAACGCACACTAACAAACATTGATTACGTAAAATCATAGTTATGAACTCCATATTGAAATATTCTTTTCAACCATTGGTAATGAGTACTAATTGTACAGGAAGAGTTTTTATTAATCAAATCTTCACATAACTTTAGGATGAATTTGTTTGGTAAAGTTTTTCGAAACAAGTTAACGAAATCAATGTCTCTAAACTTGAATATATACATATTTAATGGTAATAATTTTGAAATGTACTACAACAAAATCGCATAAGTACTGATTAGAATCGATTTCCTTAATTATAACTTAAATATACATTTTAAATGAAGGGAAAATACGAGTGTTTCCCGTAAATTAAGGTCTCCAACTGTTTTTCTCATAGTAAACATCATTTTATTGCAAAAAAGTACACATTCTGAAAGCTTGGTTTTTTAGCTATTTTTCTACGTAGTGCTCGTTACGATCAATCACTTTTGGAGTCGCTCCGGGAGCTTTTTCATACCCACGTCGTACCACTCTCCCGCCGACTCGCGCAAGAAGATATCGACAGCTGCTTTCAGCTCTTCGTCGCTTGAGAATTTCGTGCCCCCCAAGTGTTGTTTCAAGTTGGGGAACAAATGGTAGTCACTGGGAGCCAAATCAGTATGGAGGATGGTTAAGGATTTCCCACTCGACTTGCCGATGAGATGAGCATCCGCGGCACCCACCTCGCACACACCTTGCGGTACTTCAAAATATCCATCCAAATCTTGTCCACGGTAGTCTTAGAGACGTGCCCTATCAGTTCGGCAATATCTCGCACAGTCACACACCGATCCTCAAGCAGAAGTTTCTCAACTTTCTTCATTGTCTCATCCGAAACTGATGGATGCCCGCGGCCGGCCTCGTCGTGTACGTTTGTATGACCTCCTGCACAACTTCCGCACATTTTTTACGTCCATACATTTTCTCCATACACGTCGGGTCAATTGGCGATGGATTTCAATAGAGGGTGACCCCTTGAACCACAAAAATCTAATCACTGAACTCAATTCACACTTGGCGGGAGCGTCGATTTTCCTTTCCATCGTCAACGGATGCTAAGCCAAGATTGAGTGTCGCAGCGAGGTGGGAACCGGCCAGAATAGTGAAGGGGGAAGCATGGAACACGGTGCTGTTGTCAGATTTAAGCTAGCTCCCTCCGTCGCAACTTTAGCTCGTTGGAGACCTTAATTTACGGACAACCTTCGTATATTGACCAGATAATTATGCTGTGGTCCGGTAATTAAGCTTTCAGAAACCGAAAACGTTCACGAGCTAGATAGATAGACATCAAACGTATCAAAGCAAATTGGATACAAGAGACATAGGAGCGTAAACTACGAAAAGAGTTATAATAAGTGGTGGTGGACGGCAATGGATATTTCAAAGGACGATTATTTCGCTATTTTCATTTTTAATATATGTAAATTATATATCTCTCTATGTTTTCATTTTTAATATATGTAAATTATGTATCTCTATATCTAGATTTCCTCTATAATACTATGCAGCGGCGGTTTTAATAAATTTCTATGAGTTTCAAATGTCCAATAGTTTTTAATTCTATAATTCTTGAATTCTGAAACCATATAGGTTGTAGTATAAATTTAAAAACTGCGATTAGGTTAATTACAGTATAATTCTAAATAATAGTAAGTAATTTTCCTATCATCATTGCATAATCGATGGACATTGGAGGAATGTTGTTGGGGTCGCTCACCTCGTAAATCGGCCCTTCAGCCCCTATTCCAAAGGCATATTAAATTATTGTATGCATAGCGAGAACGGGAAACGCGGAGCAGGTCGAATTAAAATTTAATCATACCGACAATTTGTTATTTCCAGGTTAATGTCGTTAGCAAACGATTGACGGATTCCATTTTCAATTTGGTCCAGTAACGAAGTTATCAATTATTTTTAGATTTAAGTAAAACCTTTTAAAATACTAAAATGATATTTATAAATTAGGTATATTCTTAATGAAACCCGATTTTCAAACAGGGTTAAACACTTGGTGTGTTCCATTTATATATTTTCATAATTTTAGTTATGAATATGAAAGATCGAAACACGTGTCAGGGAATTTAAATTTTAAGTATGAAACATAAAACTCTATTTTAATATTTCCACTGAATTGAAAATGAAAAATTCACTATGTTTTAACCACAAATAATTATTATATAAATCTAAACAACACTGCACGATTCGAATTTCGACGTTTTATCGTCATTATCAAATGAATTATAAATTAATGAAAGTTTGATTTTATACTAACTATTTTGGGGTGAGGAAATATAATTGCCGGTTGTCATATTAAATGTCAAATAACTAATTCAATATAAAGATATGAAATGTGTATAAAATTATTTATAATAAAAAAAACTGTTAGTCGAAACTATAGCCACGTGCAATTTTATATAAAAAGATAAAACAAAGTCATCGTGTCTCCTTTATTATATTAAAAATGTACCACAAAGTAATCGCCTCTACAAATAATATTTATTTTTATATTAATCCTACATTTTATATTAATCCTACAACAAGCCCCTAACAAGTTCGATGGGTGGGTCTAACAAATAACCAAATTACTCAAGATAAATTATTTGATATAAATTCGAAAAAGTAATTAACATTAAATAAAACTAATTGATTTTAAATTGCTCGCCAACACAAAATAAGAAAAATACTCGTAGGGAGCTCTGTCCCATCGAGCAAATTGATTTTCTACGCCCTTCTATTTTTCAAGTGGACACCACATTCTTCTTGCTAAACCGGAATATCTCTCTCACCCTCTCTCTCTCGGTGTAAATTTTAATTAAATCGTATTATCCCTCTTCCGAATGATCCAATGTACATAGCCAACGCGAACGTTTCGGTGGCTGCTAATGAGATTTAAACTTCTACCTAGCTGACTCAGTAATAGTAATAAGAATATTGTATGATATAGTTCGGAATAAGCTGTCGGCATAGGTAAATTATTATATGTAATCATATATATTTAAATATTTACTAACGTCGTTGTGTATTTATTTCCTGTGAAAACTGGCAATACAGGTAAATTGTAAATTACAAACATGTGTAATGTTCCATGATGCAAAGACCGTATTATTTTGTAGTTTACATTTCGTAAACTGGCTACCCAAAGTTTAATCTATATTAAAATGGGAACAGCAGAGTTAAGTATACAACAAATTAAACTCCACCATCCGTACTAATCCTCAGATAACTAGATACGAGCAGTTGATGTTTTTTTCTCTCAGCTGTAGCATGATATTATTCCCGTTGTTTTTTGCAATGCTATGCTGAGTATAATAATAAAGATGTATAGAGGAGATATCTTTAGTTGAGCGGAAATATGCAGTTTCCCACAATAAAATGGATAGGGGAAGCGAGGAATGGGTTTTTCTCATTTTAGTATACCAACGGCCACCTTTACTAGTTTTTACATAGCACAACGTTACACAGGAAACGGATATATAGATAATTATAATCTCTAGACCGCCACTCAATCACAACATTTGACATATAATATTATTTTATTTATAAATATAAATCTGTAACGGTATATGTGAATAGGTATAAATCATTCGACTGCCCTAATTTCAGTTACACATTTATAAAATTTTAAAACAAATTATAACAACATAATTATGTCTTCTTTAAATATTAGTGCTATAAAATGTCAAGCCGCCGCAGAGTAGTGTATTTTCTCTCAAATTTCTTTATCTGGCGAGTTATCTTAAAATCTTAAAATTTTACCATAAATTCCATATATTAATTAAAGCGTTACACTAATTTTTCCTAGTTCCCTAACAACTATATTTGTTTTATTTATAGAATTTGGCGTTGTTTCCACATCCAATTTGAGCTGTTCTCTCTTTATAATATGTTATCATACTCTGACTAATAATTTAATGCATATCAACGTGTAAAATATGTATCATGAAGAAACACAGGCCTTTGTATTCATGTCAGATCTAGTTAAGAGATTCACTAGGAACCTTAAATTGCATTAGATTATGAAGTTTTGCAGATGACACGTGGCACTGTATTCAGAATGTCGACAATGGTGTCATTTAATGCAGTCAATGGTTTATGTAATGGGCAATATCTATGGAATATGAGTCGTTATTAACATATTTAGTGGAGATAGATATAGTATATAGATCACATGAGAGTGGCGAGCTAAAAGTGTGTGCGTGTCATGAGCGATGGCCCAGTTATAAATCCCGAATCGTTTAATTCATGTCGCCAGAGGGCGGATAGAGAGATCCCCGTTAATCCGAGACCCTCTGATTCTCAATAGATTTATTGGCCTCTTAATCAAAGTTCTGGATGGAAGCAAGGTGCTCCTATCCGAACCATTCTACCACTTTAAATTGGAACACAAAACCCAAAAGTAGGCAGCAGTAGGCAACGATATAATGGATTTATTACCATATATAGCAAGCAGGGATTCTTTGTTATTTATACACAGCGCCCGGTCATATTAAAAGTAATAATTTTTGTCAATTACACACATATAACTGCAAACAAAAACTAATTATATTCAATATAATATAGTATTTGTTTAATAAACGCATTTTATTCAAGCTAATAAATGAAGACCTAAATAATTTAATTTTGAAACTTTGGGGTATCACTACAATAAAAAAATAAAGAAGTCTTATTGATTTGTTGAGGCTGATACATGATGAAACTCCATAACAAACATTTTGCAGTGTTCAACAATAAATGTTAAACCCTACCAACTGTGTTGTGTTGTTTTATTTCAATTATATCTTATATATATACAACATCTTTATTAACAGACAAACTTACAATAACAATAAATATAATACATGTATGATGGATGATGTTAGTGGATTAGTCCGTCAAATGGCTATCGACCAGCGGTCTTTCAGCCCGGATTTGTCTGTCTTTATATGTCTCGTCAGTCTGTCTCTGATGGTGGTGATGATGATGGATGATGTGATTCGATGAATTCGTATGTTGTGAATGAAGGGGTTATATATTTAGGGATTAGGTCAGGATTTCTGCGCAAGCAGTAAAGGGAAAGGATGTGTTGGTTGAAGGAGTTTTTGGAAAATTTTTCGCTAATGTATAGAAGGCGTTCATTGATGGGAATAACAGAGGTAGTGTCATATAGGAGTTGGTTAGAAGGATTATGTAAAGGATTGCTGGGATGGCGGATTTTGGTTAAAGCTCTTAGGGAGGATCGCTCGCTAACTTGGATATTATGGATAGTGGGATTGCAGGAGTTTAGGAAAAGAACATTACCATAGTCAAGTAAAGGGCGGCAAATCATTTTATAAATTTTAACGGCTGTTTTTATGGATATTCCGTTGTTTCTGTAGGTTAGGTTCCTAAATAGTTTGGCCCTTGTAATAATTTTAGCCTTATTTGAAGCTGTGTGACTTTTAAAGTTTACTTTTTGATCTATGGTAATGCCTAGGTATTTTATGGACGTAGAAGGGGAAACAATTGTCTGGGAGATATGGATATTATGAGTAGGATTGTGATAGGGAATTAGAAGCTGGGATTTGTGGGGATTGATTTTAATTCGCCATTTTGCAAACCAGTGCTCCAGGGTGTCAATAAGCTGCTGAAGGGATTGCAAAGCTTTAGGTACGGAGGGTGCATGGGAAATGAGGGCTGTGTCATCTGCAAATTGGAGGAGGTATTTTGAGGGATTAAAGTGAAGGGGGTCAGGGTTGTAGATGTCGAAGCAGAAGATGTTGTAAAGTAGTGGAGATAGAGGGAATCCTTGAGGTAGACCTTGAACAGGTGTAAAAGGAGGGGAGTAGGAGTTGTTGATTTTGACTTTGAGGGATCTGTTTGAAAGGAATTGCTTAATGATAAAAATTATGTGGGAAGGAATTTTGAGGAGGTAACATTATACAACAGACCTTGATGCCAGACAGAATCGAAGGCTTTTTGCACATCCAGTAATAGGATGGCTGATGATTTTCCTTCAAGGTGTGTTGTTTGGATGTTTGAGGTAAGGATGGTAAGAGGGAGGGTAGTGGAACGTTTTGGAAGGAAGCCAAATTGGTAATTCGGGATGCGGCCTTGGACGTGGGATAGTATTTTGTTTTTAAGGAGTGATTCATAGAGTTTACCTAGGACGGGAAGTAACGTAATGGGACGGTAGCTGGATATTAGGGATGGAGGATGGTCACGTTTTGGGATACAGATGATAATACCAAGTTTCCATTCGGAAGGAAAATATTGGTGTTGGTAGATGAAATTAAGGATATTAAGGATATGAACGTGTAAATGGTGTGGTAAGGATTTTACTATAGTTCTATGTACTAGGTCGTGTCCAGTCGCTGTATTTTTGCCCTTCTTTAATGTGTTAAAATAGTCATCTTCTGTAAAAATGTCCGTCGGTTTTGAACTGTCATTAAATCTAAAGAAATCGTTATACCAGTCGTTTACGAGCTGGAGCGTTGCTTGGTCAAAATTAGGGTCTTGTGTCTTTGAATAAATAGAGTTGAAATGGTCTGCAAATTTACGTGTGATAATGTCTAGGTCTGTTGTAGTCTCGTCAGTAGTGGGGTCGTACAGTTCTTGTAGTTTGTCTGTCTTTATGTATTTGCTAAGTTTCCTAATTTCTGTCCAAAACTTTTTACCTCTTGAGTCATTGATTTTTCTACAGCTATTAATCCAAGTATCCGTCTTATATTCCGTAATTAGTTTTTTAATGTCTTTGTTCAGTTTGTTGAATTTTTGTCGAAGTTCAGGAGTGTCCGTTAGTTGAATGTCTCTGTAAATTATATCTTATTATTTGAGCCAATTAATTATATAGAAATGCAATACATATCTTGTCTTATTTCTAATAAGAAGAAAATGGAAATTTTACTGAAGTCACTAATTATCAGGCAATGGACATAATACTTTCAGTAATAATTTTATACTAAAATAATTTATTTTTTACATACGGCGCTTTTTGTAAAATATAATATTGTAGATTTCGCATTACTGAACTGTTTCTAATGGCCTGACCAGAATGATTTTTAAATCATACAAATTATTACTATCGTTTTGTATTACGATATCCTGAGCAGTATTATCGGTTATTATTAAAATCATCCATAAGGTTTCTTGTTTTGGCATGACCAATGTTTACATTTAGGTAGAGACTAGTTTTATGGCAAAGTCAATTGCAAGTAGATCCATTTCATTCCTTAATAGAATTTCTACGTTAGAGTAGGAAAATGAAAAGTAGACTTATGTATCCGATCTTATAAATCTTCATTAGAATAGTAATAATGTCGAAATTGATATCAAATAAAATTTATTGAACAATAAGAATTATTTGATTTATTTTTTAATACAAAGTAATATTTTCCAATACTACATTCTTCTCAATACATTTGCAGTAAGTTTTTTTTTAATTAAAACAATCATTAATGTCATGTGAATTTCTCCGTCGCTTATGACTGGAGAGGGTTAGTAGCACTTTCAGTCTATCAGGCTTGCATCTGTTTTTTACTCTTCTTTTTTTTAAATATATAACATAGGTATAAAAGTTTGCTTTTAAAACAATTACTTTTATTAAGTTTGAAGATATCGTTCTGTAGACATAGAAAATGTTGACTTTAGTGTAATCCTGACGATACATAGATCATGCGTTGGCAATAGGACATTTGTCATTAATGATTTGTTTTTAGATGTTAATAGCTAATTAATTTTAATTGATAACACCTTTATTAGATTATTTTTAATGTACGTCCTTGTATGTTCTATCTGAAGGGATGCTTGGAGAAATTATTAGTTTTCAAAAATATTTTTTGTTGACTACAATGTTATTTTAATTTATTCCTTAACATATTTAGAACATTAATTTTGCGTTGCTTAATCTAAGTAGGAAAGACTTAAGCAATTTTTAATAAAGCTACATTGTAGTTTTGTATGAATTTGTCATTTAAAAGATATACTTTATATTTTTTATTAAATATAATGTAAGGTCTTATTAACATAATGCGATACAAATACATATATATTTATATGCATTTTACCTTTTTAAACTAGTCAAAAAAGTTTGGAAAACAATACATTCTATACATTAAATGCAAAAAAGATGCAGCATCATTTTGGCAGTCGAAATACCTGGTCTAATTTCTTGAGGCTGCTTAACTACTACTAAGGTTCGCAAATAAATGTAAAAATTACATACTCGTACTTTTGACACTGACATCTTTTAAACAAAATTATAGCCAACTACTACCAGATATCGGTGCTACTGCTACTTAAACCACAAAACCTTCGACCAACAATATAGATATTATAAGCGGAAACATCTACTGCGTGACAAGGAAATAATTACTTGCAATGGAAAAATTGGCGGAATAATTTTATACCACCTAAATAGATCAAAATAAATCAAGCATACTGCTTTAAAATAACTTCTACAGTCCAAAAACCTAAAGGTACCAGTTTTCAAATAACAAAAAGATTTAAGCGTTTTAATTTCACACTAAATGCCCCAACACCATGTTAGGGCATTTACAGCTATTGAAACCCAGATGCTTTATTTCAGAACCATGACCAGAACAAAAAAGACATCGAAAATCGAGATTTGGAGAAATCAAGTAATTCTAAGCTTAACCTATTTATAGAATGGGAGAAAGTAAAATACAAACCTACAAATATATACTAGCTCTATAAATAAAAGAGCACTAAGAATTCGTCGCTAAACTTTTATGAAAATTTCAGATAATACGTAAATAATTCACACTAAGATATGATTAAAATTTCAACAAAAAATCATGGTAACTTTTTCTTTAATTTCAATAATTAAGTTGCACCTCCACGATTTCTGGAGGACTCAGCAGCCCGCCTAGGCATACTATTATAGAAATCAAATTATCAATGTCAGCCTGCGGGATTGAATCTCAAGCTTCTTGAATTCGCATCCTAATATCAGTTAAAGTGAGTGGGGGTGCCTGAAGATGGCCAGTCTTCTGTGTGTCCCACACGTGTTCAATAGGTGATAGGTCTGAAGAACTGTGTTAATGTAGCGATTTGCGTTTAATGTTCCTGGAATGAACACAAGAGGAGACTAACTTCCATAACCGATCGCCCCCATACCATCACTCCGCGTGTAAGAGCTGTATGGCTTTCCACAGCAAACTGTAAATTTCCTCGTTCTCCTTGGCGACGTCTAACCATTTTACGACCATCGTGGGCAAACAAACAAAATCTCGATTCATTGCTTAAGATAGCCCCCATTGACCGACCCAATGTAGTTTCTCATTGCACCATTCCAGACGGCACCTCTTGTGGCGAGGAGTTAAGGGCAAACAAAGAAAAGGACGGTACGATTTCAGACCAAATGACCGAATTCTCCGGTAAACTGATCGAACGGAGATTCCTTGGTTAGTTGAACCTCACCAGATATCTCTAATTTCACTACACAAAATGAGAAACAAATTAAGTTCAAACGTGATTTAACCTTAATGCAAAGAAATGAATTAAAATTACTACACGAGGAAATAAAATAATGTCAGTCTAAAGGGGAAAACAATATAAGAATTAAATATGTCAATGACAATCCGACCATAGTTTCCTTTGGGATCAATAAAAGACATGAAACATTGATAGTGGGAGGCATACCACTATCAATAGCACATCGGAAAACTAACGACATCTCAACTTAATACTCTTACATGTTATTACCAGAACGTAAGAGGACTCAATACTAAAGCAGCAGAATTCTTTAACAATGTCGAATCTAATAATTTTGATATAATTGCCTTATCGGAGACCTGGCTAAAGGATCATGTTAACAGTAATAAATTTTTTAGTAATAACTATATTGTTTCACGTGATGATAGACAATTACGCCGAGGAGGTGATACATTAATTGCAACTAAAGCAGATTTAATTGTTCAAATTTCTGGAATATTTAGAGAACTTAATTACAAGTGAGAATGTTCTTGTGTGTGGCGATTTTAATATCCCTGACTTTATCAAGATAGATGATCATCGCTTTCACACAAATAAACTTGAATATACTCCTAATTTTATGAACTTTTGCGGAATTCTCCAACAAAACCATATATTAAATAACATAGGAAGACTTTTAGATCTAGTTTTTGTAACCGAATCCTTATATTCTAAAGTTATTCGTTCTGCAGATACACTAGTGCCTATCGATTTATATCACCCTCCTTTGGAGATTACTTTATCATGGAAAAGTCCCAATTGCTGTTTCTATAGTACACATATTAATAATATTTCTTATAACTTTCGCCGTGCAACTTCCCATTGCTATATGAAGACGTATGCAATATTGACTGGTCGTTGATTCAAAACTCAAATAACATTGATGGTGTCTGCGAATCATTCTATTCACTGTTGTATGATGTTTGCGATAAACATGTACCCAAAAACATAACAAGATCAAAAAGATCTTATCCAGTATGTTATGATTGTGACATAATAAAAGCATTTAAAAGAAAAAATAGGCTGCGGAAAAAATATAGAAACAACCAAAGTAGTCGAAATAAAATATCTCGTGCGTATAGGCAATTTATATATCAATCTGAGAAACAATCAGTCATTAAAGAATTCTCGACATACATTAACAGAAAAAGGAAAACAACGAGAATATCTGGCGCCATGGTTCTTAATGATAATGTACTCACAAGTTCCAAAGATATTGTTAATGGGTTTGCAACACAATTTAGTTCAATTTATCCTGAACCATATAGCAACTGTAATAGTTCATAATTGCTGATGTTATGGGAAATTTTCAATTAAGTGAAAATCAAGTTCTCGATAAATTAATGAACATGGACTCTAAAATTACTGCAGGCGGTGACCTGTTACCCGAATTTGTTATTAAATATATGGCAATATTTCTTGCAAAACCACTGACATATATTTATAACTTTATTCTGAAAAATTGAATTTATCCTAAATTGTGGAAAAAGGTAAGAATCTGTCCTGTCTTTAAATCTTGGACCGCTGCTTTTCTTACTCTTTATTAATGATGTTGCTGATGTATTGTCTTGTGACTACCTTATATATGCAGATGATATAAAGCTTTATAAAGTCATAGGTTCTATTACCGATTGTATTGACTTACAGCAAAATGTGTCTATATTTTAAGATTTATGCAAAACTAATATAAACTGGTATTAAATTTTGAGAAGTGCTCTATTGTATCATATACAAGAAAAACTTTTAATATGCTTAACTTTTCATACATAATTAATAATGTAGTTATAAGCCGAAAACAACTTATTAAAGATTTGGGTATAACGTTTGACCACCACTTAACTTTCGTTAGTCACATAAATCAAATTGTAAGTGACTGTTACAAAGCAATTGGATTTATAATTAGATCAACTAAGGAATCTAAAAATTCATTATCATTAATTTCCTTGTATAAATCGCTTGTCATATCTAAACTGGATTACTGTGCTGTTATATGGGTACCAAATTATCATGTATATTTAAGTAAATTAGAAAATATTCAAAAACGCTTCTTAAAACATCTACATTTTTTTACTACTGGATATTAACCTCGTAAAGAAATGTCGTATTCATGTTTACTAGCAAAATATAGTTTTCAATCAGTAGCCGATAAACATAGAAAATTATTGGTAACCACTATCTACAATATTATTCACAACAAAACGGATTGAAATGATATACTTAATAAAATTAATAGTCATGTTCCTTATTGTCCTATACGAAATGCTCTTACTTTTATTTATACTGCTCCCCGAATAAATCACCATGCAAATTCACCAATTATAAAAATGATAAAACTTTACCATAGTATTCAACATACAGTTGATATATTTTGTGATAATAGAAGCGCATTTATAAAATCTTTACGTTCTCTTCCGTAATTATATTTTAGTTATGTTATTCGTATATAATTATTATATAATGTATATTGTTTATAACGATTAAACATTATTATATGTAGCGCTAGTGCATTACTGTTTTTATTTTATAAGTTATTAATATTATGTAAGTAGATTGTTATGTAGTTTCATTTTGATATGTCTCTGTAATTAGATTCATTATGTATCTGTTGAGAAAAAATAAATCAATAAATAAATAAACGATGTAGTACACTGGAATTAAGAATCTCTCCTAAGGTATGTTTACGTTTTGATTATATTCTAACACACTGTGCAGAAGATTATTTAAAAATATCTGGAAGAATTGCTTCTATAGAGGAACCGAAGGGTTATTCACTCAGGGTCGTGTCCTGAATTGAAAATAATCATTCTCCATCTAGTAATAAAGGAGAATTTCTACTAGGTAAAACCTATAGAAATATATACAGCGTATTAAAAACGTTAAACAATGTTTCTACATAACGAAATCCAGAAGTTGTTTTATAGTTATCCTATGAACTAGACCAAGTAAACTGGAAAATAATTAGAAGCATTAGAACCAACATAGGGATTCTGATATGATGTTATAATGTTCAGAATGAGATAAACACAACAATTAGGTTATTTTTTTTTAAATTTATGCAGTTTTACAAATTAACAATTTATTTCTCTCAAAAGATCTATACAATCTTCATCCCATTACAGAAACGCATTTAACACGAATATTTGACAGATATGTTTTCATGTATTTTTCATTTATGGTAACGTTTCATTGCTATTATTTCTGAAATTGTATTTGATATAATTTTCCAATTGTTATAATATTAATAATAATAATAATATTAATTCCTCTTCTATGACAGAATTCTTTTGATGAAACCTAGTTTTTTTTCTTAAGGAGAATTGTTTGCTGTTTCCTAAAAATAGATTTGTAGCATATTTTTAATACAATATATTCGTTACTCTAAATAAATAATAAAAATAATTTAATATTTGTTCAAACTATAAAAAAACTAGAAACGAATACGAAGTTGTTATGTTTTGACTAGGAAATATTATCAGCTCTGAAATAAAACACCGGCCCTTTTGCTACCCCACGAAACTCACAAGAGAGATGTTGGTAAAGGACTCTTATTAATTGGGAGAGTGGACAGAGAAAATTGTACAACGTTACGAATGAGAATTCCTTTTGCTATAATCAACCATGCAAATGAGTGGGGCTACATAAAGTTCTTCAGTTTGAATAATTTACACGCACACAGGAGCCGCCGAAGCTTTCTTTTATGCCACATAAAAGGCAGCTCCCATTTATTATAACAATTTCCACTTAAAGGTTATAAAATGTAATTACCTTCGCAGAAAGAAAGAGAGAAAAATAAAGAAGATGGAACCATATTCCAGTCGAGATATAAATGAAAGGGGCGCGAGATTACACTTTTATGTATCACCGCGAGTAATTTCTAGAAATTTATAAATAGCTTCATATTTTACAGGCTTTTTAAAAGAGGTACGCCGGATAGGAGTTCCTTGTAAATGAAAATTCTCAGAGCGAACAAAACTGCCATATTTCTTACGGTTTGTCTAAATTAATTAATACACAAGTGATTAAATTTAAAATATAACATTATCTTGGCGTTTTAAAAAATAATAATTAGTGTAATTGTACAATTGTGGAAAAAGGATTAAAACAACTAAAATAAATTATATTGGAAAAAAATGTTAATAATACCAACTTTTCCTATAATTAAGTCATTTTTCTTAAATAAGAAAATACCGCACATAGCAAAAAAATATATTCTCGCAATTAAGGAAGAATAAGTTCTTTTATGCTGACCATCGTTCTCACACAAACAGTATCCATTCTTATTAGACACAGCTTTAGGAATGAACGTTATGGTTATTACGTTTTCATCGATAATGGTCGACTACTACGGACCAGATGAAGTATTTTATGGTACGAGGGACATAAGTTATCATCTATAACTTTACACCTAAACATATATTGGTTGGTCAGCAAGAATTGACCAATAAATTAGCTTAATGGAAAACAGTTACATTAAACAGGCTAATGGAACTTTCAAATTATTATTTATACCTGTTTATTGCTTACGTATTTATAGTTGTATTATTTTATTATGATACTAACAAATCAAAGATGATATTATTACCAATAACAGTGGAATAATGGTTATAATAAAAATAATATAACTTGCAAAATGTATATTTAATTATTTTATTTAAAAGATGATATATAGTTAGATGCGACGAAACAATAATTTTTTAAATTCTGAAGTAGTTATCACGTTTTTAGTCCTATTTTTAAATAGAATTTTAATTTAATGGGTTTAATAAAAATTAACTTTTTTTAATATATAAATATATTTATGTATTAAGGTGAAATGCCAGTGGATAACAATCTATCAGATTCATGCTACTTTAATTATATGGTTTATCAGATACATTCAATAAACATACTACAATAAAATAATATTACATCTATATATTCTTCCGTTTCAAATTAAATTTTAGTGTATTATACAATATTGTAGTAAAATATTCAACAGCTATTTAAGTGATTTATTTACCGTTCGTTTTGTTTAAGTATAAAGTAGCCTTCGTATCCTAGCAAAAAATCGACATCCTCTATACCCTACCTACAATCCATCCAATAAGCTCATATCAATTAACAGAAATAATCACGATTGAAGAACTATAAAATCTTATCTAAATTCATTTCATTCGCGCACAATGAAATTACCGATAATGACCTTTAAACAACAGTGAACAGTTAGATTCGTTGGACATTAGTAATCACAACGTTTGAAAGACAATTAAATCCAGACTGAAAGACCGCGGGTCATCAGCCGTTGATCTGAAGTAAAATGATATTTGAAGCATACCAATTTACACCAACAAGTATTATATATAGTATAACAGAAGTTTATATAATAAAGATGTTTGTTGTTGTTAAACTGTGTTTATTATTTAATTAGTAAAGGCAACTGCAATGCATGTATTGATTAATCACTTAATTAATTGTGACATTTATATTATTACCAAACAATGTTTACAATATTACAAGTATATTGTTGCATTACTTGTGGTTATGAATTTCACCAAAGCCCCGTTTAATTTTATAACAGAATAGTCTTTAAATTAAATTTAGTTATTTATTTTATTAAACAATATTAACATACTAAAATTAAGGTTACAATATCATTAAATATATATTACAACTTTTAATCATTTTAATGGATTAAACCTGCTTTGATGCATGACCCTTGTATGGCAGAATCGTGTCCTTTGTGTCGAATGAAAAATGACGAAATATGTGAATTATGAAATAACGTTGCCTGGTGAAAGAAATATCAAAAGAGGAACGGTATTATGACTTGTTAGCCGAAGGCTTAATTTTAGAGTCAAATTAGCGGTTATGAGTTCTTCACTTGTAGCAATTGCTGCTGAAATGAGTCCTCGAACGTTTTTAACCCTGAGCGGGAAGAACAATAGAGTCCGCTGTTAGATTAATGACTCTGTATCGAACAAGGGGGTCTTATTAAAAAAATAATAATCCACTAATCGCCATCGGAGTGGGATTTTTCAAGCCTGGACTTTAATTACATTGCCGCATTCTTGTACTTTAATTAATAGCATTCTAGCTATTCTAAAACGACCGCGTATTTTTTCGTTGTACGCATATATTGCGGAAATAAAATATTGGCGTACTTATCGCAGTAAAAATAAATTATTGAAATTTGAAACCTGCCTTATATTAATAGCTATGTAAACAATAAACTAACACAATGACTATGTTTTAACCACTAAAAATTATATATATATATATATATATATATATATATATATATATATATATATATCCATTTGTTACAAATACACACGACTTAGGTTTCAACTTTTAAATGTCATTATGAAGTACTTGATAATGACGTTCAAACGTCCAAACTTAAGTCCTATGTTTATTAATATATATATATATATATATATATATATATATATATATATATATATATATATATATTACATAAATTTTAGTGGTAAAAACATAGAAAATGTGTTAGTTTAGTATATATCAAGAATACCCACATAATATCACTCGCAACTATTCTTATGATTAATAGCTATATAGTTTAATCATTGTTTCATTTATGTGTGGCCAAATAACAAATATATGATACTCTTAAGTTATAGTTTAATATTCATAATGAAGTTTAAGCATCATATATCAAAAATATTATTGTTGATATTCACCAGCCCTACATTATATAACATATTTCAAAAACGTGCCTACCATATTTGCATACATTTATGTTCAATTTCAACCTAATCAATAGGTGTCTCAAGTTTCGCTGAAATTTACTATAAAAAGAACCTTAGCGTCCCTCGCATACACGAGTGCAAGAGCACAAGAGTGGAATTTCAACATTTCACCGTTTCACGTCCTGAAAGCATACGTGCGTAAATAGGTATGTATGTAGCTATTATTATGAATGTTGGGGTGCGGATTGCCACCTTTAATAATTGTCAGACCGTCGTACACCTGTCACTCAAAAGTAATTTAAATGGTTCTGTCGCCATGAATGCTAAAGCATGATAAACTTTTCCTTTTTCACATTTAAAGCCGTCCCCTCCTCTAACAGCGCCGCCCCCAGAAAAACTCTCATTATAATCACATTATGCAGGTAAAATTGTGGTGTAATTTTCTTCACATTGGCGGAAATATGCGCGATTATTTTAGTTTTCCGTTGTGTAGAAAATAAACGACAAGTAATTAAATTATCCCATATTAATAATAACTATATATTATTTTCAGAAACAACTAAAGTAATAGTACGCTATAAATTGTAATGCATTTAATGATTTAATAATAAGTACCATTCACCATTGAGATACAATTAATGGTCCAAAATCTTTAAGTGTGTACTGTTTTAGTAGATAGATAGGCTATTGCTTGTATGTACAATACGATAGATAGTAATTTAAACTAATACTAATAAATAAAATAATACTAGTTTGTTTTCTAGTATTTTATTCGGCAGAACCTCTAACCTTCTCTACAATTAAAGTGTTTTCTGAACTAATTAGAGTCAGTGAGCGTCTAAGTATACTAAGTGAAATGCAGAAATTGTACGTGAATATATCAGATATTAGCTTCAATCGCTTTTGACAAATACTGATTTCTAATTACACCAATTAAATGTTTTATTTTATTATTCCTATTCCATATTTGAATTATGAGTTATTAAATTAATGAACATTACGGAACAAAACATGTGTTATTCTTCATCTGATATTATTATGTGTTTCCATAAAAAGTGCAGCGAAACAAGCTTCAATTTTATTTATTTAGTACAAGCCTTCAACAATATACACATATATTCTACAAATATTTTATGTAGTCTACTGAAGTCATAATGGGTGCCTGTAATATAGATCTCTTAAAGTTGTATGTAATCTAGCTAGTCAAAACAATTTATATAGAACAAAACTTTTCAAATATTATCCTTATTTGCTACAAAGTTTGATGTCGCCATACTAATATTATTCTATTATACACAAATATACATTATAGAAACAAATACAGATTTACGGATATACATTTTAGACCTAATGTGATGATGATGGTGACAAACTTTAGTATGTTGAACTACTTACTAACGTATAAATGAAATTCTGCAGATATTTTAAACCACTATTTATATATCGACCACATGGTCCTTCCGCCGTGTGATTTGTGTGTGTCAATGAGGTTGTTACTTTAAAGAATTACCCTCGTCACTCTAAAGCACCAATAATATATTAAATATATTATATAAATATAAAATACAGATCTTAGAAGATTTAGTTATACAGGGTGTTATCAGTAAAATGATGGTAATAATGAGATAGAATTTACCTAGCGATAGGAAAGCCAATTAGGAATGATCACTAACATTTGGGAATGAGACAGATGTTGAAATTTAACATTACAACCCAGAGGTCTTAATTTCACATACTTTAATGATCGTAATCGTTATGTTTTTATATTCATTTTTTGATTATTGCTGAATTAAGAATAGCCTGATGTTCTTGAACATATTTTATTATGTCTTGTATCGTCACTATCGCACCAAGAAAGCATTTTTATTATGTGATTATGTATTGCTATGTGATATAGTGACATTTATAACCATTGTAATGATTAACCGACCCTACACAACTACCTCTAACAAACTAAAATATCTTAATTATTTAAAAATTAATAAAATTAATAAATTCAGTTTCAAATTATTTTATTTTTAGAACTCTTTCATTTAACAAAACTAATGATTTTACACATTATATGTCAGGTCTAAAATCCGACAAAGGTAATGCCGTCGTTATAGTGAACAAAACAAACTACAGTAATAGCGTAAAACGAATGTTAGAGACAGGACCCTATCAAGAACAAAAGAAAAATCCACTTAACATTTATATAGGTAAAATTAATTCCATTTTAAAACCAACATGTCTAATTGATAAAAAACTAATATATACATTAAAAGTAAAAAACCCGTCACTTCTGAAATTATATTCTCTCCCCAAAATACACAAAACCGGAAACAAATGGAGACCAATTGTATCAAATTTAAACTCTCCAACATATAATATCGCGAAGTGGCTGGTAAAAGAATTTTATTTCATAAAATTCAAAAATGATTTTTCAGTTAAAAATTCCGTTGAGCTAACCGAAAAACTACAGAACATAACAATAGAACCCAACGAATTGTTGGTTTTCTTTGTAGAAGCGTTATTCCCCAGTATACCAGTTAACGAAACAATTTCTATTTTAGAAAAGTTACTTTTTAATCACGCAGTTTCAAAAGACAAAGTAGATCAGTACATAAATCTAACAAAATTAGTAATGGAGTGTAACGCATTTGAGTTCGAAGGCAAATTTTACAAACAAACTTTCGGAACAGCAATGGGTAACCCATTGTCACCGTTCTTAGCAAACGTTTTCCTAAATAACTTGGAAACGCGTGCTAAGAACATAATACCTGGCTTTCCGAGAGTTTGGTATAGATATGTCGATGACAAGACTAATTTGTTGGATTTGCTGTCGAACTTAAATGCGTTATCACCAAGTATATCTTTTACACTCGAAATAGAAAAAAAACAAAAGCATTGCATTCCTAGATTTAAATATAACTAAAAATACAAACACAAAGTCATTAGATTTCGACATATATAGAAAATCCACCCACACATACAATTACATCCACGCAACCTCTTCATCACCAAATTCACATAAAATAACAGCATTCAATAGTATGATTCACAAAGCCATAAATTTACCATTGTCGAAAGAAAATCGAAAAAAATTATTTTTAATTTTTTTCGATTTTTTCTAAATAAAAATTTAGAATTACTAAAATCAGCCCAAAATAAATTAGACATGTTGGAAGCAATTGAAATGTACAAAAACAAAAAAGATTATTAAATTTTGACCTGAGCCCTTTAGATAATCCTCTCCTACACATTATTCCAAAAATCAATAGAAATGTCGATCCCATCCCTCCCGCTGATAATTAATGGTTTTTCCCGTAATCTCTGTCGGTATATAAATAGGTGTTGAAATAGTTTTTAAGCATAAGTCATTGATAATGAGTACATGGTACATCTGACAGTTAAAAATAAAAGTGAAGTAAGGAAAAAACAAAATGTTTTAATTATATAGTGATAACTTCACACAACTCACATAAAACCGTGAATATTATATGTCAGGAGTCATCAATTGAATTTCTAATTCAGGTTCAACACCAAAAATAGCATTGCTATTAACCCTACTACATTATTTTTTAATAATAGTAATATCTTGATGTTAATTTTTATTAGCAATTAACAAGATATATATTATTTAAATTATTTTCTCCTTAAAATAAGAAAAATACAATTTTTGTCAGTGTTGCTCCTTAATACATAGACAATAAAAACGTTATTAAAACAATAAGAAGAATTTTATTTTTCATTGATAATGAACTACTACATAGTAACAGTTTTCGTCATGCCAAAGACAAAATATTTTCAGTACTATCATAATGATGGTTACTATGTGGTGAATCTCCAACATGCTGCAATAAAGGGCAGCCAAGATTACAATAGGTGACATAAGAGTGGTATATCGGGTCGCAAAGGGTTAACTACAGAGGAGAGTGGTGTCCTTCTTACTATGGCTATATATAAGCAGGGCTTATTCAGTGATTCAAAATCAAGAATTTCAAGCCACCAAGCTTTCGGGGCAAAGAACTCACCCTGGAAGAAGAAGTCAAATACTTGGGCCTTCTCCATAGACAACAAACTAAACTGGAATGCCATATGAAGGATAGATCTAAGAAAACATGCATAGTCCTCTGGCAATGCAGATGAGCTATGGGAAAACATGGGGACTATCTCCAAAGGTAGCTCTATGGATCTACATGGCTATCGTGTGGCTAATTTTAACATATGCATCAATTATATTATGGCCAAAAACGATCACGAAAATAGCCGTAAGGCTACTAGATCACGTTCAACGAAGCACTCATTTGAGCGCATCAGGAGCCGTGAGAATAACACCAGGAGGTGAACACCACAAAATCTTAGAGGATTTCAGGGAAAAAAATTCTAAGATTATGAAAATTCATATTCACTAGAAAACGAAGACTTAGGAGTAGGAAGCACTCACAAAGACCTGCATGTATACACTGATGGGTCGTCACCGATAGCAGGGGCAGGGATAGGAATTTTCTGCAAAAACCTGTCCCTGAAAAATAGTACACCTCTAGGTAAGGCAATGAGCACCCCAACAACGGTGGAACTCGTGGTTATGCTATATGCAGCAAAGGCAATCTCTGACAAGAAGATCAAGGCAAAAAACATATATATCATAACGGGCAGTAGAGCAGTAATGTTGTCCATTGTCAGATATAAAATTACCTCAGCATTAACGCTGGAATGTTGCGAAGCCTTGGAAGTAGTGGCTCGTGACAACAAGGTGACAGATAGTTTAGCGAAGAAGGCATCCGGACGAACGATATGCGATATGTTAAACTTGATTACTCCTTGGGTTGGTTTGGCCATACTAAGGAATGAGGTGGGAGGACTTACAAAATGCCCACTGGGGCATACGTGCAGCGGAAATCTCTGCTCGCCCATTGAATAAATTTTGATCAAGATCCAAGGACTTTAATTTTAGAGATTAAGTCAAATAAATTTTTCATAGCAAATATTAATTTGCATTTTGAAATATTCTGACACTATGCTGATATATAGGAAGCTACAATCCTAATTAGGGAGTCTTCTCTATGGGTTTTTAACATTGATGAGGATAATGTATTTTAATTGAAGTTAAGTGATTATAGCATTGCTGCTTTTTGCGATATTTATTTATTTATTTATTTATTTACATCTTTGGTCTTCTTTCTTATAAAAATACATTTAATGTCCCTAATAAATTTGTTTGTGGTATTCGATTTTATTTGAAAAAAAATATTAGAATTCAGAAAATTTAAGACTATCTCAATGTGTATATTGGTTTAGGGATAGAAATAATTGTTACAGAAAAATGCAGGTTTAGAATCTAGGAGAGCAATTAATCATTATGAGTTGTATTGGCCTAGCCTAGATAAGACAAAAAAATTCCCAAAGTGTTCAATCCAGCTTCATAAATTTTACACCTTATATAGATAGAATATTGTATAGATAGAGTATTAATAAAATGTATTAAAATCCTTTAGTTCGTTGTAGAAAATTTGTAACACGCAAATTAATTTGTATTATTCAATGTCTGTCGAAGTATTAGCTAGAGAAGTAGTTGTTTCAAATTAATTTGTTTTGTAGTCTTAGTAAGACTCATTATTGTAGATTCACGAAATGTTTTCGTATTTTTAAATTTATTAGATAGAGTATTGTTTTCAAAGTATTATTAATATTAATATTATATGATTTTTAGAATAAATTTTCGATGCATCTGCATAAACCTGATAAGACATACAGATTCTAGTAACGTTCGGCGTAGGTTTGCACTAAAGAAAAACCTTAAACAACAAAATTTTAATTTATAAGTTTCCAAACATCAGCAACTATCCAAACAATACTAACAAATATAGAAATAACTTCGGAAAATCGTGCGAATCATTAGAATATTATACCTAAGTAGGTATTAAAAATAAAGAATATGGTAAGCCTCATATTCAGATGCAAGAAATAAATAACATTTAAAGCAACCGTTAATTTGTATTAATATTAGTAAATTCATTCATTAAAATTACTATTTTTACTCATCTAATATTGTTACAATTTTAGAATTTGATACATTATTAGGTAAAACTAATCTAACGATTAAAAGCATTCAAAAAAATTGGATAAGGATCAATTAAACTGACATAGCAATAGATAAGAATTAATAGTAAATTATGGATTTCTTGGCTTTTGGGTCGTATGCGGATCTTCTCCTTCGAAAAAAGTCACTGGCACAGGTGCGAGAAAAAGGCAGCTGCTGGGGGTGTTGGTGTGGTTATGGATTATAGAACCAATTTTAAAATGTCCAAATCTAATATATAAACCATTTATAGTAACCTTTGTTACAATAGGAGGAGTTTTATCTCAAAGAAGCATAGGTTTTGGTCTTTTAGATTATGAAAACATAATAAATTATATTGAATCTGAATTCAAAGCATAATTAATGCAATTCTAAGGTACAAAAAACACAAAAGCAAAAGAGGTTCAATCAACGTATTGGGTACATAGAAGATTAAAATGACAGTGATGGCGTTCAATATAAAACTATTTAATGAAATAGGAGCAATTATATCTGAAGACAGTATCTGATAATAGTAATTGCTAGTTAAACATAAAATTATTTAGAAGTCAATTCGAGTATATATAAACTTTCTGGCTTCGTTTGGGGGAGTTAAATATTTTGAACCATATCTATGTGGTTGATAGTTATAAATATACAAAATCGCTTACAATAGCTAAGAATTGAAATGATCTCGATTTAAAATTAGATAAGTAATGGATTACACTTTATGAATTTAATTATACAATTGCATACAAAAAATGGCCTAATAAAAATGCTGATGCTCTATTTGTAATCAAGCTTAGTTAAATTACACATGAAAATATTTATTATGTAAAAATAGATGTTTCACTTTTCGATAACTAGCGTATCAAATACAAATGATAATAATATTAATATCAAAGATTTATAATCACTCATTATCTTCAGAGCTTATTCTTAATTCGCCAATTACACTGGTGGAACCACACACAATTAATAGTCCCGTTACTAACATTTCGATTCTAAAAATATAATTCAATATTCGTGATTATATTATTTACATCCCAATAGAACAACGACTTATACATCTAGCCACCAAATTTGCCACAAATACCTATATCCGTTAGGTCCTAAATTGACTCTGTATTCCTCGTAATCATAATATACCACCTAAAACTAAACAACCCAGCACCATCACGTATCAATTTATTTTATCATTTCATCTTGAATCATAGATGTGATAACGAAATTCACTGACGAACAATGACGGGCTGAAAGACCATCGGTCGATGGACAATGAAGAAGAGAAGCAGCATAATAATTGTTATATTCTATTATTGTAATACTAACTTCAATAAAGATGCTTATCTCTTTCTATTATTTACATTTTATACCAAAAAGGAAAGTTTTCTATAATAATAAAAATGCGTGTTTATGTAAATGATTAGAATCAAATTTTAAAAAAGATTATTAAAGAATTTAACGTTTCCAAAATTAAATATTCATATATTTATTACATATTGCTTTATTAAATTTTGAATAATATTTGAAATTAATAGTTGACCTAAATTAGTAGTAAGTAAATAAATGCGTCTGAATTTATTTCAAAATCGAATGTTTGTCATGTTTGCCATAAAACAACTGTTTTAATAGAATTTGATTAAAAGTTCTGAATAATGAAAACATAAATTATAAGCAGACGGCCAATTTGCAATAACACGTATGTTATGGCGGGCGGCTTGTTACTGTGGAATGAAATTAGCGAGTCCATTACCGAGTGTGTTATGCTCAAAACATAAAATTCAAATCCTCGAATAGGTCATAAAGAGCTCGCGACGGAACTGCATGAAATGCAATTAATTTCAAGTGCGAGCTTATTAAATTATGAACGGAAATTGCAACGGTGGACGATTATGATTTTTTTATAATTAGCACTGGAAAACGACTCACCCTACAGTAATTATATGAGTGAATAATTTAATTTCTCCTGCCATAAATGTAAAATATATTAAATGTTTTCATTTACTTTCATTTTAAGAAGCAAATATTTGAACTACGTTTTTAGCTTTAAAGTAAAATCATATGTTGGAATATCTCTTGAAAAATTATGAAATAATAGGTATTTTTTTAACTATTATATGTTTGAATTTTTAACAAACACTTCAAAGGAAAACCCACTTCCAACTGCGCAATGCTCATGATATCCAAAATAGATCGAAACCGGTCAGTGGCAGTTGTTGACAGGGGACAATAATTAATATTAAATATTCCAGAATCCAATAATGTGATAGCGTTTATAATGTCATCTTGAGGATGTTCCCAATACCTGTGAAAATCTTAATAATTTGTTTTTTGAAGTCTCTACTAAAATTAAATAACCAACGTCAACCTACGAAATCTGCGATTACAGCCAACTTCTCCAACGGATTTAAGTAAATTCAAGCTGACCATTAGATATAAGCATGTTATACCTGTGTATATTAAATATGTTTACAATCACTCGAGCTAATAATAATAATTTCCAACAAGTAAGTTAAATAGTTATATATATACAGGGTGGGTTTTTTTCGATGTTCTCTATGGGGATCTCGGAAACTATAAGAGATAGAGAAACGGTTAATTGGGGAATGATTTTACGTGTAGATTTACGAAACGAATAAAATTCCACTTTCAAAGTTTTCAAAAAAGTCAAGGGTAACTAGATATTTTGAAAAAAGTAAAAAGTGTCAATTTTTTCAAATCAATACATCTCGGTTATTATAACAGATAGAAACAAACTGTAAAGGACAAAGTTTTAAATAATTCTATGTAGATTATTAATACAACATAATCAGAAAATTTTTACCGCCATTATTTTCCGAGATATGATGCAAACTTACATTTTTTTTAATGGAAACCATAGCTGGCTATGGCCTCATTCAAAAGGTATTTTTTTTCTCTTTAATCCAATATGACATACGACATAGTTATTTCTAAAAATAAGTGAGTTGTAGTCATTTTAAATTTTATTATAAATAAAAAATGGGTAGCCATGAAAAAGATAAAAGTAAAACAATTGCGGTTGTTTGTAATAATAGCAATATTGTAATTATTAGTTCTGCAAAGTTAAATAAAAATGAAAAACCAGCATAAAAATAATAATTTTGTAATTATCAAATGGCCTTCATTTTCTTCAGAAGACATTTGACGATACGCTCCATTGTTTAAATTTGTCATTACAAGCAAGATTAAAATTGTTCCAATATGACGGTGCTCCACCTCATAACATATTGGCTTTACAAATTATTTAAATGATGCTTTTCCTAACTCATAAGTGGGAAGAAATAAACCAATCCCAGGGCCACCTAGATCTCTCGATCTGCGCGTTTTAGAATTATTCTGTGGGGTTATGTAAAAACAAAGTATATGAAAAATCATATCAATCCGTGGAGGATCATAAACTAGTTGTTATTGAAACATTTAATTCAATTTACATGAGAATAGTCAAAAAGGCATAAATTCAAGCAAAAAGATATAATTTATGTCATAATAGTATTAATAGTGGACTCTTTGACCATATTTTTTTAATATTAAAATTTCTCTCCCATTGATATATTTCATTTTGGTTTATCCCTGTAAAACTAATAATTACAATATTGCTAATATTATAAACAACTGCAATTGTTTTACTTTCACCTTTTTCATGGCTACCCATTTTTTATTTATAATAAAATTTAAAATGACTATAACTCACTCATTTTTAGAAATAACGGTGTCGTATGCCATATTGGATTAAAGAGAAAAAAATTACCTTTTGAACGAGGTCACAGCCAACTATGGTTTCCATTTAAAAAAATGAAAGTTTGCATCATATCTCGGAAAATAATGGCGATAAAAATTTTCTGATTATTTTTTATTAATTTGCATAAAATTATCTAAAACTTTGTTCTTTACAGTTTTTTTCTATCTGTTAAAATAACCGAGATATATTGATTTGAAAAAATTGACACTTATTACTTTTTTCAAAATATCTAGTTACCCTTGACTTTTTTGAAAACTTTGAAAGTGGAATTTTATTCGTCTCGTAAATCTACACTTCTTTCCTCATTTAACCGTTTCTCTATCTCTTATAGTTTCGGAGATCCCTATAGAGAACATCTGAAAAAACTCACCCTGTATATATATACAATAATCTTTATTTGGACAAAATATAATACAAAGAAACAATAAATATGGATACAATACAAATAGATGGTATTAGTCCGTCTGGGCTATATACCTGGGGTCTTTCTGCCCTGTTTAAATAATTATTTTAACTTTTATTAGCGAAATGTTCTAAATCAAAAATAAATTAAAATGATGGTGGCGACTTTTGCTCGGTAGTAGATTATTTTATTGGAAAAATAAATCACTTTTGTAATATGGTAAAAGCGCAAAATAGCAATTTTATAACTTTAACTGAAACGTTGCTTACTCAGGATATATGTATATTATTGTTTTGTAAAACTATATCAAGTAACTATTACGTACATAAAATGATAGAGGAGGAGGTGTTTTCATAGCGGTTAAATTAAATTTAAAAAGTCAAAATATTTATGAATACAAACACCATTAAGGTGATATTTAAATCTTCCACTAAGTTCCCTAATTAAGATGACAAACCACTTCTCCATTAGGAATATCAGTGCAACCTTTAGACAATAGATGTCGCCTTTATGGTGTTTCTCTCTTTATAAAGAACTGGAATGGTCTTCAGTGCACTGACGAGACAAAATAGTTCAAAACTGGTCGTTAGCTCTTGTTAAGATAATTCGATTGATGATTATCAAGTAATATTTGATAATTTATTTATTTTAATATAGCGGAAACATAATTTTTAAATATTAAGTTGTGATTGATGATTATAACCATCCACATTTTAAAACTTACCAGTTGAATTTCGATAATTTTAACTGTGTTTGCATGTCAACCATGTCTTAAGTCTCTTAATAGATATTTGGATTTTATATTTATATCTCACAATATGGACGCACACCTAGAAGAAAGTACAAATCCTTTTGTAAACGTGGACAATCACCATCCAGAATGGAATGATGAAACAATGACTAAATAATCACCTAATTAGACAAATGGACAAATTTAAATATTAATTAATAATGATATTTTTTGTAATAAACTTTATAAGAGCTGTGATAATCATGTATCAAAAGTTTCCTATAATTATTATTTTACTAAATATCCTTAGACCTAATTAATGATATTTATTTCGATGTGTCGATTTTAAAGACAATACTTTAAAATTTAAATGCTAAAATCAAATACAATGTTAATGTTGAATATGAGGCTGAACATAAGGTGCAAAAAATTACTAAAAATCTATCGTCTTAGTCAAAGGTAATAATACAAGAAATATTCTTGGTGTCATTAAATTAGGCATAGTCTTGCAACATGCATAATAAATTGTTGATAAATTCGCGACTATTTCAATAATTTATTAACTCTTAGCAAGAGACACTTGCCACTTCCATAAAAATTGCCAATTTTCGAAAACGTTCTAATTTACAAATTAAAAGAATCCAAAGCTGAACAAATTATGAATCGAGAGGATATAATGGGGATTTTGGTTAAACACTGCAATTTTAATTGAAAAGCTAACTTTTATATTTAACGTTGGGAAGAGTACCAGTTTCCGTCAGAAATAAAGAAAGCAAAAGTAAAAATGTTTTAAAAAAGGGCAACAAGTCAGATAGACTTAATTATAGGCCAATGTCATTGCTTTGTATATGCAGTAAAGTCAGATGTTATCTGTAACAAAACTTCCATTAAAATAAATATCAGGCAATATTTCATTTTATATGAGAGAACTTTTACAAATCCATTAAGTTTTACTCAAAATCAACATCTTAAAATTTAATTAATGCTGTTGATAAATATGCAACCATATTTAATTGAACTTAGAGAAAGTAATCTTAACAACAATATTATTTTTGTTATTTGTTCAAATGTAAGAATCCGCCTTCACTATATGGAACATGAAAACCACATCTCTAAGGAATAGTTAGCCAGGTTCAAATCTAGGCCAACCATTATTTCATTTATTTATTAGTAACATCTGTGATATTTTTACTATTTTAAGTGCATTGAACCTACTGGAGACTGTGATATTTTGCAAAAATTGAATCTTTTTAATAATTGTTGTGAAAACAACACCTCGGTGGTGGCGCATTCGGTTACATTCCCGAACTGAGGTGCAGCAACGTAGGTTCGGGATAGTCGTTGGATGGGTGACCGGTACCATGACCATTGAGATATAATTAATGGTGTTTTAGAGTGATGGGGCGATCCTTTAAAGTAACAAGCTCATTTACACACACAAATACACAAATTACACATGGCGGAAGGACCACATGGTCGATAGCCACACACTATTATTACTACTACTACTATTAAAAAATATTACGTAATTTTGTTTAGGATTTAGATTACTATTATAGATTATAGGTTAAATAGGGTACTAATGAGGTGTGTTAGCCTCTCGTGAACTGCGACATAACAGATCTATTATTCTACCCTTAACCAATCACTTCCCAAGCAGTCCCACGTCCTCCATGAACCTGGTAACTTTCTTGGGGGGGATACTTTTCACTTCTTCGTGGGATAATCGGTCGCTACCGAAGTGTGAAAAACGCTTGTGAACAATCGCATGGTATGTGCTCGTTCGTTTCATCTGCCGAGTTACATAGTCTGCAGTTTCCACTTTCCTCTTTTCCTATTTTTTACAAATGATATCGGATGGCACAATGTCCTGTTATGAGTCCGGTGAAAGTTCTTAACTCGTTTCTTCACACATTACTATTAGTTTGCATGTGCTTTTATAAAATAATGTTCTCTATTTGTTGCAGTTATTAAAAAATGCATAGTAAAAATCATTCACATATTCATTATAATAAGTTACACCACTTTCAGGAAGGTTCGAAGGCGGCGGAGTCATATTGCGATTTTAAGGAGCTATTCGACGAGAGAACAATCAGAAAAAGCAAAGTTGAAAGATGGTATAAGAGGTACAAAAGGGGCGTCAGGAACATTGTAGATTAAAAAGGGAGAGAAAACTTATCTAATTTCAGAGACAAGGCTCTCCTAGCGGTCGTCAAAGAGAACGAAAGTCTAATAACACGAATGCTAGCTCATGACTTCAATGTCAACCAATCCTTATCCTTCTTTATCTCTAAAAGCTCAGATAGGTATGAAAACTGGATAGATTCGTCACGAACTTTCCGACAATATAAAGCCAAATACCAAACATGTCCACTGTAATGCTATATGATGTGAATGGTGGGATAGAAGGGAAACCGTCCACTAGGAAATAATTTAAATGGCATTTGATATTGATACACCGTATGATATTGCTATCTAGTCAAAATAATAATGTAAACTATACCGCCTACCACCACGATAATGCTCATCATCATGTTAAAAGTCATGTCGTTGAATCGATCGCCAATAATGGGTGACAGATACTCGCACGCCTGCAGTATTCAACGATTGAAGCTTTGCCCGCCTTAAACTATCATTTCAACCGCTCTTTGAGAACTGACTAAGCACAAAATTTAAGATGATTTGGATGGCTTAGTAAACAATGTCAAAACGTCGATTGTATCCAACAACTTTCATTTTTTGCCATTGGGTTCCACCGTCTACCAAGCAAATGAGAAACAGTAAACTAAGCTTTGGAATTATCATTCAAACATATATTTATTAAATATCTTTATGGTTTTTGTTCAATAAAATTTGTTGAAAATAGTACGTAATAATTATGCTTCAACCCAAGAAAATAAAAATAACCAGCTAAATTAAAGGTATGAAAGCATCAATGATGTTGATAAAGTAAAGTTTTTTTAAATTTACATTATAAACCAGCATGGTAGTATCTCATAGCACTTATACATACCATAAGGAAAGCAATTTATCGCTATCTGTAGGGGCAATAAAACATGTCGATATAGTGTTTATTAACGGAATATACAAAATTTTAAAAAAATGTTTTTATGACAAAACCAAACTAGTTTTAATGTTAAATGATCATGTTGATTTTTTGGCAACCTTATTTTTCAAAAAGTGATAAAATTATTAAATATATAATAACATATTTGGGGTATCACCAAATGTCATTGTTTAAGAATCTTGTAGATTTTAAGGTACACTTAATGTAATAATAACAACAATTAAGTAGATAACCTAAAATTTAATTATATTTTACAACAGAAATATCTAAGACATGACACAGTTCATCGAAACATAATGATTATCAAAGCAAAATACAGTTTCTTATTAATCTTTTAATCATTTAAACTATGTAATATACTTTCCAACTTTTATATTTTCTTTATATGTTGGTTCTATCATAAATAATAAAATTAAATTATAACAATAATTAAATTAATAATAACCTGGTAATCGCACATTTTTAAATATAAAGTTTACATTTTAGTAATATTTAAAAAATTGATTTAATCCAATTTCAAACTTACGATATAATTTATACTAAAGCGTTTTATAAAAAGAGATGGCGAACGTGCTTTGAACAAAGGCGAGAGTTTCATATTTACTAATTTTTCAAATTGATCATGTTAAAATGATTCCTTTGATGTTCGCTCGGTTCGCCCTTTAACACTCTAAAACTCTTTCTTCCATAAACTCTCGGACGTAATTAATTAATAAAACCGGCACTATGGTGATCGATAAATTAATTCCTATACGTGCCGCGAATATAAATCGTCCATCATTTCATTAAAGAGGGCCACTTTCGTGGCCAACGGGATTAAAAACGGACAGACTGGTACTTATGAGTGTGTTAATTATTTGTGGGGTTAAGGGCGGACCTAATCTTTTCGGTCAACGCAAAATCCATTTCGTTTATTATGTACACCTAACAATGGCCCACCCTCGCGGCTCGCCGCACTGAGCTTATACCAAATAAAATAACTTTTATGCTCTCAAGAACGTTTAATCTAAATTCGGGTCTCGTTGAGTTGGCCCTGTTTGCTGTTTAATGCAGAATTTAGCTCGCCTTTGTGTAATTGCATTAATTACTCATTTGCGCCGCTTTAGATCACACGGAAGCATTTAGCCGAAGAATATACAGGTTAAGTTTAATCCAAGTGTGAGGAATTACCCTGATATTACTAAATAATCTCTTATTTTTGTGTTTTTTTTTTCTCTCACAAGTGATAATACTTACTTCTACGCTAATGGCACATGTTTACAATTAAAATTAAATTGTATTATATTTTAAATATCTTAAATATCTTAAATATTTTGTTTAATATATCTTAGTAATTTTTAGTTATTGATGCATACTTTCTTTACCATTATCTTCGAAACTTATAAACTTACAATAAAAACGTATTTATTGTTTTCTAATCCTATTTTGTATTAGTTACTTGATTTTATTATTTTTTAGTCTGTTGGCTTTAATTGACAACTTTCTTAAATCAGTACCATTTTAAATATATAACTAGATGGCCTAAATATGTTTAAACTCTAGAAAATGAAAAAAAAATACATTAAAATTATATTTTTTATGCATTATTTAAAATTTGAATGCTTTATTCCTTTTAATTGCGTTCATGATATATTCAATTTAAAAGTAAGTTCAGAGAAAATATAAACTATTTTACTTGGAAGACTACTTACATGTGTGTCTAATCGATACTTTGATGTCACGCAAACTTGTCATTCAAACGTATACACCACATAAAGTAGGTCCCATACCCCTTATAAATAAATGTCTGTTGGTTAAGAGAAATTATGTTTGGAAATTAAACAATGTTTCGTACATAAACATATATTTTTAACGAAATTAAGAGTTAAAAAACTTATATATGATTGCCGATTTTTAAATTGATAAAATTTTAATAATAAATTATAGCTGGTATATTATATTTATATTTTTTCTCTAGCTCTTGGTGAAAATTAAACTTGGATTCATAAAATAAACAAGTCTCTATATGAAAAATACTATTTAAATATGTCGAAAGTGTACACTGTACAATGCTGTATTTTAGTTTAAGCAAAATTACATGGTAAATAACTTATTTTATAGGCCAATATAATTTGAATGGTTAAGAATTTTGAAACATTATATATTAAAATACATTCGCAAATGTTTTTATAAATCTATGTGATACATTTATTTGTATGTGGTTATTAATCTCCGAAATTGTAAGGTTCAACCCAAAGCGATGCTTCATATTTAGCTTTGTGTTTCATCTATTATTCCTATCGTAGGATTACAGCTGTTGGAGTATAACATAATTTGTTAAATTAATAAACAATTAGGGCGGAAATTAAATTAAATACGTACATAGTCTAAGCCGAATATGGTCTGTATTAATTTCGCTCGAGGCTAGAATATCGATTTCGTGACAATAATCATTCGGGGATTGACCCACTTATTAACTCGTGGTGGTGTGCCCATTACAATAATGTGAGTTAGAGCCAAAACCACCCCCGAGCTCCTATTGAATTGATGCAGAGGGTGCGAGGTGTGCGATGTAGGTTTCGCGGCCACTTAAAGTAGTAATTCGATTTCGGGGTGGATTCTCACACGTCGGATTAATTGCCAATAATCCCGAATTCTGGCAGTTCACCCCTTATCAGCGGCCACATCCTGCTGATGGCCTGGCACCCCCATATCTACACCAACCTGCTAAATGCCCATTATTATCGGGCCGTATGCACCAGGATCAATTATTTTATTTGCTAATTTCTACAGGAATTAGAGCACTTTACATGAAAGATATGAGTACATTACGTAAATGGTTTATAGGTTAAAATTTGACATTTTTGATAAAAACTTTTTCAACAGAATAATGGAATCGTCCAAGAGTCCCTTTTTAGCTGATTTTTTCAAATAGAATAGAAGAAAACATTTTTAACTCCATTATTATCAAATCTCACTTAACTCTTTGATTAAGATATGTTAATGGCGTTCTTTAATACGTCAGCTTGATCAGGTCTTCAATTTATTTACAATATTCACAAACAATTAATTTATGATAGAGGAACTGAACGACAAAAGTAATAATTTCTTAGTTCTTACGCTTATTCAGAGAACTAATAAAAATCAACTCGAGATACTCTGAAAATCTACTAACATCAATTCCACACTTCTATATAACTCTGATCACCCGTTATCACATCAATTATGGACCTTCCGTACAACAATACACCGAGATTTTCCATTACCACAATAAGCTAGAGCCACTAAATTAAATATTTTTTTTTTAAATTTCTGAGCAAAATGGATTTTCAATTAATTTAATTAAAAATTTAATTAACAAACAACACTAGAAATCTATTACAGCTCTCATTTATCCTGATAACAGACAAACAAAAATCATCATCAGTATTTTTTAACTTTGTATATTAATATTTACTGTAAATTTTTAGCATTTAAAGGTTCATTTATAAATTCTTAAAATCCTGTATTTTATTTTAGACAATACTTAATAATGAAAAGATCTATACTATAGTCGAGGAATTATATTAAATATAACCATTTTATCAATTAACAAATAGTTGTCGCACGTTTGATTTACTCTGGTATGTAAAGAAAATATTAACTAAATCATTTTGATATGGACAAAAGATTTCTGGAAAATTGTGCCAAAGCAAATTGCTAGAAAATAGAATTGTTAAAGTGTTATTAACTAAAATAAGGCAAAATATACTACAGTTGTAAGACCTTCGACAAAATATAAAAATAAACTAAAAAATCAACATAGAAACAATAATCTTTATTCGGACTTTTACATAATAACATTTAAATATACATGAACATAATCAAATAATGTGAAGTTAGTCCGTCTGTGGTCTTTCTGCCTGTCTAAATTTAATTCAAACATAAAGAAAAAAGTTCTTTGCTAGCTAGCTTAACTATGATGTTGATTCTTACAAATGAGTTGACGAATTTTGAGAGGAGGATGGTGATATTTAGAAGTGATATTTAAGTTTTGAGGAATACAAAATTTAGTTAAACGGGGTAGATTTATTGAATTGTTTGCAAATTTGTTAGTAAGGTTTAATACACGCTGGGATTAGGGTAAATTCATACGAGAGGTCATTTTAGGGATTATGGAGTTGATTATTTGGGTGTCGGAATTTGGTTAGAGTTCTCAGAGCTGATCTTTCTGCAACTTCGATGTGATGAAGGATGGATGGATGGAGTTGAGAATTGAGCCATAATCTAACAAGGACCGCATATGTTGCTGCTTTAATTGATATTTCTTATTTGCTTATAAGTGAATGATCTGAAATGCTGGACCCTAAAAAGTTTTGTGTCGAACAGGATGCTTAGGTATTTGCAGTTATATGAGGGATGAATGGCGATGTTGTTCGAAGGGTAAATTCAACATATTATTAACCATTCAGAAATTTTGCAAGTATCTCGAAAAAAAATTCTAAAATTTAAAAGAGAAGTAGATACAGAAATTTCAGGAAAATTTTAACAATAATCTAAAACAGAAATTGTTGGTAAATTTCAGGAAACTAAAAGAAAGTGTATTTGCTAAAAAATCTAAAATAGGTCAAGAAAATTCTAGATATTTGGACAAAAAATACCTTTAAAAATAGTCAAGAAATGGGAGAAAAAATTAATAAATCTTGAATTTTTGAAGTGCAAATCAATTGAATTAATTATCCAGCATATTTTAAAAAATTTTAAAAATATGGCAGAATAGCTATAACATTTAAAGACACTCAAAGAATATTTTCACAATTTGAAATATAAAATTTAGGATAATTACTATAATATGATGAATATAAATTATGGAAATCCAGGAGAAAAATCGCCGAAATAAATAATATTCGAAATTATTAAATCAAGAGGTATGGTAGAGCTATTTTCAGAAACAGAAAGTTAAAAAAGCCACCTTATGTATTGTACAGGGTATTTGCAGAAATGTTAAAATTTAGAAAGAGATAGTAATGAATTATAAAATACTTGAAGATACTTCTCGCTATTTAATCAAACAAGTGATGAACATTTAAAAGAAAAATCTACACCATCGAAGAACATTTTTAATATTTGAAACAGGAATTGCTAGTATATTTTAATATAAGAAAATAAAGTAAATGCTCGAAAATGTAGGTGAAGTTCTTCAAAAATTTGAAAGGGAAAGGAAAGAAACGGGTGAAGAGAACTTCGATAAAAACGAAGTAAAAGATGTGAGGAAATTCTACGAAGCTTGAAATATATATCTTGGAATTCTGGAAGGGAAATAGCTAAAAAAAATCTAAAACCTGCTTAATTTAAATTTAGGAAAATTCCGATGATATACTGTAAAATATTAGGAAATCTTCTAGAAATCTCAATTAAATGAGTCCCACAAATTTCAAAAGAACAAAACAAGAAAACAAACACTCTTAATTTGAATTCGAAAAATTCCGATAATTTAAAGTAAAAATGGTACAAATATGAAAAAGAAGATGCTTGAATCCTAGACACGCAAAGGAAAATTTGAAAGAAAAATAGCTGGAATATTCTCATAAATTGACAACGCAAGAAATAGCGAAGAAAATAAATAGAAGACAAAATTATGCAAGACATGGGAAATATATGAGACTATCGAATAAAGATGCAGGGAAATTGTAAAGACTTTATCAAAATATAGACCAAAAAATTGAAGCAATAAATATATTAGACAGTAAAAATAAAATTAAAGTGTTATTGTAAACATAAAATGAAACATTATAATAATAAACATTTCTCTAGAATTTTGAAGCTATTCTATTGGCATATATAAAACATGAAAAAAACACTGGCATTACTTGAATAAGCATAAATGTTATACAGAATTGAAACGAATTAAGTTAACAATTTAAAATATTGATACATTATTATTTATTTTTCATAACTAACTTGTAAAAAAGCAACATTTTTATTCTCTTGAATTACAAATATTTTTTTAGCCTTTAAGGCCCAATTCTGGACAGGTAAATCGCTTGGAAAGATTAAAGTTCTTAAAAATTATGTTAATAGTAACTGAACAATTTGAATGGGAATTGGCAATGTTATAGTGTCCCAAAATTAACGCTTTACTGGTACATAAGTCGAAATTTCCTAAGGCCATTCTGCATAAATATAGCTGAATTTGGTTGATGCAGCGTTTAATTTCCTTCTGTAATGACTTCAAATAACCCTATAAGAAGAAATCTAATGTTGTTAAATCACAGGACCAGGAAATGTCTCATGCAGTAATTAAATTATTTCACTGGCTACCGTGTGATACCGTCTTGTTGAGACCACAAATTGGGTACATCAATGTCATTCAATTTTGGAAGAAATATCTGTATTATTATGTCGCGACATCGAGCACCAGAAACAGTCACTGCTTTACCGGCCTCATTTTCAAAACTAGTACAGTCCAATAAATGCAATTTTGGTGATTAACAATGCCATAGAGGTGAAAATGTAATTTATCACTGCTCGAAAATCAGCATCTGCCATATTTGTTGACGTTCGCTCTGTATGGTCATTAGGCTTCAGTTATTTCTTAAATTGAATTTAGATTTTGAGTTTGCGCTATAGAGAGCTTCTTGAAATTTGCACTTCTTGTCCACGAGGTATTTTCACAAACACTCTTGTACACTGCTTCGATATTGACATTTGAGCGGTTTATTTTTGGACGACTAGTATTATAAAATAAAATAATAATAAGCAAATAAAATAGTACAGGTCTCTAAAAATTGGACCTAAATACGCCAGAAATGGCAAATATATTGCCTCAATGGCCACACTCGCCTGGTGAGCATCGTCACCAGCTGCGAAATGTAATGGGTCGAGTGGAAGAACACAAATTTTCTAACTGTGACCGGCGAACTTTCATTATTTTTGAGATATTATTCTCATAATGAAAACATATAATTGTTGCTAATAATTTACTGCACAAATTGAAGCAAATTCTAATCCTACATTAATTTTGGGACACCCTTTTTATTTATTTATTGTGTCTAGATATTTTTATCAATAAATACAAAGGAAATCTTACAATAATATTAGTTAATTAGTATGCAATCATGAGTATAATGTTCTTATAAAATCGTTACAAAAATGTTTATTTATATGTTAACCTCGATGTTGTTAAAGTTATAAATTCCATTTTATATTTATTCAAGTTAAAAAATAATCTGCATATCGCAGTAATTCAATATTGTTTATATCTTTAAGTCATTAAACACTCGTAACTTTTGTCAAAAATACCAAACTATTAACTCTAGATAAAAACATCAAACTTACCTATATCATGTATAATTTAGTTAATTCTATATATTTACGTGCAATAATATCAAGTTTTATAGAAAATATTATCATTAAAGACATAATCATTAATTTAACAATACGAAACATTTCATACATCTACATCCATGAGGCTTACTAAGAGCACAAAATAAATCACTTGAAAAAAAACTACAACAATTATTTCTATAATACAATATTGGGTATTAAATCATACAAAATGCCTCTTATAAAAGGTGCATTTATCAAAGTAACACTAGTTTGAATGTATTTATTTCTATCCAATAAGCTTTGAAAAGAATTTCAGTTTACGATTAAACCTTTTTAAAATTTGGTGTAAATATATATAAAAAACAATTTCGTGATGGACATTTACAAAATGTATTTATTAATAAAAATTTAATTAGTTACAATATTAATATGAAACTTTGCGTTTCAATGAACAGGCACCAATAAATTATTAACTTCTCTGATACATTGAAATCGTCATTAATTAGTTCATTAGTGAACACATATATTCTATTTTGTTTAATAAATATTTTCATAATTTTGACATTTCCTTTCTATAACTATAATTATTTATAGAACTATATATTTTGTTTATATTACTAGAATGATCATACATATTTAATTGTTTATTAGGAAAATAATGTAATAAAATAATTATACACATTCAATAATATTATATTATCTTTACATATTGCATAATTATTTCACGCATTACCAAATCGTAATAACTAGAAGTTTCTGTTTACCAAATATATTAAATTTAGAACCAGTTAAATTAAATTAATATTGTTATAAACAAACATTATCATATAGATTATTACAAAGAATATTAATAGCATACCAATTATTTTAATCTTGAATATCTTCAGTTTCTCGGAGAGCATTTTCAAATAGGGAAATAATTAATTACTTCCAAGCGGTTTCTGGGCATAATTTAGCATCATCAATTTCACCGCAGTTATTTTCGGGACGTCGCCTCCCCAATTCCCAGAGACTTACCTGCAACAACAAAATTCCATTAATATTTCGTAAGATGAGTAGCACTCAATTTTCTTTTTATTCAAATCGAAATAGAGATGATCTGTTAATGTAGCACTGCAGCACGTTTCACTATTGCAAGATGATACATAAATACACACAATAGCTACTACCTAGACAACAAATGACCCTAATTCACCTACCTCTGACATTAGACACGCCTGCTTGTGACATGATACTGGAGCGTATTCTGCTAATGTACTTATTTAAAAATAGGATTAATATTAAAGCAATAAATTTAATCATTTTCTACATTGCTTAATACTATATCTTAAATTTATTTATTATATTAAATAATAAATAATAATAAAATATAGACAATGGATGAAATTAAATTGCGTTTGTAAATATAAATTTACTATAACTTTACATTCCAAAGTTGATATGTATGATAGCAATTGATAAATTAAATCTAATTACGCATATTAGTATTAATATTGTGTTATAGATCTAGCCATCAAAATAAAATACAAGTAAATTATAAATAAGCAAATTTATGCGACCATAACGTTATTTTACTATTGCCCCATAAATGGCAAGGAAAGGCGTTATTCTTTTCTTGTAAAATACTTATCCGAGTAAATATGTCTTTGGGAAAAAATCTTTATGAAAGGTCTTAATTAATATTTACAATTTATTATGCATATTGAACATTTCTAGAAAACTATGTACAAATATCTCATAAAAAATAATAAGAGTTTTTCAAATATTGTTTTCAAAGAGCTTGTGTGTATTTCTATAAGTAACCTTGCTGTTATATAAAATTGATATTTGTCATGTTTGCAGATCCAATATTATTGTTTACTCTTTTTATTAATAAGCCATTTTTCCTACAGAAAAATGAAAAGAAAACACCACGCTGGCGTGTTTAGGGCAAATATTTCATAATATTTACTTCTACGTAGGGTACTTCGATATCGATAACAAAATACCACAGCCATGTATCAAGAAACACTTTAATGCTATCCGGCCTCAGGTGCCCTAAGCAGTAAGATACATTTCTAGTCCCGTAATAGAAAAATAACATTTAGATTGGTTTACATAAAAATAATAGTGACATTTAAAATATTAAAAACAGTAGTTATGCTGATTAAATTACAAGCTATATATTATACAAAAAAATGAAGTGCTACAAAAATTGTACTAGATTACGTTGTGAATAAATTTACAAAACTATTTATTAATGTATTGTGAGCTTTCAACCACTATTTTAATAAATAAGTAGAAAGATTTTTGGAACTAGACTCTCTATTAAATAGTTTCTTCGCAAAATTTTACTATAACACCTCTAAATTTTTTTGTCATTGCAAAAGCAATAACTTTAAAATATAGTTTTGTTTAATTAAGAGCTCTATTCATTTCACAACAAATATAATTTCAATTTCTTTATACTGATAAATACATAAAGAATTTTTTGATTTACTTAAATCCTAGTTATCTAATAGGTAATTAAAATTAAATCAAAAGTTGATCAATGTATCTCTTATACAAAACTGAAATATTTAGTGTAGCTATTATTTAAACTATCTTATTATAATAACAAAGCTTATTAAACTAGAGTTTAAAACACTAGTTTCACACTTCATTTTCCAATGATATGAGGATGCATTAGTTGAACAAAAAATTCATGACTTGTAGTGTAAAAGTCAGATCGCATATATCACATTTACATTTTAAATTGTGAAGCTTTCATCCACACATTTCACAATGAAGTTCTGGATATCATTCCCCACGTTGAGAAACTTTTTAAATTATGCACGAATATACGCGGCGACTTATTTAATAAAATATACACCCTATAAAAAAGACGCACGACAAAAAATATAATAATTTTCAGCAGGAACTTCTCTCCCAACTTGTAGAAATATTTTAAATTGTCGGGATTGCGTTGTTGCCTAAAAAAATATGTTTTGAGGTCAATAAAAAAAAAGTTCGCTCCGAGTTGAACGCCGCAGTTTATTAGTGTCCTTAAGGCGTAGTTGAAAGTTAAATTGAATAAAACAGAAATAGTCGCGCGACGAGTTGTTGAAATTTTCGTAAAAGACTAAGTGTAAGGCGAGGACGTAGTATGGGAGTTTTATTCTATTTAGACAATCTAGAAGTTTTATGCTTTGTCGTCAGATGGCAGTGTACGAGACCGAAACATCGGGAAAAAGAAAGGACGCCCCTTGAGAAATTAGCTTTCTTAGAAAAATTGCTGGTGATTCTTAGAGACCGAGAAATTAATGCCGGAGTAAGACTCATCTTGAATAGACATTCCAAATGTATTTAGGGTAAGGCCTAGCGGTTTTTACTTTAACAGCAGAATTAAATTTTCTTTCCTGTCGAGAGAGTAAATGACAATAATATTTCTGAAAGCCACTGCATAAAATTATCCTGTACTAATTTTCTGAAAAAATATGATATTTAGAGTATGTTTTCATATGTATTTATTTCTCCGTTTTATTTAAAGGGGATTTATCAATAAATAGTATAATATACAAATTTAATTGATTGATTTTTCTAAATGCAAATGCTAAGGCTTAATATTTTTGTAATTAAGGTTGTAATTCTATTTTATAGTATAAAGGTTACGTCACAATTAAACTAGAAAATAGTGATGGATGAGCAATAAGTTCGTAGTTTATGTATGACTTTTCAATTATTCAATATTTTTGCTTAATTAAGTTTACAAATATAATTACTTTTTTATTTAATAATAGCTTACGAACTAAAACTATTCGTGATGGTATAGTTTCTAATACATAAGGTCAATAAGACCTTTTCACTAAATTTTACGTAGCGTTAAGGGTTAATTTAATATTTCTCAACCCGATGCCTTTTCTTCATTTAGTTATGTATCGTATTCATATATTTTTGTAACATTAATGACGGTCAAGTATTAGATGTTATTCCACGCCACAAACTACTACTTATGTTATAGTAGGGTACTGTGTTCCACGCGCAGTAAATAAACCTCAGCCGGTTGGAAAGTTAGCATGGAAACTATACTAGAACAGGAACGGAGGTATCACGAAGAAAGGAAGCGTTTAGTTGGTCAAAGAAATGCTACATAAAAAAGCAACCTATCGAGAGTTGATTAATTCCGATCATAGGCTAAAATATACTCCTCGAGACTAATGAGACAAGTGCGCCAATATCGGTTGAATTTGATGAGTTAGCAAAAGCTAAAAAAAATCCGACTGAAGAACTTGTCAACTTAGTAGAGTTTTCAGATGAGGAAGGTTATGGAAAGTATTTGGATTTGCATGAATGTTATGAGAAGTACATCAACCTCAAAGGCATCGAGAAAATTGATTATATCACCGATCAGCTCTATGATATACCTAAAGAAAAACTGGTGATTACCGACAATATTTGCTTACCCTAATTGAATACTTAAGTTGGTTTGTGTAGCGCATTAAACCTCTTATGGATTTGGACAACGAGCTGCGGAAAAATTTAAGGCTGTCATGTTACAGTGGGATAGTGGGGCCAAAAGACAAACATGGGAGCTCACTTGGAACTCTCCGCGTTTTCTAGTTGAAAAGAGCTTGCGTCACTAGGTCTTGATCGGCTGAAGTCTGCCCTTATGGCGCTGGGCCTTAAGTGCGGTGGTACATTGGAAGAAAGTGCGCAACGTAGCTTCTCTACCAAGGGCATTACTTATTTGGATCCTTCACTGTTCGTCAATAATAAGGCAGGAAAGGCCAGCAAGGAAAAATGAGTCTCTCAGGCACAGAGATTTGGCGTCTCTAGAGTCAGGTGTACAGGCTGGCCAAACTTGTTTCTGCACAGCGGGCCGCCACAAAGGAGAACGTACAGAGAAAGCGGGCAAGAACTGATAGAGAACGGAATGATAGTGAAAATAAGGAAAGCGATGAAGAAAGTATTCATGATGATGCAGATGATGTTCCTTACAATCCTAAAAATTTACCTCTCCGTTGGGATGAAAAACCCTTTCCCTGTTGGTTGTACAAGTTTCATGGTCTTAACATTAACTACAACTGTGAAATTTGTTGTAATAATAATAATAATAATATTCTTTATTTCAAAGTGTCATTACAATAATGTACAAAATGAAATGGTGTCAGTGCCTAATCTAAAACTTACAAGCTACTTAATTGCTAATTTGATATCTATATTTATCTACATACTTATTTGATTACAATACATATATACATAAATACAGATGAAACAGATATGTTTTCGTCTACTTCTTATGTTCTAAAAATTCTTTTATGCTGTATGGTTCTAATTCTAATAAAAAGTTATATACATTTTTGGAAAATATTTTTGGCGAGTTAACACTTTTCTTGAGAGATTCCGTTAAAGCATTGAATAATTTTATTCCCATATAGTGAGCTCAACTTTCTGTAGTTTTTAGCTTGTGCTTAGGGTATACAAAGTCGATTGTTCTTGTGTTATGTATTCCGCGTTTATTATCTTTTCCTTTAGCGTGTTTCAGGTAAAATATAATACAATCGTATATATAATACCCGAATAGTGTTTGACTATTTAGTTCTTTGAATTTTCCACGGCATGACTGGTTATAACCTAATTTCATTACGGCCCTGATTGCTTTCTTTTGTAATATGAAAATATTTCTAGATTTACTATTACTACCCCAGAATATAAGACCGTATCTCATTTTGCTAATAAAATTGGAAAAATATACAGTTGTGGCGGCTGATCTAGTTAAATATTTGCCTACTTCCCGAATGCTGTATATTATCCCCGGTAATGATTTTATTAAATCATTAATGTGCGAGTCTCCGACTAGACGATTGTCGATTTTGATACCAAGAAATTTTACCTCGCTTACTACATTATTGTCAAAGTTGGCATTTGATGTATCATCATATTTTTTGTTCCTAAATATCATCATATTAGTTTTATCGTTATTAATTGTTAATTTATTTTTACAGAAGAAGTTATTGACATTTGTTAGGAGTTGTAAAGCTTTTGCTTCCGACTCGTGTATGGTTTCACCTGATGTGAGAAGGTTAGTGTCGTCCGCATAATTTATAATTTTTTCGCTACAGTTATTGATAACATTAATTAAATCATTTATAAAAATTATGAAGAGTGTTGGTGCGGTAAGGCTTCCCTGGGGGAGCCCCAGATTAATATTTGCTTCTTTTGAAAAGGCTGATATTCCATTCTTTGATGTATTTACTTGTTGTTTTCTACCTTCCAGGTAAGAACAGAACCATTTTAATCCTATCCCTCTTATTCCATTTTTCTCTAATTTATGCAGTAAGATTTTGTGGTCCACGCAATCGTACGCTTTAGAGAGATCAATAAAAATACCAATTGTTACCTGCTTTTTGTCCAAATTTGTTATTATATGCTCGAAGAAGTCGTAAATTGCGGTTATTGTGGATTTTCCCGCAATATATCCATGTTGCGATTTATTTAACCTATTGTTAGAATTTAGGAAATTTGTAATTTTTAGGATCATGAGGTATTCAAATATTTTTGAAAATACGGGCAATAAACTAATTGGGCGGTAATTTTCTATTTTTGTGGCATCTCCTTTCTTCAATATCGGTTTGATAATTGCCAGTTTTAGTTTAACAGGATATATTCCGAATTCAAAGGAATTATTAATTATGTGTGTGAGTGGTTCAACTATGTAATGTATGCTATGTTTTACTAAAATACTGGGAATATTGTCATAGCCGCATGACATTGTATTCTTCAATCGTTTAGTGGCGCTAACTACTTCTTCTTGCGATACTGGAGTGATAAAGATAGACTTTTCATTTTGAGAGATATTGTCAGAGTATGAACTTGGATTTAATTTATTTGTTAATTCTTTAGTAATATTTGAAAAATATGTATTAAAGTTTTCAGCAATTTCTAGCGCTGAGCCATTGACTTTTATTTCAGTTTTTTGTTTTGAATTACCCTTAATTTCTTTAATAATTTCCCAAGTACTTTTATTTGGATTAGTGGATTTGATAATTCGATTACTGTATGTATTAGATCTGTGTTCAATAAGAAATTTGTTATATATTTTTTTTGTAATATTGTAAGACTCTAAATAATCTGCATTATGCCGCGATATTACTTATAAAATGTCTAGTTCATTGCGAATATTTTTTATTTCTTCAGAATTATATACATTTTTTGTATGTTTTCGTGTATTTATCTTTTTTTCAATAAAATGCTTGTTCATTAAATTTGAGTAGATATTGCTGAATAAATTCCACTGAGCATTTACAGCGTTTGCGTTTTGACAATATATATTTTCCCAATTTATGTTTTGTAGTTCGGATATAAATTTATCAATGTTTGTGTTCGAAAATGAGCGCACGCGTTGAGTTGAAGATGTGTTTTGGAGGCTAGTTGAAACTGTGACTAATTGGGCAAAATGATCGCTTATATTAGTATTTATTATTTTTGATTTTTTTATTGAAGGGTGGTTCGTGAAAATGTTGTCTATGCATGACTCTGAAAGATTAGTAATTCTAGTGGGTTCTTCAAATATGTAATTAAAGCCATAAGTATTTGCTATTTCAATTAGCTTATGCTTATTTGGTGAACTCTCAAGAAAGTTAATGTTAAAATCGCCACAAATGAAAACATATTTGTTTTCGTTGTATGCTAGTTGTGAGATTTGTTCAAATAACTCGAAAAAATCTTGTATGCATCCATTCGGTGGTCTGTATATGGTTATTATAATAAAGTTATTGTTGTCATTTTCTATTTCAACAGCAGTACATTCAAATATAAAAGGACGGCTTAAACAGTTTAATTTGCTTTTGACTTTATATTTTAGGTTATTGCTCACGTATATTGCGGTTCCTCCGTGCATGTTTACTTCCCTGCAAAATGAACTTGCCATTGTACAATTGATGATTGGATAGTTTTTGAGCTGCTCCTCTGTCTTCCAGTGTTCCGTGATACATATTATATTGCACTTGTTTTCAATCACTTCAACATTAAGTTCATTTATAACATTTCCAATGGATTGGATATTTTGATGGAATATGGTTATATCTTTAGAATTTTCTGTGGTTAATGGTTGGCTCTCTTCTTTCCACCAATCCTCCATAAAAAACGATCTATGCAGACATCCCTAGGCCACAAATTGTAATTACATTTATGAAGTTTCCAATGCTTTTCAAATACATTTTGCTGAGTGGAGGCATTTTGCAAATGTTACACAAATTGAGGATGCTTTGGCATTATTAATTATTTTGTCAAAGCTCTTTTAGGTTGTCCGTTTCTCTCTTTTTAATGTGGAAATATTTTTTAAATAGTATTAGCATGCTATTTTATAATAACAATTTGAAAGTATAATCAATTAATCAGTAGGAGTAAAGTATATAAAACCACATGTCATTTGCATTATTGTATTACACTTGTTCTTTATTCAAGTGTAATACAATTGTTAGGCCAATATCACTATAGTACTTGAAATCTTAAATGAGTATAAGGTAATAATTAATCCTGTATCTAAATATAAATAAGTATAACTTTAGTGAATACTAGGTTCCAGAGTTTGATCTTTGTTGGTTATTTCAGAGGTTTTAAATAAGCTCAAGTGAGAACACAGCGGTATGAATATCGAAATATATTGTAACTATGTTTTTTTATAAAATCAACAACTATCATTCGTTATACAAATCGGGCGTTACTTGATAAATACAACTAATAGTATATTTTACGATACGTTAGATGACATGTGTCGGTGCTCGAGATTTAGATAACGCGTATTTTCCAACTCTTCCCCTCGAGAGCTCCGGCATCGACATGTTAACCTTTCGTTAATCCTAGCAGCTCGATGCACTTCACGTACTTATGTCTGGCTAAAGATTTCGTCAAAACATCAGCTGGCATGTCTTCAGATGATACGTGGTTCAAATTTATAGCTCCCGACATGACGATCTCGCGAACGAAACGGTGCATTATATCTATGTGCTTAGTCCGGGAGTGGTAGACCGGATTTGAAACGAGCTTCTGCGCACCCAGGTTATCGTTCTGCATCAGACGACGAAGATACACGGCCTCTTTTGCAGCTTCGCTAAGTGCCATATACTCAGCCTCTGTTGTTGAAAGCGCCACGGTCCTCTGCTTCCTTGAGTCCCATGATATGCAGCCTCCATTCATGGTGAAAACGAAACCGGTGAAAGACCTTCTGTCATCTATAGATCCAGCCCAATCAGCGTCCACAAAACCTTGAATGGAATCTCCGTCATGCATGAAAGAGATTCCCAGGTTAATAGCCCCTTTCAGGTAGCGCACGACTCTTTTCGCAGCAATCCAATGGGCCTTCCCGTAACATTCATTGAATTGGCTCGATAAGCTAGCAGCGTGAGCCACGTCTGGACGTGTTGCAACAGCAAGATAGAGCAATGCTCCGATCAACTCACGATAAGGCGGTTTCGGTCCGTCTGAGGCAGACCATGGTTCCGATTTGGTCAATTTCGTGCTTGCGTCCAATGGCGTTGTCGCTGGTTTGCACTCCTCCATTCCAAATCGTTGTAGAATTTCACAAATATATGTCCTCTGACACAGTCTGATGTTGTCTCCCTTCCTCTCGAAATCGATACCAAGACATCTTTTTACTTCGCCTATATTCTTCACACCAAAACTTTTACCTAACGTAGCTCCGAAACGTTCTATTTCTTCGATATTGCTTGACATAACGAGAATATCGTCAACATAAATGACGATTAACATCAGATTGTTGTTCTTCCCCTTCAGGTATAGACATGGATCACTTTTGGATTGAATTGCTCCGAGTTTTCGTAATTCCTCATCCAAGCGCTTGTGCCAAACGCGCCCCGCTTGTTTCAATCCGTAGAGTGCTTTCTTCATCCGGCATACCTTGTCTTCAAACTATTCAGCATATTCTTTGCTTCATCTGTAGTGCGACGATCCAGTCCTCTCCTTTTAACCATGAAATTCAATACTTCATCCATCATCTCTAAAACCTCCACATTCACCTCTTCTTCTAGAACACCATTGAGGTAGGCGGTGGTTATGTCATATTGCTTGATATGCATCTTCTTATGTGCTGCGAGGGCAACTGACAATCTGATAGTGCTCAAACGAGCCACTGGAGCGTACGTATCCAGAAAATCTCTACCTGGAATTTGAGAAAAACCTCTTGCTACAATCCTGGCCTTCCGTTTCTCGAAAATTCCATCAACGCCATATTTATTTTTAAGGATAAAACGACTACCAATAACGTTATTTTCTGTTTTCTGTCGTCGTTGTTTTGTGTATTTGATTCTTTTCCGATTAGGTAAATCTCGGCGCATTCATCGTTTTTCTCTGCATAATCGGAATGCCGTTCCTCAGGGAAACAGTCAGTGTATTTTTCACTGACCTGCACCGGAACGTTGTCCAAAAATTTTACGTCGCGTTACGTTTCGATTTTTCGCTCGTTTGGAAGCCAAACCCTGAAACCTTTTGATTGCTCACTATATCCAACGAAAATCCCCTTCTTTGATCTCGGTGCCAATTTACTTCGATTCGGAGTTGTATTTAAAATATGTAGGAGATTTCCCGTACCACGCTTCGTATGGCGTTTTTCCATTTAGTTTAGTTGTGGGACACCGATTCCTAATAAAATTAGCGGTATTCACTGCCTCTGACCAGAAAGAGGCAAGTAGCCCCGATTCAATGAGAAGACATCTCGCCGTCTCCATCAGGGTTCTGTTTCGCCTTTCGGCGACTCCGTTTTGTTCCGGGTTGTATGGCACAGTCAGTCGCCGCGTAATTCCATGCTGTCATTGGCATTGTCCGTTTGAAGTACCTTGATTCTCTTTCCTCTTTGAGTTTCAACAAATGCCCTATAATCCTCGAATTGTTTGATAGCATCACTTCTATGTGCGATGAACCTTACGTCACTCCATCCAGAATAGTCGTCGATGAAAGTAATGACATGTCGACTATTTCCATTCGACGTCACTTTCATCGGACCGCAAATATCTGAATGAATGATATCTCCAAGATTTGATCTCCTTTCGGACTTTTTAGGGAATGGAAATCGTGACATCTTCCCCTCGATGCATACCTCGCATGTGAACTCCTTATTTATGTCTTCAACTCGTAATCCTTTGATGGTCCCTTTCTTGATCGCTTCGCGCAGCGATGCAGGTTGAGATGTCCTAGACGTGCATGCCAATCCTCCAATGAGCTTACCCTCGATGGTTTGGTAAAGTTCGACTCATTTACCATTTTACACGTTTCACTGGCGCCACCATGAAAATAGTACAACCCATTCGTTTGCTCCGCGACAAGTACAATTTTTCCTGTCGCGTCGATAACCTCAGCCTTTTCTCGGTTGAAAATTACTGTATAACCCTTGTCCGTTATCTTGCCAACGGAAACAAGATTCGTGCGAAGTTCCGGCACGCATAGCGTGTCTCTCAATGTCAATATTTTCTCACACCCATCTACTTTTGTTAAGATTGGTACACTTCCTTTTGCTTTGATATCGACGCATGAATTATTTGCGAGGTTCAACTTCCCGCGTCCGTGACAAAACACTTCTGAGAATGCGTCAGTATCATATGTGCAGTGCATCCGCTATCCATACACCGAACGCTGTTACCTGTAGTTTCTTCCGCACGGAGAACTTCGTCGCATTCACGTACATCTGACACCGCTGCATACATACTTAAATTGTCGGCACGGCCCGCAATTTCATCTCTCGATTTATTTCCTTCGAATTTTCTGCTCGATCGACACTCTTTGGCAAAATGACCAGGCTTTTGACATTTGAAGCACTTAAAATCTTTCTTTGGAAAATGTCTTTTATATTTTGCTTCATCTCTGTCATTCTTACTCTTGGATTTTGAATTTCCATATTTCCGTGCAAGCATTGCACTTTGAGATAAATTACTTCGATCACTATCCTTCGGGCCTCACATTCTTCTAATATTCATCTCGCGATGTGATTGCGCACCGAAAGTTGTCAAATGAATTCGGCAGACTTCGCAAAAGCATCACTGTCAGTAGATCGCTATTTATTTCAATGTCCAATTTGTCGACGATATTAAGAAAGTCTTGTGTGCTTCGTCGAGCATCCTCACCGTTCTGCATTTTATGAGAAATCAACTGGTTTAGTAACGCAGCCTTTCGCATGGGTCCCTTCGATTGATGAATCTCCTCTAACTTGATCCAGATCTCTCGCGCTGTGTTGCATCCCTTCACCGGTTTAATTTCTGAAGGGCTTATTGACAGAATAATGTCCGATTGAGCTTTGAGATCTCCCTCGGTCCAACGTCGCGCAGCCTCAACTGAAACTGCATCACCTGCGCTGATTCTGGGTTCTACCGACGCACCGCTGACATATGTCTAAGCGTCATTTTTTATTAGTATCAAATCTTACGACACCACTCGTATTCATTCTTAACACTCGATGAAAACAATGTTCAAAAAAAAAAAATTCGATCAGTCGAAAGAGTTCTGGGAATTCTGGTAACAATCACTATCACTTATAACGTCGCGCAACCCTATGTGCCTGGGCCCATAACCTGTTGGTTGTTTCAGAGGTTTTAAATAAGCTCAAGTGAAAACACAGCGGTATGAATATCGAAATATATTGTAACTATGTTTTTTTTATAAAATCAACAACTATCATTCGTTATACAAATCGGGCGTTACTTGATAAATACAACTAATAGTATATTTTACGATACGTTAGATGTCATGTGTCGGTGCTCGAGATTTAGATAACGCGTATTTTCCAACAATCTTTATTTACAGTTGCATGACATATGTTTCGGTCAGCAACGATCATTTCAAAATATATACTTTATATTGCAGCACATCAAATTAAATGTATTATAAATAAATAAGAAATAAACAAAATTCTGAGAAAATATGAAATATTAACACGCCGGTGGTGGCGCATCGGTTACGGCCCCGAACTGACGTGCAGCAACGTTGATTCGGGTCAGAGTCGGATGGGTGACCGGTACCATTCACCATTGGGATCCAATTAATGGTGCTTTAGAGTGACGGGGGCGATCCTTTAAAGTAACAAGCTCATTTACACACACACAAATACACAAATGACACATGGTGGAAGGACCACGTGGTCGATAGCCTAACACTACTACTACTACTACTACTATGAAATAATAATATCAAATTTTACACGACCTAGTTGATGTAAACAGCACCACCGGTCGATAGCCGTTGAGCAGAAAATAAAAAATACTAGAATTTATTTTATTTTATTCATTACATGTATTATATTTTATTTTTTCTGTGATTAAAGATTTTTAGTAGTAATAATTAGGGACAAATCATAGGTATTAAACCATTTTAACAACAAACAAATACTCAAACATGATGAAGGCAATAAAACTCATCACTGGTTGCAGTAAAATACCAACTGGGCGAATAATATGTATTATTGTTTTTATTAACTTCTGCATTTCTGATGTGGATATCCTACTAATTTCTCTACACTTAAATATATATTTTATCCTTTAAAATTATCATTATTCAAAGTGCAAATTAGTCCAGTTTCTCTTTTGGGCCAAAATGCTTTTATTTTAAAATTGAAATGAATGAACCTATTAATCAAAGTATTCAGCGGTAGTCAGCAGAATACTATTTTTTTCTCACAATTTAAGTATTTTCCGTCTCGTCTATCGAGGCGATTCAAATTAGAATTTTAGATATTTGCGGAAGAAGCAAAACGGTAATCCCTTAAATCATGCTGCATTAGTAAGAATAACAAATAATCAGAACAAACCATTTCTTTATATTCAACTGGTGCTTAAGCTTTCTTAAATATATTTTTTTTTTGTTTTCTTTGATTGGCATCTAATTACATTACTTTTGAAACATTTCCATACATTGCATATTGAGTAATTTCCAAAGATTTAAACATCTTTGACTTTCTCATCAAGTAATGCTTCCAATGTTGATGGTCCATAAGTAATTTTTAACACGAAAATCACTAATATTAAAGCATTATAATTATTATAATTAATAATGAGGAAAATGATTTTTCATAATGACCATTTCTGCACTTATGTTTTATAATGTAAATATTCAATTTCTATATTATAATTATTACTTACATGATTTATTGGCTAGAGCATTATAATTATTAATTTTGACATGCATTAGAAATGCGTCATTTGCATTACACAAAATTTTAATTTTAATTTTGAATGTAAAAAACTTTTTTTTGTTAAACTAAAAGTGATATAAACTTATATTCTTAGTAGTTAGTCAATCTCTCTAAAAACTCAATTATCAACTTTCAATATCAAAAAATAATAATACCAAAAGGTATCATATAAAAACATATATGATTTTAACGGGTTATCTTAAAGTATTCAAAAAATATTCTAGATATTTATAAGAATAAATAAAAATTCAAAATGGGCTTCGAGTAAATAATCAATTTTGATGACCTACATGTTAATAACAGTTAGTTTAAAAGATTTAAACCTACAGGATTATAAATGCATAATATAATATAAATTCTTGCTTTATGTGTGCGCTTTTCAAATTAAATTTAAAATATAATCTTTTATTGATATTTTACTCATATATAGTTCATTAGAGTTGTCAATAAAGAATAAAAAGTTGGTAAAATGGTGTATAGGAACTCTTAAAGCATATAATAATTTACTTATTATTACTTTGGGGAATAAAAAGCTATATTTTTAAATTAAACATTTTGTTTGCAAATACATATGCAAATTTATTATGCAGGATTTTGATATTAGTTCCGATATTATAAATATAATAATAGATAGCTATTTAAAACTTTAAAAAAATATGTTACATACATGGATAAATATAACAAATGCTTATACAGCTCATAGTGGGATCCCTCAGGGTTCTAATTAAGGTTCTGTACTGTTTCTTTTTTCTATTAATGAGGTTTGTAAGTTTCTTGACTGATACTATTTAATATATGCGGGGATCGCTAAGCTTTTTCGAATTATTAGTTATATTAGTGACAGTACTATCTCACAGAATAATTTACATTATTTTATTAACAAGTGTAAAAACATAATATATTTAAAAATACGAAAACTTTTCGTGAATCTACAACAGTGAGTCTTACTAAGACTACAAAACAAATTAATTTGAAACAACTACTTCTCTGGCTAGTACCTCGACAGACGTTGAATAAAACAAAGTTAATTTGCGTGTTACGAATAGTACAACTATCAAAGCAACACTAATTTGAATGAAATTATTTCTGTTGAATAAACTAATAAATAATCAAATGTATTTTAGATTGTATAAATCTGACTATAACATGAAAAATTATGCACAAAAATGAATTTAAACTGATTTAATTAAATTAAATTAGCAAAAGCAATTAAAAAATCTAGCATTCAAGTTTATAATCATCTGCAGACACGTGTTTCGATCTTTCGCTCTCTTCAGTAAAGCTGTACTGAAGAGAGCGAAAGTTCGAAACACGTGTCTGCAGATGATTATAAACTTGAATGCTAAGTGTAAAAACAATGGTTTATCGATAAATAATAACAAAAGTATTATTGTATATTATTACAGAATAAAAAATCTAATTAATAATCACTTAATAATGTAACTAATGATAGGGTGGGTAAATTTATAGATGGTGCAATAGATTTGATAAAAATCTTACATTTAGTTTTAACGTCAACAATGTGACTAGTTCAACATATTATGCATTCGTCTTGTCAGCAGAATCATAAAATATATTTCTTTGATATAAATTCAAAAGAAATTTGTAAGATTCCTGTATTATATAAAACAGCACAATTCATCCAGATAAAACAATACACTACTTTGATCTACTACTAGAATTCGAAATTATGTCTATTTCTAATCAACTCGAAGCTATTGGCATATATAACTTATTTAAAATAGCAAATGCTGACGTCGATAACAATTCTATTTTGGAAAATATTAATTTTATCGTATCTATTATAACCTTCTTGTAACAAAAATTCATTTACTTATTTAACGCAGCGCGCTAATTATTATGTGAATAAAATGTAGTCTTTACCACTATGTCCAGTATGGTGGTGATATACTTAGCAATAATTTAAGACAATTTAATATTAACTTAAGGAATAGTAAATTGTAAATACCAATATTCTATTCTATTTCTGTATTTAGAATTATGTTTATCGCTTCTATGTTTTATTTGTAAAAATGTATATTACTCTCTTTGTATTTATATAATAACGTCAGTTAATTAGTTTAGTTTTTAATATATGTTACACTATAGTAGTAACATATATTTATTGACAAATTTTGTACATATTTACATTGTCATTATTCATCACAATGATGAATTAATGTATTAATTTGTCAAAAGGCTATCGACCAGAGGTCTTTCTGCCTTGTTTTGTCCAATCATATGGGGCGTCCATCAATAGTGATTAATAATATTAATTGAAAAATTCAGTATGTTTAAGTCAATTCCGTGTAGGTATGAATTACCACGTAGCAATGGTTGAAAACCATTAATATTATTGTTATTATAAGAAAATATTTTTAGCAAAACATGATTAAGTGACATAATAATTTTCTCTAGTTCATAAGTACGAATAATGATTGAGACATGAGCAATAATACTTTATAATAACGTAACTCATTTTAAAGTAATAAACTTATTTAATAGTTTTATTCTAATAAGTAATTAATAACTGGAAATAAACATTGTTTATAATAAATAAAACTATGTAATATGAAGAACAAATTTCTGCATGTATAAATATAATTAATTCCCGCATGCAAAACAAATTTTATTGGCTCTATAATATTACGATAAATACTATTCCCGCATGCCAGCGAGCTTTGCAAAATAAAATTATTTTTCGAATTCTAAATCCAAATATATTTAAATGTGAATTCAATTTAAACAAATTAAAACCTAACGCTCTGAACCTGATGGCGAATAAATATTTAAATAGTATTACCATAATAATCCAGTCCGAGCGGATCTATTTATTTAAAAAAAATAATAATATTTACAACGTTCGAAATCAATCACCAATTGATTCTTTTAATTGCATTTACTATTTGGGCCGGTGCGAATTAATAAGCGTTGCGCTTTTCGGATTAATTTACAGAGCGAATTGGGAAATGGATTATTAAATGCTTTCCCGTACGTAATAATAGCGGGAGAGGGTTTATTTTCGTACTTGAGGACGGATAAATAGAATTTTTCTCTTGTTTACTTACCGAGCCTTCCCTTGAAATTAAAGGGCGTTATTAATGGTTCCAGGGGTTCAAGTTTCAATAAATCACTTCTTGGGCGAATATAGATTAGCGGTGAAAACGGCACGTGGATTTAGTTTTTTATTTGCGTGGAGCAAAATTAAAATTACAAATTTTAAACTGTTTTTGTTGTGGGGCTGTGCTGGAAATAAAATTGCTAATCGTATTCTTATTCCACTTGGATAACATTTTAAGGATTACCATTTTACTGTGGATATATATGTCATATATTTAATAGAATCAAGTGCGATGTTTAAATGCCAAAACCATTATTACAGCATTTTCAGATATTCACACAATTGTAATTAGCAGATTGATATTATCATTGATTTAATAATTTTTGACATATGATTAATACATAGTATTATTTATATGTACTACAAAACTAGTTATTATTTTATGAGCAATGGTCTAAACCATGATATAGCTGGTAATCAGGAACTGTACAGTGAATTTCTTGAATAGTTTTTTCACTTATCTCTTACTAAAACATTATAAAATAATAAGTAAAGAATTTATAAACACTTGGTTTATTTTACTGATTGATCAGTGAAACAATTAGCGTTTATCAAGTGTTTACCTTAAATTAAAAATTAAACTGCACTTTGTTGATATCATATACTATATTTATTAAACGTAATTATTAATAATACAAAAAATATATAAAGAAGAGTAATGAAAGATTTACCTAACCGATTAGAAAATAAAGGTTGAAACTACAGTCACAAAATAAATATTGTATTTAATCACGTTATATATGTTAGAGGTTTCTACTTCGTTATACATTTGAGTAAATTGAATGAAACATGATAACTTTGTTTGCATAACTTGAAAACTTTTTTATTGCGACTAGTTTCGACAAATTCAGCTTGTCATTATCAAACACATAGTAATTTAAAATTCGGTTAGGACAGGTATATACACAAATACAAGAGGGATTATAATACCCCTTTGAAGATAGGTGTGTACACGAGGTCCTTTTTCCGCGAAATGTAAAACCGAAAGTACAACTTTACAAAAAGAATGTCTTTCCTCAATAATGTGTTTCACGAATGCGGATTTTTCGGGTTGATTGAGGCGAAAAGAACATAGATGTTCGTCGAGCCTAGTTTTTAATTTTCGGCCAGACTGGCCTATATAGAGTCCGTTACAAGTTTCACATGTTAAACTATATATTCCTGATTTTTCTGATATTGGTGTTTTTGTTTTAGGGTTGAAAGTACTATTGTTGCCAAAATATGTAATTTATTTAAAATTGGAATGTTTTTTCTCCAAATTATTACCAGCATATAAGTACTTATTACATTTACGTTATTGATGTTTTTTAGAATACTCTCAATTTAGAATCATATAGGACGTGAAATGGATTTATTAGAATCGCTAGAAATACATAAAGCCATACTTAATCCGGGAATTCCCTTAATCAAAGACCAGATTGACTTCGTGTACATACACATCTTCAAAGCGGTATTATAATCCCTGTTTTTTTGAATTTGTTAATATACCTGTCTTAACAGAATTTTAAATTACTATTTGTTTGATAATGAATTTGTCGAAACTAATCGCAATAAAAAAGTTTTCAAGTTATACAAACACTATCTACCATATTACACAAGCAAGTGCAGCAATTCAAGCCAAAATATGCTTTAGTCTGCAATTTAAACTTAGCCAAGCGGTTATTCCGGACCAAAATATGTACTTGTAAAAACAAAAGCAAATATGTACTATTTCCACAAGGAAAGCTGCTACCACGACAGAAAATATCTGGTTGAAAAAAGAGGCGACGTTGTGGTTCTATAAAAAAGATACCCTCAAGACATATCTTAAGTTACACTTACTTACTTACTGAACTTACTTTCACCTGGTAAAGTTCTCCTAGACGATCATGTAAGAGAATGTGTAAGTGCTAACTTAAAAGGTTAATAGAGACGTCAAAATATCATATTTCTGAAGGATAAATACTTCCATCAATTGTCATCCCAGAGTGGTAAATTTAACTGGCACACTTTTTACAGATTCAGAACATATTTATTTTAATTGGCTAAAAAAATTTCACCTAACATTACTACCAAAAATTATAAAGAAATTTTAACAGTAGAGTTATCACTTCCTCTAAATAATATCAAAAACAAAGATTTTTCAAAATATAATTAAAAATTGTTATCCAAGAAAAAATGCTATACATAATATCATTAAAAATAATATAAAATATAATACTAAATTGATGAGGCTGTTACTTGTTAAAACTCTAAATCACTTAATAAAATAAATCCAATAAGTTATCTAGTACTCGGATAGATAAAGGTATTACAATTGTTATTCTTAACAAGTTCACACACGACACCAAAATGTATGACCTGAATTCTGATACTACCTCCAAGATCCAACGAATCTTTTGCCTACGAATCCCAATGAGCCACGGCTATATAGTTAACAGTACATTTAAAACAGCACAATTTTTCGATCCACGCTCCATTAATAAAGCGACTTCGTTAACAGACAAACTATAAGATTTACACATACATAGCAAATATAAGCTATTATCATTTGAATTATATATCATCGTACTAGGCTGTTATGTAGTAAATAACATGTCACTTTTGACGTACGTTAATCTATTCATATTTCCCTGGCAACGAAAACGCGGGCTGTTAAAAGCTGTTAACAGCACGTTTTTTTTTCTTAAGGGCCCGCTCTCAATCAAAAAATTATTTATTCAATATTATTAATTTGAAAACACTGTTCAATTTTTATGAATTTAAATACTCTGCACTTCAATAAATAGAATGTCATTCAATTCGTTGTTACGGAAACAGCGTCATTTGCAATTTGTATGTTGAATCTAACCAAAATTGAAGCTAGAATTAATTTTACTGTTGAATTAGAAATTAATAATAATATTAAATATTTAGATTTATCCATTACAAAAACTAACACTAACTTCTCGTTTGATATCTATAGAGAACCATCATATCTTGATTCTGTTTTCCCACATCATTATAGATATCTCCGTAAACAAAAAATGGCTGCGTTCAATTCTTTAATACATCGAGCATTGAATTTGCCTTTATCAACTGAAGCCATAATGAAAGAAATGTCTTTAATAAAAACAATAGCAGCCATTAATGGTTGTAATATGAGCATTATTAATAATTTACTTAAGAAACACAAAATTCTCAAGGTTAGAACATTTTTGTTTGTAGTAGTAGTAATGATTCAAATTTTATATCTTTAACATATTTTGGGGAATGCAGTTTTGAAATATAGCGTTTAAATTAAGTTTTGAAAATTTTCAAGGAGTGTACATATGACGTAATATTAACATTACGATCTTTTCAGCTAAGATAAATCAACTTTTGCTAAACATCTTATCGATCAGTCTCACATTCTTTTGGTAAAGTTGTACTAACGATATTGCACTTTGCGGAATCACTCGAAATTCACAAAGCCCGTGCCAATCCAGAGTTTCCACTAATAATCAAGCAGAACTAGTACACTCTTCTATTATCAGCTGTTTGTTAATATTTGTATTATTTATTTATCCAATATATTACAAAATGTTGTAATAATATAGCTATGTTTTGTATATTTTAATCACTTATGTTTTAAAAATGACAAGTGTCTTATCGAAACTATAGTCAGCGAAGATTAAATCCAGTTATACAGACAAACTATCAAGGATTTTTATTGTATTACCAAATACACCACACAACAAAATTATTAAGAATTTTATAAAAATTATATTAGAATCATCTTTAACAACAGAGTATATAAGATTCTGGTATAGATTATATTTTAGCCTGCTTTGAAGGCACAGGCAGACAAATAAAATCTTTTTCAATTACATATATTTATTTATCCTAATATTAAATTATACTCAAAAGATATTATGATTTTCCTGAACCTAGTAATAACTAAAATCAATAGCAAGTTAGAATCCAATATATAAACGAACCCTATTTAACAGACTCCCTCAACCCATCAAAATATCTGTACTTATTAGTATAGAAACAATAGACATTTAAATCAATGTTTCACAGTGCACTGTCAATACCATTATTTGTCTCTTTTTAGAAAAATAAATGTACACTACAAAATCTACCACTTAAAATACTAAATAATATTATTAATTAATAACAAAAGTAAAAATTAAAGTCAATTTTTTATCATGGGATATCTTCTAAAGAACAAAACCCAATTATTACATTAAAATTCTTTGGAAAACCTAGTTATACAATTTAAACAGTTTTATAAGAACATATAAAAAGCTAAACAATATTCTTTTCAACGTTAAAGAGAATCCACAAAAATTAAATGTTCTGGTGCTCACAAGCTTAAATGTGGTTCTTGTAAAGGCGTTTACATCAAACAGTCTGGTAGAAACTTTAAAATTATCCTAAAAGAATATGTGAATTATTCTTATAATAATAAAAACTTCTTTGCAAACCATTTAATTAAAAATAAAAAATACCCAAAACTTGACCTGCTCAAGTAATAAAAGTAATCTAAAATTTTCCTGTCATTAATTCTGTCATATTATTCTATATTTTTAATAATTCATGCTACATTGGTTAACGGTCTTATAATAAACTTTGTGCGTAATATTAACAAAGCGCAGTTTTTTTTAAGTTCCACGTTTTTGATTATTATTACATCATATAAAAATTTAAACTTTATACTAAAGTTTCTTATTTGTTAAAGGGGACATATCTAACCAAAAAATTGGAGGAGTACCAGTTCAATTCACACTACCCAAACTTCTATATTTGATTTTTATTCATATTTGTCGAAATGCTTAGAAAATGCCTTCGACAGGATTGATCGTAAAAGTTTATCAGTAAAATTAAAATATATTGGACTGGGAGTTAGTGTGATTTAATGCTTACGCAACTACATACTTATAATCAATTACTTGATGACTTTTATAATTTTATAATATCGACTTGCTTCTAAAAGATTTTTTACTAAAATGGTTGAAATTTTTAGATATGTAAATATTATTTTACAAAAAAACAGTTTTTTAATTATGATTAGATAACTTTTCTTAAATAGGCTTACTATAGCTGCCTAACCTGTATTCTTAAGAACTATACTGTACAATTTATACACAACGATATTTCCTAATGATCTCAAGATAGACAAAATTATAAATGATTATGAGTTATACAGTATTTTGTAAAATATAGGTTGATTAAATATATTTCGTTAGATGTAATAACATTTAATTATCATAATTCAATTATTATTGATATATGATGAAAAATATAACTTTAAACACATTTTAAAAATCGATATACTCGTACATGAAGGAAACGATTTGTATTAATGTCTTTTGTGGATAGTGTGCTATAATAGCATTAATGCACTAAAGTTTGAAAAACTTTACAGCGAATATACTTATTGTATGCATTTGTATAAATACCCCATGCAAGATTTGCTGATTCGATGCAATAAATATTTTATCGTACAGAGAGGGAAGTAAATATTCGCGGAATGGCCCAAACAGTAAATCCCAATTTCTTGGGTATCAAATGCTCTTAGTGTGGTAGTTAAGTGAGTATTCCATGAATACGAAAAACTCTCTCTGAATAACATGAAATCTTTCTACGATCTTTCCGCTACAATAAACCCTAGGAGAATACATATTCTGAGCTGAAAACCGATTATTGTACACTCCTATATGCATGTACGTTTTTTCACAAATACAAGTAAAATATACAATGAGTATTTACTCAAATATATTAAACCACATTAAGTTTACATTAGAAGAGCATATATTTATACAAGTACGTGTGTTTCATATTTACTTGATAACTATAAATGAAAACGCCCTTGTATAAATATAGAGGGTGTCCCAATTTTGATGCTCACCATTGGTATCTCTGTTATTAGAAGAGATAGAGCAACGGTGAAATGGGGAATGTTTTTCAGAAATCAGTGCACGTAATAAATCCCATTTTAAATTCAACTTAACTCTTTTCAATTTTAAGATATTTTGAAAAAAAATTGCCCAATTTTAATTTTCCTCAATAACTCGATAGCGGCCGCTTTTAAACCATTACATTATTTAGACATTTTTTAAGACCAATTTTTTGGTGTAAACAAAAACCCCTGATTTGCATGTGTTTCCAGTTTATTAGCGTTACCTTTTCTTTTTCTTATGGTGGTCATATTGGATTGTGGGTTTATTAGATAGTGCTTAAAAAGCTCTTCAACGATGTATAACATTTTAGTTACAAGCCAAATATTAATAAAAACGTAAATTTAATTTCATTTTAAACGAGTTATGAGTTTGTTAATGCTATAATGGAGGCCTATTCAACCTATCAAAATAAAATTTAAACAGCGTATTTAATGTTTCTCAAAAATCGAACTATTTGCGTATATATCTTTTTGTTTTCTAGTGCTAGGAAATGTATAATGTTAAGTGGTAATTGAATTCCCATTTTTAATACATTTTTTACGAAATTATCACTTTGCGAGTCATGTTTGGGACACTGTAATATTATGCGATTAAGGTCACCCTAATCACCACATGAACACAAGTTTATTAAGTTATTAAGTTTAGAATAAATGTGCGGGAAATTTACCGTGGTTTATTTTCAAACATATGATTTAGTTTATTTGGTAAATCGGGATGGATTAAAAAATAATATGACGAGTGTTGTTCCGACAGTTCCTTTCACTCTGCCTTCTATTTGACATGTTCTTCTTGTTTGAACTGTATTAATATATCTTCCGATATTAGATCTTTAAAATCTAGAGCCAATCTAAGGCTTCCTTTTTGCGAATTTATCGGCTGCTTCATTGCCTGCTATCCCAGCATGTGCTTTAACCCAGTAAATATCCTACTTCATTTAATTTACTTAAATTATCCATTATCTTAAAAGCAATAGGACTATTAAATTTTTTATCGATCTATTCTTGATTGCCGTTAAAACTGATCAGTTTAGATTATAATATTTTTACGTTCAAGAATGGCTCATTCAATAGCAGCTATAATGGCTCATCCTTCTGCTGTAAAAATTGATACATTTCCTAATTTACATGACTGATGATACTTTGTAGTGGGTACAAAAAAGCTACATTCTACACCATTGAGAGATTTTTAACCGACAGTATAAACTGTAGTAAATCAAGCATACCATTTAATCAGATCTTGAATAATTCCTTCGTCTGAAACGTTGAGAGTTGAATAATATGGGATTAAAACAGTTGGTTTAATTAAAACATGGTTATAATTGGCATTGAAAATAGAATTCGGCGATGGTCTTCTATTGTTTAAGTCAGCACAGCACGTGCTAAATATTTATTGCTGAAGTTTGCCTTTTATAGATTTTTATTGACCTCTCGAGTTCAATTATGCTCAATTTGTGTATTTTGTTTAAGTTCTTTACTGACAAAAGCCGTCTTCTGTACTGGAGTGGCTCTTGATTACTTTCAGTTAAATCTTGTCTAATTGGGCTAATAAGGTGTTGCATGTACCTCCATATAAAGTACAACCATAGTCTATGATGGAACGTATATATGAAACCCCAATGAGTTTTTCTAACCAATTTTAAGATGTTTATATTTATAACTCTTTTTCTTTTGTCGGTATTATAATCTATGCCTAATTTATACATTAATTTCCTGTCCAGGAGCATGCTTAGATATTTAAAAGAGTTAACAATATTTATTTGTGGCTCAATGTCTAGAAAATATTACAAGTGCTGATTTTTCAAATAATATAAAACCATTCTCATGTGTCCAATTAATAAATTGATTAATAACTTTTTGCGTTTCGTATACCTTGTGAAATAGTCTACATATTGTATGACAACACAGTCAATTGCGCCATGCAAATCCATTCAGTGGACACATTAAATAATATGGTGACAGAATAGATCCCGGTGGTATCTCAAAATTTATTGTTGTTATATTTAACAAAAACTTCCTAATTCCTATGTAAATCCAAATAAAATTAACTTTAATTCTAAAATGTCTAGATTAGCATTATCATATGCTCCTTTTAGATCTAAAAAAAACTGCAAAATGATAATTATTTCTTCCAAAAGTATTTTGTATAGCTGTTACTAGAGTAGCCAGGACATCAAGTGTACTCATATTTCTGTGGAAGCCGAATTGATGTTTAGGTAATTTATTGCTTTGTTTTAGCCACCAGTAAAGTCTAGTCTTAATAATTCTTTCATACATCTTAAAAACACAAGCTAAAAGAGAAATTAGTCTATATAATTCGTTTTTGGCATATCTTTATTAGATTTTAATGTGGAGAAGAGGAGTATTTTTTATTAAGTACATTTTTTGAAGTAAATTTAATGTAATTGTTCATTTCATTAATTAAAAAATCTTTATATGACTTATGAGCATACCTTATCATGTCATAAATAATGCTGTCTATACCTGGGGCAGTATTCTCTCTATTTGTAAGAGCCATTTCTATTTCGTTACTTATGATGATTATTACTGTTGTCAGATATAACTTTTCCATATTTTGGCACCGATGGAGTCGCCGTTTTATATAAAAATTCTCCAACGAGATTATCAGACACCGGTGTTCCATTAGGAATATCTTTATTTGCAATTCTTTTTGTTGTACTTCAAATTTATTTTATGGGCGTATTTTTATTAAGTGTGCTGCATAACTCAATCCACGACTGTCTCGCTTTTTGTTTAAATATTCGATTTACATTGGCCATAAGTTTCTTACATAGTATATAATCATCTACTACATGAGTTTGTTTATAAATAGGTAGTTGTTGTCACCTTTCTAAAACGAATGCTTCACATTCCTTGTCCCAACATTTAGGCTTAGATTTAACACACAATTTATTGACATTAATTAAGGGTATAGAAATATTGGCAAAGGAAGTAAGAATTTCTTCTAGCAATCTGTCTATATGTTTGGTGATAGATGTTAACCCTTGATACTATAACTAATTCGCGTTGTATGTGTTCCAAATTCGCGTAGTATTATTTTTCAATATTCGTCGTCTATACCTTCCCATGTCGTTTGGATTGCTAGACTTGGTGTTATATCTAAGATGGAGCTATTTTCGAGAGGAGCAGATGCTCTTGTTGCATCTCCATTGTTTATAACCACCATGTCGATTTCTCCTAGACTATCCACCAAAATTTTCCCAGAGGGTGTGTATTGATTGGATACCCAAAGGGGATGATATCCATTGAAATCATTATCAAATAAGAGAGGTCGTGGTAGGTAGGTATTTAAACATGTCTACATAATGTTTCTTTGAGACGCTTATATGTGGAGGTCGGTAAGCTGATATTATATTTATGCTCGTAAAAAAGTTCGATCCCGCTCATTTCAATCTTTTTAAAGATAATTTTTCTTGTATTTAATATGTCTTTTTAATTAAATTTAGAATGCCCGTCTAGCCGGTCCTTGCGTACGCAATTATAACTTGTAATTTTAAATGGTTTATTTGACTTAAGCCATAATTCCTATATTAAAACAACATCAATATTAACTTTACTTAAATAAGCAAAAAACTGTTTTTGTTACTTTCTTTAAGATTGCTAAAATTGTTTAAATATTTCTTAAAGCAATAAAAAATCATTAAAAAGGATCCGAATATTTGTAAAATAGTTACATTAAAGTGCAGCAAAACATGCATGCATGTAGGTTCCAATTGCATCATAATAATGTGGTGTTTGTAAATCCTGGATACGAAAACTGTACTAAAATATAGTATTGTGTCAATTATGATTTCAGGAGTACAACAGATGCTATCAATATCCTTTAGTATAAAAAGTAGTTGTTTGAATAAAAGCGCGGTAAGACAGAAATAAATTAATTATGAAATTATTTTTAAAAGTACATACAATTAAATTATATAGATCGATTTAATTACAAAAGGGCACTTTAAATATTAAATTACTTAATTCATCAATTTATGGTACTATTTTAATAGAGATAGTTAATGTAATGGAGATTGTAGAAACATTGAAAATTTTAGACCAATCAGCTTGTTATCATCATTTTCTAAAATATTGGAGAATGTTGTTGCCGTACAATGTAAATCATTTCTAAATAAATTTAAATTATTTTCATCATTCCAGCATAGTTTCACGGAAGGAAAAAATATAAACACTGCATTATATGACAGACAATAATAGAAGGTATGGAGGCTGGCGACATGTCGTGTGGAATTTTCCTCGACTTGTCAAAAGCCTTCGACTGTATTGATCACCGAATCCTACTTTCTAAGCTATATAATTATGGAATCCGAGGAATTGCTTATAACTGGATCGCAAGTTATCTCTCAGGAAGAAAACAGATAGTAGAAGTGGCATCTGAAACCAAGGTATGCCGATCAGCTGCACTGGATATTGTCATGGGGGTACCACAGGGTAGCGTTTTGGGACCCCTTTTGTTCAACATATACATTAATGACATGTTTAAATTATTTGATCATGCAGCCTATAACGTTATTAATTATGCTGATGACACTAATATCTGTGTCATTGGAAAAAGCCTTAATGAATTGTCATCTAATACTGAAACGTTACTACATTCCTTAAAAACATGGTTTGCTAATAATAGCTAATATTAAATGAAAATAAAACTAATTATATATTATTTAAAAAAAGTAAAGCAACGACACACCCATCATATATAATAATTAATAACAACAATATACAATTAGTCAATAATACAAAATTCTTAGGAATCTTCATTGACAATAAATTAAAATGGCAACAACATATAGACCATATATCGGTACGGTTATGTTCAATATGCTATATGCTTAGAGTTTTGAAATCAAATGTGTCTTTAGACGTTTTAAAACTAGTATTCAACTCTAATTTCATGTCAGTAATTAGGTTCGGTATAATACATTGGGGCAGCTCGATACACTTCAACAGAATTATGTTGATTCAGAAACGAGCACTAAGAACAATTTTAAATTTAAAATCTTCGGACTCATGTAGGACAAACTTTTCTAAACATGGATTTTTAACAGCAGCTGCAATGTATATAAAGGAATTCCTGTTTTTTATTTGAAAACAAGGGCAATACTTTAAAAATAACAAAATCATACATGATTATCAAATAAGAAATAAAGAAATATTAATTTATCCTGTACATAAATTCACAATTACAGAAAAGGGTGTACATTACTCATGCCTACGCTTCTATAACAAATGTCCAGAATTTATAAAAAAGGAAACTAACTTTGTAAAATATAAAAAATATGTATATGAAATGCTACGCAAATGTGAACCCTACACTATCGATGAATTTCTATCAAGTAGCGTTAACTTGGAAACCAATTGATATAGTATTTTTGTTATTTGACGAGATTCTTATATTTAATGGCTGCAGTACGTGTGTAGATATTTTTTATGTACCTATTTGTAATGTGTCATTTATATTTTAATAAATATGATATTATTATTATTATTATTATTATTAATAAATGATCAATGCCATCCATATCACAGATAAAAGCCTTTGCCGCAATGTTCCTAGGAGCGGAAAAATGCAAATAGAATTCGTTTTTAGCATACGGGTACGTTTAAAATTCAGCCATTCCCCTCGAAGTCGCCATAATTCCTTATTTATTTGGGAATGCAGTTTGGGACCGATGGAGAAATCTCCTTTTTCTCGAAAAGATACCCAAAGTTAAATATTCCGTTTAAAGCTGGATATAGGATTCTTTGATACATTCCTGGGAGTATCAGAATTCTTTGGCGAAAGGTATGCGTGTGCCGCTTCAACACTTAGGGATTAGAGCCCTCCTCTCAAATATATCAGGTATTAACCTTTTAGTGGGGTTGCTTTCATATAATCCTTCTCATGATGCAATATATGTATGCTAAAATATATTATACACAAATTTCATTATCTTCTTTCATTCATTTTTTAATAAGATGTATATAACTGTAAAATTTATAATTTAGCATATTGCATCATAAATATATAAAGAATATTGTTTTTATGTAAATAACTAATTTTGAAGATGGATAAACTACTTTATAAATTCATTTATTCTTACAAAAAAAGTATTTTAGAAGTGCTTTAAAGATTCAGCACTAATCTAGAAAATGTAACTTAAAAATGGAAAAATAATAAATTTAAAATATTTATAATTAAAATTATCTCATTTATTCCTCAAATTAAATACAAAAGATCCTTATAATCTGCTGACAAAATTATAAATGTAATTTTATAGACCACGCAGCATTTCTATCTTTATATATTTATATACTTCATCCTGTCATTGTTAAGCCGAAAATGAAATTAATTGTGAGTGGTGGTACAATACTCTCGAACTAGTAGTGCTGTGTAATGGGAATGAATGCATGGCCTCGTATATGATGTGAGAGTACACATTTCGTTTTCCCTGTTAGATTATAGCACAGTTTCATTTATTCCATTCATCCGGATAGCTCAACAAAAACTTTATAACAATTTATAACAATTGTATTCGGACGTTAATGGCATTGCAGATGATAGATTTTAGTAATTTATGGTTGATGAGTATTTTATGTGCTAATGGAATTTACCAACAATACCGTTGTAAATATTAAGTGCTACTTAACAAAACGTTATCTCTTAATAATAATAATACAATGATAATAATATATCTATCTATTAATAGAGAAAAATATTTCTAATTATTGTTGTTTTATTAATTCTTGATAAAAGTTTGGATATAATTTCGTTTGATTTAGTTACAAATTCATAAAAGTCTATATTTTATAATTAATTAATAAGAACTTAATTGTCTAAATAAATAGTTGTTATCTATCTGACCTCTGGTTACCGGAAAATTTATTTTATGCCTCAATCCTAGAGATCTAATAAAATGGTGGAACATTCAGCAATTGAGATTGTATATTTAGAAGAGATAGGAATTAGTTCAACCAACATTCATCAAGTTATTAAACAGAAAATATTAAAAACTAAAGCGTTAAAATTTTTAAAACCTTTTTTACCACTTAATGACGTATTGTTAAAAGGACGAAATTCTTTTTTTTCGATATTAATACAGTTTCTTACCTATAAATATGTGTTAGCGGCCGATATAAAAATGCAGAGACAAATTAATTTTTTTGATCAAATAAATACTATAGAAGCCAAATAATAACATATCAATTGCAAATTGTCATGAAGTGTTAAATGGAGATTTAAGTGCAATTACAAAACTGTGGATGATATTTCATGACTCTATAGCATATTAATGATATACTGATGAAAGAACTATTTTTTACGATGATTATCCTCATTATTTTATCAGATATTACCTGTTATTAATATTATGGATGCTAGATTTAAAGGAATCTTTCAAAACGTGTCAATTGCAAATATATATAAATAAATAATTTTTCATAATTCATTACCTTTAAATAGATCCTGAGAGTTTCTTTCTTGTTATGTTTAGGGCCTATTCTAAGATAATCATTAATATTTTTAATTATTGTTATTTAATTAATGCTTAACAAAATTCGAATTGGCTATAGTTTGATTTAATTAACAATTTATAAAAATGATTTAACTAGCAATTTACTTGGCTAGAGAAATAGTTGTTTTCTACCTGACCCCTGGACTTTTTCTTATATAAGCAGAATAAGACATCTTATGCCTCAATCCTAGTCCTCTAATAAAATGGTAACACGTTCAGCAATTGAGAGTTTTCAGAAGAATTAACTACACCAATATTCCTAATTAAATTATTTTGCAATTAAGTCAACTCATGTTGGTCCTGTATTGTTTGTGTTATTTGTTAATGGTTTGTGTGAATCGTTTAAAATTTTTTATTTTGAGTGTTGTTTAAAGAACAATTTATTTTTGACTATATCCAAATGTAATTCAATCTCATTTTTTAGACAAAATAGTATAGCCTTCTTAACCTAAACCCTTTGTCTAATATTAAAAAATCATTCTTTATATTTGCATAAATTTGAATAAACCTTATGTTATCATAACAATATTTTTAAACCCAACAAAATATCAAATTAATTTTCCCAATAAGGAACACAAACAATAATCTGCATATTATTGTACACTTATATTCATGGCAAAGGAGCTATAATTAAGTAAACATTGTCTAAACGATAATGAAATTTATATTGTTTACATTTCAAGGCAGGAAATTCATTAGAAATTTGTTATATATTTCACAAAATAATATGTTTGTATCAATCTTTAGCAAATACATCGACAAAATTGACTTAAATAATAATAATCAATCAATTATAATATAGTCATAATTTATTCCAAAAACCATTCATCATTCAAAAAAAAAACGTAATAAACCAATTAGTTGGTGATTGTAAACTGACAATAATTATATACCTAATTATGAATGTGACATATATACATATATATTTATAATTAAATATTGAATATATACCGTAGTAAATCTACATTAAAACAACTACGATATATTTAAAATGTTTTTAATTCTCATGTTCTTTTAGCGATCATTTAGCTTGAACACTTGGAGACCCAAAAAGAAAAGATCTGTAAACCCTTAATAGTTACAACAGCGAGAACGGAGGAGTGGTTTCAGTCGATAGAAGTCTGACACTTCCCCACAGTATAGGCGTCCATGATGAATTACCTCTACTATAATTTTAAAAAATATATATGATCAGTTTATTTATCTCGTTAGTGTATTAAATAAAATAAGCCAGATTTATTTATGGAGTACTAATATAATTATTTGTTTCATTTTATTATCTACTATTATAAAACAGTCGCTAAATTTTAATCCTTAATGCATACAATTAATTCCGAATTAGATTTTATGAAATAATTATATTGCTTACAATAATATGATAATATAATAATATAAGCTCATGTAAATAATATGGTACATGACTGACTCTTGATTGATATTAACTGTTAATTATCTAAAATTCCATTACACACTGAACGGTTAACTCGTGTGCATGTAAACATAAATTTCGTTTTAATATTGTATTCAAGCGGACGTTGATACAAATTCATGTTAATTGTTACGAGGGATAAATCTATCCGCGCTGTGGACCTGTTTTATTTAATATGAGTATAGACGAGAATATCTAGGAAGTCCATAAATCACAATCAATTAGCCCCTAAAATAATTAATATTCTACGCTATGATTTTAATAGGATACATGCAGAATCATATGGCCTTCGTTATAATTTATTCTAATATCTTGATAATGAGTAACTGTATTGCTAATTATATTAATGTATAAAAAACAACACAGTTATATAAACCCTAATTTAATATTTTAATAATAATCATTTTAAAAGCATTTCTATATTATTATTGAAAGAAATGTTAAAACTAAAAAAAATATAGCCAAAAACGAATCACTTAAATTGTTAGCAATTATTTTCTATTATCTAGACTTTCTATTTTATTACTGATAATATAACAATGTAAATAAAATAATATTTGTAATTGAACAGAGTTATATTCTTACACCCACCCACTTCATTAAAGCTAAAATATTTTCTCTAGACGCTGACCTTTACAAAATAGCAATATCATCACTCTCGAACCCTGATCACATAATATTTTTTCATTAAGATACGATGGCTTTCATAAAAAAGTTATATATCTTTTTACATAAAGAATATTAAAAAAAATATAACATATACTTGATGATATAATACAACAACTATTAAATACGCCTTAGCACACTTTGTATAATTCATTACAATATCTGCAAAGTATCATCATTTTTTTCTGCTTCAACTCAGATTTAAACTTTATTTATTTAAAAATAACAACGCTCTTAATATCCATTCGTTTTGTCTGATAACTTTCAACTAAGGTTTAAAGCTATAATATTATTTAATAATATTAATACAGAAAGTAACATATTACACCTTTCGTGGGCAAGGTTGTAGATATTACCGGTGAACGATAAATGTACCACATAAATCTAGACTATAACATCCCATTTCTAAAAGGGCTACGTACCTTATTACTTCAAGGCTGATATGCTTCCAATAGGCACGCAATCTCTTTAAAAATTCATTGGATTATATGTGTATGCTATATTTCATTTATTTACACTGATGGATACGAGTCTTTCCACTTTCGGAATATCTATAATATATTATTATATTTATAGTCGTGGATTGTTCAATAATTTGATATTAAGTAAATAATGTAATAGTATAAATTCATAAATAAGTCTATTTAATGAAGTCTCGATTATTACTCTAATATGCAGAAAATGAAAACCGAACACACCTGTTTAAATTCACAAATGTTCATTTCTTTAAATTTAAATTATAACTTTGAATACTAATACTTTTCTTAGAAAAATGTAAAGGCTTAATTATGTCCATATTAATTATAAACATTCTATTTTAATATTTTTTATTGTAATAAGGGTTTTTTTAATAAATATTTTAATTTGAAATACAAAAGTTAATAGATAGTTTAGATATTAAATAAATGTCAATTATTCTATAGAAATTCTTTACAAAATAAAAAAAGACCATACAAAGAAGGTTAATTACATGCATAGTAGCACCAAATAAGTTATTTGTAGGTTCTTGCAACTTTGACGTGATATTAAATCCCATTTAAAATATTCTTCAAAAGGAGAATATAAACCGATTAAATTTGTACTGAACATTGAGTTTCATCAAAAGTAATTTGTAAAAAATATTGATTACTAAAGAACAACTCCGGTTATTTATTTAAGTAACTGATATATTTCGTTACAAGCCTAAAATAACAATCAGCACAATGTATCATTAATTCTGCTGAAATTGTTTCTCTATGGTATCTGTGTATCTGAATGTATATTGTTACACATATGGTTAAATTAGAACATGTAATATAATTATAACAGATTTGCAAATATATGTTTCGCAATATCAGCTCTAGTTTATATACGTACAGGTTGTGCCAATTATTTTAATAGGAATTTAAAAACAAAGCGGTATTTTGTTCGGGCCTACATTAACGAAAAATACGACTCACGGTCCAAAAATGGATCAGAGGCATTAAATATTGTTTTAATTAAAAACGTTTCATCCTGCATTGCAGATATTTGAAACTGTCAATTAATAAATAAAATATTTCATAAAGCCATATAAAACCATTAGTTTATATATAAATAGAATTCTTTCATAGGCCTTAAAAATTTTAATTTGCCAGAAAAAAATATCAATATCGTTATGCATACTTAGAAAATAATTGAAAATTATGTATTTTTAAATACTTTTTGCAATTTGCTAGAAAACAAGAAAATATTTATAACTAACTATTTTGGCCAGTGGAATTAGTTAAAAAATCGCGCATACATCTTATGACCATGTTATTGTATTTAAATTTTTTGTTGAAATTCAAGGTATGCACTGCTCTTAAAAATTTGCTTCTGAATATTTGTAATAAATTTTGACTATTTTATTTACCAGCTGTTATTAAGTATTTCCTAATAAAATGATATAATAAATAACTTGTTATTATGATGGTTCTATTGATACATTTTATATAATGCATAAAATATATTTCTTAGAGTTACCAACTACTGATCTCTCCAGAGGTCTCTCAGCGACATACACTGCCAGTCCTGACATACATCAGACCCTTTTAAATTGATAAAACAAGTAGTCAAACAGTCCTTGCTCATTATATCTAGCATAAAGGGCGTCTACTTCTTTTTAACTTCGAACTTGAGATTACGAGGACCCCTTCTTATTTTAATGCACGCCCGTGTTTTCTCTATTACATTAGGGCTTGAGATCCCTGCGAGGGATTGACAAATTTCATTTTTACGGATTATCTGGCAGTTCTTTGTTTATTCCTTATGGATATTAGGTTTAAATGAAGCGGGAAAGGGCATCTCCCTTTAGTCCCTTGGCGGTGACGAAGAAAAAAATCCATAATGGATGTGGAGTTCTTTGACTCTCTTACCTCCGGATCTAGGTCATTATTGTGAACCTGTCGTATCATAAAATATAAAAAAAATACATTTGCATAAAATATAAGATTTTTCATCAACATCGTCGCATATATTTCATTCTACGTCCCTGATCGTTTACAAAACTTCGCTTTTAAAATTACGATATAATAGCGTGTATTTAAAGGGTAATAAATCGACGCTGAACTATTGAAAAATTTAATAACAAGGCAGGGAAGATACAAAACCTTCCCTTCCCAATGGTTATTTGTTTCACCCCAGCGAAATATTGCGAATTAATCTGCATTTTCTGCACGCTTTAACTTGCTCCCACCGCTCGCATCCTAAAAAATGGCATTAATATATCGTCATATTTGTCAGTTTGGGCAGACCATACTTTTGTTTTTGCATAAATGGTCTGGAAATTGTAAATTTCGGTCGACAGCCCCGGGAGAATTAATAAATTGGGCGTAGATAACTCGGGGCTGATACAAAAGGATAAACACAAAAAAAAACTAAGCGCGAGGTCGGATTAGGTTTAATGTTACGTGGCATACACGAAATTAATAACGCTTTATGAAAATAAAATGATTGCTTTAGTGTTTGGAAAATTCAAATTTGTCACATAAATGTGTACACAAGTGAGAACAACGAAAAATCATGTGTTTACTTAATGCAATACAATATTATGTACATATTTTTGAATGATGTCTTGTCATCATGGTAAAAATCACTGATTTATGGGATAAGTTACATAATGATATTATTGTAATTTATCAGAGCTATGATATTTAATAACTCAAGTTGTTAATTGTAAGTTAGCAGCTTTTAATGAAATAATATAAATTAAGCAAATATAAATTTGGCAAATTTTATAACTCTTGATTTTATTATTTAGAGATAGTTTAACCTAATGACATTGAAAACATCCGGTTATTTTATAATGTGAATTTTGTATTCTTCATAGTAACCTTAACAATTTACCAAAGGTGTAATTATACTTGTATTAATATCGTAATATTCTTGTGTTGGATGTATGGAGTAGATTCTCAATGAGTAAAATACTACTGCACATAAAACCTTTTATTTACCAACTGACATTAGAAACTATAACTACATATTTTTTTTGTTTATTCCGTGCACGATATTATTTATCTACGATCGTACAGAAAGTAGACGCTTTTTGCATCATTTTTCATTGTAAAAGTGGCTTTTTAAAGCACTGGTGTTTTTTTACGTTTTTATTGCACGGTAATGTCAAACTGTTTTTATTGCACAGAAATGTCAAATTTGACAGATGAATGAATAGCACAAATTTTCGACGAAAAACTTAGTTTTTTATTAATTGATACAAATAACTAATAAACTATAAATAAAATATATGATACAAACGAAATGGCAGATTTAAGAACTCTGAAGATTTCATTTAATGCAAGTCGAAGCAATTACAATAAAGCGAACATTTTTTCCATAAATAATAATGGCGGCCGACATTTGTGCAACTTGTTTACTGGTTGCTAAGTAACGCTTTCATTAGTGCACTGCGGGTAAAATATGTTTTCATTCATTGAATTATTGAAATGACATTAAAATATTACTCATAAGAATATATTCTTTGAAATCCTTTACGATCGAAGATAAAATTTTGTAAGGCACACGTATAAAAAGTTTCTTTATTGCACTCCTGGCTTTAAAAAAACTCGCTCGCTCGTGTTTTTAAACGCCAGTTCGTGCAATAAAGTATCACTTTTTACACTTGTACCTTAAATAACTATTGTGACATATTGTATTACAAATACCTTGTCATTAATACTCTCCATATATGTATTGCAAAAAATCTCGAAATTGTAATCAGCAACTATTTATATGCAATAAAGTAATCTCCCAATTTATACTTTTTACATTTTAAGAAATCCATACTAAATAAACGGATCCATTAGAAGCTCATATATAGTAAAGAAGTTTATTACAATGTAAACATGATTTATATTTATCCTAACTGTAATTGCGTTTAGGCAAGACACAACTGCAATATCCATAAAAAATGTTACATCCATCAACTAAATATTACATAAAATAAAACAACCGCATAACCCGCGAATAAAATCACTCCCATTTCCCAGTAAACCGATATTTAATGAAAACATATAGCCTACAGGGTGTATAATTTAATAGAAAAAGGCGTTCGCGGTGCGAATTTCGTGTTTCTCTAATCTCATACTTTTTATATTTGCAAAGGTTGTTAAAATGTCATACTGCAAAATGATACATTTTTGCGCCAGTAAAATGGAATGATAACATATATCAATATTATCCAAACACATACGTGTCATGTATAATGTTTGTTGGGGGTGTGCGTGAGCTATAGACTGATATAGTGTGTATGTGATGGTGAACAAGTGCTGTTGAAGGGGTTGTATATGTGTACCAGATGTGATGCATCCGCCCCTCGGCGGTGGTTTTGCCGTCCCGTGATAATCCCACTGCATACTCGTCACGCAGCTTTCGATACCATATCCTCTTCACTATAATGTAGTTTATACTCTGACAATGACTAATGAAAAAGTGAAACAAAATCGTGTTCATGTTTCTGATAATTTGATTATTTTAGGAATTTTTTCAACAATAATACAATTATAAAAGTGTAGAAAAACAGTTTACTTTTCATTGGAATTAAAAAAATAAGAATTTTTTGAAAACTAAATGTTACTTTACTTACTATTATTTATATGTAAATATAAAGGTATAAATTCAAATTTATGTGTAATGTGTTAAATTTATCACAAATCGCAAATTTACTCCTAAGGCAGTTATGATCTTATACTTTAATGTATTACTTTGGGTAAACAACATCACAAAAAGTACAGTCTAGTTCGCGAATTTAGGAAACTTCGAGCGATAAAGTTATGTATTAGGTGGGAATCAAAGAAAAATAGATGAGCTGGCGGAACAAGGAGCAGCAACTTTCGAGTCATAAATAACTAAGGTGCAGCGTACAAACTTTATGTTGCTCCGGTATTCCCAAACGAAGCAAAAAAAACACCCGTCGATTTGATAGGTAATCCCATCAAATATTTAAGGACTTGCCCAGAAAATGCAAAATTTATTAACGCCATAAAAATACGCCGAAGGAATTCAATATGTTATATATAAATATTTTACTTATTTTTACAATTAAATAAGATAATTTGATATTTAATGGTTAAAGGTTTTCAAATATATAATCAACAGTTTTGTTTAAAAGAGATTCAACATTTAATGTAACTTTTATTGACTAGGTTGTGCACTAAGTTCTCTAATTGACTGGAATAAATTCAATCAATGAAGAAAACACTCAACAGTTGTCAAAAACAATAAAACAATTTATAATCATAATGTTCCCCAATCTTCATTTAGGTTATATTTTGATGCTTAAAAAAAGAAATTAGACGTTGATTACAAGATATCAATTAAAAAAAAAAAATTCGGTGGCTATTCTACTTCAATAGAAAAATTGGTTTCAGCTTTATATGATTGATGTCGCTTTTAATTGAATATATATTTAAACAAAAATTAGCTTTATAAACATGTTATATTCCCGTATTCAGCTGAATTGCATCAATTAAACATTATAAGTTAAAACTAATTCGAAAATGATTATTAATGGATATGCAATAATTCTGTATTTACACATTATTGTTGCTAATTGCTGTTGCCGAGGGCGTTATTCATTTATCGATGGTTATTTAACTCAATTATTAAAATTATCTAGATAATTGATTTCACTTAAAATTGAAAACAAATATGTTTGGTTTTATAACTGAATAGTTTTGTTTTTCTTTTTCTTTCTTTAACGATACTATACTGATGTAACCTATATTCCAAATATGGATTGGTCTTAAGAAGCACATATCCTAATAAATTTATTCACACTTATTTATAAAACCAACAGATCATTATTTTGTAATAACAGCAAACAATAGCAAACCTTGAACTAAAAAAATATTTTACTCAAAAATATTAGTAGGTATAATACATGAACAAGGATATTACCTATTCTGAAATAAAAAGTTGGTTCCATCAAGAAAATGGAAGTCGAGTAAAAGATAAATTAATTTTAAAGATGTAAAATATAAAGAACACTGAATAAAACACTTACTATGTTTTTAACCACTATAATGGTGGTTAAAAACATAGTAAGTGTTTTATTCAGTGTTCATTATGAATTACCACATAGTAACGGTCGCAACCATCATTATGATGTAAAATATAAAATTAATATTTTTAAACATATCTTTTTAACACGTAAAAATAATAATTTGATTGTAAGATGTACTTATGGATTTATTAATTACTTGTTAATATTTTTAGATTTCTCCGAAAAACTGTATATAATTCAAGACCACAATAAAAATATATGATAGACACTATACATATCCCCAACAAATCTAAACTCCAACTTCCTCTTAAAAAAAAACTTTTTTGAATATCTATAAATGGGTAAAATATATATCTCTCCGTCATAATATGCAAATATTTAGGTAAAGTGTTTGATGCCAAACTAACTTTTAAAAGCCGCTCCAATTCCCTTAAAACACAAGTCAAGACGCCGACACATTTCAGAGCATAACTTACAAAAAGCAAGGTATATTTTTGCAAACATCTATAAAATAATCCCTTGCCTTTTACTTAACTATTTTGTTATACTATTTTACGAAATATTTAAGTATCAGAAAGATAGATATGGACGCTAAAAAATTTAGACTTTCCCAAAATCTTCTTCGTATTCCATCAAATTCCTATACGAATCCACAAAGATAATCCGTTATCCTCTAATGCTAAAAACTTTTCCCTAAATTATCCAGAAACAAAAATTGTTTTCCTTTAAATTTCCTTCTATAACACTCTACGAATCCATTTCATTTATTCATCTTATCGACGCTTAAATCACGAACTCGGCAAAGACAATGGATGACAAGGAAGTTATGCCAATATCAGGCAAAAGACCACTGGTCGGTAGCTAGTTGGCAAATGTACTTTAGATTTGTAATTACATATTCATTATTTGTGTTATGTATCTATCTATATAGAGAGAAATATGTGTGTAATTAGTAATATAAGAGTTAATTTTTGGTTGTTGATATCCACTATATTTTTAGCAGTGACTCGAGTTTCGATGAAGAACAGATCATTTTCAAATTTCAAGTAAATTAAATACAATCAAATAAGGAGAAGAATAGAAGAACTGACCGTTAATAATAATTGGCTCTGAAAATTTTACAGACAAAATGTTGTATGCAGAAACAGAAACTTGTTATGTCCAATGAAACTCGTTAGTTAGTAATGTATATTTTACATAGCATATTAATGCATGAAATTTAACTGACAATGATAGAAATGTATTACATACCATACATGGTGGATAACATAATCCGCACCGCGTGTCAACGGTATTTAGTTGAGTTAACTTATTGGTCTTTTTATTTAAAGTTACCTATTTATTATACTTACTTGCTAACAGATCTAATGAAAAATGTACTGGTTAGATTTACAATTAATTATTACGAATTTCAAAATAATTGTTAGTTTAATGTTTTATTAAATATTTTAGATATCAACATTTAGGGACAGCACGTGTTATAAAACTTCATAAAAAACTATGTTTTTCTATCTTCAACTGCACTGATGAGACCAAATAAAATAAAATAAGTAATTTTATGATCGATTAGTTTTAAATATTGGATTGATGAAGCTAATACTTGACGAAATTCCATTATGCAATTATTAAATAGAAACACGACTGTTTAAAGTTTTGCTTCATTTGTAGATACACTGCTACAATTGTTTCACCACACTGTGTCTTCATCAGGCAAATGAATAATATGATGAAGTCTGATGAAACCACAGTGTGATGAAACAATTTTAACAGTGTATCTACAAATAAATCAAAACTCTAAACAGTCGTGTTTTTATTTAATAATCGATTAGTTTTAGTAAATATATTTAAGATTCAAATTCTCTCTTTTGAAGTATATGCACACTATACATGTTTTAAGCATTATTTATTTACTTGCTCAACCTTAACAACACGAAATTTATATCTGTTTCTATAAAACTTCACGAACCATTACTCTTATTTATAGTTCATTATCAATAACTCGAGTCAAATTTAATGGCCTAACATATACCACTAAATCACCAAGCATTATATTGCTTTCACCATTTATATTGTTGGCAAGCACCTATTAATGTTATTTGTTTAAATTTTACTGACATAAATATCAAGAAGTATACATATCATATAATATTAAAATATGTAACATATTTTATTGCAGATTAATAAGACATATCTAGCTTTAGTTGAGAATAATAAATTTATTAGGAACCTTACAGCTGCAGATTATTAATATCAGACACAAAAAATTGCAGTTTCATTCAAAGTTCCTGATCCTAAATTGTATTACAAAGATGGTTACCACCATCAACCATACAAATTTATTAATTAAGTACTATAAAAATATTTTTTAAATTCCAACTGTTTATTTCACAAAATTTAAAAAGTAAAAAAAATATTATAATACATTTAAAAGTTTGTAAAAATAATGATACATACATGTGATTTTTGCAACGATGAAGAGGCTACCTATTATATGAAATATATTTAGTGTAAAATGTTATTATTATAAGCACAAGCACAATAATGTTCGTTTATTATTAATGATATCATTATAAGTATAGAAAAAGTATTTATTATTATTTAAATTAAATAATATATTATTTCACAACTATAGATTCTATACTCAACTATTTAGCCACTATATGATATATCTATAGATAATACATATTTGAATTAAAAATTAATAATCTTCGCTTACGATAATCTATTCTTAATTGATCGAATTTAAAATGTACTGTTATTATCTTTGATTAAAAAAAACTATATTTAATAACTGATACAGTGTAATTACATCTTTAATTAATTATGAAATAATTGTGTGAATATATTCTAAAAGTTTCAATTCTAGACAGAAAACTTATTGGAATTGAGGACCCTTTATTCTCTAAAAGTCGATTGCAATTCATTAAACTTCTGACCCAGGAAACTATTCAACTTTTTATCTTCTATACACAGTCTTTGTAGTAAAAGCATTATCACTAAATGAACAGCGAAGCATCTCACTCTATAAATGTATGCGATTTAGCAGTGAAAAATTATTCTGTATGTCGCCATTACGTAATTTACTAACAATTACTTGCCATAAATTTTGTGAAAATGTCATTTATTATGTTTAATTATTTTCAAATGTAATTTACATTTCATCTTTTCATTCTTGCAAGCATTTTTTTAAATTAATTTTTATAAATAATAGAATTACTTTTAAAATAACACACACATTAAAATTTTTCGTTATATAATCAGTGATTTCTGATCCAAAAACTAATAATTTTTATTTTGTTAATATACAATGGAGAAATGTTTCTTATAAATTAATATACGACGGTGTATATTCAATGGAAGTAACGTCATCCATTAGTCATGTTATTTGTGTATTTATAAAAGCTTATAACTTTTAAGAATGGACGTTATTAAAGGATCATTAATAATATCCTAAGTAGAATGGTATCGATTACCTTTTCAACTGCAGATACAAACTAACGATGCTTTACTTTTGCTATAGCTGCTAAACTATCCTTTGTAAGTACTGGCTTTCTTGTAAAGGGTATCTTAACAAGAGCTCCAATTTTTTTTTATATAATTTAGAATTTTCATACACAACACCATACTTATAATTTGTGGATTAAATTTCTTTTATAAATAATGATCGATAAATGTAGAGGCTCACTATAGAAATTGAGTTAGAATTAAGTAAGTAACTTAAAAAAAATGGACGCAATTATTGAACAAATAAATAAATAGTTCATCATTTATTAAATTAAGCAGATAATTATAGTCAACAATTTACCATTTACATGCTCAATTTATAATAAACTTTAATTAAAAATTGTAAGTGTTTGCGTGCTGCTAGTTTCCCTAAACAAAAATACACCAAAAAGTATTGATAATGCTTTCTGTGGCAATACAATTCCACCATATAACCCATAATCTTTTTCTCTCTGTGTGAACCACCAAGAAGCAGTTTATTAAACACTGAATAAAACATAGTAAGCGTTTTATTCAGTGTTAATTATGAATTACCACGTAGTAACGGTCGCAACCATCATTATGTTTAAAGCAGTTTATTGTCTTGAATATGAGAAATAATTACCATAGTTATACAAAACTAAATCCATCATAATTTTATTTATTCTAAAAATGCACCTCTGCTATTAAAAATAAATATTACAAATGAAATAGATTAGAATATTCGTTTTTAACTTTAAAACTAATATAAAATAATACGAAGTAATAATTTAATTTTAAAGAATGTGCTCAAATCAAACGGTCGCCACCATTCTTATGGTCAAATGAAACTTTTAAATACTCTACCTTATTGATCCATAGAGAAATGCGATGATATTTTTTTGATGTTTTCGAAACTCACCTGAAAAAAAGAACGAGATTTATAAATAAAAAATTAATTAATATAATCAAAATAAATTATTAAATATTAATATAATCCTTCTTAATTTTTAATTAGAAGTACATCTAATTACAAATTTAATTACTCGATTAACTCACAGTAAAATAATTTTATAATAAATTAAATTGTATATTATATTTCCATTGTAAATTCATTAGTAAAATATATAAGTAGTTAAACAATATGCTAATATTTAATCTATTAGATACGCAAAATTATAAATTTTACTAAACAGTAGTAACGAATTCATTCGGTTACAGCCAAACTAGGATATAATTAATTGCGCTTTTGAATTACGGGGTCAATCTTTTAAAGTAACAAGGTCATTTACACACAAACATTTATTTACTACTAAACCGACGCGAAGGACAGGTAATCGATAGCCAAAAGTACAACTGCAATTATAATAAACAGGAATAAAATTTACTTCTCGCGTCAAATAATATTAAAATTGCCTAATTTGTATTTTAAAGATAAAACAAAAAACTTTACTTTTTATTATCCTTTATTATTTATTTCAGAAGTAATTTTGATAAATATTAATATTTCTGATTTTGTTTTAAGAGTGTAGCTTGAGAAGTATTAATATTAACATTGGTTTAGAGATATATTTAAAGAAAGAACATTTATAAAAACCATAAATAATTTGTCTTGTTTTTAGTTGAGCAAGTTATCCAGTCATCGCTAGAGTGTATGAAAGCCCGAGATTGTTTAGTCAATAGTGGTGATCTTTAACATTTATTTTCAAATAATAATGGAAGAAAACATAGTAATCTATTCGAATTATGGTGTTAGAGAGTATTTAGTATAGTATAGTATTTTAGTAAGGTGCTTGTAGTAAAGGTGTAATTTATAGAAAACAGAAAATATCAAGCAAATATAATGCCGATCAGTAATTTCTATAAAAAATAGTAGGTCTTAAGCTTTAAATTTGCAGCGGTTTGTAATATACGTCCAGGCTTTCAACAGCTACAAATATATTTAGACATATATTGAATTAAAAATATTAAAGAGAGAAATAAATTTGCGAGAGCATCTCTGTACCGCTATCTTACAACAATTATGCAATATCTAACACCTAATAAATAAAATAACGCCAGACTTTGGATTCCATAAATAATTGTTGCCTTCACATGATTTAAATCTCACGTACCAAGTAACGTAGTTTGTTATGATTTTTAAACACGTCAAAAATATATTACGTGGCAATCTTTAGACGCATATTTCCCTATATCAGAGCTCGCCAGAGGAGCTATACTATTATTACGTGTACCCTTCTAGGTGAAAAGCCCGCACGAGAATAAATCGATTTTAATAAAATTCGAATCAACGACGATAGATTTATTTTTATGGCGCGTTTAAAATAATTATCAATAATAATATCCAGTCCAATCGAATAAAGCATTCAATTGTTATATAAATAAAATAAATAATATTTTTTTGGAACCTTGAAGACTAATTTAGGCTTAACTGTAAACTTTTGGATATTAAAATGTTGTTTAAAGCATATAATTTTATTCCAGGAACCTATGTTTTAGCTATTTTGTTACATTAACGGGACACTCTATACACTTGTAGATTTACGATATATTTCGTATTTTTTAGAGAAAATTGAAGTTTAAATTAAGTAAATTTGCAAATAAAATAAAATTTTATTTACTGTAGGCTGCTCTTTCCCTCTTTAAGCTCTTTGAACTCTTTAATGAGCTCTCAGTAAAGTCACAACAAAATATTCCTATGTGTATCAAACGTTCTCAAAATTTATAACAGTCAAAGTTTTGTCACAATCATTATAAGTGATTAATACTCGAATCATTGAATATAAACTCAGAGTAAAAATTAATTTACAAAATAGCACTCCAGGCGGTAAAGGAAGAAATAACGATATCCCTAAATGTATTAAAAAAGTATATACAACATAAAATAGAACATTGTGCAAAATTTATGCACTTAAAAGTAATGTAATAATATTGTAAAAGCATGAACGACATAGCAAATTGTACGAAATACTTTCATTGCCACATATGTAAAATAAATGTATTACTGAATTAAGCGCTACTATGAATGACAAAAAGAACTGACAACAGAAAAAAAACAAAAAAAGGCGATGATTACTTATTTTTGAAACAATCTGTGTCTACTTCTCGATCCAAAATATCTTAAACCAGAAGATACATTATTTTATACAACCTGCAAAAAAAACCCGATGCCGAAATTAGAAAATAAAAAGAAAATTGTATTCAAAAGTATAACTAAACTAAAATAAACGGGCTATAATTGTTGGTCACTTTAATATTAACATTTTATATCTAATTAATAATAAGTGACTACCACAATTGTTTCGCCACCGTGGCTTCTACAGGTGAAGAATATACATTAAAATTACATTTTTATTTCCTAAACACTATGGTGGTTTTTGATTTTGTGAGTGGATAAACATTCTTATAAGAGTTTGATAAATCCTGTTGATCGTTTAATAGAATAATGTTTCTCTTATTTTATTTTTATGAAATTCCAGCATTTCTAAAAGCGTACATTTTTGTCATTTCTTCACTTTGTGTAGTATTTTGAAATCAAAATTTGGAGTATGTTTATGTTCTCTTAGATGGTTAGAATAGGTTGATAATATCTTCTTCTCTATGAAACAATCGGTATGCTCTTCTATTCTTTGTTTGGCCTATAAATTGTTTTGGGCAGGCACCGCACGTTAATTTTTCTTTATTATTTCTTAATGATATTATAATATTCAATTTATTTTTATATATTATTATAAAAATAATAATCATGTCTCCTTCTCCATTAACTTGCTTTATGCTTATGATTTAAACTTTATTGAAGATTTTTTACTCTAGGATGCTTATCTGTTTTCTTATAGCTGTGAAATTGAAACAAAAACAAGATAATTAAGTTTAACAATTCTTTTAAAAAAAAGTTATAAAATTCTCGATATTAAACCTATTTATCGAAAATAGAAAATTATAAAGATAAGTCAAATATTTATCTACATGCATAATTTTCAGTGGTAATACCACGAGAGGTAAGAATTTGGCCGGATAAATTTTATTTTGCGAGTGGTTTTTGCCTAATCGCAATTCATTCGAGAAATTTGCGATAGAATGAGCAGTGCCCAAAATAAAATTTATCCTGCAGAAATTATAACCGTGAGTGATATTTGTTAAGATAATTTAACGAATTAAACATTAACAATATCAATTTTTATTTATTAAATGCACAATTTGTGAAAGAACAATGTTCATATACAATGGAATTGCATGCAGATTGTTGCAAATTAGTGTTCTTCTCTCTTAGGTTTGTTACTAATGATGTATAGTGATCTGAATCTAATTGCAAAATATGGCTTTAAAGATTTTGCGTTTGATTATCCAGTTATCTTTATTATTTGTTGGTCACTTACTCCACTTTTAGCTAATTCGGATACGGTACTAGCACAATTTGAATGGTTAGTAATCTTTTTAGATTGAACATCAAGCCCAATTTTCTCAGCAGATGATCTGGTCCATTTGGAAAACTCGTTAATTTCTACTGGTGTATTCTTTTACCAACCTTTTCCATTAGTACTATATCTGTTGTTATATTCTCTTTGCGTTTATTCAACAGTTTCCTCAGCAATCTTACGGAACAAACATCAGGATCATTCGAATTTTCTGTAAGCCACTTACTATCGGTATATTTTTTTCACTACCTTGAGCTTTTTTTGAAAATATGGGATTATAATCTATCCTTTCAGTAAATCGTCCATCGTTATAAATCTCCTTTTTGAAATAGTATGTTTGACACTTAACACCTTCTGCACCTCTCCACGCCAACTCAAATGATGCTACATGAAAAAAATTATTTTGGAGACGATCCGGTGTCTCTTCATCCAATATTCTTATCATTCTCCAAATTTCTTCTTTTGTTAATACTGTTGAACTTTGTTTCCTCTTTTCACAGTGTTTTTGTAATTGCTTTCGCTTGGCATTTTTCGCCTCGTGTGCGCTTTGAAATATTAAATACGATAAAGGATCAAATGAAATATTGAATTCTTTGAAGTAATATTCCTGTATCATTTATGCTGTTGTGTTCCACATTGTTTTTACTACATATTCTTTATCATCTTTACTCTTTTCATATTGAATGCCCATCTTCTAAAATATCAGAAATTTTTTTGAATGGTGTCGACGCGTCTAGATTATTCGATTTTTTGCCACAAAAATGTTGAAACTGTTTCCAGATCGAATTTTTCGTTTTATTAGTTTTCTTGGGGATACTATTTATCACTGCACGTTTGATATCGATGGATGATTCCCGAAACAAGTTTGATTCATGATTATTCGCACTATCGCGATTCGACTGACGTTTACTTTCACGAAAAAATCAAATATAAATAACTCAGTACACGCCGATGGTGGCGCATTTGGTTGCGGCGGAACTAGCGTTAGCGAGAGTGCAGCAACGTTAGTTATGGTCAGCAGTTGGATGGTTGACCGGTACCATTCACCATTGGGATACAATTAATGGTGCTTTAGATTGACGGGAGCGATCCTTTAAAGTAACAAGCTCATTTACACACACACAAATACACAAACGACACATGGCGGAACCACGTGGTCGATAGCCTAACACTACTACTACTACTACTATAAATTTAAGGACCGTTGTCATGGTGAAGGTAAATAAAAATGTGTCCACTTGCAAACTTGTTTCCTCCCTGTTTATCCGCTTGCAAACCACTAATTCAACTATTTTAAATACATATTTTTATACATGAGTTGAAATATCATTAATAATTCAATATAAGGTGAAATTGAGGTAAGAAGTAATGTTAAATCTTTGAAGAGTTCACAATTTTATGTTATCTATGGCTTATTAACAAATATAACCAAATAGAAAATAACGGGTAATATTTAATGAATATGTATCGTCATCAAAGTAATCCACACACTTCTGAAGTCGAGTCTTTCCAACACGTTGGCCGGAATCGCTCGAATTTCGCGGATGATAGCATTGAACAGCTTATCAAGGGTGCGTAGTTTCTCAATAAATACGCGGGCCTTTAGGTACCCCCATAGAAAAAAAAATCACAGACCGTAAGATCAGGCGATCGTGGGTGCACTTAATGAACCCTCGTCGGAAAATTAGTCGTCCTGGAAATAATTTGGTTTCAATTTGGGTACAACCATCATCTTGTATAGGTGAAAGTGTAAGTACAGAGTATGATGTTTTTGAAACGCGCATAACTCAGCGCAGGGGCAGCCTAACGTTTTCGGAATGATTGATACGTGACCACCCGACCTTGCCATTTTGTTTGGTTTAGTCGTTATGAAATTGTGGCCTCTAGAGTAATACGTATTTGTTTAAGACACTTCATCGAAACTAGGCGTTCTGTGGTTGCTACACAGCGCATATTTCGAACACAACTCAATCTTGGAAGGCACGGTTATGTTCCTACGCAAAACACCATTCTGAAATGGGTGCAGAATCTTCGTACTAGAGGATCGTTAGAGCCTGGAGTGCCTCGAGGCGGAAAAAAAGGTGAATCCTGAAAATGTGGCTCGAGTTAATGCAGTTAGGGAAGCAAGTCACCATGCTGCGTAATTTTTTTCTTCCAGAGTTGACAAGGCGTAATGTTGTTATTGGAAGGGTCTTTTTCCAGTAATATGAGGCAAATTTTTAAGAGAACTGACGATGAAGGTGAAGGTGCACTTAAGAAACGTTCCACAGCGCGAATTTCGCATCAGTATTTTTCTTTTCTCCCAGCACGTCGCATTATTTCTCATCAGCATAGGGAACCTTATTTTACGAAAGCCCCTCGTATTTCTCAGGAAATTTCTCAAAGATTTTTACCAATTTTAAATTTTGTCGATTATAGTGTCGTCTGTCACGAATACAAAAAAAAATTTCAGATAAATTTTCTTATTTTTTTCCGGAGTATTCAAATCCGTATGAAAAAAATGGGGGTTCCTATTTAACTTTTCTATTTCTCATCCCCTACCCCCTAGAGTTGAGGGTAGTGGGTCGAGTTTCGTATCATAAGATGTCCCCCTTCGAGGCGAACAAATTTTAATTATATATTTTTTTTATTCGATGTGTAGTTTTTGAGATATTTCAATGTCTTCACTTAGATTGAACACCCTGTATACTAGTATTAAATTTTTAGGCCTGCATTTAGATTCAATGCTGGGTTGGCATTTTAATGGCGAATTTTTATTTTTTAAACTGTGTAAAACTTTATTTTTGCTAAACCTTGCTAAGTCTTATACTATCAAAAAAGGTACTTAAACCAGAATATTTTTTTAAAATTTATAATCTTATATATTATTATATTAAAAGTTACTTTTCAATAATTAGCCGAATAGTTTCTGTTAAATGAATGCAGATTAAAAAAAAATTAAGAAGTTAAGAATAGTTTCATATTTGTCTATTTGTATTTGTATTAAATAAAACTGAAAAACTAATAAAGTAACTAACTCAATTGTTTACTTTCCTTTGCAATCGATTTAAAGAGTTGTTACCAATGAATTAACGATTGTTCTCCTTTATAGACCAAATCACTTATTAAACGTTGTTAATGCAATGAACATAGAGTAACAAGACATTAAAGTTACCCCAACCGGCCAAATTTAGACAAAAAGCAGACTTCAAATAAAGTATTATTAATAAAGAGAATGGTTGCGACCGTTACTACGTGGCAATCCATACTTACACTTAATTGAAAAATTCACTATGTTTTAAAAACAAATAATTATTGTAAAAATATTATATAACGTATAGACACAATTATATAAATCTAAATAACACAGCACGACTCGAGTTTCGACGTTTTATCGTCATTATCAAGTCATGCTGTGTTGTTTAGATTTATATAATTGTGCCTATACATTATATAATATTTTTACAATAATTATTTGTGGTTAAAAGATAGTGAATTTTTCAATCAAGTATTATTTAATAAACATTTCAATTTATCATAAAAACGTCACTAAAACCTTTCTTACGAAACATTTATCAAATCTGGGAAATAAAATTTTTAGAATATTTGCAAATAAGTGAATTTATTGTATTTTATTCTATGAATAATGTAAAGTCTAACTTATTTTATGTATTTATTTAATGGTATGGTTTTAACTAATTTTAATATGATATTGTTATAGCAGTGGTGTTTCGCTATCGACCACGTGGTTCTTCCGCCGTGTGATTTGTGTATTTGTGTGCTAGTTCGGGGCCGAAACCGAATGCGCCACCACCGGCGTTTTATAACAGAGAATTAAATGCATATTTAAATAAATAACTAATTGAATATTTCCAGCTTGTCATTAACAGCAAATGCAATATTTGCACGCATTTGCTGTAACATAAATACCTGCTCCAAAAATAAATACGTCGTAATCAATTGATTTTCTTCCGACTTGTTGAGTCATCAAAGTAGGATTATGGTGTCCTTAGCGGAACTAACCGTCATTGGCATAATTTAGCACTTGGGATAATGTATCCGAGGGCCGCATTACCTTCCATCACTGTCCCAGCAAGATGGAGCCGCCGTATAATCCCCCACAGAACGGCCCCCCGAAATCTACATAGAAAAAAAAGGGAACAGTTCCGGGACTGCGGCGGCACAGCTATAAATAAAAATAGGGCCGTTCTCGGTCCCAGCGAGTTTCAAATATTGAAAACACTGGCTGCGAATGGTCACAAATGGGAAAATATCGACGACATAAATATCGTTTTTGTCTGGTGATAAAAAAATAAATCTCACCCCAACTCTAACCGTGTTTAAATAAATAGTCGCGCCAGCTGAAAAACAAATGGATAATAGATCAGCGTTATCATGGCTGCGATAATGATGGATACATCAGGTAATATGTTGCGCTTGACTACATAAATTAATACCGCGCCGAATACAAATAGAAAGAAAACATTTCACGCAAACGAATTGGACAATAACATGTAATTTTCGTTTTCCATGAATAAATAATGCAGTTTGATTAGATCAATCAATTTATTTTATATGGTAAACATTAATCATAATATGTTTTATTAACTGCATCAATAATTAATTGGTAAATATTGACTCGAATAATAATAAAATAAAAATATATAGACTCGGCAAACTTTGTATTAATGAATCTATTAAAATATTTTAATATCTTTTCTATTAATTATTAAAAATGTAACTTATTTTTAATACTCAGAATAAAATTTTAACTTGAATAGAACATTAGTACAAAAAAGGTAATTATATATTTTATAACAATTTTACGTACTCAAACAATCCAAGAAATATTAGTGAATAAGATAATATGTCCGTCCGTATTAAGTGGTAGGTTAAATCCGAAGATAAAGTTAGGATTTTTTTTAGAATGTAATCCAGATTCGTCAAAAAATAAATTTAATTGTGCTAATCCAATTAGGAGGACCGAAGGTAGTTGGACAGTTCGTCGTCATGCAAAAAAGTCTTTCCTATTTGCGTGTCAGATTAGTCCGGAGGGGAGAACTATTCCCGAGCGATTTTTGCTAACAAGCCCTCATTAATTACTCTTGCACAAATCGCATCCGAATTCAACAATAATGACATTCATAATTATTATTCCGCACTAATTAGAACTATTTATAGCTTCCACTGAAATTATTAATTTCGCTAATAAATATGCATACGCTGGAGTGAATATGCATTGTACTTCCACTGTAATTAATTTATTGCTAATGAATTATTTTCTATAATCATTTTGTCAATTTTATTAAATTTATCATTGCTCGCTGGTACTAATAGGGAAAAATATATTATTTATTTAATAATGTAGATTTTATTCAGGAAAATGTTTTTTTTTTCAAACATTTATTTAAAATTTATTTTAAAAAAACATTAATTTATTATATATAATTTTATACGGTAGATAATTTTTCGCTGCACACTTGATGAAACTAAATCATAAGATTAGGTAATTTTAAATTAGAACACTTGTTAGTTAAATAAATTTATTTAACTTCTAGTTTTTCTGTAGGAAGTGCGGAAAAAATAGTGAACATTGTTTTAATTAATTTATCTACGATCGTACAGAAATTAGACGCTTTTTGCATCATTTTTCATTGTAAAAGTGGCTTTTTAAAGCACTAGTGCTTTTTTACGTTTTTATTGCACGGTAATGTCAAACTGTTTTTACTGCACAGAAATGTCAATTTTGACAGATTAATATATTATAGCATACATTTTTGACGAAAAACTTAATTCTTTATTAATTGATACAAATAACTAATAAACTATAAATAAAATATATAATACAAACCAAATGACAGATTTAAGAACTCTGAAGATTTCATTTATTGCAAGTCGAAGCGATTACAATAAAGCGAACATCTTTCCATAAATAATAATGGTGATGTGGCCATCATAGTACTTTCCCTATATTTTTCTCGAAAACTATGAGGTTTACGCAAAAAGGCTATTCTTAATAATTTGTTCAGTTTTGAATTGTTTACAATTATCGGTAATACAAGTTTCATGTAACTCTTATAGTTTATTAGCAATTGACAAAAAATGTCAAAATTTTCAATTTTGTTTTTCTCGAAAGTTAAGAATTTTATGAAAAAAATGTTTTAATAAAAGTCATTTATTTCTCATTCCCTCTAACTATTGTTTGTAAAGTTTTGTAATATTTTTCATATTTAGAAAAATATTGACAAAAAACCTCATTTTCATGCATTTTCATGCACAATACTATTCAAATTGTGATGTGGCCATCACAGTACTTTCCATATATTTTCCTCGAAAACTATGAGATTTACGCAAAAAAGTTATTCTTAATAATTTGTTCAGTTTTAAATTCTCTATAATTATTTGTTATAGAAGTTTCATGTAACTTCAATAGTTTATTAACAATTAGCAAAAAATATCAAAATTTTCAGTTTTTATTATTTTTCTTGAAAATTAAGATTTTTATGAAAAAAATGTTCAAATAAAACTTGTTCAGTTTATAATCCCCTTTAACTTTTGTTTGAACCGTTTTTAATTTTTTTTTATATTTAGAAAAATATATCAAAAAAATTTTCAATTTTTATTTTTTTTCTCAAAAGTTAAAAATTTTCTAAAAGGTATGTTCAGATTTTCATTCTCTTTAACTTTTGTTAGTAAAGTTTTGTAAAATTTTTCATATTAAAAAAATTATCCATAAAAAACAAAAAAATGGCTCGAGTAAACACCCACTTCCGGTTTATGAATGTTTACCAAAAGCTTTTCAGTTCCAGTTTTTAACAATAAAACCTTAAGTTTGCAGTTCCATCTCAAACAGATTATTCGTTTTTGAGATACAGCGCCCACCGACAGACAGACACACAGACACAAATTTTTTTTTTCCAGAAATTAGTGTTTTGGGTTCAGGGTACCCCAAAACGGATATTTCCGCAAAAAAAAAATTTCAAAAAAAAAATCACGAAAACTACTCCCCCTATATACTACGTGTATAGGGAAAGTAATAATGGCGGCCGACATTTGTGCAACTTGTTTACTGGTTGCTAAGTAACGCTTTCATTAGTGCACTGCGGGTAAAATATGTTTTCATTGATTGAATTATTGAAGTGACATTAAAATATTACTCATGAATATATTCTTTGAAATCCTTTACGATCGAAGATAAAATGTTGTAAGGCACACGTGTAAAAAGTTTCTTTATTGCACTCCTGGCTTTAAAAAAACTCTCTCGTTCCTCGCTCGTGTTTTTAAATGCCAGTTCGTGCAATAAAGCATCACTTTTTACACTTGTACCTTAAATAACTATTATTCACATACTGGATAGAAATACCTTACATTTCCGCATCCAAAATCGTTGACAAAAGTAAGACTTTTCCGCAAAGCAACACTTTTTCGCATGGATACGCTTTTTCGTACTACTTTTATTTACTATTAATCAATGGCAGTGTCAGTTACATACATGGAATAATATACACAACACACGTACTATCGGTAATTATAACCTAATTTTTATATGTCAGTGTCAAAAATGAAATCGCAAACACCTTTATAATTGATATTATATGCAGTATGTGAAAAAATAGTCGAGTAGAAACATCCTACTCTCGTGCGGAAAAGCGTAACATTTCCACACTTGTTGTACAAATAACTATTAAACAACTAAAAATATTGCCTGCAAATTATACAAGTTGTTTTAATTTAAATAAGTAATTGTGGAGGCCTCTTCTTTGTAATACATTATTATTTATATAAAGGATTGTAAATACCTTGTTTCTTTAACGCCATCTAAAAATTATTTATATAATTGTTTATAAAAGTTGTATGTAAAAAAAATTCAAATATAGTTTGAAAATAAGAGGCGAAAGCTGTTGAAACTATAGTCGCTAATTAAGTTTAAAAAGTGTGTGATATCAAACAAGGTATCTACAATCATTTTAGTTGTTTCCATTAATCGTAAAGACATTAAACGCACAGTTAAATAAATTTAAGAATGATATCTTACATTCAATACGTTCAGAAATTAATACCATTAATGATAAACTTAAGGTAGTTGAAACAGAATTAAATCTATTGAAACCTGAATTCGAGTTACTAAAAACGCGTCAAAATATTGCTGGGCCATCATCGATAAACGAAACCCAAATTTATCAGGAAATTGAAGAAAGAAATCAACGGAGTTCAAACATAATGATATACAATTTACAAGAACCAACGGGTCAATCAATCGATGAATTACTTTGCACGGATAAAGTAGCAGTTGATAATATTATTAAATCCATTAATATTAATATTTCCCCAATTAAATTCACGAGAGTGGGAAAAAGAAATAATAATAAACCAAAGCCCACAAAAAATGATGCATTATTAATACTAAAAAACAGTAATAAAATTACGGACGGAAAAATTAAGACGGATTTAACAACGTATCAACGCAACAATTTAACGAAACTGAGAAGTGAGCTAGACGATCGAATTCAGAAGGGTGAAGAAAATATTACAATCAAGTATCTTAACGGTTCTCCACAAATTGTTAAAGCGAATAAAAAATACCCTTCGTCAAGAACAAAAAAACTCAATACACTAAATATCTTCTTTCAAAACGTTGGCGGATTGATCACAAAGATTAATGAATTTTCCCGTAATATTATTACAAGTACTTATGATATTTTTAAATTCGTTGAAACATTTTTCACAGATAATATTAAGAGTAGTGAATTGTCTTTAAACAAGTACGACATTTTTAGATGTGATTGACAGTTTTGTCCAGTACAAAAACAAGAGGTGGGGGTGTATTAATTGGAGTAAAGAAATTTTAAACGCAACCAGAATTCAAATATCACAATCCTTGGTAGAACAAGTTATGGTGAAATTTACTCTAAATGGAGATTCGTATCTAATTGGAGGAGTGTATATACCACCTAATAGCCCTACCGAATATTACTCCGTTCATTGCGAAACATTAGAGGAGGTTGCTGAGCAAAACAATTTACACAAACTGTTAATTTGTGGAGACTACAATCTCCCGGGTATTTATTGGAGTGAAGATAACCTAGAAGAAGATGCAAATTTTAATGCAAACGAAAATGCTTAACTGCTGATGGAAACGGCTTCTTTTTTGAATATGCATCAACGAAACAAATGTCCGAACAATCGTGGTGCATTTTTAGACTTGGTGTTTGGTCATAGTGATTGTACAGAAGTTAGTGCTGCGATCGATCCCTTATTAAGTGACTCTGTGCACGATATTGGATATACAATTGACTGGAAATGTGATCAATTAACAGAAATTGCAGATGAAAATTCCAATTTTAATTTCTCACAAGCTAATTATTTTCAAATAAATGAATATCTAACATCTGTCAACTGGTCAGAATATTTTAAACGCTGTAAGGATATAGATGAAGTTGTGCAATGTTCCTATTCTCTGTTGTATTATGTTATTAATAAGTTTGTACCTTTTAAAAAAAGATATCTCCATAATTACCCCAAATGGTTCAACCGAGAATTAATTAATTTAGTCTCTGCTAAGAAACAGGCTCATAAAAAATATAAATCAACGTCAGCATATTCTGATTATTTAATTTTTCAAAGTTTAAGAAACCAATGTAAAGACCTAAGTAGAAAACTGTATCATAATTTCATATTCAAGATTGAGTGTAAAAATAATTCGAACAACTTTTGGTCTTTTATTAAAGATAAAAAGGAAGTCAAAGGTATACCAGTTATGATACCAGTTATAATGAAATATACGGGCCGAACTAGTACCAATATGCTGCAAACAGTTGATTATTTTGCAGAACATTTTGCCGATTCATATATAACTGATGTTGATGAAGTTCCCCAATGTATATCTGACTCATCTATAAAGTCTAAAGATTTTAAGGCCAAGTCAGGGGTACCCCAAGGATCTCATTTAGGTCCCATTTTGTTTAATATTTGTATTAATGATATAATTTCTCATGTACATTTTTCTCAAATTTTACTTTATGCAGATGATATTAAATTATTCGAAACAATAAAATAAAAAGCACAGAACATAACTCACTGCAACACGAATTAAATGCTATATTTAAATGGTGCGTAAATAGCAACTTAGATTTAAATATTGCTAAATATAAATACATATCATTTTCAAAGAACAAATCTATCATTGCCTTCAATTGCTCAATAAATCACAAACATCTTGAATGAGTTTCAGAAATAGATGATCTTGGCGTAACACTCAACACGAAATTTAGTTTTCAAAATCATGTTAATAAAATAACAAATAGGGCAATGAGAATGCTAGGGTTTCTATTTAGAGTTGGTAAGGACTTTTCGGTTAGTACATTAAAATTATTATACTGTTATTATTATACCTGAAAACTAAATTAGAAAAGGTTCAAAGAAAATTTTTAAAATTTATTGCTTTTAAATGGGGAATTCCATCAACCTCAATCAATCATGAATCTTTAACTTGCCGCCTCCATATCCAATCCAATTTTTATATAACGTTTTAAACTATCGCATTGTTTGTCAAGAGTTATTATTTAAAATAATTTTTTTGGCAACATGCGTGAATACTAGAGCAAAAATAATATTAAGGTATTATTTTTCTAGAAGTAATTTTGGTAACAATAGTCCTCTTGGAAGATTAATGCGATTGGGAAATAAACTGATTGAAGCTACGTCATTTCCAATTTTCTCAGTCAAATATGTCCATTTTAAAAAGTATCTATTTAATGTTAATATTAATGATTTGTTAGTCAATTAGTATAATGTTTAATTTAGGTAAATCAAGTAACCATTGTAATGACGTTTTAGTTTTAATTTGTATTTCTTTATTTTCATTTATTATTTTGAATTTATAATTATTTTGTGTCGCTGTTTATATTATTTAGAATATTTTTTATTTTATTTAGTCATTGTATAAAAGAGATAGGGATAAATGAATTATTATTATTATTATTACCAATAGGTACCAAATGCCAAACTTTGACAGTTGATACCGGCCATATTGTTGAAACTACATCTATCGAATTACCTGTCATTTATTTAGTTTGTTTTGCCAAATCACCATGGATGGATATAGCGTTCAACACGTGCAAATGATAAAATGTATTTATCAAAATGGCTTCGCCCATTTTACGACCTCCATAATCGTTCTATCGATTCGCAGTATGGTGCATAAATGTATGTCCATTGGTACAGTAAACAATAAACCAATACCCGTACGACGACGAAACGCAAGATCTCCCAAAAACATCGCCACTGTCCGTGAGAGTGTGTAGGAGAAACTGAAGCAGTCAATTTCGTGTCGCTCACAATAACTTGGCCTTTCGCAAACTTAGGCTTGAACCCGTACTAAATTCAACTGACCCAGGATTTTCAATAGACATGTGTTTGCTAAATTTGCCCTGAAACAGTTGCAAACTAACCATAATTTATATCTTCAGCGATGAGGACAATTTCTGGATTAATGGGTACGTCAATAAACAAAATGGTCAATTATGGTACGATAGCAATCCATATTTTTATGAGAATGAAAGATGTTGGCCAAACCATCACCGTCAACGGCGAGCGCTAGAGGACGATGATTATAAACTTCTTTTGGTCTGAATTGAATAATATGGACATCAACGATATGTAGTTTCAATAGGACGGCGCTCACACAGCTCATGCCACATTCACATGTGGAGGTGATGTGAATTGACAACCGAGGTTGTGCAATTGGACCCCATTAGACATTATCTTGTGGGGTTTTCTTAAGTTGTAGGTCTATGCAAATAAGCCACAAACCACAGCGACCCTCAAAGCCAATAAAACCCATGCCATCGGTCAAATCCAGCCTGATTTATGCGCCAGAGTCATGGAAAATTAGACATTTTGGATGCGCACTATACAGCGAAGCCGCATCGGACATTTGCATGATGTTATATTCATAATGACATTGATAGGTGCTTAAAACGAATAAAAAAATGTCGATGATGAGATATCACTTTGATTTATATACATTTAAGGATAGGAAGCGCTTAATGAAAGACCGTATATAATCCGGTGTACACCTCACTCGTTGTGCAATATTTATTTAACAAAATAGATTAGTATCCTTCATTTTAGAAGTCATAATTACACATTAATAATGCAGTATTTTATAATGTGTAATTATGATTAAACGAGTTTTTAAATTATATAAAATTTACATATAACACTGTATGATACACGAATGATTTTCTGATATGAATTATTTATATTGCATGATAATAGCTTTACATTCAATAATTTAAATATGTAAAATGTATCTTTACATTTTAATTAAATTTACCTACACATTACCTATCGAATCATGCACAAGTTTAATTAATGCAACTTCTTTCAATATTGCGAGAGTCTATCGACGATTTAATTAGAAAGTAGCGACAGTAATCGATATTCGCTGATGTGAGGAAATTTCATTATGGGTAATGCATATGCCGGAACCATTTTAAAGTACAGGCAGGACCATACGCTTCGAAACCTGCCTGATTTCCTAATAAAGATATTTTCGTACTGCGGCCGTAGAAATAATCCGTCACTCAGTATAATGGCTTTTCCTTGGAGAATTAATATTTTTCGCCCTCAACGCCCAACGACCAAAACAAATTATCGCAGCGCCGCTCCAATCAAGACCTCCGCAGAAGGCCGTAATCACCGATTGACGTCAACATGATTGCTGTATTCAAAAACACGCACCGCTAATCGAATCTGAATTAATAGACGATTTCGCGGAGGAACGCTTCTAATCAAATTGCATCCCTCTGTGCGAATGAGACATCCATGCTAAACTGAGATCAACTAACTTCCGGGTGTCTCATAGCATCGAGTTACTCTCAGTAAACACTCGCCAGACTTGTATGTAATTTGAACTACTGTACAAACAGACTGGTGTAATTGCTATTCCCGTCGCAATGTGTAACCTGCAAATTGGAAACTAATAACGACGGTAATAATTAAATGATCATTTTTAATTTTTACAGAAATAATTAAAATTGATTGAATTTTATTTAATTTATCTTATTTAATCTCTATGTTACATTATAGGTATTAAGTTTATAGGCATTTTATTACGCTTTAACATGCTTAAAATTAAATGATATGTATACTGCATTAGCTAAATCAATTTCGATATAAATCTTTGTTTACTTTTTGAATAATAGTTAGAAACTGCTAACTACAATTATTTGAAGTATGTTTCTACACACAAATCAAGGAGCGGTTGTAGATTTCTTCTCATAGAAAATATGATAAACACTATTTTAAAAAATATATAGGTATAGTTATTTGAACAAATTTAAAATATCTCCAATTTGTTAAATACCGATTAAATAATTTGGTAATCGACACTACAGGACTTATATAATGAATACGTTTATAATATGCAGTTAGCATTAAATTAGATTCTGGTAAAATAAAATATGATAATTGAATTTATATTTGAATTGTCGCAAGTAATTTCAATGATATTTTTACTATTACTACTCTTATATACACCATACGGCAAATCAAATTTAGTTTCTGCTTTTGTACCCGTTAGTCACATAAAATTTTAAGTGCATAATAATCGACAAAATTAAAAATGTTAATTATTAAATTACGTTAATCCTTCTTTCTTTCCGATTTTTTGAAAAAAAAGCTACAGAAGTAGTGCATTATATTTAAATAGTATGGGCTACATTGAAGAAAAAAGTTTATTTAATTACATAAATATGAACGTTTTATTTTATTTTCAGATTTGATCAGCAATATGCATTCCAAACTCTTATCCCTTATGTAGTGGATGTGTTACTCTCAATTGCAAATCTATAATGTCTTCATGTCACGTTAGATCATATTATGCCATTACTCATCCTTGCTTAATTTATCTGTGCACGTTTGAGGTTTATACAGTAGTAGTAGTAACATATATTTATTGACAAATATTTTTACATATTTACATTGGAATAATGAATAATGAATGAGGTGTTAATGTATTAATTTGTCAAAAGGCTATCGACCAGAGGTCTTTCTGCCTTAGAGGTTTATACATTAACTCACACATTGTGATTAACGTGTCCATAATACTTTTTGAGGAAGTTTGGTTATGAATATTTTTTTTACACTTGCTCTAACTAAAATCATTAATGTATAACAAATTCAACGTTCTAGTATTTTATTCAAAAAAATAAATTAAATTCCAACATATATCAATCAAATGACCCAATGAATAAAAAATAATAATGGAACTAAAACACTCAACGCCACTAAAATGAAACAAAAATACACATGCGGCAATTCTCGTATAAATTGTAAATATAGTTATGGATGAGAAAATATATACAAATTACAAAAAGTATAAAAATGCTCGACTCATTACACTGAATACAATTTTATAATATTCGTACAAATATAAATTAAGACTACATGTAAAACAAAATCATATTATATAAACAATACACCTTCACACAACACTTGTTCGTGGCACTTTATCATAATAAAGCAATGACGAAACCTTCTACCTACACTATTGTATATAATTTATACAACTGACATCATACGATTCAATGTCAATAATGAATCATATAAATATATAAAAAATATAATTCTATATTATATATGAGACATTAACACGAAAACAACAAGACGGCGAAAAACAGATACTAAACAACTTGAAACCTGTTACCACATAAACATAAATCTTGATATTAAGAGTCAATTCTAAAAGAATGACAGAAAACAATCAAATGGACTAAATTACATTACACAATCAAAAGAATCCATAAAAGTACTAAAAATATTCAGAAATTCTATGTTAGAAACAAATAATTTTCATTGCCCAACGTGCATTAGACATCAGTAAAAAAAGTTGTTAATAAATGTTTGAACTTAGTATAAATGCTGTATTCCTCTAATTCCAATTACCCTCAAAATGCAAACATCCCACAAATACTCCTCATAAATTCATTAGATTCATCAGCGGGACACTTCCATTTCAATAAAGAAGAACTGAGTGACGAGGCGCTTTGTTGGAAATCCATATTATATACTCAATTAACTTAAACTTTCAAATTAAAATATTAACCTATTTAAAGAGTCCAGTCGTAATAAATACAGCTAGAAGAGATTGTAGAAGCAATAAAATATTTAATTTATATTCGTCAAATTAAAGAAAAATGTATCATTTCTGTTATAAGCTGCTCGCTAGAACCTATTGAGTAATTGTTTAATCTAATTTTATACAGCTTTATAATAACAACTTCTTTGACATTTGTAAAACATATATGTACAATTGTTGTAAATAAATAGTATTCACATTAAAACGCAGTTTTTTGACAAAGGTAACAAAGTTTGTGGGAATTTCAAATAGAGAACTTTTAATTTAATCAAGTTTATCTATACAGGGTTATTCACTCTATACGGCACGGAATATTGTGGCCAAAATACGTGACTTTCAAAAGTTTCATTTTGAGGATATATGTCGGTCTACTAAGGCTACTGTTTAAAATTAATTTCATAATATACAGGGTGTCCCAAAAACCCTAAAAGTATCAAAGTTGTGATTTTTTAATAGGATGAATTTTTCGATTCTTCAATCAAAATAAATGTGTGTTTTAATGAGGTTTTGAATACATACACCTAAAGGTTTTTGAGATAATTTGAATTTTGTAAAAATTTAACCCAATTTTCATATTTCAAATACTTAAAAAGTAATTAAGTTATGTATACCAAATTTACATTAAAATGTAACAATAGATCTTACTTTATTTTCCATCTTATGCAGGGTACAAAAAAATTACAAATTAAACAATTTATCAGCAAATGCAAATTATCTATCGAATTGTATTTATATCTAAAGTCTTAATATACAGGGTGATTTTTTTCGATATTATCTATAAGGTTTTCGGAAACTATAAGAGATAGAGAAATGGTTAAATGGGGAAAGAAGTGTAGATTTACGAGACGAATAAAATTCCACTTTCAAAGTTTTCAAAAAAGTCAAGGGTAACTAGATATTTTCAAAAAAGAAAAAGTGTCCATTTTTTCAATTCAATATATCTCGGTTATTATAACAGATAGAAAAAAAACTGTAAAAGACAAAGTTTTAGATAATTGTATGTAGATTAATAAAAAATAATCAGAAATTTTTTATCGCCATTATTATCCGAGATATGACGCCTCATACAAAAGGTAAATTTTTTCTCTTTAATCCAATATGACATACGACATAGATATTTCTACAAATAAGTGAGTTATAGTCATTTTAAGTTTTATTATAAATACAAAATGGGTAGCCATGGAAAAGATGAAAGTAAAACAATTGCAGTTGTTTATAATAATAGCTTCTTTCCTCATTTAACCGTTTCTCTATCTCTTATAGTTTCCGAGATCCCTATAGAAAACATCTAAAAAAAACTCACCCTGTATAAAATAAAGATGTATAAAAATTTTAATATATCTAGTTTCCTATAGTATTTAGAAACGTCAGATAATTAATTTAGTTTGTCACTTTAGTTTAAAAAGCCTGTCTTTTGTTATAGTTGTGTTATTTTGCGTTTTTGTGTTAGACGTTAGTAATGGTTATTGTTGCATTTCTTAGTAATAACTGAAGATTTACTCAAAAGAAGAGCGTATTGGCATATTTTTATGCATGGAGTATGTCATCAAATTTGTCTATTGGCTTCTCGTGTTTATACTTGAAGATTTCGCGAAAGAAATCATATCATATTTAAATAATATCATTTAGAGCAAGAAGAGTCGTTCAGAATCAGAAAAATACAATTCTAGATTTAAAATTTACGGACAACTTCATTGAAGATGAGGAATGCCATGTAAATATAAGCTATACCAATACAATCATGTTAAGCAGCAATATGAGAGAAAAATTGTTGCGTCTTTAGAACCGTTTATGCAAAATTACAACCTGTTGATTAAGTCGATTTAGTTTTTTATACCATTTCAAACATACTAGAAAACCAACTACACGATCGTAGTACCAGACAAAATAATATACGAAAAGCACAAAAGCCTATACAATGTAGCCAGCATTAATTACAGCTTTTATAGTCAAGGAAAAGATTAGACACAGAGATAGCATGTCTGTACCTTGCTTCAAGACAGTAATCGTTCTCATTGCGTTTTGTAATATCCGTTGATATTTCAGAAAGAATGAGATAAATTCGTTTCAAAATCTACACATGATATTCTTTATACTTTTTCTATATTTATTTATTTATTCACATATATGAATCAATATGTGAGATTTGGTCTCCCATGCATATGCATTTGATACTGTATTTGGAGAATTTTATTTTAATGGCAGAAACGAGATTTGTTGTATGCACATATTTTGAATTAACTGGTGAGCAAAGTATCGCCAGAAGAAATTATTTTGGCAGAAATTACGGATTGGAATATTGATTAAAAGTTGTATGACACTATTATCGCTACTACGATCCATAGTTTATGAGCTGCTCTCAACATGATGACGCTGTATATGCTCAATACAAATGTATAAACGATACCATTAATAATATCGATGGTTATCCATCCCAACGTCGTAGAAAGATTGACAATGCTTGCCAATCATATTTATTACGCATGTCAATCAATTGGTGTAAATCCGGTTAAAATTGACATTAACTGGGTGCGTCTTTATTCACTATTGTTGTTTAAAACCTAATACGTACATATAAACTTGCAGATATATTCACGAAGATTGTTACTAAATTTACTAATACACTAATAACAATGGAGCCTTTGGACTTTGATGCTTATTTCACCAAAGAAACTACTCGAGAATGAGCCTTAACCACCCTAATAATCACACTAACTTTTTTTTTTTTTTTTCTTGAATTAGTTTCTCATGTAGCACGTGGTGAAACATTTTGTAATATAGAAATAAGACAATTTACACTTGGTTTGTTTCACTGTTTATTTATTTAATCTGACTAGTTTCGACAATTATGTCATTATCAAAGAAATTTGATAATGACATAATTGTCGAAACTAGTCAGATTAAATAAATAAACAGTGAAACAAACCAAGTGTAAATTGTCTTATTTCTATATCACACTAACTTTTATTTAACTATGCAACCGAACAGGTATTTTCATTGTAAAAATAAAGCCATTATTGTATACCGATAAACTACAATTTTTCACATGGAACAAACAGCAAAAAGGAAGAACCAACAAAAGCGAGACATTCCAGTCGAAATATACGATAGAATATTTATGGTAAATGCATTAGATTAATTTAAAACAATGAGAATACCTTTTTTGCGTTTGTTGTTGATGGACATTCTTGTACTAGTGTATTTCCAATATGTAGAATTAATGGCATGACATTTGAGACATTGCATTTGGTGGAATACAACAATCACTGGAACTTCACATTTACAAATGCTATACTGTGTTCTTCTCATCGACAAATTCACCAGCCAAATTTTTGTCGCAAGTCTGCTGCCTGAGGCAGATATAAAAATTCCATGAGAAAGACATTTTATCGTATTCATACTACCGATAAAGATATTCTCCAGAAATATATAACGAGGCCTTAATTAAAATTAACGATATTTGCATTCTTATTTCCAATATGCCACTTAATCATTTCAGTATGCCATCTCCTGGCCGCTTAGAAATAGTCATTACATTACAGCGATATTCAGTAGTAAAAACTCTTTGCTATAAATAACGAGCAACCGCTAAGTAAAGGAATATATACCATCAAAGAAAATTATAAACTGCAGAAAAAGGCGGATTCTTTTTGGTTTTAGTAGAAGGTGCTAGAACAACATTCCATATTCCACTGATACTTGCGCTCATTTAATTACAAAATGTTGATTATATATTATTCTCCATGAGACATTGCACTGACTTTGTTTAACTTCAGCTGTCAAGTTGCCATTGATTTTTTACACAAATCTTATCGTGTTCTTTTATATGCCACAAAGATGAACAAAAATCATTGTTCTGCAACTTATATTGAGATAGAAACTATACAAACTTTATTTTTTATAGTAAAAATATTCAAGTTTTACTTCACTACTTGAATACATGTATAAAAATAGTATTTTCTAAAAATATTTTGAATCAAATGTCATTAAAATAGTTCCATGTAAAATGGACTAAATATACCTGTAATGGCTAAAATATTACCGAATGGTGAAAATGCTGTGTCGACAGAAAATTCGATCACATGAAGCAGAAAAGGGGTCCGAGTGGAAGAACACAGTGAACTCCGCCTGCAAGTCCTGTGAGCTAAAGTTTTGTAATATTTTTATGTATATTTTCAATATTAACAAGACATTGTAAAGTAAAATATATAAATTAATAAATGTATTCAAATATTGTTAGATATATCTTGAATTTCTTTCTTATTAATCAACAAACATTATGTTAATAATAGGTAGTTAACTGAAAATTCACTTCGCTTCCCTTTATTTAAACATAATAATAAAGTATAACGAACCAAGTGAATTTTTTTATCAACTAACTATTAGTTTTAGATAGTTGCTATATTATTTAAAAATTCATATTTGAGTTTAATAAAATTGTTTTTTGCATTATGCTTATTACTAGAAAAGAAAGAAAGTTGTATTTGCGGGGCAATAAAAAGCGAACCCTTTTTAAGTCAATAGCGAGCGAAAGCTGAAAGTGAATGGTGAAAGACACGTGTTTTCAAGAGAGATAGAGGGTCCACGAGAAGGCTTGACAACATTAAATCCATTGATTGATCGATTATAACGAGTATACAAGTGCTGGATCAACTACTTGAGGGACCTTTTTGTCTTACTTTTACTTTTCAGTTAGGAATTAAGATATTTTATATATGTGAATAATAATTATTATGTGAAATCAAAAATTAAAACTCATTAAAATCTGAAATAGTTCATAATAATAATTTCATATCAGTTAATAATCTTCTGCACTTAAGGACTTAACATTTAATCATAAGTAAGTAAGCAATTTCGTTTTATAACTATAATATCACTCACTTTTATCATAAAATAATATTTAATAATCATGGGAAATTTTAAAGCTTCAAGTCTTAAAAAAATCGAATCTAATTTAAATGGCAATTTTTAGTAATATCAAAGAATAGCTACTTGGTTTGTATAAATTTGAGCATGCCTAGTCTCTTACTATACATTTTTTCAATTACAAAACTTATATTTAAAGCAAGGTAATGGGAAAATAAATAAATAAAACTTCTACATAACTAAATTTACAAAATTACAAGTTACCATTTTATGGCATTTTCTTTTATTTAAGTCTATAAAACTATTTTAGCTCACATAAAATAAAGAATTTTTATAGTTTTTGTCATATGTTAAACTGTAATGGAACATCAATTTCTGTATTCATGGATACATTAATTCTATTGCCGTTTTACTACTATTACACGAAAATAAAATGTTTGACTAAAACATTTCCAACAGCAATCATACTTATTGTAAACTCTAAATGTACTAAAATGGATTCCCTGGTTGGTTGAACTTCACGACAGTGTAAAATTGCGAGTTGAAATGTTAAAAGGTAGCAATTAGAAGGAGGAGACAGGAGCTTGCCCTATCTTCGAAGATAAAACCGAACGGCTCCGATTACCGCATTATGACATCCCGGAAATTAGGGGATTAATTAATGTTGGGAAACGGAAGTGCGCCGCTTGCAATAGATACGAACCGCAACTGTCCCGACTTTTCACTCTAATATATGTTAAAAACTTTTATGCCGGGACGAAAGTTCCATTTTTTTGTCCTCTTGGGACGTTATTTCCCCTACGGTTTCTTTCTTTCCTTCCTCGGAATAACTTTATTTTTTACACCACGAAAACGAAGTAATAACAAAATTTGGTTATGATGAACAGTATATTTATCACTCCTTTTACTTTAATTTATTCGGTTAGTTAATATTAAATAATTTATAATATTCTTATTGAACATTGTTTCAAACCGATTATATATTAATATCTTGATTCATTAATGTTAAGATAATTTATAACTAAAATTCATTTAGAGTTTGCTTATTATTTTACATGACGTTAGAAAATACTACATTTTGTTACTATCTAAACTTTATGGGTAATTTAAAATTATTATTATTATTAACACATAAGTTAATATATAATGAAGATGTAAGTAAATATTTACCCTGTAAAATAGATATGTATAACTTAAACACCTACACGTTTATTCATCTCATCAATTAAAAATAAATGATAAAAGTAATAGATCTTTAAGCAGACGAACAATAATTTGGCTGTAAACTGTGTATATATTCCATTAACTACAGCATCGGATCCCTTCAATTTCAGTTCGTGAATTGGAACACGGTTTCAATTCGGGTAGCATAAATATTCAAGTAACGATCATTAAAAACAAGGAATGCACTTCGATATCCTGGCGAATTGCCGACGCTCCTTAGGACCAACTTAAACGTCATACTTAATTCTACTTAAATTAAATTGAATTTCTACTTAACCATCCTTGGGATATCTAGTTCGCCTTAACGGTATTGTAACTAGTATCCTGCATGACTACGGTTTATCGCTATCTGATCTCTTGTATTTGAACATTTCAAATTACAAGAATTAGTAATATTATCAGTATTAATATAAAAATAGTTTATTACACATAAGTTTTTCAGTGCATTAAAAATTGTATGCAATAAATATGAAGTTATTAATGCCAAAAAAATAAGACCTGACTGAAATAGATTTACAGCTGTTTGGTTGATATAATTTAAGATTAAAAACCTAAGTAGAATTACACGTTACGCTAAGTATCACTGTTTGTTGTTGCAAACTCAACTTATTAAAATATTACATTAAAGAAACGAATAATAATTTGTATGAGTTTTCTAATAAAAATGCGTTAGTATATATGTACGTGTTTAACTTTATATTTATATAATTTAATTTTAGAATTGTATACAATCCAATAGTATCCTTTTTTGATCCTTTTACTACTACTAAGGTACTATAAACAGTATGTATCGATTTAATAAATGGTTTTAAATAATAGTTAAATAAGCAAATGAGGCATAGGAGAGTGTTAGATACCATTTGTTTAATTTGAAGCATTAACTAAAATTAGATATACAGGTTAATAGAGAAGGGAAGCATTTCACTTTTATATTTTATTATTTGTAAGTATAGCGTTTTAAGGAATGGCAATGATTTCAGTAATAATTTAATTGCATGCTAGGAAGTGGATAAATTAGATATTCAGTTAGAACTACAAACAAACCAAACTCAGATATATGTAAAGATAAGATAAGAGACAAAAAAATCAAAGAGGATAATCATAAATAAATATTAAAAAGAAAGCAGAATTTCAGTACATGATTTAAAAAACATAATATGACTATCCTGTTTAATGCTATTAAAACAGTATTTAGTAATTGTTACATATCTATTTTCCAGTACAAAAAAATGTATTTGCTAAACTACAGGTGATGTTACAGTCTTTTAAAATTCAGATCTATTAGGTATGCAATTATGTATGTCAACTCATCATGGTTTAGATGTGTTTGGTTCTTATTTCATCAAATATTATTGACAAGTGATCTAACTTAATAAGAATGATATAAACTTTTAAGAATTGTGGGTTAATAGTCTAAAAGTAGTGCTTAAAATATAAAAATTAAAATGCCATAATTATTCGCAGGCAATTTCAGTAGTTACAATTGATTTGCAGATAATATCTGTTATACTATTTAGTTATAATGAAGTAATTATCTTAATTTGTAGTCTAAATATTTAAATTATAAGAAAATACATATGAGAATTGTTTATTATTTAGTTTAGTTTAGTAAATTGATTTTTTTTTTAGTTTAAAATGTATTTTTATATTTTTACAATCTTACACATAATTGATAGCTATAAACACATTGCCATGTACTCAAACCCCATATTTTGTGTAAGGCAATTTATAGCCTGTCTGGAACTGCATTTATCTCTTTACAGCTTTTTTGTAACGTTGCATTTCATTAATTTTTCGCATTGTTACACAAATGACGTGAAAATCGGGATTTTTGCAATTATCTGCTTCCAATAGTCATTGCCAAAGGGTTTTCTAGTAAGACTAGAAATTTATTTGGATTTCAAGTTTCAAATTGTATATTTTATAAGATAGTTTAAAAGAAGAATCAGTATAGATCAACATCTTAAACTGTTAACATCTTGTAAATACTGTTGAAAGTATTTATTTTATTTTTATTTTATTCTCAGCAGATTATAAATTCATTTACTAGAAAAACTTCACAACTAATTTAATTAATAGTATGAAGTAAAAGTATTAATTAAACGTAAATTTATGCTTACATTTTAAAACTAATCACAGGAAGGATTTTAGTATCAACTTACATTTAGAAAGACTACTGTTAAATATCAATATTCACATAAAGAGAGTAATAAAGAGTATATTCGCATCACCGTGTTTCTGGGCGAGATCAAATAAATATTCAAATTGCAAATTATATACCTATAACTGTAATCAAGGCGTATAAAAATAAATTATCCCAACATATTGGGATAGTCGATATAACAATTAACTTCCTTATACATATTATTACTATTAATGGTTTGAGTTTAAGAAAAATGTTTTGAAAATGAAAGTAATAGTCAGTTTATTCCTACCTTCACTTGTTTATTAAGCCTTAAATGTACATTTCGTTCACAAGGTGAGTTTGTTAATGATACTGTTCACCTTTTAAGCAAAATATACATTTAATCCTTAATAAAGAAGTGAAGTAAGGAATAAAATGAATGTTATTTTCATACCTTGTATAAAGAGATCCGATACAAATTTTCTCTACGGTTTACCAGCGATTCTCTATTGTAATCTGCCAACAGTTTTTGATAAATAATATTGTTATTGTAGCCTGGAGTGGTTCCCGTTTCTTTAAAATACAGAAGTGCAGTGTTTTAAATTGATATTATTTATATAATTACATTTCTAAATATTGAGAAATAAGTTGCTGGCTGTGTTTCAATCTTGTAATTTGGAAATATTTCATAATCTTTAGTACAAGTAATAGAATAATGTGATTTCAAGCCGTCTGTATATAATAGTACTTGAAAATATAAGTATATTATCCAAAAATACGCAATTTACGATCACGCAAATGCTGTGATATATACTTTATAAGACTAAATTAAAAACAGTAGGTCTTTTTTACAAAACCATGCTATCGTGCTGTTAGATAAAGCTAAATATGAGTGTATAATTTTTAAGTAAACTATTATTGGGAATTAATACTGGAGCATAATTTTCTTGATATTCCTTACTTTTTCAAATAGCTGTTACACTTGTCATCTTCCAAATATTAGGAAACATTTGTAATTTAACTGATAAGTTAAACAGATATTGCAATGGTTGAAAAAGATATGGTACACAGTTCCTAAAGATGCTGGAATATTATCGGATCTCCTGTGTTGTTGATATTTAGAGTTAGGTGTTGTAGAAGACAGTATTTCGCTGTTTGATATTTCGGGTATATGAAAATGCGAGTGTAGTTTATGTTTTGGAGAGGACACGTGCGATGATTGGCTAGGGGAGCTAAAATGACTAAGAAAATAAGTCGCAAATCTAGTCACACAATCTTGGGAATGATTATACAAATTTAAGAACAACAGGGATACTGATTGATTATTTTACATATTGTTCCCCGTCAACAGCCACGGACTTCGATCTTTTTGGATCTCACCAGCGTAGCGCAATTATAATTGTCGCTATCCACCCATTTGGAATCTACTGCAACGTTTAGACAATAAATGGCACCTTTATGGTATTACCATATCGATTATTTTACATTTGCATATGCTCACAATTTAAGCAGATCATTTAAAACACCATTTCCAATACGCTCAATATAATAATTGTGATCAGTTTTATTGGTGGAATGGATTTTACATCTGAATTTAGATATATTATATTTGTAACGGCCACAACCATCATTATGATTATATTATATTTGTTTTTTTAACAATTTTATTTACTTTTTTCATAAAATTTAATATATTGGCTTTTTTATTCGTAGAAATCGTTGTGCATTAGAACTAAACAACATAGGTTTTTAGATTTAATTATAATTTTACGTATTGGGATAAATTTATTAATATTTCTCTAAAGTATATTATAGAATATTTGATAGGTTCATTATCATTTATATTTAACAGTTAGTAACATTTGGCATATAACAGTTATCAATTTTACTGTATTATTTTTGTATAAGAGGGTTGCTATTTATGTATTGAGAATAGAAAGAATAGCCAAATGAATTTTATCAAAAATATTTTTATTGCTTTTAAAATCTATTAACTGCATGTGGTTGAACCACCCATCAAAGAAATTTGTTGAGGCAAAATATGGTAGCTTTGCTTCACATTGAAACACCCAAACTACCAATTTTTCAGGCTTATACGCATAAATCCACAACTCGTCACAAGTGACGATGCTTTGGATGCACCACAGTTATATTTTGAAATAATTTTACGGCACCAATCGACACGAGATTTTTATGAGCATCTGTCAACAAATGTGGAATCCAAAGCGCACACAATTTCCGAACACCCAAATGTTCGTCCAAAATCTTATGCATGCTGGTTATACTAAAGCTTAAACATCTCTAGTTTTCGTACTTCATCGATATTTTCTAACACAATAACCGATTTTGGATGACCTTCTTTAATTTCATCCGTGAGCGAAATACGCCCACGTATGAATTCAGTATACCAGGGATATACAGTGTCTGTGGATTGTGGATGGCGCTTCGTCGCCAAACCTATAATTCAGTTAATTGATGCATTGTTATTAAATTAGACCACGTCGAAAGTCATAATAAATCTCAGCTCGAAAATTTTCACGAGTTAATTCCATCTTTGAGCCGAGATAAAATTTTACTGTAAAGAGCACACATAGTGCTCGCACGTCAAGACATTCTGAGTACTTATAATGTCAAAAGTGTCAAACTTTAAGATGGCAATGTCAGATTTCACTTGGTAATACCAGTGTTGCCAGTTCTCAATACACAAATAGCAGCGCCCTCGTATCCATCATACATGGTAAGATTCAAAAGTAATGATCCTTACTTTATACTGACGTGAGCGCACCTCGCAGCGCACTCCGCTTAACACCGACGGTGGAGGGGGGTATTAGCTTTACAGTGTAATGCGGGTTTGTTGCATCTGAGCTTTTGGAACGGTTGAACCCTGTACGGAGGTGCGTGACACCACGAAATGGAAATTTCATTAGAGCAACGATACGCGATCAAATTTTGCTTTCAATTGGGCAATACTCCTTCTCAAACGTTCGCAAAACTTCAATAGATGTTTGGGACTGAATGGCGCTGAGTGGCACACCTCAAACTCACCCTGTCCCAAGAAAGTGCGGATCAGCAAATCGAAGTCGAAGATCATGCTTATCGCATTTTTCGGAGTGAAAAGGATCGTCCACTACGAGTTTGTCCTGCTCGAGCAGACTGCGAACGCTGCTTACTACCAGGAAATCCTAAAAAGGCTGAAAAGGAGCATCGCGCGCAAAGCGAAGGGGCATCAAGGATAGCTGGAAGCATCACGATAACGCTGTGGTCCCACAGCCTCCCTACAGTCCGGAGGTGTCGTCTCCTGACTTCTTCTTGTTTCCACGCTTAACTTCAGCGCTAAAGGTAAACGTTTCGACTTGATCCAGGACATCCAAGCAAAAGTCAAGGCAGCCCTTGCAGCCATCCCGGAACTGGCAGTCCCAGAATTTTTGAGTCATGGAAAAGCCTCCTAGAAAATTATATTGATGCAGGAGGTTCCTATTTTGAAGAGTATTAGTCAGTTGTACCGATTGGCTCAATAACTCTGTCTTTTTGAACGAAGGCTCATTACTTTTGATTATTGTTTTGAAAATTAGTCAAGTGTATTGCTGGATGGTGACGATCCTTAGGTAACAAACATACACACCTCTTTTTTTGCAATATGAATCATGAGAAATTAAAACTATTTCTAAAGACCGCATATTAGGATTTACTAAAAAATAGGTTCATTTATTAAATTTCATAAAATTTTCTTATTCCATTACTAAGGAATTATTATACAGACCAGTGTTTCATAAAATGATGGTACCTTCAAGTCTCTGTAGATGTAGATGTAGATGTTATATGGGTGGCACCAGCACCTATTCCACCGCGAACTTTTCAGGTCTATTTTGGATCCCTGTTTATCTCAGATGACCAGCTCTAGCTTTGCCTCTTTGATTAGCCCTGCCAGAGGGGCTTGGGTATAAGTCTCCGCGCTTGGGTTTGTAGTGCCTAGCTTTTGATATCTAATCCTTGCTAGACCCTCGCAGTGGCATAGGATGTGGAACGAGTCCTCTTCTTCCTCTAGGCAGAATCTGCATGGTGCTTCTTCCACCAGGCCTATTTTGCTCATATGTTTGTTGAACTTGCAGTGTCCTGTTATCAGGCCTACTATTGTTTTAACCATTTTCCTGTCTTGATTCAGGAGTTCGGTCGTGAATTTTGGCGATTGTTCCTTAAGGAACTGTTTCGCCTGTCTCTGTCCTGGTGAGTTCGTCCACCAGGTATCTGCCTGTGTCTCCACCCATTTTTTTATGGATCGTTTGACTGGGGTTTTGGAGAATCCGTAAGAGGGTTCCGGGCCAATTACTGCTTTTGACGAGCCTTGTTTGGCCAGTTCGTCTGCTATGTCATTCCCCGGATGTCCTCCGTGTCCTGGGACCCATGTGATTGTTACTTTTTTTGTGACAGCCAAGTTGGTTAAGAGCGCGTATACAGTCCCACACCAGCTTAGATTCGACCTGTGTGGAGCTTAGTGCTCTTAGTAGCGCCTGGCTGTCGGAGAATATAGCAATTGACCTACTTTTGGTGTCTTGTCTTGCTATTTCTCTGTAGATAAAGTCACAGTTAATTAAGTGCAAGATGTGGCAACATACATTTAATGTTTCAACTGGTGGGATATATGTATAAGCACATTAAACAAATTCTAATACATAGATTTGATATATTACTGGAATAATTTCAACTCCAAGATTGCCAGGAAAGTGTATGTTATAAATCGCAATCAGTGAACCTCCACATCGTTTTGTTTTACGGTCTTATCTAGATATATTGTAATTAATGGGAATAAGTCACAATTCAGTTTTCTGTTTCTGTTATTTTATTAATACCGCCTTTTGGTTTCTCATTCTTCTCATTCCTGTCGCTTTTTATTTTCTTTCCGTCCCCTCTTTCTATAAATTGATTACATTATTCTATCGTCTATCTACTTTTCTTCTCTTTATTTTCCTGTTTTTTCAGAAAAAAGAGCTAAATGATCCTGTTTTTTTTTTCTTCTTCATCCATACTTGTTTTGTTCTAGTTGTATATGTATTTCTTAGTACATCTTCTCTCATTTCTCTAACTATTTATCTTTCTATTTACTTAGTTTGGTACATTCAATTAAACTTTAACACCTTTTGTTCCTTTTCAACCCCTGACTGAATTTTGGATTCTCATTTAATCATTTAGTGCTGTCACAATTGTTCACTGGTTGGAATATTCATAGGTTTGTTCCCGCTAGATCTCACGATGTCTTATCGAAGATCATCAAGAGCAAAGAAATTGCGGAATTGCTTGATCGGTATGAGGCTGATCGTGACAAATTTCTGTCAAATATTGTTACAAGCGGTGAAATATGGGTTCATTACTTTGAACCCGAAACAAAACGACAATCAATGGAGTGGGCCCATACCCCTACCAAGAAAAAGTTTAAAGCCATACCCTCAACTGGTAAAGTCATAGCTACGGTATTCTCAGATTCTGAAGGGGTTCTTTTGTTCGATGTCCTTCCCCATGGCCAAACGACCAACTCAGACGTGTATTATGCTACTCTTCGAAAATTGTCTTTTCAGATTCTGAAGGGGTTCTTTTGTTCGATATCCTTCCCCATGGCTAAACGATCAACTCAGACGTGTATTATGCTACTCTTCGAAAATTGAAGAAACAACTTCAGAGTGTAAGCACAAAAAGTCAAACTTCTCTTTCTCCATGGCAACGCCAGACCTCACACAAGTCTTCTCACCCGAGAGGAGCTCACAAAACTTAGTGGACTGTTCTTCCTAATCGCATATTCATCTGTTTGGCCCAAGGAAGGACGCAATTCGTGGGAAGCACTAGGCGGGTGATGAAGACGTTATTGATGCAGCACGGCATTGGCTCCGACATAAACCCTTGGACTGGTACCGTGCAGGCATGCCGGCCCTCACTACAAGGTGACGTAGAGCCCTAGCATTGAATAGAGGTTACGTTGAAAAATAGTGTTTTGTCGCAAAAGGATTGGGGAATAACATGGTGTATTTGAATGTTGATTAAAACAACCCTTGTTGATCAAAAATTATTAATTTTAATTATAACAATAGAACGCTTTATTCGATCTAGCTGGAATTTATTATTGATGATTTTCATAATGTAACACATCATTTCAGTTATTATGACCATCATTAATGTATAGAAAAGCAGTGGCAGCATAAAAAAAATACTTTTTTATTTGGCACACCTTATAAAAATTTACAAGAGACTACTAGAAATATTAATTCATTCGATAAATTTTTGTTTCCGATAAATCATCATATTTTGAGCCTAGGAATTTATGAATAATCTATTATCCACATTAACGTAAAACCCTATATAATTGCGCACAAAACCTGACTAAAGGTAATGATTAATGAAATACATAATTTAAAAATACGAAAACATTTCGCAAATCTACAACATTAAGTCTTATTAAGACTACAAAACAAATCACTTATTGAAACAGCTACTTCTCTGGCTAAATGGCAAACTTCCAGAACAAAGATAAAGTATAAATAAAATATGGTTGTTAACAAGCCTAGGGTGCATACTCGTAAGAGTATGTGTAGTATTAAATTTTTGCATAATTGAAAAAAAGGTTAAGTGTCTCTATTTTACAACTCTTTAAATAATATATAATAGGGCGGTTAATACTACCGTAATTGAATAACATATTTAATCTATTTTATACAAATAAACATCCAAGTATGAACAAGATTTAATGAATATTTTATAACTCCTGCATATGAACGAGTTTCAATTAAACTCGGTAATTGATTTCCGTACGAACGGCTTATGCATTCAAACCACACGAGAATTAATGATTTTATAACCGTATCAATATTAATTAAAACGAACATTTACATACTTAACGATATTAGAGCGAACAAAATTTAAAATTTAAAATGTGTCCCCTGAATTGAGAGAAAAATGGAATTAACTCAATTTCCGAATTCCTTTAATCCTTGTAAAAAGTTCGTAAATGACGGCCTTTATAAATTGCTAGACGACTTTGAACGAGGACCCTAAATTAAGAAATCTCTCCGAGGGACTTAAAAAGAAAATTAAAACATTTTCTTGGCCAAAATATTTAAAATATGACATTGTTATTTGATTATTATAGCTAAAAAATAATAATTGAGTTTTAATGAGGAGAATCGCGAAAAATGTTAAAAGTAATTTTTATGATATTGAAACATTATCATCTCCACATTTCAATTTCATATATATCATTGGAGCCTAGAATTTACTGTCTTATATTGAATCCACATTAAACATTTTTGTAATCAAATAGAAAATAGTGATATGATTATCATGGTATTTTTCCTATACTCATTTTACTATTCTTCTAAACTATTTCTTATTGAATATAATTTACGCGATTCTCGCCGTCCTTCAATTGTCTGCATGTTATTAGAAGGTGAACAATTTGTTTGAATTAGTGTTATTCAGTACATTAACACGCATTCAGTTGCGGCCTCGAATTTCCGTGCAGCAACGTTCGTTCGGGTCAGCAATTGGATGGATGACCAGTACCATTCACCATTGGGATACAATTAATGGTGCTTTAGAGTGACGGGGGCGATCCTTTAAAGTAACAAGCTCATTTAGACACACACAAATACACCAATCGCGCGGCGGAAGGACCACGTGGTCGATAGCTAAACTCTACTACTACTTCTCAGTACATTATATCTAGGTATTGTTAAAAAAATAAAACGTTTCAATTACTTTCGATGAAACTAAAGTGTTAAGTTTTATTTAAAAGGTGCAAGCGCTTATGAATATATACAAGGTGGAGCAAAAGTTCCGGTATCATTTTGATTGCCTATAACTTTGCTCATAGAAAAGATATGTAAGTTTGGTTTTCATTAAAAGTTTATTTGGTCTTTTTTTCATTATGATTGGAAAATTATATCGGCTAATTGGAGACCGCGATTCACTATGCAACTTTAGGCTCTTTTTAGGTCATTTTTCATGACATCCTTCAACACATCGGGCTGAATTTCTTCAATTTCGAGACGGATATTGTCTTTAATATGTTGAATCATTTAGGGCTTATTCACATAAACTTTTGATTTTAAAAAACCCCATAAGAAAAAGTCTGCTGCTGTTAAATCCGGAGATCTGGCTGGCCATGCTAAATCGCCTCCTCGCGAAATTAGTCTTCGTGGGAAAACGTCATTCAATAATTGAATTGTTGAACGAGCTGTGTGTGCTGTGGCCCCATCTTAGTGAAACCACATGTCCTCTAGTCCTTGCTCTTCCATTTCAGGCACAAGAAAATTTCGAATCATGTCTTGGTACCGTTCAGCATTAACAGTAACTCCAACAACTTGGTAATTTTCCAAAAATAGGGGCCAATGATGTTTCCAGCATGAATACCACACCATACAGTTGTTTTTAGTAAATGCAATGATGTTTCATGCATTATTGAGGATTGTGAGTTCCCCAAAACCGACTGTTCTGTTTATTGACGTGGCCACTGAGAAGAAAGTGGGCTTCATTGCTCATTATCAATTTAGACGAAAAATTTTCAATTTCACCAGACAGCTTAGGATTGCATTACTGCACTTAACTCGTTGATCATGATCTCTCGGTAGCAATTTTTAGGCTAATTGACTTTCTTACGGGAACATTTTAAAATCAGTTTTCAAAATTTGCCTTAAACTGCGTGCAGAAATGTGTAACTGGGAACCACGTCTCCGAATTGATGTTTCTGGAGACTCTGCAACACTATCGCGCAACAGAGCCACATTTTCATCGTTGCGAGACGTTCGTCGTCTTCCAGAACGAGGCCTGTCTGCTGTCGTACCGTACTGTCAAAAATTCGCATGTAAACGATAAATTGTGGTTTTGTGAGGCACTGAACGATTAGGATATTTTTGACGAAATTTCCGCTGAGTGGCAGTAATGGAACGATAATTTTCAATAAATATTGTCACTATTTCTGCCCGTTCTTGTGGCGTATATTTATCCATAATAAAATTTGGACGTCTACACAACACAACGGTTAAAGCAAAACTGAGCTAAACGTCACAGAATCAAGATGGCGCGCAATTAAAATGGTAGCGGGACTTTTGCCCCACATGTTACTATAGAATTATAGAATTCATACAATAAAAAAATTACAGTTAGATTAGGTAATATAGATTTCGTTGACAATTGACAGTTGACGTTACTAAACATGTGGAGGTGGGTTCATTAACATAGCCAACACTTCATCATTTTTCCCAGTATACTTTTCTAAAGTCGAGCATCTTAAGTATTGATATTCTGTTAGATTTTAGAGTAGAACTAATTTTAACCGATAATTTAGAACCAATAACACAACAATTAAAAATTAAATGTTTATATAGTATCGGGAAAGCCAAATGGAATAAATTCATTATTTCGGTTACTGTACATTTCTAAAACACATCACGAAATTATTACATCAGGGAAGCTATGCAAATAGATTTTTAATTATAATGTTATTGGTTCAAGTATTATAAACCTAATAATAAAGATGTATATATCTGCGGAGGTCAATACTAAAAAAACCGTCGATTGAAATTTCTAGTGGCGATAAACTGATTTTATCACCATCAGCTGATCGACTTTTAATATCGCAGTTAAGAGGACCAGGTGAACGGATGGCCACTTTTACCTTTCCCAAGAGTTCCTTAACGCAACATCAATAAAACGCTAAACGTCTCCGAGGAATTTATGCGGTCCTTTAATATCACGGCTACGCTTTACTAGCGCCTTAATGTCTACCCGAGACGAGTCTTTTAATTAAAGTATCTGCCACAGGTCTAGTTTATGTTATTTTACATGATTCGGGCTTACATGTAAAAGATAAACACGTAACTAAATTACCACTGACTTACGAATTGCAAATGCTGGAAAGGTAACTACCCTGTTTACAATGTGGCATTTGCCTAGAGAATTATTACTATGGTTCTAAGATGATTTAGATATATATATATATATATATATATATATATATATATATATATATATATATATATATATATATATATATATATATCTAGAAAAACTTGATATATTAAATAATTTAAATATATTATAAATAGTTATAAGTGATCACTTAATTATATTATAAATGAAATATCAAGAGTAAATAAATATTTTAGATGCACTGAATAATAATTTTGAAGGATATTTATTGCTTTACAATGAATGCTCACATTAATAATAGAATAGTTATAATTCTCTTTTAAACATATTAAAAGATATTATTACCAATACATTGAGAAACAATCAATCAAATACTTTAATCAGAGTAAATATTGGAAGTAAATTCAAATTATTCCCAATTACTTTTTGTTCCGATTAGGACTAACTGCTGATTTATATAAATTTTTCAATGCTACATGCCATGGAACCCCCCGGGGAAATCCCGAATTTCCCAATAATTAATTATACGTCAATTAGGTAATTGATTTTAAAAAAAGAAAACTCCTCGCCGGGGGGAACCCTCTTAAAAATTTCAACCCTTGTGGCCCGTAATTTATTACGAACCCGTCTAATTTATAAAGCCCGGGAAATTCTTAAATTGATGGTATCCCCCATTGTGAGGGGAATCAGTCGATACAATGATAAATATTCTTGGGGCTGATGCAATTTTCTGGCTTCGTTATTGATTTCGCATTAATATTTTCGCATTCTCCGGGCTGTAAGGTATTTTTTGTATATTTCATTGTCGTTTATTTTGGTTTAATACATTTAAAAGGACGTGCATTGCATTCTTTTATAAATCAACTCTTCGAAACAATTAAAAACGTATTAAAGTTTCTACAGGTTACTAGTATTTTAATATGTGAATTTATCTAAGAAAGATGAACTTGCTGGAAATTTAAATATATAATTAACAACTTTAATACAATAAGTATCTTTATCATTATTAAATATTATTAAAACAATTATATATACATGGCATTGTTTAATAGCATTCAAACTAATTATAAGGAAACCGACTTCTTACATATTTTAAGTAATATAACAGAACAAAAACTAATTATTACACAAATTTATTCCTAATGTTTTCATTATATATGATCTACTACTAATTTATGTAATTTCCCCACATTATACACACACATTTAACATTTACAAATTCCGACTAATAAGAACATATATTTAATCAACTTTTTGAAACTTTATCCTTGAAAATAGTATTGTTATTCAATCTATCAAAATTATTGTCATAATAATTTAATATAAAAACACTAGCAGTAGCACTTTACTTCGTTATCTGGTAATAGGAGAGAGTTAGAATTTTATGGGTTTTTCTCCAGTAGGAATCGAAATAGTTAATGTAGGACCGGCATGTAAAAAGTTAAGGAATTAAATGGGGGTCGTCCCAAACACTCCGAGACTGAAATATAGATTCGGGTTTACCTGCGTTTTACGGACCAACTTTGCCAATAATTGATTACGCCTCCCTCGGCAACCACTTGAGGGGGAACGTGGTGGTGGTGGTGGTGGAAATTCTCACATGCGCCCGCAAAAATTAAACTTCCACGTGTGCACAATTCCTACGCTTCCCACCCGTCTTCTTTTATTTAATATTTAAAATGAGTTGTCTCGACACCGTGATGAGGTCTGGAATGTGGCCAAGAATTTTATTGACCGGCCAGGGCAAGTTTAAATATCCTACGTGGAAGTCTATCCTCGCCTCAGAAAGTTTAATTGAAATTAGCGCAAGTTTAATGAAAACTAAGCAAATTTAAAATTGTAAAGGGAATCCGGCTCCCTGATTTTTCCTTCTTTGCCCTCATCGTATTTATTGCGGGAACGGACGACCACTACTTATATATTCTCCAGATATAGCTCGATCTTTGAAAAATGCTAAAGTTTTAATATCGCCTCCTCGAAAAGTAATTAAAACTACAATAACGGAGGAAATTAAGAAATTCAATTTCTTTTATGGATCCTCTCTTCTCGCGCACCGTATCCATGGTATTGTTCTCGCGGACTTATTACTATGGCCACATTTTAAAGTATAATTCATCTGGAGACTCAATAATTTTATGCAGATTATTTTTTTATATAAATAACCGCATCTGAATGTAAAGTTGATTATGGGAGGCTGTTTGTCTTCAGTTGCTTTTCAAGAATCATGGACGAAAAGGAGCATATTAGAACGAAATAATTCGTTAAGCAATGGAAGAGATGGGCCTATTATAAATGGTTAACAGGTCTTATGTAATATTCATATATTACTTAAATCATTTATGTTCATGTTAACGCAACGAGAATAATCCTAATTATAATTTACTTTGTTTAAAAGTCGCAACATAATTTGTCTTAAAAATGAAGTATGATATATACAGTACACTTCATTAAGAAAAATTAAATAATTGTGAAAATTAGGATTGTACACTACTATCATGAAAATAATTTGAATACTTAACATCCTGAAGCATACATATTTTCTATATATTATAATATATTTAGAGGTATAACGAATTTAACGAAATACTTTAAAATAATTACTTTAAAGAAATAATAACATCAATTAAAAGATTTTGATTTTCTTAGATATACATATTCATACTTATAATTGTACACATAACATAAAATATACATTATGAAAAATGCTAATTGGTGGCAGATTTAATTAGTAATCTCTCGTCTGAAAAAAAAACAGCACCGAGTTGCATGGAAATTGAAACAGTTTTTTGCTATGAGGAATAGTTTGTAGTTGGAAGTTGAATTGCATCCGTACCGTTTTATTTCCTCTCTTTTTAAAATGAGTAAATAGATATACGTCCCAGGGGTGAAATCTTTTTTTGAGATCAGTTCTCCTACCCCCCTCATGAGAAATATATATTCCATTGATAATTTTCCATAAAATATTTATGGTAATTCGTAATTTAATGCTACCGCATTCCTATATACATATATTTTTATAACGCGATAAAAACTATAAAGCAAAATAGGGGGACAAATATAAAAATCTTCTGCTCCAGACAGTGGATAAATCACGGGAAATTCTATACAAGCAAAAGAATGGGAACTTGTTCTTAACGGTGTGTCATATTTTTTCATCCCCTATAGCAGAAGAGTTTACTCAGCGGGGTATAATTTACTCGAGAACTTTTAAATTAAGTTTTGACCGCAGTTTCCGCACTTAAACTTAATAATTATTAGTGGTAGTAAGGTTTGCATCTTCTTAGTTGTCGAGCTGCATTATACACTGTAGATAATTTTACCTGTCTTAGAACTATTACTTATATAATTTAATTTAAACCATAATTATTCGATAGGATAAACATGAGTTTATATAATGCAGTCTTCTAGCCTATTAATTAGGTAAAATATCATTCTTTGTTAACCTATTTTTAGAACAAATTTGTGTTAGGCTAGTTTATTTTTTATACATTTAAAAATACATTATTAAAACTAATTTAAATAATTTCTTACCTAAATATGATTTTATTTCAATTAATATGAAATAAAGCGTTTAATTGTTATAAATTAAATAAATAATATTTTTTGGAGCTAAAAGACTTTTTAGATATAGATAAGTTGTTTTAAATTATCATATTTTGATCCAACGAATCTATGACAGGCATTGCCTACGTCAACTGGACGCACACATATTTCTAAAAATATCTATATTCGTTTGTTGTTTTCCATAATATTATAGTTCAATTATACCCAGTGCTAGCCGTATTGATATTTGCATAAACTATACGTTTCAATAACATTTAATAAATTTGCACTCACAGTTAATATTTCTATTTGAATAAAAATATTTATTTCTATTAGTAGTGTAGTTTATTTATAATATTTACATATAAACACTTAAAAAGCTTCTAATTTGTCTTTTATAACATGACATCTATTAATGTATCAACAGATCCAACCCATCAAATATTTTCACTTTTACCCTTTGTTTGGAAACTATAATGTAAGCTATAAGTTTACAAATAAGATATGATTTAATTCCTTATATAATTCGAATTTGCAAAACAAACTGAAGGCAAGAACCTTGACATTCAAATCATCCTATAAGCCTAAATGTTCCAGTGTTTAAGAGAGCACAGTGCTCAAAAATTGAAGAGGTACCAAGATGTATAATATTATTTTAGTTTGTTTATAATTAACATAATTCGCACCCCAAGTAAAATAAGTAGAAACGATCTGCTTGCTAAATTTTACAATAGGAAACTACTACTACTTCCATAAAAAACTTATTTATATTTAAAATATTCCAACCCCGAAAGCGGTTGCACTAGGAAGTATAAATAAAGCGGAAATTTAGATTTAAGATCTAATATGTAAATATATGTAAAAACATAATAAGTGAGAAAATTAGTCAAGAAATATTATCGGTCTGTTTGTATAGCCTTTAGATTTGACAGATACCGTACGTCAAATCTCTGCAAATCATATTACTTCTGGAACAACCTTCAACAACTTCCATTTTTTTAAATCATTTTTAGTGACAATCGTTACTATGTGGTAGTTCATTTTAAAGAGGAAATAAAAATATTTTCGACGTTTATATCACTATTTATTGTATAATACATACGAACAAAATTTACAACATATTATCGATTTTTTACACAACTCTGCAGGTCATTATCAAATGTTAAATGAAGAAAAATACAAGACGTTAACAATTTATAGGTGAGATATGAATTTTAAATGAACCTTATTAGAACAGAAGATTTACGATAAAGGATTAACTAAATTTGATTAAGTGTTGCATTTTGATGCAGAGCGGATTAAGGTGTGGGTTAGAAGAGGTATATGGCATTATAAGAGCTTAAATAAATAAGTTGGTTTGCTCAGCAGATTAGAATTAATATTCTTATTTTGGTGGTATATCTCTAATGACTCTAAGAGATTCAAGAATTAAATACAATCTATTACATAGCAGTTAAAATTGGCTACAACAAAACAATGATTAACAAACTAATAAAACAAAAACAAAACAATATTACCAGTAATCTTATATTCCCCCTTCAATTAGAACCAAAAAACAATTTTGATGGTCCTTTAAGCAATTGCTTACTATTATCTTAAAAAATCTTAACTTCAACATAGCACACAAAACCCATAATAGCTTATCAAACATAATCAAAAACAACAAAGATAAGATAGTCAAAAACATTACAAATGTTTCAGTCATCAAAAAATATCATCAACATACGCAAACCATCTCCTAGCAGAAAACACACATTTAACCCAGACTTCAAGATCCTACATAAAAAAGAAAAGGACAAAAACTAAACCTATTAGAAAATTTAGAAATTAATTGACATTTACACACCGGCCATCTACTGAACGAACAAATGGAATTATCAAATTCCCCTCTACTAAAAATATTTTCACCCCCACCAACCTGAACATAATATATACGAAACAATGTATATTTTATTTGTATATTTCACCTGAAGAAGCCACAGTGTGGCGAAACATATGTAGTGTTTAATAAACCAATATTTGAAAATCAAACAATTGCGTTATCTCAAGATTAAGTATGGATTTTCAACACCTTATCAATCAATCAATTAAAAACAATTTTATGATTTTGTTTTCTAAAGATATTCGATATTTTATTTGTTGTATGCCCGGAATAAGTGAATGTTATAAATTTTGTATTTATTCGATCTAAAATATTTGGATAAATATGAGACCTGGTTGATTTCTAAAGTTTTTTTGTGAATTAAATTTTGAATTAGAATAAGTGGAAAACCATTCTCATTTGCTATTGAAATGATTTTATCAAGTTCTGGAGCTCTACTTAAATCAGATAGAGGAATCATGAAGGTTTTATGTAACATTGAATGAAATGCAGCTAACTTGTAAGATAGAGGATGATTTAAATTTTGGGAACTTTCAGAAACTCCAAAATCTAAAACTTTTAAAAACCTTTAAATTGAAGGTACATCAAATATTCCTAATGGACCACAGGGATTATAAAAAAGTATAAATGGGTGGATATAATGATGTTATTAACATATAATGAAAGCAATTTATTCCTCAAGCCATACAAAATGTATAAATAGAACCCGATTTAATAATAAATGTTTAAAAATGATTTATAACTGCCTAAATTTAATACATTATAGAGACTAGTTAAAGAAAAACGAATATATTATTTATAAAACAAACGAAGTGATTTTTATTTGAAACCAAGATTGTTCAAAACTGTTGCACCGCAGGTTAGATGAGCAATTAACTAAATATAACCACTTTGTTTGTGAGCAGTGCAAAATGCTTAATTTGTAACAAAGCTCACTCGCCAAGTTTCAGGGGTTTCATAAGTTTCAAGTAAAATACATAATGCAGAAACTTCATCTAGAATATCGATTGTGCTATGTTAACGCAAAACATACGTAGAAAGTCGATAAATGTTGTTCTTTTCTAAACAAAAAGTTACTTATTTACATATCTATCCAGGATACGATTACTTCATTGGATATCAACAGAGCTGGAGAAAACTCTTAAAGGCTTGTTTACATTGTTTTAATAAGTTGGAAAAGAAAACGGAAAATAAATCCTTGTAAGATCGCAATAGTACATTCACCTACTTTAATTAGTTTAATTAAGCAGATGATTACAGATGATATTCGCGGTCAGATGAAGTTATTTGTGTCGCCTGATAAAGTCAAGATTCATTTAAGACGGATATTGTTAAACAATGGAGTATGAATACTAAATAAGAGGACAATAAACGTATTTTTCTGTTGAAAATGAAATTATGTCTTAATCTTTTCTTTGCATGCATGTCATGCTTCTACCCCAAGTTTTATTAGTAATAATTTCATAACTTTATACAATATTCTCTAATTAAATTTAATATTCATATAGTTTAAGCATCTCTAGGATCTATTCTATGGAAAGTTATAGACTGTAACTTAGAGTTATTTCATCAAAATTAATAAATTAGAAACACTGATATGTCTCGCAAATTTTACAATCTTTGCATTTTAAAGTAAATTAATTGATGCAGCGCAATTTGCAGTCTTTAAATTTAAAACACCTAAGAGATAAAATGGGCACTCTGCCGATTTAAACAAGAAATTACTGTTTATTTAAAAAATAATGCTCTTCGGCAAGGTCTTCTAGTAACAAGAGTAACAAGCAATCATGGCAAAATTCTATGTCATCTATCGAAGGGTATACACCATAAAAATAATTAAATAACTGAAGAGACAGATTATAATATTAGCCTTAACGATCACCAAGCAGTTGTCGATTAATTACATGGTATAATTATTAGACTTGCTTTTAAGTTCTGCAAATTGTTATTAATTATTAATTACATCTTGAAGAATTTACTTGAAGCTCACAGATTGAATGTTAGGCCGAATTTTTTGTTAAGGTTCTACGAGAATTCCATGTTATATCTCCTGGACAAGACTTTGTATATTACCACTTTTCAAAACATGCATTAGATGTTTAAAAACCAAAAAAAAAATATTTATTGTGGATACTATATTTGGTTAAGCGATACAATCTCTGAATACAGACACGTTGTTATATTGATTCTAGTTTTAAAAGATAGTACAGATCCCTCAGATCCATAACATTAATCCGCTGCCTTTGTAAGTTACTCGAATGGATAGTTAAACGAAGACTTTAGAATCTAAATTTTTTTAAGCAACAACTTTTCGAAAAAAGTGGTCTACCACTTACAGTATACCTTTGAAATCTGCTACCTAAAACGTCTTAATTATGAAGTAACGGTGCTTGTATTTTTCGACGAAGGCTCTTAATATAACAAGGCATTTCGGAATCTTCCAGAAATATCTATGTTGGAAAGAGCAGGGAATTTATTACAAAAAAAAACCCTATTTATTTGTCGTTATGTCAAATTTATCAGGCATATTCAGCTTATAATTATTGACTGTAAAAAATTTCATGGTTCTCTAAAATAAGTTCATAAGTCATTTATTTAAGTTTATAAAAGGTGGAGTAAATAGAAATCCATTAGTTTTTCAGGAAAATGAAGGATTGAATTACCATAATTAGAATAATTCGATTTACGTTTTGTTCAATAACTTTTTTCCATTTTGAAGGCAATTTCATTATGACTCTCTCATAAAGCTCTCGTCTCAATTGGCAAAATATTGATACAGTCGATTTTTACATGCCTCTTTTGAGCGAATATTTCACCAGCAAAATTGTTTGTCATGGACAGGAACAGATTGTAATCACTCGGTGCCAAGTCCAGACTAAAAGGTGGATGCATAAGAATCTTTCAGTCATTTTTCAGTATTATTTTTTTTATATTTAGTTTTATTCTTGTTGGATAGCCCAAAATTTTATTAAAGATAATTCAAACACATTATTTTTTTTAATTTAATTCTATGTTAAAAATATTGGGTTGTCCGGAAAGTTCGTGCCGATTTTTAAGGAAATTGAAACGCAGCTCATTTAACTTTTGGTATAGATTTATTAAATTATATGGGTACCATTATGTTCCACAACCTTTCTCCATCTTTCATGCAACTTGAGAATTCCGTCCTTCCAGAACCTCTTAGGTTTTTCGGCAAAAAAGTGTCTAAAGAAGTTAATTAATCTAAACCAAAGAGTTGAAATTTTTCCCATTAAGGGAATTTTGTAATGATTGGAAAAGGGTAGAAATCCGAGGGCGCGAGGTCTAGAGAATACAGTGGATAGGGTGAAACATCCTAACCAAACTCCAACAATTTTGGTCGAGTTGTCAAAGACACATGAGGCCGGGCATTTTTCTGACAAAAAACGACGCTCTTTCGTCTCGCTGTTTCTGTACGTTTTTGTTTGATAACTGTCTTCAATTTCTCTAAATGAGAGAAATACTTTTCCGAATTTATTGTTTCATTATTTGGTAAAAGCTCATATTAAAGGATTTCTTTCCAATTCCACCAGACACTCAGCATTACCTTCTTCGAATGAAGACCGGCTTTTGGGGTGATTGAGGGTGTTTCATCACGCTTTCCCCAAGACCTTTTACGCTAAACGTATCAATTTTTCATCGCCCAGCACTAATTGCTTCAGAAATGGTGTCTACTCGATGCGTTTGTTAGGCATGCCTCAAATGGAGATGCGTTCCAGCAGATTTTTCTCCGTTAAATCATACGGAACACATACATCAAGACGGTTTACGTAGCCACGCTTTACTATATGGTCGTGGATGGTTGATTTTGATCTATTTAACATTCCATACTATTTGATTAATGTTGAGTGTGGGTTATTCTTGATTTTTGCTTTAATCATATCGTCTTCTGTGGTGTAAGGCCTACCCGCGCGTTCTTGATCTTCGAGGTCAAAATTTGCAGCTTTGAACCAATCGAACCACTTCCGCACCGTTCTTTCGGCTACAGCACCTTCATCATAAACAGCGCATATCTTATTTGCCGCTTCTGTGGCATTTTTGTTCTTTCGGAAAAAGAAAAGCATTAAATGTCTATAATGCACTTTATTTGCTGCCATATTCTAAGACGTATAAAACTGGTAAAAATTAATAAATCTTAACCATTTTTTTTACAAATATGACCTGAAGTTATCTCTATTAGAATATGTACATATGTGATTTGTTTTCAAAAAGTGTGCTATATTCAGGTCTGCTCTCATGCTACCTACTGAAAAATCAGCACGAACTTTCCGGACAACCTATTATATTCAACTGGTGTGTGATGTTAGTGTTTAGAGTAAGGCTGACATTGGTGTTTAATGTTTTTGCCACGCCAGTAACCAAAATTGTTCAAAATTTCTATCTCTTTCTATGCGTAATCTAATGTATAATACTAAGCGAGTACTCTGGAACATATACTATATATTTCAATTAGAAAAGTTCAGACATATACATTTAAATTCAGAATATTATATCAGCTATTAAGTTGGAGATTGCATATCTGCCGATTTTGTATGGATAAAAAACAAAGAATTTTAGTTAGAATATAAAAATAAAATACTGCCACATACTATATCTATGACAACATAGCAAAAAGTAATGTATTGTCAAAATATTTCCAGTAACATAATAAAATTAATGGTGGAAAAATATTTATTTATATTAAGATTAAAAAAACGAATTACAATACTATATCATGTATTTATGTAAATATATTTAAAAAAGTTGATACAGCTAGCATAACCCCTTTGCCTGTAGCAGTATTTTTTTATTATAAAATTATTACCTACACTGGAGCCCAAATGTATGCAACACCCCTTAGATGTGGTTTAATCCAGCAACAACGCACGTTTTATTCACCTTAGAAAGACAAAAAGCGATAACATTTTTACTGCTTTATTTTAATTTTTTGTGTACCATTTTTACACTTATCCGAAAAATTAAGCAAATTTTATAATGTTAATAATAACCAGTCACCTTTTATACTCTGATAATTTCTTAGCTCTTCAGTATGTTCAGAAACCTTGCTAAAATGCTTAGAATTCGTGCACCCCATCGATTTCATCAATTAAGTGAATTTCAAAAAGGTCATATTGTTGGTATGAAAAGGCGGTCGGTCTTCAGTTTGAGTGAAATAGCCCGAAGACTCGAAATTACACCCTTACCTCAACGCCTTTAGGCGTTCCGTTCGTTTTGGGTGCTACCGATGACTCCGCTACACAAAGCTTGTCGCTTGGAATGGTATCAAGTCAAATTCAACTGGGATATAGAGTGGAACTTCATTTGCTTTAATGATGAGTCTAAATTCTGCATAGATGGAGGTAGACGTGTCATCACAACGAAAGGCAAAATCATCATCATCATGGCCTTATATGTCTTGGAATTAGGTTCCCCATGGTGTTCCTTAGGGGTAGTCTAACAAACCAACGGTACATGAAATTCTACAACCTATTGCAATACCATACATTGAGACTATCCTAAACGCCAGTTTTCAGCAAGACAACGCCAGGCCGCATATGGTTCGTCAAACCTTACGACTTTATATAAAAATCTGGTGTGCAAGATCCCCTGATTTATCGCCAATAGAATATTTATGGGATAGCATTGGAACAACACTTCAGCGATTGCCACAGCCCCCAAGGACTTTGGACCAATTGCACATCTGTCTTCAACAGGCCAGGAACCGCATGCCACAAAAAGCGATCGACCACTTGTTCGGTCTATGCCTCGCCGAGTTAGAGAGTGCTACAATTGAATTTTTGTCAGTATTTTTTGTTTAACCTGCTAAAAATTGTTTGTTCTGCCACAAAAACTGAACATAAATTTAATAAAAAGACATTTAAAGCATTTTTCTTTTATGGTGCTGCATTACTTTTGAACTCTATATCACTAGTAGTCTAGGCCCATTTCTTAGCTTGCATTGGTGCCTATATGTAAATTTAGAACTGTCGCTACTGTGTTATATAATCGAAAAACTGTTTTAAAATCAAAGAAAACTTTAGCTTAACTCCCAAGAATTTCAGTAAGAGTTCATGCTCATATTATTTTCGTCATATTTTAAATAAAAATCCTGCATCGAATGAAAAAGTTTCTGATATACATTAATAACTTCATTATTTTTATATAGTTTTTATGTAACTATTATATTTTTTAAGAAAAATAACTAAATAACAAAATATATCGAATTTTATAATATTTTTAAAGCCAGATATTTTTTTTTTAACGGACATACACAAATAAACACATTTCATCAAAATCGAATAGGATATCAAAGCATATGCTTATGTTTGAATTCGGAAAAAAGTCACATATCTCGATGTTTTACAGCAAAAGTAAAAAAAGTGTTTCGAGGCATATATTCAGTAAATAATTCCGTGTCCCCAGAAAACATAATTTGTGGTTTAGCTTTAATTGGGGCAAATCATCTAATAAAAAAATTTTCTCTTTATAACTTCTATAGCTAGTCATATTTTAGTAACAAAGAATTAGAAAAAACTCGATTGTATCTACCGATAAAGATGCTTTGTATCGGAATTGGACCGTTGAGGAATTACTAATTTATCCGAGTGCGATTTATGGCAGTGTGGCGTTTTTCATGTCTGGAATAAACTTTTTCTGTGCAATATTTACAGCCCCGGATTCGCCTCGGAACTTTCAGTTTTCCGTCTCCGTTCCCCCGGCGTGGCCACACGCAGCGTGCATGCGTCCTATTCCCACTTGTGGCTCGTTAGGGCCGTAAAAAAGGACGTGGGTTGCAAGGAAGGGTAGTCACGATAAAAATTACTGGAGACGCTGGGTGGCCGGGGTGGTAATGCACTGGGTATATACATTATAGAACATTCAGTCCGCAACTTGTAGTCTCTCTTAACCAGCCCCACTTCGCGAAAATGTAGCTTAATGAAAATTTTATAGGTCAGAGTTAGTCAACTATTGCCATCAAATGTGAGTACAGACATAATCACCTATATACTTTTTCATTATAAATAGAACTTGTTAACTCAATATCAAACGTATTTTAAGTCTTATCTATGTGATGAGCGATAATGGGAAATTTATTGCAGAAATACCTTGTGTAGATCAAATTATAATAACTTTTGCCATAATAGAAAGTATCTATAATAATAATTCATAATTTATTCAAGTGAAATCATTTTTTTTAAATATTTTTGAAGACAGTTGAAATGTTTGCTTCTTTTACACTAACAGATAATAACTTAGTGTTTAAATAATAATAATTATATTTTTTCTTTGATGTTTAATTGATTAAGCAAGCACATATTGCAAATCAACTAATTTATAAATTATGGGATTTTGTTGAATAGAGCTTAGTTGTGCAATGAACAGCCGCGGTTTCCCCATCGTAATAATTATCACAAATAAAAGCTTAATTTAAACTGTTAGTAGTGTTGTTAGTTTCATCAAAATTATATATCATATATAAACCGCAATCAAATTCATGCTATTAATGAATTTGTTATTCAATCAATTTAACTAAATTTAATCCCGACATTTATTTATTAGTATTAATTGCAAATTTAAAGAAAAAACTATAATTGAGAGTTATGGTTTATTATCACATCTAAAAAGACAGATAGTTTGTACTAGAATAAATTAAATAAATCGGTATAATACATTTATTTAATTAGTAAAGACTTTGACTTAATAAAACAATATTAACTCTAATTGTATGCAATATAATATTTAGGACCAATACTTTAATATAGTTAATATCAAATATTGTCCCAGATTGCTGTAGATTACAGAGAATAAAGTATTACACTTAAATTTTTTTATTAATTTTCAAGACGTAAGTAAACTTTTATCTACAAATCACAATGATTGCAGTACATAACAATAAAATTATTAATATATTTCTAAAAGCTCAAAACGATAGTAACAGGCAATCTTAGAAACCATTAGTATATATCCATCAGAAATATATTAGCAGTATAGAACATACTGGAATTGTATTTCTATTTTTAGTCCTCGAGAAATCGGATATTTTAATGTAACTTATTGTTTGCGGCTGACGAAGGAAAGAAATCCCGGACCCGTTTCATCGACTAAAAGCCGCCCCTACTAAGAAATAAAGCCCTTTTTAAAATGTTATAGGAAATGTTTCCGCACTATTGGTCCCATTATATTCCGTAACAAGCGAGGATATAAACCGAGAAAGGAGGAAAAAACACCATGACAAAATAATCAGGATGAAACCTATTCCCTGTAACGAATTTGAGCAGATTTCTGGGACCAATACGGTATCCAATAATTGCGATCCAGCTACTCACACACATGCACGTATATAAATTGTGTTGCTGAACGTTAGTTGTATGTGTGTGTGTGTGTGTGTGTGTGTGTGTGTGCGGGGGGCGCTTTTACGACAGGGCTTCCGTTATATCATAATAACAAGAATATCTTGCAGTAGATTCCGCCTCCCGATGGGCATAAAAAATAATGAATTCTGATCGCGTCTTCATCCACCTCACGTAAAGAAATAATGCAAGTAGAGTTAACATTGCAAGGAATTATATATTTTAGTATGCAGACATGTGTTTGTATTAAATTTATTTAAATTTAGTTTTAAAGTATGAGAAAAATATCAATTAAAATTAATACTTAAAAACAAGAGAATTAATTTTCATTGGCTTCCGAAAAAGTAAAGTGAATTTTTGACGATAAATACCTAATGTTTAATATTAAATTTAGAATAGTTAACAATTAAAATGTATTAAAGTCCTACTAAGGCTACACTTATTGAAATAACTAATACCCCAACAGATATTAAATTATACAAAAGTAATTTGCATGTTACAATTAGCACAGCTATTAAAGCAACACTAGTTTGAATGTATTTATTTCTGTTAAATAAACTAATAAATGATTTAATAAAAATAAAAATGGGTATATGTATACAATTAACGAATCGAGTTTGTATCGCAGATAACACTCAGTGATAATAATACTAATAATAAATTAAACAAAAACAATACAGAAAAATAACAAATATGTTGAAAACTACTAACATCTACTAACTAAAATAGAGGATATAAATAAATAACACATTGTTGCATGATTAAACTGTAAATTCTTTCTCGTGCAATATTGAAAATAGAAAATAGATCAACACATACTGAAATCTACGAATATCTGAGTAATATCATGAACACAATTAAAAACTCTGATATACCATTAGGGATATTCATTACCCCTTTAAAGCTTTTGATTCTATAGATCACAATATTTTAGTGGAAAGATTATAAGGTTATGGATTGCGAGATGTTTGTTCTAATTTTATCAAATCGTATTTAACAAATAGAAAAAAAAATTTGTTCGAATAAACCAAATAAATCATCTACATTATGTATGAATGTTGGTATGTTGCAAGGTACTGTCCTCGGTCCAGTGCTGTGTTTTATATATGTACCAAAAACTTTGAGAGAAAATAAACAGCTTATGACGACGACACTTACCTTTTAGCCACCCAAAAAAGAGATGGAAATACTAAAACGCCAATCGTATAAAGCTTTCAAAGATACTGAAGTGTGCATGAAAGCAAATAAACTAATATTAAATAGAAACAAAACGTCTATTGTCCCATTCTTATCAAAAAAATAAAAGGATTGCTTTTGGTGTTTTAATCTTAATAAGAAAGAGTTTCAGTAGAAGATTTCTAAATTTCTTGGAATTACTCTAGATAAACGATTAAACACTCTAAAGATTCTCAACCGTGCTCTTGATTTAAAAGCACTAATAACAGTCTATAAATCAATGTTGGAATCATTATTTAAGTATGGACTGATTTTCTATGGTTCTTCTTGTTCATTTGAACGAAGAAGGTTTAAAAATAGTGGGTTGCTGACACTGTGTGAATTATTTATTTATTAAACGTCGATGTTTAATGTTAAATACAAAGAAAATATTTAACATTTTAAAAGTGATCACAAATATAATACAATGAATTTAAACACCGACTTACCATGTATTAAAAATCTCCAGAATACAACTCTTTAAAGTTTTTACTTTCCCTATATACGAAGTATATATAGGGGAAGTATTGTGATCGTGATTTTTTTTGAATTTTTTTTTTGCGGAAATATCCGTTTTGAGGTCCCCTGAGTCCATTAAACTAATTTCTGGAAAAAAAAAATTTGTGTCTGTGTGTGTGTGTCTGTCTGTCTGTCTGTCTGTCCGTGGGTGCTGTATCTCAAAAACGACTGATCCGATTGAGATGAAACTTTAAACGTAAGGTTTTACCGTTAAAAACTGGAACTGAAAAGCTTTTGGTAAACATTCATAAACCGGAAGTGGGTGTTTACTCGAGGCGTTTTTTGTTTTTTTCCGATATTTTTTTTAATATGAAAAATATTACAAAACTTTTTTAACAAAAGTTAAAAAGAATGAGAAACTGAACAAATTTTGTTAAAATATATTTTTCATAAAATTCTTAACTTTCGAGAAAAAAAAATAAAAATTGAAATTTTTGACATTTTTTGCCAATTGCTAATAAACTATTGAAGCAACATGAAAGTTATATAACAAATAATTATAGATAATTCAAAATTGAATAAATTATTAAGAATAACCTTTTTGCATAAACCGCATAGTTTTCGAGTAAAATATAGGGAAAGTACTATGATGGCCACATCACCATTTTTTTTTTCTTCATTACGTGCATGTATCATAATGCCATGGTTACTAATCAACAAGCGATTGCGTGATTGCCTACTTACTACTATGGGAGTAGAAAAACCAAATAAATCATCTACATTATGTATGAATGTTGGTATGTTGCAAGGTACTGTCCTCGGTCCAGTGCTGTTTATTATATATGTACCAAAAACTTTGAGAGAAAATAAACAGCTTATGATGACGACACTTACCTTTTAGCCACCCAAAAAACAGATGGAAATACTAAAACGCCAATCGTATAAAGCTTTCAAAGATACTGAAGCGTGAATGAAAGCAAATAAACTAATATTAAATGCAAACAAAATTGTCCCATTCTTATCAAAAAATAAATGGATTGATCTTGGCATTTCAATCTTAATGAGAATAAGTTTCAAATAGAAGAACAAACTAAACTTCTTGGAATTACTCTAGATAATCGATTAAACACTGCAAGGATTCTCAAACGTGCTCTTGATTTAAAGACACTAATAACAATCAATCAATGAATCATTACTTAAGTATGATTTTTTATGTTTCTTCTTGTTCATTTAAGAAGGTTTTTACTATACAAAAGAAAGGTTTAAGAATAATGCATAACTTAAATTATAGGGAAATATGCCGAAGAAGGTTTATAAATAGTGGGTTGCTGACACTGTGTGAATTATTTATTTATTAATCGTCGATGTTTAATTTTAAATACAAAGAAAAGTTTAACATTTTAAAAGTGAATGTATAAAAAAACTCCAGAATACAACTCATTAAAGATTTTTTTTAAATAATATACCCCTACATCTATAAACAATTATCCATGGTGGTAATTTTAATAAAGAACTCAAGCAATTTCTCATTAAAAAAGAATATTACAAGCTGTCTTATTTTCTGGGCTGATCGTTTTCTTCGTTTTTTTTAATTTATACAGCAATTGTGGACTGTTCACGCTTGGAACAAATACACTCTTCATGCCTCTGTCATACTATTTTTTTGTACATTTATATTGTATTGTATTCATTGTATCTCAAGTTGTTAAATAAATTATGTTATTATTATTATTATTATTAAAGTCGTGCACTTCTTTATTCAAGAGATTACTAACAAGAATAGATTTTTTCGAGCAATAATATAAAAAATTGAACAGTAATTTAACAAAATTACAATAATGATGTGTGTTGTTGCCGCTTGGGATATTAGTTTATTGACGAAAATTGAAATAAACAAAATTCTAAAAAATTTGCTTCGAATGGAAACTATTCTAATCAAAAAGACCAATTATAGTAAGCCTAATGAAAGTTTTCGGCATTTTTGTATAGTCTTCTATCGAAAAAAATGATTAAATTACTTAACTTAGCTTAGAGTTACAAATGTCATAAGCCTATATTAATAAGCATTAATGTCTCTCCTCAAATTTATTCTCTGACTAATAAAATTTAAATGGCATTTTTAAAAAAGGTTAAATGAAAATAATTTTTAAGTTTTTATACCACTATTTATTGTATAATATACACAAACAAAGTTTACAATATATTATCAATTTTAACACAACTATAGTTTCGACCTTTGCAGGCCATTATCAAGTGTTGAATTCAACACTTGATAATGGCCTGATTGATTATATTATAAGTGAAGATTACTATCGACTATTGCATTGTGGTAAAAATACCTCCTGGCCACGACAACATTCTTCGAACTAACCCGAAAAAAATTCCCGAACATACCCACTAGTTTATCTTTAAAATTATTAACTACTGCTAGCAGTGTCAATACTTTCCCAGTGAATGGAAGCAAGGTATCAATCAATTTATTTATTTCCAAAAAGAACGTACATTCGCGGGTGAGTCATCTAAATTAGATTTGTATCTTATAGAAAAAAAACCTATGTGTAAATAATTATATAAGGACTAAAAACTATTTAAGAACTATTCTAGAAATCTAACATTTAATTCAATTAAAATAACCTTAGTACTAGTATATAGTTTAAAACTTAGAAATCTAGATGTAAAGCACATTAAAATTAATATATTAATGTAATGATAATAAATATCGAAGAATTAAAATAAGTTAAAATATAAAAAGGAAACTATTACATATAAATGTTCATATGTAATCATCGCAGTATTTAATATACTCATCTATGGTATAAAAAAGAGTTATCTAGAATTATTTGTTTCAATGTTTTTGTAGTATTTTATTTGGTAAAAATTTGACAAAGTTCGGCAATTTATTGTAGAGTTGAATAGGTTGTACTATACAGGAGTTTTACATATAACTGTATGTATGCATGGGAATTGTGAGATTTCTATTCCTAATAATATTATAGGTGTGTTCACATTGCCAGATGTTGAAAAAATGTATATTGTTAATTACAAATTTTATTGATTCGAAGATGTATAGTCTTATTAGTAGTCCTTAGTTTTTTGAATAATTCGCGACAGCTCGTATTCGGTTTTCTATTACCTATTGCTCTTATTAACGTCATTTGCACTACAATTACCTTTTGTATGTTCACCTGTGTAGTGCAACTCCAAAAAATAATGCCGTATGAAAACTGTGGTTTGCAGTATGACATACATATAAACAAGCGTAGCAGCTTAGTGATTAATGTCTTTTCTTGATGAATATATTAGGTAAGAATACTTTGTAACCGCTGAGCGTATTTTGTTTACATGCTGATCCCATTTTTGTATTAATACCCCTAGGAACTTTACATTGTTAGTTTCCGTTATATTCTCCCCATTTAATAAAATATGAGCTTGTCCCTTTGGTGTCACAAGATTCATAACATTTATTTTTGTTGAATTTGATATCAAGTTATTAGAATGTAGCCATAAGCTTAATTCGCATAACATTTGATTGGTCCTATATTTAGATCTGCTAAGCAATTATCTTTTAAGGAAAAGGTTGTGTCATCAGAAAACATTGTAATATGAGCATTTATTACAGATGAAAAATCATTTATAAATAGGAGAAATAATAGTGGACCTAAAATACTTCCCTGGGGTACACCAACATTAGGACAAGCTTCGCTTGAATTATACCTGGTATTATTAATATTTACACAGGTTATTTGTCTTTTATTACACAGGCAAGAAGATAAGAGTTGATAACAAATTCCTTGCAATCCATAATTCGAAATTTTTTCTAATAGTAATTGATATGGCACGCAATCAGAAGCTTTGGTTAGGTCTAGGACAATTGAAAAAACATTTGTATTTGTATCTAGATTTTTGAGTACAAATTTTAGAAAGTTGTAGATAGCATGACCTGTGGTAAAACCTTTTCTAAATTCAAATTTCTGGTTACATAAGATGTTAATATTCCATATAATCTCATGATTCGATCAAAAACTACTCTTTCAAATACCTTTAAAAAATTGGCAATATTGATATAGGCCTATAATTATATGGATCCCCTTTTTTATGCACCGGTGTAATCCGTCCAATTTTTAGTATTTAAGGAAAAACACATTCAGACAATGACATGTTAATTGTCTTTGTTAGTGGTTCAACTATAAACGCCATTGTGTGTTTTATAACACTTGAGTATATGTCATCATTGTGTTTACTTTATCTTGTTTTCATATTTACTATTATATTTTTTATTTCATTTTCAAAAGTTGGATAGTGAAATATATAATATTTTGTTTTATTATTAATATTATAACTTTTACATTGAGACTATCCTTTTATGTTACCTTCTATTATTTTATCATCAACGTGAATTTAAATGGTAGTTTTCTTATTTTGTTTATTGCCACGCTGAGTTTTACTCCTAATTATGCCCAACAGTTCTTTTGATCTGTTTTATTGAATTTGGTTCTCGTTTATCACTTGGTGAAATATTTTTAATATTAAGGGTTGTTTGAAACCAACCAAGTGCCTTTCTATAAACAACCCTTAATATTTTAATCTGTTATTAGATTTCATTATGCGGTTTGAATTGTCTGAATTTTTACACGTGCACTGTTTGTATGTAGATAGAGCTGATAGTAAAACTCAACTTTATCTTTTTGTCGCTTTATTTTATCTGTAAACCATGGTGTTTTAGTTCAAAAATTATTAATTGTTTTTTTGTGACAAGTATTGTTAAATATTTCTAGGAATTTATTATAAAATTCATTAAAGTGTGACTCACAGTCATTATAATGAGATAACATATCGTTCCAATTTATATTACTTAATTTATTATTAATTGTGTTTAGAGTTTTTGAATTTATGATTCTTGTAATTATATTTCTACGCTCATTATTTTGTCGACCCCCAAATAATAAAATTTGACCACGATGATCTGAGAGATGTATTACAACTGCACGTGCATCACTAAATTTAAGATTAGTTGGAATATTGTTGATACAAGATTTGCTGTTATTATATATTCGCGTTTCAGTATTAATGGTAAATTTTAAATTACAACCTTCTACTAGATTTTTAAACATTATATGATAGTTTTATGTTCATCAAGTTTCATTAAATCCACGTTAAAATCTGGAGTGGGTTATCAAATATGTTTCCACGGACGATCTTCCCTGGCTTCGTCTTCGAATTCATGTTGGCGAGATCGGGCACAGCATGAGTAGTGTTTGTCTCGCGCTGTTTCTTATCTTCATACACACTCGCGGATAGTGATCTATTTTTGAGTGGTTTAGCACATGCCGTATTATTTACTATAATCTTCATTTCGGCTGTTGCTTCATAAATGTCACCAATATTTTTATGCACATTTAATTGATTTGATTTGTTATTTTCCAGGCTTTAATTCTATCTTTAGAAGAAGCTATTAAATCAGGTTTATTTGTTGCATTAAGATGACTTCTAATTAAAAAAGATGCTCCGCCATGCATATAATTCGCGCGTATAAATACAGAAATTACTTTAAAGTTTGCGATATTAGGAAAGGTCTCACACTCGGTCAGCCAGTGTTCGGTTACTACGAATATTTTTTACATTTAGTTGACTCAAGACGGTATCTATTTCGCCAATTTTATTTTTGATGGACTGAACATTATGATCAAGAACGGTTGTTGTTAATCCGTTTTCTTGTTCCTCGATCCTAGGTGGTATTGTTTGTCTTGTGACTGTTTCTTCCTGTGAAAAAACCTCGAAATATACGTTCCGTACGGCCTCATTTTCGAATCCATAGCTTTTTTTAAAGTTGCATAGATCAATTGTTACCTTAAAAGAAGCGCAATACTGTGAAAATTTACTCACCAATGGTTCGAATATAACTTGTGGAATTGCATTTGGTTGCATGCGGGATACATTCCTAGTTTTGACCGTTTTCCAATCTGTTTAATTTTGAACTACTTTTGTTTCAGCCATGTTTTCATTTATATTTATATGGTTTGGATGTTGGGTTACCTTTAGTAGGTTATCAAATATGTTTCCATGGATGATCTTCCCTGGCTTCGTCTTCGAATTCATGTTGGCGAGATCGGGCACAGCATGAGTAGTGTTTGTGTCGCGCTGTTTCTTATCTTCATACACACTCGCGGAGAGTGATCTATTTTTGAGTGGTTTAACATATCCCTTTCTATTACTACATTCTTCATTTCGGCTGTTGCTTTATAGACGTCATCAATATTTTTATGCACATTTAATTGTTATTTTTCAGGATTTTAATTCTATCTTTAAGGAACTGATTTTTCGTCTTTAATATAGAATTTCTATCGTTAATTTCACTAATTATTCTATTTAGTAATTCTACTTGTTTCTTGAGCGATGAATTTTCAATTCCAAGTAGTGTGTCACTAACCTCACTTTCGTTGTGTGATCCACAACATATCACTCGAGTGCCGTCCACAAACTGCATACCTTTGGTTTAACTGCTACAGTCGCGGTGGTAGCTATTTCCACACTTAACACATACTATAATTTTACACGAAGTGTTAGTACAACTCTTGAGATTATTTGTTGTTTCTTCCGGCGTATTAATTTTACCCGCTATCTTAAAAATATAATATAATCATTTGCATCCCCAAACCCCTCCTTCCTATTTCACAAGCTACCGCCGGATTACACTTCTTTCTGTAATAGGTGAACTATTTTAATCCCCCCCCCAAAAAATCTGTAATCCTCTAATGTAGCCAATCCCGACTACAAATTTGGCTTTATCTCCCTTAAGCAGCAAGGTGTACCTCAAGTATACCCACTCTCCCCTATACGTTATAACCTTTACTGTCATGACAAATTTCATCCCCATCATACAACACACTTCGATCCTACAATATACCCTTTTTTATTTACGGATGAAACCGTACTAATAGCATATAAAGCTACCCTTTCTAATGCCTTCGACTCGTATTAAACTACCTAGAAAACTGTTTCCTAAAACGGTGAATTGAAATAAACTCTATAAAATTCAAATTCCTTCCACAAAATTACCCCATATACTCCCAAAATTAAAATCCATTAAACTGTAATCCCACCCTCTCACTCCTGCAAATTCCGATCATAAGCTATCCTTGAAACTATATGCCCTATCCGTCAAAGCCAAAGTCAAAACCAGGACCCGGCATTTCCAAGTTCTAACTTTTAAAAATCAAGGCATTTTAACAACGGCCAATATTTTCAAATCTATTTGCTAGCCTCTGTTAGACTATGGCTCAATTCTTTTTACCCAATGCCACCTTTCAACTTTCTATCCTATCCAAGTCGCATAAAGATCCGCACTTCGAACCCTTACCAAAATTAGACACCCAGACAATCCTCTTCAAATCCAATGATTTACTCTACGAATCTACCCAAATAATTCCCATTATCCAACGTACATTAGCCTTAAGTACAAAATTTGCCACTAAACCTTTTAACCTAACTATACTATATTCCCCGTAATCCCAATATTCTTTCACCAAGTCATTAGATCACATTATCTTGAGTTAACTAGCTTCAATTTCTTTATATTTTTTGCATTTAAGACAGGGCAGAAAAACATACGGTCTATAGCCCTATAGTATAATTTTAAATATTTGTAATAGATACTGAAATAAAGATGTTGTATATATTAACATTAAATTTTTATCACTACATTAAATACTGTTATCATAAAAAAATTTAAATTTCAATATTTTTCTGCTAAATATTTGCATGTTATGGAAATAATTCGAATAAACTGCAAGAATATTTTGAGCAAATTTTATAATATCAAACAGCAGTCACTGCTCTAAAGGAAACAAATTCATTGATAGCAAATTGATAAAGATGTTTTTTTTTATATTCATTTGAATTGATGAAACTCAAAAGAGATATTCAAAAGTTATAAATGAATATGTAAATAATTTAAAATAGTCCGCATTTAAACATTTAAACATTAAAAGGAAAACTATAAAATTAATACTTTGTGTCTGTATATGTTATTTTCAATACATATTTTTGAATTCTCTTACGTAGAATTTTTTGAGTAGTTAGAAATATAAATAGAGTTGGTAGAACTCCTCTAATAAGAAACGAAATTAGTAAACGAACTAATAACTAACCTTTTAACTCATTAAATAATTGCCATATTCTTGTAAATACTATACGAATTTACTATTATCACTGAAAAATTATATATACTACACTAAAATAAAATTAACATTAACATAAATATACATGCAATATAGGTCTTATTTTTGATGAAGGTTTAAATGAAATTACACTTGTAATTTGAAGTATATTTTAGCCTTTTCTGCTACGCTAGCTTTAGTTTGGAGGCCTCCACAATTACCTATTTAAATTACAGTTGGTTTGTTTTACATTTTTTTTCTTTTTACTCGACTAGTTTCGCTTTTTAAGCATGACAAGTTTATATATAATCTAATAACCTGATTATATATAAGCTTGTCAGTTTCTTTTGTAACTCACTCTTGATGAAACCGAAACTAGTCGAGTAAATAGAGAAAAATTGTAAAACAAAACAAGCGTAATTTAATGTAAACCTTCATTAATAATAATTTAAAATGTTTTACCAAGTGATAAATGAGAAAGTCATTGAAGAATAATATAGGTACATTTATCAAATGATTTAAATTAATTATTGAAATTTAATTTTGTATCCTTTACTAGTTTAAATAATTTGTTTAACTAAATAATAAAACGTATTAAAATCCTTTAGTTCGTTGTAGAAAATTAAATAATAAATTTCGTATTTTTAAATTTATTATTTGTTTAACTATTCAAAGGTCAAATCACTTCTAGATATGATACTCAGCAAAACAGTATGCTATATATAGTATCTGCTTTCTTTTTGTGTATTAGAAAATTAATTTATTTCCTCCGTACGGAGCTTGAAACATGGATCTAAATGGATTAGGGTGGAATAAAGCAACCGTCGCCATAATGAGGTGTCAAAGAAATATTCATGAAACACGTCGGAAAATTCATTCATGGAGTTGAAAGTTTGATTATGGCGGCTGCTGGTTAACCTGCCAGACCTCCGGGAAAGTGAGGAGTCCGCCTCGGAAAATTGGGGCGTTGTAGGCACGAGGAAAAAAAACCGTGAGAGTGAGAGAACAGAAAGGAATGGGAGATTAGGTAAAGTTTTCGATTAATTGCCAACTTCGCGCCGCTCCTGAGGAATGAAATGCGTGTTCTAAAGCTAAATGCGGTTCACCGCACAAGTCAGCTCTTAAGCCCGATATTAATTCTTCAATTCATAAAGCGGGCGGAATTATTTAACGCCAGTTTTGCCTACAAAATTCATCAAATTATTGTAGTTCGCTCAAAAATTCCATCATAACTTCCGCAAATCAATTTGAATAGAATTTTAATCGAAAATTTAACGACCTTCAAAGTGAGGCTTTTATGTGAAAGTAATTATTATGTATAGTGGAGATAAAACCGAATCGACTTGTTTAATAAATATTTTTTATATAGCATAACATTACATGTGAAGCATACTAAAGTTCAATATCCTAATATATAAAATGTTGAATAAATATATTTCACAAACCGGGAATATTTCAAAGTAAAAATCGTAAAACGCAAATATCTGTTCTTTATATATTATAGGTATTATGAGTATAAAATAAATTAATTTTTGGTGACATTTATTACAATTACTAAAATTAAGCTATAATTAGTTTATATTATTACTACATTACTAATTATACCGACTATAATTTTAACTATACGGATCTACCCTTAATTTAAATGGTACAGTTTTAGCCCCCCCAAGTAGGGTGGAAATTAATCTGCGGCAATAGAGTCGGGTTCAAGTGATGCCAGTTCAGGATTTCAGGGTGTCACCTGTCTTATTTCCAGCCGCGATATGTCCATTACCAACGTAATCTACCTTAATATCGCAAGTTGCAAAGGCGCAGAATGTAAGAGGATTCCTAGGATGGGTTGTAAAAATAACGACGGGTTATTTAATGGTGAGCGCACACCCGGCGCAACCACCAGAAACACCAGAGACATTACTCGCATATTTTTATAACCTATTATAGATATATTAAATTGTCTTCTCTAATTAAGGTATTATATTATATATTCAAATTAAATTATTATTACATTATTACTTATTATATAGTTATATATATTTTTAAATTTTAAGCGCTAAAACACATACTATTTTACTTATATACGATAGTCATGTGTTAAGTGTTTTTATTTTAAGTTTCATATATGGTGGTATATGTACTATTCAAATATGTACGTATTAAAAAAATATTTAACAGAATACATGAATATTGCAATTTAATTAAATGCAAATTTGTGGAAGCGAGGTGAAATTGTGACGAATAGATCTTAATTAGTTTGCATTCTGGTGCCAGTTCATTCAGCGAAGTTAAATATTTGAGAGGCAAAAATGCAATATTGTAGCGAAGTCGACTGCAATTAGTTTCGAATATTACGACGCTTTAGTGATAAAATTGGTTTTTCTTTTTACTGACGCACAGATTCAAAATTAAATACCTATGTTTACAACTACATGTTAATATATTTTTGCGAATAATAGCCTCAGTAATAAATGCCGCAAAAATATATTATTCTATGTTTATTTGCCTTAAGAACAGTCTGAAAGCTAAAGAAGATCAATTCATTATAATTTGACAAGCAGCCCATATAAGAAAAATAATTAAAATTATCAACTATTTGGACTTTTGTGTACAAATTAATATTTAAAATTTGCAAAAATATGCATGTCTAGTAAACTATTTCAAAGTTACGCACAAGTGTACATTATTTTTATAAATTAACCTTAGCCTTAATTAAAATTATTATAAATATGAAAGGCACGATTTAAATATCATTCAAAATAGTATAAGAATTTTAAATATTTCATAATGATAGTAATCTGAATTGCCGAAATAAGGTCAGCGGCAAATAAATAGTTTTATACATTAAAAGTAACTATGTGTTATATTCTAAGTTTAAACCATATTTCTAAATATTCACCTCTATCTTATCTCTATAAGAATATTTCTACAATACCAAAATAAATAATTTTTAATCAACTTTTTTTAATTCACATAATTTAAGAAGATTTTAAAAACTTATCATATGCTAAAAATTTTGGAATTTTATCTACTTACAGTGAATTTCTGGAGGTTTCTTTGCAGACATTCACAAGGATGCCACACCACTTACCTGAAAAAAACATAGACAATACATTAAAATAAATAAGAGTTACTTTTACTTATTATATAAATACAAATGCTTTTTTGTAAAGCCCACATTTATTTATTTTCCTGTCTTTTGAAATTATTTTTGAATAAATTTCACATCAATAAAATATTTAATTTAAAGTTTAATACGAACATCGTGTTTCTTTTAAAGGTACAAATCTATATAATTATAAATTTGCATTATAACGTACAGTTATAATCTTAAAACCCAAGATATTTCTGAAATGATTGTTCAAATAAAAAATATGCAATTTATCTCTTTTGGTAAGTTACTTATTTTTAAAAGATAAATCTGGAAACACAAAATACCGCTTCAAGTAAGCATCTACTTCCGGTGCATAAAGTTTTTTCAACTTTTTTAACAAAGAAGAAGAAAGCTATGAAAATGATGACCTCAAAATATGTATCTCCGTCGAAATTTCGGTTTCGAAAAAAATCAATATCACGGTAAATAGTTTTTTATTAGAATCAAAACTTAAAATAAAATTCAGGACTTTATGCCTCTTATAATCATATCATATATAGAATTATATCAATGTGGCACAATAAGTTGTTTCTTTAACTATAATTACCTCATTTGTTCGTACAACTATTAAACATGGCAAATACTAGACTTAATTGAGAAATTGAATAAACTAATTTCCTATGTGGGTGAGTGCATCGATGTGGGTGTATGCTTTTCCATTAAAATGTCGTGGGTAGTGGATTGGTGGATATGTATTTATGGGGCGCGCACAGAGCCGCACTGAAAGGTTTCCGGTGTGCGTTGTCAATCAGGAAATTATGTATTATGGACTTGTTTAAATTTATAAATCCACTATGCGGGCGATGTGTGGTTAAAAAAATATTTCAATGTTTTATATAGATAAATGATAACGTTGGTTTCATTGATCAACAAAAAGAATAAGTAAATAAATATTAAATAATTTTATTTCCAACCGCACAAAAAACAATATAATTTATTATTAACACTGGTTAAAAAAACATTTATAATTACGATACCTTACTTTTACAAATATGTATTTAATTACTTAAAATTAGTAAGTACACATTAATTCACACATAATAATAAATACATTTTTTTTTCAATGTTCTTAATGTGGTAAATTTAACAAAATAAGTTTTATAACAAATTAATTAATTAAATAGACCAAACATTTTATTTTACTAAACAAATGCATATTCCATTATAAAGACTTATTGTAATTTTTACTTTAATATTTTGTTGAGTAATTTAATTTAATGGATTCTTTTATTTGTATTCATTTGTCAAATTTCTTTAGAAGTTAGATGCCATTGAAAAAAACCAAAATAACCAAATGTTAATTAAGAAGTGTAATCGTTTAAATGCGATATTACCAAAGTTCGCGTAGTGAATCTAAAACGCGCGCATTATGAATAATCATGATAACTAATTTATAATTAACATAATGGCCTACTTCGTCTTCTAATTTGCATGAAATAATTACTTATTAGAAACCTTATATATAATTTACATATTATTTGCCAAGAGGCGTCATTATACTGTAATTATATTGGAATTTTACGGTGTCGTATTATTTGCATATTTCAAATATACCATAAGTAATCTATAATATTTCGAGACTTTCTGTTTTTAATATTTATATATTTTTAACACATATATTATTACGTGTTATATTTTATATAATGGCACATACATTTTACATATTTAACTGATTGTTGTTGGAAAATATATAATCCATTCTTTTAAAACAAAAACTGCATAAAAACTATATAAAATGTATTCTTCAATCGTATCAATTTCAAGAAGAAATTAAAACGTTACCATGACAAGATTATGTATAATTATATAAATATATAAAATAAGGATTTAAATAACGTACTATATTTAAAAGTATAATGAAAATGTTTAAATAAAATATTGTGAAGACAGAACATCATCAAGTACTTGTTTGAAGATAATTTGTTGTATTCAAGAGAAAGATTAAATACACAATTGGCTGGAGACACAACTTAATGGATATATCTTTTATCTTATGAGTAAATCCCAGAAGTTCAATGTATGTCTCCAAATAACATTATTTAGAGCAACAAAAATCTTTTAGATCATAATTATAAACCCATTCAATTAATACAATTGTTTCTTCTTTAATGTTAATGCTTGATATCGATGCAACATTGTTGTAAATCTACTACAAGAACTACAAAGAGCAAACATTAAACACATGATATAAATAAAACCACATTAAGCAAATGGCATTAGGCATGTTTTGGCAACTTTATAATACCATTTTAAACAGACTACAAACCAAAAACGACCTGGTCTTTATGAAAGCAGACAAAATAACAACCCGAGAGCTGGCCGATAGAATACACTTTTATATTTAACGAGTTATACAAACATAAAGATATACAAATCCAATACAGAGAAAACATGTTGCGGACATTTTGTGACTTTTGTGACTCCTAAGTGAAACTCCGTTTCTGCATCCCCTGCAGAAACTCCTAGACTTCATAGAAGACAAAGGAGTACACAAGGAGTAAGACATCCAGAGGGGCACAAGAGGACCACCGAAACCATAGTGCAGAGACACTAAGCGATGGTACATCAATTCGATCTTTTGTGGGTCCAAATACTCGTTTGTTGCATTTGATGTGTATGAACTTGCTTTGCCATGATGCAAAATGATTCGTTATTCTAGGTTAATTTCTCTCAATTTGTCGAAAACTTCAGCTAGAACACATCATATATCACTCTGAATTAACGATCTTTTAATTTTCCAGAGCCACAATTGCCACATGAAAGATTTTTGTGAAGAAGAACGCCTCCATTTACTTCTTAATGCTTCGAGAATGAACAACTTATGTTGGCTTCAGATTGAAACACCCAAACTGCTGACTGGCCTTTTATTTCTGGCTCATACGCATAAATACACGACTCGTCACCTGTCATGATAGTGTATACGGCTTTGAATGCATCACAGTTATATTTTAAAATCATTTTACGGCACCAATCGACATGAGCATTTTTTGAGCATCTATCAACAAATATAGAATCCAACGCATCATGTGACGATTTTCTTCAATTAGTTTTTGAACTATATTAATGTTGAGTTCAGTGTACCAGCAATACATAGTGGCTGTGGGTGGCGCTTTATCGCTAAAAGTTGAGTGATGCACTGTTCTCGAGTTATACCACGTCAAAAGGAATATTAAATCAAAGCTGGAAAATTAATCGTGAGTTAATCTTTTAGCCGAGATGAAACTTTCAACTTAGTGTAACCAAAATAAATAGTGCTCGCACATCAAAACGTTTTGAGAACATATAACGTCAAAAATATCAAACGATGTTTACGATGGCAATATCAGATTTTAATGTAATGTTAAGCCGGTTATATATAGAATAGAATAGAATAGAATAAGTCTTTATTTTTCTAAGTGACAAGTACATACATGATCAGAGTGAAAAATGCATCAAGTTACTACAAGCTAAGTTACTTATGCTAAATTATAGATACATTACCTAAGTTAATTAACATATCTATTATTCTAACTTAATTTCTATTTACAAATTCGTCAATAGAATAAGGCTCTAATTCAACTAAAAGCTTATTTAGTGACATCCTCAGTTGTTTTATGTCATTTTTAGTCTTTTTATGTTATCTGGAAGTGCATTGAACAAGTTTATTGCCGAATAATGTACTCCAGATTCAGTTGTTTCTAATGTGGGTTGTGGAACAATATAATTATATGTTCGTGTTGGGTAATTTCCTAATTTATTATCTTTACCTTTTAAATGCTTGTGGTAAAATGTTATTATTTCAAATATATACAAGCCGTAATATGTCAGAATATTCAATGTCTTGAACCATCCACGACACGATTGTTTGTATTGCATTCCACAAATGATGCGAACAGCGGTCTTTTGTTGTATAAATACTTTCGTGGCATATGCTTTACATCCCCAAAATATAACTCCATATCGCATGATGCTTTCAAAATTAGCTACATATGCATTTTAACAACCGAATTGTTAAGATATCTTGAGAGCTCACGCAAACTATATATTACCGTGTTAAGTTTGCTTTCGGTTGCATTAATTGCTTCAGTCCAATTTATTTTGTTATCAATTAGAATGCCTAGAAATTTAGTACTTTTTTCTAGTGTAATTGGAGTATTGTCAAGATAGATTAATTCCCCATCGTTGTTAATATTATTTCTACTAAACAAAAGAATGTTCGTTTTCTCATTATTTATGATGAGTTTGTTCCTATGCATCCATTCCTTAATCTTTAATAATAGTGCATTAGCATTATTCATAGTGTTTTCTATGTTTTTACCTGGACACAGTATATTGGTATCTTCCGCATAGTTTATTAGATGGTGTTTATTGCCCTCGAGTGTGCTAGCCAGGTCATTTATGAAGAGGAGGACTAAGGTCCGTGCGGTTAAACTGCCTTGGGGAAGTCCAGTCATTATTACAGATGTTTCCGATTCAGCACGAATTCTTTTTTTTTCTACAACTACTCGCTGTGTGCGGTTGCTTAAATATGATTTAAACCATTTGAAGGCAATTCCTCTGATTCCAGTTTTTTCAAGTTTGATAGTAGAATATTGTGATCAATACAATCGTAAGCCTTTGTTAAATCCATAAAAATCCCCAATGTTGTTTCTCTTTTTTCAAAATTGTTTAAAATGTTTTTAATGAAGTCATGTATAGCCGTAGATGTTGATCGTCCCTTTCTGTATCTTTCTGCATATTGTTAATTATTTTAAATGAAATAAAAAAGTTGTTTAGTCTATTAATCATGACACTTTCAAATAATTTTGAGAAAACCGATAGTAGGCTAATGGGTCTGTAATTTTCAAGTTTTGGTGTGCTACCTTTTTTATGAGCTGGTTTGATTATAGCCGTTTTTAAATTTTCTGGGAAAATTCCATACTGCAGAGAATTGTTAATGATATGCGCTAACGGTGTTACTATATTGTTTGCACTGTTTTTTATAACAGAACTTGGTATGTTATCTTCACCACAAGCTAGAGTATTTTTTAGCCTTGATATTATATTGAGGAATTCAATTTCTGTTACAGGATCAATAAAAAATGTGTTGTGATTGTTTGTGATATTATCTGAATATTCAATGTTCTACTTTTATTTTTTCCTTTGATGTCGTTTATTATGTTCCACATATTTGCTCGAATTGGGAGACTTTTCTAGTTTCTGTCTATAGTAGTTAGATCGGTGCTGTGTAACGAGATTATTATACAACTTCCTAGTACATTTGTATGGCTCTAGATATTGTTGATCATGCCGAGATATGACGTATAATATATCTAGATTATTTTTACAATTTATAATTTCTTCAGTTGGCTTTATAGTTTTTGGTGTTAAGCTAACATATTTTTCCGGAAAACATACTTTTATTAACTGTTTGAAAATGTCGCTAAATAAGTTCCACTGTGTGTTTACATCATCATCAGAAATATCATAAATATTAGACCAGTTGACGCTTTGAATTTTATCACGAAATTTCTGCATATTTGCATTGCTAAATCTTCTCATTAATTTCTTATTAACTTGAGAGTCGCATTTTATTGAAATTTTAATTTTTTGGCCAAGAAGATCTGAAACGTGCATATTTATGATATCTCTTTCACCGGTCCATGTTTGATTTATAAACATATTGTCTATACAGGTTTCTGATGTGTTTGTTATCCTAGTAGGCTCATTGAAAAGTTGTCTGAATCCAAAGCTATTTAGAAGTTGAATTACATTTAGCTTCAAGTTAGTTTAATTTAAAAAATTAATATTAAAATCACCGGTAATTATTGTTAATTTATTATTATTGCACAAAATTATTAGCAGTTGTTCCAGTAATATTAGGAAATCATCAATACACCCACTGGATGATCTATTTATAACTATTACATTAAAATTACTTACTGAGTTTAATATATTTACAGCTGTACATTCAAAGATATAAGGTTTACTTAAATTTGTTATTCGAGGTATTTTTTGGAAAATTATTGACTGTTTTACAAAGATTCCAACGCAGACATGTTGATTCTTTTTTCTGCAAAAATCCGATTCTAGGGCAAAGTTGTCAATGGTGATACTTTGTAGTTGTTCTTCACATTACAATGTTCAGTGACGCACAACACATCACAGCTGTTTAATTTCAGTTCCTCACTTAAAATGTCATTGCAGTTACCAATGGATTGCACATTTTGGTGGATGATTGTTATGTTGATTTTTGATTCCTCATTTGACTGAGAGGGTGAGTTCGGTTTTGTTTTGGTCTCAGTCGAAATAAAAAATGATCGATAAAAACATCTTTGGGCCATAATCCTGGTTCAAGTAAGTAAGTCTTCTGCCTTATTTAGAGGAACAGATACTTTGAATGACGAATAGTCATCAGGGTATTTTGACTTCATTAATTCACATTTAATATTACTAAAGTCCTTGCTTTCCAGGTATTTCGTTAAGTCCTCTTCTTTTAATGCAGCAACCAGTCGGTACCCATGAAAAGGTGCAAATTTGATTCCACTTTTTATTTCAATAATATTTTCATGATTTCCATGCACTCGTTGGTTTTATTTTGGTGTTTTATTCTTCCGTGTATTTGTTTACCACTTACTATTTTTAGTATCTTCGGACTTCTCGGGTGCGAAGTCATCAGATTGTCCTTTTGATGTGACTGATTTTGCCTCTTTAGATATTTTTACTTCCTTATCTTGTACGGTTTCGTCTTTTTTTGGTGTTGTGTCATTTGTTTTATTGGCGCGTTTACTTTTATGATTTTTGCTTACACCCGTTGTTTCATTGGTGCCAGTTATCGATATTATTTTGGATTTCAATTCATTAATCTCAGTTTTTAACTAGTTTTGTTTAAAATACTTTCAAACTCTGCACTTTTCAGAAACGAAATTATGTCTTCGCTTTTTGAGGATAGGTCATTTTATGGCTAGTTTTATGATTGCTCAGACACATCCGTCTTGGGTGACGGTCAGGCTACTACCAGTCCATCCAAAGCTTTGGTTAAAATTTCTGGGCTGACGACGTACTTATTATACTTGCGAGTAGTCAATAATATTTTGTACTATGTTTGCATGCATATAGGAAATTGCATTTTCTGGAAGATGACAACCCTTGGGAACTTATATTTGCTGTATTAAGAATAAAGAAAACACTTTTACTTTTTTTATTCTTAATATTGAAATGTACCACCAATTGAACGCCGTTAAGATCCAAGAATTATATTTGCTGATTCAGTACTGTGTTATTTTCCTCATTTATTTCACCAATTATTCGCCGAACGGTTTACGAAATAAATGCAGAATATTGCATCGCATTTGGACAAACAATCAAAACTTCTGTATTAATTTTCCTCGGAAATATAGAACTAGGTATTAATAAGGGTAAATACATGCATTCTCATTTCGAATATGCCACCCATGCATTTCAGTATGCGGTTGTCAAGCAACAAACATAATTAACAGTGATGTTTAGCAAGAATAACAATTTTAAATATACCTTTGTTGCAATTATTGAACAACTAGTTACTGCTGATTAAACAATACGATCAAATTAATTTGTCAAGACAGATGATTTTTTTGAGGCATCAAACGACACTACAAACATTCCTCATATAACTGATGATACTTACGCGCATTCGATAACAAAATCATATTAGATTGGTAATTGCTTCATTAGGTATTACAGCGACTTTGCTTGATGGTGGAAGAACTTAACTTTAAAGTTTACAAGTTGCAATTAAACATTTACATATTTTTTTCAACAATGCTAGAGTTTTACACAAATACAAAATTATTATCTAAATCTAATGCACTAATATCTATAAGCATTTACTTATAGCTCTCAACAGAAAGAGGAAAGATCTTAAAGACAGTACCAGAATTTTCGCTCTACTGCTTTTGACCGACGATTTCAGGCAAATACTATCGATCATTCCACGTGTTACATATGCGGACAAAATAAACGCATGCTTGTAACAATCATATTACGCCAATTGTCTTGCATTAAATCACATTTCTAAAATTGCGCGCTAAAAACATCAATTATACTTATTTCATGCAAAATGTTCGATGTTGACGCTGTTAAATTTCAAAATAGTCATTTCCTAGTAATGATTTGTCATTCAAATCGATCCATACTTTTGTCGATCCTAATAAAGGATACCATTATCATATTAAATTACTAAATTCACTAGATTCACCGATTGTCATTGAAATAGCGATTGGCCTTAAAAAATATAATCAACGATTTGAAGCCAGAATTTTCAAAGTGAAGTTCTTCCTAATGAGGATACTAATGGTGCCTTTAGATTCGCCCATTTCACTCAAACTCATATATTTTAAAATTCACCTTGATTTCGCAGTCGATATTAATAATTTATAGACTAAACAATCTCCAGTTTTAGGTTGGATGAAAATAATAAATGATCTAAATTTGAATCATATGCTATATATGTTATTGGTCATATGTCATAATTCTCTACTATTTATAGTTCCATTTACATATGTTTAAGTAGATCCACAACGTAGTAGAAAATCTAATTTCAAGATTACTAGTTACTCAAAATTTATTTAAAAAGCTTTTGCTAATGCCACTCATAGCAAGCAAGCCAACGTTCTTGCAGAATAACTTCTGCAAGGTACGCTATAATAAACTTATAATATTATTTATTATATTAAACCGGAGAACAAAGTTTATTGACAACGACATAGACAGGAAAAGCCGTAAAATTATTTTGTAAATATGTATAATAAATAAATTTCTTAGATTTCGTAACTTTTTCCAAAATATCGATATATCTCATTGGTAAGAATTTAAAAGTTCGCTTGGAATTTCTAATACGATTAAAATCTTTTGTCATGCTACCAAAAACAGAGCTATCATGTGTAGTAAATATGACCATTCATATTAAATGTCATAAACTTTAATTTTATTCCAAATATTCAGCATTCTAACTAAATGTGAAATGAGTGAAACAGGTACCCAGCCAATAATTATCGAAGGAGCAAACTTCATTTCGCATAATATTCTTTTCGATAAATCTTGAGAAAGGTATCAATTTATTTGCAAAAATATGTATAGTTTGTAGGAATTAAATTGCAACTTTTCTTAATTTGGATGATCTTCAATTGTATACAATGCATTCATTAAGAAGATCTACTACAGTTCTTGCTGATACTGAAGATAATATTACGGAAGTAAAACAACATGGTGGGTATAAGTCAAGTGTTGTGTTAGAATAATATATTAAAGACTCAACAAATAATAAAATAAAAAGAGAATACAAAATATCGTAATCCTTACAAAATACAAATACAGTTGAAAGTTCAAATGGTAGCCAAAGATTTCACACTATTCATAGTAAGAATCACGACGACTGAAGTGGGAAAAGTAAATCCGACCGTCAATAATTATAATAATTATGTTTTCAACATGTATCTTAAAATTTTTCTTTAATACCACTAATTCCCAATACAATAAATCTTGACCGTCTATTTTTAGGCAAAAAAATATATTGTAGCACTGTATTAAAATATTTTAAATAAAACCGATATCTTTCATATTTGCTGTTAGAGTAATTTTACCAAAACGTAAATAAAACATCAAAATATTAAAGAATTCGCATAATGTAAATAATATGAGTTTGAATTCGACAATAAGTTAAATACGAAATATTTATAAAGTAATAATACATGCAAATAAAGTCACTGTAAATACCAGCCACCAGCAGATTTTTTTTATGATTTTTGTTTGATAAATATAACCACTGCATAAAAATGACGGTTTCTTATTTTTATTACATACCATTTGATGTATTACAAATGTTACTATAAAACAATATTACTTAGAAAGCTGTTCTTTTTAAAATTAAGCAGCGAACCTTATGTTAAATTTGAGTAATTATGTAATTATTTGGTTGATATAAGTATATAACATTGTTTATCTCAAGAGCAGTAATAATAGTATCTACAGCATGTATTTTTTAAAATTTTCTTAATAAAAAATTCATTAGTGTAAGGACAACATAACATCAGGAGGGGCTAAACAAATCTCTTTCTATAAATTTTAGATAATGTAAATAGCTAGTGTAAATGTTTTTTATCCTTGCCAAGATACATTAAAATCAATATTAAACTATTAATTATAACATTTAAAAAAATGCATAAAGTTTAAATGAACTATTATTTATTCCTAAGAGCAAGAAAAATAAAAACATTTTCGTATAATCCGTATTTCTAACTAAAAATATTTACCGAAAAGGTATATTTGATTTACGTGTGCCGAGTTGTTAGCTTTAGAATTTCCCAACTAAATAACTCGTGCTCGAGCTTTGATATTGTTTGCCGGAGTTATGTTTTTGAAGCGAGTTATTCGAATATCTCTAATTTTAGCGCCTGACTAGTTTTGAAACATAACGCTCTCTGCAATTAACATAGGATAATGTTTTTATTTTAATCAATTTGCAACTATCTTGATAAAATAAGGAATATTATATTATAGAGACTTCAATTAGACATTTATTATTTCTTTATTCTTTAACATTATTTATAAATTTAACTAAATAGTAACATAATTATATTTAATGCATGTTTTCCATCCATAAAAGTGAAAACGGAAATACCGCAAAAGTCTGGTGTATACACTCACTCACTCAAAGCTTCAATACAGAGTACAGGTAATAAGCAATAGTCCCAAGAATATAGAATTAAGTAAAATATGTTCGTTAATGTACAGTTTTTTTAATACTATTAACAAAACAAAAGTCAATTATATAATGAATTCATTTTGCGAAATTAATAATGATGTTGAAATAAATGAGACCGTGGAATTAAAATTTGGATATGGCTTGAGTAAAACACGCACAAGTCACATTATGGTATAACGTTTTCAAAAACATATTCCGTATGTAAATTTTGTTAAATGAACCCTGAATCGATTTAACTATGTGAAATAAAAAGGAAAATGGTCAAAATATTTAATAATTAATTAACATTTATTAACATTTATTAACAAAAGAGAACGTGATTTATGTTTATGTATTTTTAGTAATAAACCGTAAATTAATATACAAAACTTACCAATTAATTTGTAACACCATATCGAGTAAATTATTTGATGTTTATGTAATAACGAAGCTTGGTTTATAGTTTAATTACATTGTTAATTACTTGTAACTCATAATACCGTACAAACTAGAACAACATGGAGTAATAATAAGCACGCGGGTCTGAAGTTTCTGTGCGGAAAATATGGGATCCAGGAGAGGATCCTTTGTGTAGGCAGCTAATAAAATGATTTGTCACGAGGGCTGCAGCACAGGGTACAATTTCTAAAGGCGGCTCCTTTGTATACACGGCGATTTGTCCTATAAACTTCCTGTCTGATCTCGAACAGACCACCTTCATAAGAACCGCAACAAATAATCCCTCTGGACTCTCCTGTCCGTTTTTCCGATGGGCTAAAGGGATTGGGATTAATGATTTCGATGTAAATAGAATAAATAGCGGCAGTTCCTCCTCGACGGAGAAGGTGAGGCTAGGAGGACCGAAATATCGAGGCCGGTCGTCCGTGGAACTTAATTTCGGGCCGAAGTTTGCGAAATGCTCTGCAAATGTTTACAAAGCAGAAGGACCCAGTCAGGCAAATAAGAGCCGACTTCGCTGCTCAAGGCACTTCGCTTCTAACATATTTAAAGTCGCTAGGTAAATAAAATACAACTTAGAAATAGAAGACTTGCATTACCCATGTATTTATAATATGCTGAATATCTTCACGAATGTCGACTTAAAGATATATCGTGATAAAAAATTCATATTTTTATTTTTTCTTACTAATTAATAACTATGTTTTTCTTATCTTAAGTTTTGATACAATTTTAAAGTAAATATTATTATAAATATTCCACCGTATTAATATAACAGCATGTAATAAAAATTGTAAACTTTGCTAAAACAAATTTATTGCATTAATATTATTTTACGTATTCATTTCCTCTTATGTTACTTAGGAATATGAACAAATTAATTGTTTGTGAAATGTTATCGTTATATTTTAATCGAATAATAACTTTTAATAGATTTGTAAAAATACAAATATATAGTTTAATTTTATAATCAGTATTATTGATGCTGACATGCGTTCGGTGTATAAACCTAATCATCGACAAACGGATAAACAGACCGGTTTGGCATTAGAAACGAATTAGCATTTAGAGGAAGCATGAACTAATTTCGTTACGCGAGACTAACAATGAGCAACATTGCTCAATTACTGAATTTATCTATTGATGAAGACGCGCGAATTTGCCCTGATTGCGAACTAACTCTAATTGAAAGCAGTTGTTCACGTTAACTGAAGTCTGTTCTAGCAGCAGCCAGCTTACCCTAATGGACTAAAATCCCCTTCTATAATATTCAATATGCTGCAAATGCATTCATAGTATGTATTTTACAATTCAACTCAAATCAAATACTAGATACTAATTATAATGTAAACTTGTATTTACATCGAAGATTCTGTATTCTACAATTATGAACATTGATGAAGTGATAAATCTAAAAGAAGGAAGATGTCATGATGAATTAATATATCCTATTATTCCTAAACAAATTAGTATTTCTACATTATAAACTGTATTTATCCACAAGTTTAATTTTAAACAAAGCATATAGGCCAACAAAGGAATGTGAATAGAACCTATACCATTATACTCTTCTTGAACACTGATTAGATGTGTATTACTACTATACGAGGAATAGTAGGAAAGTAGTACCCATTTGCACCATGTCGAGCGCTAGTGAATATAGTAGCCTCCGTATGTGTGCTAACATGTTCGGTTGTCTCTTGTATTTGTTTCTAAAATTCTCTCAATTATCACTTGGTGAAACATTATATGTAATAAAGATGGCGATTGACAAAGATCTACGCGAATTATAGAAATAAACAAGTTTTAAAAAGTGATTAATTCAAAATTATCACAAGTAATACCATAAGTGATGCAATTTACTCGAATAAATTTTGTTTTTGCATGAAAGTTTGTTGCTTAGCGATTTTAATGAGAGCAACTGTCACGAAAAAATCACGAGCCGCCAGGCGAGTGATTTTTTCTATCAGTTGCTCGAATAAAAATCGCGATTAAGCAACAAACTTGAATGCGCTAAAAACAAAATTTATTCCAATTTAATTGTCATCACGAATGGTATTTGGAAAGACTATTCCACGACTTGAAACGAATATCGGTGAATGGTTCAATGTTTATATTAAAATTTTTATGATATATCTCCTGCAGTATTTTGGTCGAAAAATTCGACATTGATTAAATAACACCTCCCTTATAATCATTTGCATTTACCTTCTTTATATTATACGCCCAGTCATCATAATCGCGGCAAGAGTTTCCATTAAAGTTTTGCTAACAACTGGTAGTTTTTATCGGCGCAGACTTCTTCAAATCGTTTCCAAACACACGATCTCGTTTAAGTTTGATATTTTGGTGCAGAACTTGTCTCCGTCGCATTTATTATGGACGATGAAGTGTTACCAAACCTTATGATTTTATAACCTACTTGCAACTGACATACGTAGAAACAACGTTTTTCGCTTTTTTATCAAGGCTAATTCAATTCATTTGTCGGGAAATAGCTAACTTCAGGTTATTCAGGTGAATAAACAGCAACTTGGTGTTTATTCACTTATAAATTGACGTGATTGGCTAAAAAATATCACATGCCTCATTTTCATTGGCTACATGCAATAGGAATGGAATAGTCAAGGCTAATTCAATTCATTTGTCGGGAAATAGCTAACTTCAGGTTATTCAGGTGAATAAACAGCAACTTGGTGTTTATTCACTTATAAATTGACGTGATTGGCTAAAAAATATCACATGCCTCATTTTCATTGGCTACATGCAATAGGAGTGGAATAGTCATTAATAAAGAGATATTAGCAAGAGTTATTGAAGCTGGTGACAGACCGGCAATGTTAAACGTGAATTTTATTATCATTGGGTTATTGCCAAGCAATGAATGGAGATTTATTTGAACATTTATTATAATTTCTCTTACTATCTCTTTTAATTTAAAGGTAATTAAATGAGTTTTGTAATAATTATTTTATTTATATTATTAAATTTCTCCTATATTAACGCTGTGATACCATTTGTCATTCTATAGCTATTCATTTTAAATTTTAAAAGAATAGACCGAAATTATATCTTTATAATTTTAAATATCTTACTTTGAATTAATTGTAAATGTACTATGAAGAGGTGATTTAATTGTAATTTCTTAATATTAATATAATAGAATATAATATAAATTGCTTGTGTTTTTTTGATAAAACGACCTGGGGAGAAAATAATTGCACATTTATAAAAATACACCGAATTTCTTATGGTGTGTTTGTCGACGCACCACCCGGTATACTTTCTTTAGTTTCTTTATATTCCCTACTACTTTCTAGGTGACCCTCGTATAGATAAATTATTGATGAATATAGACACACGAGCGGCATTTTTTATTGTATCTAATTGATTCCTCTATAACGGAAAAAATTGGGATGTGTCAATTTTGACAGTTGATATTTCAAAAACAGTAATATTTCAGCGCCCACTTTAAAACATCATATTTCAATTTTTTCAAATGGAATGACCAATATTTTATCTCATAATGTGATTCGCAAGACAATTTGCTCCAAAAAAAGTAGTGTACATCCTTATATCTAGAGCCAGTAGTTTTTGAGTTATTTCGAAATTTGTTTCCTCTCAGAATTTTTATTTGAATAATAATTCCTGTTTTATTTACACGGGCACCACAATAGGCTTCTGTAAATATTTGATGAATCCAACGTATTGATATTTGTGTACGCTTCTTTTGAGTAATATTAAAATGAATACCTATACCAATATAGAAATTATGAATTAATTTGTCATATATTGCCAGTGCAACAAAATTGTTGAGAGAACTTGCAAAACTTTCAACGAAACTGTGTGTGGAATACTTACCGCCGACGGATAGAAACAGTTTCTAAGACGAGTCCAATTTTGTACTATTTGGAAAACAAAACGCAGAAAAAAAATCAACCGAAGCCAATAACCGAGAAGGGAAATTTAAGTAAATGTTTTGACTTATTTTCAAGCAAATCAACGCGCATCAAAGCGAAGTTGTAAGAAGGATTTGAGAGTAAGCAGAACCCCACTCCAAAGAATTTGGAAAATATATCGGAAGCATAATTATAAATTTAATTTGGTGCAAGAATTATTTCCCCAAGATCCAGAGAACAGAATAGATTTTTGTGAGTTGTTTCTTAAAATTAATACAATAATTAATACATATATACCAACACAAATTTAGTTTCAACGTATTTTGCCTATTGATGAACACGCGTGTTATATTTTATTTTTAACACGAAAGATTAAATAATGGCTGCCTTTAAATTTAAGAATAAGTTCGTGTTATCAACTCGATAGAACCCCAGCAACTAATGAACATGTTCGAGGATAGATGGATTCGAAGGTTAGGTCCATGGAACTGGCCTGCTAGATCTCCAGATCTTACTCCACTCGATTTTATTCTTTGCTGTTGTATAAAAAATAAAGTTTATGCAACTTCCAACAATACCCGAGAAGAATTATAAGCAAGGGTGCGAGCTGCATTTGCGGAATTAAGCGCGGAAAAAAATAGGCGAGCAACATGTGCTGCACAGTGTTTACATTCGAACAATTGTTATAATTTTTTTTCTGACAATTTTTCTCAGTTCTTGCATTGAATTATGTATTTAATAATTATTTTATTCCAATCTTCGTGCTTCTGTTTTATTTGTAAGTTGTAACTGGGGATAAGTTTCGTTGAATGTACTGCAAGTTTTCTCAACAATTCCATTCCGCCATGTATGACGAATAAATACATATTTTTTTAATTGGAATAGTTATTCATTTTAATATTATTCGGATGAATTTTTCCCAATTCCATTCAATAAAAAATATTGACAGAAACCTACGATGGTGCCCGTGTGAATAGAACAGGAATTATTGAAATGTGAGAGGAAATAAATTTCGAAATAACTTAAAAACTACTGGCTCTAGATATAGTGATGTACTTTTTTGTTGCAAATTGTCTTGCGAATCCACTATAAGATAAAATATTGATCATTCCATTTGAAAAAATTGAAATATGACGTTTTAAAGTAGGCGCTGAAATATTGATATTTTTGAAATACCAATTGTCAAAATTGACATATGTAAATTTTTTTCTGTTGTAGAGGAACCGATTAGGTACAATAGAAGATGCCGCTCGTGTGTCTATCTTGTACCTACTAGAAGTTATAGGCATTTTTCTAAACGCCTATTTGAGGTCAATATTTGACAAATAAATTTTTAAATCAAAAACTGTAAAAGTTAAGTGGACATAAACCTATATGGAGAGGTAGGCAATCAAATAAGGAATTAAAAAATAAAATAATCTACAGTATGTTCCATTTAAAATAACAAAGTTAGTAGCCGTTTCCGGTATAACCGGAAGTGATAGAAAGTCAAAAATTTTCTAAGAGGAGATCGCAATCAACCGTACAATGTTGAATTTTTTCAGATTTTTTCCTCTTGCAGGAACCACGTAAACTTTTAATGGACGTTATTCGTGGCCCACCCTGTAGATAATTAAATTAAATTAATAGAATAAACCATATCTTAACTTATAGATGTATAGATTAATTTTAATAAAACTAAACAAAGGTATATAGTGACGTTCAAAATTATATGTTTGCAGTTGTTACTAAAAAGAATGCCTTTAATTTTATTTGTGCAAAAACAATATGTTGCAAACAAATTTTACTCTGTAAAATTTTATTATTATATAGTTAAAAATTTGTATTTTTATAATTAAGGTTTCAAAAAAATTAAATAATAAAAGAAACTTATAGGAATTCCAACCTCGAATAAGCCGGATTAATTTTATTACGGTGTGATGCCAAAACTACCCCTCGCAACGGGGATAAGGGAATCCCCAAATGAATATTAAAATTACTTTTTTAATGACAAAGCTCCATTGCGCCGCTTTTTCTCGTTCCTGCGGGCGGATTAAGGAAAATTAAAACTAATCCCGGCGACGTCGAAAAATTTCCGGTCCACCCTCGGTACGTACGATTTTTGTGACATGTGAAAATTATTTTTCCTGTAGAATGCGGACATGAACAAAAAAAAACACAAAACCTATTGAAAATACTACATTTTTGACATTATAATTAAAGAATTAAATCGTATAAAAACATTGAAATATAATATAATACTTTCCTCGAATCGATTAAATGGGATATATTTTATTCGATGCGAGATAATATGTGTATGTATGTGTGATAAATTAAATGCTTTATGAATATTGTATTACACTGCATTTGGAATACTACAAATAATAACGCATTATAAGCACATTTAATCCCTCGATATATTTGATTTTTAATTTTAATAAATTTAAAATTATATTCAAATTGTTATCCTGGTGAAACATTTGCAAAATAATATTAATTATAATCATTTTGAAACAACGTCAAATAGATTAATTAACTAATAAAATATGTATGGCATTTAAACAAAGGTATTCTACATAATTAATTGCACTATCGTACTATTTAGTTACCTGAAACAGAATGTATAAATGTATTTTAAATTAGGTAATATATTTGTTAAGTGATGCTGTTTAGCTGAACGCTAACGAAGATTTTAAAAATGCTATAAATAAATAAATAGTCATGAAAGTTTGTATAAATAAACAATAAAAAAACAATGAAATATATTTAAAAATGTAGCGCGTCTATTCATAAGCATTGTAACTATAATATTACCTTGATTTTCTGTCCAATACTAATGCAATTCATAGAATATTTGGGTTCACCCCATTTAATTGTAATCGTATTGTAGAAATATATATTTTTAAGTTGCGTGAAGATTATTATGTAGTAGAAATAATAAAGCTTGTTCAGTTTCTCAATCCCTTTAGCTTTTGTATAAAAAAATATCGCCTCGAGTAAACATTCACTTCAGGTTTATGAATGTTTAACAAAACAGTTGTAATTTTTAATGATAAAACCTTAAGTTCCGTATATATTCTATAAAGGAAAAGTAAAAAATATTTATTTTGACACCTGCAATAGATGACTTTATTATTATGCAATGGTTATTAAATATTTGACAAATGTCATGATCTGTCATCACGGACGTTCGTTCGTTCCAGGTTTAATATTAATATCATTGCGAAATATTAATTTTTTAAAACAACTTATGGTGTTGTGTATATATGAAGTTTAGTGTGTAGTTGAGCCATCTAATTATTTCACAAGTAAGTACTTTATTTTTAACTTGTACCTGGTTCCTTCATACATAACCTCTACGGCAACTAATATAGGCGGCGCCGAGTGTACCTTATTTTCCATCTCTCCGAGGCCTTGTTAAACCTGTGCTGTGTTATTATAAGTCAACACTACGGGCCCAGTGTTGTGAAGAGAGTGTCCCCCGTCTTTTCCTTAATTTTTCTTTAATTAGCTTAACCTCTGTCTTATCCTTCGTAAACAATATAATTGTCTTAAACAATAATTCAAATAACCATGTTGTGCTTTAGATGCAAAACTACTGTAACCACCGGTATTAAATGCCTAACTTATGGCAATGGCCTAATGCATAGAAGCTGCATCAAGCGCTATAAAGCATTTATTAATCACATATCAGATACTGACACTGTGCCTTCTTGTCCGTCTTGTAATGGATCCGATCCGAGTGATACTCAGTCGATGAATGATCCAGCCAGCCCCTCTCCAGAAGTCCATGCGCGTGATATGGAATGCGCAAACCAATGCAAACCCCCAGAATGCTGCGCATTTGCGTCGGAGTTGCGTGCTCTTAGGCACGAGGTGCAGGCGCTAAGGCAGGAAATATCTGATTTGAAATCCACGACTCCTACCTCACCCATTTTACAGTTAATTACAGACGGGAATGACATGTTGCGATCGGAAATTGATGCACTATTGAAAAGTTATTTAAAACAAAGTCCATCCAATAAAAAGCTAGGGGTTCATAGTAATACAACCCCAAAACCAAAACAAATAGCCGTGACCACAGACATCCAAAATAAAGATATTACTGTCAAATTACCCAGTAATAATATAGGCAACTCAACATCCGAAAGTAAGTCATCGAAAATAACATCGAAATTGCCAAATACGGTTAACATTGTTGATGTGGATCAAGGCAACAAGACAGGCAATTTATCTTCCACGTTGGATAAATTCCCCAAAGAAAATAAATCACAGCATGTAAACGTCCTAAACAATGATAGGACGTAGACTACTGTAAACTATAAGAAGAAACCAAAGCGAAAAATTATCGGAGAAGCGGATAATGCTGCTTTGCAAATTAAAGGCGTGCAGAAGAAAGCACATCTACACGTTTATAGGCTACACCCTGAAACCACACTTGAAAATATAGCCAAACATTTACAGGAACGAGGAGTTGATCATGTTAAATGTGAACAATTAATATCCAGACGGCCGAATGAATATGCATCCTTCAAGATATCAATTCCTTACGAGCAGCTGAAAACAATTGAGGATCCTAAGTTGTGGCCCAAAGGTACGAGCATTAGTCGTTTTTTATTCGGACGTCAGAATCCACAAAAAACGAAGAAATAGAAATAGGGAAATTATTTTATTTAAATGTACAATGCTTAAGGAATAAGCTGGAAAAATTAGAAGCCTATATGATCGGCAGAAACGTCAATTTTATTGCTATTACTGAACATTGGCTTGTTCAGTCTGAAGTGGATTATTGTGTTATTAATAATTTTAAACTGGCAAATTGTTTTAGCAGGCAGATTTATAAAAATGGTGGATCACTTATTATGATTCGCGAGAATATCTCATTTTTACCTTTGGTATTCTTAAATGAAATGTCAGTAGAAATGACTTGTGAAATGGCAGGAATAAAACTGCCCCAGTTAAATCTAATAATTATATCTATATATAGAGCACCAAGTGGTAATTATGAAGCGTTTCTTGAAATTATAAACAATATGCTGAGAAGAATTAACTTAGAGTCATATTTTGTTTATGTCTGCGGAGATTTTAATGTCCATTTTAATACTCATAATAGAAGGGCCATTGATCTTAGCAATTTATTCGCCTCTTTTGGACTTAGTGCAGTTACTAGGGATCCAACTAGATATTATGCCTGCATTGATAACATATTTACTAATGACATGTCAGTTATTGATAAATTTATGATTATCGATGCAGGAATATCTGTTCATAGTGATCTAGAGGTACAAGTTAAAGTTTCAAAACAAATTTCCACAAAAAGTGTAAAAGTAATAAGGCCAATAACTGAATCGGGGAAAATTATATTCTATAATATGTTAAGTAAGTATAATCTCATAACATTGGCAGACATGGACGACGTACATCAGTCATGGAATTTGTTCATTGACACCTTAGTATATTGTTTGAATCATTCATTTCCGGAAAAACACTTTCGAAATAGCAAATCACAGATTCAATGGTTTTCAACTAAGTTAGCGGCAATGAGAACTCATCTTGATCTATTAGGAGAAATGGTGCAAAGAAATAACTGTGTTAATTTAAAAAATATGTATAATAATTATCGGCAGCAATATCGGCAACAAATACAACATGAGCAAAAATTAGCACATGACCGGTTTATTGCATCATCCTCAAATCCAATGAAAGCCATGTGGGAAGTTATAAACTCTAAACGGCCGAATAAATCGGAGCTTAACCCAAATAGTATTAGCCCAGATGAATTAAACTCATTTTTTACTTCTATTGCGGAGACCATTGTTGAGTCCATCCCAGATAGCAATATTAGTCCAATTGACCTAATGCTTAGTTCTTCCCCGCATATTCATAATGCAGGTTATTTTAAGTTTTTTGAAGTGTCTTGTATTACAGTAAGGGATACTATATTTAAATTAAAATCAAGGGGATCAAAGGATGCTTATGGGCTAAACATTGAGATCGTGAGATCAGTGGCTGACCTCATTGTTGGTCCATTAACAAAATTAATTAACAAATGCATCTCTACGAGCACCTTCCCGAATGCACTTAAATTTGTCAAATGTGTCCCGATACTAAAAAAGGGAGATCCAGATGACAAAAATAACTACAGACCTATTTCCATCTTACCGGTACTGTCAAAAATACTAGAATTAATTCTTTTAGAACAAATGAGTATTTGGAATCAAATGAGATTTTAAACAAATCTTAATTTGGTTTCAGAAAGGGAAAAACAACAACATTGGCTATAAACGAATTTATTAATTTTACACTAGATGCATTCGAACATGAAGAAGTAGTAGTAAGTAATCTGTTAGACCTGAGTAAAGCTTTTGATTGCGTGACTCATTCAATATTGCACCGAAAGCTCTATTTTTATAATTTTAATCCCAAAAGCTGTAGGTTGTTAATGTCTTACCTAAGTCAAAGGCGTCAGGTGGTGATTACCGATGGAACTTCTCAGTTTTGTGATGTTCGACATGGTGTTCCTCAAGGATCAATATTAGGACCATTATTGTTCCTAATTTATATAAATGATCTTCCAGCATATTTAAACTGTACTTCAGTGATTTTATACGCTGATGATACTACTTTAGCTGCAAAACATGCACTGGAACACGAGGCACGAAATTTAGTGGAAAGAGATCGAAACCATGCACTAAATTGGTTTAATAGCAATAAACTGAAGCTCAACGACACCAAGACCACTGAATTAATTTTATCATTAAAGCGAGTAAGTGCTACAAACTTTGCCAATCTTCTAGGACTCACTATCGATACCAGATTAACGTGGGAATGTCACAGTTTGACCCTTCAGGCGAAATTAAACAAAAATATATATCTCCTTAGAAATCTGGCACGATCAGTGACAGTCGTTATGCTAAAATCTGCATATTTTTCTTTTATCCATACTCACATCTCGTATGGTATTCTTATTTGGGGCCATTCTTTAGCTATGAATGAAATATTTAAATGCCAACGTAGAGCTCTACGGATTATTGCAGGTCTTAAATATCGAGACGACTGTAAAGAAGCTTTTCGTAATTTGAACATCCTAACTATTCCATGTATTTATATTTTGGAATGCTTGGTATACATGAGGAACAATATTGGCAAATTTAATCAAAATAATCAATTTCACGAATATAATACTCGCAGGAGGGATGAGTTGCGTATGGATGCACAGCGCCTGGCGAAATCTTTTACTGGTACAAGGTACTATTGCATAAAATTCTTTAATGCCTTACCAACCCATGTTCAAAATTTATCTGCAAAATTATTTAAAAGTTTTATGAAGAAATTCTTGATCAGTAATGCTTTTTATTCTTTTGATGACTTTCTTGCAGGAAATTTTGAAATGTAATGCAATAATTAGTTGCTTCTTATTTTATTTTATGTCTATTTTTATTTTACATATTATTTGATATTAAATCTATTTATTTTAATTTGTTTGTATGTTTTGTCCAAAATATGTTTTAATTTATACAACAACTAATCGTCCTTATTTACTTACATATTTATCTATTGACAAATGTTTAATTTATTTTGTTTCCGTCCATCATATGGTTTTATTTTATAATAATAATTTTTATGTTTTTTATTCATACAATAATTATCGTTTTTACTTATTTTAGAGAATAACATCTTTATTCAGACAACTATATATACAATTAAAAACATTGACAAATGGAATATAATGGTTAGTCTGTCCGTTTGGGCTATCGACCATCGGTCTTTCTGCCCAATACTTATTTTATTTATTGACTTTATTTTGTTTGTTTCCGTCCAACATATATTTTTATTTATACAACAATTAACGATTTTTACTTATTTATATATTTATCTATTTTTAATTCGTTTTGGTCTCGTCTATCATATGTTTTTATTTATACAACAATTATTGTTTCTACTTATTTTTTTATTTATTTAAAATTGCTTGTTTCTGTCCAACATATGTTTTTATTTATACTCCAAATGTCATTTTAACCTATTATATTTATTTATACAGTATTATATTGTTTTGCTATTTTATTCTATTAAGCCACAAATCTGCCTGCTAAACAATTTAATGTCTCTATGTAATTAACTTCCTATCTCATTATTATATGTATACCCATTGACCTGTGTAACACAACTGTGATAAGCACCAATAAATATTATTATTATTATTATTATTATATACATTTTAAGTGATGACAGAAAAATAGTTGATAGTTGAACAGATAACAGAATGAAGTCCTACAAATATATCATTACAAATTGATAGAATAACAAAATAACAATAGATCTATATAATAAATTGCAAGACGACAGTGATAAATGATATTTTTCAGAATCTTCGATTTGAAAAATGGAAGTTGAACCTTGTAACAGATAACAGAATGTTTTTAATATCATCGAAAATAATTAATAGCTAAGACTAAATAAAATATCAAGAACATAATATCAGCTAAATAAATGGCATAATAGTAGTTTTATTATTAACCTAATAGTAGATCATAAAAAGACAGACTGACAATTTGAGAACGAGCAGAAAGTAGATGACAAAATAGTAAAAAGGATTAATAAAATATTTTATAATCTACTAAAAATATAGAGTTGTAAAAACAAAGCAAAGCAGAAAAACATATAGATAACAGCTAACAGAATGATAGATGAAAACATTTCTTTTGACAGAATGACACTTTGATATTTTGATTAATGAGAGAATAAAAATTTGACAAATGACAAAATATTATTTCCTTTAGATATGATGATAATATCTAAATAATTACAAAATTCTGTGAGTAAACAGAAACAAATTTATTTTAATAGATGACAGTTAACACAGCGGCAGATGATAAAATGGCATAAAATGAAAATTCCATAGAACTATATTGACACATTATCAGAATGACAGGTATTTTAAAATTAAATATAGATGGAATCTTCAAAACTAAATAGTATTCTAAGAATAAATAAAAATAAATAAACAGTTTGGCAGATGATAGCATGACAGTTAATAATTTAATAAATAGCAGAATTGAATTTGATATACAATTTAACTGATTTAACTGACACTTGACAGCTTAACAGAGTTCGCAACTGAATCATTATAGACTGAGAGAATAGCAAAATGGCGTTAAAATGATATACATATATTTGAAAGATGGCAAAAAGACAGTTAATAAATGAACCTTTTAACCGATGACAAACTGATAGTTTAGGAAGTGACAGATGACAAAATTTAATCTTACTAAATTAGAACATAATAACACAATAGGAGTTTGACTATAAACAGAAAAGCAGATCGCAAAATATCAATAGACAATATAAAACACTGATAAAATGACAAATGATAGAATTACTAAAGATATGTTGACACATCTAAAGAATACACAAAATGCATAAGTAGAACATTAAAATTTAAACAAAAGCAAAATTCCACTTTAGCAGATAATAGTTAATAGTATAGCAAATGATAGAATAAGATAAACAACAGGTGTAATATTAAACATAAACACGGAATATAATAGCTGTAATTAAACACATTTTAATACCGACTTTAATCATTCTTAGTCAATTCTAATGGTTTGGTTTTCATCAGCGCAATGCTATCAATGTTAGAAATACATCATTATAATAAGATTATAAGGCACTTAATATCAGTAACAAGTTGATTAAATGACTGAATGCCATTTGACCTCTCTTTGCTGGATATTTAAATATAAGACCATTTCAAAATATTAATAGCCACTTAATTATAAAATTCATCATCGTTAGGGAGCATAACAAATAAGTAAATAATAATCTCTCCTGAAAATATATCAAACGAAGAAAACAATAACCAACTCTCAGATACGAGCATTAATCATTATATTTACCCGAGTAATAGCATAGTGAATTATATTCAAAAGGACACTCGCCTTCTCTAAACAAACATTTCCATTTTCCATTAAATATTGAAGAAGGGCACAGGCTTAACATACGAGGGCCCTTTCTATTATACTGCCTTATGCGCTACTAAAATATTTGAGGAAAACCGACAGGAACGTTAATACCCCTAATTTCGCGTGGCCAAATTATTTTTTCATACACATCCCTCCAACTTATGGAAGCACTAAACCCTCCGAACGGCATTCATGTATTCAGGAGTTCTTCGGCAGACTTTCATAAAAACGCCTGATAAAGGGACCCTCCTTTTCACTTTTACTTATTAATATGACGCGGAAATGGTACTAGTAAATATTATTATGTGCTTAATCATTATTAAAATAATAAAGCTGCAAGATGATTAAGTTTATTTATCTAGATTAAATATAAATTTAAAATCTCGGAAAAACTACTATAAAAAAAACTAATATATTTTTTTAAGTTTTGTCTTCTTCGTATACATACAAACAATATATGTATTATTTTACTACTTTTGCACCGACTTGCAAATTATCAAATATCAACCTTTATTTATAAACTTAATATAATTCGAATACAACATGCTGATGTATACTTTTATTCTCCTAATAAATACTTTTAGTACAAAAAAGTTGAACAGTATATTAAGAAATACAAGCATGTTTAAAACAAGAAACATTGTTCTAACATAATAAGAACCATCATAACATTTGTTTTTTTGCAAATAACGATATTGGGTTATATTAAAACTTAATACAAAGGTAATAATATACAATTAATTATAAATTTAGAAGATCTGATGAAATTCTAATATTTAAATTGCCAGTGGACAGGGCATAAGGGTCGCCGATCCGAGTGTAAACGAGTGTAAAGTAATGGGCGTCCGATACCTTTCGCAACTAAGATTCAATTAGTTTGGCAGTGACAGGGGGCGATCCTTTGAAGTAACAAGCTCATTTATACTCACATAATGTACAAATGACACGCAGGTATGACTGTGTGGTCAATAATCTTATCTTACTTATCTGTAATTGCCAAAATTTATACTACACCCCAATCATCTATTGATATCATAACAAAATAAATGTACCATGAATTTAAATAAGTGCGTAAGTTCAATATTTGCAGTATATAAATAGATTTGAATAGAGGTAATATATCATTCAAAGCTAATATAAGAGGAATAATTAAATTTAAGATATTGTTCAATTGCAGTAAGGATCAGGAAAAGTAATTTAAAATTATAATTAGCAACAATATTTTCAAAAGTAAGTTATATTATGTTCATCTTAGCAAATGTAAGACAAATAAATTTAATTTTTAAATTTCATAGTGAGTTATTATTTAATAAAACTCTTTAAAATTTAAGTCTATGCGCTCATTAAAAACCATTAATTTCATAAAGCTACAAAACAAATACGTATAATAAAGTATTTATGGAATATGAAAAATATTTAGCTATTCAAATTATATTATCGATAATTAAATTAGCTTTCAAATTTATTTACCGAAATCTAAAGCACTTTTATACTACTACTAAACATCTTTATTCACAGAAGGAAATAATACATGTAAAGTATACAATAAAATAAAATAAAATAAATTCTGTTGTTGTCTTCTTCCGTGTCATGGCTATCGACCGGTGGTCTTTCAGCCCTCACTTTTATATTTTCTTGAATATATTTATTTTATGTTGTATAAATGTTCTTAAATTATAAATTAAAGAAAATACATTTCTTTGTTAAAATCAAAACTATTTATTTTTTATCAAGACCTAATTATTATTTAACTTCAAGATCTATATAATGAAATAGTAAATAAAAACTATATTCACTACAAATAAATCGTTTTGATATTGAAAAAAAAATATTTTTATTCCATTTATTATTTCAAAATGCATCATGAATCAAACGTCTCAAGTGTCAAACAATTTTCCTTTAATTACTTTTGTACCATTCAATACCTATTACACTGTCAGGTAGGGTGGTAATTGTTTTAGCAAAAATTTGTTTGCGATAATTGTTCTGTACTTTTTTGATGAAACCAAATTCTTCTCACAAAAAGAAGAAATCTAATTTTGCGGCCTTAATAAGACTCAAGTTGTTTTCATAAAAAGTTCAGTTTTAAATTATCACTCCACATAATACAACGTGAATTCTTCTGGAAACACACACAAACCCAAAAATATGGAAATACTATAAGAAATAACAACTGAACACTTGATCGAAACCATTCCACAAGTTACCCAAGATGTAAACGTCACCACCTAAAATCAACGAAAATCCAGAAAAAAGGAGAACATTGGGAAAGAGATACAAATAATAAATAACACGAAGAACAATATTCGGAAACGGGTGGAATGACAAAGTACACAAAATATTACCATTACAATATATGCAAGGGATGAGGAAAGGATGTCATAGCATATTTAACAAAAAATAACTAGAAAACTCCTCAATCAAAATCTCTATAATATCAGAGCATAAAAATAACTTCTTGTCCAAAGTTGCATTAATTAATTTTTTATCATATCAATTCCTACAAAACTGACAAAGGAAATTAGCGCTATTAATCAAAACAGACAGTTGATACAAATCTGCAGTAATTCTATAGCAAATAAATAACAAAAAATGCGATATGTCATGCATAACGAAGCACCGGAAAAAATCGACTTAAGGCAATCTGGAAAACTACACTAATTACGTCTTTCTGCAGAAAATATATGCAACAAAGAATAGTACTAATCTACACCAAAAAAATAATCGTATTTGATAAAATTATCAATATACTAGTCTGGCTCGAGTACTCTTCAAGAAAGAATTTTTGCCTCTCTCTAAATCCGAATAGTTGAATTGAATATGTGTGATGATAAATGTTGTTATAGTAACAAAATCAATTACTACCACAGTCAAACATTCCCGCCGCCGAATGAAATAATGAAATAAGCAAACACGATTTATACAATAAAAGAACGTCAAATTAAACACTGTAACGTGATAGTATTTAACCAACTAAAGTCTTAATGCATTAAGCTAACGAATTGACAAAGATAATTGTATCTTGTATTAAAAATATAATCGATTATCAAGTCAAATTTGAATTGACAAAAATAGTAATTTTAGCAAAACCAAATAACAGACTTCGACCAGGCCAATTAGAATGTCATCGCAGCGTAGATTAAATATTACTTGATCTACTGATCCAGGTAGTATTAATAGTGATATGTTAATTCTACAGCGTGATCATCTTTTACATCTGAAAAGCACGCGAAAAGGTTTAGATGAAACGGATCTGATAGTTAAATATAATATCTGATAGTTAAATATAATAATCTCTCTATTATTAATTAACTAGATGTCTACTATCAAAACGTCGGTGGTCTCAGGAGCAAACTTAAACCATTTATATCCCCTACTAATTGACCTATCCGAACATATTTTCAAAAAATAAACTCTCTATGATTTAATGACTTTATTCCAAGTTAGAGACTTATCCTGTATGATGTCACTGTGCTAATAAAAACCCTGGCTTGATTCAGTTAATTTTAATATTTATAGATCCGATAGAGAAATAACTAAAATTTAGTATTTATAAATATTTCTGATTTAAAGATAAATCTTGTTCACACCTTACAACCGTTTGAGAAACTTCTTTTGTATTATTGTAAATAATTCAATTTTTATAAAATGCAAGTTCAGTGACTTTAAAAAACCCATTTACCTCTTACCTATTTTCAAAAAAAGTATGACAAAAATTGCAATAGGCGTGTGTGTGAATACCTCTTTTGGTCTTGCACAAATTCGTTCATCGATAAGGAGCACAACTTTATCAAAGAGAGATCAACAACTATCCAGAATTTATATCCAATTTCTATTTGACCTTTGACAGAGTACAAAACAATATCTTATTATTTGAATGAAAAGAATTGGATCTTGGCAACCGAAACCAACTCACACCCTTGAAATTAAAGATTTGGGTTTTTCACATCAGAACTAAATTATAATAAACCATTGGCCATATATGCAATAAAGATTAAACCCTGTTATGGTTTACTTACAGGTTTTCTACTCGTTCACATCCAACACTTTATAAACTTTATACCTTGCACTAATTCGTCTACATTCACAATATGTCTTGGTAGTGTGGTCACAGAATATTAAATTGAAATAAAACAACACAGTTGGGAGGGTTTCACATTTATTGTTGAACACTGCAATATATGTGGGCGAAACATGTTGCAGTGTTCAACAATAAATGTGAAACCCTTCCAACTGGGACTACATTATGTCTATTTAAAATGAGGTCATTGGATGATAAAAGAATATCTTGAAATACGCCATTTCTGCATAAGTTGATTAGTGGTTTTAATCACAGCAGGGAGTTATCTAAGAGGCTGAACTTTAATGTTCGACGTGGTTCCCAGTCTAGAAATAATCCACTATTTGGTCAGGCTTTTCATCAAATAAGGTACTATATATGATCAATAAATTTCTCACTTAATATCATATTGTCAAAACTAGTCGGAGATAAATAAATAAAAAATAAAAATAAAATTAACCAAAACTAGCCATTTTAATTAACTGTCTAATTAGATAAGGTATGTTTAATTATTGATGTACAAAATGACATCAAACCCATTTTCATATCTGAAGATCAATCTCAGAATTAACACTTAAATTGGTCAAGATTTTATTCAACTAATAATGGCATATATTTTTCCAATTAATACGATGAATCAACAAGAATAATCAATCAAATTAATTTATTTTTATAAATCACACCATCATTAGCAATGAACATGCATGTGTTTGTCATCAGGATCAAAGAGTAGAAGTAACAATATTTAATTTAAAAAAATTATAGTACTATAGTCAGAAAAAATGTATAACCAACAACATACAAAAATCAATTGACTGTAACTGCATACACTATAACGTTACTGAAAAAGATATCAATAAATAATGGCGTGTTGAGAAATAATCAATACAGCTATTCGCACGTGCTTCTCAGAACAAGCCTACTCATTCATATAAAATTTAAAAAAATATACACTACAAGAGCTATAAACCGCATGAAAATACTAAATAAATTGTGCAACTATATAATACCTAGATATGACGATAGATTCCTAAATGACTATAATAGCACTAAAAGAACTATAGTAAACTGTAAATTATAAATTGTACTAATTATTACTATTTCCACATTTAAATTTCTAATAATTCCAATAAATATGAAATGAATGAACCATGCAAATGCAAATTTAATAATATTTCCAAGAAGAGCAAAAGTAACTACTATAAGAACCTTACCAATGAACTTGCAAAATACAGGCAGCATACCACATAAACCTCACAAACATCTTAGTTACTTTAGTAGTAACTTAATACAATAATATAATTAACAAACTCAAAAATACGACTTGTGATAGATAATAATTAATTTTCTTGATCTTTCGAAGATATTTGAATGTGGAATGACTTTTTTTAAAATTTAATATAAAATAAGAAATACAAAGTAGATAGAGAATGGAAAAATTATTATCAAGTCTACGATTTCTTCGAAAATACAATAACAAATACATAAAATAAGCAGCTAACCATCAAAATATTATGATTACAATAGCCTTAAGCTAGATTAAATCGTTCCTAAGTGATAACCACTCAACAAGTGGTTAACGAAATACACAGTAATAAGCCTCAAGCTGAGCCATCGTTCCCCAAGGGAGTTGAATAGCACATACATTTTTTTTAATATTCATAAAAATGAATTAACCATACATTTGTAAACTACACAATCGAAACAAACATTCTATCTGATTAACACAACGTCTTCGTATTGGCTCGAATTTATATAGTCGTATAAATATAATACCTTGTGGTACACCTTAAAAGGTTTTCATTGGGGATCCATTGTATTTTTATTATTTATAAATGGCAATAAAGTTTAAAAGTAACTTTTTTATATGCCGATGACCTAAAAAAATTTAAACGGATCCAATCACCCACCACTCAAATATCGCTACAAAATTACTAAAATAGTGTAGCGAAATGATCTGATACATAGAAAAAAAAAATAACCGTACAATTGTAAACTACGCAGATGACACAAAAATTCTCGTTTCAAGTAAAGATTTGAATTATTAAGTTACCAACGCAAATAGTCGGTATATGCAGGAGTTAAACATATAACTAACCGAATTGAATCGATGTCCATTGAGAGTAGTAGATTGAAAATTGAAGCTGAATTAAACTTGGCTTTATTTACAATTAGATGACTGATGAAATACCGAAGTAGGTAGTAAAAATGCCATAATATGCAAACTTTAATAGTATCTTACGTAATATTTCAAAGAGAAAAACCAAAATGCATAGCGAATATAATCTCACCAAAAAGCTCAAAATACAGGTAAACATGCGATGCATTCAAAAATAACAACAGTCTCAGCTTTTATGTAATATATGCATTAGGTACAAACTGAATCATGCAAGAATTATTATATTATTCTTATATTTCCTTCTTACATAAATTTTAAGCAATCAGAATATATTATGCTCCTATTAAACTGTTTAATGCCTTATTGAGAACATAAAATAAACTGCAAATATTTATTACAGTTAGAATTATATAGTCTGCTAGAAATATTTTAGCTATAGGTTAAAAAAATGTTGTATATAGAATGGGATAGGAATGTTTTAATTTAAAAATATTATTTTATCAGTACTAAATTTAGGTATTATTAAAAAGTAATATAAAATTATGTGTTTCTTTAACAATTAGCCTGGCAAAGTTGGTTATAACACGGTAAAGATTGTAGCATTATTTCACAATGCAGACATATCAACATAAAGGTTTAAGTTTTGGCGCGGAAGTCATGTGTGAAGTAATTGCTCGAGTTCTTAGTTATGTTTGACTTCGCTGTCTGAATAGTAATAAGCGTATCTTGAAACGACATCCTTCCTTATGTATTTTATAAAGGAATACTTCATTTCTACATCTTAAATCAATCATCGCCACTAAAATAACTCTTAGTGTCTATATTTTGTTATCAATTGATTTTATTATTTCCAATAATTAAATAATGATAAGCTAGTTACATATTCCACTAACAAACCATATAGAACTAAATCCCTATTAATAATATACGCTAATTATACAAAAATCTGGCTAAATCGATTCGGCTATGGCATGCGTACGTTCAAATTAGGTTTCACGACCTATTGAATATATCAATCAGTGTTATTCACAATAATAATCAACACCTATATTATAAAATAGGCATTGAGTTAATCTACGTGGAATACAGGGAGAAATCGTGGGTTCGGGACGATTAATGCCTTATTCGATGGTAATCTGGCTAATTAGGCGCACGTAATCGCGGCAATAGGTGCGCGGTTTATTTAAATTGGCCTCGCTAATTAATATCAGACCAAGTTATTAGTTATTTACGACCAATAAGTACTAATCGATAATGCTAATTGACAGCCCAATCCCAATTTAATGGTACTATATGATTCATATGCAAATTGCTTAAACTAGAGGTCTTAATACACATAGATATAAAATTAGCAAAATATAATTTGTTACATAAATATATATGTATAATGTATACAATACAAAATTGTATATATATATATATAAATAAATTTGCTTCTCTACATTAATAGGGGAAACAGATATTATTATTAAGTGAAGAATAACAATTGCTTCCAAAATATGCGGTTATTTAGCTCCATTGTATATAGTTATGCATTTCTTATTTGTAAGTAGTTTAAATTTTGATGGTAATCAAATCAGTTTATTTTTCTCTGTCCACCCTTTAACTATTGCAAGAACTCCTAAATTTTCTAGTTCCGTAAAGTAAACCTAAGATCTTTAAGAAACAGATTGGTGTCATTTTTTGATTTATTTATTTACGGAAAGGGAGAACAAATTGCAAAAAAATATGTTCGAAATCACCCACCTGTAAAAAATATATATTTATTTATTAACAAAATTAATCTTGGTGAGTTTTTTTCGATGTTCTCTATGGGGATCTCGGAAACTATAAGAAATAGAGAAATGGTTAAATGGGGAAAGAAGTGTAGATTTACGAGACGAATAAAATTCCACTTTCAAAGTTTTTAAAAAAGTCAAGGATAACTAGATATTTTGAAAAATGTAAAAAGTGTCAATTTTTTAAAATCAATATATCTCGGTTATTATAACAGAGAAAATTTTTATCGCCATTATTTTCCGAGATATGACGCAAACTTACATTTTTTTAAATGAAAACCATAGTTGGCTCTGACCTCATTCAAAAGGTATTTTTTTTCTCTTTAATCCAATATGGCATATGACATAGTTATCTCTAAAAATGAGTGAGTTATAGTCATTTTAAATTTTATTATAAATAAAAAATGGGTAGCCATGAAAAAGATGAAAGTAAAACAATTGCAGTTGTTTATAATAATAAATATTTATAGCCACATTCTAGTTATCAAATATATATTTTTATTAATATTATATTAGGTTAGGAACATACATTTTCGGCAGTTATTCACTTTCCAATCCATCTAAATAATATAAAACTTCATCCCGAAATGCGGCTTCGCCCAAAATGGATGAAGCCGCATTTATATAAAATATGTTATCTGTATAAAATAATACAATAAATATATTAGCTAATAAATTATAAAAATATTTGCTGACAAGTAAAAAATTGACAGATCGCGAATAATCTAGAATTAATCTTGCGTCGAGCGGGATTATTGAATGGAAGATTATTTTTAAAATTAATCCGAGATAGAGGATTGGCCCTCAAACTCGAATGAATTCGCAACTATTAGTACGACTGTTAGAAAATAAAGATCAAGATCCATTTAACACCTCACGCCACGTTTTATTTTGCTCCGGGAATGTATTCTATTATACGTTGTAATAATAAGGTGAATTTTAGAAATTATGGAGTGCAAATTGTTATTAGTGCATATTCGTCAGTGTGAAATTTTGAATACACTTGATCCAGTATTTCGCGTTAACTATAAATACGAGCAAATTAATACATATATCGACCGTGCAACAGTCGGCTGTATTGTTTTTCTTCTGCCCCAATGAATTAAATTAAATTCCTGTCTTGCCCTTCTGTTTATTATTTATGTAATCATTTCATGGTCTATTTCTCTATTGTTTGGCATTGTGTAGTCGCCTTTGTTAAATAAATAAATTAACAGTATTTTCAATTATTACTATAAACATGGTTTACTAATGTGTGGTATGTTTCCAAGGAATTACTTCTAATACGCCATATGTTATGCAACGGAGCATGCATAAAGTCTATCCATATTTGTTGTACTAGTCACAAATAAATTGAGATTAACTTTATTAACAATTTTAAAACGAATTGGGTACGTTAAATTGTACTAAAAGTGTGCCAAATAACGACTTGCCTAGAAACACTTAAGCTCTGTCTGATCAGTGCAACGCATTAAAAAATGGAGAGGAATACAATTGCGACGCATCTTAGCAGTGGACTCGCGCATTGAATATCTTGGAAATTTGGTGTCTATAGTAATGATTTTTTTAAATATTATTACCAAAATTGATGATTGACAAAAAGACTTTCTAATAGTATATTTTTTAATGTACCTTAGTAATCATCTAGTGATTTCAACCCCACTAAAATAAAATATGCTTCAAATATGTACATAATATTTTGGTTCTTCGCAGATTAGATATTAAACCACACATAGTTAGGGTTGGGCCAATCGAGACAGCCGATGCTTAGCGGGGAAAATATTCACGCTCAGCAAAATGACTTGGGCCATAAACAGCTTCAAGTCATATAAATCCCCAGGAATGGACGGTATCTTCTCGCGCTATTGCAGCGTGGCTTGGATAGAATTGCTCCAAGACTTAGGGAGATATACAAAGCAAGCTATGCACCCGGTTGTGGAGAGAGGTAAATGTAGTATTTATACCTAAGGTGAGCAATAGGCCTCTAGATGAACCTAAATCATATCAACTCATCAGAAAATAATTGACGAGCACATAAAGAGCACCCTTAAATGCCAAGCTGACAAATCCACCGTCGATGTTCTAAACCACCTCGTCAAAGACGCAGAACGAACCATCCTATACAAGGAAGTAGCACTCGGAATATTTGTAGACATAGAGGGGGCCTTTGACAACACCTTATTCTCTACAATAAAACGAGCGGCTATAAATAAAGGATTATATCCTTTCACGATAAGATGGGTGGAGGCAATGCTTAAAAGCCTACTAGTAACGGCTTCCCTAGCAGGATCCACAGTATCTATGACTGTAAGGGTAAGGGGTATCCTCAGGGGGGAGTTTTGTCACTCACACTATGGTCAATAGTGGTGGACGGACTCCTGGATAAACTGCATGGAAAGGACTTCATAACCTAAGGCTACGCAGACGACATCGCCGTAATAATCAGGGGCAAGCATGAAGGCATTCTAACAATCCTAATGCAAAAAGCACTGAATAGCATCAAAAACTGGTGTGTTCGGGAAAGACTAAATGTCAACCCGAATAAAACGATCATAGTTTCATTTCCGCGTAAGAGGAAGCTGCATATAAGGGCTCCCTCGCTTAATAGAATGTAGATAAACCTCTCCAATGAAGTAAAATATCTGGGTATACCTCTGGATACCAAACTGACTTGGGGCTATGATCGCTCTGGGCCTGTCAGCGACTAATGGGAAAAACCTGGAGATTAAAGCCAAGATCACTTATTGGCTGTATAGAACGGCGGTGGTATCCGTTATCACATAGGTTGCCCTTGTGTAGTGGCCAAAGACCCAAAACACGCAAAAGAAGCTGAGTAGGGTTCAACGTTGAGTATGTCAAAGCCTCACAGAAGCCATGCAAACAACCCCCAACCGCGAGAATGGAGGCAATAATGAGCCTCACACCGCTCCATCAGCTGGTACAAAAAGAGGGACTTATGGTGGCCCTTAGGAATACGGCAGCAAAACGACCCGGTCAATTGGGGACCCCAAAACGGCTTTGATGAGACTCAATGAGTTTGGTCGAAGAATATCAGCCTGGTACAAAGATGGTGCCAGGAATAACAGAGGTACTGGAATAGGCCCTAACCAAAACCAAAGGAGCTTCATGGTTCTCGGTACGACACCCACGATTCTGCAAGCGGAAGCAATTGCAATTGATATGTGCGCCAGATAATGCCTGGATGGGCACCTGTCTGGAAATGTCAAAGATCCCTCTCGCAAAGATTAACTTGTTGACTCTCATGTGGGTCCCTGTGTACGGCGATATTAAAGGCAAATGCCACTCCTATAGGACCAGAACCATTTTGCGGATTCCCCATGGCGCACAGAAGAGAGGTGGTGCAAAAATGGGAAAAGGACAGAAGACGCAAGCACTGGAACAATGTACCTACGCCAATCAAAACGACTCATTGAACTTGATCTCAGCTGCAAGGTGCTTGAACTCACAAGTAACGAACTAAGAACTTTTACCGGACTCATAACAGGGCATTATGCCTCCGATACCATTTATTACCGATTATCCTACGAAGTAGTGGTACTATCACCCCCAAGAAAGTTATCAAGTTCATGGAGGACGTGGGAATGCTTGGGAAGCGATTGGTTAAGGGTAGAACAATAGATCTGTAAGGTCTCAGTTTACGAGAGGGTAACACATCTCACTAGGACCCTATTTAACCTATAACCTACAAGCCCCGGCCACCTAAATTAATCTTTCTAGAAGTTCTAAACTAAAAAAACGTTTTGAAAAGTAATGCTCTCAAGAATAATCACAATCATCATTCGTGCAGATCGCAGTGAAACTAATCAAGTGTTCAACAATGCTTTACCTATTATTTTATCATGTTTCATCAAGATATAAGTGAGAAAATTATTCAAGAAATACATATAAATAATTTAATATTATGTACCAGTTTTGAGAAAGTATTTAATAAAATAATTAATTTGAAATATAAATTTCTGTGAGATCCAGGAGTACCAAGTATATATCTATAAAACTGTGTATATGCTTTAAGTATTCCAATTTAATTAATATTTTCTAAATCATTTTCCTTGGGTAAATTTCCAGCTAAATAGAATAATAGTTTGGTTAAGTCAATTCTCGAGGTGTTTGTATATATAATCCCCAAATTTTTCGATGAACCCGTGACAGAGTAATCGTCTTGGATATCTCTTCAAGTAATTTGTTCGTAATAGTAATACTGATTATTAACCGATGAATGGTTACTATACTCATAACTCACAAAAATTAAAATAGTTACTATACTTACTTACAGAGTTTCTTTGGGAAACAATTGTCAAGTATATGCAACATATAAAGACTTTTCTCAAGCATTTGGCCTAGTAAATTATAACATATTGTTATGTAAATAAGAGTCATTCCTGGTCGATCATTGTCTTAATGTAAAAACTAATTATCATTAATTTAGTTTTGTAAAGTTAGTTTGTGGTCATTTTATATTTCTATTGTGTATAAACAATATTCAGAATTTAATCAAAAATACCAACCTTTTCCTGTATGCCGGTTATCTTACAATATTTAAAAACATTACATCAATTAACAACTATGTTCAGTTACAAGACTATTTATCCTGCATTAACATGTGATGACACAAAAACTTGTTATTTTCACTAACAACTCTAATAAATGCAAGTGGATTATACTACATAGAAGTAAAAGTTATATTGAGTGGCTTTTATTTTGTTCCCTTATTCATTGTTATCTTTTCCTATGGAGCAATTCTTTTTGCGTTTACATTATTTTCAGTTTTTTTTCAACTGCATGACAAATTTGCTGCTAAATAGTTAATTTAATTACAAATATTAAAATAAGTCATACGAGGGAATGTCTAGAAAAGAATTCACGTTCAATATTTACATGTACAGTTTTTAAGAAATTTAACAATTTTAAGGGTAAATCTCATTTTTTTTCATTTAACTTCTAATTAACTTAACATTAACAAATGAATTAACAAAGTCTTAATAATTACTCATACATTTTTCATAAACGAGAATTATGTTTAGTGTAAATGGTAATAAATATAAAAATGATGGCGACTGTTACCACGTGCAAGTTAATTTTAATAGTATTACTATTATATATTTTATTATTAGATAGAAATATTTTAATAAAGTTAAATTAGTACTTCTAATATGCTTCTGTTTAAAAATAAAATTTTCCTTTTGATTTCGTTAAGAAATATTCATTTATTACATAATATAAGCGTGTAGGTCATGGTTCTATTGTTCTTTCATATTATATACATACATCAGTAATATTAATCGATGAAGTTTGGGTGGAGTTCGGCAGCCAGGAGCAGCAAGACGCGTTAGCATATATATTTGCATTCGGAAGTAAAGGATGAGGCATGGGGCGAGTCCGCGCGAGGGCCCCCTATTTGTGTTCTGTGTTGACAAAGTGATGGTACAGGCCGAGAGTACGGATTTATAAGTAAACACACCCCGAGACCGGATACACAACACCGTAGAACAGTACAGAAGCCCCTCGCAACAACAACGGAACGTCATAATTACACCATCTGACAACCGTGCTATTGGCATCAAAATTGATTATAACCACATAGAAACAATTACGTACTAACGAGGGCCACTACATGGTAGATATCGCTTACCCAACATACAATATAAAATACATACGTCATGGCATCGATATTTTACCACAAATAGATACGAAATGTTTCGGCCTCAATTGTGCCCGTTATAACAACAGCTGCCTTCATTAGTGTTAGTACTAATTAATTTCTAAAATTGTAACAATTATATTATTCAGAATTAGAATAAATATAAAATATAAAAACTGATAAGAAATTACTATAACAGACATAGACATTTTTAACTATTAATATAAATAATGAAACATGTAAATAGCTTTCCTGTGAATTTGTTAATTTTTGTATAAGATGATTTTAAATAATTTATTATAAAGATATATAAGTAATACAAATATTACATTAATAAGTTAAACTAACGACATAAATATAATCGCCAGTTAGAAATTAACGACCGAGCGTATTCTTAATATCTCAGCTAACAATGCGAAATCGCTATTTGTAGGTCTTAGGCAAATGAAGACAAACGAGGGACATTATTACCTTAGTTTATAACGGGCATCTGTCAAGCGGTAGACGTGCTGACGCCGCGCCATATCGCCGAGATGACTCTCTTTCCCTATGCTGACTCGTCACGGCGTCAAATTAACATTATGTAACGTCACTCGTCATTTCTTTGCGGTTCGCCCGATACTTGATGACGATGTATCTATAAACTCTACTAAATTAATGACGTCAACACGAAGCTCTGGTAAATCAGCTTATGTCCTCGTCCTCGACGTCTGCATGTTATTATCTCTGCGTGTCTGCTTCTTCAGAAAACGATCAATCCTATCGCGAAAATGAGAGAGATTTATCGATTTATCGCTTTACTTCTACTCACAATGGATACACAAATACTTTTCCAAGTCCTTGTCATTTGCAGGATATTGATACGTGTGTGATACTGAGCAACCAGTGTATAGGTGGTGTGTGTATGTGTGTATGCTGAGAAAAATTGCTCCATTTTTATATTCCCAGATGAAATATTGTCAGGGAAATTCAATGGATGGCACAAGTGCGGCTGAAGTAAAGTTTAAGAATTTACTTTGATAAAATTTAAATCATACAGAGTGAAAATATTTACCTTGTTAAAAATATTAGTATTATTTAAATTAATAAAAATGTATCTATTATATTTATAAACAATAACACCTTAAGATATATCTATAATTTAAATATATAACAATGAGAAGTATGCAAACAAAAACGTTTTTACTAAAAATATCAAAAAACTATATTACTTATAAGATAAATTAGCGTGACGTTTACAAATATTGTAATTATGGGGTAATATTATGTCGACATTTCATAAACACGCAAAACGTCCATAAATCCGATCGAAAAATTTTATCATGTAAGATTTATATTAATAACATGTTGCTTACATTATATATGGACCGGAAGTGTTATAGCATAACTAAACAAATAACAACAAATTAGGCAATTGTAAATATGACATGCTAGAAAAGCAACAATTGTAGGTTTTATTATAGCATTTTTGTGTCAAAAGCGTCATAACGCCTTTTAAAAAATAAGCGCCTAGATTACAAAATCCAAATTAGTGTAAACAAACGATTCATTATAACTACCACCATAAAAATGTATAAAATTGTTTACTTAGTTTTCCATTGTCAATAGGATACATTTGTTCTTTATATTCGAGTTGGTTTTTAAAAACTCCGCTGCTGCGCCAATTACGGCAACAATTAATCATAGTAGTAGTAGTAGTAGTAGTAGTAGTGTTAGGCTATCGACCACGTGGTCCTTCCGCCATGTGTCATTTGTGTATTTGTGTGTGTGTAAATGAGCTTGTTACTTTAATAGATCGCCCCCGTCACTCTAAAGCACCATTAATTGTATCCCAATGGTGAATGGTACCGGTCACCCATCCGACTACTGACCCAAATCAACGTTGCTGCACGTCAGTTCGGGGCCGTAACCGATGCGCCACCACCGGCGTGTCAATTAATCATATTTACACTGTTTGTGCGTATTTAAAACTACCCTGGAACGTGAGGTAGGCCCTATTACAAATTACAAATATTTATTGGTTATAGGTTATATAGGTTAAGTAGGGTCTTAGTGAGGTGTGTTAGCCTCTCGTGAACTGCGACCTAACAGATCTATTGTCTACCCTTAACCAATCACTTCCCAAGCAGTCCACCATGAACCTAGTAACTATCTTGGGGGTGATAATGCTCACTTCTTCGGGGGATAATCAGTCCCTGCCGAAGTGTGAAAGACGCTTGTGAGCAATCGCGACACAAGTGCATAGTATGTGCTCGGTAGTTTCATCTGCCGAATCACACAATCTGCAGTTTCCACTTTCCTCTTTTCAAATTTTCCACAAATGGTATCGAAGGGCACAATGCCCTGTCATAAGTCCGGTGAAAGTTCTTAGCTTGTTCCTTGTGAGTTCAAGCACCTTGTGGTTGTGATCGAGTTTCAGGAGTCGTTTTGATTGACGTAGACCCGATACATTGTTCCAATGCTTACGTCTTCTGTCCTCTTCCCATTTTTGCACCAACTCTCTTCTATGCGCCATGGGGAGTCCACAAAACGGCTCTGGTCCTATAGGAGTGGCATTTGCACCTCTTTTTGCGAGTTCATCGGCCACTTCGTTGCCTTTAATATCCCCGTGGCCTGGGACCCACATGAGGGCTAACAAGTTGTTTTTCGCCAGTTGCGAGAGGGATCTTCGACATTCCCAGACAGTCCAAGAGCCGTGGCTATATTTATTGGTGCTTTAACTTTGCTTTTAACAAAATTTTACAGATGTATGTATATATAAAGATCTAATACAGTGTACTTAAATAACTAGTAGCTAAGTTTTATGATGATAAAAAACATAAAGATTACATATTACGCGTAACCATAAAGTACATACATATAATTTAAAACAAATAAATAAATAAATAGTTGTAGAAATAAATAAACACGTTAAAATCACATGCAAAAGCAAGTAAAATCAGGTAAATAATAAATTTGTTCGTAAGGTATTAAAATATTTAAAACATTAGAGTTAAAAGCTTGTTAAAAATTAACATTACTAATAAATTAATAGAGTTTAATATACATGGTACAATCTACGAAAACGTTATATTCAAGATATTCCTCTTAGCTGTAAAATGCATTCTTTATCAAAAAAGTTTTTATTAACTTGCAAAATGTTTTGCATGGTAGGACTTTAACATGTTCCGGAAGTACATTACAAAAATTGATTCCATGATATCTAATTCCTGTTTGCGATTTGGTTAACCTGATAAATTTCGGATATATATGAGACACTTGCCTAGTATGGTAATTATGTATATCAGAACAATTTGTGTATTGGAATAAATGATGTGGCTTTGGCGTAGGGAAAAAATGACATACGATGTGTTTCTTTTAAAACCCGTGTTTATAGGCTGCGAATAAAGAAAGTATTTCTGCATAGTTTATTGGTAAGATCATCGCCGTGAGAAACCCATGTCATGTTATTTGCTTTCTTAGTACTAAAGGCATGAAATCAACTGTAATTCATTCATCAGATCTGTGAAATTTATCCAGAAAACATTATTAGCAATGGAATCGTAAAAAATTGTTTACGATATTTTATACGCATGACGAGAAACAGACTAGGCGATTTTCTGGGATTACTTATGATTTGATGCAATAAATTTGACGAATATGTGAAACAGAACAGGCGCTTCACGGTTATTCGTTATTCTGATCAAGAAGTGATCTATGTGGAATTGTCACCAAATACTTCAATTATCGGAAGTAAGTTCAATATGAGTACCAAAGATGTTGACAATCCAATGTATACAAACAAAATGTTTTGGCAGCGCTTTGATATTCCATGAGTGTTATGCCACCGAGAGTGATTTTTTTTAAACCAAGTTATCACAGGCGACGATCGAGGGTGACCTACGTTACGCCGGAATCAAAGCATGGAATGGCAACATTCAACACCCAAAGAAGTGTACATTTAGGACAGCAAACTGAGTCGAGTAATCCAAAAATAAGGCGTGGTGTGCTGAGTAGAAGATTTCGTTTGCTTCACGGCCGTCAATCGAATTCAGGTCCTATCGCATCGTTTTGCTGAGACCAAAATGAACCTGCGCTAAGCAGTTATACGATATCATCAAAATGACAGTTAATCAGTGGCTGTCAAATTAGGCGGCAGCCTTTTATGACAACGGGATACACAATACATAAATACCTTAATAATGACGTCAATAATGTAGAAAAGTATATTACAGTACAAGTTTTCATGTAAAAATAAAAGTTCTATAAAATGTTCCTTACTTCTTTTTAATATTCAGAAACTTATATTCAAACAGGCTCCGTATTATTTAATTATTATTCCATCAGCTTGCACATTAATTAGTACGTTTATGTCTAATATTATTAATTACAAAAAATATTGACCTGCAACATAACTATTCTATGAAATATTTATTATATTTTAAAATTTCAATAGCTTATATAAGAAATTCACTATCATGTACATTATACAGTCGATAGTAAATTTGGGGAATGTCGTGGCCATCCGAGTTATGTTTTTATATTTTCTATTAAACTATATTATATTAAAAATGATGTTAGCTTTGCCTTCCCAAATAATAAACATTAGCATTAAATCCTATTAATTAATAAATACTTGATGTTAATTACAACACACTATAATTTTAATTCCTAATTGATTGCGGTGATTATTAATTAAATAAACAAATAAATGGTTTATATTTCATTGGGACATAATAATCAAAATGCAATAGGGTATGCCCGGCGAATTCACCAGAAACATTAAAATAATGTTATCATCAATTTCTATTTACACAAAAAAAAACGAGTGTGCTATATATCTAGTCGGCCTTTAAAAATAGCACCGTCGGTTAGCCAGCAATTAATAAAACGTTTTCGATGGAAATATGTGAACAAAATAATATTATCTCTATTTATATGCTTTTTATTTCTCGTAAACGTTTAGGTAGTCCGATTTATTTCACATGCATGTCATAATAATACGTATTATGGTATTGATTGGTACTGTCGCATATTACTTCTTTTATTTAATTCATGGGTAATTAATTAGAATCTTTCAGTGGCGTAGGATGGTTACTTCCTGGTCGGAAACACGCGATCGCCCTTCATTTCCGGTCACGTGAATAAGGATATAAATTCTCTAGAATTATTTCAGCACACGCGCTTATTTTATGGGGCATTGTATTACAATTTGATAAAATAATACATAATACTTAGTAATACATATACTTACATATCAAGTAAGCATCACAATAAATAATTCTCTTTTGGTAGTATTGCATTGAAGCAATTATATTTTAAATTAGGTTAATACATTTTTAGTTCAATTGGTGAAAATATATTTTTATTTGAACTATTAAAAATTAATTCAAACCTGTATAAGTAGTACAGTAATTTATAGATTGTAAAATAAATAGATGAATTATGAGATTAATTTACGATTTTTATAGCAGATATAATTAATACAACTTCAAATAAAATATATAAAGTAACATAAGACAGCGTAAAATTAAATGATCGAATATTTCAAACAGAATTTAAGCTTTACATAAATTAATATTGCCTGGAGCAATCGAACCTAGTTCACAGGAAATATGTTTGCGATAAATAAATATGTGGAACGGTAATTCGTGCCGATTTACCCAAGTGGAACTAAACTTTTCAAGGAAGCTTTCCCTCAGACGTAAATTGCGTTACATGATGTCAGATAATTCATGAACAACCATGTTTTCCTCGCTCTAAGGTAAAGACTGAAAAAACATATAATTATTTGGAATAAAAGAGAAAAAACTTTTCAAATTTATTAAAAAAAGCTTATAAAAAATGTTACTGAAACATCTAATTTTACACATCAGTATTAAGTAAAAAAGTTGAAGTATATATATTTCAGTTTAGAAATGCATCCCTTTCGGCAGAATTTTCTTTGCTTGATTATATTTAAAACATAATATATTAGTTGGATGGATGCAAAACTAAATTTAATAACGCTGTCGATATATTTTTTAAGTAGTTAAAGTTTAAGTTAATAAAAGAATAATTATGTTATGTTTTGCTAATAATTGTAATGAGACAATAAATATCGACCAAGCAAAGAGAAGTAGAAATACAAAGAAAAAAAACGTTAAAATTTTGTTTTGTTTCACTTGATTTCATAAAACTACGCTTTTTAATCAAAAGTCTAATTAATACATACATGTTTTTCTACAGGTTAAGTGAGAAATTAATTCATCATTTAAAGTGTTTTTATTTAGGTAAATAGTAATATACGCAAATTACTTCTTTCCAACAGAACATAATATTACGTTTGGAAGCGTGGAATAAGTAAAACGTATATTATTTTTAAATTATCCATAGAAACTAAATTCAGATGTTAAATATATGTTTAATTATTATTGCTCTAAATAAATCACAATGTATTAAAATATATGTGAAATATGTAATAAAGTTTAGTTGTCAAAACATATACTTCTCAAGGTATAAATTTCTAAAATTTAAATTCGATTAAATAGAAAACTTTCTTTGGTAGTCGGAACACTTTGGTAATTATTCCAAATATTTGCAGTAATGCACTATAAAAGTAGAGTTCACTGCCCCCAATAACGTGCCTATTATCCTCCAAGCCTAAATTAAATTCGTGCTTGAGTATTCTTCTGTTGAACGTGTAATCGCCGAGATTAAAATTTCTCAAAAGTTTAGGCGTGCAGAATTGTAAAATAAAATATTTTCATTTTCATTTTAATTAATTTCTTAACGTAACATTTAAAATTAAAAATACAGAAAAAAACAATTTTTAATGTAATTTGAAGCTTCATATTAAAAAACAATACAAACATAATATTTACACTGAATTGAAAAATTCACTATGTTTTAACCACAAATAATTATTTGTGGTTAAAACATAGTGAATTTTTCAATTCAGTGTAAGTATGGATTACCACGTAGTAACGGTCGCAACCATTCTCTTTATTAAACGTTTGCATTACCGTTGTTTATTTTGTTTACGATAATTTACCTTGTCGATTTCAAAACATAAAAATAGGAATTATATATATATGCAATTGTTTGTATCATGTATTATTTACAAAAGAATAATGTAGATTCTACTTCTTGATTAATAATAAAAATTACAAAATTATTTCTATACTAAAAAAATAGTTTATTTTATTTCCCGTGTGCACTTCTCATGTGTGCCCTTTTTTTATTGATTTAAAGCTGTGTCTTTTAAAAACCGCTGATGTTGAGTACAATACATACTAAACTGTAATCATAGAATATTTGATAAAATTATCAGTTATTCTGCATTGGTTACTCAAATCAAATTCCCCTTTTCTCAATTTTAGCTACAATACGAAGGGTAGTAGTAAACAGTAAACCTTTTTTCGTGGGTTTTAGTTTTTTTTAACTACACTAATATATTACAATAATTAAGGTAAATACATGGTTTTATAAATTTAAGCCCTCAAATAAGCGAGACATTAATTAAAATTCAGTTTTATTTCTTTGGCCAGTAAATATGGAAGTTATGCTTCAGTAATCCGAAGTATATTTTAATATTTATGTCTTTTGTTAGTTTATATAAATTTAAATTTTAAATACGTCATGATTTCGTAATTTATTTATTAGTAGTTTTTTGAGTAATAACTACATTAAGAAATATTTTAAGGTATATATTGGGACAATTTAAATTATATATTTTGAGACATTCCGGCATACAATACAAACCGAAATAAATGTTGGAAATAATTCTTAAGCAAGCATTCATCCGTTATTGGCAGTTGGTCGCCATTGTAAAATATTTCGTATTATCCTCGCCAGTATTGCGGATACAATGATTCGCTGAGAGAATCATGAATCCGGATTCTGCGATCAATAAACCAGAACCAGACAAGATAGCCGTCCTTCTGTTCAGATCAGAATTGAAGTAAATTCTGTCCGGAGCATTCAGAAGTTAATTGCAATGGCAGTCGTTGGCGCTTTGAAGTTTTAAACTCTAGCATGAAAAACAAATAGCTAATTTAACTATTGTCTAAAAGTATTAATTTAATTGCGCAACAGGGATTGCATATCTATAGTTTTACAGCTCATGACAGAATTTGTATATGGAAACTAATTTTAGAGTATAATTAAAATGGCTTGCCGTCTAAATTAAATTAAAAACTTCCTTCCGATAAAGTTATACAAAACTGTCCTTTAGCAAAAATTAATTTAAATGTTAGTGTTAAATTATTAATAAAGGTAAATTAATTAAATTTAATATAAATAATGTATAATTATGTCAAATATTTAATGAAATAATATATCTTGCACAAACCTTTCATAAGAATATAAAAATTTGTTTTATATGAAAAATTAAATAATAACTAATTTGTTAAGTTTAGATACCCATAACAAAGACAATAATTATAAGATATGTTTATAGTTAAGTTACATTACGAACAAATTAATAAATATGAAAGGCAATATTTTACAATAGTACAATGGTTAGACTAATAATATTAATATCTACAAAATTTCTCTATTGTGTTTTTTTTTCTAAAATAACCTGGGGAGAGAATAATTGCACATTTGCACCACTCGGTATATGCGTAAATTTAGCATTTCTTTGGTAGCTCGTAATTATGGTTTTGTATGATTGTATTTGTATGATTTCTGTTATTATTATTAGGTTTTAATTGAACCAGTGGAAAACATAGCCAGAATTTATTTAATGCCTGTTTATGCAATATTGTTTTCTAGTTTATTTCAGAAAGCTTTATGTTAAATAAGTTTAATGTGTTTATTTATATTTGGCTTATAGTAGATTTTTGTGGGTTTATGTTCTGTTAATAAATAATACAATGTGACTTTTTATCCATAATGGTTGGAAATATGACTTTAGCTTTATGACTGTTATCTATATTACATATTATGATGTCTATACACGATCCTGTTGTATGTGTTACTGTGGTAAATGTATTGATTAGTGGATTAGCTCCGTAACTTGTTAGGTTTGCTAAATATGTATTGTTAACATTATCACTAAGAAAATCAATGTTCAAATATCCCGATATGATGTAATAGACTCCCTTGTCTGTCAGCATATTGTATAAACTCGACATTTTTTCAAAAAATGTTTCAATATTACCGCTAGGATTATCTTTATGTTCTTTATTAAGAGTTCAGCTGTCGCAATTTCAATTTCATAATGAATTGAGAGATTGTTGATGTCTTCACGAGTGGTTGCGCTTATGCCATATTTTCCATACACAGCTACTCCCCCATGAGCATTTTCTTGCCTGCAGCACGATGAAATGAGGTAGTATCCTTCAATGTTGTAGTGTTTGAGTTATTCGTTTGTATTCCAGTATTTTTTTTATCGTTGTTGTTTGACAATTTTTGTTTTCGGATATAACGTTATTTAATATATTTATCGCAGTGTTTATTGATTGTACATTTTGATTAAATATCGAAAATGCCTGTATTTCCGATTTTTCAGCTTTTTAAATTTAGCGCCCTTTGTTACTTCTGAACTTTGTTGTAAAGATGGTGTACGAAAGGATTCATATAGACTCCTTCTGGCCACATTTCTGGATCTTTAACAATCCCAGCATTTGATTTTAGAACGCTTAGTTTAAACGAAGAATATTCCTGCGGTTTTTTTCGAGAACAATTTTTCGCATTCCGCTTCCTTAATATTTATAGATGTTATATATTGCAGATTTTGTTACAGCTGGATCCAGTCCGCTGATATAGTAGTGGTGTCTTATTTTCCTGCCCTTTATTCCCAGTTTTCTATTATAAGTTCCAGCGATTGATACCATGTTTCTTCTTGGTTTCTTTTCCACTTGTATAAAATTCTTATTATTTGGCGGCATTCCTTTAACCTGTGGTACCGTTGCTGAATATCCGGTTTTCGTTGGAAAGCTGGTTGTGTGTTTCTTGTCCGTTGATGATGATCTGTTCGGATTTCATGTGCTTGAAGACGCAAATTCACTATATGCAGCCTCATTTACAGCCTTGTTAAATTTACATCACATATGGTTGTAGATTTCTTTGTATTTTGATTAGATTTGGTTTGTAACTGCGCTAAATTTAGTTGAGTTTATATCATTTTTGGTGTATTTTAAATTATGAGCCGTTAAGGAATTTATTTATTTATCTTCTTCTATTATATCTTGTTTTAAATCAGAAACCTGCTCATTCGGCATATTTATGTCCTTTCTTAGTTCCTTAATTCCATTCTTCATCCCAAGTACTAGTTGAAGGCAGATTCTCTCTGCACCCTGTTTTTCGCAGCGGTGACAGGCCATTACTCCAAACTTGTCTTCGCTTTTCATAGAGCTTGAGTGGAAATCAGTGTCGCATATTGATAACATACACTTGGAAGCGATGTATAAGCCACATCCAGAACATTCCAAATTTTGTAATATTTTAATTAGTCTTATTTAATTCAACTACCTGTTTGTGGTGCGCCATTTGTATAATTTATTTATAATTCTTTTGTCATATGTTTCATGCCTTCTACTTAACACGGCACATTATTTAAATGTTATAAAAGAGAATAGTGGATAAGATTCAAAACTTAAAAAATACTTTTAAAATTTTGTCTTAAGGCAAAAAAAGTATGTTCTTTAATCAAGTTTAAGTGTTATAGCAGATGCTCGAGACTGGATTAAAAACGTGATGCTATTCATGAGTGAGTAGTAAGGGTAACGCACGGCTCTGAATACATACGAAACTTGCGAAAAAATCCATACTGAAATCTAGAATATGCGTCGTACTATAGATACACAAGGTCATTAGTAAGCAGTTACCAACGCACTATTAATTAATCTTTGGACAATTTTACACCTAATCAAGCGAAAAAATACACTAGTGTCAAGTGTTAGGTATGTAACGTGCAATAAAAATGGCAAATTAGGTTTATTATAAAAAGACTCAAATAAGACAATGATCCAAACAATTTTTGTTTTATATAGGTAGTGAAACATTACCTTTTTGATGAGATCATCTGCAAAATTTATTTGTATTTATCCCCCTTACAATAAGCAAAGTCGTTACAAATTAAATAGATAAAAATGTACTTATAATTTTGACGAGAGAATTCCAAGGATTCCACTCGAGAAAATGACCCCTACTGCATTTTCAGACTTTATGATGATCTCGCTTGTAGACACCTAATTGCAATTTTGACACCGTTTTGCTTTATAAAAAAAGCAGTTTTTAGCAACTGAATTGCGTTTGTTACATTTTCACTCTTGATATCAAAATTAATGAAAATTTTAGTAATTTAGAAGAGATTTTGATTAACAAGAAAATATATAGTGCTACTAATATGAAAGATTTGCCTATACTATTGATCCAAGAAGAAGTCTCTGGATTTTACCCACAGTCGGAAAACTAAATAAATTCTTAATTAACATCAAACATACTTTAATTCGAGAATATGTTGATATTTACACATTAAATTAGGAAAATAATTTAAAGAGCAGAAATAAGATTAATTTAATTTCGGAACAAGTGTTACAAGTTATTCAACTGTTATATGTTATTATTCAGATATAAATCAAGTCTACCATTAACCAAATTACAATAGCAGACAACGTAGATAAATTAATTCTTTGAAATAACGTCATGAATATTGAGGGCTTCAAACTGCATATCAAGAAAGGAAAAAGTAGTCGTACTTTAAAGATAGAACCTGGATAACCCTTTTATTAGATATGTCGGTTCTAGAGAAAGGCTAAATAATTATTAATATCAATTTAGAGCGTACATGAAATAAAAAGAGCACAATGATTTTTAATCACATCGTCGACAATGATAATGCATGACGAAGTATATAAACAGATTAAACTCTTCTTAAAATATAAAAGGTACTAGTTAGAATCAGGATTAATTCTTTTTCTGTACGTTTGAGCAAAAGAATGCTTATAGATTTTTTTACTCTTGCTTCATCGATACAAACAAAGACAATAATAGATCTGGATCTGGATTGAGTTTCTCAAGGGTAATCAAATCATTGACCAGTGCACCTAGGTCTTGCTAGGCCCATTGTGTCCAATAATAGATAATGGGACCAAAAAAGATACATAGAGCCAGGAAAATTAATAACTTCAGCCATTGGTCAGCTAAAAGTGTCAAAATCAAATCAAATATATTAATCAAGAATACCATTATTGATGGTTTAAGTTTACGTGAAGTGTTTTGAAAATAAAAATAACACTCAGATCACTTCTTACTTCACTTGACAAGCGAAGTAAGGAATAAACTGAGTGTTATTTATAATTTTCAGGAATACCATATCTCATTTGACATTGGAGAGGAAAGACGAGCAAATATTATTCAGTATAATATTATTACCTAGAATGATTAACTAGTTTGATAAATAACGATAGAACTACTACTAACGTAGGAGAAAACTAATAAGGCCATATGGGACAATAAAGCGAGAGCATTATAGAGCCGCTATCTAGTAGTTCATAGGATTCAACGGTCATGTAAGTTAGGAATAAAAGATAGGTTGACTCGCTTTTTTATTAATTGTCACCATCTTTATAATATAACTAAAAAAGGACTGTTATCTACAACCCCGAATTGACCACTCTTTCAACATATTGGCTACTAACTACCTTTTTTCTTTCTTGGTCATGAAAATAGAGTTTGGCAAGTGGAAGTAGCTCTCAAAAATTGAAAGAAGAAAATGCCATTCACCATATGAACAGATTTATGACATTTTAATGTAATGCCATTTACTTTATATCAGAGATGCACAGACTTATTAAGACTAGGGGCCACTCGGGCAAATCATGAACTGATGGCGGGCCGCCAGAAGTGTAGGTAATTAAAGACAATAAATAATTGATAATAATGTATTAAAATTAAAAAGGAATTTATTAATTTGAAGCGTGGCACTGCATAGTGCTTACAATCTTTTTTATATTTGGCTCAAATTTACTTGTAGCAACACGTAAAACTGCTTCCAAACTTTCATTTGCAAGGCGGTTTCTATTTTTGGTTTTATTATTATTAAGTATTGAAAAAGTTTGTTCACATATATAGGTAGAACCAAATAAGCTGGCACATTTCAGAGCGTTTATGCGCAACTCTTTGTACATATTTTTATCAATGCAGCGGTAAAAGTTCAGCAAGTCTCCTTCGTTGAATTTGTTGCGTAAATCTTCGTCGTTTTGAATGTCGATAATTTCTAACTGCATTGACTCTGGCGCATTTTCAACTGAAATCGTGAAAGGATTGCTGAATATGTCCAACAGAGGTTTCACTTTTTTAAACTCCGAAAATCTGTCTTGAAAAGATTGAATCAAAATATCTAGCTTTTCTACATAACTGAAATTAATCACAGTTTTGTTGAATTTTTCAGCCATTTTCTTATAATTCGGAAAATGATTGTAATTTCCAGAATTCAATTGCGATCTGAAAAGTGTCAGCTTGCATTGAAAGGATGATACATGAGCGTAGAGCTGGGATATCAGTTGATTTTTGCCTTGAAGCCGTGTGTTCAAGACATTCAAATGATTTGTAATGTCAACTAAAAAAGCCAAATCACACAACCAATCAGGATTTTTAAGTTCCGGGACATCCCTTTGCTTTTCCGCCAGAAATATTCCAATTTCTTCTATTAAATTTAGAAATCGTTCCAGTGTCAATCCACGACTTAGCCACCTTACTTCTGTATAATACAGTAAATCTCCATATTCGCTTTCGATGTCATCAAGGAATTGTTTGAATTGCCTGTGATTGAGTCCTCGTGATTTTATGAAATTTACAGTCGAAACTACCACTTTCATGACATTTTGAAATTCAATTTGTTTAGCACAGAGGGCTTCTTGGTGTATAATGCAGTGAAACTGCATAAGATCTTCAGCCTTTATGTTTTTTTCTTGCAGATGCTTTTTCAGCAAAGTAACTAGCCCGGAATTGACACCAATCATCGAAGGAGCACCGTCAGTCGCAACTCCCGATAATTTTGATAAGTCCAAATCAGTTTTTGAACGCTCATCCAAAAGTACATTGAGTATATCAACTCCTTTGGTTTGACCTTTCAATGAACACATTCCTAATAACTCTTCTACGACTTCAAAATCTTGAGTAACACCTCGTATGAATATTAGAAGTTGAGCTGTGGAACTAATATCAGTGGATTCGTCGAGTGCTAATGAAAAAAATTCAATGATCTTAGTTTTTTCAGTTAATTGTTCCGCAATATTACCTGACAAAGACATAATTCGTCTTTGGATGGTCATACGATTCAGTTGAATTTTCTCAAACTTTTTTGCTGCTTCTGGACACATTTTCTTAGCGGCAATTTCTATGCATTCTTTTACAAAATCCCCATCATTGAAGGGGCGACTTCGCTTTGCTATCATTCGAGAAATTTCATAACTAACTTCTGTAGCTGTTTCTGAATCTTCAATGGGTTTTCTAAACATAGCTTGCTGACCCGTAAGCTCCCGTTTTAAAGACAACATTTTTTGCTTTCTTAATTCGCCTGTAAACTTGGTAAAAGAAGGATGCTGCGTTTCATAGTGCCTTTTTACATTATATTCCTTTGCAATTGCAACAGAATTCTTGCAAATTAAACAAACGACTTTGTTATGCGACCATACAAAAAAGTATTTCTCAGTCCAAATTTCTTGAAATTGCCGATTTTCATCTTTAACCTTACGTTTTTTACTAGGTCCTGGCTTGTCCATGTTGCGTTCTAATCCTGGTTAGGATTAACACAGCACCTAAAAACAATTACAGTACCTACTTAAATTACCCATCCTTTTTAAATTATCAAAAATAATTGATTAAATAGGTAGGGAAACACTTATTAATAATAGAGTTTTACTTACGATTTCACAACACAATTATACACGGCACTTGACGGTTAACACTGCAACAGGAAATCTACGTTGAATGTGGATCAAAATATATGACACCGGCTAGTGGAGTACAACTATTGCCTTCCAAAACCTCTATTAAACTCACAGAACACTAATACACCTAGCGGCGATTAAACGTGGCTTTTATACCGCGCGTATAGAGTCGAAAACTGTCTGGAGAAATCTCGAAACCGACTCTGGAAGCTTCGAGTCGTGTACTATCTACGCGAGCGATCGTCATCGCGCCGCCGGCCGCCGCGCTTCTTCAAGCAAACGAATTTAACCGAGATCAGCACGAACATTACCGACCGCTGTTACCGACGACGCACGTACGGCGCACCGTAATAGCGCGCGCGCGAGATTCAAATTACTTTTCGAACATATTTTTTTTGGTTTTATTCTGGAATAGAATTCAATATTTTTAGAATGTACGAGAGTATTATTTTTGCTGTCGGCGGGCCACCGGTATTCGACCGGCGGGCCGCATGCGGCCCGCGGGCCGCGGTCTGTGCATCCATGCTTTATATAATTCGTACAATGGAGCTAGTACTAATACTAACCAGGGAAACCTCTCTGACATAGCGAATACATTCGTAATAAGAAAAACCTGCGAGGACTAAAGAAGAGGTATACTAAATATTACGAACTTCTGGATTGAGAGCTAATCCGAGAATATAATATCTTCTCAAGAAGCAAGTTTTATATGTCACAAATATATTATTGGTAGGAGAATGGCTGCCATTCAGGGATTTAAATCAAGTTCAAAGGTTTTTTGGTTATACACCTATTATCGATAGTAAGTTGAACGAGATAACAATAACGCTTAATCGTTAACACGCCACACTGAAACGAATTAATGGAAGAAGAAAGATAAGTAGATATTTATCATAGTTAGAGCGGATATACTTCGTGACAAGGAAAGAATTTGTTGTTGCAAAAAATCAGTGGGCATTTTTATATGAATCCATACAAAAAAATAATAATGTTTTTCAAATGCTTCAGAAGTTGATTGATGATGCTTTATCCTTTACAATTTGAAAAGGTACAATTAATTAATTCGAAAACGGTGAACTCTTGCAGAATATAATTATATACAGAAATATAAATTTTAAGGAACATATTTTATAATTACACTTACGAGATGTATTGATTTTTTTGCAATAAGCAATTATTTAAGTTTGAAGAAAATATTAATGCAAATATCTATAGCGCTTATTATTTAGAGTTTTATTTAATGTAAGTTTGCGAATAACTCTTTTAGTAGTAGTATGATTTGTAATTAAACTATTTAATAATTAATAATTATATAAGACCTAATATTAATGTTAAAAAATACGCTTGTATTTTTAAAAATGCAAGATTCCATTTTCATTTTCTTATATTCATTTATTTGTGCAAACCTAATTTAAATCAATTCTAAGTAAAAATAAATTTGAATTCTTTTTTGTTGTATAAAAGGTTCTTACTATTAAAGATTTGCGCTTGACTTTAATACTTTTAACGATATTAATATTAGACCTTTATTACAATTACAATTAAAGTAAAAACTAAATCACATGCAAATCAGTTAACTATCTCTCCCCAGAATAACATTGGTTTCAGAATTAACTTTTTAAAAGATTTTTTAATGTAATATTTAAATTATCAAAATTTACGTTTAAAGAGAACCACACATCAAATAATCTCCTACAAAAATCCGCATTGCTAAGTAATTAAACCAGCAAGTAAATATTGGCTAGAACATACACAGTATTAAAATTGAGGGCTATGTCCGGTTTCAGCATTAATTGCCGGGAAATAGGTAAAAAAAATAAAAGGCGCAATCCAGTCTGAAATTATTGGTGGAGGCGCCGGGCACTCTCTATTCCGCAAATAAACGTCAAATTAGCATTTTGCAATAACAACGGCATTAACAATTCCGCAAAATTTAAAGACTCGTAACGGAATGCGGCTCTCGACAGTATAGTTAAAATTTTATTGGACACGCCGGACCGTCCACGTTTTACGAGGACGCAGTTTTGCGGAAACATTATTGAATGGTTTGTGTGGGATTTGTAATTATTACTTTGTAAACTGCAGTAAATTGTTTTGATGAACTCTTCATTAAATGGTGAAATTTATATTATCCGTATAATATATGTGATGCGTTTAGTCGATCGATAAATATCAATTACATTTATCAAACTGTCGCTCAATAATTCACATACTATAATTTCTTGATTTAGCTTTTAAATATCCGTATTTAGATATTTTGATAATCTGTATGAAAATATTTACAATTCTAACAGAAGGTTGAGTTTTATTGCAAAACCAAATTATGGTTTATTCTTCAAAGAAATGAAAGCCTCCCGTCAACCTCTCAATTATATTTTGAATATATCTATATGTAATTTGTTGTGGTTTTCTATGGTAAACAGATTTAAAAATTAAGAAATATAGTTAAGAATGTATATTACTTTAAAAAAAGTGATAAAATACGCATACATTGAAAATAACGTTAAATTTTATTAATGATTTCAAACAAAGACTATTAGTTTTTAATAAACGACCAATAGCGTGTACCAACAGAACGAATGGTATTTAAAATATTTACTCTAGACTGTTTAAATATCTAATTTTTAGGAAAGTCTCAACTATCAAGTGCAATTTTAAATTTTAATTATATTTCATCAAAAATTGTCTTACAGTTTATTTAGCATTTTGTTAACAATTCTTCTATTTTCTATTTTATCGCCCTTTTAGGGTACGTAATTTTATAATTATTTTTATAATATTAATTGTGATTTTGTATATTGGATATATTCAAAGCATGTTAGAATTGTGATTCTATACGCTTAAAAAATACTTTTGTAGATATTTTTAAATATACAATTTTGTGGTAGATTTTTATGCTTTAAACCATATATGGACGTTTATATGAATAGTGTATTATTAATAGTATGCACACAATATTAAATGAAGTACAGACCTAAATGTATTTATGCAATATAGGTAATACATATTATATTATAAAGATATAGATAAAGATACACAAGTGTACGAATATAATAACATATAACGTTACTATTTATGAATAATAGTAATAATAATAATTACTACACCTAATGATGTTGATTATATATTATAATACTAATAATTTCTAATATTCTTGCGCTATTTGTAACTACTGGCGCCATCTCTTTTATAGCGAAAGAACGAACCTACAAACGCCAATATTCCATGCAAGGAAACAGTATGATTGGGATGATATTTCTCTCATTGTTGCTTCCTATCTCTCCTTGGTAATCGTTATGTATGAATTATATTTAATGTATCAGTAAAGATTCGAATATTTAATGCAGCATAAAATACATTATGTATTAAAATATCCTTTATTGCATTCATGAAAATAAAATAAGTTAATTTTGTATTTATAATGCCTTAAAAACTAATTAAAATCAATGTACTATTTAATTAGATTATGGGAAACTTTACTTAAATGTTATCTAGTACCCGTAAAAAACAATAACTTATAATATTCTAAAGCGCATTTTAATTAAAACATTTTATAATCTATTTATTTGCATATTTTCTATTTATAAAAACATGTTTCTGCAAAAATAATAAATAAAATTAATAATTATTTTGCTCAAAGCAATTTCAATAATATTTATTTAGATGTATAATTAATATAGTTCAATCAAATATATTCAATTTATACATTTGCTAATGACATATAAAAAATAAAATTTTATTCGACTACAACACAGTTTATATGGTAATATATTTATAATAAATTAGTTTTAAAATTTCCACTGCTTATGAAAAAATAATATTTTAAATAAATTAAATAAATATTTGTTTACATTTAATAATTATTTATTATTATTCAAAAATTAGTTATATAGTATGGATAACAAGTATAAAATTTAAATACTATTAACATTAGACTTTTATTAAACATGTTTTATTGAAAAAAAAACGCCGTAATTATTAAACCTAAATAATCTTTTTTTATAGAACTTTGTTAAAATAATTTTGTAATAAAACTGTTGTCTTAAAATATAATTTTATATTAAAAAAAGCAAAATATAATCAAACAAAAAATAGTAATAATATTATTCGAAAATAAAAATTAATAAAATAACGTTTTCAAAAAACTATAAACTACCTTTTATTAACATAATATTTCACCAAATGTAAATGAGAAACAAATACAAGATATATTCAAAAACTATTATAATTTTTACTTCGGAGTCGATAATTTTAATTAAGTCAAAGTAAAACTTCCAAGAAGGTAAACAAATTCGTCAAATATTTCTACAAAATAATTAAAAATTATGATTTAAGGTCAAACTGACATAAAACTAGTTTAAAAATAAATAGAATTATAAATAAATGCACCATGAAATATGAAGTGATAAAAATAAACCATATGAAATGAGGCGACGTTACTTAAACTTAAACAAATGTACGGCTATTTGTGTAAATTTGTTTTTCTTTGTTCCATTTACGTATATTTCGTAAGAAAATGGCATTTTTTCAACTCAGTTTATATTGCGTTTATATGTAATGCAACAAATCTTCTAAGCTGCTTGCATGTATAATATCACGTCGCAAAATGTTCCGTTTTATATTATTAAAAGTATAAATTATACATTCTGCATTCATATTTTTTTCATTATTAATGTTTATTAACACATAACATAGGATACAGTAGTTTAAGTAGTTTAAGTTTAAAGTTTACTAGATTTTGTTATAGTCATAAATAACAATAAATATTTCTGTTTTATCATAATTTTACTTTATTTATAAAACGTGAGTTTTATTAAATTATATATTCTGTAAACAGGACAACTAGAATTAAAAATCAAAATACAGCAACCTAGCCACTGCAATTATGTTAGCGTTAGCACAAATATTGAGTGTCCTTCGATAGCAATTATTGAAGATTTGAAATCTTTAAATATTAACACTTCATTCAAGATAAATAATACAAAACATAAATTGATTTATAATGCAAAGGACAAAAAATGAAAAATCTGGCGTCTACTTGTTAGAATGTGGCAACTTCCAAAAAGTATACGTTGAACAAATAGGCTAAAGCTTCGAAGATCGAATTTGAGAAAACAAGAAAGGTTTCACTTAGGAGAAAACAACTTTAACTTACGTCAATCACCTTCGGAGAGAACAATAAGATCATAACGAGAATTTAAAAATTATACATTCGTGCCACAAAGGGAGAAAATTAGATTTACCGTAATAGCTAGAAATTAATAAGCAACGTTGATTCGGGTCAGTAGTCGGATGGGTGACCGGTACCATTCACCATTGGGATACAATTAATGGTGCTTTAGAGTGACGGGGGCGATCCTTTAAAGTAACGAGCTCATTTACACACACACAAATACACAAATGACACATGGCGGAAGGACCACGTGGTCGATAGCCTAACACTACTACTACTACTACTACTACTACTCAATCTGATGTTAATAATATGCCACTACTAAATCTATAGGCGAATTTACTTTAACACTTCCTACCACATGGTTAGTATATAAACAGCAATTGACATTTGTTCAAATCAGTACTCATCTGCGTAATGAATCAAGACTCGATGTGGTAAAACAATTGTAGCAGTGTCTCTACATAATAAAAGAAAACATTCGAGTTTTATTAATGTAAATATATAAACGGGTTTTCAACAAGAAAATACATTTTTATTTGCGTAGACTATCTAATTTAATCTAGTTCTAGTTTTTTTCTGAATAATTTTGATCACATACTCTCTCTGATAAATCCACCAAACATATTAAAAACAACGAAATGTAGATTAAATGAAAAGTCTTTCAAGGTTTTAAATTCAGATCTTATACATGTGACTTGGGTGGATTAGATGGCCGTTTTTGTGGATGTTGCGGTGGAAGAAGTTTCGATGTTTACATATTATATAAATTGATATCTTAAATATTTAGTATAATCATCACAAGACATACGAACAATATCTTACCGGCATTCTAATTAGCGTAAACTTATTGTCAAGGTATAATATAAAAGAAAACACAATTCATACTTAACTTGTTGTCAAAGTATAATATAAAAGAATACAAATTATCGAGTCCTTAATAAGCAATAGAATGCTTAGAAATGGGTTACTTATATTTATGTATATGTTCAATGTTGGCGGTAGGATCATGTTATCAATAGCCAAACAGTACTTCTACATGTTGATTTTTTTTAAAAACACCTGTCCAAGCTTTGCATGTGAATACAAATCTATTTTTTGCCCCTATAAAAAGTATCTTCGTCCTTTAATATGATGCATTCTGATTCCAAAATTCCTCAGGTTTGCGTTTGCTATCATAATGAAGAGCCTGTAACATAGCTGTATGACTTTTAAACCAACCAATGTATCAAACCAGGAGTTGTGGGCAAGTGGGCAATTATTGTAGTGTATAATTTTTTATAAGGAGGTAATGAAAACATATTTTTGCTTGTAAGTAATTTTGATAAATTGTAAAATAAAATAGGTTTTGATGCCATAATCATAATAAATTGTTTGTCTATGTATAATATTTTTAATGTCTAATTTTAGTTGGTGTGTAGAATTGATTTTATTGTAAAAATGTATGCTTAAATTAATATTTCTTTAAATTTAAAAAAGTTTCCAATGAGTGACGGCACCTTATTGTGGTACTGTTTATACCCTTCAAATATTTTTTCACTTAAATATTTGACTTGATGTTATATAAAAATTAAATTAACTCTTATAAGTCGTAGCTTAATGACGAAAGCCTAAGCCGAAAAAATAATATTAACTCTAAAAAAAAAAATTTAAATTACTATTTTCAATGAAAAAAGTTTTAAACCACCCCTTTAAAAATAACAATTTCTCAACAACTTTGCTAAAATGACAGGTTTTTATCTATTTTCTATTGGTCCTACTATTTCAAAAAAAAAGTTGATTAAAATTCAATGATATTTTCCTAAATTAAAATATGTTTTACAAAGCCCTAAGCCATACAAATTATAAAACTTAACTCCTAATATGAAGAGAGAAATGTGAAAAAAGGCTTGTCTAAAGTGAGAAGTCTAAAATATGAACTAATATATGTTTTAGTAAATAAGACTTGCGTTTGATAAAAGAGGTCTACGTTGCTATGGATTTTTAGAATATCTTTTTATTTCTTTTGCTTCAAAAACCAGAACACTCATTTTTAAAAGTTAACTTTAAGATCAAATATGATTGATACTGTTTGATGAAATTTCACTGTGCACAGTGTTTCAGTTGAAATATTAGCTATTCAAATATTGTTTCTTTTGTTAAAAATGACTAATATTTATGACTGAAGATCTAGGATTTTTTACGGTATAACGATAAGGGATTCAGATGCTGTTCTCAAAATAACTAAGCATCCTCAAGCTGGCTTCGTTTTCTGTTACCATAACAGATCAACATCAGAAACTCGATACGGCTTTGACAACTTGACGAGCATATGTGACTGTTTGATGACTATTATTATCACTAGTAACTAAGCAACGTGGTTCCAAAGCATCAAAACATATGTCAAATACATACAACTTTACGCCGAAACGTGTTCAACGTAAAATTGATTTTCTTTTTGTATCACGGGGGCTTTGAAAATATTCAAGAAATAAATAGTGTGTTGTATTCCTTTCGAAGAGATCTTTCAAATGAGGTATTACTTGACATACCTTCCCATTTGAAAAAAATGTTCGGAGGTAGCTGGACACGGGAACAATATGTAACGTGTTTCGGGATTTTTTTGTTCCAGAATTTAAAAAAAATACATTCTGTAGATTTGTCTCTTAAAGACTGACAACGTTCTGTCGGCCCACTGAACTTGAATATTACCAAATCAAAACCATAGTCGAACAGAATTGTCACAAAACTGTTTGTGAGATTTGTCTCTTGAAGACGGACAACGTTCTGGTTGGCTCACTGAACTTAAAGACGACCAAATTAAAACCATAGTCGAACAGAATCACTCAAAACTGTTTGTGAGATAGCAGAAAAATATCAAAGATCAATATTTGCGTTATGCACCTTAAACGTGATGAAACCGACATCTTTCTAAAAAGAATCATCACTGGTGACGCAAAATAGATAATGTACAGCAACATTATCCAAAAACTATCATGGTGTAAGAAAAACGAACCAGATCAAAGCACATCGAAAGCTGAATTGTATCAGAAAAAAATCATGTCAAACTTGTGAGATTACAAGATTTAGCAGCATCCAATGAACCAAACGATCAATTCAGATGTGTACTGTCAACTCACAAAATTAGACGAGGCAATCAAGGAAAAACGGCCAGAATTGGTAAATCGCAAAGGAGTAGTTCCACCATGCAACGCGAGACCTCTTTGGCAACTCGTGGAAAATTACTGAAGCTTAGTTGGGAAGTAGCCCTGATCTGGCACTATCGGTTTGTATTTTTTTTTTGTAAAACTTTTACAAATGACGAAGACATTAAATTTCAATTAGCTCAGTTTTTTGCTGAAAAAGATCAGACATTATATGAGCGCCGAATCATAAAGTTGCAAGATGGCGAAGGGTCAATGAACAAAATTAAAAATATTTGGTTGGTTAAACATTAATTTTTGTATTAAAAATAAGGTTTAAATTAGTAAGTTATCAAGCCAATAATTATAATAACAGTGCCAAAATATTTATTGTTTAAATATTTATTATTTAAATAGTAATAAATTATTACTTGTTAAAGAAAACATGATATGTATATTCGTAAATGCATATGACACTTCTGAGAGAATAAAATCCTATTTATTAATATTATAATTAGTATTTAATCTAGTTGGACGAGTGATTTTCTACGTAATAAAGTTTTAAATACTTTTATGCAAGTAACCAAATAAACATCGTTGTTTTTTCTTTCATTATAAAACTACAAAGTACCTCAACGCCATTTTACAACCGCAAAATGTATTCCGGCACACGTACGTATTAAAAGTATTTTCATAGCTTAAATCCCTCAGGGTGTCCATTATAACACTGTCAACGTTTTATTTCTCCATAGTTTAAATTCCTGTCTGCTTCTTTTATCCTTTGCACACTCGTGTTATGCGAACTAGAATTAGGGCAATACATTATAATTTTAATATTTACAGAGCAAAGATTACTCCGTAATCCCCTTTTCTGTTCTATGTAGAAATGATTTTATAAACTGCATGTGCATGTGTAATTTCATCCTTTTTATAATATTATTATTATATTTGTGGAATGAGGTTTTATATAAACTCAGTGGGAAATATAAAAATAACAACACAACTACGTATAAAATATAGAGTATTAATAGATTTTTGCTTGATTTATCTTTATTATAAAATTTGTTAAAAATAAAATATAATATAACAGTAATATTTATATAATAAATGTTTGAATCTGCGTTAAAAACACAGTTTTTTATAAACTTTATATTAAAAATTCGATAGGGAAACACATTTGTTAAGTTCCATAATATTTTTATTTTCAGTTGCCTGACACGTGTTTCGATCATTCCTGATCAATTTCAAAGTACAAAACTAAAATAAAAATATTATGGAACTTAACAAGTGTGTTACCCCATCGAATTTACATATCTCGTTCCATCAAGAGTGTAGCTCAACCAGTATCATTTATATTATATTTATATACACTTAATAGTATACCTTGCATTATAATAACTTGTCATTTTAAATTTAAAGAATACAATGCATTAAATATAAAAAATGATTATTTACGAAAGAAGTAAATTTATTTTAGTTAATAATTTAAAGCATCAATTTTACACGGGCTGTTAATTATTTTTAAATACTGTACTAGTGATATAATATGGAAAAAATAAAGAATATCTATATAATTTGATACACCTTTCTGCTCTATATAAGATATATATTTTTTACAACTATTTATTGTGCATTATATATAAACTTACATTGTGGACATTGAAAATGCTTTCATCTTCCTTTTATAAATAAATACTTAATAATATTGGTCGACACCATTATTTTAATAAGTATTTTTAGCGCTTGCTAAATATTATTTACACATCCTAAAGAAACAGTTTTTATTTTATAATTTACTTATTTATAGAATGTGTTTACTTTAAATGTCAAAAATTCTTTATTAATAATGTAGGTGTGGTTTGGCAACCTTTAACTTTTCCATGTACACTTCTTTAATTGCTATTAATAAATTATGAACTTATTGTTCGGGAATACATAAGTAGGCAAATCAAATAAATATTTAAATAGAACGAAAGAGCCTTTTGCTGGCGTTTCATTAAAAAGCGGTTAATCTAAAGTCAATTATTGAGAGAATAAATAATTTCAAAATCAATCCATTACACCAACCCTTAAAAACAGTTTACTCAACAACATTTCTGTAATCTGAATACGATACCTTAAATCACAAAAGTTTCCAGAATCCAGGAATTTTTGCGTTAAATCATCATTCGTACTATCGCATATATCTAAACTTTGCCATAATATCTATTCATTGTTTCGGGTTTAGTATATATTGGGCTCTGTTTTATTTGTTTGCCATGGAGTCGGATTTTCTGTTAAACTTTGATTTGTGTAGTAATTATACAAAACAACGCGTACATTTCCGGTCGGTGGGCATTTGGGAAATTTATTGAAAATCATGCGGACGCCATTTACTTTAATGAGATGCACCGCTAAAATTATGCATGAAAATCGCTGCCTCTGAATAATCCCCCGCATAATTAATGAAATGATTTAGTAGGAGGGCTTTTTCTGTACTGATATTTAGGCTGGTGATTAGATTTAAAATTAGAGTAAATTTAAATATAAAAATATTTCAATATATAATTAAAATTAAATTAACTATCAGATTATTAATATTTGATTAACATAAGGTCAAATAACATTAATGAATTAATATAATAGATGTGCAACTGGGTACTTTTACATATTTGTCAAATAAAATATATATGCCAAACTCGATAAACTTAATATATGTATGTTTTTTCTAACTGAAAGTTTAATTAATATTAATAAATTTAAAAATACGAAAACATTTCGTGAATCTACAACAATGAGTCTTACTAAGACTACAAAACAAATTAATTTGAAACAACTACTTCTCTAGCTAATACTTCGACAGACATTGAATAATACAAATTAATTTGCGTGTTACAAATAGTACAACTATTAAAGCAACACTAATTTGAATGAAATTACTTCTGTTGAATAAACTAATAAATGATAAAATGTACTTTAGATTGTTTAAATGTAACTATAACATGAAAAATTATGAAAAATGAATTTTAAACTGATTTCATTAAATTAAATTAGCAAAAGCAATTAAAAAATCTAGCATTCAAGTTTATAATCATCTGCAGACACGTGTTTCGACCTTTCGCTCTCTTCAGTACAGCTTTATTATAAAATTGATTTTAAATACAAATAAAAACACTTACTAAAATAAATATAATGAATTTCATTCAAATTAGTGTTGCTTTAATAGTTGTACTATTTGTAACACGCAAATTAATTTGTATTATTCAATGTCTGTCGAAGTATTAGCTAGAGAAGTAGTTGTTTCAAATTAATTTGTTTTGTAGTCTTAGTAAGACTCATTGTTGTAGATTCACGAAATGTTTTCGTATTTTTAAATTTATTATTTAATTTTCTACAACGAACTAAAGGATTTTATTACATTTTATTAATTAATATTATTTATTTTCTTAGATTATGTTGAATATATTAAATAGATAATTGTTTTCGTAGATGATCTTTCAATTATGGATTTAAATATTCATCAATTAATTATATAATCTACATAAAAAAATTTGTATCAATTACATGATTGGAGATTATTACATTTTCGTCAACTTTACATGTATAAAAATACTAATAGTCTGTCTACGTATGTATTAAATTAAGTATAATTGTTGTTTACGTTGCAGAAAATTAACTAATAATTAGAAAAATACGAAAACAATTCTTACATCTACAACAATGAATCTTATTAAAACTACAAAACAAATCAGTTATTGAAACAACAACTTCTCTGGCTAATACCTTGACAGACATTAAATTATACAAAAGTAATTTTCGTGTTAGAAATAGCAAGTGAAATAGACGTATATTGTACATTAAACAGTTTGTTTGTGAATATAGTATGACAAATTAAGAACAATAAATGAATTTATGTTAATGTGATTAAAATAAAATAGCAAAGTAATTAAATAATTTAACACTCAAGTCTATAACCATCTGTAGACACGTGTATCAATTTCTCGATCTCCTCAGTACAGCTTTGTTATATAATTGATTATAAATACAAATAAAAACATTTACTAAAATGAATATAATGAAATATATATATAACTTACTCAGGCATGTTCGGCAACTGACACAAAAGTGAAAAAATACATGTCAAGCATGTATAACAGTTTTATCATAATCATTGTACAAAATAATATATAATGCAACAAGTATTTTAGTTAAAAATTTAGAGTTAAGCACGTGCAGAGCAAATTTTTAGAAAACCAGTTTATGTAACGAATTGGCCACTATACTTTTTTTGTTGAAAAGAATATTTTTATACTTTTCATGGAAATATTTTTAAGGTTCTTAGCTTATACATTTATTTTGGAACGAATTCACAATTACTTCTACCACACTCCTATTTTCTACTTAATCAATTACTGGCTATAGACACAATTACTAATTGAATCAATTAATCTTAAACTCCTGTAGTGAATTAAGACGATCAAATTATCCTACACAGTAGACTACTCCCAGAACGGCTATCACCGATGTCGGACATAATACCTCAACTTTTAATTTAACCGAATACATTTTGAATAGAAGTTTTTTATTCTGTTATAAAGTTTGTAAAATGATTATACAATTAATAAGAAGCGTAATATTACGACTATTTAGTTCCTTGCTACTAATTATATGACAATTTTGCGCGGCGATAAAAGGAATTTAGTAATTATCTTTAAAATTTGGCATTTTTATTATAAATAATACTATTAGCCTCGTACTAGTACCTGTAATTAAACATTAAGTTAATACCTATATTGTACGAAAACACCAGACAAAGCTGGTCTTAGACTACGTTTGCATTTAAAACGCTGCCCTAGGCACCCTGCATTATTTATTATTTTATAAGCGGAAGTAGAAACGTATTTTATATGCAGCAACGAGTCTAAAATTTAAATAATGGATTTTGTAGATCAATTATGATGATAGGTATTAAATATATTATGTTGTCAACAAAAAGCACAAAAAATCGAAACCAATCCTTAACTATTGTTGACTAGTAAACAATAATAAAATTACCTTTTAATCATAAAAATTGTGGCGACCGTTACTACGTGGTAAATCATGATAAATACTAAACTAACGCACTTACTATGTACTTAATGTACTTACCACTAAAAATTACCTTTCGATTACCACTCAAGTAGATAAATAAACATAATAGACGACACTTTAATCTTTATTCTAAAAGAGATCTCTAGTTTTACCCCAAAATAGTAACATTATATTTTCCTATCTTCATTAGCTGCTATTAATGAAACCCGAATATGTGAAAACCCACCAAAAGCTCTTGTTGACGGGGGAAAAATTCAATAATTGTTACATTTTAAAATTAATTCCAATAAATAATGCTCCAATAAAAACAAATCGAGGTAAATATTACTTATAAAACTGAGCGTGAACGATAGTGCTGCATCGAACGTCCAGCTTAAGCGCTTTACAGTGAAAGGGACGGTCCTTTAACTAACTATTAAAGTAACAAGCTCCTTTACACACACACACATATCAGCATATCTAGCAGCTGATTGAATTGTGGATTTATTAGTGAAGATATTACCAAATTGTAATTAAACTTTTGCATTAAGCTATGGATTACCATTCCTGGTACAATGTATACATGTTTAAACTAATCTAAAAACTGGTTTATCCGCCCATAGCTATATTTTATTCAATTTTTAGTCTTAATATTATATGCAATAATTTTTGGAGGTTATTCGGTGAGTAGATTTCGGATTTTTTGATTTAGCGTGAAGATGTGACGCTTGTGAACGGTTTCCAAGATTAAAATACCACTCATATTTAGGTAACATATATCCAAAAAGTAGGTCTCAAATGATTTTATATAAAAACGTATAAAACTGGCAAAATCACAAAGCGGAATACGATATCGTACAATTAAGTTTTACAGTCTACAACTTAAAGATCGTAAGTCAAAAAATTTAGTGCAACGATTAGAAACTTTTGAATTCTAACTTTATTTTACAACAGGGATTAATATTTAAACTTTATTCTTAATTTAATTTAAATTTTCATGTTTGATGTCTTTTTATCTAACATCGACTATAATTTTTTATGTTTTTTATTGTGTCCCTACCTAATTAGTTTTGACTTGTTGGACAATAATAATGACCAATAATCGTTGGTCAAACATAATGATTTATTCTTAAAGTAGTTGCAAAAGAATGTAATGCTATATAAAAAATATTTAAAATTATGTATTTACTTTAAATAATCATCATTCTTAATAATCAGAACCAGTCTGCAACTAATTCTCAACATCATAACAGAATAGTAACGAATCAAGTTATTGTAAAATTTTAAACCAAATCACTACAATCACATAACTTTAAACCTAAACTTTGGTCCCTTTGCAAAATTGTTGTTTCTGTATTATAGTCTTATGGAAGAGATATAATAATATTAATACAATACAGTTAAACAAATGTAATTATAATATATAAGGGAAACTAAAGCTAAAAATAATTTTAAAACAACCAAAACGCAATCTAACATTAGGTAACTTTCAAAATCATATGAAGAAAGCCCACTTAAATATCTAGTCTATCATTGAGGTAGAAATTGATAAAAGCTCCCAATCTTATTGAAATAGAAAAATGGCTCACTGACACATGCAATCTACAAGAAAAATATCTATATAAATCGCTACTTTAAAGCCTAATCTCACAACCATTCAGTTAAGCAAATACCTTAATCAGTCGTTCGCTAAAACTAACAAATAACTAAATATCTTAAACACTTATGAAAATCAATTTCATTTATTCTACAGTAAATAAAATAATTAACAACAATCACTAAAAATTAATATAAAGTGCATTTAACAGAAGAAAATAAATACATACCTCATGCATAAAAGTTCATGTTTATCAGATCACAGTGCTGTTCTCACTGAGATTCGGGAACATAAGAAACAAAAAAGAAAGTATCAAAAACATAAATTCATTACAACAAATTACTGTGAAATAACAAAAGAAATTACTATTACTGATAATAGACATATAAAGACTTTAGAAGAACTATCAACAAAATTGTAAAATATAATTGAGAAAAACCAAGAAACATGACAATTAAAACGAACTGAAAATAATCCTTGGATAAATGTTGAAATAATAAAACAAATAGAATTAAGAAACAAAGTATATAAAAAGTATCAACGAAACGCAAGTAATGAAGCTACAAAACAAATATACCTCCAACAAAAAAAACAAAAGAAATCATGTTGAAGACAAAAAAACAATATTACGGGAGTAAATTTACAGAAAATAAAAATAATAAATCCGAACTATAGAAAACTATAAATCGTAAATTAGGTTGAAAAGCAAAAAGAAAATCACATACATGAAATAATGAAATCCGAAAACAGTTACCAAAGATGAGCTGGAAATTGCAGAAGAAATAAACGATTACTTCTCAAACACAGGAGAAAAATTAGCAATGCAACCATTAATAAACTATAAAAGGACACCATAAACAACTTCAAGAAAAACAACTGAAAAATTCACTATGGATAGGTATTAGGTATTTGGTATTATTTATTTTATTCAAGATGCTAACAAAAGTATTCCAATATTATACATAATAATTCTTTACAAAAATTTCGATCGCACTTGAAAGGGTTTGAATTCACAAAAAATGTGTTCTTCCATTCTCACCCTCTATTCGTCTGGCAAAAGTTCTGCTCCACGAAGACTTTCTTGATGAATATTTATCAAATGATTTGCCTAATATGGCCTTTTTTGTCCCAAAAAGGGATTATGATTTGACACTACGTGTTAATATGTTTGACAAAATAATATCTGAACTAAAAGATAAAAAGGCAACCGGATTTGATAAAATATCAGCAGAAATTATCAAAGAAAATAAAAACACATTAATATCTATAATAGAGAGATTGACGAACAACGTAATACAACAAGGACACAATCAAAATAACTTGAAAAATACATTAATATATAGTTCCTATCTATAAAAAGGGTGACAGGACGAGCCGTAGTAATTATAGACCAATTTCATTACTGTACACCCTAAACAAGATACTTGAAAAAATAATACAGATACGTCTTATGAAACACGAGGAAAAAAAACATCAGCAACGTATGATTTGGTTGACCATATAAAAAATAAATTAAATAAAAAAGAAGTTGCATTCGTTATTTTTATAGATATGAAGAAAGCGTTCGACACAATATGCAGAACTAAATTATTTAAAAAAAACGGAACTAAACGTAATGCAAGTTATCCATCGGAAAGACCCCAAGTAACTAGAATAGGAAACTCCAAAAGCAAACCAACATATGCGAACTATGGACTACCCCAGGGAGGGAACCTACCGCTACTACTACACATACTATACACCAACGACCTAGCGGAACTCGACATAAATTGAAATATGTTTAGGTATGCAGATGATACCTGCATTGTATATTCGGGTAGCAATACTACAGACATACAAAGAAAAATTGACGAAGATTCAAATAAACTAGAATTATGGTTCTTTAACAACTTACTTACAATACATGAAAAAAAACGTATTATATGCAATTTAACATAAAATCAAATATGCCGCAGCCAGTAATAAAAATAAAACGACATACAATAAATAAAACCAGCGAGATAGATTATCTAGGGCTAAGATTACAGGATAACCTCAAATGGGACGCACATATAAATAAATTATTAGGTAAAAATGCACAAACTTTAGCGGCGGTAACAAAAATACGCAATTTTATACCCCATGAAATAAAAAACGACATCTATCATGCACTATTCACGTCTACCAACAACTACTTAATAAGTGTATGTAGAAATACCTCAAAGAAAAATCTATCTGCACTGCAAATGCAACAAAATAAAGTCTTAAAGATGCTATACTCGTTGGACAGAAGAACTCATACCCACAGTATCTACCAAGAACTACAATAATTAAATATAAATAATATGTTTACAATGAACAATTTACTCACATTGTATAAAATTAAAAACAACCTAGTAAAAACAAATACAACTTTAACGCTAAACAGGTAAATATATAACTACAAATCAAGATGAAAATCACAATTCAAACCAGAAACATTAACGACACCAAAGTACAATCCGGCACTAAAAACAGAAACCATAAGAATGTACAACAATTTACCGAATACAATACAACATTTAAAATACATACCATTTAAATTGAAAACAAAACATTTACTATTCAATGACAGAATGACATATGCACAAAAATCCCCGAGCAATCTCCCAATACCGATAGCCCCAGATGGAGATCCCGAGGCGAGGACAGAGAGATAAAGCAGTGTGTTTTTTATGTGTGTTCATTATAAAAATTAATTAATATTAATGAACATAAAAAGATCGACAGATAAAATAAGAATTATTTTTACAGTCATATGATACCTCTTCCAAAATTTTCAAAGCCTGATTCTAAAGAGAAACACCAATAAGTATACAAAGTAGTATGCAAAGGTTTTAACAAAAATTACATAAATCAAACTAACCGACTGATCACTACACGAAAAGAAAAACATGCAAGCTGTCAAAAAACATGAATTCTCCAACATATAGCAACCATGGACGACAAAATAGATTTTAACACCACCGCGATTGTTTCTCCGATTCTCCTATTGAGAATGTATTTTTTGAGGTCAAAAATGTAACCCGTCTAATGTGATTGAATCATGAACACGAACAATTGTTCCAAGCTTAAGTCTTATGAAACATTTTGTAATTATTTCTATCCGGAAATTGATATTTTAGTTCTAACCAATGATTTAAAAATGAGCTGGAGTCTTGATTTTAAAGACATGCACGAAAATGTTCTAAAAATCGAATTGATTTGTCCTGTTTGTTCTATGTACATGTAATGGTATTATGTATAATGTATCTCATACACACCAGATTGTTTAAGAGTACCTTTTGAATTCAATTTTCTAATAACTTTCCAAGAGGATTAACGGCTATTTATATATTATGTTCTATTTTCTGGCAATTGAAAGTATTTTATATAATGCAACTATTAACTAACAGATAAAATAACTACTCCTCATACTAAAGCACCGCCAGGCATTGAATTACATAACTGTTAGCTATCATTACATTTCTGAAATTACATTTATTTATCTATTTATTTATTTATTGTTTTTTCACCAAACAGCCAAAAGGCCAATTAGAGTAAAACTAGCATTTAAACTAAATACAATAACAAAAATACAAAAAAATGACAAATGATACTATTAATACATGAATATAAATCATAATAACTTAACAAAAGCAATAACAGATGATTTAAAAGCACTAAAAGATGGATAATATAAATCAATTAAGGGATTATACTGATTTTATAGACATGAAAGACGATAAAGAGAAGAGTTAATGCTGTGGTTAGTGTTCGGTGTGCGATAAGAGAAAGTTTTTGCATGCCGCTACGTGAATCTAGGTACATTGAAATTTAGTTTTGCTAAGAAACTAGGGTTATAAACTTTATTATGAATTAACTTATACAAGAAACATATACAAAGATAGAAAATTGAATTCTTTTAGAAGATCCTAATATGGAATATCAAAACTATAAGTCGCATATTTAATAATTAATAACATAAATGACTCTCAAAAATATCTTTGTACATTTTCAAGAAAATTAATATGTCTATAATAACAAGGTAACCATACAACCAAACAAATACACTTGCTTAGCACAAATGTATAAAATAACTTTACTAGAACACAAATATTCTTGAAAGCCTAAAAGTCTATAACATTTTGCAGAAAGTTTTGCTACATGTGAGTTAAATGTGAGTTTATTATCAAATTTAATACCCAAAGTGGTATATTAACAATTACGTAATCATATTTTATTAAATTAAACTCTCGTGTATAGCACAATGCAATATATTTGTGGTGTCATCGTTTCCCAACCACCTCATGAAAAGTGTTATGCACTGATTATCCGTAAACACGTATTTCGCTGTATTAGAGCTCCTCAGTGCAGCTATGTCATAACTTATGTGCGTCTTTCCTACTGAAAGGCTGCCAGAAGAATGAATCAATTCCAAAAAATTGAAATATTGGCGATGTTCGATTTTCAAGGGGCATTAAAAAAATGATATCACAACAGAAACAAAGCCTGGTCTGTGCATTAAACGTGTAAATTAAATATTGATTTATAGGTGCAGTATTAACGAAAATAAAAGTAATAATGAGACAAATTAAATGCCTGGAGATGCTTTAGTACGAGGAGTAGTTATTTTAACTGTTAGTTGGTAGTTTTTACATTATATACCATATAATGTAAAACTGCAATGCAGAAACACTCAAAGAATTTAATGTTTTCCATTATTACTTTTATTCTCATCAATACCGCACCTGTAAATCAATATTTTATTTAAGTATTCTGTTTAATTAAGTGGCTTTTCTGTTTGTAATTAGAAGAGTGACAATAGCTCAATATATCATAGAGCGTTATGCTACTAGTTTGTGTAACGTTGAGTGATTTAAAGAAAAAGAATTGTAGAGTTGGAGTTAGTAGGCTTTCTAACGGGTGTCAACAATTATTGCAGTCCCGGGTGGCGTTGGAATAAAAAAACGTAGGTCGATTCTTACATGTTGCAAATAAATGAACTGACATTTTTAATGCACATTTAGGTTATGTTTGACAATTAACATGTCAGTTCATTTATTTGGCACATGTAAGAATCGACCTATGTTTTTGATTCCAACGACACCCGGGACTGCAATAATTGTTGGACACCCGTTAGATATAAAATAGTTATTTAAGGTACAAGTGTAAAAAGTGATGCTTTATTGCACGAACTGGCGTTTAAAAACACGAGCGAGGAACGAGCGAGTTTTTTAAAGCCAGGAGTGCAATAAAGAAACTTTTTACACGTGTGCCTTACAAAATTTTATCTTCGATCGTAAAGGATTTCAAAAAATATATTCTTATGAGTAATATTTTAATATCATTTCAATAATTCAATTAATGAAAACATATTTTACCCGCAGTGCACTAATGAAAGCGTTACACGCGTTACACGCAAGCACAAATGTCGGCCGCCATTATTATTTATGGAAAAAAAGTTCGCTTTATTGTAATCGCTTCGACTTGCATTAAATGAAATCTTCAGAGTTCTTAAATCTGCCATTTCGTTTGTATTATATATTTTATTTATAGTTTATTAGTTATTTGTATCAATTAATAAAAAATTTGACAATTCTGTGCAATAAAAACAGTTTGACATTACCGTGCAATAAACACGTAAAAAAGCACTAGTGCTTTAAAAAGCCACTTTTACAATGAAAAATGATGCAAAAAGCGTCTACTTTCTGTACGATCGTAGATAAATTTAATTTCGTTGTTTTTCTGAATTAAAGACAAATAAATTAGACATTAATTTTGTAGTAATTTTTGCTTCGAGCACTATAAATTAGGGTAATGCTAGCTACTAAAATCGGAGTTGATTTTAGACAGAGCTAAAAGTCTCCTAATGCTGAATTTTTAGTGATTTTATATTATCTAAAGCTACGCAATGCATATGTACAATTCCACAAGGTTTTACTTCTATGTATATATTGCTAAATTATTCTGCCTGATAGTTTCCTAAGACACTATAATTATATTTAACTGTATCTATTATATATTACATAAGACAATATATAATTGTCTAAACAATCTGAGAAAAAGAAAAAATAATTTTTACTGCACACAGAAAGTACATAAATATATTAACCCATTGTATCTCCATATAAAATACTAGGTATCCCAAAAGAATGTTTATATATCTTTAGTTTTCTGTGCGAACGCAACGAATCCAGAGGGCGAGGGATTATGCCAATCCCTAGTCTGGCTCTTAGTAATTTGTGATTATAGAGCGTTTCTCGGAAGTGAAAGGCGCTGTGAGTGCGAGAGTTTTAGAAATATTGTGATTCGGCAACTGCAGGGAAGCTTTTACCACTTAAATGAAGTACCAAGCATACCTCTAATTCTAAAATAGGTGGAGAAATTTGAAGATACAGATATCGGTACATCATTGGAAAAACTTAAAATGTGTCGACGAAGATCATCAAGAATAGCAGAGAAAGCGAATAGTGATAATATTTTGTTTGTAACGAAGCAACTCTTTCAATTCCTAAAGCTGCTCCCCTACAAAGTTCAATTGGTACAAGAATTAAAACCCCAGGATGCCGGTCAAATTGATCTTCAGGAGAAACGACATAAATTGAGCTTTGGGCAATTCTAATTTATCCTGTATCTCCTTTTTAATGTGAGGTTATCTCAAATATAAAGTTTATGCCAATATAATAATAGATTTATCATGAAATGGCAGCCATCACAGTAGACTCAGTCGAACCGTCCTAAATTTTAGTGTTCGAATTGTATATTATTATATCTTTCATTCATAGTTTGATAAATAATATTAAAACATTTTTAATAGATGGCTTCTTTATTGGTCCATTAAAGATAAACTTTTCTTAATTTCTTTTAATTTTAGTATAGCTGTGGAGAACACCACAAAGCTCTTACGTGTACGTATAAATTAATATTAGGAACTATATAATCTTGATGATTAATTTTTGGTTTAAAGTTGTATTTGAAAAGTTGAATGTTTACATAAATTACTAATTCTTAGTTTAGAAGAATATGGTCTACCACTGAAATAAGGCAATAACTGCTAAGAAATCCCGATTTATGTAGAAATGATATTATGTAAATTCGATGGTTGTGCATTCTTTTGTCATTTAAAACTGTGAGTTTTGTAGATTCTATAATTTGAGATGTTATTATTATTACTATCATTACCTTCTTTAAATATCCTGCTAAATTGGTCTCTTTCTTTAAAGTAATATTTTAATTTATTTTAAAATATGCATTAGCAAATTTATTTATTTATTCACTATCCATTAAAAAAATAATGCCAGAATTTATATAAATACAAACATTAGTTAAAAATTTGAAGGAAGGAATTGACGGCCAGAGATTTCGACTATTTTTGTGTGTGTTTGTGAATACAGGGTGACTGACGAAAAACCTTTGGTACTGTATCTCGCTTATTTTTGATCCGATTTGAATAAATAAAACATCAAATTAAATGATTTTTAAAAGACTTTAATATGAACTGTACTGATATTTTTTCTTGCATCCAGTTTTTGACAAAAGACGATCAACTTTTTTTTTCAAATTGCACTGTATATATATTTTGTACTGATCCGCAAGGAGTTTTTTTTTTCTGAATCTAAATTTGTAAATGATTTTATCCATTCATCAAACCAAAGTCGAGAAATTGAGGATTTAAAAAAAAATTAAAAATCAAATACCCATAGTAAACAATATACAGAGCCTATTCCAAATGTCAAAAGTGACAGTGTCAGTCATTGGTACAATACTGCAATGATTTTTAATAATTTCATAATAAAAATGTTTCAAGATTTCAAAAACTGAAAAACGATTTCTGTAGAAGCACAAAATTCTAGTACAGTGTTTCAAATATTGCAACATTTTAATTATGAAATAATTAAAAATCGATGCAGTATTGTATCAATGGCTGTCACTGTCACTTTTGACATTTAAAATAGGGTCTGTATATTGTTCACAATGGATACTTGACTTTTCATTTATTTTTTTAATCCTCAATTTCTCGACTTAAGTTTGATGTATGGATAAATTTGTCTACAATTTTATATTCAAAAAAAAATCTTCTTGCGAATCAATAAAAATATATATACAGTGCAATTTAAAAAAAAATGTTGATCGTATTTTGTCAAAAACTGGGTGCGAGAAAAAATAACAGTTGAAAATGGTTTAATTTGATGTTTTATTTATTAAAATCGGATAAAAAATAAGCGAGATACAGCACCAAAGGTTTTTCGTCAGTCACCCTGTATATGACCATTTTAAATTTATATTCCATTAAATAAGTAATAAAGGTTGCGGCCTCGAACCTACGTGCAGCAACGTTCGTTCGGACAAGCAGTTGGATGGGTGACCCGTACCATTCACCATTTGGATACAATTAATGTTGCTTTAGAGTGACAGAGGCGATCCTTTAAAGTAACAAGCTCATTTACACTCACAAACAAATCATACGGCGGAAGGACCACGTGGTCGATAGCCAAACACTCCTACTACTACTAAGTAATAAAGTACTTAGCAGTTACAGTTAATTATTTCTGTATCTTACAATGTATTAATTGTTTAAACAATAGGTAATTCCGAACCAATTCTGCCTTAAGGGGGTATTACTCTCCTGAAGCCCGTTTTGAGAGTAATTTTTAGGAATTATTTCTGTGAAAACTATCAACCTACACTTTTGGGATTTTTTACTCATATTAAAACATGATTAAACTAACAATATAAATTTTATTGAATTACTTAATCGACATGTATACAAGTTATGCGCTGTTATGTATGTCGCGGCGTGAGACGCTTGTCCAATCGGGCGCACGGGTTGTGGCGATGCTAATCGTCTAAAATAAAAAAACAATATGTTTTTTCAATCTATATGAGTGTAGTTATCGTCCGAACTAGAACTAAACAAATACACATATTTTTATAGAAACGGCAGCTGTTTAAAGATCAAAGTTCAATTTTTCCGAAAAATTTTCAACTAAAACATCAGATTGAAAGTGAAATATACAAGCTATCAAAATAATCCTAGATCCAACCATAAGTAAAGGTTCCTTCAATATGTGTGCCAAACCACAAGTCAATCGGTTCAATAGTTTTTGAGAAAAACGTGCGCCCGTCTTGCAAAATGTTCCGAGAAAAACGCGTTCAAAGTTTGCAATACATTTAGTACTGATACGGTTGAACTTACGGTGGATAACAACTGATTTGAGTAACATACCCTTAATCAGCTGTACCGGGGCCATAGATACAAGGGGGGCCATAGAGACAAGGGGGGACCATACAACAGAAAAACAGTCGAGCCTAAGCTTGTGTAACTATGGGAATTCTACGAATTTCAAATTAATATTTTCGAAACACAATCTCAGAACCCCAGACTATAATAAAATGCAAAAAAAGAAAAATTGAATTGTCGAATTTTCTAAAGAGTAATTCCCCCTTAAGATAGCACATTACTAAGGGCTTAACTATTGGCATTTGTTATGGATTTAAAAAATCTTAAAAAGTCGGAATATTGTTTATGTAATTATTTGCGGCATGTTTTTTTCTCAGGAGTTTTGTAATGTGCTAGATGAATATTGAGTTAACATTTAAGTAAAACAATTAGTAAATGGTTTTTAACGGAGATGAAAGAAAAACTATTTTGACTGAGGTAAAATTAAATTAAAATTTAAGTATTTATTGAAAATTATGTAATGGGTAATAATTATTTTTTTTTAATTTCAACAAACTGTATAAAATATTATTTTTTAATCAAATCTCCTCGACTATCAAAATTAATTTCAAGTAGTAACTAATTAAAATTAAACTAATTGAAATTATTTCTATTTTATTGAAACGCGTGTATATCAACATTGTGGCAATACAAAACGAAAATATATCAAGATTCAAAGAGTCGTCTCTCATTTCCACGTTGTGGAAAATTTGCTTATTATAGCTGCACGCTTTAGAATTCCTTATTACCTTTCAGATTTTGCAAGCTGGTGTATTTTATAATAGTATAAATTTTACCGAGATGGATTAGAATTAAGGAAAAAGTGACGTCATCTGATTATAGGTCAGTGTGACAGAATTGATTCCCTCTTGGAATTCATCGCTCTCTCTAATGGAGCAAGAATTCTAAAATTGGTTTTACGAGCAAGTTGTGCGATAAGGCGCTCCCTTCCCCAGAAATGGGATTAATATTTCGACTGACACTAATATTCCGCTGTAATCGGATTTCCCATAAAGTCGACAGCCCTAAAATTTCGAACCCGAAGTAAACACTCATAGGAGCCGGTGGAAAATTAATTAGAAACTTATTGTAATAGTGATTGTGTCTTTTTAATAGGATTTATTTAACTGAGTGAGGTGAACGATATTTACAAAATAAAAAGTTTATTGTGTATATTTTAAATCGTTGAATTTTTAATTAAAAATCTTCAAATAAGCAATAAAACCTTTTAATTAATTTCATTAAAGTCAGTAATCCATAAAGTTATATAAATGTTATTGTTATTCTCATGAAACATAAATATTTGGTGTAATATAAATTACACAACAAAATAGTATTATAATAAAAATAAAATAGCGTTCGTGTTTATAATAAATTATAATTACCTTATCATACATCTTTCTTTGATCACGCAGTGAAACATTATGTTAATAAAAGGTTTATATAAAACAAACAAATTGAATCTTAACTAAAACCTGTTCATAATTACATTATTTGTAATGAATATTTTAATAATAAAAATAATATTATATTTTTTACAACCACTCAAATCAGTATGTATTATTTATCTTATTATTGTTTTTCCACAATATAATTACAATAACTTTAAATATCACTAACCTGTACATCCTTCCATTTTATTGTCGTGTGATAATTCTGCCTTTATAATTCAATTCACTATGATTAACATAGCTTAAAATCTGCTACAATAGTACATACGTTTTTATACATTCAGGGTTGTCAATCACACCATCAAAAAACATTACTCACAGGTATAAAAATATTAATTACAAGAGTTGGAATTAACGTGAACACCGTCCGTGAAAAAAGCACGTACTAGCTTAACAAAAGTATTCGGCGCAGGCGTTCTTTAATTGTTTAATTTTTTTGTAAGTTCAGGATTCATACTACGAAATAAGTGGGTGACGCACCAGGGAAAAATGTAAGAAATTACTTATTATTAATAGATGTTTAAAATTATTACATTATATAATTTAATTATTATAGTTTTATTGATCATACATTAAGAGTTTTAATATATACAGTAACTAATAAAATCCATTGTATTTAAAAATGAAACGAAACTCACAAACATATTAGCCAAATTATAAAAATGCCATAAGTACATATATGGATTAGCTAGTTTTATTAACATATATTTAAATAATATTCATATTCTTCTATTTAATGTGGACAAATAGTATAATAACTTTAAAATTTAATATCACTAACCTCTATATTCAGTCGTCTTCATGGCGTCTGTCTTTTTGCCATCATAACGCAATTCACTGCTTTTACGTAGTTTAAATTCAACAACAAATATACGCAATCAGGGTTGTCTTTATCCGTAATATAATAACAACACTACTAAACATTAATCGTAATTATTGAAAATTTACTACAAGAATCGAAGTTAACGCGAACACGGACCGAGAAAAACTCATCTACTAGCTTAATAAAAGTTATCGACGCACGCGTACACGTATTGTTTTCGCTTTTTTTGTTCAGGATTCACGCGACAAAAGTAGGTCACGTACCCTACATGGAGAAAACGTGATAAATTTAATATTTTGAATAAATATTGTATATCACTGCATCATACAATTAAATATTTAATAGCCACAGGTTAATAGTTTTAATAAATATATTTAAATAAATGTATGATTTTTGCAAATATTACTAGAAAATAGTAATATATTTATTAACTAATTTTATTTGCATTTTATGCATTGTGTGTAATGTTTCATGAAAAATATAAGAAATATTGCAATATTTAGAGTTATTAATAGAGAGCGGATTTCTAGCATTATGCTTATCCATAATATTAATAGCATCGAAAAAATTTCTTAATATCTATACGAATCTTGAAGAATGTAATTACTTAGCGCTAAGTTTTTTTTTGCTTTTTTGCTTATTTTGACTTTTTGTGCTTATTTTGACTTTTAATGCTTATTTTCATGCATTTTTTAGATTCTGATGCTTATTTGGAGCATTTTCTTAAATATTTAAAAAGAATTTAATAAAAGTTTCACGCTGATATTAAATTAATGTGCTAATATAGAGAATTTTCGTAAAAATCTGTATCCCATCATTTGATTATATTTGTATACATATTTTCTTCGTGTCTTTTGACAACATAATTGTTTAAAATCTTCATAATATGATACAATAATTATAATGAATTTTATTATTAATAAATATTAGTACAAATTACCAATTTACAATGGATTCGTTTATAAATAAGTAGATATAATAGACCGTCTTATTATTCAGATAATACAGACGAACGCTTCATAGGAATCACACCTATGATATTCCGGATGTAAAAGTCGTTAAACTAGGCCCAAACAGGGGCCCCAGTAAGTATTAAATGTAAACATATTTAAGTGATAGCTAATAATCAGGTGTTCTGCAACTGTATCAATTTTCTACTCTCGGCAAAAATACGGATGGGACGACTGGCGCATATTTACCGTTTTCGTTAATTTTCATATTCAAACTCGCATTCATAAACTATTGAAATGACATTCCAAAAACTTTGCTTAGTTATCAAAAATTATTATATGCGTGAATCGTATTAACCTGGGGAATCACTGATAAATTATATTATATAATTCACATGTGTATTTAACCCATAATGCAAAAGGTGAAAACCACAATACAAGAATTAATTAGAGACTATCCAGAATGAACAAGTGAAAATTATGCATTATTTTGTAAGACATGTTTAAAAATAGTAAGTTTTATTTTAGTTCCCAACTGCATCCTAACTAGTCAAGACTTGTATGTAAAACATGTTATAACAACACTACATCAAGAACGTTTGAAAAAGTTCAAAGCTGAACTAAAAAAACAGCACAATTTTACAATCTTTAGCATCATCTTCAACAAACGATGGACAATTTAAATTAAATTTACATTTGTGCAAAATACTTTTACATTCGAATATCCCTTTAAGAAAATTACAAAATAATGCATTTAAATCTTTCTTGGGAAAATATTGTAAAATGCGCATTCCCGAGAAAAAATTATTGCGTACTATGAAACCATACAAAAAATTAAAGATATTATTAACAATAATTATATGTGATGATGAAACCACAGACGCTTGTTTAATTTAATAATAGGAGTTTAACATGAAGACATTCGACCAATAGTATTTTGATATATACAAAAGAATTGAAGAAAACTGATAATAACATTATAGCAAAATTCATTAATGATGGACTTATTTTTACCGTAGACAATACCAAGTTACAAAATTTTACTAATAATGCATTTTGTGCATTGTACAAATTTAGCACATGGATAGAAACTATAAGAATGAAATTTCCATTTGTAGATTTAATTAAATATGGAAAAATAGTTCTTATATTCTTCTGTGAGTGCAATTATTCAAGAAGTCATTACCTGATATCTCACTGCCCCATAAACCAGTGCTAACAAAATGAAGAATTTAATAAGGTTATATACAACTTTCCCGAAACGACAAGCAAATCAGTTAATGACTGTCAAACAGTTCTTAAGAAACAAGAGCTACATTCAAAACAATTTAGTTACATAAAATCACGTTTAAATTTTGTGAGCAACACAATCAAATCTTTACAAATGCAGATTCATTTTAGAAAATACCTGGACGCATTGGCCAAGAAATCAAAATAATATCGAAAGAAGTATTCGATGAAAATGAAGGATTTTTGATTTTAAATAAATTAAACTTGATTTTGAATGGCAATTTTCAAATGGATCCAGCTATAATTTAAAATAAAGAGAAGCTGCTCCACTTTTAAAAATTTGTTGAGCGTCAGAAGTAATAATTTTTACAATTAAACCCCCAGAACAACATTTAATGATCTAATGTTTTCATGAATAGATTTTAGTTATTTTGAAATGTATACAAAATTACAATTTAATTTTTAAATACTCACATGATATTATATATTGCGTAAAGAAAGTATGTTTATTTTAGTTTTAAGCAGAATTTCTATGTAATATATGTTGATAAACGTGTAACATATTAGGAAAATATAGTTTTCTTTAGTGCTTTTTTTCGTGTTTTTATGCTTTTTTCCTATTTTTATGCTTTTTTCCTGTTTTTATGCTTTTTTAATGCTTTTTTTCTCTAAATTTTGTGCCTTTTTAAGTGTTTTTTTTCAAATTTTTTAAGCTTTTTTATCCGCTCTCTAGTTATTAATTACTTATATTTATTTATAACTTCATAATTCAACATTTTTTAAGAAAAACTTTAATCTCGTTTGTAAAAAATAATATTATAAATTAACATTTAAAAAAATATCAATATTTAGTACATATAAATTAACAAAAGCATCTATAATTAATTATTAGAATAAAAAATTAGGCACTCAAGTATGTTAAAAGACTGCCTAAATATAAAACGACAGACACACTGAATTTACAAATGCACAATGTTTTAAAAAACATAAATAATTATTGCAAAAATATTATATGATATTATATGATCTAGTTTGATAATGACAAGCTAAAATGGCTGAAACTAGTCACTTAATAAAGTCAGTGTTATATAAACAATGTTAAAAAGTTTTTTATTTGTGACAATTTTATAAATCAAGACAACATAGCATGACTCGAGTGTCGACGATTTATCGTCATTATCAAGTGAATTATAAATTGATGAAATTTTGATTTTATAGCAGCTATTTTGGGTTAATGGAATATACCTGCTAGTAGTTGTTTGCAGATTAAAAAATTAAAATTTTAACCAGATTACATAATAATGCAGACATTCAAATAAAATACCTGAGATCAAGTATCACTAGTACAATAAGAGCATAGGCATTTCTTGACATTATTTTTAAAACATTTCATTATAATTTCTTTTAAATTATCGGACAATTTGTTTAAAAAATTATAGCATAATATCGTGGACCAGTTTGTGTTCTTTTAAGTTTAATTTGATTTAGACAAATACAATTCCTTCTACGTGTTTCATGAGAATGTTATAATAATATTAATAATAATTAAGCAAGATAATCTTCCAAACTTTTTTTTAGATAGCAAACGTATGTTAATATAAATAAAAATGGAACAGTAAGTATGTTTAATTTCTTAAAAGAGTCTATACAGTAATCCAATTTAGCTGATTGTTCAAATGGACACCTAGAAAGCATACACTTTCAACTGGCTCGTTAGATTTGGAGGTGGAGCAAACCATTTTTGTTTTAGTATCGTTTTAAATGAGCCTATTGTGAACAAACCATTGTGAGTTGTACACTATTTATTGCCTCCATGTTCATTATAGTACGAGTACTAGTTATGATAGTAGTGTTGTCAGCATACATTATTACTTCAGCTTCACTAAAAATAGAAGGCAGATCATTTATATAAATGATAAATAGTTCCGAGACAAAAATTGACCCTTAAGGTACACCGACATTTATAAGAAGTACATCTGACTAGTTTCCATATTGATATACTAGCTGCTTTCGATTTTATAAATATGAGCTAATCATTTTGTTGAATTTGGTTCTCGTTTATCACGTGGTGAAATATTTTTAATATTAAGGGTTGTTTATAGAAAAGCACTTGGTTGGATTCACAATTTTTACGATTTATTCCGACTAGTTTCTAGGAATGATAATGATGTAAAAATCGAAACTAGTCGGAATAAATCGCAAAAATTGTGAAACCAACCAAGTGCTTTTCTATAAACAACCCTTAATATGAGCTAATCATTTCAATGTTATTTTTGTCAAGATTGTATTTTTAAAGCTTGCTTAAGAGTATATCATGAGGACACAGTCAAATGCTTTGCTGAAGTATTTGAACGAAAACCATACTGGTTTATAGTAAAAAAATTATTTCCCTCGAAATATTCCACTAATTGACGCTTGAGAATTGATTAAAATATTTTTTATATTAACGGTATCGAAATTGGTCGATAATTAGTGACATGGTTTGTATTTACATTTTTATAAATAGAAATAACCTTGGCAAGCTTTAAAGTGTTCGGAAAAAATCTTTCATCCAGGCACTCATTTATCAAGTTTGTGATTGGATGAAAAAGTAAATCCTTGACACTTTTTAACATTTCTGACGTCAACAAAAAAAATTAGACTCTTTTGTATTTTAATTAATGTATGATCTAATCATAAGGATGGTGGCGACCGTTACTACGTGGTAATTCATGATAAATACTAAACTAACACTTACTATTTTTGTTACCATTAATTATTATGAACTTGAAATTTTCTTTGGATTTTTTCTATACCATTTCAACTAGATGGTAGTTATTCCTATTTAATACTTCACAATTTTCACAATTGGTAAATCGTGTTTCATCTGTCAATAGTATTTTCCTAAAAAAATTAGCGACATCTTCACATTTTTTAAGGTACCACCTGCTGAACTGTAATCTTCGGTAATAGTCTTTATCACTTAAACCTTGTATAATTGTTGGTTTGTAAGGGCGATATTTGATTTTTTTTAAAGATTATATAAACCATAATGATGGTTGCGACCGTTACTATGTGGTAATTCATAATGAACATTGAATAAAACACTTATTATGTTTTTAACCACTAAAATATTTTATTTTATAAACAGTAGATTTTGAAATCTCTGTATCTCGAGCTATACGACGAACTCATAACATATTATTTCGACGTTTTTTTTTACATTTTGAAATTTCAATTACTTTAATAGAAATAGTAATTAATTGAAAATACAAACGAGCTGAACAATAGCCGCTGGAAAAACACCAACAAAGAATTCTTCACGAGAATAGGCTGAATGGGTCAGATTTCTCGAAGAAATGAACTCCGCCCTAATAGTTTTTATAGTAGTATGTATTTTATATTTTATTTGGGGAGAGAAACAAAGCAAACAATAAATAAATAAAAGTTCTTTAAATTGCTAACTAGTCTTCTAAAAATTGTCCCATGTGGTTGTTGTATTTCTGGAAAATGCCCTGCATATCTCGTGCATACATTTTCAGTGTTTCTATTTGCCTTGAAATACAAGTCTAACATATTAACCTTCGTATGAATAAGAATGTGCCATTATTAATACTTATATATCGTAATATTTGGCAATAAATAATTACTTATCACTAATAACCGTACTAATATTCAGAGATTAATTCTCAGATTGTAGAATCCTAGATTGTAGAATCCTAGATTCATTGTCAGATTTAGTAACTTTTTTAGTAACATTTGAATATCACTGATTTTACGTTGGTGTCACGGAACAGCTGACGTGATTGTCAGTAAAGAAAAACGTGAAATGTTTGTTTGCAAAGTTAGTTTGTGTAATAAGGGACAAGGAATAAGCATTGTTTTTATTTAATCAAGATTAAAGTAAGTACAGTCGATAATTATTTTCAATGAAAATTGTAGAATTATTTTCATTTAATGTTTTTGCAAACAAACTTTGCCAATGCTCCTCAACTGATAATCACGGATTATATTGACAATGCCATCGGCTGTTCCGTGATACCAACATAAAACCAGTGAAATTTAAATGTAACTAAAAAAATACGACAATTAATCTAGGATTCTACAATCCGAAAATTAATCTCGGACTATTAGTACGGCTGTAAGTGAGTTAAATGTTTTTATTTGTATTTAAAATTAATTTTATAATGAAGATGTACTGGTGAGATCCAGAGATCAAAACACGTGTCTGCAGATGGTTACAAACTTGAGTGTTAAATTATTTAATTACCTTTGCTATTTTATTTTTAATTATTCACAAACTATTTAACGTACATTTAATCAATTTTAGTTTTTTGACAAAAATAAATACCTTCAAACTGGTGTTGCTTTGACAGCCTTGCTAATTGCAACACGCAATTACTTTTGTATAATTCAACACTTGTTGAGGTATTAGCAAGAGTTATTGTTTCAATAAGTAATTCGTTTTGTAGTCTTAATAAGACTCATTGTTGTAGATTTGCGAATTGTTTTCAAGCTTTTCTAATTATTTATTCTAATGCATTTTTATTACTTTTCTTGTAACTAAAATTTTCCAGGCATGTTATCCATTCTTGAAAAGCACTTTTAAAGCACTATCTAATAGAACCAAAATATGGCCACCATAGGAAAAACAAAATATAGCGCTAATAACCTGGAAATAAATGCGAATCGGGGGTTTCTGTTTACAACCAAAAAAATTGTCTTAAAAAAGTGTCTCAATGATGTAAAGATTTAATAACAGGCGTGTTAGGCGTTATCGGGTTGTTTTTTATTTCAAAATATCTTAAAATTGAAAAAAGAGTTGTGGTGAATTTGAAATAAGATTTGTTATCAGGACTGATTTCTGCAAAACATTCCCCACTTAACCGTTGCTCTATCTCTTCTAATAACAGATATAGCAATGGTGAACATCTAAATTGGGTCGCACTGTATATCAAAACAGGTTAAACGTTTGTTCGCTTTAAAAATACCCCTACAACTATCGTGGTATTTTAGCTTGATGAGTATTCTTACTGCCTTCTTTTATCCGGTAAAAACTCTATTCGAGTAAAGTTATGATACAATATCTGAAATCTGAATATACGTTGGCATAGTAGAAGTCTCTTGCTATCATGTAGTTACTTGTAGTGCTCAGTGCCCGCAAACCATAGCCACCTTTTTTTTGCTGAGGAGAGAAACTTTCGTCAATAGTGATCCCCAAGAAATTTATGAATTGTATAACTGAGTCGGTTATTATTTAGGGTGTTATTAAGCTTTGGTTGATTTAAAAAAAAGTGCAATTGGGTTTTCAGTATTAAATTTAAGCTTCTTGCATTTGAACCAATTTTCTATAGAAGACAACGCCTGAATACGATTTCTTAATAAATCTTGTTTTACTTTTAATTAATACAGTTATATCATCTGCATAATTTAGTAAACAAACGTCTTCTGGAGTGGCAAGCGGTAGATCATTAATAAATATTATAAATAATAATGGGCCTAGAATACTACCTTGGGGAATACCCCTAGACGTATGCAAGGCCTCTGAGATCACATCGGTTCATTAACTGTGTCGACTAATTTTGTTGAATGTCTTCTATTGTGACGATAAGAGCTTATTAAATTTTGGACAACACGTATGCCATACTGGTATAATTTCCGAAAAGAAAAATGGATGGTATCAAAGGCATTGGATAAATATTGTACAGAAGACATTTGTTAAGTGCAAATAATATAGCATCTGTATAGTCGAACAATGTAGTTTTGTTATTTCTCCCATTTAGAAACCAATGTTGACTATTTAAAAATAGATTATACTTAAGGAAGAATTGTATATTTCTTTTACAAATGATTCAATTCGAATATTTTTGAGAACGTAATGAAAATTATGATGGGATAATAATCTTCAATTATATACAATATTCTTAAAACACTGTTATTAAATCTACTTGTACTAATTTATTAATAACACATGTCACACTTTATTCAATTGTTTGCAATATATCATAAAATATAGTCCTTTAAATTACAAAACAATTTAAATAAATATATTCCTGTCATATTCATAACATAGTTTAAAATAATGAATGTTTCTCGGAAATGTTCACACATAATACGATAAGTGATGGCAATTTACTCGAATACATTTTGTTTTTGCATGAAAATTTGTTGCTTAGGGATTTTAATGAGAGCAAATATCTAACAAAAAATCAGGAGCCGCCAGGCAAGTGTGTATAATAAAAACAACATTTACAGAGTTAATTGCCATCACGAATGACACAATTATGTCCAGTTTTCCAGATTCGCGGCAAGAGTTTCGATTGAAGTAGTTGCTAATAACTGGTAGTTTTTATCGGCGCAGAATTCTTCAAATTGCTGCCAAACACAGTATCTCATTTTTGTTGTATTTTTGGTAGGTAACTTGCCACCGGCGCATTTATTGTAGTTGATAAAACCTTTTCATTTTATAATCTACTTACAACTAACATAAGTACAAACAACAAAGGCTAATTTAATTTGTTTGTCGCGAAATAGTTAACTTAGATTTTCTCAGTTTTGAAAACATTAAGTTCGGTTTATTACAAAAACCTTTAGCGGCATTTCATACATTAATAATAAAATCACCCATTAACGACTTTTGGACATGACTATACAAGAAACGGCAAACAAAATATTTTTAATTTTAATACATTTTTAAATTTATCTAAAAATTGGTTTAAATGAATTTAAAAACATCTATTTTCCATGCCAAAAATACCCTAAACATTTTTACAATAATTATTTGTGGTTGAAACATGGTGAATTTTTCAATTCACAGTAAGTATAGATTACTACGTAGTGAAGGTCGCAACCATCCATATCACGAAAAGTAGAAAAATCGTTGAAGTCCTAAAAATGAACTTGTCGAATTGAAATGATTATTTAAATACTCACGTTTCCAGGACATAATAAATGTAATTAGAAGTATGTACGAGTAAAATTTAAAAATAAAAAGAAGAATGTCAAGTAATTCACTCACAATAACACTATAGTAATAAAATTATTCTTCTCAGAAATTCGTTCTTCTAAAGTCAATGTTACTCCCGGAATTTCTCTTTTAAACCACAACACAGACCGTATCTATTCAATACTGTTTTATAAATTTTAAAAATTTGTTTGTAATTTAAGTTACTCATAATTTGAAAATAACTAGTTTATAATAGAAAGTATAGCATCTGTGTAATTTGCAAAATTAAGTAGCAAAACATAGTAATTGGGTCTTAATTTTAAATTATTCAAGATATATTACGAAGTTTACACATCTACTGTCAAAACATTAATTATATAATATAATTTTAAATTCTGGTAATCTAATCAGTTTACTAAAATATAATTAGAATTTATAAAGTTATCACATAAAGTAGTTTTACACTATATTAAAAAATTCATTATTATTAATTATTCATATTTTTTCATAAAATTCAAAATCAAAAAAGGACATTTTGCTTGAAGCACGAATTGCATCATGAATATATGAAAATTTGTAGGGACCAGGTGTCTATATTTTGTATGATAATATAAACTAAATGAAGACATATTATACCTAACACTTGCCACATTTGCAACGCGATTAATAAATTAAATGAATGAAACATTTTGAAGCCGCTGGTCTGTTGGTTACACAAGAGTTCAAAATGGTTAGTGCTCATAACCACCGATATGATGGGTGACCTCTTGAGTGACTTGTAGTGGGATGAAATTACATAGCGAATTTGACGGCAAGAGTTCAAATTAGAGCAATTAATGCTCAAACGCGTTTACCTACTATAGTACAGGCAAGCTGCCGTGTGATCAAATTACATAGCAAATTTGATGGTATAATAAGGGTTGTTATCATTCAAAAATCATCTGAAATTAATAATATTATATATCCTACTAAAATTAAAATTTAGTAAAAGACTACGTTATTTAGCCCACGATCCTCCTTAATGCAATAAACATTAATTACTATTGCTGTTATCCTCACCTTAAACATAAAAAAATATGACATGAATTTCTAGTTGTAAAAACTTTCACAAAAATAATTTAATGATCATTGGAATATTTAATTTCTTAGTAGTCCGTTTAATTGTAACCTGATAAACTAGAAAGCCGAATAGGACTAAGCGCGGCGGTAGTTTGTCTTAGGGGGACAATTGGTCAAAGAATTGAATGGATAATATCTCTCAGCACATAACGTATATCAGGGTCGTCCAAGTGGTTCATTGATGACATCGTACTACGCCCTTACACTATGTCCATGTGCCTTCCATATTTAAGGTTTTCTGGTATCATCATCCTTTGGAAGATAACTGAGGCATTCTTAATACCAAATAGCAACACGCTAAACTGACAAGCAAATAGGTCATTGGGCCAAAATGGCCTATCAAATCTCTCGAATAATTTCATTAAAAATGTGTCAATATGTCAATATGTTCTAATAGTAGAATGCTGGTCTCTTGCATCTGCGACCAGTACACGATCTGGCGCAGTCCGGTCCCGAGATGAATACAGGGATTCTAGCAGTTGTTATGCATCTTGTTTGATGAAAAATCCTATTCTAATTATCTCCTTAATAACATTGTTCGATTAAAAATATAATTTTTGATAGATACTTAAGACCATTAAGGTATGATACATTTTAAATAAGGCTGATTAATAAAATAATTTATTGTTATCGCACATGACTTTTTATTCGTGACCGGTTTCAACCTTTACAAGACCATTTCAAAAATTACCTTGTATTATTAATTAATAAATCTAAAATTATTCTAATAAATAATATATAAAACATGGACATTCGACATATATAAGTAAAAATGTTAATCTATGAATTTAATAATGCATGTGTTTTTAAAGAAAATCAGATGTCCTTACAAAAAAACTGAAATTTAATCTTTGCATAAAACATGTGTTATTATTTTTGTTACTATTAAACTATTAAATAAATTTGCGCAATAATAAAGGCATATTTTAGGTTTATATTTAATGGATATTACAGTTTTGCTAAGTAGTTTCCAAAGGGTTATAAGGCGATTTCTAATCGCCTTAAAACCCTTTGCAAATGGCCGTTTGATCAAACTATTTAGAGAAGTATAACGTTAATTATTATAATCTACCTGAATTTTTATTATAGTTATTAACATTAACTAAAATAATTATAATGATTTTTTTTAAATTATTGAGTACAACTAATGCGGACATGTTTTATTATTAAAGAGAAATATAACCGACATCTAATAATCAAGGTTTAATTTATACATAAATTACACAAATGCTCTATAATTTTTCTTTAAACCATTAGATTAATTTTTTTTCTATAAAATAATGATTTCAATTAAATGCTTTTCTCAAAATTAACGGTTCTATAATATATTATGTAATAAGGAGATCAAGCGGTACTAAAATCTGAGGAGTTCTAAGATCTCCGAAGATTAATGTAGCTTGATCTCCGAATTGCATATATTATTTTATTTCATTTCGTATTTCTAATGTAATTTATTATGTTTGAAATAATTTGTATTTAAATTTATATATAAGTAAAGTTGCTTAGTGTATTGTAACCATGGAGCAGAAAAAATTGTCGATTTTGCAGAAGAAAAGCCATTTATGTCCGTTCCAGAGGAAATTATAAATGAAGCGCATCTTTTGGATAGTGTGTTGTTACCAGTAAAATCAAAAGCAGCGTACGAGAAAGAATACAAGACATTCAACGAATGTCGACTTTACAAAAATGCATAGGGCTTACTAAAGATGTTCATTTAAGCTACTTTGGTGAGAAAGCTAAGAGTTATATTAGCTCATCCCTTTGGAGTTTCTACTTTATGTTATAGTTATAAATAAATTTCCTAAAATTACAATGTTTTTGAAAAATTATCATGTAGATCATAAAACGAAATAAGCAAAGAATTTTGAACGTGAAGAACTTGTATATTTTTTAAAGGAAGCGCCAGAGGATCAGCACTTGTTCCAAAAGGTGTATATAATTGCAGTATGTCAAAAGTTTATATATTTACTATCTATTGTGCTTCGTAGGTTGTGGTGGTAGTTGCTGTTGCTGGTGGGTGCGGAGTTGATTTCCAATTTTGAAGTTCCAATTCGAAGATGTTATTATTGAGACTCTTCAAGACACGCGGACTCATAGTGATCGGTGATCGTTTTTTTACTATTCTGAATATATCTGACTGGCTGGCAATCGATTTTTTCTTAAAATATTCAGCATTAAGACCAAATAATGTACTCACCAGAGTTTTTTCATTAATTATCAAAAAAGTATAACTATCAATGTATCAGAAAAAAAAACTAGCAATTAATAAAATCTTTACAAGCTTATAATATAACTTTACATCTAAAGTGATACTTTATCTACTATGTTTAGTTATATAAATATAAATTTAAAATATAAAATGAAATAAAGGGATTAAAAAGCTTTTTTTACAAATTGATTTAATCAACTCTGTTAAATAATCACATGTTTAGCTTAGTTTTGATATTATGTACTATTAAAATATGATTGCTATGTATATAATATGCACCGCCTAAATATTTTGATTCCTATGAAACTAATGGATAAACTCGTAGCTAAAATATTATTTAAATTTAAAAAAGCTAATATAAATGAAACAAATTTTAGGTGATACTGTAACTTTATTATTATTCATAACATTAATACTTTAATGGATATGATGTGCCTTTAAGTATTCTGGGTAGATAAATCTTCTTAGCTGCAATAAACGTATTTACTTTGATTTTGTAAACGATGCAAAATATAATAAAACATACAAAAATGATGCAATTTTCGCATTTGCCCTTTTGCTTGTAGTTAGTAAATATTTAATATTTATAAATAATATCACAACGTATGACCAGTTAAGAAAACATTAAAATAAAAACATTCAACTATCAATAAAAGACAATTAACAAATTAAATATTCAATATCATTCACCATTCTGATACACTCGTCAAAAGTATAATATTGTAAATGTAATTACCTCAAGTAATGAAAATCTCTCATCTAAACAATATCGTCATTATTAACATTTAAAATAATAGAAACGCACTTCCTTTTATTCAAAAATATATAAAGATTTTCTTTAATGATGTAGAATCTTGATGGTATGTTATAATAGTGCCAATACGTAGGATTTAAAAATATATCTTTCCTAAAGTAATTAATATGACAATATAATTATAATAGGAATATAAAGTTTACCTTTTATAATTTTTAACTATAAAACGTTATTTGGTGAAAATAAAAATTTCAATATTGCTATTCATTATTTTACTTTTAGTTACATAGAACAATGCCATATCTGATATCCATATTACCCGACTCTAACAGTATTATTTTTGCTTCGTCATCTATCTGCATTCTAGTAAAGGAAATCAATACTACAAAGGAGCTCTGCATTTGTCAGCGATGGGAAACAATATTAATGATTATTTTATTTTCGCAACGTTCATTCTAGACTGATAATGAGTATATCAATAAATACGAACCATTGAATTATGTAATGTTTTATATATTTTATAATTTAACGTGAAATTATAGGATTAAAAATTATACAAATGAAGAATATAATATGTTTGAATATGTTTGTAAATGTATTCTATTTTATTGACTTATATAAGGGCTCTATTAAGAATATAAAGTATTTTTATGAACATCACAATTTATATTATTTAATCAAAAATTATATTTATTTATTTATAACTGAAATACATAGGAATACAATGTTGTGAATGATAAGACTACTAAATTTTACAGGTTGGTAAATTTGTTTAAACTGTCTTTTAAATCTATTGTGATATCAATTTCGAGATTACTTTGTTAATTTGTTAGCAGTCATCTTAGTAACGAGCGCTCAATTAAAATCCATAATGTTAAGTTAACGTTGGATTCTGTAATCATGTTTGTACTAAGATTACACCTATAATGCTCCATAGAAAAACAAGAAGAATTTCGTTATCTGATTTTACATCATATTGTGCTCTAGAATCTATTTCTATAAGACATTATTAACCAAATAATCCTATGTCGGATAAACCTACACATAGGTATTAAGAAGCCACGTTCAATTTTTGTCTTCATATGGGCTTTAATCACTGTATATTATAACTCATTATAATATCTTCGTTTGCATTTCTAAAACACTCAAATGTAAAGTTATAAAATACCTCTCTAAAATAGAACCTCCGACAATAAAGTTCGGCGAATAGTTCTGTAACATGAAATAGATGAAATATTAATGAAGGTTACCTCGAAATAGGCACCTCCATAACTATGGGCACTTTTGAAGAAGGCTTCTTTTGGGATGGAGTTCAAAAGCTTCGTCACGTTTCGTTGGATGTTAGGAATAACGCAAATATTTCTCCTTTGAAAGCGAGTTTGAGTTATGGGAACAGGAAGAAGTCTGGAGGATTAAGATCTGGCTAATATGGTGGATGTTCAATTTGCACCATTATTTTGTTGTGACGAACTGTTTGATGATATTGACTGTGTGAAGGCGAGCATTGTCGGGAACAAAAAAATTAAATGTACCTTGCAGCATTGAAAGGAAAGAAATTTGACGATATTGCTAATCCTTCTTGAAAAGTTTCCAGGACATGAATAGCAGATCTTATCGGTTCATAGTTATGGGAGGTGACTATTTCAAAGGTCAGTAAAGTAACTTTCGTGAATATTTTATTTACGTTAATGTTACAGGACTATTCACCGAGCTTTATTGTCACAGGTTTGTGTTAAACGAAAAATAAATAAATACATAATTCTTAAAAATGATTTGTGCTACTATAAAAACATGATACAGTCATTAATACTATAATTTTAAAGGCATACTTTTACTGAGATATGAAGACCGCTTTTTGTTTTAGAATACATATTGATCTGAATATTTAATCCATACAAATTATTCAAATTTTTGCAATTGTCACACAGTCGTATAGCCTTTGCCATCTGAATTTATTTCAAATTGAATATTCAGTTTTCAATGTTGAATATTTATTTATTCAATGGAGCTTTATTTCTGTAATTTACATGTAACTGCTTTCATTTTCGTGTCGAAATACGAACCTAAATAATTTTAATCAAAGTAAAATTAATTTAATTCATAGAGTACTCATTTTATTAATAATAATCACTATACAATGTCATGCTTCCCCCTATATAATTATTAACCCGTTTAGAACCAGCCAAAACTCTAAACCTGCAAGGCAAGCGGCATACGAACTGTTAAGAGTTATTAAATTGTAAATTTTAAATTATCAGATACAATGCCAAAATATTTATTACAATTTAAAAACAACATGAAATATAACCAGTATCATCCAATATAAGGAGAGTTCAATTAGAATCGATAACCAAGTTAACGTTGTATTTTTGTAGTCATCTTTATACTAATATCACACCTATAATGCTCCGTAAAGAAGTAACGTTAAATAAGCTTTTATTAATTTATAAATATTTTTTCACTATAAGGATTTTGTCTAATTTACAATCTTAAAATCTTACTATTGTAAAGATTTGAATAAAATAAATCTGTTTTATAAGAAGTTATTGAGCAGGTCAGGTTAAAATTTTCATTTACACATTTCATTAGCGAATATTTAAAGCGACTGTTATGAAATAAATTGTATGAATGTCTCTAGGCCGTCGTAAAAAATTAACTTACAATTTAAAAATACGAAATAACCTAACAAATATACTTATTGAAACCACTACTTCTCTGGCTAATACCTAGAAAGATTTTGAATTTTATAGAAGTATTTCATGAATGATTTTCTCATTTACCTCGTGGTGAAATATTGTGGAATAATAGGTAATTAATTAAAAACACTTAGTTTGTTTCACTAAATTTTATATTGACTCGACTAGTTTCGCTTTTTACAGCATTTTCACTCTTGAAAATGCTGTAAAAAGCGAAACTAGTCGATTGAATATAGAATTTAGTAAACAAACCAAGTGTTTTTAATTAATTACCTATTATTTATAGTAGAAGTTTGCGTCTTACAAAAGAGCAAAGCTATCAAAGCAGCATTTAATTTGACTGTATTTATTTCTGTCAAATCATCAGCCAAAATTGAAAATTATACAAACTAATTTACTTATAATATAATCTGAGTATTAATTTTCAATATCGTATTACCTAGAACTTAATTTAGATGTTAATGTCTGATTATAGCAAACGTTTATTATAAATATCATTATAATATTCGTAGCAATTCACTTAATGTAAATACTTAACTTAATTATCTTTGGGGTATTATTTTATTATTTAAGGTTTTTAATATAAACGTGTAGACAGTTTACTGAAATCTTTGTTTTATGCACTCTTAAGGTAGGTTTCTGTTATATTAAAGACACCACATTTTAAGAACACTTACTTTCAAATTGAATGTGTATAAAGACGATTCCTAATATTATTACCATATCAAAAGGAAAACATATATCTTGTTAGATCAATTGAATATCAGTTAACACAATTGTACATAATCGCATAGAAAGGCACAGTGCAATATTAGTGTTTAAATAATTAGAAAGCATTGTTTTGCCAAATTAACTTCAATTAGTTTAGTTTCAATTTTTAATCTCGGTAATCTAAATATTTTAAATCCCTGCCATAAGATGAAATACCTTACGCCATGCCTCCTTATGCATATAATAGGCAATAAAAATAATCGTGTTAATTAATTTTTACATTGGTGGTCGTTCGCAACTGTTAGTACCTTTAGGTTATTCTTTTCGTGTTTATTTTGCTTTATTTTCTGTGAAGTATCTTAATCATTAAATTTATTTTACTTGAAATTATTGTTTAAGTTTATTTTTTGTTAGCTCATAGTTATAACTTTTATATATTTCAATATTTGGATTGTTCTATTGTTATGTTAGCTTCTCTAAGTATTTATGAGAACTCTAAGTATTAAGCATATACATTAATATATATCTCTTCATAATAGTCTAACAAACTCTTCATCTAATAGCAAAACTCGTTGACAAATGTAATCATAGAAACGACGCTGGTGTTGTTTTGATTATGTTTTAATAATTGGCATTCACATTATTTTAGGATCTTTAGTTACTGAGAATAATAAATAACACATATAATTATATAAATGAATAAAATTTACACGAGGTACAGCAGTTGGATGGGTGACCGGTACCACTCACCATTGGGATACAATTAATAGTGCTTTAGAGTGACGGTGGCGTTCCTTGAAAGTAACAAGCGCATTTACACACACAAATAACACGGCGGAAGGACCACGTGACCGATAACCAAAACACCACTACTACTACTGAATAAAATTTAGAATTCGATTTTGTAAAATAAACATTATTTTTATATTTGTAGTATTAAAAATATATACAATTTATATAGAAAAAACTACCCTAAAAAAATGAAAACAGCGATTTCGCACTGTAAACACGATATAAAGTTTCATTTAATACAGAGTCAGAAATTGCGTCGTTTATTGTCTAGAACAAATAATTGAAACCATTCAATCATGTACCTTTCTATCATACGCTTGACTCAAATCGATAAAGGCCGCGTCTATAAATAGTTTTAGGTTTTGATAGAAAGAAACCAAACTGTTGCACAGCTATCAGTAAAAAGAACATATACAAACAAAAATATATTCTATAATTTAAGAATATATGATTGAATCTATATGTGTAAATAATTATAGTTTAAAAATTAGAAAGATATAACATCGTTATCTAAAAAAGGCATTTTTAATTTCAGATTTACGTTCAATAATACAGTTATTAACTTCAGTATCAATGGTAGTTTGACATAAAATTGAATTATAAAAGTAATCTGAAAATAGATTTAATCTCCAAATAAAATTATGAAATATACAAATATAAAAGCGTTCTATATTGTTTACTGGGCGGAATGACAACTTTCATGTCTTTGTTTGCAATGATTCTAAAATATATAGACATTATTAGATATACTAGTAAACTTTTAAATACATCATCCCATGCACTACCATTTAAAACATTTTAACATAATCATAATAAATTTGAGTTATAAAATCTAATTGATATATATTTATTAAAAATTTATATATAAAGTTATCAAAATAATTCTCCAATTGTAAAAATCACTAATAAAATATGTCATATGTTAGAGTATTGAATGTAATATTTTATATTTAATTTAATTTCGCCAGGTAAAATATCACTCGTTCAACTGTTATAATATTTGAAAATATTGAGTTAAAACGTTTCCTTAGAATTCTATTTGAGAATGTACTTGCTTTATATAACTAATGGTAGCTAATAGTATGTGTCATAACACCAACCGAATTAACTATTAAACGTAATATGTATTAAACGTAATATGTATTCGCCAGAATTACACCAAATCAATTAGAAAATATTATAATAATTTAATTTTAATTTAATTATCACGTAGCATACTAATATTTCTTTTAAATATTTAAACTACTATCTTTACTGTACCACATTTATATTAAACATAAATAATTGCTTTTTTGAAAATAAATCGAAAACATTTCGACATAATTATCTTGATTGTTTATATTTACACATGTTATTCCTAACACAACTTTTATACATAAAGAAGAAGTTACTAAAATTGTTTTAAATATGTTTCATTTAAATCTCTTGAGTCTTTATCTCACTGAGATTCTAATGACACATATTTTCTATGAATAACATAAAAGATTTATAGAACCATCTCTAAATAAAGTTAATAATGCCTCTATATTATGTTCTCATTTCATTATACATTAAAAAAATATACATTTATTATTTAATATACAGGTTTTATAATTAAATTCACTTGGTTTTTTCACAAATAATTTTTATTTTCGACTAGTTTCGCCTTTTTGCCAAGATCAAGAATAATAATGGCATAAACCGAAACTTCTCGAAACTAAAAAAATTATTCATTCCACATGAATTAAATTATAAACTCTATATATTAACATAATGTTTCGCCAAGTGATCAATGAGAAACAAGTATATGATAGTTTATTACCTTATTCATATGATATAGATTTGTTCACTTATTTAATTCACCTATAAACACATTTATTTATGAAATATTGTGCAAATATAATCCTTTAATTGTTGAAGTTTATAACTGCATCCGTTTCACTGTTTTTTTTATCACACACTGACACTGTTTCACGATTTAACTTCCACATGACAAAAATGATTGTAGGTATACAATTATTTCCTAAAATTACACTATAAAAAAAATTTACTGTAATATTCTCTTAAATATTATTACATAGAAGTAGATTTACAAAATTATATATTATTAGATGCAACAGTTTCAATGTTTAAATTACGGTTGATGTAAAAAACTATTATACTAATGAAATAGGTTAGTATTACTAGTTCTAATTAAATAACCTACATAATAAAGATCTAATGTTTTAAACAAGTACATAGAGTTAAAATATGGTCCTATAAAATTTATTCTTTTATTCTTTTGAAGCCACGCGAACAGAATTTTTATTTATTTAAACACGTTCTTTGCAATTTATTTTTATTCGCTTAGTGTATGTAAATGTACATATAGCAAATAAAAATAAATTGCGAAGAAAGGAATTCCGGCTTATATAACTTAACGAATTGTTTTAATGGAATTTAATTTCTATAAACAAAAGAATAGTATAGTATACATAAGTCTACTACATGCTTGAAAATAATGCTTAACATATTTCTGTTATTTAATAATTCTATTTAAAACATTAACACTACGTTTTGTGTAATATTAAACATAGTTGTATATGTATATAATACAATTTAATATTAAGAAAGTACATTCCGCTAATTACACAATTTAATACAATAAAGATAAAGATAAACGAAGAAAGTTCACTATTTAATATGATTGATTTATTCAAAATTATATACAATTCAATTAGTTAAAGCTAAATTAAAATTAATATTTTAATTATAAATAATAAATATTCCCTTTTATATTTTATTATCTTGCTAGAAATAGTAAACTCAAATATTATAAGTCTTCTTGAGAAAAATGTATATCCTAATTGAATATTAAAAGTATATTATTCAAACACTATCTAAAAATATTCAAAATAGAACTGAGGAAAGCCGAAAGTATCAGCATTTCTCATTATTTTCATCATTATTCATGAAAATAGCAACAAATAACAGATAACAAATCGCGATCGTTACTGTCATTACATACTATATGATTTTATCATGAAAATAATGATGTATCCCTAACTTGCGGATCAATAGAACAAATTTTAATTAACTCTTCAGAAACGGAAACATTTTCAATATCTTATTGTGTGCAATATTTAATGCAGTATTAAAAGTTCGATACTCACAAAGATAAAGTTAAATCAAGAAATTCTTGCATACAACTATGGAATATGAAAGATGGATATTAAAATGAAAAGGTTTAAAATATTATATTTTTGTATTTATTTTCCGTTTTTTGTATTTGTAGCATAAAGTAATAAGTGCAAATATGAATAATAATACCTTAATATTTACTTGAAAGTTAAAATTAAATATCATAACATATTGAACGGAATTATTAAATGCATTACAATGCAAAGTTACTACTAAAATATGCGATAATACTACCCGCTAGACAAAACTAAGTATAGGTCAATAGCCGTGAATAACTAACCCCATTTTTACCATTTTTATTTCTATTATCTCCATCCATATGTTGATATAGGATCAATATTACTAATTATTATGAAAGTTATCGGCGGTAATATCTCACGTTCTAATAATAAAACACATATATAATTATCCATATGGAACGGTAAAGACGGTAACTTTTAATGTATAAAACTTGGATTTACAAAAATAGAACATATTTATCAATGTTTTAGAAAGGTGTAGTGTATAAATCTATAAAATTTGTAATAAGTAATTTTAATTATGCTGTTAGATTTAAATAAAACATGTATATTTAAACGAAATTTATTCAATTCCTCAAATTTGATGATGAAACTGCAAACTAAAAAATTTCAGTATAATATTGCCAATATTGTAGAGAAAACCCTTTATTATGAATTTAATTTATTTTAAGCCTTATATATGAGTGCCCTATTAGAAATTTAATTGTTTAATTAAATCCGCACATGGTTTAAAATTTGGGTATCAGGATACTATTATATATATATATATATATATATATATATATATATATATATATATATATATATATATATCAACAGGCTTTATTTCTTACAATGTTACTTTTAGAAAATTTAAATAACTAATCATGATCATACTTCAGAAATAACTTTTTCTTCTGGTCGAAACTTAATAATAATGTGCTAGACATCAAAAAATGTCAAAATTATAATTTTAGCATTAGTATAAAATTAATGGTACAATTAGTTTGTATTAAATAGTGATTCTGAAGTTAAAAAACGGTAAAACCAAATAATTGAATTTTTTCAAGTTTCTCGGTTAATATTCAACGGGGAACTTCTGTTAAGAATGTAGAATAGGAAAAAAATAGATAGGGTAGTCGGAATCGTAAAAATCAGTTCGGTCCTAAAAATAAAGCGCGGGTTTATTCAATAAAAAGCAGGTGAGAAAACTGTCTGTACGACACTTTGCGGGCCCATAAAACGGAGCCGGCGTTTCGTATTTTATTTACCAAGTGCGAGAGGGTGGTATTTTTTTAAGCGAGAGGGATGCTTCACTGGGGAGAGCAGAATAGACGAGTTTCGCTTAGGTTACACTGGGATGATGAGAGATGTGTTCGGTGTGTGTGTTTGTGCACGTTGCGACTTACCTCGTTTAGAAGCGGCCAACACATTAATTCGTAACGTCGCCACGACGACAAGCAGTCCACAATAAAGCCACCACATGTTTTACCTATAAACGGCATGTTTCACAGCCATAATAATTTAGTAAAGGGCGCGAGAACCGGCGCGGCGCGGCGAGATGTGGAGCATCGAAAGCTTCATCGTGAAGTGCGTGCGCTTGCAAAGCTGCCCAGAGAGCGATTCGGCGCTTTAGAGACGGCCCTACCCTGCTGCTCTCGCCCTGCTCCTACCCTGCTCTGGTCTCTCTCGCCCTGCCGCTGCTGCTGCTGACGCTGACGCTGGACCGGATTCACACCCGCGCCCGGAATCGAACAGCGCCCGGACCCGATTTTCTCCTCTCTTCTTCGCCGCCGCTATGTATGTCTATCTACAGTCAGCAGGAGCACAAGCTGAGAGCAGTAGCGCACTGGAGCACCGATTATTTGACTGTTACGCAAGCTGCTCGGCGCTACGGCAACCGAGACTACTTACACAATTTCCATTCGATGCGATTTCCACTAAACTCCGACAACCTTCCTTTTCCCCCTCCAGCACACACACGCGCACCCTACCACACCGACTCTACTTTGGTCCTCCACCCTTCAATCTCAGACTCAAGAAAAATATCAGCATTTCTCATTATTACAATATAATTATCATAACATCATCATAATGTCTAAAAACACCAACCTCGCAATAATCACAAACATTCCTCTCCTTACATACGATACGATCATATCATGAAACTAATGATATATCGAAACAATTAGGTCAATAAGATTGTAATTCTTATAAATATTATATGGATTTACATAAATAATCAATCAAATATTTATCGTAAATAATAATCATTTAATATTCAAAGAAATTATGCGTGTAGTCAACTTATCGATAGAAAAACAATATGAACTAAGTGCGGTTGAAATACCATCTATGAATTTAAGTGTGTTGTGTGTATACAGAATTCCAAATTCAGATTTTTCAGAATTCTTAAACGTGTTTTCAAAAGCTATTAAACTGCTAAAACAACGGTATATTATAATTGCAGGCGATTTTAATGTTAGGTTTGGTACTGATGACATTTACAACTGACTGAGTTAATAAACTCTTTCGGTTATAAAATTACTATTACTGATTCAAATAACTGCCTCGATAATATCTTAGTAAATATAAATAACTCAGTTAATAAGAATATAGTTTCTCAGATCATTTAGGACAAAATATAAAGCTTGTCTTATGTAACGATATTAAAGTTACGCATAAAACTGTCACCTCTATAACTAAAATAGGCCTGATCCTTATGTACCAACTACTTGATACGGTAGACTGGAGAAAGGTTCATAACAATGATAATATAGAAAACTGCTTCGAAAAGTTCTTAGCCATACTCAGAGATGCTGCAGTTACAGCTTTCCCGAAAAAATACATGAAGCAACAAAATGGCACAAATGAACTAAAATGGTTCGAAAACCAATTGAAGAAAATGCGTGATGAATTGCTTCTTCTTACTGATATCAGCAAAAAAATACCGATATCTAAATCTGCAAGTTTCATTTAAAAAAAATAAAAAGCTTTACAAGGAAGAAATAAAAAAACAACGATGCCAAACAAACGATGCTTATATCACCAGCTCTAAAAATTATGCCAAAGCCATGTGGAATATTTTAAATTCAGATCGGAAAAATACGACTACATATGATATAAACCCTGACATACTAAATGACTATTTTTCGAATGTTGGAAATTTGGTAACTAAACCGCTCGAGACCTCCAAAGCAACAAATGGCAGGACATGCAGCATAAAAACTCCATATTTTTCGGTATCAAATATTAACTTAATTAAATATCAAAAATATCAGAAGTCGAAGTTTGAGATACAAAAAATAAGCTCAGTAACTCAAATAGTACTGACGTATATGGTCTAAACAGCAAAATCATAAAACACATGAAAAGCATACTTATTCCCCATTTAACCAAATTGATAAACAGAGCACCAGACGCTAACGTTTTCCCCAGGTCATTAAAAAAATCAAGAGTAGTTCCAATCATTAACAACAGATCAGACAAATCCGATGCAAGCAACTACAGCCCTATAGCCATCATATAGATGATATTTCGAATATTTCGAAGAAAACAATCTGCTATCTAGCTCACAATTTGGTTTTCGCGAAAATAAACGCACTATAGCAGCTTTAGTTGATTTCATAGGGTACATACACTCTTGCATAGACAATGGCGAATACCTTAGTGCATTGTTTTGCCACCTACCGAAAGCCCTTTATTATATCTCCCATAACCTATTACTTCAAAACTGAGCTATTATAAGATTGATGAAAACACGATTGAACCATTTAAATCATATTTCTCAGAACGATACCAATACGTCGAGTCAAATAATACCAGCTCAAATACTTTACCAATAAATCGAGGTGCCTTGCAGGGATCTGTGTTAGTGCCCCTTATATTCATCATTTATATAAATGATCTTGATTACCACATAAACATTTCAAGATTAGTAATTTTTGCAGATGACACCACTGCACTAAATAATTCAAAACACCTTAATCAACTCCTATTAAAAACAAATACTGTCAAAGCCGAAATAAAACACTGGTTTACGGAAAATGAACTGGCTCTAAATGATTCTAAAACACATACAATAATTCTCGGAACTCCAAACCTAGACAAAGACTAGAAAGAGAAAAAAGTAAAACTACTTGGCGTTTATTTTGAGCCAAATCTTACATGGTTCGAACATTGCAAGAGACTTGTTAAATAGTTATCATCGCTCATTTTTTTATTTAGGAGCACTTTCGCACTTTACAAAAAAAAAATCTTACGGCGGCTAATTGCTGGAGTATATTACAAAGCGGACAAAAACCAATTTTTGAAAATTTTTTACTGTATGTTAAACAAAACCTTCACAAATATGAATATGTAAGTGAGGTACACCATTACATGACCAGAGCAACACATAACCTGTATGTTCCATTATCCAGGCTAAAGTGAACCCAATCCGGTGTTAACTACCACGGAGTCAAATTCTTCAAGTGCCTTCCAGTTCACATCAAAAAATTAAGTTACATAAAGTATAAAAATTACATAAGACAGCTACTATTGTTTAACTGCCCAATGAACATAAATGATTTTTTCACCTACACATTTGAGTTGTACATTTGATCTTATACCGGGTGTTGACCTGTCCTCTCGGTAATAGGAATTTAACGTGTAAAATCACACTTATGTAATAAAAAAAATAAAGAATTAAAAAATTACATTTTCCATGATTAACGCAAATCTGTTTTAACTGTCATTTTTGGTGTGATAATTAATTTAACTTTCGAATAATTAAATAAATAATAAATAATTATACAATTAGTGAAAAAAAAATCAGTTTCTTAACTGGTTTTATTCTGGAAAATGTATGCACGAGGTTCGCAGCTTGTTTGGTGGTTTATATCCGGATAGACCGATACCCGCAATATCAACAATTCAAAATATCATTTCAAAGCAAGAAAAATATGGATAAGTTTCTGAACCATACCAACCCTGTTTAAAACGTAATTCAAATTTAGTGGAGGAAGATCAGATTGTTCAAGATAATTTCAACGAAATAAATGTTATTGCCGCTGCCGTTGCTAATTATAACATTAGCACTCTTCAAATTGCTAAGGATTTAGATATACACCATTAAACTGCTTTCAAAATTTTAAAGAAGAATAAGTTTAAATCTTACAATTTCTCTAACCATCAAGAAATTATTGAGACAGATAAGTATTCTAGAATGTTTTATTTGTGAAATGGCCAGGTTAGATAGAAATTTCCTTCAAAATATTTGTTTTTCTGACGAATCAATATTTACCATCAACAGAGAGGAAAATGTTCAAAATTGTCGTTATTGGGATACGGATAATCCGCATTTAGTTATCGATAACCATTCCCAATATCCACAATCTATGTATGGTTGGGAATATACGGATCTCACATTATCGGTCCTTTCTTCATTGATAGGCGCTTGAATGGCAGAAAATGTCTGCAACTGCTTCAAACTGAGATTGACCCCGCCATAGATGCCGTAGCAGGAGAAAATGTAGTGTGATTTCAACAAGCCGAGTGCCTGGCTCATTATACTGGAGAGGTTATTTATATCCAAATAACTGGATATGATGCGGAGGACCTGTTAATTGACCAGACCGTTCACCAGATTTAGCACCGAACGAATTTTTCCTGTGGAGAAATCCAATATTTACGGAACAAGAAATGCGAACGTCGAAATTTTGAAAATTAAAATTAATGAGGAATGCAGTAGAATAACAAATAGTCAATTTTCAAATATGCGCCAACATTTTTACGATAGATTTAGGTTTTGTTTAGCTGCGAATGGAGGTTTATTTGAGCATATGCTTACCACGTCAAAGATGACACTTCAAATTGTAACATTTGCGTTAATCATGGAAAATGTGATTTTCGTAAAATTTTAACTTTTACTTTAATTCCTTATATTCGTTCCTCAAAAAGGTTTTGAAGTTAAAAAAATTGTTAATTTCTGTAGTTTTTTAATTCTAAATAATTTTGGTCTGTTGTGTTTTTGTTCTAAAATAATTAGGGGTGCAGGAAATTACATAAGTGTGATTTTACGCGTTAAATTCCTATTACCGAGAGGACAGATTAACACCCGGTATATATAATTCTCGTGCATGAACATATGTTATGTATATGGTGTTTTTGGCTGCCACTGATTTACACTTTGTTCTCAATTGTACGTATTATGGTACAACGTTATGTTTTAAGCACTGTTGGTTAAATCTGATGTTTAATGATGCTTGCTTCTTTTTTAATTGAAGTTTAAAATACATTTTCGCCTTTTTAGCTACACTAGCACTGATAATATTATTGATTTTTGCGGCTTCTACTTCGTTATACATGTTGAGTAGCCCAAAAACCATGGATTAAGGAAGAATTAAAATTCTGGTTCAAGAAGCGAGATGTATATTTCACATATAACAAGATCCTGCAGTTTTATTGCAAGACAGAAACAACATTTGCTCTTTTTTAATTAAAAAAAAATAAGTTTTATGATAAGGATGTCATCAGGATAATTAGAAATCCACAAAACCCACGGTAATCCGGAAAACCTCTTAATTAACGACCAGACTGCCCATATATTACAGCTACAGGTTAACATGAATTTGGATTTGTTTGTAGCATATATTTCATATTAATTAATTTAGATAATGGCAGGCTGAGTTACCAAAACTATAGTCGGTAACAGTAAAGTACTATTGTTGGTTTGAGTTTACGTGAAGTGTTTTGTAAATGAAAATAAGACACAGTTTATTCCTTACTTCACTTGTTTGTAAAGTAAACTGTGTCTTATTTTCCTTAACAGTAAAGTAACTAAATGTTTCATGTTATGATTACTTAATTATTATTATAAGAATTTAAGGTAATAAGGTAAAAAGGAGAAACCTGAATAGGATATTGACTCTATATATAATTTCAGTGTACAACATGTCAAAAATGATTTAATTGAATATATTTTTTCAAAAGACTTTTTGTTTTAAACATATAAAATTGCAAAATTATAATTGCAAACTATTATAAAATAAACAAAGCTGCCATAATTGCTTACCAGTTTAGGAAACCTATAATGTTAAGATAGAACACCATACTGTAGAACTATTTATAAACCAAAAGGAAAATTACTAATAATAATAATGAATTGTTTGACAACTTACACTGGAGTGGACACCCATTTTTGGTGGTTTTATCATAACCTATTAAATCGGCAAAAATCAAAACCTCAATTTTAAAGTTTCAGTTTCAAAAAGTTTCAAAGATGTAGTTCCTTACTTGTTACTACTTACTTTCGACTCACATTATAAATTGAGCACAATATAAACAAAGCATTACTTAGAAATGATATTATACTCTAACAATATTTCTTATATTTATAATACATTTTTAACGTCAACATTTAAAAAGGAAAACAACGTAATACAAAGATTATACTTACTGGAAAACAATCAATAAGAAAAGAATCAAAAATAAATTCCAGTTTGTCACAAAACAACTTCAAAATTAAAGACATACCCTGAAAAGCACCGACATGCTTCACCGACTTCGCTTCCTCGTTTCACCCTCTGCAGTTGGGATCTTCAACGACTCCTTAAACATAGAGGTATTTCTTTAACTGAAAGTATCCAGTTAGGATGCTTGCCAGGCATTTTATGTTTTTCACCTTGCTTTGTGTTCTGCTAGAGTCCTGCCTTGCAGTATGTTTAAGAGATTGCTTTTGAATAAGGGCAGATTTAGATGTTATATGAGTGGCACCAGTGCCTGTTCCACTGCGACCTTTTCAGATCTATTGTGGATTCCTATTTATCTCAGATGAACAGCTCTGGCTTTGCCTCTTTGATTAGTCCCATTAGCTCTGCCAGAGGGGCTAGTGTATAGGTCTCCGCGCTTGAATTTGTAGTGCCAAGCTATTGATGTCTAATCCCTGCTAGGCCCTCGCAATAGCATAGGTTAGGTGCATGGTGCTTCTTCCACCAGACCTATTTTGCTCATATGTTTGTTGAGCTTGCAGTGTCCTTTCATCAGACCTACTATTGTTTTGACCATTTTCCTGTCTTGATTCGGAAGTTCGGTCGTGAATTTTTTTCGATTGTTTCTTAAGGAACTGTTTCGCCTGTCTCTATCCTGGTGAGTTCGTCCACCAGGTTGGGGCCTGTGTCTTCGCCCATTTTTTTATCGATACAGTCCCACACTGGCTTAGATTCGACCTGTGTGTAGCTTAGTGCTTTTAGTAGCGCCTGGCTGTCTGAGAATATAGCAATTGATCTACTTTTCGTGTCTTGCCCTTAGTATTCTCCTGGCTGAGATAGCCCTTCGTTGTCCTATCACTCATTTAGCCACCCAAGGTGACGAGCAAAGGGCAGCACAACGCTTGGAAGGGTTTCCCTAATGTTGGCCATGTTGGGCCAGAGCTGAAATGAACCGGTTGATGGCGCTTCGGGTAAAGCGCCGGTAACACCTCGTCGAAAGACACTACACGTCACAAAACTCTGTGTCTCCTTAAGCTACTATTCATATAATAATATGCATTAAAGTTCTTCACGTTGTAGAAAATTAACTACTATTAGAAAACCACGAAAACATTTCGTAAATCTACAAAAATGAGTCTTACCCTTCGAGGAACACTATACAGTCATCCACGCGGAACTCACAGGGAGAAAACATCTGCATCCACACAGTGAAATCAGTCTTGCTATCTTAACATATCCTAAGGTCGCATTAAGATTAGTAAATTAATGTGTTATGGTACTGGAGACAACATCTATAGATAATAAAATTGCCATATCCTGGGTCAAGGTACACTCAAACACGAAAGAGAACGATATGACGGATGCTTTACCAAAAGAGAAAGCATCTTTGTAGGAGCAGGTATATACAGTACAAAACCCGAAACAAAGATTTCTGTCAGTCTCACTAAGGGCACCACGGTGTTCCAAGCAGAGGCGATAGCTCTTCACCACAGCACAAGAGAAAAGAGGCCTAGGTGCTCTGGTCAATGATTTGATCACCCTTGGCAAACTCGATCCACATCCAGAGAACCGGTTCATTCAGCATTTAATAATTATTTGGCATAATATCGGTCCCACAAACATTTTCAATGTAATTCCATAGCTTCATTCACCTTTTTTATTTTCAAATGAGTATTTACCTTAAGTTGCCGAATCCGTGAAACCTCTACTGCATATACCTCATATATAGCGCGATCCACATCATGCCCAAGAAGTTGGTGTCTTCTTCACTCACCACCTAGCGACAAAATCTCTCAGCACCTAGGAGATTCCGCAGGAGCGTTTCGGAGCAACCTGTATTTGGATGTACCGTCACTGTTGCCGAACGCCAGCATCGGAATCGGCCCTTTTTCTACCTGCACCCGAACGGTTCGAGCCTGCGTCCGCGTGGATAGCAGATGCGATACAGGAAAATCCAAAATTGGTGTGACTTCATGAAAAGGCCATAAAACCCATCACATAGCTAAGATAATTCCCGACAAAATAGTTAGTCACGAATTTGATACTGAATAGGATGAAGCTTTTTTTTTGAGCGGGAATGATGTGGGAAAGGGATATTCACGCTATTCCGTGAGGTTTCACGGAACAACAATTATACATGAATAATTACCCCACTCCCTTTATGTCTGTGCAAAGTTTAATCAACTTTTTACATTTAGATTTTTTATAATGTAGCTTTCAGTTTTGGGCCAGACGTGATGATTTTGTATATAACATTTTTCATTATAGTAGCCGTAATTGTTCATGTATATTTTTGATAGATATAAGAAACGATGTGAATTTTTATTCCTTAACGACTCATGGTATTTTTAATTTAATATTTTATTTTATTTGGCAGTTGCAAAGGAACTTCCCAAGCCATCATTCCTCGCCTAAAATCATAATCAAACAAATATGCCCGGACGCAGAGTAATTTTCTACACATTATAAAATATAAATTATGGAAAGATTCCCTTGATTTATATTTTATTTTAATTTTTCTAACTTTGAGTTCGCGGCTCACCAAAATGGCTCCGGCGTGTTTAGGCGAGGAATGAAAAAACGATGGAAGGGGAGAAATTTTTAGTATATATAATAGAATATATAACCTCTCATTTCGCGTTGATAATAAAAGTGGAGTCAGTGCAAGTAATAAACCGGAAGTTTAAAGGTAACAATATTTTATTATTTAAACATTTAAAGTGTGAGAGTGACCAAATCGCTAGCAGGAGTTACGTGTGGAATATTTTTTAAATTTCATAAGATTTTAACTCGAAAACCTCCCCTATATCGTAACAGAGGTAGGTCGGGGTAACGAGATCCTGACTTTTTCTTAGAAGAGTCGCTCTTCCAAGGATTGTCCTATGCCTAGTCGGACCCATCTTTGGACACCATAAGCCGTTGTCTCTTAGTCTTAGCGTAGTGCTTAGGGCCACCTCCTGTATGTGTATGAGGAAGATACAATAATGCCACATGGCACTAGTAATTCTCATACATGCTAGACGTTAAATGTGCTGTACCTTACTTGTTCGTAGTTTTAAATTTAACCCTAGTCCACCGAAAACTGCTGCATTTGTTAGATCCGGTCTTCCTCGTGGTCTCGCAAATGTTCTTCTACACTGCCAGAACTCCGTGCTCGCCTTCGATACTTGGTTTGAAGATGATTACTCCAGTTCAGTTTAGGATCTAGGATAATCCCTAGATTGAATCCAAAGTTAGTGTGGCGTTGATTATCCTGAGCACCCTCATTATGTCCGGTTTCTTTTTGATAGTGAACAGCATCAGATCCGTCTTAGTTGGATTTTCCGAGAGGACGTTATCTGTACACCATTTCTCCAATATATTAAGGGCGCTCTGTATTAGTTCACTGAGTACACCTTCAGAGCGGTCTTTAAGCAGGATTGTTATGTCATCTGCGTATCCGATGGCTGGGAAGTCAAATTCATTTAGATTGCTTAGCAAGTCATCAATCACAATGATCCACATTAGAGAACGCGAAAAAACGCGTTCGAAAATAAAATTTTCAACTTCGTCGTACAAAGTTAAAATGGCACTAATTTAATCTTGAATAGTTGATCTATTTGATAATATTAATAATATGCATCTTATTTACATAAGTTTTTCTATATTTGCTTTCAAAGTTCAGTAAAATTGAGACGTTGCTGCGTATAGAAATTAGAGTGTAATTAAAAAGACTGTACCACAAGCAAATGCGGTTATTTATTGATGTCATTATAATACTGTTAATACATTGCTAACTGTTTTATTAAGTAACATTACTTATTATTGGATAAAGTTTACCTTGTACAAGAAAGTTAATTGCTTGTAAGAGGTAATCGGATTATAAAATTTGTCTTACGTTTAGTTCTACACAACAATTACCTCATGTATGCTTAAATTAGCTATTTGGCTTTGTAAATTCAAAAAAAATAGCTGCTAATATTTGCCTATTCAGAACATATAAAAGAAAATCCCGCTTGGTACCCGATCAGTTGAAACGCAACTTTGAGTCGAACCTGTATGCAGATTATTCTGAGCGCATACATTGTAACACAATGGCCGAGAAGAAAATATATCTATTGGTATTACACGAAGTCTCTATGATGAATGATGATAAATCGACTGAAAGTAAGAAACAAGCAATGTATCGGTCTATACTTGACACATACGGGCTTGCCCAAGAAAATAAATCAAGTAAAAATATTTTGTATTGGCTTGAACACATTTTTTTTTCCAAGATATTTTCAATATTGGAAATCGTCCAATAAAATATTAAAGTATTTTTATGAAGAAGCATAATGTTTGGCTAGTAGAAATTATTTTTCCTTAATCCGTTTAGATAAAAATATCTACAATATAATTTGAGGATGTTTTGAAGGTTGTTTTTCTATTAGCCCAGTATATACTACTAAACATATCAAAGTCAATCCATTAAGAGGTGCTTTTAACTAAAAAACACTTCGAATTTGCAAACTAAACTGTATAATTTGTATAAAAAATATTTTTGTAGTAAGTGATATCAATTTTTCGCATTTAAGGGTTGTATTTTTTTGGTAGTTTTGATAAATACGGATTTTAAATGCATAATTTTAGATTCAACATACCCAAAAACATAAACTTACCCAACTTTTAATGTAAAATCTGTTAAAAGTAAAGAGTAAACAATTTCGATCGCGTTTTACGCGTTCTGAACCACTGTGGGTCGCCCTTGATATGTGGTCGTCGTTTCCTATTGATACTTACATAGTCCTTTTGCTTATTATCTGTTTTATCACTAAGTGCGACTAGAGTGCAAAGCATTGAGAGAGGTTGTCCTAGGCTGTTGAAAGAGGCTTGGTCAAAACGCCTCCTCAATATGGGTTATCAAAGAGAGGAGTGCTGCTGTTGAATGTATTAGTATGTAGCGTGTTAATTTCGGGTAAGAGGATTAGTTTTTAGAATATGGTTCCTGATGTACCGGTCGGAAAACTTCTCCAAGACTGTAGTCTTCCTTGCCTGGTTTGGCTATGAATACCACATTGACTTTTCTCCAGTTTTGGGGAACATATTTAAAAGCTAGTCCCCATATAAGTAAAGCTGGGTAAACTCCCTTCATTCCTAGAGACTTAAATAGTGAGAATGTTTGAATGGCCCAGGTTATCTTGGGTCTTGTTATTATGCTGGTCTTCATCCCTGTTCTCCAAGTTTGACTACACGAGGTTATCAGTATAACTGCCATCCTCCTTCTTATTATGCCAGGCTGTAGCGGAGATCTTTGGAGAGAACATTATCAGCCTTGCGACTGTGGTTGTGGACTCAATTTCTTTACAAAGGTTTCTCTAGGATTCCTGTGTCGTTGGCTTACCTCCTTTTTGTCTAGTAGATGAAGCTTGTTTCCTCTACTGGTAGAGTACCTTATTGCACCATGGGTTGGTGGATTTTCCTCTACTCGCGTTGAATGGGCATGACTTTTTATGACTTCTTCATGAACTTTTTATAGCTTTTGACACAATTTCAAAAAGTGTAATCAACGAAAATAAATATTATAGTAAGCCAACTGATGTATGCAGAATACAATAGAATGGCATACTTTACCAATATTATATATATTATTATAAATAACAAATTATAATTTTACAGAGTATTAAATATACAATCCTAGCGCCCTCGATGCCGTTTGTACGAAATGAATCGAATTGCCCAAAATTCCCAAAGGAACATAAGACGGAAGAGGGAATACACTTAACTTAAAAAAAAATTTATCTTGTGAAATATGTTTATAATTTGCTTTTTAGTAAAAAATAAAATAATATACAAAGGTGATAAGGTATTTGTGTATCCAAGGAAGATCCTTCGAAGAAGTGAACTCCACCCATCCTCCCTTCGGCTAAAATGTTGAGTATATTTTCATATTTGTAATATAATTTTTTGGTAGAAATGCAAAGACGTAATAAATATATAAATAAAATATGCATATATGCAACTACGCATGCAAGATTAGAAGAGGCATTGTAAAAAAATAACTACTGCGTAACAGTAAACGAGTATATTGCTATAATAAAGGCAAATGCTTGTTTGTTATGTAGCTATAGTTTTGAAATACCATCTTAGGCCTCAAGATAGAAGAGTTTTTAACAAAGTACTGATTACCATAAATGCATACCTGAAGTTATTGGATTTCCTAAATCTTAAATAAATATAATGTAGTGTTTAAAACATAAATTAAGAACCTGTATTCATTTAAGCGGGTAACCATCATATCTGAAATAATAAATATAACGTTTTGTCGTCTTTTAAAAAGACCTAAACACAAATAGTAAGAGGACTACGATATTCAACATCAGATTCCAGCAGGCTTTATTATAGAGAGAAAAGTTCGTTTTCATTATAATTTGGCTATCCTAGTAAATGAAATTTGCAGAACATAGAATAGACATTGAAAAGTAATAGTAAGAATCTGTAATGTTACAATAGATATTAGATAATTATGATATAAATATTCTATACTAAGGAATTGTTAGTCTTATATGGCTATAAATAATTTTATATAGTTGCGTGAAATATCAGTTTGTGTTTACATAATTTATACGAGGACATTTATCAGGTCAATAACTTTCACGCATGCATACACGTATTGAACACAAATATATTTAAGGGACGATAAAATTTATGTAAAATAATTGTTCGTATACATATTCATCATGAATTGTTTACCTGTGGAAAATTACAGATCATAAACTGAATTTTATTTATTGCAGATAGACATCAGATAGTATATTACGGGCATTTATTATGTGTTATTGGGTACGGATATTTGTATATTAATATACATTATAATACACGGAATCAATAATATTGCATTTATTTTGAATAATGCATTTCTTTAAAATACAGTAGAATACAGTATAATTATGTCCACATTACAAAGTTAGTTAGAAATTTTAGTCACTAATAAAAATTTGCCTTACATTCTAATTAACAAAAAAAGTTGCAAAAAATATCAAGGAACGAAAGAAAAATTTGGTAATGTGGCTATTATATTTCTTATTATGTATTTATGTATTTCTTTACAATATATTATAAAAGTTTAAATTTCAGATAATAATATTAAAATTTGAAATTTTACATTTACTGTTAAATAAATTATTTGTTTAAAAAATTTTCACATTGTGTAAAAAAACGTTGGTTCAATAAATCTTTATGAATTTATGATACAACATAAAATAATTGCGAAAAAATGGACTTGTTCACTCCACTTGTAAGCGAGCAAGTTTAAATAAGAGATGCAACTTAATGATTTTATTTTGAAAATCTAGGGTTCTATACAAAATAAAAATATTTAACTGTTTTGTATAAATAGGTTAGACTCAGTAATTTTAAAACACTTTATGTTTGATAATAACTAGCTGTTAGTCAAAGCTGTAGTCACGTATTATTTTAAATAAAGCGGTTAAACAAAGTCATGTTGACTCCTTCTTCACTATATTCAAGATGTACTACAAAGTGAACGCCTCTATAATTAAACATTTAAAAATATTTTGTTTTGATATGGTGGAGGTGCCGGGTTCTGTTTTATTACTGTTTCATGTTACAAATATTAATAATAATAATATGCCAATATGTGTTTCGATATTTTTATCTCATCATTATATTCTTAATATATATTTGTTAAAAAATAACATAGATCTATAATATTCTTGGTAAAAAATATAGATAATAATACATGAATAATTACACAAGTTTACAAATTCGGGTCAACGTTTGGACCCAAGCAGATGAGAACGATTATTAACGTTATTTGATGCCCTGAACTCAGTTCCTCAATTCGTGTATCAAGATTGGTTTTAATTTTCGATTTCGCACATGGTGGCAGTACTGCGCTCTAATAGCGGTGTCAGTTGACCACGTTGCATTAAAAATCATTTGGAACTTGTTTTTGTGCAGTGATTTTTTGCAAAGTCGATTCAAAATGTTTTTGTTACGTTTGTGGATGTTATATGCTTGGAAAACGTGAAAAAATCATGACAAATGTACTCAAACTTGCGTATTTGCAGTACTTTGGTTTTGCTGCAGTAAACACAGACGAGCCATGGATACCGAAATTGTTTTGTACTTTTCATTTTCTGAAAAAAAAATCATGGAGATGACTGCTATTTTTGCTCGAAGAATGTCGTCAGTATCGATGCAAAAAAACTAGCACAGTATAAATATCCTGACGTATCATCAGTGTCCAAGACAGTACCACGTACGGACAGTGATCCATTGCCAATTTGTCCAGGTATAAGTGCAAAAATATGCCCTAAGAACTTCGTCTTCATCACTGGCGAGCAATGAAAGCGGTTTCGCTATGGAAGAAAAGCATTTAATATTGCAAAGTGATTTGATTCGCGATTTGAATTTATCGAAACAAAAGGCAGAGCTGCTTACACCTCGGTTGCAGGAATGGAAACATCTTGACCCTCACAAGCCACTATATACAGAAATAGTTATCATGCAATTTTACCGTTCTTCAAAAATGAAAATGACATGTGTTTCTGCAATGACGTCAATGGTTTATTTGATGTGATAAATACACAATATGATCGAAATTAATGGTGTTTGTTCATAGATGGTTCTATGTACAGTTAGAAGGTGGCTCTACTCCATATTGGATATAAATAAACCATCCATTCTGATTGCTTACGCAGTACAAACTAAGGAGTGTTACGGAATAATGCGTACAATTTTGGCCAAGATCAAATACAATGAGCTTGAGTGGACAATTTAATAATAATAATAATAATAATATCTTTATTACCCAACAGGCAAAGCCCAATTACAGAGTAACGTATAGTGAAAAATACAAAACAATATAATTACAAATTTAAAACTAAAACTAAGTACTTAAGCTAAAAAACTATGATTATCTGGTATTTACAAGCATAATGACGTACACATACGAAACAATGATCATGTACTAAATTAGAAATTAAAGATTGTATAAAAATGTTTTAAATTGACTCAAGTTACAGTTAAATATATCAAAATTAGACGAAATACCGTTATGAAATTTGCATATTCTGTTTATAGGAGACTTTTCTAAAATGTTAGAATTTGCTCGTGGAGTATAGAAAAAAGTAGAATTTCTAATAGACGACCTAGGAGCATGAAAGTTTAGATTAACTAACAGTTCAGGACAATCAATTAAGTTGTGAATGACTTTAAACAGAAATATTTGCCCCTGGATGTGTCTGCGTGTGGCAAGTGGCACCCCATTAAATTCACCCAGAAGTGCCTCATGGTTAAAACCCTGGGGTGGATATATTCCAAATTTTCTAAACCAGAGTGATTTGTAAAATTTCCGTTGGATGTTTTCAACTGATTGGATATGATGTTGGTAACATGGATCCCAAACAATTGCCCCATATTCAAGAATAGGTCGCACAAATGAGACATAAAGAGAAATCAAAGCCCGTTGATTTGTAAATAATTTTGTATTACGGATAATAAAGCCAAGTGCTCGGCTGGCTTTGGAAGTGATGGAAAGAATATGTTCCTTAAAAGTAAATTGTGAATCAAAAATTATTCCTAAATCTTTAGAGATAGAACATCTCTCCAAAATTTGATTATTAATGTGATAGGGAAACAGAAGCGGATTAATTTTCCGTGAGAAGGTAACTATCTTGCACTTACTCACATTAAGAAATAATTTATTGACACGACACCAGTCCGATACGATATTAAGTGCACTCTGTAGAGAGATACAAGACGATGTATCAAAAATTTGTGGCGATCTAAAGGTTGAGAAATAAATTTTTGTGACTGTCGGACAGTAATGCAGTTGGTCATCATTATGCGAGAAAGGTATGGCCAAGTCGTACGCATTATGAGCCAGGACAATAAAACATGTCCTTTGTATCACTTTTGAACTCAGAGGATGTTTTATTGCCACTTATTAAGAGCTTTATCAAAGCACTCAATCGTGAAGGACCAACTTTCCAATACGTAATCAAGTTGGAATATTTGTCGGACCTGATATTCGAAAACTGATGGCTGATGCAAAGTTTACAAAATGTTTAACGCCTGATGAAGCAGCAGCATTGGCATCGTATCAAAGTGTTGTTTACAACTTTCTCGGTAACCACAAATCACCGAATGCAAAATTACCAGAAAATTGGGGATCGATTGTATCTCAAGATTAATTTTCTGCATTCACATCTTGTTTTTTTTTCCACAAAACTTGGGCGCTACGAGCGACGAGCATTGAGAGCGGCTAGACCAAGATATAGCGAAAATCGAAAGGCATCATGAGCTACTGCTGTTGGACCCCAATGCGTAAATAGATCCCTAGCAGTATAAAAGACTGTCCAACCTCTGTTCATTTCTGATTTATACTTTTTAATTCAATAAATGGCTGTCAATGGTCAAATATAGATGACCAAAAAATGAATTTATTTAATATTTCGAAAACTGGAACTAATTTAAAAAACAGGCTGCCGATTTGGATTCAGCCCCCAAATTTACTTTATAAAGAGCTTTTGGTTTCCCAACAGACTCAAAGTCCATTAATAGGGTTACAAAACTAATATACAAATATAAAAACAAATTAAAATTATTTCTTATAAAAGTATGACGATACATTTAAGTTTTGTTATCATATTAATTGAATTCGAATAGAAATCAGGTGTTAGATTATATTTTTTTAATTATATGTAGAATCATTTTTGTAGGCATTTTAATTGAAATAAAGAAGTCTAAAAAGGGTTGTAAATTACCATTTTCCATTTCATTACTGAAATTATGACTAGTCGGGTGGTAGCCAGTACTGCACACACACAAAGGTTGTGCTCGAACGTTTTCTCTACTAATAATAAGTGGTGTAATCAACTAAACCTATCATGTGAAGAGGTATTTCACTGAATAATGTTCTGTAAGAAGACCAGTGACCATCTTTATCTCGCTTTTAGTTTAGTTTAATTTACCGAGATTAATAACTCTTTAACCTGGTGCGTTTATCTAATGCCCTGTTTTGCACCTTTTCACCCATTCTTAAATCACGCCCTTCTTATGCTTTTGATAGCCCATATATAGGCTTTGCACCGATCATAGTAGTCGCTTTTAGGGAAGGCAAGTATTATACATAGGCATGTTCGTTGTCTATTATATTTCCGTGGTCTGGTGCCCACATTAGAGTGAGTTTGTGACCTTTTCCAATTGGTTCAGAGCTTGTTTATATTTCCAAGAAGTTTTGGAATTGAAACTATACGCTTTGAGGTTCTTAAGGGCAGCCTGGCCATGAGATTAGACAGATGTGTGCCCCTTTGTAGTCCTTTTTCGTACAAATCTAAGAACAACTTTCCAAAGCTATTGTTTCAGTCTTTAAGATTGATGGACCTTCTCCGAGAACGCTTTTCCGTTTCTGATGCATCTGTATACCAGATTACAGAATTGTGTTTGAGATTTTTATTCGTTCCAGGCCATTTAGCGACTCTGGTTTAATCAGTAATACCAGGCCAGTCTCATCTCACGCATTAGACCTTCTTTTCTGATTTGTTCATGCAAAGGAAGAAGGTCTAATAAGACTTCCATTGCTACAGAAGAAGTGATATGTGTAGCCCACGGGATACCAAGACAGGCCATTTTCTGAAGACTTTAAAACTTTTTTTATGCATTTACTTATTTAGACTTGACCATGTATAATAATACGTCTTACTACTATAATGTAGAGCCAATGTATCATTTTGATTTTCATTCCCCAAAATCTGCCGAAAAGCCTGCGGAGTATCCATAGCGCTGCTGTAGCTTTCCAATTAAGTTTCCCATTTAGTGTTAAACCTTAATATTTTACCTGATCGGACAACGTGATTTCTTGCCTTTTTTCTTTGAGAGTTTTATTTCCGCTATGATATGCATCTACAGTGGATTTTCTAAGTCGATAGTCAAACTGCTGTCTTTGGAGGAGATTTGCCTCTAGGCCATTTTTATATAGCCTAGCGTAAAGCTGGTTTTGTAAATTGCTTGCAGGTTGGGGGCTATTTTATCTGCAGCAGTGCAGGGAAAATACCATCTGGAACTGTTGCTTTCAAGAGTTTAATGTTACCAACTGCCCATTCATTTTTTTTCTTTAGCAATGAGTTTACCAGCCATGCTTTCGTTTTCCCCAGTAGTAAGGAATATGCTTCCATCAGTAGATTGAGCAGTATTTTCTTGGGAGTCCACAGATGTTGAGGCTGGGAACTTTGGAATTTGCGAAGCCTAAGTATTGGGATCGCATAGTAACTCCCTCACAGAACATTCCTTAATTTCGATAGTGCTTTTATATAGCCTTCACATCTGCCTGATTTTTTTGCATTGTTGAAAGTTTTTCTGGCTTGCATCTTTTGACGAGCTAAATACTTGTTGCACCAGCATACATCCCTGGAAGGAGAGGATATATATTGAGGTAGAGATTGTCGGTTCCTACACTTAAGCACTCTCTATAGAGACTCCAATCTGTGTTCCCCGGATTTGTACACTCCATTGTTCCGTCATATTATAAATCTTAGCATTACTCAGGCACCAATTATGTCTTCCCAATACTAGATGGCTGTATATGGATTGCATTTATAACATAGTCAATAGAGTTATCACAAAAATGTAAGCTTTTACCCTTATGCTATTACAGAACCAAAGCATTTTCCGACTTAAAGATCTAGTACTCTTAGTACTTAAGTTTTAGAGAAGTCAACCTGGGTGACGCCACATTAAAATTAAAAGTAAACTAATGTATATCAAAGTTTTATGTCAAGAGAAGTATATTTTTCCTAAATATTATAAGAAACGAACTAATATCTTCTAACTGTAAGAAGTGCAGAATAAGTAGTCATGTTGTTGTGTTCTCTAAATAAATTAAGGTCTATGAGATTTGAGAATTGTTGCAATATTCCAGACAATAACACCTTGTTCAATACGGAGATTATATAGCAAAAGATATAGAGAGAGAAAGAGAAAGAGAAGTTGACTCACAAGTAATGAATTAGACATTTACAAAAGCTAATAGATGGTTTCGTTTGTAAAGAATTATAACAAAAATATAATGAATAACCGATATACTTATCGACAAAGTGACAAATAATTTGGGCTTTAGTCATCAGAAAAAACCTAACAAAAAATGCAAACTAACCTTCCGAGTCGTTCCAAGAAATCATTTAAGAGGCAATTCAATTTAGTTTAAAGAAATAAATTACTGTACCAATAAAAAAATATTGTAGACAAAACAACTATAAATGTTTTAACAAAAAGTAACATTATGTTGTTCACATTTCATAAAATTCTTCTTTGAAGGAATACAGCTATATAGAGAAAGTATTTTTTTTTGATAAATTCTGGAAATACATTTTGTCTGTGTGTCTGTCGCAATATGAATGTTTAGCAAAAGCATTAAATTTTTGACATTTATAGCTTATAATTACAGTAATTATAAAAAAATTTAAAAGTGAGCAAATTAATTATATAGAAAAAATACAAAGAAAGTGCTGTGATGGCCACATCACCACTTTTGTTTCTTAGAATGAATTCGTCACTCTAAATAATATACTCCTAAAAATCGAGTGGGCGATGACAATTAAAAATTGAAATCTGTTGCCTGTCGTTTAAATTATACGACACTTGTAAACTCTGGGTTCAAGATTTTTTTAAATCCGATCTTTCGTTCCATAACCAATAAAGATATTAACACGGAATTATCATTTTTAACTTCTACAACAAGTATACAACATTTGTAAGCCCTAGGTGCAACATTTTTAAAATTTGACCTTTAAAAGTTATGTTAAAAAAAGAAAAACAAATAAAAACCGAGTTTTTGTTTATAACGTTTATAATAAGTATGCGATATTTGTGAACCATCAGTGCAAGAAATTTTAAAATCCGATCCATTTTTTTAAGTTATGTTCAAAAAAAGAAAATCAAATGAAAATCGAATTTTAGTTTTTAACTTATACAATAAGTATAGAATTTTTTAAATTGGACTAAAAACAAATGAAAATCGAATGCTCGTTTTCAACGTTTACAATAAGTATGCGAAACTAGTGAACCATCAGTGCAAGAATTTTTAAAATTCAATCTTTCTTTCTAGAGTTATGGCAAAAAACACAAAAAACAAATGAAAATCGAATATTCGTTTTTATCGTGTACAATAATCATGCATTAGTGAACCGTTAGTGCAAGAATTGTTAAAATTCGATCTTTCGTTTAAGAGTAATGATCAAAAATAAATCTGATAGGTCGATGATAATCGAAAAACGAATTGAGCTGTCAACTTGCCTACGTCGTTTAAACAAACAGTTTAATTTTTCGTTAGTTAGAAAACAGAGACTAACACTTTTTCTTTTAGGTCAAAAACGGCCTCTGTTTTCAAAATAGTGATAAAAGTTTATAATATAAATTTTCTAATATATATTTATATATTTATATTATATAAATTTTCTATTCAAATGTGAAAGAATAAATGTAAATTTACGTGCAAACAAAATTTAGGAACACCCTGTATAGCATGATTCCCGCTGTCAGATCGAAGTGAGAAATTGCTTAAGGAATTTACTTGATGTTAGTATAGGCTGTACCAAATGTCAGCACTCTACCACGAACGTTATTAAAAATATATTGAAAAATGTGTTAAAATTTCTTACAATTAAAAAACTTTTTAACTTTGTTTATACAACACTGACTTTATTAAGTGACTATAGTTTCGATAATTTTAACTTGTCATTATCAAACTAGAAGTTTTTTATATGTGAAGAAATGTATAACGAAGTAGAAACCGTTAACAATTTAAAATGTCTTAATATTGGATAGTATTTTTTTATGAATCATCATTATTTTCGCTCTAGTATATGTCGCTAATTTTATTCCCCGAGTCACAGAAATACCCTGTATTTACTATTGTTCTTTTTACTTTGTTGTAATATAAACATATTTTCAAGCTCTAAGACTCAATAGATTTATCTAATCTATTGAGTCTTGAAAATATAAATACAAACATTCAATTACCAAATTTAAATATAATAATTAGAAGCATTTAAGAAATAAATATAAACTGTTTATTAACAAACTCAAAATTTGCAATTCTCTACTAAAATTCCTATTTGCAATCATAGAAATCTATGTTTTCCTAACAAAAAAGTATATATACAAATTAAGAAATATATTTTAGCCGTGGTTATGTGATATTTGCATAGAGCTGATTCTGAGCGCGCAAGTTACAACTTAATGTTCACATTAGGACCATACTTTTGCATTTAAACGTTGCAATTGAATAAAAGTTTCCTACCTACCTTTGCTGTGCGCTGTTGCAGAAACACACTCATTAACTAAAACTAACTGAAACGCTGCCAGGGAGACTTCCCGGCATCGTGCTCTTTTCGTTACTTTTAACAATTTACGTTTAATATTTCCTATGGAGAAGAAAATTTCAATTTCTCTGCAGTAAATGCAGGATGTACTTGTAGCGAGAAGAATATATTAAATATAAATAATTTTATTAAACCAATTATAATGTCAGCATTGATTAGTAACCTCCAAAACAATGACTATGTTGTACTGTTGTCAAGTGCATGTAGCGTTTGATGTGATCTTTAGTTGTACGGGCGACCACAACCATTCACTATTTCGAAGCTAATTAATGAGGACCTAAAACGAGGGACCGATTCTCTAAATTAACAAGCTCAGTTACGTTACATTTCCACAACACTGTACATCAATGAAGTCCGGTGTGTGCGTGTGCTAGTTAGCAACAAGTATTTTTAATAAAGAATTTTTAAGTAAAATTATACCAACTACGACATATATATGTTACTCCTCTTAATAAAACTAAAATTATATAAGAGTAACTTTTGAAGCTGTAATTACGATCCATATATCGAATTAACAATTTTAACATAATTTATTATTTCGCAGTATTTTACTTTCCCTATAGGGAAAGTATTGTTTTCGTGTATTCGCTGTATCGCAAAAATGAATGACCCGTTTGAGATGAAACATTAAACTTAAGGTTTTATCATTAAAAACTAGAACTGGAAAGCATTTGGTAAACATTCATAAACCGGAAGTGGATGTTTACTCGAGGAGATTTTTGTTTTTTCTCGATATTTTTCTAAATTTGAAAAATATTACAAAACTTTTCAAACAAAAGTTAAAGGGAATGAGAAACTGAACGAGGTTTATTAAAATATGTTTTTCATAAAGTTCTTAACTTGCGAGAAAAAAATTAAAAACTAAACATTTTGATATTTTTGCGTATTGCTAACAAACTTTAGGAGTTACATAAATTTTTATAACAAGTAATTATAAATAATCCAAAATTGTTAAGAATATTCTTGTTCCGTAAACCTCATAGTTTTCGAGAAAAATATAAAGAATTTACTATGACTTACCCACATTATATACAGGGTGAGTTTTTTTAGATGTTCTCTATGGGGATCTCGGAAACTATAAGAGATAGAGGAACGGTTAAATGGGGAAAGAAGTGTAGATTTACGAGACGAATAAAATTTCACTTTCAAAGTTATCAAAAAAGTCAAGGGTAACTAGATATTTTGAAAAAAGCAAAAAGTGTCAATTTTTTCAAATCAATATATCTCGGTGATTATAACAGATAGAAAAAAACTGTAAGGGACAATGTTTTAGATAATTTTATGTAGATTAATAAAAAATAATCAGAAAATTTTTATCGCTATTATTTTTCGAGATATGATGCAAACTTACTTTTTTTAAAATGGAAACCATAGTTGGCTATGGCCTCATTCAAAAGGTAATTTTTTTCTCTTTTATCCAATATGGCATACGACATAGTTATTTCTAAAAATAAGTGAGTTATAGTCATTTTAAATTTTATTATAAATAAAGAATGGGTAGCCATGAAAAAGATGAAAGTAAAACAATTGCGGTTGTTTATAATAATAGCAATATTGTAATTATTAGTTCTATAAAGTTAAATAAAAATGAAAAACCAGCATAAGAATAATAATTTTGTAATTATCAAATGGCCTTCTGCATGTGGTATAAACCTATTTGTCAAGAGGATAATACGTTTCTTACAAAAATATTGTGAACAGATGAATCGCCATTCACTAATTGTGGCATTTTTAATCGCCACAATGAACATAGATGAACTTAAGAATCCACGAGAAGTTTCACAGAGAAAACTACAAATTAAATTTGGGTTTAATCCATGGTGTGTTTGGATTAATAATTCTCGGTCCATATATTTTTGAAAGCTCACTAAGTGAAACTGATTACTTTCATTTTCTTCAGAAAACATTTGAAGATACGCTCGATTGTTTAAATTTATCATTACAAGCAAGATTAAAATGGTTCCAACATGACGATGCTCCACCTGATAACATGTTGGCTTTACAAATTATTTAAATGATGCTTTTCCTAACTCATAACTGGGAAGAAATAAACCAATCCCAGGGCCACCTAGATCTCCCGATCTGCGCGTTTTAGAATTTTTCTGTGGGGTTATGTAAAAAATAAAGTATATGAAAAATCATATCAATCCGTGGAGGATCATAAACTAGTTGTTATTGAAACATTTAATTCAATTTACATGAAAATAGTCAAAAAGGCATAAATTCAATTTTATAATTTATGGCATAATAGTATTAATAGTGGACTCTTTGACCATATTTTTTTAATATTAAAATTTCTCTCACACTGATATATTGATAATTACAGAATTACTTTATGCTGTTGTTTCATTTTGGTTTATCTCTGTAAAACCAATAATTACAATATTGCTAATATTATAAACAACTGCAATTGTTTTACCTTCACTTTTTTCATGGCTACCCATTTTTTATTTATAATAAAATTAAAAATGACTATAACTCACTCATTTTTAGAAATAACTATGCCGTATGCCATATTGGATTAAAGAGAAAAAAAATACCTTTTGAATGAGGTCACAGCCAACTATTGTTTCCATTTAAAAAAATGTAAGTTTGCATCATATCTCGGAAAATAATGGCGATAAAAATTTTCTGATTATTTTTTATTAATCTACATAAAATTATCTAAAACTTTGTCCTCTACAGTTTTTTTCTATCTGTTATAATAACCGAGATATATTGATTTGAAAAAATTGACACTTTTTACTTTTTTCAAAATATCTAGTTACCCTTGACTTTTTTGAAAACTTTGAAAGTGGAATTTTATTCATCTCGTAAATCTACACTTCTTTCCCCATTTAACCGTTTCTCTATCTCTTATAGTTTCCGAGATCCTTATAGAGAACATCGAAAAAAACTCACCCTGTATACATGATAACTTTAAATACTAATTGTTGATGATTTTGCTCCATAAAAACAATAAACCTTTTATGTAATAAAAAAATAAAGCATATTACAAATTAAAGTTTAAATATAAATGAACTTCTTTAGCTAATCTCATGTAAGCTTAATTTAAAGCCTTTCTACGTATCAAGTTTATAATTTTTATTAAATTACATACTCAAAAATTTTACTTTTTAGTTATTGTGGCGCGATCAGTAAGCTAATATGTATGTGTATGCTGGGTGGGTGGCCTCTATCTAACCCTCCACTCATCATCAAAATTATTTGAAATATTTGGATGAATACATCAATTAAAAAATGCAATTATTTTGTGTCTGTTTACATTTTACAAGGTTTAACTAAATGTTTTACTGATTCGAGGGTGAATAGAGGCCACCCACCCACCCTATATGTACATGATAACTTTAATTGCTAAAAACCCTTTATTTAATAAAAAAAAATAGAACGAAATCAAAATTTATGTTTAAATATAAGTATCTTCATATAGCTAATATTATCTTATATAATTTAGACTTAAAGTCTTCCCACCCATCATGAATCAAATTGTTACTAATTTACCCACTTTTATTAGGCGAGACGATAAGGAATTAAAGTTCCAATCAGTAAAATATCAACTTTAATTATTTGAAAAAATTGTTTGAATAAAATTTCTAATAATGTTATGTTTATTTACGTTTTACAACTTTTAAAGGGTGGGTTAGAGAACACCCACCCACCCTACACATACATGACTTATCTACTAATTGTTAATGGATTATATACATATCGTTTTTACTTTCCCTATATAATATAGAATAATTTTTTTTGATTTTTTTTCACCGGAAATAATCATTTTGTGGTCCCCTAAAACTATTCAATTCAATTCAATTCAATTTCTTTATTCACTAAAGCCACCATATACAAAAATATAACAGTTATAAACAAAATATATAATTGTAGTGGATGTGAACGCCAAAGTAGTGTTATTCTATACATTAAAATTAAAATTGTTACAATTTAAAATACATAAAAATACAAAGAATACATTTTAACACTAGTCACATTCGGGATAAAATTTAACTTAGAATAAATAAGGATCATTGAACATATACAACACCTGTTAAAAATATTAATATTTGATACAATTCAGCTGTTTAGAAAATCTGTGTACTTGTAGAAACAGTTTTCAATCAAATATTTTTTTAATTTTGTTTTGAATTGTATAAGACTTGTGCATGTTCTAATCTCATTAGGCAGTTTGTTCAGAACTATTCCGCATGTGTAAATCGGTGATCATTCATATAACGTTGTTTTATGTAAGATAGCCCTACGTCAGAGCCCTTCCTTGTATTTTAAGCATGTCTGCTATTATTTTTTTTAAAACTTATATGAGCTTAAGTATACGTTTTTGTGCTACAAATACACGACTTATATCAACCCTCCCCCGTAGTATATTGTAGGATATATGGGAGTGTGCAATGGCGTAATATGTTTCTAACAACGATGAATGATTTATTTTAGTTTTTAACTTAAGTAAGGCGTAGTAGGCACTACTTGGCCTAATTTAACTTGTAATATGATCAATTTGCTTGTTCCAGCGTAGATTATCCTGTATCCTAGATATTTGACACAGTCTGAATTATTTTCTATCGAAACATTGCTTGGTTTCTTATTATAAAATACTATTGTTTTTGTCTTCTCTGTGTTAAGAAGATTATTTTTACTACACCAGTCTCGCATTTCATCATTTGTTTTCTTGATTTTTATTAGTAGATCATCCTCGTTATTTGCCGAAATTAAAATCGCAGTATCATCGGCAAAGTTAATTATATGGCCCTCAGTAATATGTTCAGCTAGGTCGTTTATATACAGCAGGAACAACAATGGACCTAAAATTGAACCCTGAACAACACCTTTGTTAATATGGCATTTAGTTGAAGAACTATCGTTGATTTGCATATAAATTTTTCGATCATTTAAGAACGATACAATAAGATCGGAAGCATTTCCACGGATACCCAGGTAATTTAGTTTATCGCAGACGAATTTTGCACTGATTGTATCAAATGCTTTAGAAAAATCATAAAATAATCCGGACCCATGTTTCCCCAAATCAATATTTTTTGACACTAGCTCTAAGAGAGCGACATGTTCCGTTTCAGTTGATCTATGTTTTCTAAAACCGTGTTGAGCATTGTTCATTAGCTGGAATTGATCAATATAGTTCGTTAGTCTTAACACAATAACTTTTTCAAGAATTTTAGAAAATGAATCCAAAAGCGCTATTGGTCGAAAATTATTAACATCTGCCCTTGATCTACACTTGTACACAGGAATTGTCTTTGATATAGTTATATACAACATCTTTATTACAGAACTACATTTACAAAACTACATATATACATTATGATTAGTGTTAGTCCGTCACTGTCTGGGTTATCGACCGTAGGTCTTTCTGCCCTGTCCTAAAAAAAAATTAAAAAATGTATAAAAATTGAAGCTAGTTGAATTTATCTTTGATATTTTTAGAGATTCTGGGAATTCTCCTGTTTTTAGCATTAAGTTTATTGAGTATAGTAGGGGTTCTATGACATGAATGGCCACTTCCTTAAAAGGTTTCATTGGTATTCCGTCTTGACCAGAGCTAACATTCGTTTTTAGATTTAAAATAATATTGTGCAGTTCTGTGTAGGAAACCGGTCGTAAGTAAATTGATTGAGCTATATTTTCGGAAGATGTACAAGCGCCAGACACGTTGTCGCCGAAATGCTGCTTCATTTGCATGACCGTTGAAAAATGGGTTGCGTAAATGTTTGCTACTTTCAAAGTATCATCAACTAATTGACCGGTGCTGCTTCTAATAGCATATTTTTCTGCTTTTAGAGGTCCGTTTAATTCTTCGCGAATAATATTCCATATCAGGCAGAAAGACCTCTGGTCGATAGCCTTTTGACAGATTAATACATTAACACATCATTCATTATTTATCATTTTAATGTAAATATGTACAAAATTTGTCAATAAATATATGTTACTACTACTATTCCATACCATACGTTGCTTATTAGGAGCATTAATTATCTTCCGACTGAATTAATTTCGTTTAGTGTCCACAATTAGCTTTTTGTGAAGTTTTTTATCACTACGATATTTTAATTTCATAGCGTCGGAATTGGTTTTAATCATAAGGTAGAATGTCATTTTTAAGTTATTACTGGATTTTTTTACGGCATTATTTACCCAAGTTGGTTTATTTATAGTGTTTATTTTATTCTTTATTTTTGGGCAAGTCATATATTTATGTAGAAATTCATCCAGAAATAAGTTAACGTCCTCAGTTTTAATGAATTCCCAATTTGTAATTTGCAGGTGATATTTTAGTTCATTAATGGTAGTATCATTTATTACGCGCGTATATTTATATGTCGGTATATCATTTGGTAAGTTCTGCTCCTTTATATTTACACTCATTATTTGCGAATGGTGATCCGAAAGATTTAAGTTAATGTTTCTACATTTCCAAGTATCATTTGAAAAATTTGTAAGAATGTGATCAATTTGTGTTGCTGAATATCCAACTTCTGATAATTGAATCCTTGTTGGTTCATCTAAAGTATTAATAAGGTTGAATGACGTTTTAAAATCAATTAATTGTTTCTTGGACATGTTGTTTGCCATGTAATCAATGTTTAGATCACCGCATAGAATTACACGAGAATAGGTTTTGTTTATATTTAACATTAAATCAATTAGCTTATTAAAAATATGTTAGCATTGCCTGATGGCGGGCGATATACACAAATTATTGCAATTTTTAAATTGGAAACTCTCAGAGAGCAAACTGCACATTCTATTTCGGTTTCTATACAAAACTCACTTACATTTATGCGCTCACATTTGTAATTCGCATCTACTAAAATCATACACCCACCATGCTGTCGATGAATGCGAGTGTAATCTGTACTTTTAGTGTAGCCATTCAGGTAAACATGTTTTATATTGTATTTGTTACACCATGTTTCTGTTAGACAGACAATATTTGGTTTAATCTAATTTAATGTAGCCGTAAGTTCTTCTGTTTTATTATAGATGCTTGGTATATTTTGGTGCAGGATTTTAAATGCAGAGGTAGTATAATTGGTACTATTTATGTTTTTTGTAAGAGTTGACGTTTGATCTGGTATTTGATCGAAAGGTAGACTTACGAAAAATTTGAATTCTCTTACGTTGATACCTTGTGGCCATAGTTTTTAATCGGTTATTAGATGGGCAAATTCTTCAGCGACGCCGAGCTTAAAACATTTATATTGTTCGCATGAATTTCGGTCTTCATATATTATTGATTCTACAGAAAATAGTATGTCGGGTAATTTTACTGTGAGATATGCGGACAGATTTTCTTCGGTATGATCTGGCTTGTATTTACCGATATGATACCACTTTTTCTTACATGGTTTGTACACAGTATCGCTTCCTTCGCTTACCTCACCGATAATATATGTGATTTCTGCTTTTGATTCCGGTGGCAACTTTGTAACTCCAAAGATTCTCGAATTCGTATTTATTTTCTTATTGGCATTCAGGCCCGATGAACCGTTAGTATCAGCTATATTTTTTTTGGGGATTCTTAGATTGGACTTTTTGTTGTTCTGTCTGCTGGACAGATTCTACTAATTTCTGGAAAAAAATATGTCTGTATGTGTCTCTGTCTGTCCGTTTGTGTTTCTGCCGGTGGGCGCTGTATCGCGAAAACCAATGATCATTTTGAGTTGAAACTTTAAACCTAAGGTTTTATCGTTAAAAACTGGAACTGAAAAACTTTTGGTGAACATTCATAAACCGGAAGTAGATGTTTACTCCAGGCGTTTTTTCTAGTTTTTCTCGATATTTTTCTCTATATGAAAAGTATTACATAACTTTTCAAATAAAAGTTAAAGGGAATGATAAACTGAACAAGTTTTATAAAAACATGTTCTTAACTAGCAAGAAAAACATTGAAAATTTATAATTTTGATATTTTTTATCTATTAGTAATAAACTATAGAAGTTACATAAAATTTATATAACAAGTAATTTTAAAGAATCCAAAATTGTTCAAATTATCAAGAATGGCCTTTTTAAAAAAAGTACTATGATGGCCACATCACAATTTTTTATTTATAATCCCTTAAAGTGGAATTATTATCAATTACTCTGAATATTTATTCGTGGTTTGTTTAATATATGTGTATATTGATATTTACGATTTTTTTTTAATTTCAATTCAATTGACGAGGTGGATACATAATGAAACTTCATATCACATTGAAATAAAACAATACATTTGGGAGGGTTTCACATTTATTGTTGAACACTGCATCATGTGTCGCCACAAACAATAAATTTGAAACCCTTCCAACTGTGTTGATTTATTTCAATTCAAATATCTTTTACTTTTGGAATATTAATGAGGGCCATCCCGAAAGTAGATTTCGTGCAGACCAGTTAAAATAATCTTCAATGATGAGCATTCTGCAAAATTGTTCCTGAAGTCCAACATTAGAAACCAAAATAATCGTTTGCACTTTAAAAGTGATCGCACCATCCGACAGAGAGAATATTTTAAGGAAATTAAATCTCAAATTACATTTAGAATAGAGAATGGGGAAAAAGACCTAATGATAAAATATCGCAATATCGAAATTTCGAAATTTCTCACACTGGTAGATCTGATGCTCCAAAAAAACTACTAGTCTACTATCACAACGTGGGAGGTATGCGGACGAAATTAAAGGAATATACGCTTAACGTTAATAGTTGTGTTTACGATATTATTATTATTACTGAAACATGCTTGTATGGGGAATTCCTCAATAGTCAACGGCAGATACCTAATTATGATGGTTTTAGGGTCGATACAGCCGTTAGCAGTAGTGTCAGAGGTGTGGGTATTTTAATTGCTTTGAAACATTGTTTTAAATATTCCTTGGTATCTAGCAATGCCGATATTGAACAACTATTTATTTCTGCCATTTTTAATGGGACTAAGTACATTATTGGTAGAATTTTTATTCCTCCTGGCTCCTCTGAAGCTACATATACAAATCACTGCAATGTCTTGAAATCGTTAAAAGTGAAGCATAGTAATCATAGATTTTTAATTTGTGGAGATTATAATTTGAACTCGGTCTCATGGGATGAATCTGGATATACATTTGTCCAGTCAGAAATCTGTAACAATAATTGACGCGTATAACGCGTTTAAATTTAAATCAAGTTAATTTTATTCCAAACTCTAGAGGTATCTTTATAGACTTGTTCTTTACATATTCTGTCGATGTATCTATATTCATATCATAAGACCCTATTTTTAACACTTGCCAACATGACTCTGCTTACACTATATCCCTTCCTTAATGCCAGAACCGATACTATCGATACATATGAGAAGGTTTTTTCTATTTACACATGCCAACTACTCGGGTCTTAGTGACTAATTACTTAAGGTCAATTGGAAGGACATTTTATCTGAGTCGGATATAAATATTGCTGTAAGTAAATTCTACAATGTATTGTATAGTGGCATGAATGCCTTTATTCCGTCTAAAGTGGTAAGGAAAAAACATTCGAATTTTCCCGCGTGGTTTAATAGTGAGGTAATCCATTTACTTAAAAGAAGGAAATTGGCTCAAATTAGGTTTATAACACGAATAGTATAAACGATTATTTTATTTTTAGTAATTTGAGGCAGGAATGTAAAAATATGTCGACTATTTAAGAAGAGCTGAATCTAATGTTTTTTCCAATCCACGCTCTGGAATTTCGCTAATGAAACTCCTAAGTATATCAAATATCAAAATATAATTGCAGAGGGTAGAATGGATATTATTAATCTCTTAGCTGTTCGACAACGTATTTTTTTATTAAAAATAATCTACAAGTCTTAGACTCGGTATTGTCAGTTTCTGTAGCGGATGTTTTTAATAATATAGTCGCCCTGAAACCCTCTCTTACTGTTGCCACCTGATGGTGTGCCCAATTATTCACTGATCAATTGTATTTACTCGCTTTGTTTACCGATTCATAAGTTGTTTACTAAATCTTTATGTTCAGGGATATTTCCTGATGTTTGGAAACAATGTTTTTTGAATCCGAATTTTAAAAGTGGGTGTCCTACACTGGCAACGAATTACTGTGGAGTTTCATTGCAGTCGGCGATTCCCAAATTATTGGATAAGATGGTTAGTAATTATTTAGCGTGGATATCACGACCGGTGATTTCGAATATGCAACAAGGTTTTATAAGTGGCAGATCTACTGTTTTTAACCTACTTGAGCTCAGACAGTTCTTATCGAAGGCCTTGTACAAACGCAAAAAAGCTGATGTTATCTACACGGACTTCTCCAAGGCTTTCGATAGAGTTGACCATTCGGTTTTAATTCACAAGCTGAATTTACTGGGTATCAACTAGTCGACTTCGTCATGGTTGGGCTCATTCCTATCTAATCAAGTAAAAATTAATAACTTCTTATCTCATCCTTTAATGGCCATTTCCTGTGTACCTCAAGGTACTCATATTGGTCCGGTGGTCTTTATCTTGTTTATAAATGATCTAGTAGATGTGTTTGAGTTTGGGAATTGCCTACTGTACGCGGATGATCTAAAATTATTTCAAATGATGTGAAATAATTTTAGAAATGTTGATTGTGACAAATGTAAATGATTGGTGTAGAGCCAACCATCTAAACTTAAATAGCGCTAAATTTAAAGTTATGACATTTTCAAGAACAACTAGCCAGATTCAATTTGAATATTTGCTAAACTCAATGCCCTTGTCTAGAACTGATTCCTTTAAGGATTTGGACGTTGTTTTTGATAGTTCTCTTTCATTAAAGAATCATATAGCTGCATTAATTTCTCATCTTGCAAGGGAGCTTAGTCCTGAATGCCTTAAGGTCTTATTCTGTTCATTTGTAAGATCCGACCTTGAGTACGCTTCTCCGGTCTGGTCGCCTTATTTTCAGGATGATATTGTGAGAATTGAGAGAGTTCAAAACATATTCTTAAGATTCATTGAATACAAATATGATTTAGAGCATGTACAAGGCTCGTATTCAAATATTTTGTCAATTTTTAAATGCACCCTCTCGCAGTCTGTAGATCTATTGCAGACTTATGTGTACTTCATAGTATATTAAATGCATCTATTTATTCCTCTGTATTGTTGTCTAAAGTTAATATTATGGCTTCTAGTTATGCTAATAGTTTGAGAAACAGCAACATATTTCTCATGAAAACCTTTCATTCTAACTGGGCCTACATTATTGTTCGGTAAACCATATGATGAGGCTGGCAAATGAATTGAGCTCCAAATGGTGGTTCAATATTCTTGATACTAACAGTGGAAAGTTTAAAAGTAAGCTTAAGAATATGTCTTGCTATACTTTTTTAAGTCTGTAATGTAATTCTGTATGTTATCATTCTCTGGCCACTTCCCCTAATATTGTAATTTTTATTTATTTTTGCCTTGTTCTTATGTTAAATATAATTTTTAGCTTGATTTTTAATATGTGTAGTTTAGTCATGCTAATTTGTACGTAGTTATAGTTTTAGTTTTAATTTAATTATTATATTATAAATATTTTATGGCTGAAATTGTAAATTGGGGTTTCCCGTTAATTACCAATAAATAAAATAAATAAAGTAACCGTTTGGGAATTACAAAAAAAGTAGTATATATTAACAAATATTAACGATTTATTTACAAAGAACACACCTCAAAAACTATCAGGTATTGGAATTAATTCATAGCATTTTGCGACAGATGGTGCGGGTATTACAGTATTCTGCTTTTACCTTCAGAAACAAATTTATCGTAAATCAGCTGTTACTAAATGTTATTTTTACGATACATCTTAATTTCTACTTCTTAATAATAATAAGTTACGACTATTTGAATATGTCACAATTTGTGCCAAATAAAGTGTTTTTGCAGGGTGTTTTACTCCATTACTTTCATATGAATAAAAGTGATGCGGAAAGTCATCGGATTTTGGAAGAAGTGAGGAACATGCTCTAGCTGACTAAACGTGTCGAAAGTGGTTTCTACATTTTAAGAGTGGTGATTTTAATTTGCAAGACAGGGAACGATCTGGACAGCCAAAAAGTTTGAAGATACTGAATTGCAGGAGTGGCTAGAAGAACACTTAGCTCACACTCTTAAAGAGTTGTCTTCATCTTTGAGTCTTGATTTATCAACTGTAGGAAAACGCCTTAAAACTTTGGGAATGATCCAAAAGGAAGGAAATTGGGTCCCATATGAATTAAAACCGAGGGATGTTGAAAGTCTTTTTGGACGTGTGAGTTACTGCTTCAACGGCACAAGAGAAAAAGTTTTTTACATCAGATTGTTTCTGGTGATAAAAAAGTGGATACACTATGACAATCCTAAACGTAGAAAGTCATAGGTTAAGCCCGGACAACCATCATTATCAGTGGAAAAACCTAATACTCATGGGTCTAAGCTCCTTCTTTGTATTTGGTGGGATCAACAGGGTGTGATTTATTATGAGCTCTTACAACCCAACGAAACCATCACTGGGGATCGTTATCGATTACAATTGATGCGTTTGAGTCGTGCATTGAAGGAAAAACGGCCGGAATTGAGCGAAAGGCATGATAAAGTCATTTTACTGCACGACAATTCTCGACACTACACGTCGCAAAACCAGTAAAAAATTACATAGAAACTCTGAAATGGCAAGTCCTAACCCACCAGCCGCATTCTCCAGATATTGCTCTTTCGGACTACCATCTATTCCGATCGATGGCTCATGGTTTGTCAGGGGAAAATTTCACTCCTCACGAAAACTGTAAATACTGGATTGATTCATGGATTGCCTCCAAGGGAGAAGCGTTCTTTCGACGCGGTGTCCGTCTACTACCCGAAACATGGGAAAAAGTAGTGGCAAGCGATGGGGGATATTTTCAATAATGAATTTTTTTTTTTAATAAATTGTAATTTTTCTCTAAAAAAACGCTATGAATTAATTCCAACACCTAATACTTCACTATATAATAACCTCGCAAATTTAAGCATTTATCGTAACGTGTGACAAGTTTTTGTATCCCAGCTTATATTCCGCCGATAATGTATTAAGGTACATAATCACACCTTCTTTCAGTTCTTCATGTCTTTCAAATTCAGTTCCTGTCAAAGTGACCATGAGTTTTATAAACAGATGGTAATCTAAAAGAGCTAAGTCTGGACTATAGGGTCGATGGTTAAAAGTTCGTCAGGAATGAGGGCAATTCGGAACGCTTGTCTTCATAGGTTTTCTCTCTTCTTAAGTTGAAGTTATGACAGTAGCGTCAGAGCAGATGACTCATCCATAACATTAAATTTGATCTTTAAATCAAACATGAAACGCATCTTTAATATCACTGAAAAGTCTTCTAAATGCCCTAAAGTGCCCATCATGAGCTCCTTTGATTCACAAATACAGAAATTAGTTATTTATTAGCTTAAGAACATCAACATACTACTGAGAAAGTTAAAATATTAAACAGACTCAATTTTGGTCACTCATCGCAATTGCGTAAAGTCGGATAATGTCATAACTCTTTGAAAGGCGCAATTCCCTTTGAAATTAACGAATATATAAAATTCCTTGTGGCGAATGTAATGTAATTTACATTGTGCAGACAAACAGACGCATGGATAAGTATCTATCTTCTTTATCCCTTCGGCCCTAAACATTACAGAATAATGAGACACAAGATGATTTAATTGTAGCATTAAAGACCAGAAATAGGTTAGTCCGTGAGGCAACGATCCAAATACGATTTTGTTTAACATATACTCAAAAAATAACCGATTACAATGTCCTGTCATTCCTTCGCTGTCATTCCAGGTCGATTATTATTATTTATTCTTTATTTTATCTTTCGTGAGTCTAATTCTGGAACAAAATTTTTAGTTGACATCGGAGCCTAGGTTAGTATTTTGGCGGTAAATCAACACTTATCGTCAATCAAAATTTTCATTAACCACAGTTAAGGATAATTTAATATCGACATATGGTCGTTACATTTAAGCGAAATTGTGTACTTTTTAACACATTAACGCCCAGTGGCATATACATAGATCACTAAATAAAAATTATTGTAAACAATAAACTTATCAACAAAAATAATATTTATGATATTTGTAACAAATATAGTAGTGTTTTTTATTATTATTATTTTTTAGTATTTTTTCAGGCATCTACGGGGGCACTTTAGTTCATATTTGAACTATTTTTTTCTTAATTTCCAAAAAAAATTGCCGTAGAAGTTAATGGGTTAATGTAAATCATTCAATTCTAGGCGAAGATTTACTATAAATACACGCAGCTCATTAGAAAAGCCTACTCTCAACTACTATTCAAAAATTTTACCATATCTCAAATGACTTCCACAATTTCCATACCTCATAACCCATAAGTATAATCTGCAACATAACATTATACCTTCTGAACATTAATTTTCTATACCATCGTCTTTACCATCTTACACATCAAACCATGAGTTTAACAAATAGTTGCTGCTCGCTTTTGGTATGCCTTCATTTAGCTCATGGGAATCGCTATTACATCTCTTGTCTAAAGAAGACGACTTTTGGTGCCTATGCTCTGACTATCGTGGTTTGTACAAGGTTATTGATGCAGAATACATTCATCATTTGTAACAACTATTTCAAACTAAATTACATTTTTTAGGCTTCAGCGTTAGTAGCTCGCGTATTAAACTTGTTCAATCTAAAGTTGATTTATTGAATCATATTCAAGTATTTTAGCATCACTCAGCCAGTTTGCACCAAAAACTCCATGCAATAAACTATTAATCTAATCTCAACGCGCTCTACAAGCATTTACAACGGTCAAACAGCACTGACTAACTATTCTATGCTTGCTTTATCACTTAAACATTATGATAGACGCATATGACACAGCTGCTGACGTGATCTTGCAGCATAAAACGTAAATAGAAATATTGTACTTTCAGTTGGGAATTGTTGGCGATTTAAATAGTACCTTAAAGGACGTGAATTTATAATCTTCACAGACACGTTACTTTCATAGCGTAATTCGCTTAGAGCAACAAAGGGATGCCTTGTAAACAACAGTAGGTGAACACCACAAAATCTTAGAGGATTTGAGGGAAAAAAAATACATATTAGTGAATAGTGAGAAAGCTTCTAATAGACCTGAGATACGAAGAGTCAGGAGAAGAAAGCAAACAGAAAGGCAATCATATATACACTGATGAAACATCAACAAAAGCAGGGGCAGGTGTAGGAATTTTCTGCAAAAATCTGTCCATGAAAAATAATACTGCATTAGATAAGACAATGAGCACACCAACAACGGTGGAACTTGTGGGTATACTGTATGCAGCAAAAAGCAATCTCTGACAAGAAGATCAAGGAAACATATACATGATAACAAACAGCAGAGCAGCAATTTTGTCTGGAAATGGACTTAACTACTGTAAAATTACCTCTACCGCATTAACGAAGCCTTGGAAAAAGTGGCTCGTGACAACAAGGTGGCCCTATGCTGGGTAAAAGGACATAACAACAGCAGAGATAACAGAATAGCAGATGGTTTGGCTAGGAAGGCATCGGGACGAACGATATGCGGACAGGACCTCTCCCTACCGCCCTTCCTGCTATACTTGATTACCCTTTTGAAAATTGCATAAATTAGAAGCCACAAGGAGCGATGGGACAATACACCTGGCTGTAGGATCCCAAAAATTTCATCGCAATGAACACCAAAACGGCCAAATACTGCCTGCATATTGAGGAAGAAGAGGAAAGTATTGAGCATATACTTCTGCCGGATGTTATCCAACCTGCGTAAATCAATGGGAGAGGGATGTCTAAAGTCATCAGATATCCTAAGAATCCCTCTTGCTGCAGTCCTGGCGTTTGCCAATGCCTTGGGTTAGCTTGACCGTAGGTGGACTTATTCACACTAATAAAACTATACTAGTTGGAGTAATAAATACTAACTATTCTGTAAAATTGAAGAATGGAATGCTGCTACGATATTATTTATTAGCTTCATTAATACTAAAAAGACTACAGCATATGATTGAATAAAAAAGAAATTGACCAGAATTTTAAAAAAATATAACAACTTTTACCTATGTCAGCCAAAAGTGATAAATTAAAGGTAATGATCATAAAATGTTACGAGGCATATTTTTAAGTAGGTAGCGTTTAAATATAATTAAAAACTAAGAAACGTTTTAGAACAATTCAATCAATATAAAACAACAAGCTTTTGTATTCCGTTATCATAAATGTCTGCAACCTGATTAACTATGATAATGTAAGATTTCGGTCACAATTTAACACAGAACACTTCTAGAAACTTTAAAAAAATGTTTGAGGTAACGAAGAGGTCGTGAAGCGCCTGTTCTGTTTCCTTTCCTCAACTATTTACATCAAATTGTCAACAATGACAGAAGTTCGTCTAGTCCGTTCCTCATTATGGACATTGTTGTGACCATCTTTAGAAGCTCTAACTCACTTCCTTGCCATTCCATCACTTATAATGTTTTCTTCATTAAATTCACAGATCTGACGATGAATTCCAACTGGGTTTACGCCTTTAGCACTAAAAAAGTAGCTTACAGTGGGTACCCCACAGACGGAGGAATTCTCACTTGGTGGGGACATTTTAATGTATAACGGTATGTTCTTATATCGTTAAACTGTTTTACCAGAGGAAACAGAGGTGTCAATTGAACAAGGAATATGAGGAAACATTTTAATATTAAAACTGCAGCAGTTTTAAGTTATCTAGTACGAGATAAAAAATTCTACATAACATTACCAGTAATGCAGAAATTAGAGCTATCTAATACAAATCTAGAATAAATAATTATATAATTACCTAGTTCTGTTCAAGTATAGGTATCTATATGGAAAAATACAAAGACCGATTTGAGATAATTTACCCTTTGTAACTCTTAATCAAATTAGAGTATAGTATACTACGTGACATAAAAATCTGAACACCGATTATAAATAATTTCGAAAGAAAAAAAAACTATTAAAAATTCAACTTATCAGATTAAGTTTTCGTTTTTTATTCAACTTATTGGTGCACAAGGTAAAATTTAACATGTTTGCCGTAGTAACGATTTTAATTTTACTGAGTGCGGTTATAAGCTTTTGAAGTTATCTTTTACAATGCAAAGACGCGAAAATGTTTAACTTTCTGATAGAGAGCGGATAGTTGAACATAGAATGGCTCGAGAGATAGGGTGCACAAAAGTTTAAATATTATAATAAGTTGTATTGTTCTAGAGGGTGGACTACGAAGGTACAGGACCACGTCGAAGAACCATAGGGCGTGCAGGCCGGCGTTTGAGACTGTTGGCTTTAAGTGATCATATCTCCACCACCAAGTCTATTACAAACCCGTGGTATGAAAAGCATGGAGGACCAATTGTGATCGGATTCGCACTTTTGGCCTTTTTTCATTCCGGTGCTTCCTTTAACCGCTGAATATCGACAAAATCGTTTTGAGTAATGTAAAGAACGATTAATGTGGGACCAGGAATGGAATGATATAGTGTTTAGTGACGAATCTAAATTCTGTTTATGAATGCAAGATAGCCGGGCCAGAGTTAGAAGGCATAATTTTGTGTCTAAAGGCATGTTTATCATACTGTTGGGATTATGGTATGGGGTGCTAATGCTTATTACTCTAGGTCACCTCTAATCTGTTGCCTCTTGCAAAGATCACATGACTACACAGCGTTACATCGAAGAAATTTCGGAACTTCATCTCCTACCCTATCTTCAGACATTGCCAAATCCAACTTTTCAGTAGAATAATGCTTTTCCACACATTGCAAGAGCCACAATGAACTTTTTAACTAGCTGTTAGCTGTCATTACATTTCTGAAATTACGTTCAATACAATGAAATATTTATATAATGTAAAATGGTGCAGAAACGTTCACAACAATTATTTTTTCTCATTATTACCTTTCATTTCATAAATACTGCACCTGTAAATCAATATTTAATTAACAGTATATTGTTTGTAATGTCATACTGATTCAATCAAAATTGTACAATTAATTTATAATTGTTTCGCATAATTTATTTCATCTCGAATTAAAAAAACATATTTCCAACTTTTGATATTAGTAACTAATGCATATATTTCACATAATATAAAACAGTAAAGTTATAATCTAAGCTGTTAATTTTATCATACTTATTTACTTTCTGCAGTTCAGAAACTTTAATGTTGTATATCATCCTCAAACTTATAATAACATTTTCAGATTAAAAATGCAAAACATTGAAGTTCTTATTTAGGTGTACGTGACGTCGTATATAGAGTTTTATACTCTGGCAGTAAACATCCGTCTCCCAATAGTACTTTGAAGTATTCTCAAAGCAATCAATATTACCGGTTATCAATTAAAGTGCAACTGGAAACTGAAAAAGTTACAGAACTTGGACACCGTGTTACTGATGAAGTGAGCTCGCCGCAAAGTTTTGTGCTTGTGGCGTTAAGAGTCTCTCCCGTCTCACTCCAATACAATAGAGAAGGATTTATGATGAATTGTTATTTAGTTTATATAAAGCCGATTTACTTTTATTTATTAAAATAATAAAATAAATTTTTAATATTTACCTCGTACGTCTAATTAGTATGTATGTATGTAAATTATATTAAATATTAATTTTCCGATGCAGAATTATTAAAAATTTTAAATATATAGAAAAATTAATTTCTCCTTTATAATACTTGCTACCAGGTAAAAGAAATACTAGTACTGAAGCACCGCCAGGCATTGAATAATATAATTGATAGCGTGTGTTATACTGAAATTACTATCAGCACAATTCCACATTTTTTGTGCGGTTATTTTTTAAATTAAATTGAATTATTATGGATCAATTAAATCAAACTCTAGTTTGACTTGATACAATTATTTTATTTATTACTAGTTATATCGCTTATAATATTAATTACGAAGTAAGAATTATAATAACACAACAGCAGATATTTACGAGGAATATCCGGTAAGTATCAGATTGCACCATACGGAGAGCTGGGGAATAGAGTAACCGCTGGATGTGTGCTAACATGTTTAGTTGTATTTCAGCTGTCGGTGTGCAAAGTTACGTCTCGCTGATATTGGCTATGCTGTTTATATGAGTATTTCCTAATTATGAAAATAATTTCAATTGAAATATGTGTATGGATAAAATGTTATGGATGAGTCGTGTCTTCGGCGCTGGTATCCAAACTTCACCTGAGGGAGAGATAACACCCATAATAACAAGCATGCGGATCGGGCTTCAGTCTGTTTGTCGTTAAATTCGAATTCTTGAATAACGATGAGCACGTTACAATTGATAATATCAGTAAACATTTTCGCAGTGTTTCATAAACTAGCTAAGGCCGTCTGCATGTTTTTCGAAAATTTGTACAAAGCATGCTTACTGATGAATACAAAGGCACGCGTACGGCTGCAATTTTAACTTTTTTCCACGCATCATCACTGGTGACGAAACATAGGTTTGATGTACAACACTTGAGAATAAAAGACAATCAATTCACCAAACAAACCCAAAAAAAATGAAAACCGGAAAGTCATGGCAACCATTTTCTGGGGTCGACGAGGTGTGCTGCTCAATGACTTCATGACCGTGGAGATAGATCAATACCGATACATATTGTGCAACATTAATGAAATAACGGCGTTCGTTTCAAAATCGATGGCGAGGTCGAGGTCGCACTTCCGGTTTCCGTGCTCAACTTCTGGTTCGCAAGAGTGCTTCCAGTTTCAACATATTTCGAATGCCGCATTTTTATCTCAAAAATCTCAAATTTATTTAAAGAAGAATTTAGTTTAGTTTTTTTAACCAATATTTAAAATGTGTAATAATTATGATAGACCACTTTTAAAAATGTTTAGTCCTAATAAAGACATTCGTTAATATGTCTCTAAACGATTGACCTTAAGATCAGATAGTTTAATTTAATATGAATGCAGCTTATTTATTTTCTAAAGCATACTTTTCAAGCAAAAAGAAATGAGACATACAAGACTCTTCCTAGATAGACCCGTACATGACAGCACGCTGATGCGTCAAGACTGAGCAGATTGAAACTAAGAAACAGGACTAGTAACTGGGGACTGTGACCTGAATAAACACAACAAACATAGGATGGGAGTGTTTGGAAGAAGAAGAAACTCCCCAACACTTAATGTGTACTTGCGCAGCATATAAATGAGAACGAGCGGCCTATGCTTCCTGTAGAAGAGCTAAAGAGCATCCCCTGGCAGAAACTCCTGGACTTCATAGAAGACACAAGAGTTCACAGAGAGTAAAACATCCAGAAGCGCATAAAAGGACCACGGAGACCGCAGTGCATGGACACTAAGCGACACCACCTAATGATGAAAAAAAAATCAAAAAGGGTTGAATAAAAAATTGTTTTTTTGAAATAACCATTCTTACACAAATCACACTGGTGTTGTTAAGATGAAGAGTTTGACAAGGTCATACTTTTGGTGGCCCGGACTTAAAGACATTACAGTTCACTAAAAATTCCCTTAAAAAGTAGGGAGTGGCCAGAAGAATATGATCTAGAATTTTTGTTGGTTACGCTTTCATAGTAAGTATTATTTTAATTTTAATTTAAATAAATTTTGATCGTCACGATTGGTGAATCTATTTCGTAAACCAAAAGATGATTTAAAAGAAACTAGTTATGTGAAAGACAAACTTTCTATTTATTATTAAAGTACACAAAGAGGGTTTTTTTAATACATCATCCATATGTGATTCTTGACTATTTTGACACTGCTGCAACCGGGAGCGGAAATTTTCAATGACGGCCTCACAAGTGTTTCGTGAACCTTTTTGCATTTCCTCTCGAATATTTAATATATTTATATAAAAAAGTCCAGTGGGGACAAGTCCGGGCTATGAGGTGGCCAGTTAATGGTACCTCTTTTGGATATCACTTTTCGTCCAAAAATTTCGCGAACAGCACTTAATGAGTCGTTGGAAGTGTGGCATGTTGCCTGAATCCACGATCGTTAATTAAAACCATCGAAATCCTGTAGCGCTGGCGAAAAAAGGTTCTGTAGCATGGCTATATACCGCTCTGTATTCACTGTAACAGCATTTCTTCGGCGATCTTCAAAAAAGTATGGACCAATAATGTCTCTTGCTGGCTTGCTGGAGGTTTTTGATGCTTCAATTTATGATTAGTGTCACTCTAATACTTGCAATTTTGCCTATGCACATGCCCATTTAGATGGAAGTGTTCCTCGTCTGAGAAAAAAATGTTGGTAAAGCTGGTGAAACTCTCTAACATTTCGTTTGCAAATTGGAGCCTTTGGGCGTGATCTTGAGGCTTTAATTCCTGTACCATTTGGATTTTGTACGGATGTAAATTTTTGTGAAAAATACGAATCAAAGATGTTCTGGTCACACCTAAGGCGTTAGATCGCTTCCGAGTAGAGAGTCATTGGCATTTCCTCTTCGAAGGCTACAGAGGTGATGGTGACAGCTCTAGAAGAATATGTGAAGAAATATCCTCTTGGCCACATATCGGATCGAGACGATTGCACAAGCGTCTAATTGCACCATATAACACCCTTAATACAGGGGGCTGCATCTAGTGGCAAACATCAATTTGTTAGACACATTGAGCAATATCCACAGGTACTTTATTCGGTATATTCTGCAAATAAAATAGCAAAATTATTTATTTGACATAAATTTGAATAAATATATTACCTTCTTCGTTGAATAAACTGATTAACTCGTTGAATGAACTAAAGTTTACTTACTGTAATTTGTAAAATCTTTGCTGCAACCTAAAATTCGACGTAACATTCCATATCTAAACCACATAATATATTTCAGGAAAATTATAAAGAAATCATGTTACGATACCTCTGAATCAAAACAAATATGAATTGTATATAAATGTGAATTGTTCGAAAAATACTTGTATGATAATATCTACACCATATTTGCAACATGTGATGTAGTGGCCACTCGTTTAAATTTAATTTCCATTTTTTACATAATTTAATTTCTCGTTAAAATTGTTTTTTAGACGTGCTTTCCGCAAGCGGTGCAGCAGTGGCAATTACAAAAATTTTAAAAAAATCACAATTCCCTCTTTTTTTCTGCAGCCCCCATTCTCCTATGACGTCCCTCAGATCTTCCCATTCTGGACACTCCATTAATGTGTGCTCGGCGTCATCTTTTGGGTGCCCGCAGTATACACACTGCCCGGTCTCCACCTTTTTACACCTGGCCAGGTGGAAACTCTTGGAAACAGCCATGTCCCGACAGTAGCTGCGTGAGCCAGTGGTCCATTCTTCCCTGCCTTCTCCGTACCCATGGCCCCAGGTGTGGGATCAGTCGCCTGATCCATTCCCCCTTATTACTGGCATCCCACCTCGTCTGCCAATCTCCCAGCGTCCTTCTTCTGGTATTCCTCCTGGCATCCTGCTTCGTGCACCCCCTCATTCTGACCACATACTCCACCTCCCGCTCTCTAGCCAGTAAGTCTGCGGGCGTCATGCTAGACAGAACCTCCACTGCGTTCGTCGAGATGGTCCGGTACGCTGACGTCACCCGAATGTTACCGGTCCGAGTCGCCTTTCGCATTCTCTCGCAGTTGCGAGCTGTGCGTATCCCTTCTGCCCATGCCGGAGCCACGTATAGGAGTTTCGCCCTAGCCACTTCCGCCACTAACTTCCTCTTCATTTCCCCTGACCCTGCTACGTTGGGCAGGATCCTGGCCACCGCAGCGTCCATCCTTCAACCCGCGCGTGCCGCCTCTTGGATGTGCGAGGTATGGTTGGAGTTGGACTCCATCCATACCCCCAGATATTTCACGGCCTTCTTATATCCCACTTCCACCCCCTGTATAGTGATGCTGCTGTCCGCCCTGTGGCCCGCCCTCTTGGTGGAGAACCATACGGCTTCCGTCTTTTGCGCCGCTAAAGCCAGTCAACCATCGAGCGATCTCTGAGACCGCCAGTGGCTCCCTCCAGTATGGTCGAGCAGCTGTCCAATGCTATCGGACGATATTTTTTTATAATAGAGGGCCCATCACTGACCCCTGCGGTACATGGTAAATTTTCCAGATTTACCCTCAGCTTCGTAATTTACCTCCCTTCCGGCGAGGAATCTCCGGATTAGGTTCATTAGGTACACCGGGATGTTCCTCTCTCTCTCAGTGCCCTCATGATAGACTCCCGGGGAATAGAGTTAAATGCATTCTGTACATCTAGAGTTAGCATGAGGCAATACATTCTCTTTCTCCAAGTCCCCGTGTTAGCGCCTCTGGCATCTTATAGCATCTACTGTCGATCTGCCCCTTCTAAATCCAAATTGATAAGGGGAGAGCCCTCCGGCGTTACTCATTGTCTCCTCCAGCCTCTCTAGTACCTTGTCCATCCCGTCCTCCAAGCATACTGGCCTGTAGGCTCTGGAGCTATCCTGTGGCTTTCCTATCTTGTGGAGAAGTACTAGTCTTGCTTTCTTCCAAACACTCGGAAAGACTTCCTCCTTCAAACACTGCTTCATGACCTCTGTAATCTCCGTCATGATGTGCCCCGCCGCTGCTCTTATCAGCTCTTTAGGTAGCCCGTCCGGCCCAGGCACTTTTTTATTGGGAAGTCTCCTTACCGCATTCGCTATCTCCTCCTCTGTCCAAATCAGAATAGCCTCGACGATTACTTCCTCGCTTTCTCTATCTACCCACACCTCCTGCACTTGCCTGACCTGGAATAGTTCTTCTATTTCACACAATTCACCATCGGCTTCTAGCTGCTCCAAGGCCCAATTAGCGAAGTTGTATCGAAGTGGATGGTCAACTCTCTTCAACTGCTGGGTTATTTGGACCTTATAGGCGAATAAACCGATGTCTTTATTCAAAATTCGCCTCATGGTAGTGCGACTAATGTTCAATTGCTGAGAGCGATGACGAGTCGATGTTCTCGGGTTGGTTTGCACACTACGGGCTACAGCAGCAATATTCTCGGGTGTACGAACCGGACGTGTAGAGCGTTAATATGGTACACCAGCATACCAGTTTTACGAACATTGTGCACAAATTTCTTCAGAACACTTGCATTTGGTGCATATTCGCGACCGAATTTTTTACGTAATTTTCGCACTGATTCTGCAATACACGAATTACATTCAAAGTAAATTTTTAACATTTTCCAACGTTCATCAAGCCTATAAAGCCTATAGCGTGTCATTTCGTTAACCGGGTGTTAACCGAACTGTCATACATGAGATGTCAAATACCATGACAGTAAAAATAAAATGGTAGTTCAAAAATATTCCAATAGACGGCCCACCCTTTATAATCCATACCAGGTTACCTTTTATATTTTGGGAATAAAGAACAAAAAAGAGAATTTAATCATTATGCATGGGTTGAGGTTTTTCAAAATATTCTCCATGTAGATGAACACACTTTTGCATGTACTTGAACCAATTTTTGAAATGCTTTATCCACTCCGACTGAGGTATCTCCAAGAGATGCATTTTGAACGTATCATCTAATTCTTCAGGCGTTGAAAAATGTTGACTTTGTAATTTAAAATCTGGTTTATTCGGCAGGTAACTCATTTGTTCGACTTTTTTTAATTCAGACTTCTGTCAAACTAATCGTTGTGAATTGACATTGCAGTAATGATACAGTTTCCACATGTTCGATTTTTCAAAAAACAAACCTTCATTTGCTTCCATCACTAAGAACTTTTGTTGTATTTGGCTAATCTTCTAAGAGCTATACATACATTTTTTTGCTGTTTACTATCGGGTTCATATGCAAATATCCATGATCCGTTACATGTTACGATATCATAGATGTGTATTGAAGCACCACAATCGTTTTTCTTGATCACTTCTTTCGACTAATTGATACGAGCTTTTTTGAGTGATTATTAAATTATGTGGGATATCTCACGATAAGTCTTATGATGATTTGTAATATCAGTTCACGCATCGCATCAATGCTTTCTGAAACAACAACCAATTTAAGATGGCCTTTTCGAAATTCATCACTAAGCGAACTTCCATCAATATATAGTGGCTTGTGATAATGCTTCACGGAAATGTTCAAATTCTTGGCTGACATTCATTTCTCATGTCACTGGAAACAAGATAAATAGAGCGTGAATAATTGGAAAATTCTCGAAATATAAAAGGAACTCGAGTATCCTTTAACAATAAGCTAAACGTTAAATATATTATATGAGTTTAGTAAAGTAACAACTTTCTTCCGAAAGAATTATATCCTTAGCTACCAGTATGATAGATATTGAATTATACCGAAAGGTAAGTAAAACTAAATTAAGATATTCAAATAATAAATTATCCACTGAAAAGTGTACCGATTTAACTGTCTATTACCAAGACGGATATTTAATTACATATTGAAATAAATATTAAATGCTGCATACAGTTGACAGTTTCAATGCAACTAATTATATTATTACATATTTATATTAATAACCGTTTCTTATTGATATTTTCTTAATTGTATAAAAGATATTCTGACATTTTGTATATTAATTGTGACTCGGTTCATTTATGATTTCATTCCTAAATTTAATCTGTACTTGTATTTTCTTAAATGCAAATTATCTTCGTTAAAAGCATTTCAACTTTTGCTTTTATTATTATTCTTATTATTTATATAAATTATATTTCTATTAGAAATATTATAAAAAATCATATTAGTTTTATTATATATACAACATCTTTATTAACAGACAAAAATAAAATACAGATAAGACAAATATAATACATTTATGATGATATGAGTGTTAGGAGGTTAGTCTGTTAAATGGCTATCGACCGGAGGTCTTTCAGCCCTGATTTGTCCTTGTCGATGTGTCACGTTAGTCTGTCTCTGATGATGATGGATGATGTGAAGAGATGAATTTGAAAATAGTAAATGGGGGGGTTTTGAATTTTGGGATTAGGTTAGGATTTCTGCGTAAGCAGTAGAGAGTAAGGATTTGATGGTTGAAGGGGTTTTTGGAAAATTTTTCACTTAAGTATAGAAGGCGTTCTTTGATGGGGATAACAGAGGTAGAGTCATGTTGGAATTGGTTAGAGGTATTGTGTAGAGGTTAACTGGGGTGTCGGATTTTGGTTAAAGTTCTTAGGGAGGATCCTCGCTAACTTGGATATTGTGAATAGTAGGATTGCAGGAGTTGGAGAAAAGGGCATTACCATAGTCGAGAAGAGGACGGCATATAATTTTATATATTTTAACCGCTGTTTTAATAGATATACCGTTCTTTTTGTAAGTTAAGTTTCTGCACATTTTGGATCTAGCTGTGATTTTTGTTTTGTTTGAAACTGTATGGTGTTTGAAATTGACTTTTCGATCTATGGAAAGCCTAGGTATTTTATGGATGTAGAAGGGGAAACAGTTATGTTGGAGATATGAATATCGTGTGCAGGATTATTGTTACGGTGATAGGGAATTAGGAGCTGGGATTTGTGGGGATTGATTTTAATTCGCCATTTAGCAAACCAGTGTTGCAGGGAGTCAATTTGCTGCTGGAGGGATTGAAGAGCTTTATGAACGGTGGGTGCGTGGGAAATTATAGTTTTATTATTTTGATTATATTCATGATTTCTTTCGTGTATTTTCTTATTTTATTTATATTTTAATTATTATAGTTAATATATTGATTTATATTATTATTATTATTACTTGAATAAAACACGATAACTTTGTTTGTATAACTTGAAAACTTTTTATTGTGACTAGTTTCGACAATCACAATAAAAAGTTTTCAAGTTATACAAACAAAGTTATCGTGTTTTATTCAATTTACAAAAATGTATAACGAAGTTGAAGCCTCCAACATATATAACATATTATTATTACATTTTTTAAATTTGTTTGTATTTTTACTCATCATATGCATTAATGCGAACTAATTCTTTATAATTAAAAAACGCCATTACAATCGGCCAAACGATTCCCTTAGAACTTATAATGTTATCTGGGTGCTGCTGCTCTTGGAGCTGAATCCTCGATGTAGGACTCCTTTGGTGCGAAAGCGATAAATTGTTAAAACAAACGAAGCGCTGATATTCCCCCAGGACTTCTTTGGAGATCCTACAGATTGTGCTAATTATATTTTACAGGTCGACTTGTACGTTTTTTTTAACTACACGTTGGCTTAACAGGAATAATAATGTTTTCTTTATTACTTGCAGTTTGTTGTTCAACTATAATTTGTAACAGTTACCCAACTTATGATTAACCCAGAAAATAGATACTTTTAATTTTAACGATATCGTCGTTAACTATCATATTAAAATACATTTTTATATAGAGATTTCATAACGAAATTTAAATTAAGAACCATAAATTTAAAAAATGTATTTCAATTGAATGCGCTCCTTATATTATAATTATTAATAATAAACAATTCTTAAGTATAATATAATAAGAAAATTATAAAATGAGATACGACCTTATATATCATTCCTGCGAAATAAAAATAATTTTATTTAAATTTATTTTATTTTAAATTGTCAAGGGATGTACATAGGACAGTCTGGTCGTAATTTTAATATTAGACTTAAAGAACATTTGCAATCTTCTCAGCTAAGATAAACTGATAAATCTTTTTATCGATGAGTCACATTCTTTTCGTGAAGATATACTCTCGGTATTACACTTTGCCGAAAATGGACAAACAAATGGATCTGTTGGAATCAGTCGAAATTCACAAAGCCTGTGCTAATACAGAATTTCCCCTATGAAACGACCAGATTGACCTTATTTACACTCCTATATTGTCGGCGGTTTGTTAATATTACGTATCGATAGCTATGTTTTGTAATTTTTTAAATCAATTATGAAAATGAAAGTGTTTTGTAGAAACTATATTCAACATGAAACGAAGAGTTAATCCTGTTATACATATGTTATTAAGTGTTTTTATTGTATATTTTAATTGTATTTCTCTATAAAATAAAATATATTTACTACGCTATATTTCATGGAAATAAATTCTAGTAAACCAAATCAATAATTTATTTCACCTATAATGGCTTTATACATTTCTTGCAATCAGATATTAAAATATAGCATTAAACATTTTATTAGGAATATATTATAGGGCACTAAAAACTGCGAGTTTTTAGCATTTCAACCTGTTCTACATTTTTAAATAAAAGCATCGGGAGAGGAATGCCTTGTTATAAAATCCCTGTTTAATTACCTAGAATAAATATTAAAATCGATACATTATATTGAGGAAATATTTCAGGTGATATAGGGATTTCAGTTATTCATAGAAGTAGAAAATTGAATAATAAATTTAAAAATATGAAAACATTTCGTGAATCTACAACAGTGAGTCTTACTAAGACTACAAAACAAATTAATTTGAAACAACTACTTCTCTGGCTAGTACCTCGACAGACGTTGAATAAAACAAAGTTAATTTGCGTGTTACGAATAGTACAACTATCAAAGCAACACTAATTTGAATGAAATTATTTCTGTTGAATAAACTAATAAATGATAACATGTATTTTAGATTGTTTAAATATGACTATAACATGAAGTAGTTGTTTCAAACTAATTTGTTTTGTAGTCTTAGTAAGACTCACTGTTGTAGATTCACGAAATGTTTTCGTATTTTTAAATTTATTATTTAATTTTCTACAACGAACTAAAGGATTTTAATACATTTTATTAGCAAAAGCAATTAAAAAATCTAGCATTCAAGTTTATAATCATCTGCAGACACGTGTTTCGAACTTTCGCTCTCGTCAGTTCAGCTTTATTATAAAATCGATTTTAAATACAAATAAATTTATTTCAAGTTTTACTGCTGCACTTTTGGTTTGGGTCTTTTTTCCCCAAACGAGCGCCGCATATGTCACTATAGGTCTTATGACCACAGTGTATAGCCATTTGGTCCTACTGGGTCTCAGTCCCCATGTGCGTCCTATCATTTTTCTGGTCGCAAAAAGTTCTCTCATGACCGTTTTGCTGATGCTCTCTAGGTGGAAGTTGAAGTTCAATCTGGTATTATAAATAAAAAATGTCACACTGGCATAAGCAAATAAAAGAGACCTAAATACGCCAGAAATGGCAAGAATATTACCTCAATGGCCACAATCGCCTGATGGCACCAGCTGCGAAATGTATTGGGTCGAGTGGAAGAACACAAGAAATCGTGAACTCCGCCTTCAGGATCTATGTTCCAAATATTGTTTTTGTAATAGATCCTGTAAAGTAAATAATATAATATAATAATAATATATCAAGTATGGCCCCTAAATATTTTACTTCATTTTTTATTTGAATTTCCATTTCATACATACGTAGTAATTTTGTTTGTCAGTGGTTTTTCGTCTTCTAGTAAAGGGGACGATCGCCGTTTTGACCGGGTTTACAGTTAACCCTTCATTTCTGTACCATATTTCCGTAGAAGAAATCTCTCTGCATCAAGTTTGATACACTGGTCCCAAACTTCCCGCTTACTAGAATGGTCAGATCATCTGCATACCCTAGTGCATATATGCCCTGGCTTTCGAGTAGCAGCAGAAGGTCGTCCATGAAAAGGCACCATAGGAGCGGCGAGAGAACACCTCCCACCTCCCTGCGGGCACCCGCCAGCGACTAACGCTTCTGCTGTTTTTCCATATAGGTTAGTTAGTCCGACTTCTGAGCATCTTGTTTATCCATTGTCGGACTTGCGGGTTAATTCCTCTTTTCTCCATTGCTGTTGCTATGGAGTTGAAGGTTGTGTTGTTTAACGCCCCTTCAATATCCAGAAGGGCCCCTAACGCAACGTCTTTGCATTGTAGGGTCCTTTCGCATCTGCTCACTAGCTGATGGATTACTAGCTCACTTGACTTTCCCGCATGGTAGGCGTATTGTTGACGGTGTAGTGGTGAGTCCTTTAAAACTCCCTCCCGTATGTGCCTGTCTACTAGTTTTTCTAGTAGTTTAAAATAAATGATGACAAGCTGATCAGTCTGTAAGATTTAGTCTGGGCATATAAATCACGCCCTGGCTTAGGTATGAATACCATCTTCACAATCCGCCAGCTGTTTGGGATGTATGAAAGGGCAAGTCTTGCTCTGAGCATATCACAGAGTGGTTTCCTCAGCGTTGTTATCCCCTTTTGTAGCATGAGAGGATATATCCTGTCAGGACCTGGTGTTTTGAATGGTTTGAACGTGTTAATTCCCCACTCAACGTCACCTGGTCTGATTATCATTTTCGCTGTTTCCCAGTCCCGTTTTTGAGCCCCTTCGTTGGGCTCGCTTAGGTCCTCGGAAACAGGATTGTCAAGTATTGCAGAACCCTGGAAGTGGGTCTACAGTAATACCTGCAGGGTCTCTTCTACCGAGTCTGTGTACTTTCCATTTTTGGTCTGCAGTGAGCCGATGTTCCCAGCATGATCTTTGCTGAGCGTCTTGAGTAGACGAGAGCTTGTGGGTTCACTTTCTATGTCCCCACAGAATTTTTGTCAAGATTCCCTCTTGGCTTTTTTATTGGCATTGTTATATGCCGTGAGGGCCGTTTTGTACTGCGCCCATTCACCGTTTCTCTTAGCTGTGTTAAACAGTCTTCTGATACGTGCCTTAGCCCTATCAAGATCCTTGTTCCACCAGGTGACCCTGGTTGAGGTAGGTTTGGTAGTTCTTGGGCAGCTTGCTTCAAACGCAGTATTGATAGAGTCTATGATGCTTTGCACCATGAGCTCTAACTCATGCGTTGTTCTCGCTACTGTTGGACAGTTCCTGATTTGGCTAGCTAGTCTACCTCTTTGTATAGGTCCCAGTCAGTTCTCCTCGGGTTTCGGTTTTGGATTTTCGATGCTTCTTCTGGTTCGATATTGAATCGTATATATCGATGATCTGAGAGTGATGGTACATCCGATACATGCCAGTGTTTTACCATGTCACTTGCCTTGCGAGAGGCAAGTGTTATGTCAATTACTTCGCTTCGCACCGCGTTTACGAACGTGGGTACATTTCCAATATTTGCTATTTCAATGCCATTCTCTAAGATAAAATCTAATAGTTTCTCACCTCTTGGATTGATGTCCTTGCTCCCCTATATAATATGGTGCGCGTTGGCATCGCATCCAAAGATCAGCGGTATTCCCTTGTGGCTCCCGCAGTGTATCAGCCGCTGAACCTCGTCTGGCGGCGGTGGTCCTGGTTGGTCGTAGGGAAGGTACGACAATCAATCGCCTGCCCTATATGTTTAACCCCTTTACTAATCCCTTGTGAAGCCATGGCTCTTGTACAAGTGCAAGGTCAATATTTTCTCTTAGGATATATGCACTGAGGGCAGCAGATGCCGCCCTACAGTTCTACACAGATATTATCTTGAGGAAGGTGGTTGCCTCTATTGGTGGACCTGGAGCCCACGTTAGTACTCTCCTGGGTTCCGGTAGGTCCTTCAAATCTATGATCTGAAGTTCCTTTTCGATCCCCAGGAGATTCTTCTCCTTGGCTATGCTCTCGAGTCATGTCCTGGTTGGAAGGTCGGAGCATACTATTCTCAGGAATCTCTCTTTATGGGTACATTCCTGAAATTTCGGTGAGGCTTGTCCTTTCACCATAGCACCAATGCTTTGAATTATCGAGGCTTTGATAGCCTCGGCTTCCTCTGCATTTATGCTCGTCTCTGGAAATCCTTTCGGTATTATACACAGTGTATCACTGAAGGTTCCCTTTGCCGGAGGCCCTTCACCCCCTCTCGGGGTTTTTGCCGGTCACTTTTGGAGTCCCCGGAGGTGTGCTGTCGCTCGACAGGTTTCGCTTCTGCGTCCCTGACGAGCCGGGTGCTGACGCTGGTACAGGGTGTCGCGGGTGCGACCCCTCCCCTAACGCTTGCCCTCCCTGAAGTAGGTTACGCTTAGGCGTCCCTGCCCTCTGGTCGAGTTTCTCTCTTCTCTGGCGTCGTCTGGCCGTCCCCGAACGCTGTTAACTGGTCGCTTTGCGCAGTGCCCGGGTACGCACATAAGGCTCACTACGTTGGGAGGTCGCCCGGTGTCCCAACGGAATCGTTCGCGGCACTTAACCCTGTGCCACGCAGCCCTAGGCACGATGTCTGTACGCCGTAGCTCGTGGCAGCTGGTTTTGGCCGGTCATGCGGGGGTGACCCACCTGCCCGACCCTATGCCAGCTACCGATGTCTCGGTCACGCTCCTATGTACCACCTGGAGGCGCGCTCGGTAGACTCTGTCTGCAGCTATCAGCCGACTCCATTGCTGGTGCCGACCAATTTTCCGAGAAGCAATAGAGGTTAATTAAGATAATTTAGGCAATAATAAAATCAGACATTATAATCGATCAAATAATTCATAAGTGTACTAAATCAATTGCGGTCAAATGGGACGTAATTTTATAACGCGCATAAGGAAGATAAAAATGCAATTGAAAAACAAACAGCTACAAGATTATCAGACTATTGTACAGAGAAATTATAAATGCATGTTATAATAGACTTATGCTTATCTAAGGATAATTTGTTTTAAAGTCAAAGAAAAAAGGAACAATAATCCAAGGGCATTTTGCTGATAATTGTTCTTGTGATATTCACTTACATATATTCATACATATTTATAAGCCCTATGGTTTATTTTATTGTCTATTATTAACAACTTGTATTTTTATGGTTATTTTTTTAGAGAAAATAATCTACTGTAGATGCAAATCTAACAAATAATAATGTTTTATTGGTAAAACTCAAAATGTTTTCTGGTAGAACTTACACTGTTCACAAAAAGAGAAAAAATATATTAATAATGTCAATAATAAACCTAAAGAGATTAAAGTGTGACCAGAATTATTTAATTAATTAATAATTAATATACATTAAAATCAAACAATTGAACAATATGTTAGAACAGCAGGAATAAGAACTGATAATCATAATATAGTTCAAAATATTTATCTTTATAACATAAAGGGTCTTCCAATAAGGACTGAAGTTTGATAGTTAATACAAGGGTTGTTATTTATGTATTGAGAATAGAAAGGATAAACAAATGAATGTTATCAAAAATATGCCTCTAAGATGTATACACTTTTGCATGCGATTGAACCACCATTTAAAGCACTTTATCCAGGCTGAAAATGGCAGCTCTAAAACATGCGGTTTGCAGGCCTCAACCGCTTCTTCGAGCGGTAAAAATCGTTGTTGGCGCAGTTAATCTTTAATTAATAGGAACAAGAAAAGGCATTGTGTGCCAAATCGGGTCTGTAAGGCGTATGACCCATCAATTCGATTTTTTGTGTCCAAATACTCGTTTATTGCATGTTATGTATGTGAGCTCGTATTGTCGTGATGCAACATAATTCGTCGTTTTGTGTTAGTTTCTTTCAATTTACCGAAAACTTCAGGCAAACAAATGGTCGTATTCTACGCTCAATTAACGATCTTTTGATTTTTCAGAGCCACAGTTGCCACATGGACGGTTTTTATAAATAAAAATGCCAGCATTTGCTTCTAAACGCTTCGAAAATGAACAACTTTGGTTGGCTTTGCTTCACATTGAAACACCCAAACTGCCGATTAGCCTTTTCTTTCTGGCTCATACGCGTAATGTCACGACTCGTCACCTGTGACGATGCTTTATACGACTTTGGATGCACCACCAATCGACACGAGCAATTGTTGAGCATCTGTCAAAAAATGTGGAATCCAATGCGCACACAACACCCAAATGTTCGTGCAAATATCAACATGGCGCCGATGAAAAGTAGAAAAGTGTGTTACCACTGTTTTGTAAATGTAAAAAAGTTTGCGGAGTGTCTAAACTGTCAAGATATGTACCATCCAATGTGCCTACTGTAAACACGGTCGAAACATATATACGCAAAAATATATTGAAATCAGAATCAGCGTTTAAAATAGAGGTGGAGAAGAAATACGAAAGACAATTTATAGACCCTAGTAATTGGCCAACCGATTTAAAAATCCAGAAATATTCTTTTTTAGCCGAGCGCAAGAGATCACAGATAACAAATCAGTAGTTCCTAATAAAAATAATAATGAAATTGTGTCACTAATACATATCAATGTAAGATCAATAAATAATAAATTACTAAATTTAAATGAAACGTTAAGAAATCATAACGACTGTAAATTGGGAATCACTGAGCATTGGCAGACTGACTCCAGCATTAAACAAACAGCAATTGAGGAATTTCGACTAATCGTATCCTACTCCAGACCAGCCTCTCTCAATCGTTCAACAGCGTATGGTGGTGCAGCCCTCTACGCGCGAAATGGCTCTCCGTGTCAGGAACGTGAAGATATTAAAAAGATGGCAATATGTGGAACATTTGAGTGTGCGGCAGAATATACTATACTAAACAAAAAATATGTGTGTGTAGTAGTGTACCGTCCACCAGGGCAAAATACAATTAGTGAATTTTTTAAAAACTTGGAAGTACTCTTAAAAAAAATATATTTAGAAAAAGTGATATACTTAATTGCGGGAGATTTTAACATAGACTTAAATTCCATCACAACAGATGCAATTACTTTCAATAATATCATAGCATCGTTCAATGCAACAGCAACAATCACTAATGCAACGCGTATAACACAATGTTCTGAAACAATAATAGATAATATTATCACAAATATGATTAGTGGTTATGAATCTTCTGTATTTGAATCGCACCTATCTGATCATAACTGGGATAATATTTATACGAATAATGATGTTAATCAGGCGTGGGATGGTTTCATGAGCATTATCAATGCGGCATTAAATACCTCGTGTCCCAAAGTTACACATCTAACCAATAGACAGAAATATAAATCTAATAGTAATCCTAAAGTAATTGATATAAAAAAAGTTCTAGATTATTTATCTATTGCAAAATACTACAACGTGGATGCGAATACATTATATCCTATAATAAAAAAGCACTACGACACTAAACTAAGAGAACATAAAAAGAAGCAAATTGAGCAAAAAAATACAAGTAGTGATAATAAAATCAAAACAACATGGGCAATAGTCAATAACATGATAGGGAAAACTAATAACCAAAATAAATCTAATCACCATCTAGTAGGTAAAGAAAATGATCTAAATGATTATTTCAGCAATATTGCTATAAATGAAACTGAGAAAATTCCTTATCGTCCTTTTCGCAGTAGTATCGATATGCAAGCAAAGTCTATGTTTTTCAATCCTGTGAGTATACCCGAAGTTTTTAATATTATAACCTCATTAAAAAAAAATCATCTTTTGGTTATGATGAAATAACATCAAAATTAATAAAGTCCGCAATAAATGAACTAGTAGGTCCTCTTGCCCACTTAATTAATATTTGCTTAGAGAAAGGTATATTTCCAAAATGCTTAAAGGTAGGTATTATAAGGCCAATATATAAAAAAGGCGATCAAAGTAATTTTTGCAATTATAGACCAGTTACTTTGTTATCGGTCTTCTCTAAAATAATTGAAAAGGCGATAGCAAAGAGACTGATGAATTATTTTTTATTACACGAATTATTAGATAAGGCACAAAATGGTTTCGTAAAGAGTAAGTCCACTAATACAGCGTTATTTGACTATATAACAGAGATTATGAATGCCCTCGAGGAGTCAGAGATGCCTGTAGGAATTTTCCTTGACTTATCGAAGGCATTCGATACTGTAAATCGCGGAATTTTACTGGAGAAGCTGGAATATTATGGAGAAAGAGGGGTAGGTTTTAGGCTAATCCAATCATATTTATTAAATAGAATACAATATACAAACATTGATACTAATCTATCAGATCCGAAGACAATTAATATAGGTATACATCAGGGCAGTATATTAGGTCCCTTGCTATTTGTTATATATATAAATGATCTACCTAAAATTATAAAAGATAACAATACATTTATAACTACATACGCGGACGATACTAGCCTCCTAATATCTGGTAAATGTAAATCTGAAACAATGCAAAGAGCAAATTATATTTTTAATCTTACTCAAGAATGGATGCAAATGTACAAATTATTAATCAACAAATCTTAAACTAACGTACTAATATTTAAAACAAAAAATACACTTAATATACTAGTCTATATTTACATAGACGATGAGACTTTTGAAATTAAAAATAAAACCAGTTTCTTACGATTAGTAATGGATAGTAGTCTAAATTGGCAAATTCATTGCAATTAATTGCTTTCAAAATTAAATTCAACTTGCTATGCATTGAGAGTCCTAGGGCAGGTAATGAACACTTCAACAGTAATCACAGTTTACAAAGCAAATTTTGAAAGTTTGCTAAGGTACGGAATCATTCACTATGGAAGCTCTTCACATGCAAAATACTTATTCTTTCTACAAAAACGTGCTCTGAGAATAATTTTTAATCTAAAATTTAAAGAAAGCTTCAGAGGAATTTTTAAAAAGGCTGATATACTAACATTTTATAGCTTGTATATCTATGAAATACTGCTATTTAATTTTAAATACAAAGAAAAATTTAATTCCCACAGATAAAATCATGTATACGATACACGTAACATAAATAAATACATATTTCCGACACATAGACTTGCCCTACTTGAAGGAACACCTATGTATGCCGCATTGAGGATGTTCAATGCATTACCCAAACGCCTTACAAGACATCTCTAGTGAGCGAATATTTAAAAATGAATTAAAACACTTCCTAATGGAAAAAGAATATTACTCCGTGGAAATTAATTTCTTCTATATTTTGTGACGTATTCAAACAGTTATGTATGTAACTTAATTGTAATGTACCTTATTATGATTATGCTATGTACGACTATTTTGAATATTATTATTATTATGAACGTTTTTATACGAGTATTTAAGCCCGAAAAATGAACTTTTTGTTCAAATGTGCGCCATTTTGTTTAGAATCAAAATTTTCAAAATCCGGCCCGTATTTTTTTAGAATATCCATCAGAAAGGTTCAGAAAACATTTACTTTTTTGTACCAGGTCCATTGCTGTTTCCAGGATCTTTTCGCCCATTTTGCCCTACGCTCCGAGAGGGACCTCCATTTTCGTTATTTTTTTTTTAAATTTTCTTTAAAAAAAAATTGGAAATAAAGTTCAATGTAAAATATAATATAAACACAGTTTTTTAATAGGACTTTTAGACTTTCTTTAAAAAAATCTAGAAAATGACCTTTTTTTCTTAGTCTAGAGTGGTCTAACCCCTTAATCATCCACCATATAGCCCAGATCTAGCGTCCAATGACTACCACCTGTTTCTGAATTTGAAGAAGTATATCGGAGATACGAGGAAGGATAACGACGATGACCGTGAATTAGTGACTGTCAAATCAGGAGGCAGACTTATAGGACAACAAGACACAAAAGCTTTTTGTTCGATATGATAAATGTCTCAATAATAGCGGCAATTTTTTGGAAAAATAGGTTTAAGTAATGGCTTTCGTGCAAAAATTGTTATTAAAAGTTTCTTAGTTTATTTTTTAAATACTTTAAAACGGTACTTACTTTAAAATATCCCTCGTGGTTTTAATAACTCATTTATAATATACCGGAACTAATAAAAATTACAATTCGTTTTACGAGTACATTTAAACAATTATTTAAAAATATAAATTACTAACAAATGTATCTAAAAAAGTTAACTTAGTCAAACACCGGATGAGGTAAAAATAAATGTATTTAAAAAACTAACAACTGTCTGGCTTAATATATTATTGCATATTGATCCACGGCAATAAAATTAAAAATGTATGCTTGCAAACATTAATTAAATATTTTAATCACTCTAAATATTCATACGATAATAAATCGAATGCAATGCGAAATATGAAAATTACATATATTTTTGTAATGAAAGCTCACGACTATATAATTAACGACACATATTATTACTTGGTAAATTGAATGACCAAACTATGTATATCAATAATATATTTACTGTTACTAATGAATTATTTAAAAACATGTCACACATTCAATTTATATAAAAAGTAATTAAGTAGCTTGTAAGTTTTAGATTAGGCACTGACACAATTTCATTTTGTACATTCTTGTAATGACACTTTGAAATAAAAAATATTATTATTATTATATCACAATTCTACGAATATAGTCGATAAAAAGTATTAAATTAAAATTAAGAAACAGCTTCAAATGCAATTACTACTTAATCTTAAGACCATGTCCTTTACCTGTAAATACTCAAAGTGAATAAAATTTCAAAATCATCTGGTATAGTTGCTGCAATTGGGTAGTCTAATTTGCATTAATATACAGATTTTTAAATATATTTTAAACTGTGGTTGGTAAAATATATATATAATATTGTAAAATACTTTAATAAAGAATTCCTATATATTCATAGCAATAAAGTAATTCATTAATAATAAATTTTGGATTTATTGCATAAATAATAATAAGAATGTAGATTTATTTACGTAAATATGGTTTTATAGATATCACATATTGTTAAACCAAGAACATTTAGTACAAACGATGTATGTATGCAACCTAATATGCAGGTAGTATAATCGATTTTCACCTACCACTTCAAATATAATCAGCATTTACAAAATGTAATTGTTTTCCTAGTTGCAGAAATTACTATCAAAAATGTAACCTGTATAATTTTACTTTAATATTACTCTCTCGGTATAACGAAACTATGATCGAGTTTAACCATACTTTCCTTTAATTATTCTTACTAGAGAGTCTTAATACGACTGATTAATATATATGGTACAAGAGCGATTGACGATCAATAAACTTTAATAGCTTAATAAATACAAAGAAGAAAAAAAGCTTTTCAATTCATAACTTTATTTATAGCTAAAATATAAATCTGTCATCAAATACCACCCCTTAGAAAAGGATTGGCCCTTTCAGTTAATTAATAAACCCAAAATTAAAACTGAAATATATAATATGCCAATATGCATCACTGATAATATATTCTGCATCTATCTCCTAAACTAGATAATAAATATGTCTTTCACTTTTTAAATTTACTTAATGGAGTAGTTATACTTATATTTGCCAACAAATAGTTTTCTTTGTATACTCCTAAAGCGAACAAGAGATTTAACATAATCTCCATTAGCAAATATAATATTTCAAATAGTATTATATTTCATTTATCACTATTACCATAAGAAACTGGAGCTATAAGGTTTCATGAAATTTAGAAAAGCATTAATTTAAAATAATAAATAATCAATTTCGAGTACCTTTATTTTCCTCCTTTATATTATGTAACCCAGCTGTGCAATCATATTTTTAATATCATGATAAAATCAAAAACACAAAACACCATCGCTTTTTCCCATTACGTAACAATGTTTAAAATACGAAACTATACAAAAAACGACGCCACGATATTACGTAATATTATCGATTAATGGGCCATTCTCGTGTATATAAATAATTCAGGAAGCTCTAATAAGAGTAATTTCACGTTTCAATGAAACAACACATTCAAAATTCATGTTCTTACTAAACTTTGCTTAATTAAAATCAAGGAGGTCGGCAATTTTCAATTTTATATTTTATTACGTTAAAGATTCGCAGAACTCCTCCTCGCCTGTCGCTTCTTTCAGCCGTGTAATAAATATACAATATTCTCTTAATGAAAATAAGATTGGATGCTGAAACCTAGTTGCCTTTTAATATTTATTTATGAAAAGAATTGTTCCATTGTTGTACTCTTCATCCAAACAGAAATATTAAAGACGATTGTATGTTCATTAAAATAAAAGTATAAGAGCTAAGACATAATAGGGCCAAAAAATATAAAATTCAGAGTTGCTCAATTAAGTGCAACTCAATAGAAAATAATTTCGATAAAAATTATATACATTGAAGAGAATTTTTTACTTATGTGAACGACTTAAAAAGTACTAATTACAATTACTAAATTATTATATCTTCAAAAGAAATAATTATGTTAATATAAAAATATTTGATCGTGCTATTACGATTTGTATATTAAAGTTGTAAATAACTAAAATTTTCAAAAATGTGTGTTTATTTTCACTACAATTGTTTCGCAAATTTATTGCTTCTTCACTTTCATTCACCTGAAGAAGCAATACACAATTGTAGTGAAAATAAGCACACATTTTTGAAAATCTTAGTTATTTACAACTTTATTATACAAATGAATATGGATTTTCAACACCTCAACGCCTTATCTATCAACCAACTATTACGATTTAATAACGGCGGCTATTAGTTTATTAATTCAAAAGTTTAATACAGAGATTAGTGGTTTAAACTGTTGCTATTTCTTGCAGAAATGTTTAAAGTTGATATTGCTGGATCGGCAAAATCGTTCAATTATGTGTGTGCTTAGAAATATAATAAAATATATAGAAACAATCGGTAACAATTTTAAATAGCTAGTGAAATTACCCAATCACTTGCTTGGCGATATTTGACTGCATAATTAAAAGTAATAGCAGACATAAAATAAGATGGGTGTAGACAAAGGTGTTTTTTTTTAAATATGAAGTCATAATTTAATTTTGACAAAGAAAACCACCTGTAATAATATGGAACATAACAACTGTTTTTCTTCGACAAAATTATAAATCTGGTTCCATCAAAATAAATATTTCTTAGTGCAAACATCGCACGCGTTGTCAATTTGACGGCAGATATGCTAGTCAAATCTGTCATTTAATTACAAAATTTTGGATGTTCGGTTTAGTAAACAAATGGACAATACATGAACAAGATATGAGCGACTTTTGCAGACTTCAATAAGAACCTAAGCTTGCCTGTGCCAAGACCTAATTGGCCTAGATGCTCAAAATTGAAGATCGTACATAATGCTGTTCCCATGCGACGTATGAGCATTTGATAAAACGATTTATTACAAATTCCATTTGGCCGAAATGAAAGGCTCGTGAACAATATGCAATTCTAACAGAACTGCTTTATGCACCATAAAACCAATGCCATAATGGGCATTATGTATGAGTTTAAAAGTTTGCAGAAATTATATGAATTGTCCATAAAAATAGAGAATTTTAATGTCGTTGTGCCTTTTCTGATGAGATTTTTTGTAGTAATCGGTCAATAAATCGCAGTAGACCCATGTCCACAAGGATGTCCGTAAATACCATTTTAATATTGTAGGTTTTACAAAAAAATCAAGAAAACGGACGCCCACTTGTTTGTATTATTGTAGTATACTTTTGCTTCTACGATATTATTAAGTAATAAATAGTACTACAAAACAAATAACTTATTGAAAAAACTACTTCACTGGCCCCGGATTCACGGACGGCTCAAAGACCGACGAAGGGGTAGGAGCAGGTATATAGGGTACAAAACCCGAGACAAAGATTTCTATAAGTCTCACCAAGGACACCACGGTGTTCCAAGCAGAGGCGATAGTTCTTCACCACTGCACGAGAGAAATAACGAGTCAAGACACTAAAAGTAGGTCAATTGCTATATTCTCCGACAGCCAGGCGTTGCACTAAGCTCCAAACAAGTCGAATCTAAGCTAGTGTGGGACTGTATACATGCTCTTAACGAACTTGGCTGTCACAAAAAAGTAACAATCACATGGGTCCCAGGACACGGAGAACATGCGGAAAGTGACAAAGCAGATGAACTGGCCAAACAAGGCTCGTCAAAAGCAGTAATTAACCCGGAGCCCTCCTGTGGAATCTCCAAAACCGCAGTCAAACGATCCATAAAAAAATGGTCCATACCTGGCGGTGGACGAACTCACCAGGACAGAGACAGGCGAAACAGTTCCTTAAGAAACAATCGCCAAAATTCAAGCCCGAACTTCTGACCCAAGAAAGAAATATGGTCATAACAATAGTAGGTCTGATGACGAGACACTGCAAGCTCAATAAACATATGAGCAAAATAGGCCTGGTGGAAGAAACACCATTCAGATTCTGCTTAGAGGCAGAGGAGGACTCGTTCCACATCCTATGCCACTGCGATATCAAAAACTGGGCACTACAAACCCAAGCGCGGAGACCTATACCCAAGCTCCTCTGGCAAGGCTACTAGGACTAATTAAAGAGGCAAAGCTAGAGCTGGTCATATGAGATAAACAGGGATCCACAATAGATCTGTAAAGGTCGTGAACCGCGCTGGTTGGCACCCATATAACATCTATCTATCTATCTGGCCCCGGATAATCAGTTCAAATGTCAATTTAGAAGCAGTACATTTACATATTTGTGAAAACCCCTGAATATCAATTCGGCATCGTGGACAAGAATTGCTGATTTCAAAAATTTCTCTTCAGCGCGTATTTACAAAAAATCGGTATATTAAAAATATTCGTTGAATAGATCATTGAACATCAACAAGTGGATGTTATTTTTTTATCAAAATCATCTTAAGCGATGAAGTACAATTTCACACTAATGACTTTGTTAATCGCCAAATTTGCCGTGTTTGGGGTTCGGAGAACCAACGCATGAGTGTCGAAAAACAAATTCATCCACAAAGTGTCACTATTTGGTGCACCTTGGAGACATCACTGGACCATATTTTATTGTAAATCAGGCTGGTTAAGCATTAACTGTTACTAGTTACACAGTTTCTTCTGCCGAAATTGGTTGATTTTAATGAGGCCAATATGTACTTTTAATAAGACGGTGCAACATACCAATAGGAAATAATTCAATTACGACATGAATATACTCTCGTTTCGGTAATCAAAATTGACCCCTAAATTGTGATTTAATATTAATAGATTTCTTTGTATAGGGTTATTTGAAGTCAAAGGTAAATGTCAACAAGCTCACAATCACTTTACAGGAGGAAATTAAACGCTACACAATTTCTCCTAGTTCGTACGTCTATCATCTAACTAAGAAGAATATCCATTGGACGCGAAACAAGGAAAAAAATACGACATTCTAGGTATTCTGACTAAAGCACTCTTTCATGGACAACCTACTACCATTTGCACAGATACTAGCGATTATGCCCTAAAATACTTTATGCTAGGGGAAGGGAATATGATAAACATTCTGTCGACTATATCAGCCGTTTATTAACCCCTGTAGATTTCTACCAATCATCAAATCTCATCAATGATTAGCGAGACTGCCATACCATTTAGGAATAAAAAATCTCTATTTTAACTATAATCCTGGAGAAATCCTTTCCTCATTAACCAATACTCGCCTTGTATGTATCCATCTAATCTACTCTACCACTTCTACAGAATATAATCTAAGACCCCAAACTATTTTTGACCTAATTTACTAAATTTTATAATAAGCTAGAGAACTTGGACTGGCATTTCTCCTTATTGGCTTCGGTTATACAGATATGATGTCAACACTTGAATTACATTTCTATTTGAAATTTTATTAATCATCAACTTATCCTGAATATTATTCAAAGTCTTTGTTGACGATGGTCTACTTGTTGATAAATATGTTTAAATAATATTAACTCAAAAATCTTGGATAAATACTAAGTATAGATTTAAGTTGATAATTTAGATTTCTTTACATTTACTGGACAACGTACCAATTTTTAAAATGTTATTGTGAACATGGCACCGACCATAACGTCTGATGAAAGTAGTTCGAAAAATACGAAGTGTAGAAAGTGTAAACAGAGAGTGACGGATGCTAAACAATGTAGTGTATGTGGGTACTTCTTCCACAAATCGTGTCTCGATTTACATGTCTGCTCTGATCATAAAAAGGCAAATAGTGTAAGTGATATGCACCTAACCTCTGCTGATGAAGATGAAGGCAACTTGGAGATAAGTACTATAATTAAGTTATTAATTGAATATTTAACAAACAAGGTAGAACAACTTGAAGATATAAATCGAGTTTTAAAGTCGAATAATGAATCACTAATAATAACTAATAAATATTTACTAGAACGGCTTAATAAAATTGATTATAATAAAGATTTCTGCTTATCCACTAATTCCAAAGAAATCTATAATAAAATGGAACCGTCTAAATCAGCAGAAACCTGTAATAAAACCAATGCGATTAAAATAAACGATACAGGAAAAAATGGCACCAACGTACAGAATTCTGATAGCGTTACTATCAAAAATAAAATTAAATTGAATGCACCAAAAACCGCGGAAATCGTAATGGACACGGATACAAATAAACAAACAAATAAACTGCAAACAAAAAACTTATCGACAAATAGGAACCAACAAGCACAGAACGAATAGAATACCGCCCAAAGAAAGAGGCGCAACAAAACTCGAGCCATTATGGGAATAGGGAGCAGTGATAATAACGGCAGTTCCAAGACTAGCATACTTCTTTATAAGACGTGCAAATCCAAATACTACAATACATAATGTCGAATCCCATATACACAAAAATATATATAGTCCATCCGTTGGATCTTCCGTCCTACGTCACAAACTATCGCTTCAAAAAACGACTAAAGTTTTACAGTGGTCCGATTTGTTTAAACGTACATATTTATTAGGACTCACAAATGCAAAAGATGGGAATAATATAAAATAATATAAAAAGCATTTTTTGTTTCATTTTCGCGCCTCACTTACTCTCTTACAGCCGTACTAATAGACCGAGATTAATTCTCGGATTGTAGAATCCTAGATTAATTGACGTATTTTTTTAGTTACATTTAAATATCACTGGTTTTATGTTGGTATCACGGAACAGCTGATGGTATTGTCAATATAACCCGTGATTATAAGTTGAGGAGCATGTGCAAAGATTGTTTGCAAAACATTAAATGAAAATAATTCTACAATTTTCATTGAAAATAATTATCGACTGTACTTACTTTAATTAAATAAAAAAGTCCTTATTTCTTGTCCCTTATCACACAAACTAACTTTACAAACAAACATTTCACGTTCTTCTTTACTGACAATCACGGAATATATCTGACAATTAATCTAGGATTCTACAATCCGAGAATTAATCGCTGACTATTAGTACGGTTGTTAATATATTATTTTGAGTAAAAAAAAATCTTGTGATTAATTATCGATTTCACTGTAATTTGCATATTTGTTTTGTATATAAGCCGCATAATTTTAGTTTTGTATTTAATATTAAAACATTGATAATGGTCACTTTGTGTCCGAAATATATATCTGTAAATTTAAATAAAATTTGTGAAGAAAGGGTTTTAGTGCTATTAATTAATCAAGGAATAATAATATTAATATTATATTATATTTAAATTTAAAAATACGAAAACATTTCGTGAATCTACAACAATGAGTCTTACTAAGACTACAAAACAAATTAATTTGAAACAACTACTTCTCTAGCTAATACTTCGACAGACATTGAATAATACAAATTAATTTGCGTGTTACAAATAGTACAACTATTAAAGCAACACTAATTTGAATGAAATTATTTCTGTTGAATAAACTAATAAATGATAAAATGTACTTTAGATTGTTTAATGTAACTCTAACATGAAAAATTATGAAAAATGAATTTTAAACTGATTTCATTAAATTTTAGTAAGTGTTTTTATTTGTATTTAAAATCAATTTTATAATAAAGCTGTACTGAAGAGAGCGAAAGTTCGAAACACGTGTCTGCAGATGATTATAAACTTGAATGCTAGATTTTTTTAATTGCTTTTGCTAGTTAAAAAAATCGATAATAAACCACAAGAATAAAATCAAAATCATCAAAATATTAAAAGAAAATGCATTACACTAAGCACAAATTAATTAATTATTAAAATATTACCCGGACCATTATAACGTAACGGTTCATGAATGGCAGGGTCCCACTACCTGCAAGAGGGTCGTCTTTAAAGATGTGTTATAAATTTTCGGCATTTCACTTTTAATGAGTGTTGCGGGTGTTTACTCTTGTCTCACAGTAGACACCCTGTCTAACTTAAATAATCGTTTTTGGAACGATTGAGGAGTTTCGGCGCGCCTGGACAAAAGACAATAGTGATTTTTGAACTACTTTTGAATTACTGTTACAAAAACTGTACTCAGAAATATAACCTATTTAATAGCAGGAGATTTCAATATCGATCTAAACATTGCGTCAATTGAAGCAACAATTTTTAAAAATATCATAGCGTCATTCAATGCAACCGCTACAGTTACATGCGCAACGCGCGTAACTCAAACTACTGAAACTGTAATTGATAACATTATTACAAACATGAATAATGACTATAAAATATGTTTTTGAAACTCACCTCTCTGATCACTTCGCGCAAAAAATATCATGGTCGCGAATTACACCCAAATCTTCAACCACTAATGAAAACAAAAAGCGTAAATTCACTCAAAACAATATAAATAATTTTGTATATTTCCTAAACGCTTACAGATATTGGAGTAAGATATATACAAATAATGATGTGAATCAAGCATGGAACGATTTCATGAACATAGTTAATGCAGCGTTGAATGCATCTTGTCCTAAAGTTATTCAGCCTCTCAAACGAAATAAAATTAAGTATTACACTAACCCCCTAATAAATAATATAAAGAACATGCTTGATTATTTATCTATTGTCAAACAATATAATATTAAGGCAAAAATAATGTATTCTATACTAAAAAAGGAATATGATATACAAATACAGGAATATAAAAATAATCAAATTGCACAACAAATCTCAAGTAACTGTAATAAAATTAAAACATCATGGTCTATAATTAATAACATTATGGGAATAATCGAAAAGAATATAACCATTATTTACTAGGTACAGAAAATGATCTTAATAATTTTTTTTAATAAAATTGCTGATGATGAAACTAATAAAATCCCGTATCGTCCATTACAGTGCAGTATTAATAGACAAAAAAAATCAATGTTTTTTAAACAAGTAAATATATCGGAAATGTTTAATATTATCTCTTCATTAAAAAACAAAACATCTTATGGTCATGATGAAATACCAGCAAAATTAATTAAGGCAGCCATAAGAGAACTTGCAGGTCCTCTTACCCATTTAATAAATATTAGCATCGAAAATGGAATATTTCCTGAATGTTTGAAAAAAGGAGAACAAAGTAATTTTTGTAACTATAGACCAATAATTTTGTTATCAGTCTTCTCGAAAATAATCGAAAATGTGATAGCGAATCGAATATTGAATTACTTCCTATCACAAAATTTACTTGATAGTGCGCAAAATGGCTTCATAAAACACAAATCAACGAACACAGCCATTTTTTATTATATATCTAAAATCATGAATGCCTTCGAGAAGTCAGAGATACCATTAGGAATTTTTCTTGACTTATCGAAGGCTTTCGATGCCGTAAGTCATAAAATTCTTCTTGAAAAACTTGAGCATTATGGGGTAAGAGGCTTAGGCCATAAATTAATAAATTCATATTTAAGTAATAGAACGCATAGAACAAAAATCGGAGATAATATATCAGATTCAAAAACAATAAATATAGGGATTCCTCAAGGTAGTGTTTTAGGTCCATTGCTATTTATCATATACGTTAATGAGCTACCTAAAATTATTATTAAGCAAAATATATTTATTACAACATACGCGGACGATACCAGCTTTTTAATATCTGACGATAATATCGGCTGAAACAATCCAAAAGGCTAATGTCGTTTTTAATGCTACCAAAGAATGAATGGAAATGAATAAAGTGTTAATAAATAAAACCAAAATCAATATTGTTCTATTTAAAACAAAAAATACTCAAAATGTGTCCAATGAAATTCATATAAATAATGAGTATTTTAAGGTTAAAGATAAATCCAATTTTTGGGGTTTGGTAATCGATAGTAACTTAAATTGGTATTATCATTGTGAACAATTTTTATCACTATTAAACTCAGCCTGCTATGCTCTGAGAATTTTAAAACAAAACCTGGAAACCTCGACTGTTATCACAGTGTATCAAGCGAACTTTGAAAGTAAACACAATAATTACTTTGTTTTGTATAACAATTATTTATTTAAACGGTGACCAATGGTTTCAATACATTCACGTATCATTTTCAAAATGATACGTGAATGTATTGAAACCATTGGTCACCGTTTAAATAAATAACTGTAGACCTTAGATTAACTGACGAACCTAACATTAAAAGTCGATTCAATAAAATTAACAAAGACATTCACAATTTAATATTATAATGTAAAAAAAACTACATGGCTCTCATCATGTCAAAAAATAAATCAATCGGGCGGCAAAGAATATTGGTCACACGTGAAAAGACTATCCAAATATAAATCAACAGATTTTATTAAATCCAAATCTATAACTTCCCCTAACACCAACATAGAAGTAACAGATAAACACATCATCTCAAAACATTTGCAAAACACTTTGACAATTCACACGACACTCAATTTGACAAATCCCTTATCAATAATATAAACAAATTCCATTCCTTTCCTATACCCTCTATTCGCTCTACTCCCTATGACCTAGTCATAGAAGAAATATATTTTAATAAACTCAAACATTAACCTAATTTACCCAATTCCTAACTGTTCGATCCCTATAAATCAAAATAAATATGTAATTGCCTCTCATTGACATTTTATCCCAACCAAGGTCTTCCTCAAGGCTCTTCCTTATCTCCTCTGCTTTATAACATCTATTGCCATGATCTCTATAATACCAATCCTAACTTTTTCTACCTCTAAAAATACGTGCTTCAGTTTGCGGACGATACCGCATTAATAGCCCACTCCTACTCTCTTAATAATGCTATGTACTCCCTTTAAGAACTTCTAGACTTCACCATAGCATGGTTTAAAAAATGGAGGATCTCTCTTAACCCAACTAAAATCCAATTTTTAATCCCATTTCCCCGAATTTCCTCCAACTCCCCATTATTGAAAATGAACGAAATAAGATCCATGCTGCTCCTACCTGCAAATATTTAGGAATAACAGTAGATCACAAATTTACATTTAAATTTCACACCGAAATAATGAAGTCTAAGGTTTCAACAAGGGCAAAACATTTCAGAGGTCTTACATACAAGACCGACGGCATAATAACAACACCCCACAGAATCTCTATTCGAGAAAATGAAAGCTTATATAAACATAAACCCCACGGGTCTTATAATAATTAAAATATATGTATACTATTATGTACAAAAATCTGTAAACAAAGATTTTGTATATATATTTCAATTTTAAAAGTTGTACCACAATAAGAATTTGCTAAAACCAATTAAATACTATAAATATTAGAAACAAATTTACAATAATATTGAAGACAGTTGAAAATTTTGCAAGAAATAATTGATAACGTATAATAAAAATTAATGGAACATTCACTTTAAATGTCTAAAAATAAGTCAGTTAGAATTTTATAATAAAATACACATATTATGTTTCTAGCTAATTAAAATGAATGTAAGTAAAAATTTAACACGTTGAAAATTATAATAACACGAACTTAATTTTATTTAAAATAATCCATTAAAAATTGCTTACAAATAATTAAAAAGTGAAGATTAAGATTGGCAATAAAAATGAAAAGTAACTAAAACGTTAACATTTGTTTTAAAGATAAGTAAATTCATTTAGAATTTATTTAGAAAATACTTTAAAGTTCTCTAAATAATCAGATTAAAATTTAAAACAAAACAAAAATCATTCTAATTTTATTTTCAAAAGTTGTACCGCAATGATTTTAAAATTAGTTGAATTCTATCAAAATGTCCTTAAAAATAATTATAAATCGATATACATATATCTATATATTTTTTAGTAATTACAAAAAAGTGTAGTTAAACAACCAAATTCAATAGAAAAAACTCAATTTTATTTAATAATTATCAAATAAAAATTACTAACAAATATTTGAATAGGGAGGTTCGCTGTCACCTAGGAAACCTGATTACAGAAACAATCCCAACAAACCGAAACTCTGAAACGTGATTCACATCTATTTGGAAAACTTCTGGGAAAGTTGACTAGTAGTTGAGGTGTTAACTTCACATCTTTGAAATTTAAACAAAACGCTTTCTTGGTCACACTTGTGTTTTAAATTTTAGGGAGATATTAGAAAAGTTAAACAATTAATTGAAATACTTTATTAAACCTGGTTTATTAATATAATTCAAAATTCATAAAACCTAAGCTAAAAACGTAAAATAATTTCCCCACTAAGCTGAAAGGCGGTGTTCACTCTTTAAAATATTCTTCCACTTAACTCATCTCATAATTTAGTTGAACGTATAGTTCAACCTCCTTGTATGTTTTATTCATTGTATTGTGAAATAGAGGCTATCCACTCAGCATATACATTTATTATTTCTAATACGGGCACTAGTTTAGTTTTCAAACACTGTAACATTTTAACTATTGAATTTGCTGTGAAATGTGAAGTATTAATATATTATACTCTATTGCACCCTCTAATTAATAAAATATACGCGACGCTTTTTTAATCTTTTGTATTACCGCGAATATATGTTCACAAATTAATGAAAACTCTTCCTGTGATGTGAGTGAATTTAACGCACTTTCTCTAAATTAAGGTTATTAGTGCCATATACGACAGATTAATTTTATCTTCACGTAACTCAATCAATCCATTTATGTAGGTAAATGTAAAATAAAAACCGCCCACCCAGCATACACATGCATTTCTTATTTTCATCACTGTCACAAGTTTGTTTCTAAACAAGTTTTCTAAAAACTATCGCATCGTAACTATTAAATTTGCTTAAACTTTGAAAAAAAATATATATGTAAATAATCAATTCCTGGTATATTATATAATATAAAATTTCTCTGAATATATACTTATATACTTATATAATACCCTGCTATCAGGCATATTCAGAAATAAAGGAGTTATTTTATTATTGGTTAATTTAGTTACACCTTTAGCAAACAAACAAAATAAGAAAACTACTGGAAACCAAGTTTTATTTAATGAGCACTTTTTCGATTGTCATCTTATGTTATAACTATGCTACTGCGGATATGGAATGATAACATTTTTGCTAATCAAGAAATATTTGTGGTAATATGATAGACATTACGTCTAAATAACCTTATTTTAAACATATTACATTAAACTACAAGCAAGATATTTATTAGAAATGCGGGAAATAAAGCCCTTTGTATTATTCCATTCGACTTATATTTTATAATAAGTTTGAATTTCAGTATTACTAATTTTTACTGTGATATTTGATTGGAATAATTAAAACAATAATAAAAATAACCGTGGAGAACATGTAATTTATGTCCTTTAATTGAAACTAGTAATATATTTATAAAAATATATTCGAATATGCATCTTTTCACAAGAATTCAGTTTTAATACTGCGCTTTTTGCAACAGCGAATGCAATAACGACTAGGTTTAATTGAATACGTGTATACAATTGAAACATGTTTCACAAAAATCAGAATTACAAACAAAACTGAGGGCGTGCACAATTATTGAGTGAATTTTGTTCAGAAAAAGTTTTCATTAATTTTTTCCTGTCACGTCCATCATTTTAGCGCATATCGAAAATTATAATTGTTTGTGTATTTACTAGGTGACAGTTGCATAAACTCAATATACAAAATAACAAAACTTTAAGACTCGTTAGGGGATTCGACAATATTTATATATTTCAGAAAACTAATTTATTGAGCTGCCTTTTAGCCTTTTATGCAATAAACAGCAAGAAAATTTATGCGAAATGTACGAAATAAAAAATTAGCACTGCTTGTGACAGTCTAGTTATAGATTTAGCAATGGGTTAAATTCTAAACTTACAAATCTATGTGCAAATGAAAGAGTTCCGACTAAAGAAAGAGAAGTTGTACACACATTGATAATTATACAGGAAAAAATGGTAACACTTTCTTTCACAAAATATTTTTTATTCGCTATATGTATACATTTCGAGTGCAAAGCACTCATTATCAATAGCTTACTGCTTTGCACTCGAAATGTATACATATAGCGAATAAAAAATATTTTGTGAAAGAAAGTGTTACCATTTTTTCCTGTGTAATTATCAAATCTATCTTCACGTAACTCTTAAAAACCATGTTTCTATTTGTACACACATTCATATATAAAATAATTTATTAACTCAATTCATTTATTAACTACATAATATCAAATTGATGTAGTAGGTATATATTTAATGCAGTAAATGTTAATGTAAGTATAAAATATAAAACGAACTTGAAATAAGGGAAAAGTTCGTAAATTTCTGTTTGTACATAAAAATTCTTTTTTAATAAGATGCACTATCTAATACTGGTTAGTTTAATACCTTTGAAGAATATTAATAATAATTATTTATTATGTAGCAATCTTTCTTATATATTGAAATGGTTCGAATAAATTGAAAGAAGTAATACACTTGTGTTACATATACATTTTATCTGAAAAACTGATACGTGTTTTGATCATTACGAAATAAATTAAAATAAAGTATAATTGTATTGTCCATAAAGTAGGGTTTAAAGAGGTAATTATTTCTGATATTTAAGTTATTGAATCTAACGCTACCCAGATAGGCGTAAATCAATATTTTTTTATTATTCGATTATATTAGAACGAGATGCCAAACTTTGCAAATAATAATATGTCTAAACCCCATACTTGTTGAGATATTTAATAGATTTCACAAAAATACAATGTAACTATACATATTTCTATGTATACTTACAAAATGTAAGTAAGTATAAATGTGAGATAAACAGAAACAGATAATACTTCTGTTCTGATTAATTATTTTATTCCAATGCTATGAAAGATAACAAAATGATTGATACAAAAGAGATACGATATTACAGTAAATGTTCAAAATGTCTTCCATTTTCATTTAGGCACAAATTAATTCGTCGCTGAAAAGACCTTTCCACTCTTCCTAACATTTCAGATGAAATACTTGCAAAAGTGTCCACAATTCGTTGCTGCATATTGGTTTTGTTGGTGGTTCCTTATAAAAAATCTTTCACGTATCCCCACAAGAAAAAGTCAGGTTTTGTTAGATTCTGAGATCTAGCAGGGCATCTGGTGGGTCCATGCCTACCAATCCAGTGGTTGGGAAAAATACCATCAAGAAATGCCCTCACGCCTCGCAAAAAATAGACAAGTCTCCGTCTTGCTTCTTGTTAGTTGAGGTATATTAGCTAACATTCTGGGTAATACATTTCGCAAGAAGTGCAAATACATAGGCCCATTGAGATGGCCCTCGAAGAAATGTGGACCTACCACATGGTTTCTAACAATTCCGTCCCAGACATTCATGTCTCATAACATGCGGATTTTCAGTTGAATAGTAATAAAAATTTTGCTTATCGCCTCATCCGTGAAAATACATATAGGAAAAACACAGGATCCTCCTGTATTTTCAGTCTTGGCCAGATACAAAATTCGAAACGACATTGAAAATCGGTATTACTCATTTCTTGATGTAACTGAATATTATATGCATGATATCGATTTTTCTTAAGAATGGATTATACTAACCTCTCGCCTATGCCTGTTGCTTCACCGATGCTCATGTTGGGGTGCTGTAATAGCACTGAAAGTTGGTTTTTCTCGTTGAAGATAGGTTTTCTTCTTTAAATATTGTTCCCCGTCAACACCAGCCATGGACCGATTTCGATATTTTTGGATCTCATCAGCGTAGCGCAGTTGGAGACAGGGAATCGAGATTCACTTAGGAGGTATTTAACTCTCCGGGTTAATCATCGATATGATAATACCATAAAGGTGCCATCTATTGTCTAAACGTTGCACTAGATTCCAAATGGGTGTATAACCACAATAAATGTCGTTATATATCCACCCATTTGGAATCTAGTGCAATGTTTAGATAATAGATGACACCTTTATGGAATTATCATATTGATTGTTTTCTTCTTTCTTGTTTTTTTTTTGTAATTCACACTTCCCTTTTTAATAAATCTCTTGGGTAGGTTCTAGCCGCCAATAAACAATTTCTAGCACTCTCCCCTAATACAAAAATCATATTGACTAGTTCGTCTTTTTCCATGATAATAATTTGCTGTTTATTTTACGACGAAAGGGAGAGAATCACTTTGCAGCAAATATCAGAGAGATTTACTCGTCAAACTAATTATTTAATTCCATTAAAAAAGAGTTACGACAATTTGAAATTTTAGAAAATGGCGCGTCTGATACAAAGACATGGTACCTCAAAAGTGAAAATGTTTAACACTGTTACATAACCAGTACAGTAATCTAGTAAGCATTTACCATAAAGCTGTTGAGTTTTTTCCCTATTTATTCACAAATATTTTCCACTCTTCCCTATTTTCCGATATCTTTTTTGATCCATCTATGTTATTCCTCACTTCTCTATTGCTTTTCACCTGTCGTGCTTCTTCCATCCTCTGTAGATGTCCCCACCAGTGTAACTGTTTTTCTTCTATGAAGTCTATCGTAGAGCCTGGGTTCTTCATTCTATCCCTTTTTGTCACTCCTCTAGCTCTTCTAAGGTTAGCGTCCACGATTCGCATCCATAAATAAGCACCGGTCATATATTGACTTGAATATTTTTCCGGATATAAATAATATAATATTAAATTTTCAAATAAAGCCGTATATCTACTGATCCGTCAGTGGATCTATTTAATGAGCAGACTGACACTTTTTAATTTAGTACTGCTCTTCCGAGATAATCCACAAACAACTAGTTAAAACTAATTAGTGTAAAATCAAAATTTCATTAATATATAATTCACTTGATATTAATAATAAAACGTCGAAACCCGAGTCGCGTTGTATTGTTTAGATTTATATAACTGTACCTAAACGTTATATTATGTTGTTACAATATTTATTTGTGGTTAAAACAATTTTTTAATTCAGTGTAAGTATGTATTACCACGTAGGAACGGTCGCAACCATTAACGTGTTTACACTACAATTTTTCTGAAATATAACGTCAAGCTGTTTAGATACCGTGGAATTTAGCAGGGAAACCCAGAATGCTGCAAAGATTTGTTGATTACAGCAACCTTGAATGTGGTATAGATTGGCGAATTTAGAAATATAAAATAAAGCTCCACACAGAAATTATTCAGTTTATTCCGAGTTCCTGGACCTTTCAGTCTCTATTAAAACACCAAGCCAACGATCAACTGCAGCGCCTCCGATGAAGAAGGTTAGGTTGACCCCACCCGCTTGTAGATATTATGCATGTCAGGAGGTATTTGTGACGCCTCAACTTCTCGCAAGCCACATAAAATCACCGCGTCACCTGCAAATCATCTCCATAGATAAGGGTGATGATGTCAAGAAGTTCGGCTCAGCTTTTAGAGGAAATAACAACGGTACACATTGCTTGCAATTCCATGCTGGCATGTTTTAACAATTTGAATTATTTTAGACACCGCACTTAACAAAGAAACAGATATGTTTTTATATTTTATAGTTTTATTCCCTATCTCGAAAATAGGTAACACTACTGCTGCTTTTAAACATGCTGGAAAATTTCCATCTTCAATTACTTTATTTATTAGTTATATTATTTGTTCACCTAACTCGTTTGCTACTGATTTTATAAGATAAGACCTTCAATATGTGAGGGGAAGAGACAGTCTGTGGTCTTTTCATTTTTCAATTCAAATATTGCTGAATGAATTTCATTTATATCTACAGGAAGAAATAAGAACAATTTTGTAATTCCATGTATCCATATCCCAATATTTATAGATATGTCATCTGTAGAAATAACAAAATTTACGCTTGGTTTATTTCACTGTTTATTTATTTAAACTGACTAGTTCTGACAATTGTATCATAACCTAGAGGAGAATTTTTACCAGAGTTTAATATTAAAAAATGATCGTCTATTGAGTCGTCACTTGGAGGTTGTAATGAAGACTTGTCAAATAAATCGTACCATTAACTAAATTTGAAAAAAATTACGTCGTACCTATAATTTTGTGATGGTTTAATGTCCATGTATCTTTTCTTTGTATTTTGAGGTCAATACTTTATGTTTTATTGAGTTGATTAATGATTCTGTCATCGTGGAATTTATTGTCTTTGTAACGTTATCTTTTATATTACAAGAGTTTAAGGATAATTGTTTTAGGCGTGTGATGTGTAATTTAATAGGATTTATTAAATGCAATGGTAAATGTAAAAAGTCTATAACGTTCATTGCACGGGTCTAAATGATATTGAAATCACTTTTGTAAATAATTCAAAAACTAATTAGATTTGTCGCAAATGCGTAAAGAGTTAATCTCTTATAATTTTCTAAATTTAAGTAAAATGAATTTGATACTTAATTCGAGAGGAATTTTCCTCGACCTATATTTTACGAATTGCACTAATTTGTCTGTCTTATCTATTTCTGACGTGAATGTGGCCGTTGATAATTTCTACAATGTCTTATACACTGCTATGGACTTATATATCCCGACAACAGTCTTAAGAATAAAAACATTCCACATTTCTTGCATGGTTTAATGCTGAACTAATTAATTTAATCCGTAAGAAGAAATTTGCCCATAATAATTATAAAATGTTGGATCTTCGTGCTGACTATTTGATTTTATTTATTTATTTATTTATGATTTAATTTCCTTACAGGCCGAAGCCTAGTTACATAGGAATATTATAATAATAATAAAGTGAGGGTAACAATATGTTTAAAGAAACAAAACAATATTAGCGTTATTCTAACATTCTAATTATAAAACTAAAACTAAACAAATAAACTCAAACTAAACATGATTTCAAGGTTCTAAGGAATTCATTCTTATCAGAACAGAAAATGTCTAGAGCATACTGTACTTCATGATATTTTTTAAACATAGATATTAGAGGTGAGAAGGAATAATGCGTACTACGTGGTGTGGCATACCAGAAAATTAATTTCTTGCGACAAAATTTCTGAGAAACTGCAATATTTACAAGATTCAGAAATGCACTATTGTCTATATGATAATGAATCATTTTATACAATTCATATATTAGCCTAAATCTATGTCTATTATAGATGGTGAGCATATCAAATTCAAAAAGGAGCGAGTTGTATGATACAGTACGATCAGGATAAACCCTATATTTACAGAAATATAAATATCCGAGAAAGCTTTTTTGTATTTTCTCTAGCATATTTATATAAAAGTTATAAATAACTAGGTGCCCAAACACAAGAGCAATAGTTAATTTTGTTTATAATAAATGACTCGTAAAGTTTCTTCGCAGTTGTAATGTGTTTAAAATCGCGGCAGTTACGTATTATAAAACCCAATACCTTAAATGAATCGTTTAATGTTTTTTGAATATGTAGGTTAAAAGGTCTTTAAATTGAGTGTCCCTTTCAACAACTGTATCCTTGAGTTTGTAATTGTACAGTTCCTTATTAAGTGATCTGGTATAAGATAAAGCGCGGCATTTGGAGGCATTTATTTTAAGACCATTTTCGGTACACCAAGCAGACATTTTATCTAAGTTACTTTGCAATAAAGCACAGCTAGAAATATTATTATCGTACTGTATAATTTAACATCGTCAGCATACAACAAAAAATTACAATCTAAAACAGTTGTTAACTCATTTATGAATAACAAAAATAAAAGTGGGCCCAAATTGGACCCTTGAGGCTCACCACTATTAGCTGTAAACATTTTGGATCGATAACCCATGTAACCAACAAAAAGTTTTCTGTTCCTTAGGTAAGAATTAATTACTGATACTACATTAGATGCCAAGTTATGTTTCCGCAAATAAGATAATAGTTTGTCATGGGGCAAGCAGTCTTTGATATATCGGTGTAAATTACATCGACTTGGCCTCCACGATCAAGCTCGCTGGAAATATATTGAGTGAAACAAAGAAGATTAGTCTGCGTATTTCTCTTTCTAATAAAGCCGTGTTGATTGAATGATATGCATTGTTCACATTATTTACGAATATAATCACAAATAATACACTCAAACACCGTCTTATCGTCAATATTGAAAATACCCATAACTTCACTATCACTTCTTGTACTGCAATTATTATTATCATCACCAACACTTACACTATAAGTACTGCTGAATAAATCCGCAAAGCCCTGAAGAATTTCAGAAGATTCTTCTAATGTTTTTCCATCGTACTTCATGATCCCAAGAATTCGAGATGTTTTCTTCTTGGTATGTATGTAAGACCAAAACGCATTAGGTTCTGATAATACATTTGTTTCAGTCTTTTCAATGAAATCATCAAGAGCTTGAGATGATGTATCCTTAAAAAGTTTACGTGCTTGTTTATACTGGTCTAATATATTAATGTCAGTAGATGTCTTAATTTTTTTATGCAACATATTCTTACGTTTTAATAAAGTAAGAAATTCTCTATTAAACCATAGTGGATAGTGTCTTCTGTTCGTTTTAACTGTTCTTTTTGGTATGTGCTTTTCAAATAAATTATATAAGATTTTATAAAATAATTCACATGCTTCATTTACGTTTTTAGTATTACAGACATCGGACCATTCGGTACGCAAAATATCATCATATAATGCAGGAATATAGCTCTTCTTGAAATTAAATGATGCTTCACAATCAGCTTTTCTTGAAAATTTTGCATTATGTGACAACGTAATTTCAAATAACAAGGCTGGGTGATGACCGTCCTCTTCAGTGAGTTTATCTTCAGCTCTAGAAACTGTGCATTGAGAATTGCACGGAGTCAGAATTAGATCCAGTAATCTGTTATTTTTGTTTAAAATATTATTGCACTGCTGAAGATCACATACCGCAATCAAATCAATTAGTGAGTCTAATGATCTACACGAATTACCCAAAACAGAAAAATCAATAAACTCCGGGAGATTAAAACCACCGCAAATTAATAAATTTTCAGAGCAAAAGTTTATATTATATGTGATAAATGAAGATGAATAGCAACTATATCAATATTATGCTCAGTAAAAGAAAAATTAAGCGAAATATTTTGTGAGCAGAATTTATTATTAACCGCTATCAGAGCTCCTCCTCCCTTACCTTGTACCCGGTCGGATCTAAAAACTGAATATGTATCGTTGAAAAGCTTACTGTCCAGAACACCATCCTTCAACCAAGTTTCTATCAATAAAATTACAACGTTGTTATAAAATTTGGTGACTTTTGTATTGAGTCCCCGTACGTTTTGATAATAAAACGAAATGGGAATCTTATTATGTGATAGATTTAGTTTTTTGTTGATATAATTTTCGGTATTCCGTTAAAATATTTAATCCTAAGGTCCTTTTCGCCAGCTTCACTTCGTCGAGACAGCTCAGTTCTAAGAGATTTTAAATACAACTGTTGATTTTTGGTTAAGTCTCCTTTAATTACAATTCCACCTGAATTAATTACTCTGCTGTGTTTTAATATATTTGTTACAGATTCTCTGCTCTCTAAAACTACCTTTAATGGTCGATTTTTTAAATTCTTGTTGCCTATTCTAATTACTTTTACAGGCTTAATTGAATTATCTACTTTATCAATAATAGTTTTTATAAAGGCATTATCATCAGCAATTCTTTCGTTCGGATCGCACTTGACGGATTCGGGAACATTAAAGATCATGACATTAGTTTTCTGCCTACGTTGATATTCGATCTTATCAACAACATTGAATGTCATTTTTAGCGGATCATTCGAGATGTTTTGCAATTTTAACAATTCTGATTTTAAGTACTTATTATCACGTTCAATGCATTCAATTGTGTCTGTTAATTTTTTCATTTCACTTGTAAATTGGTTTAAGAATTCATTGATGGGTTTGTGGAGATATCGTTAGGGGGCATACAAGCGGCACAAATCCATAAATCATCATTTTCTTTTTTACATTCATCTGAATAATAACTGAACCTATAATTGTCAAGATCAGTGCATGAAACATGGTACCAAACTCTGCACATTTTATCGTAGGTAGTCTAGGACTAATATTTTTCATACATAAATTGCAAGTTTTTCGCACCATTATAATTTATTGTAAATAAGAATATTTAATTTTCAGTAATTTACAAGCTGAATGCAAGAATAAATCTACTGAGCTATAAAATAATTAGATATATAAGAAAGATTTAATTAGATATTTTGGATAATCCTCGTTCCTTTTGGAATTTGCAAAAGAATCCCGAAAGAAGACTGGTTTTCCCAAATACATTGTGTATCAAGATCAAGTTGGAGATGATGGGCTGGAGATCGTGGATTTATTCGCTAATTTTTCTACTGAATACACGAACGACTCCTTAACTGATATGTCTAATTTATCTATTTTTGGCACTCATCAAGTCCTCGATTTAAGTTTATCTATCTCCATTGCTGATCTTTTCAATCAAATCTTAGCCTTTAAGAATACGTATTGCACTGGACCTGATGATGTACCAACAAATTTGCTGATCAATTGTGTTTATTCACTATGGCGTGCGATTCACATTTAATTTACAAGATCCCTTAGCTGTGGAACTTTCCCGGATAAATAGAAATCATGGTTCCTACGCCCTATATTTATAAAGGGTAATCGCAAAATGGTAAGTGATTATTTAGCTTGGATTTCCCATCCAGTTATATCCCATATTCAACATGGCTTTCAGAGTTGCAAATCAACCACCTCTAATCTCCTTGAATTCGAACAGTTCCTGTCAAATGCTTTGAAAGAGCACACACAGGTAGATGCTATCTACACCGACTTTTCCAAAGCATTTGACAGAATTGACCATACTATTCTACTACATAAGTTAAAATTGCTAGGCCTCAATGACGCTACGTTATCTTGGTTAAAATATTTTCTTACAAATCGGACTCAGCAAGTTAAAATTAATAACTTTTTATCATTCCATATTTCAGTCACGTCAGGTGTGCCACAGGGCACACATATTGGTCCAGTTTTATTCTTACTTTTATCAATGACCTTGTTGCTGTTTGTGTTGTGCTCTAATTTAATGATATCCATTTTATTTTAGTTGAGCTTAATTTAAATTATTATGTTACGTTATTTAGTTTAAGTTAATTTAAGTATGTATTACATTGTGTATAAAGGGGCTTCCTGTATGTAAATAAATAAATAAATAAATAAAAAATATGATTAAAATGTAGTTTACGTTATGTGAAGTTATTACAACACTAGCAACTCTTTCCAAGTTACAACTCTGGTAGGGATAGGGGGACCCGGTAGTGATTGGATAGGCACATGGTCGGAACAAAAGTCAGTTAAATAGTTTGGATAAAAGGGTGGATACTAGTGGTGCATAGCATAATGTTTGGTTTGGATGATTGCATCTCACTCATTTTATAGAGTTTTTGATAGAGTTGGAATTGAAGCAAAAATAAATTATTTGATGAGATTTTCTACAATTGACATTGAAATATACAATACTGAATGAGTATTGTATCATATAGTGGCGCTAAATATTGTATCATCAATAGATGAATAGGGATGGATATAAAGGAGCAATATGTGGAGGATTATATTATTATATTATATTCATTGATAGGTAGTATGAAATATAGGCACTCATATAAAGGATTGTTAATTCGAAGTGGATTAGCTTTGACAACAGAGATTGAACTCCTCCAGTTTTTTTTTTAATTCATAATAATTTCAGGGAATTTAATGACGATTCCTTCTATTGTTTTTTACCGTTTTTTCACTTTAAGGATTACCCAGAGTGTCTCGCTCCTTATATGATGTACATGTCTCCAGAAGTATTGGATTGTATTGTATCTCATCTTTATTAACAATATAAGCAAAAATATATAAAAACAATTTAAAACTGCATGTAGAAGGGCGAAGTTGACTCTTATGAATGATCTACCACTCGAACCCGCTGATCCTCTTCTTCATGATTCGTCGCATGAGGTCCAGTTTGGATTACAAATATTATAGGTACGTAAAACCCTCTTTTTTGATACATTAATTATGTCAATTTTATATTGTCAATGTTGTATTACATCTGGTTATAGTATTGGTGCTTTAATTTATTAGTAAATGTAAAATTATTTTTAATTTGATGAAAACTCACAGCTTATTCTGAAATTAGATTTTTAAAATAGCTTTCTCTTCATCACTTGAATGATGACATCTCTCATCTTGTTTAGGAAATCAAATTTTAAAATTTGCATACGAAAATTATTACAATTATTGTACTTATTATTTTTATTACTTATTTCTATTGTTACATTTAATAATATTAATAGTATGTTATTTACCTCTCCTGAAAACACCGCACCTTAATCAGCCCTGCACCACAATGCAACACTTAATCTCATTTAGTTAACCTATCATTAGTAAGAAACCTTCTCTTCCCCAATCAGGTTCATAAAAAATATTACTACGAAGTTTTACACCATTTAGTATGACGTCAGCCATTTTTCAGTTATTCATATGTTACCAAAACCAATATAATATAATATATTATGTATTATGAATATTTTTGTATTTACTGTTAATTTTTAACAACATTTTCCATATGTAAATATAAGCATAATTCATTAATTAATTATAAATCCAAAGCACCGGGAGTGATATTATATAAGTGAAAAGGCGTATCAGAATTTGAATCAATTGTATACATGATTTATTCGCAAAAAAAGAAAAATTGTACGCTTACCTGAAAAAACTCACAATATCTATCATCCTTGGTGTTCGCCTCCAGGGAGTGTCGTAAAACGAATGATGTCCTCTGTGTGCTGCTTCCTCGGAGCATAATGCACTTTTGAGTTTAAAAAAAAACTACACATTTTATTTTATACGAATAATTATATTTTATTCTTACAGATTGCATATATTTAACTTATCAAACAGATATTATATGTCGAATTTATACAAATGAATTAATGTATTATTGAGTTATTTAAAATAAATATTTTTATTTAATAAACCTGCGATTATCATAATGTATGACGTTTATTACATATTAAATTTAGGAGATTTAAAGTATACATGCCTATTTGAGTAATTATAAAATAGTAACTTTGTTCGATAAATTACATCCTTTTAATGAACGGTTTAAATTTCCAAAGTAAAATTCCTATTCATTGTCTTCAACTGCACTACGCTGAAGAAATCCAAAACAGATCGAAACCGGTTCATGGTTGTTGAGAAATACAAATACAATTTTAAAAAATAGACGTATGTGTTAGTCCGTGCGTATGTCCTACCGACCATCAGTCTTTCTGCCCTGGTATCTTTCTCAGTCTTGTGTACGTACTTTTAATATTTTTGTTACAAATAAAATATTCATTTGCATATGAAGTAGTAATGTTAATAACAATGAAGTTTCTGCATGTGTTAAAATAAATATAATAGTATATCCTTTTAAATTATAATTGGATTATCTCATATATAACCATATACGGGATAAAATGTCTATTTTTCTTTTATTTAAAAGACGTAATAATAGTGAAAATTTAATTATTTCATACTGTCATGATATAATACCCTACACATAAAACCCTCCATTGTATCTATTGTGAAAGGATATAACAGAAAATAATGCTTACATTTACATTATTCACTGTATTTGTAACGTACCTAGTTTCAGACGACATTTATATTCTGTATTAAAGTTTAGGTAGAGAATTATAATATTCGTAATAGAATGTAAGTAAGTTCTATTGATCAAATGAAATTGCTGTTCAAAAGTGGGCGTTACTCTTCGAGAAGAGAATAAGTTCGATGCCTGGAATTTCGCAGCACATTTTTGAATAACAATATTGAACTTTTGTCTGATCCCAGTTTCCATTATAATTCATCAATATTTTCCATCAGAATGTAAATATATAAATGTATTGAAATACATTCAAATGGTTCGATTACTGAGGTAGGACTTAAAAGAAAGAAGCCGCACAATATTTTGCCTCCGCAGACACGATATATATTCGAAATAATACGTGGTGGCGTATAAATAACTAAGAGGGTGAGCAGTGCACAAAGTGCTGCAGGTTGTGCCCGGAAATAGAAGTGTTGATGTACGTACATATCCCTATATCCTCTTAAGAGTGCAACAAGCAAAATAGTGCATGTAGATGCGAAAAGTCTCTCCCCGCACAACCACCCTTATTTACTGGAATTTTCTCCGCATACGAAACGCCGTCTTTTCAATCGCATTGCAACCATTATTTATTATGCAATGGATTTGCCCCGAAAGAATATATTAACTTTTATCCCTTCGAATGTTTCTTTTAAGATAAAATGCCTTTTACTTTCCTTTTACGAAGTACGGGAAAATATTGAAATTTATTTAAAAAAATTGCGTTAAAGTTCAATTTGCCGCTTATAGATATTTTAACAATTTTTAGATTTTTCCTGTTTGTATGTATATATATATATATATATATATATATATATATATATATATATATATATATATATATCCGCGGGTATTGTGTATCAAACAACATAAACAAATTTTAGCTCAAATTGGAAATATAAGGTTTAATTCAATGATGGAAAAGCTAAAAACTTCTGTATAATTTGGTTTGGAATTTTTCCCTCAAGACCTTTCTGTTTCTATGGATTTTATTTTATAAATATGATGAAAACAAAAAGACCATGTTCATAATCGTAGTAATATTTTAGAAAAAGTAAAATAATAATTGTTGTTGCTTCGTCATTACAAAACTATTACAATTAAATTTAAATTTTATAAGAGAGTAATAAAAAATGCTTCTAATAACTTAATTATTCGGAATACTACATATCAATATTAATAAAAACTAGTAAATTTCAATCAAAACAAGCAAATCATCTGAAAACAAAACAAATAAAATAATAATAATAAATATTATTATTTATTTTCTGTATACACCTTCTACAAAATATAATAATAAAATATAACGAAAATACATTTACAAATAGAAAACTAATATTATAGATCATAATCAAAATTAATACTACTAATATTTTTTGAGCAATAAATTTAAAAAAATTAAAATATGTCAACAATTTTTTGATCAAGTAGTAAACATTGTAATTTAATTTTTAATGCAAAACACCAAACATGAGATGTGCAAGTTAGGAAATAACAGTCTAAGATGTCCTAATTTATAACCTTTTGTTCTTAGTACAATTAGGTAGCATTTTTTGTTAGATTAAGCTAAATTAGCTACATTTACATCCAATTCCAATTTTGTCCGCATTACCACGCCACCAACCATGTTCCTGTTAATAAAATACATATACATACATAAAAAATACTCTACATTTTGAGCACAGGAATCTTTAAGCATTTCGACAAGCAATCAACTTCCCTTCTAGCTGACTTCGTTATGCTCCGCCCTCACAAAATCCACAATGTGATTAATAAAATATTACGAACGAGTTCTTACAAAGTAATTTAATAAAATAAACAGATAAATATGAAAATTAATACTTGAATATACAATGGACAAATGAAAATAAACTGAAAAAGTTACCCAAAAATATCCACAAATTTATCCTTAAACTACTTTAAAACCAATACTTCCTTAATAAAATAAAGAAAGATACAATAGTCTGCATCTCTAAATTTTATAATAATCTCACCAATGTTCCTGCAATAGGATTCGAATGCCATTTTAAAAGAAAAAATCTAACAACCCATAGCACCTCCATTCACGACTGCCAACTTGTTTTTAACTACAGTTCCCGTTACCATTCTGACTTCCAATATTCAAACAAAGCATTTGAAAGATCACATGTTTGTCATTCCTTTTCTCGACATAAAAAAGCATTTGACCTAAGTGTGGCATCATTTTAATCCATTTCTGTCAAGTAAAAGTCCAATAAACATTATCCCCACCGATTGAGCTCTCAATCTTCCCATTACTCTACGACCTATATTCTTACCACATATTTAAACCTGACCATTCACACTTAAATACTACCATATATCCACTCATTTTACAGATTCAAACGTCCTTCAAATAATGAATGAACATGGTTCTTCAAATGGCGTACAGAACTACTCTATTAATTAAAATATATCAAAATGAAATATCTCAACCACATGCCTGCAAATATCATGGGATTTTATTTGGCAAATATTCTTTTTAAATGATTACACAAATCCACACAGACACAGACACAGTAATGGGGGTGTTACCTAACGTACTTTATGTATCAATTTTGTTTTTCTCGTAATCTCTTAAGAATTCAAACATCCTACAAACACAATTTATGAATTTATTATTTATCGTATAATCTTTAATTCAATTTCTTTCTAATAAAAGACACTTTTCAATATTTTATAGCATGATTTATTATGAAATATAAATATAAACACGTTTACGGTATATTACAAACAATAATTCCATGACTACGATTTCGACCTTTACAGTATTGACTAAAATAAAATGAAATAAAGAATTTTAACAATTTATAGATGAACATTAAGATTTTAAGTGATTCTCATTGGCTGAAATGCTAAAAATAGTTCTTGGAACTTAATTACTTCCGGCATTTAGGCGCTAAAGAGATTAAGTTGTGTTTTCAGAAGAGATTAATGAAATTATAAGAGTTTCAATAACAGTAAATGAATTAAATCGGCCTGCAAAATATTAGAATTTTAATTTATCAATATAAGATAAATTAACTAATATCACCCCTCTCGCTGTAATTCGAAAACTCTTTGGATCTATGTTGAAACCAAAACCCCCACACGCTTCTATTAAATCTATCCCTGTTTACCAGTTTGGTTTCCTTTTCAAAAAGTCTACCATGCTTTATTTCTCCATCTTAACGTCCAATATGCAAACCAAACACCTCGAAGATGCAATATCAACCATACTTTTTTTAGATATTCAAAAATCACTTGATACAGTTTGGCATATTGGACTCCTATATAAATGTTTCCTACTATGATAAAAATCCGCAATCATTTAATAATCCTTATACACTACTTCCTTTCCAATAGATCCTGCCAAGTAAGAATTTAACAAACGTTTTCTTATTCCTTTCACACATATTTTGCCACGATATTAGTAATCCTGATCCCGAATATTTCAACCCTTCACAGTATTCCTTGCTTTTTGCCGATGGCCCCGTTCTTGTTGCCCATTCCCCTCCCTTTAAATCGCCCAAACAATTACTTCAATTTTCCTTTGATTCCATCCAAGCATGGTGCTCCAAATGGCGAATCAAAATGAATCCTTCCAAATCCCAACTATTTATCTCCTACAACAAAATCACACCACAATTCCCTACAATCCTAATCAACACTACCATCATCTATCCCTCTTACACATGTATACAGGGTGTCCCGTTAATGCGGGGAAATGGCTGGATCATAGATTCCTGAGGTCAAAATATGACGATTTAATGCAACTTATCTATATTAAAAAAATTTACGGTTAAGCCGGAATTTGGCTTCAAAGTTTCAAAGATTTTTATTTCTTTTGTTTATAACAATTGAACGCTTTATTTGATTTGAATGAAATTTATTTGTAATAAGTACCATAATATCATACATCATTTTAGTTTTTATGACTATTATTCGTTAACAAGAAGTATAAGAAACAGTAGTACCACCACTTAAAAACTAAAATATTTTTTTATTGGTGGATCTAATAAAAACTAAAAAAATACTACTTGAAAGACCATTTAATTTAAAAACTTTTTCATCTCTTAATAATATTTGATATCTTTTACGGTTTTCCCACAAAAAAATAAAATATATATTTTTTATCTAGTAAAAACAAAATCTAGTTTTTCATCGAATCGAAAATAAATGTTTTTCGTGGCCGTCTTTGTTTAAAAAATATAAATTATGTATAATAATTATTATTTAGTGTCTTTTAAGAATTAATTTTTAACTTTATTATAGTTCATAAATATTCATATTTGGAACAAAAGATATCTTGTTTGTATTAGGATTTTTCAAAGAAAATTGTTTGAAAAGTGTTAGATGTTGTTTTGATTTATTTTATTAATTGATATTATTTAATTTTTATTCAATTGAGTAAGTTTATTTACTTATTAAAGAGTGCATAATGAGTATACTATATTTATATTTTATTTTTTGTCCAAAAACCGTACAAGATATCAAAAACAAGTAAGAGTCAAAAAAGTTTTTAAATCTAATGCCCTTTCAAGTAGATTGTTTTGGATTTTATTGGATACACCAATAAAAAAATATTTTAGTTTTTAAGTGGTGGTACTACTGTTTTTTATACTTCCTGTCAATCACTAATGGCCAAAATAACTAAAATGATGTATGATATTATGGTACTTATTACTAATAAATTTCATTCAAATCAAATAAAGCGTTCAATTGTTATAAACAAAAGAAATAAAAAATTTTGAAACTTTCAAGCCAAAATCCGGCTTAACCTAAAATTTTTGGATATAGATAAGTTGCGTTAAATCGTCATATTTTGACCCCAGGAATCTATGGTCCAGCAATTTCCCCGCATTAACGGGACACCTTGTATATCTTGGTATCCTATTTGATTGAAAACTTTCCTTTAAATTCCATGCAGTATCAATAAAAAACAAAATCAAAACCAGGGCTCGGCATTTTAGATCACTAACATATAAACAGCAAGGAATATCTGTAAAAACTGCAACACATATATGTAAATCAATATGCCGGCCCTTGTTAGATTATGGTGCAATTCTTTTCACCCAAATCCGACCATCTATCACTTCGAAGTTGCCAAAAGATCCACCCTTAGAAATTTATTAATCATTCAAAAATTGAGAATCGTCACATAAAATCCAAATTATAGTTCACATATTCAATATAAATAAAAAAAAAACATAATAATAGTGGAAATACCCTCCTTAAGAATATTAAATGCTAACCCTTATTTTATTGCAGATACCGAAAGAGGGTAAAAAAATGCTACTTGTAATCTGTGATTATTCTTGTACACCCAATAGGTGGCGCTGTAATCATGAAAATATTACCAATTAATATTGTGTTAATAATTAGACAAATAGTGACGTTTGTTATTTCGATAAATATCTAATATTTCGTATTTATTGGTCGTGGAGAGCCAATGAATTGGACGGCTCGGTCTCCGGACTTGACGTCCTTGGATTTTTTCTTGTAGGAATACCTTAAGCATGTAGTTTTTCGCGAACCGCCAACCACACGCGATGACATGAATGGACCTAACATTTTGCGAAAAACGACGGATAGTTTCGAAATGAGAGTGACAATATACCGCAATAACAACGGACATCACTTCGACTAGATATTGCAGGTAGTAGGCGATAATGAATCGGTCCTTTTCAGGACCGACTGATGTGTAAAGTCCGGTCGCGCAACTTCTCCGTGGTGCACATTTGGTAACGCTAATTCCGACGGGATTTCTACAAAGTTACGTATTTGTCAACTTATTCTCTAGTTGACCCCGTTTCCCGGCCCTCCTAGAATCTGGGGGAAGGTATTTTGTTAGAATCCGATATCATCCTCAAAAAGATGTGTGTATCTGGACTTTTTCTTAAATAAGAACGATTTTATTTCATCTGAATCTGTTGAAACATTTTTTTCAAAAATACGAATTTTTACGACTCTAGTGTCATCTGTATGGAATTCGAAAAAAGTCGCCAGATAAAAAATGCATATATTTTACGCTCTTTCCGAATCTTCAGTAAAAATAGGGTTTCCATTTAAGATTTTCAAGTTGACCCGCTTCACGTAACTCTAATAGTTTATTAGCAATTGGCAAAAAACGCATTTTGGAAGTTTCATTGTTGTGTAAAGTAAGGATTTTTATCAGCCCAAAAGTGCCAATTATGACTATTTACAATACCTTCTCTTCCGAATTTTGCTTCGTCCGTCCAAATAATATTACGTAAAAAAATGGGGTTTCCTGAAGTTTTACTAACAGCTATTCACAATATTGTAAACGATGTACATGGTCATTTGGATTCATTGCTTGCACTTTAATAAATGAATATGGGTGCATTGTATGCTTCTTTAAAATTCGCTGAATAGATGATCGGGTTATTTCAAGATCGTTGTGCGCAGATCTTATTCAAGCATGTGGATTGACTTGAAAATAGGCTAGTAAACTAGCACACAATTTTTGAAAATATCAATTATCTCGAAAACGCTTAAATTTGGACGTTATGTTAGTTAATAATTTTTTCACAGAATTTTATGTATGGTCGAGCCGCCGAGAGCTAACTGTGACTCATGCGTTTTCGTACTAAGAACCGTGTAGCAATTAATATCTATCTCGTTCTATCACCATGCTAGGATGACCGGGAGATAATGAAATGAAAGACGGAACGTATGTCTGATTCCTCCATTATAAAGCGATGAGTCACAGTCAGCTTTCGTCGGCTCGACCATAAAATCTAAATACGTATTAAAAATATAGTATTCCATTTGAAATAAGGAAGTTGGTGTTGACTTCCGGTATAACCGGAAGTAGTATATTCTTAAAAATATTTTAATTAAATAGAACACACTTGATTAAGCCATGAAAATTTCATAAAAATACATTCATAAACTTTTGATATGCGGTTTCGGTGTGACACCCTTTATAAGGAAAGTAAAAGTTAATTGTTTTCATTTAATCTCTTTCATTAGTATATAAATTGTGATGAAAATTCACCCACAGAGCTACCTATCTAGTACCAATTAATAAAATATAACAATTGTGTATGAAATAGATTTCTTTAATTTACAAATCTAGCTATCTAAAATAGATCGTCGGTGTCTTAAAAGATATCAATACATTACTAAAAAATGATTATTATTTTATTTATATAATATTTATTTACTTTGATAGCAAAGTAAATAAATGCAGATAAAGTATCCAATTTTTAATTTTCAGATTTTACCAACCATTGACATACTTACTTGAAATAAGTTCAATTCTATGTATTTATGTATTCTCCAAGAAGAATAACGATTAGGCAGAAATAACTGATTGCGCACTAACTTAGGAGGCACATGATATTTGATAAGCCCAGTTAATTCATTGAAATTAATGAGATTGTTTACAATTTTATAAAGCAAATACATATCGATTTCCAGACCACGTCGATGAAATGAAGTTAAATTTAGATTCAACGTAGTCTTTTCAGTTGACAGCCCTGTACGGTTTACCCTATATTATATGAAATTTACAAGAGTGTTATAGAGAATGTTAAGAGTGTGTATGATAACTAAGTCAGCTACATACGGTTTACTAATTCTAAGGCCATATTCGTTTTGTATAATCAATATGAAAACTTAATGTAAGCTTAGAATCTAAGATTAAGAAAAATTATTTAACATTCTTTATTAGAAATACATATAAATAAATAAATTAGTTAATATGGAAGTGTGTGAAGAGATTGGCATGTTTTCTACATTAAATTTAAGCTTAGATTTATGGATATGAATTATTCCAAAAACTGGACACCTGCGCTTAGGGTCACTGAAAGAATGAAGTTTAATGGATGTATTAAAGTATCCTGAGAATTACAAATAAATTTAAATATAAAATTATCTTGGTCTGAACTAGTAAATTAAAATTCATGAAAAGCAACGCACCGGAGATATTTTCTAGAGAAATTTAATGATTATTTTTATTAATTACAGTTTAAGGTATGTTTGTAAAAATAACTTGCGAATAAATTTACGGTGATTATGCTAGTTATCGCAAGTTTATCATTAATACAGAAATATTATTAAAATGATTTTTATTATATACATTTCAACATAACTAATATTCCTCTTATAACAAGGTACCATTTCAGTTTTGCAATTACTTCTTAAGTTATCAAAATTATATTAAATTAATTGGAGTGACTGTTTCCATTTACTATGAGCTGTTTTCTGCTTAATTAATTGAGTATTATTATATTATAAAGTAAATGAAGAACTCTTGGTGACTATTGCAAAATAAATGGCATCCTAGACGTTAACATCTTTCGAGAAGAAACTAATCTGTAAATTATTAATTTTATTATAATCTTCATGTTTAAAGTCATATTTTACAGTATAGCTATCATTAAGCACATTAAAATTAGGTATTAATGTTTCAGGCGTAAACCTTTTGAATTACCTAGAATATTTTTAATTTTTAAATTATCATTATTCGCAGTTTCTAATACTCGTAAAGAATTGCAAATTAAGAGATTTAAGATATTCCTTTTGAACTATTCTCAAGTCACACTTAAATTTGATGTTACTAGTATCCATTGCATTTGTTGCACGAAGATCAAAGGCGGATTTTATAATATTTTTATCTTTAAAAATTCGTTCCATTATTGTAAATTTATTGCCAGGCTTTAAGGCCATTGAAACATAGAACATAAATTATATAATACTGTATATTGTATATATTCACACATATTACTTTTTAATCACGATTTAACGAGAGAAATACATTGTTGAATTTAAAAGCTTTATTATTACCTGCTCTATACATATTTACTTATTACAAAAATTTGGGATATTTTCAACAAACATTCTGTTTTATGAAATCGTCATACGCAGCCATCGATTATTTTCGTTACACATTCATAAAAAAGAAACGCCGTCATGATTGTGAAATCTGTTTGTAACACGAATCCCATTATATGTGCATGTGCAATTCCCAGTATACCCGTTGCCCTTTTCAACCGGATTGCATATACAACATTCATGGACGCATTGAAGTTTTCGAAAATCAATTTATATTCAAGTGCGTTTGCAATTTTTCCCCCTCTTGACCCATGGTAAACATATTTTAATTAGGTGTAATTTAAAATACACTAGTATTTTCTTTGTATAATTGGGCCAGATTAAAAAATAATTATTTTAAAATGGTAGTATTTCACCAGTTAGTTTAGACCACTTACTATTAGCATATCATACCGTAAACAGGGATAGAATATATTTTCGTGTAGCAACATTTAGTTTGTACCAAATTTGTGCGCGCATATATTGACGGATTCTTAATATGGTTGCTCTATGTACATACATACTATTATTAAAAGTAAACATTAATGCTGTGTGTTTATTCAGTTTTGCCACAGTATTTGCAAGTTGTGTATGTATTCATTAGTAATAACTTCATGCATAATTAAGTAATGAAGCGTTTCAATAGCGACGTATAAACATTTTATGATATTTGATATTTTTATTCATAATAAAATTACTATTTATTTATTTTTTATATTTACGAAATTAAATTATTATGCAATTAACTTTAATAATACATTTAATATAAGAGCACATTTAATAATCGCAGAAAGTGCATTTTACTGCAGAAATAATATTATTCTTGGAAAATAAGTAGCTTACCTCTTGATTGCGTTCGTATCTTTTGTATTCTTTATATAATATTTCCAACTATTACACTGTTTACCTAAGAGTAAGCGAACCCTCAAAGCTAATATTTTCTTCATGAACTTTATAGGTCAATATTATAATGTAATGAAGCCTGAATGTAACCATTAATTTAATAAAATATTATTATTTTAGGTACTGTACATTCTATCAGCTCCCTATTTATGTTAAAATATTATAGTGTTCAGAGCCAGGATAATATGAGTGCAGAACAATCTATTTGATCATACGTTACAAAGAGTTAAACATATCAATATAAAAGACATTTATAAATTTTAAAATAAGAATAGAGAAAATTTAACCTTTGCTAATGTTCAGCTACTTTTTACTATTTATTGTCCAAATATTTTTAAAATATAGATTATATATGATGATTATATATTATAGATATAACTTTTATTTTTATTTGGAATTAATCATAGTTTCAACTAGTCTATAGTTACTGTAAAAATTATAAAATATAGTGGTAAAATAAAGTCACCGTGTTTTAATTCCAATTTGATCAATATGTACCACAAAGTAATCACCTTTACTATCAAGAAATTATTTTTATTTTCAATATTAAAGGTGAAAGGTGTGAGTGAGTTGGCTCCATTGTACAACGTTTAAATAAGAAACATTATAATACGTCACTTAATAAGTCTCCGGTCTTGCACATATATGGAAACATTGTTAACAGACCCATGTGATTTCTGGATGGTACTAATCTTCAAACAGTACCTGTCAAAATTTAATGGGATTCTGACTGTTAGTTTAGAAGTTACGGTCATTTTAGTTACCACGGTTTTGTAATTTTTAAGACAATGGATAGAAAGGAATTTCGTGTGTTGATTAAACACTGGTTTTTGATAGGGAAAATACTATTGGAGCTAAAGAGTGACTTAATAAGCATTTTGCACCAGGGAAATCAACTATTATTAACTGGTATGCTGAATTTAAACCTGGTTGTACTAATGATGCTGAACAGTTGTTCCAGAGTATGTAAAAAATGTCTACAAAAGAGTTTTATAAGACCGTAACATGAAGTTCTGTGAGATAGCTGACACCTTGTAGGTATCAGAAGGTAGTGTCTTTACAATTTTATATGAAAATTTAGGCATGACCAAGTTGCTTTCGAAGTGGATGTCGCGTTTGCTCATACCGAACCAGAAACCACAATTTGTCGAAGATTTAGAGCGCTGTTTGAAGCTGTTGAAGCAAAATAAAAATGATTTCTTGCATCGGTATGTGACAATAGATGAAGTATGGATTCACTACTACACGCCTGAATCAAAGAGATCGTCAGTTGACTGGACAGCAGCCGGTGAAAGCTATCCAAAGAGACCAAAAACTGAAAAGTCGACTGGACTCATTATTGCATCGTATTTTGGGACGCGCATGGAATTTTGTTCATCGACTATCTTGAGAAAGGCAAAACTATCGATAGTGAATATTACATGGCATTATTGGATTTATTGAGTGCAGAAATCAAAAAAAAATGGCCATACATGCAATGAAAACAATGGTTAAATTGGTTGAATTACGCTTTGCATTGCTTCCTCACCTACTCTTTAGATTTGCCCCCAACGACTACTAGCTTTTTGCAGACATGAAAAAGATGCACCAGGGAAAGAAATTTGGCTCAAATAAAGAAGTGATTGCCGAAACCGAGGCTTATTTTGAGAGTAAAGTCAAATCGTTTCACATAAAGAGCATCGAAAAGTTAAAGAAGGGTTGGAATGAATGTATCACTTTTGAAAGAAAGTATGTTGATGAATAAAGTGGAATTTCCATAAAATAATTGGTTTTTCTTAGTTAGATTGGCGACTTATTGAGTGATGTGTTACAGTGTATTTATATATATTTTAAATTAATTTAAAATAATAATATTCTAATACAAGGGTAACATTGTAAACACTCACACTAACAGCACAGTCAATGCTACCGAGACCTTGCGGAATCAAGATAGGTCGAGTGCGCCGGAGTTGAAATCAGTTTACAAAGTGAAAAAGTTATCATTATTTGTATATATCGGCCACAGTCAGGAAATATTTATTTATTTCAAGAACTCTTTGAAAAAATACTTACAAACCTATTGAATCAAAATGTAAAAAAATATTATTGGATATTATAACATTCATTTTCTACAATCGAGCAACTTTGTAGATGATTTTAAATCTACATCAAATTCTTTTAATCTAGAAAATATGATAAAAGAACCTACTCGCTTTCGTAAAACAACTTAATCGTATATGGACAATATTATTACAAATATATGCTCGGAAGTTACAAGTACAGTTTTGCAAACCACAATATCAGACCATTCAGCACAATTTCTTAACTACAAGGAAAGCTTAATAGCAATAAACCTATTTATAATACTAGAGAATTCATAGATTCAAATACCTTGAAATTTATGAAAAGAAAATGATAGTAAATTCTTTTAAAAGGGTAAAAATACTTAAAAGATTGTTTTATTATATATTTATTATTATACTAAAGAGCTGCTAGAATATATGAAAAGTTTAAAAATTTCCAACTTCATAACAACTCTGCGTTAATCCGCTCGATTTCACTTAAACGTACCATTTTTGCGCGACAATTATTCAAACTAAATGTACTTTTGTGTGGAATGACGCAGCGTTGTTATGGAGATTTCCATTTTGATAGCAACGCTGCGTCCTACCTACTTTTGAAAGGTAACTTGATGGCTAACTATTTTTGTATAATTTATAATAAAATAATTTTCAAGGTCAATATCTCTAAAACGGCCAAGTTTAGCTTTATGATGTGCTATATGAATTTTGTTTAGAATTTCGAGATGAACTAAAATATGGAATAATATACAGGTTGTTCCATTAGAGAAAATGCAACTTGATTTCGACTTTTGACTGATCCTGTATACTTAATTTGTTTTATTGCAATAGTTGTTAAAAACATGTATAAAGTTCATGTGGAAACAGAGGATTATTCAAGGATGTATTTGTCCCCATTTGTCCTATAATTTACCTCGGCATAGCCTCAACAAATTTGAAATAGGCTGCTTTTAGTTTGTTGCTTGGCTATTTTAATGAGAGCGATTTTAATGAGACTAACTGTCAGTTGTTCGAATAAAAATCGCGAATAAGCATCAAACTTGAATGTGCTAAAAACAAAATTTATTCCGAGCTAATTGTCATCACGAATGGTATTTAAAAAGACTACATTTATTTTAAAATGTTTATGATACATCTCCTGTAGTATTTTGGTCGAAACATTTCACACTGATTTAATGACACCTTCCTTATGATAATTTTCATTTACCCTCTGCAGTTTATATGTCCAGTCTTCCAAAATCGCGACAAAAGTTTCCATTGAAGCTAACTGGTAGTTTCTATCGGCGCAGAATTCTTCAAATTGCTTCCAAGCACATAATCTCGTTTTTGTTGTAACTTTTGGTACGGAACTTGCCACAGCCGCATTCATTATGGATGATAAAGCGCTACCAAACCTTTCTATTTTACTGAAGAAAGAAAACAGGATCACTTTGTTTTACCACTTTTTATTTAACAAATTACATGTGACTATAGTTTCAACTATCAACTAGTCATTATCAAACATAAAGTGTTTAATATTACGGAGTCTAACATATTTATATTAAGCAGTTGAATAGAGGCGTGTACATCAGGTCTACCTGGTCGTTAAGAAGGGAAATTCCCGGATTATTCTTAGCTTTGAAAATTTCCATGGCAAATATATTCATTTATGTTTGTAAAGTACAAATAAATATATATTACCATTATTATTAATACAAGTGAATTCTTCTGAGACAATAACGATTTCAATTTTAAAGAATATTTTGCAATTTTCACCCATATTAATTTGGAAATCATTTTTCTTTAGAAGTTTTAGAATGGAATCACTCTCTTGATCCTATCCTTAATTAGTAGTCGAGGTCGCGGTCGAAGCTAAATTGCTAAATTTATCACCAGTACTTCTTCACTACTTCTTTCTTAGTGATGACTCCGTCAAGTAATAGCTGGCGAGATGTTTAGAATTTTACATCGAGCGAATCTATCTATTATAAAAATAAGTTAAATTGCAAGGATGTATCGATGGTGAATAGATTGAATACCAGAAGAGGTCATAGGCTAGTGAGAGCATATAATAATAATTTAAAAAAAAAGCTCTTTAAAAGAACGGTACCCTACTGGCGAAGTTCTCAAATTAAAAAAAAGGAAAATACAAACATGACTTACATCATAAACTAATAACAATACATTTTAAAGAACTTTAAGAACTTCAGTAATAAAAGTCTGTAGGTAAGTCAAAGCACAAGAGGCGAAACAAAACTACATTTAAAAAACCGTACAGAATAATTTTAAAATTAAAACATTGAGCAAGAAGTACTCGAAGGGAAGAACAAAAGAGAACGAAAATATGCAGTGGAAACAAAAATTATATTATGGTACATAACAAAAAATAACATCATTAAAGCCGTTGAGGTTTTCTGTACTAGACTATATTTATCCAGATCCTAAAATCAAATAGAAAATCACAGAAGACGAAATAAACACAACAATGAAATAGATGAAGAATAACAAATGCTTAGAAGATACTAATCACACAAATCTTAAAACTGGATGAAGTAGCGTTAGTGCAATCAATATATACACTACTAAATAAATGTCTCCAGTCAGTAAAAAACCCATCTAATATAAATAAATAAAAAGATAATAATATTAGACAGTAAAACAATGTACGAATATGCAAAAGTTTCAAAGCGTATACGACCAGGACTGATAGTTTTCAGCAAACTGGGACACATTCTAAAAAGCAAACCATAGTAGCTCATATAATTCAAGAAATGGATATATATACACTCGATTTCTAATGAAATACACCATCCAGAATGAATAATACTATTGATGCGAAACTTAGTGAAAATAATTGTTTATTCATTGATATAAAATGATTAAAGTATCAAAAGAAATAAACTTTAATTTAACAGAAAAACATTAATAATGAGTTACATCGCATTTCCCTTCTAGACATACTTAAAACCAAATGGTCTATATCTGCTTGAAGCATCTCATTCCAAACAACTTCTAATTTAAGTCTCAGATCATCTAAATTGTCAGGACTTATTATCTCCCAGACATGCTCGATGGGGTTTAAGTCGGGAGACCATGCTGTATGGGGATCTAGCCTTATCTTGCTGGAAAATCCCTTTAGGTAGAGTCTGCATAAATGGCACCGCGACGGAATGTCCAAGACATTACCTTTGTATCGACGAACAATTAATGTATCTGGTTTAAACACCAAAGGTGGATCTGGATTGAGTTTGCCAAGGGTGATCAAATCATTGACCAGAGCACTTAGGCCTCACTAGGCACGTTGTGCCCCCCTGACTGGGACAGCCCTGCGTTGTTCTATCACTCATTTAGCCACCCAAGGTGGCGTGCAAAGGACAGCACAACGCTTGGAGGGTTATCCCTTATGTTGGCCATGTTCGGCCAGAGCTCCCCTAGCATGGACTCTCTAAGGTGGGCGAGAGCCGGGCAGGTGGTTAACACATGTTCCACTGTCTCGTCCTCTTCTTCACATGCTCTACATATGGGGGTTTCCACCAGTCCCATAGTAAACAAGTGTTTCCTTAGCTAACAGTGACCCGTAAGGATACCTGTGATAAGGCAGATTCCCCCGGGATAGTCGCAAATAATATTCAGCTGTTTTCAGATTGTTTGAGCGTATTACTTCCTTGGCCTGTCTGCAGCCTGAGGTGTTGTCCCAACGTTGTTTTAGCATCTTGAGAGTATTCTGTTTGAGGATATCAGTGAGGCATTTCGGTTTTGGCGCGATCGGGGGCCCGTCCGTGGTATCACTGAGAACCGATCCAGCTCGCGCCAACTCGTCTGCCTTGCTGTTGCCTTCTTCATTATTGTGTCCCTTGACCCAGCGCAGCTCAATACGGTTTGATTGTGCTGCTTGTTTAAGGGTGTTGTGACATTCTTTTACTAGTGTTGAGGTGATCTTGTGACTACTCACTGCTAGTATTGCTGCCCTACTGTCTGTAAGGATTTGGATGTTCCTATCACGGATGTCTCGGTGTAGGATTTCTTTCGCCGCTTGGATGATGCCAACGATCTCTGCTTGCAGAGTAGTTGTGTGCTTCTCTAGGGGTATAGCTAATGAGAGGTCCATTTGTTGCGAGTACTTTTGGTTTTAGAACCATCGGTGTAAATTCGGAGGGTTTCCCCACCCTCTACACTCCCGGTTCCTCTTTTTATCGATGCATTATAGGGTCTATTGAAGACGTAGCAGGGTGGCAAATTGTCTGTCTTCCTTCCAAGGATGGGTGTCTTTTTGACAGCCTCCTCTAAAAGGTGATAGTGTCTGCCAGCCCTGCCTCCTTTGTACCAGAGTCCAACTGAGATTAGGCGCAGTGCTGCCGCCGTGGCCATCTCCTCTACGTATAAGTCGAGAGGTGGAAGGCAGAGCATTGTTTCCATTGCTGCAGTGGGTGTTGTTTGCATGCTATCCTTTGCAACTGAGTAAGCTGCTTTGCTGAGGTTTTCTGTCTGGCTCTGGGCCACCAAACCAGTGCTCCATAGATTAGCATTGGTCTTACTACCGCTGTGTACAGCCAAAGTGCTATCTTGGGAGATAGCCCCCATGTCTGCCCCACAGCCCTCCGACATTGCCAGAGGGAGACGCATGCTTTTTTACATTTCATTTTGATATGTGATTCCCACGTCAGCTTGCCGTCGAGGATCACTCCCAGGTATTTGACTTTTGACGACAATGTCAACTGGGTGTTGAGGAGCTTAGGAAGCGTTAGCTTACCCAGTTTCTTTTTCTTTGTGAAGAGGACCATTTCAGTCTTTGACGGGTTTATGGTCAGAGACTGGTCGTTACACTAGTGTTCGATTATTTTGAGGGCTTCCTGCATCAAGCTGCATAGCACCGCCTCAAATCTGCCTGTTAGCAGGATGGTTATGTCATCTGCATATCCTATGGTGTGGAAGCCATTGTCGTTAAGTCGCCGCAGTAGGCTGTCAACAACTATGTTCCACAGGAGTGGACCAAAGGTGATTTTCGTCCCAAACTGATTGCACCCCATTCCATGACACCCAGTGTTAAAAGTGTATGGCGTCAGCAAACTTTAAATTTCTTCGTTCTCCTGGTTATGAACGCACCCTTCTGGCGCACTCTTTCTAAAGTTAGTCTAAATGGACGGTAAGAATGGAGGCCAAAGTATGCAATTCGTCAATCAATAATCGCCATTGAAATCTGGCGATTCACAGCTCTTACCCAATCTATGGCAACAGACCTAGTTGTTTGAAATCGGTTCTGGGTGGCCATTCGTCTTAGTAGCCGATCTTCACGGGCGTTACTACGTCGGAGAAGTCTTCCAGCCCGAAGTTTCGGGGAAATTTTGGTGTTATCTTACTCTGGGCATTATAAACTGTCATTGTGACAACTTCAGAATAAAACTGCTGATAAATTCTAAGTAAATATTCTTCAATGCCCATATAAAAAGTTGTGGTTTTAAGATAACCATGACGGAAAAACAATAATTTTCACCAAGTTTCGCATCAATCATATTACTTTTTCTGGGTGGTGCATTTCATATAAAAGTGAGTGTATATATATATATATATATATATACCGTGTGTCCCGTTTGAAGACGCATCATAGGGAATTCCCATGTAAAATTTTCAATTGCAGTTTGTATCTCTATTATTGAACGAAAATTATCAAAATAAAATTAGAATGATTCCTTTATCTATTAAGATTATTTTGGAGGTTTTATTTTTGTTTCATCTTTAGTTTTAAGCGAAATATAGCTTAAGAAGTGTGAAGAAATTTTCGATAAAAAAATCCTCAAAATAGTAGTTGCTATGAAATGTCAGTGTTTGTCATCTAAATTGATTAAGCCACAAACACATAATTCAATTCAAAATAAGTGCTTACACCACAAAAGAAAAAGTTAAGATCATTAAATTGAGTTTTGGCAGACATTTGCGACTTATTTAGTATAAATTTTGAAACCTGTCCAGGATAATGGTTGTATAAACGACGAACATATTGTTAGGAATAAAGGGAGGAAATCTGAAGAAACTGTAACAAATGTGTTGCAAGGATAACAGTACATCTAACAAAAAGTGTAAGCTTATATTTACCGACCCCATAAAAGACAAATCATAAAGAACTGAGCAGTGGATCCTGATTCAAGATCTAAATTTTGTTAAATTATTGTGGAAAAGTGTAACGAGAATTAGAGATTTCCAAATAGTGTGTGTTTTATAGATGGATGTACTTTCTATTTGGTGTCTAATAATAACGAACAAAATAATCGTCAATGGTCTCAAAACATTCTTCATGTTTTATTTTTATTGAAAGCAAATTAAAGTATTTATCGGTTTCACTTTATGTTTATTCTTTACAAAAGCATTCTTTCTAAATTTGGAATAGTATAATAATTATAATTTAACTGGATGTGGTTTTGAAATTTTGTAGAAAATAAATGAGAAATACTAAAAACAGTTTTATTCTGTTTCGGGAAATTGTACCTTTGAGTTAACTCGTTTCAACAAGAATAATGAATTTGTGCCTTTGAACTCGCCATCTGTAATTTTAGATGTTATACACAGACTTTTCAAAGCACTGAACTTTTCCTTCTGTGTTGTAAGCACACATTTAAAATTTAATTATTTATTTGTTGGTTATAGAATTTAGATGACAAGCACTGACTTTTCACAGCAACTACTATTATGAGGATCTTATTATCAAATATTTGCTTACACATTTTAAGGTATATTTTGACTAAAAGTAAAGATGAAACAAAAATAAAACCTCCAAAATAATCTTAATAGATAAAGGAATCATTCTAATTTTATTTTGATAATTTTCGTTCAATAATAGAGATACAAACTGCAATTGACTATATCCCGCCAAAGGCATCGTGCCGAAACACAGACGAATTAGAACCAATCAGCTTCTAGAGAACTTTGTTGCCGCGACTATATCCCGCTAAAGGCACCGTGCCGAAACACGGACGAATTAGAACCAATCAGCTTCTAGAGAACTTTGTTGCCGCGATAACAAATTCATGTAGAGTTCGTTTTCGGCACTGTAATTGGTTCTCTACTCGCATTATGTTTCGGCACGTGATTGGTTCCCAATTAATTATTCAATTTTCTGATTGGGCTATACATCAAACAACTGTCAAATAAAATTAACAAACGTCAGTTTTTGTGAACTTTTTAAAAATGATTGCAAACATACGATTCGGAAGTACAACACAAGAGGTATTTCAGGAAAAGGTAAAAGACGCCGAGCCAAAAATACGTTACCATCCAAAAAAATGATTAATTTTTATACACAATCAATACCTTATTGTTTGTTATTGTAATATTTTTGTTGGGATATAGTCTGATAAATTGCTCTCGTGCATTGTAAATTATCGCAAGTTTGCACTCTTTCGACAAACTCAGTCGTATTGCTTTAGGCAACAGCCCCTCGCCCTTCGGGCTCGGGCCTGTTGCCAAGCAATACGACTTTGTTTGTCAAATTCGTGCAAACTTGTTACCGATAATTTTCAATGCACTTGTGCAATTACTGTTGATAACAAATTCATTTAGAGTTCGTTTTCGGCACTGTAATTGGTTCTCTACTCGCATTATGTTTCGGCAGGTGATTGGTTCCCAATTAATTATTCAATTTTCTGATTGGGCTATACATCAAACAACTGTCAAATAAAATTAACAAACGTCAGTTTTTGTGAACTTTTTAAAAATGATTGCAAACATACGATTCGGAAATACAACACAAGAGGTATTTCAGGAAAAAAAGAAAGACGCCGAGCAAAAAAGTACGTTACCATCCAAAAATATGATTAATTTTTATACATAATAAATGCCTTTGTTATTGTAATATTTTTGTTGGGATATAGTCTGATAAATTGCTCTCGTGCATTGTAAATTATCGCAAGTTTGCACTCTTTCGACAAACTCAGTCGTATTGCTTTAGGCAACAGCCCCTCGCCCTTCGGGCTCGGGCCTGTTGCCAAGCAATACGACTTTGTTTGTCGAATTCGTGCAAACTTGTTACCGATAATTTTCAATGCACTTGTGCAATTACTGTTGAAAATTTTACATGGGAATTCCCTATGATGCGTCTTCGAACGGGACACACGGTATATATATACATTATAATAACATTAGAAGCGTTACACCTAGAAAGATTTATTTATTTTACTTGATTTTTTCTCAACAGGCTAGCCTTACATCAAGAATGAAATGATCACATTTTCAATAAATTTTATTAACAAAAAATCTAAAAAAAATTAATAATGTGTTTGGCGACCCATTTGCCGTATACATTCCTGTAGACGTCTGGGCATCAACAACATGAGATGGTCGATGTCTTCTTGTGTCATCTCGTTCCAAGCAACTTGAATTTCATGGATCAACTCTGCTAGAGTCTGTGAAATCCGGTGCAAAGAGAATATTCTTCTTCCCATGATATCCCATACGTATTCAATGGGATTTAAATCCGGCGAACGGGGCGGCCACGGCAAACACCAGCTTCATGAAGAAAGTTCATTATTCGACCAGCAATATGGGGACGGCCATCTAAATAAGGCAATAAAGCCAGTCGTAAGACGTCTTCAATATAACGCGCAGCTGTTATACTACCTCGAATGAATAAAAGAGGTGACCATAATCAATAGCCCCCAAACCATCACTCCATCAGTCCTGTGTACATGCCTCTCAATAGCAAACCTAAGATCAGGTTTGACAAAATCGTGATTCATCGCTGAACACATTATAATGTCTCGTTGTCAAAGGAAGCACTAATCTTGGAAGGTATGAAAGAAGCCCAAAGGATTGAATGCAGCAATTTACGGTCGCATACTAACGCACCTACCTTCTTCTCACCATTGATCACCGATTTGACGCGTAGTAGCGAAACGGTCTTGCAGGGCTATTTGTCTTAAGCGCCGATCTTGACGTTCTGTAATACGCCTTGGTTGATTAATTGGTCTTCCTCTTGCTCCTCTACCTTCTACTGTCCACATCTGACACACACGCATTACAGTCGCTGAAGTGGAATTAATACGGCGGGCAATTTCGCAATAGGACATACCGACATCTCGATAAGCAACAATTCAACCCCGGGCAAAAACGCTCATTTTGTTTAAGCTTAACACGGTCACAGGAAACACGAAAACTAAAAACATCTGTACTAAACAGCTCTTATAAATAGTTTCATTAAAAAAGAAAAAGTGACATAATTTTTTTGTCACAGTAAATATAAAAGGCACAAGGCTGAAATTGTTGCCAAAATATGAATTCCAAAAAATCATTTCTTCTTGTAACGCTTCTAATGTCATTTCTTTTAACCACCGGCATAAATACTTCAAATATCTACATAAAAGAATGACTTCCAACTCGGACATATTCTTTTATCATTAATTATGATATCTCGGATAAATGGCAGAAAAATATTTAAATAAAATATACCCAATCTACGTAAATATAAGCAAAACATAATATAATTATAATTTTTACATTCTCATAAAAATAAATTTACCAAATGGATTACGCAATATACAGAGATGTATCTAAAATACCAATTGCTATCGCCGTTCATACAAGCATAAGAAATGACGGGAACCCTCATATTCTTCGCATTACAGTTCTTGCATAAAAAGCGGAGATGTCGTGCGTATTGGATGTATCAGGGAGAATTCGGAATTCTGGATTCCTTTGCCTCAACGCGCCTGAGAGCATTCAATTTCTTACGCACGGTATCGATCCTCCGTATTTTCCCCTTATATAAATAAATACGCGTCCAACTTAATCACCGCCATTTCGATTGCGGTTACGCCCTCATCATATAGAGTTTTGATAATTAAAAGCAGCGTACCCAATTTAAATATTGATTTTGTCTTAGTTCAGCGAAAACTGTCTCTGATATTTAATACAAGCTCTTATTAGTCCAAGGTTATAATATATTTGTACTTTATTTTCTGTAGCAAGGAAATGGTAAATTATATAGTAGTAAGAGGGTGCGAGTCATTGTAATTCTTGCGGAGATAGAAGTGGGATAATTGTCGGCCTAATTACCCTATCAGTCCTCTCTAATTAATAATCGATCGTCCTGACAATTGGGCCCAAAAGTTTGTATAAGTAAAGAAGAATAATCTAAACAGGTTATTAGACTGATTTATGAAAATTGCTGCACTTTTTTGTTCCGATTAGACTTCATTTATTAGTAAATTAGGTTTAATAAGCTGCATTTAATATGCTCTAAATAATCGATATTAAACTGAATGTAGGGCAATATACAATAATAAATAATAAATAAATTTTAACAAAACATATAATTGTTTATAATACAAAATTATTAATAAACAATAAAGGTAAATACTATATTATTGGGTAAATACACAACCGTTTTAATTGACTTTATTGGGAACTAGTGGTGAAGCAAGTAACTATTCTTAAATGTGTTGCCAATTTATTGTATTATCTGCAATGGTTACAAATAAACAAATTTTAATGATTATGATTTCATTTAACGGCAGCTATTAGTTATATAATTCAATATCTGGCAATGCTTTAATACGAAGAGTAGTTGTTTTAGCTATTAGCTGTTAGTTTTAATATAATTATAAGGCAACGGTGCAGTAAAGCTATAAGACATTATTAATATAAAAAATACAATGTATAAATTAAAAATAATTTATAAAATAGAATGAAACTCAAACCAATGGAGTAAATTGCAAAATCATATATTCTCTAGTACATATTTCTTTCAAATTGTTATGTATCAAAATTAAAAATAGAATCTTAACAAAAATTTTGTTTCTAATGCTGAATTGGAAATTTGATAACATATTACACCAGACCAATCAGTCGTATGCAGTGTTGCGAGTTTCGCGAAAGTGCGAACGCACATGTCATCTGACGTGCGCGCACTTGCGACCGCATATGTCACCGCATATGCCCGCACATAAGATGACACGATTTTACATTTGTCTGCGCGACTCGCGGTATACTCGTTATCGGGAATGACTAATTCCCGACTTTTTTGCCTATGAAATTTGATACGGATAAACAATAATACATGTTCACTGCTGTAATTATATCGAATTTCAATTTCATATATCAAACAATAATAACAATTCTTAATAATTCTTCTAAAATGTTTTAAATAATAATACCAAAACAGTAATATTTTCTACTTGTAAATTTTCTATGATACGTCTTCATATGAGATTACCGGTATAATTAATAATTACAAAATTAATAACAATTATTATTAATTAATAATAAATATTATTAACTTTCTATTTATTAAATTATTTAAAATATGTTAGTTATATTAGTATGCATTGTTATAATTGTTGGTATATGAAATGGAAATACGATATAAATAGGGCACTGAACGTGTATTATTGTTTATCCGTATCAAATTTCATAGGCAAAAAAAGTCGGGAATTAGTCATTCCCGATAGCGAGTATGCCGCGAGTCGCGCAGACAAATGTAAAATCGTGTCATCTTATGTGCGGGCATATGCGGTGACATATGCGGTCGCAAGTGCGCGCACGTCAGATGACATGTGCGATCGCACTTTCGCGAAACTCGCAACACTGGTCGTATGTCTCACACATCAGGAATGAAAAATGAGCAAATAATTTACTCCATTAATAGTCATATATACATAAATATTTGATTGTAGAGGCTTTCACATATTTAATAACTTTAAATAAAATAAAATAAACTTTATTTATATCACACACACGCGAAAATTGTTATGTGGTAATCACGTACGTTGTCACATATGCTAACGGCCAGCTAGGTGTTAATAAGAACCATCGTTAATTTTTATTCATTAAATATACGGGTTTTATTTCAATATAGTACTTTTTTTCCGAGATTATACCTTCAACTGTTTGAAGGTATATTAGGTGGCCAAGTTGTAGTAACGTACAGAAGAGCCGTATCATTCAATCCTAGTAACAATTAACACGGAACCCGTGACTGACAGCGCTAAATAGTAAGTTTAAAGTAGGTACCCACTGTCAGTCATCGGTAACTGACGTGCCCCACTTCAGTGTCAGTCACTGGTGGCTGACAAAGCGGTCAACGTGTTAAACCTTCCACATGTAAAGAATCTTTTCAATGCCAGCTATATCAACTGTTATAATCACTGAAGGGCGAGTTATTCTTCATGTTATACTACTTAGATAATATTATGACTCTTAATCTGTAGTAACCAAGAAAAAGAGATATGTTATTAAATGTAACACTGACACAAGTCCTTGAAATAATAGAGGTTTTCTAAAATTAAACCAATTTGAAATATTGCCGCAGTGGCTACAATCCCCTTATAAACATCACCAGAAGGTAACAAGTAAATGGATCGAGAGAAACTTTGAACTCCGCCTTCAAGATCTATTCTAGAAATTTCAAAGTAATTAATTATATTTTTGTATGTATTTTTGTAAAGGAAATAAACTAAACGTAAAATCAGCTAAAGGCAATTGGTACTGTTCACAAGAAAGAGAAATCTAAATATATAGTAAACTAAATGGGAATATTCACTTAGTAAAGAGATCTTAAAACGTATATTTTGTTAATTGGCAGTGGACACCAAAAAAAGCTTAAAATATATTTGAATCTACGTAGTCAACACTATACGAACATATATACGAGTATATATGTAAATATATGATTTCTAAAGTGCAATTATACCGCGCTTGAAAGTATAACCTTTTGAAGTATTACAGAAGCTATAATTAAACACGTAGAAGGATAATGGGAGTTTTAAATATTGATCTACTTGGTACAAATGGAATGAGATATTTAACAAAAAAGAATGTGAAATAAACCAAGTGTAATGTGATTTAAACATCCATCAGTAAAATGTTTCACCAAGTGATAAATGAGAAAATGATTCAAGAAAAAAAAGAGATATTTACATTTTATGTATTGCAATACTCAGCATTTGTTTTGACATATTGTAAACAGTGGGAAAACACACTACTTGAGATAATACCTGGTACAAATTTCTCCGAACTATTAACGATTAACATAAATAAGTCGCCTTAACTGTCAATTTTATGTATATCTAGCAAAAAATCATTATTATTTCATCATTATTAACTTTTTGCAAGATGATATTTTAGGCAATCAAAAATATAAAATTGGTAAGAAATAGAGAAAACCAGTTTATAATAATGATAAGTTTTTTTCATATAAGTGCCTTGTATATATTCACAGTACAATTCCAATCGAAGAATTATGTATGAAAGCATAACTATCATTATAGAAGATTTTAAAACAAACAAACTCAAATTATGGTACCTGTCCCTCTTTCTATGCTACTCGAACTTTAAAGAAATCAAAATTGAAATTAAGAATATTTAAATATAGATTTTACAATTAAAACTCACTTGGTTTGTTTCACTACTATTGTATTTGTACGTTTACGATGTTGCCCTATCTCCGAAACCTGGGGCTCGGATTAATTGGGTCTATCGAAGAGACGCGAATTTCGAAAGGGTGGAGGAGTTTTTGCTATTATTCGTTCTACATATTTAACTCAAGAAATAATAATCTACAATAGTGAATTAATTCAATAAAATGTTGACATTGTGTGTTTAAAAGATAATCTCCCGCATAATGTTATAAGTTGTTGCTTGATGTAAGAAGGTAATAGGTATATACAAACATCACAGCTTGAAGGAAATTCATCGGAAATCCTACTATTAGATATAGAAAAAGAATTTGATTACATCTGGCATCAAGGTCATCTCCACAACAGCTCCGCCCATATTATTTTATCTTTAAACATTTCTTTTTCAGGAAAATTCCTTATAGACAAAATAAATAACTTTTTCTCTCGTCCATTACCCATGGACAAGGCCTTCTCCAATCTCCTTTGTCTTCGGCAACCTATATTTTATTTTGCTTAGACATTTATGACCCCGCCCCTCCACATTTAAACCCCTGCTAATATCTCCTGCAATTTTTAAATAACACTACACTAGTCTTTCATGGACTCTTCCACTCTACTCCGACTGTAGTACAAATTGGTGAATTAAGATAAATCCAAACCAATATTCTATCATCCCCCCCTCATAATGTTCTGTTTTTCTAAACGATTTTTCTTACTTATTTTTCCCTAAAAATTGCTGATAGAGCACTTAATTATTCAATATAAGGAATATTCAAAGGTCAAAGGTTTCAAAAAGTTTAACTTACAAAAAAATATGACAACCTGAAGATAGTTGTATCCTTTTTAAAGCTCCAGCAATCCAACTATTCAAAAAAAATCCATATATTCATCGTGGAGATAATTTAAATTTTAAATCAATTTTGGCAATTTTACATAAATAGTACTGAGAGGGGATATAAAAATTGAACGGTTATCTCAGAGTACTGCATAAAAATCCCAAAATGATTTAAAATTTAAATTCCCTCTGTGAACCATATTAATGGATACATTACATGACATCATCCATCCTCTTCAAAGAACGACTGACAAAATCTAGATATTAAAACATCGCTAGTCGATAGCCATTTAAGCAAACCAACTACATTAATTTATAATTTTTATTTATGATCATAAAGTCATACTATTAGCATAACAATTATACTGATAATTTAATTGACGACCCAGATACATGATGAAACTTCATAACACATTGAAATAAAACAACACAGTTGAGATGGTTTCACATTTATTGTTGAACACTGCAACATGTTTCGCCACACATATAATTTAAACTTCAGGATTGAAAATTGTCACATCGTGACCGAAATGTTCATTTGAAATTAATAAAATTGGTGAAGAAAGGAGACTCGTATTTCATTTAATATAATTTACATTTATATTTTTATAAAAAAAAAATCATCTTAACATTATTAGTATATCCAATATTAATATTATGATAACGTTTTTATAATATGAAAATAGAGCACATTTCGGAACTTAATAAAATTTCCTGACAACATACTTCATTATGCCTGTAATAACGCTGTTAAAACTCCGTCGGAATTCCAAGGAAACTACTTATCTCGCTATTCTTCCACTTTATGTAAACTTGTTATAATATCGATATTGTATAGTTTGCTAAATTGGCAGAATACGTGTTCATCCTAACGTAGCTTGGATAAAAGAAGACGGGATAATTCAATAATTTAATATTTTTTACAAACAGACAAGCGTTTTGTAATTATAGTAGGCTTGCGATGCGAAGCAATTCGAACATAATAAAACGTACAGATTTCGGTGTTTTCTTACCTGAAGAAGTATTGAAATAAAACCCAGCCCTGGAAAATACAAAGTGCGATGATCCATGAAATACTCGGATTAAATTTCAGAGAAAAATAAAAATTAACGTAAGTAATTAAAGTAAGAAGTTGGGTAACAAATGTAATGTACCGTAGCAAGAGCGAAAGTGGGGCTGATTAGGGCTCGTTGCCAGGCATTACCCGAAGCTGAAATAATAATAAAAATTGTTTGAGAGACGTTAGGCTGAAGGCCGTGAATTACTAACGAGCATATACCGTGTGATCAGTTTACCGCGGAACGTACGGAATTTGCATGAGGGGAGAAGGAATTTTTTCTGCGCCCCTATTTAATGTAAACGAAATGTAATACTACGTTGGATAAAATAATTTATATCGAGTCTTTTAAATAGATAAATGTACGTTTTTATGTCATTACTAAAAAGATTATTAAAAAGCTTTCTTGTCATTAAAAAGATAAAAATAAACTATTTAATGATGTAATGTATGTATTTTTGAAAATATAGACGGTTGTGTGGAACATGTAATGTAGATCCAAGTTAAGTATGTATTGTATCGAGAGGAAGTATTATAAATAAGAGTAACAGTACATAGAAAGAGAGTAGATGTAGTTCGTGAAGCATAAACAGGAGGCTAAAACGTCGTTTCAGAAAACAAATAGCGTATTTACAGTATGAGGCAATGAAAATAATGGCGAATTATAAGATGAAGTTGTTTGGATTAGAGGTGAAGAGACTTGAGTAAGAGGTATAGAAACATGCATTGGTGTAGGGTAATATAAGCGAAGAATAGACCAAAGGTAAATGTATAAAGCAGGGGTTTCGGAGACTTTAGTGAATGAAATGTTAGAGTATAAAATAAACTTCGCGGCTTGGGTGAAATAGAAAGGGAAGAAAGTGGAAATTCATGAAAGACGAGGATGTACTAAAAGAAGTCGATATAATAATATGTCTGAAAGGTGTCAAGTGCAGGGAAGGTTGCCAAAATAACTGAATAACAGTCAGCTTAGTAGAGAGAGAATATGTCAAAAACTAGATATGTATCAGGAAATAATGGGAGGGAAACCTAGACGACAGAAAGTTATGGAAAATGTGTCATGTGTGAGTTGAAAGGGTACTTGGAGATATTTGGCAGATGAGTGTGACGGAGTATATTAGGAATGGGTGGGAAGAAAAAAATGTCATTTAAATTGATTATTGTAATACGAGGGTGGATAAAATATAAACCGGAATGTTTTATTCATTGGTCGCTAAGTGAAGTGTTAGAGGTTATTGTCAAGGGAAGGGGACAACTTCAAATTGGTTCACTAATGCTTTTTGTTGCCAGTAGTACTATGTCTGAGCACAAGGTACATACGTCTTTTGAGCAACGCACCATCTTTAAATTTTTCGTCGATTTTCGTCGCACAGTTCACTAATAATACGCTATCGAAAACTCAAGTCTACGATTGGCATAAAAAAAAATTTAAGTGGCCGGCACAATGGTAGAAAACGTGAGTCATGCACGCCGACCGCGAATAAGCATTACTGAGGCAAACATTCATGCTATCCGTGAACTGTGAAACTGATCGATGACTTGCAGTATTCGAGATTGCTGCAGAGATAGTAACATCGTAAGGGAGTGTTCAATCAGTTATTTTCAATGTGTTTGGTGGGTTCCTCGCCTACTTATTACAAAGCAAACCGTCTTTATTTCTGTGGAAGGATTTTGGCGTGATACCAAGCAGGGGGTGATGATTTTTTTGTCACATTGTCACTTGTGATCTAAACAAGCAAGTATAGAGTGGACAAAACCCAAAAAAGCTCCCCCTCGAAAAGCAAAAACCCGTCTGTCTGATAATCCAACTATTTTTTGGAATAGTAATGGCATACTGCTTGTTGATTATCTTCATGAGCAACATACTATCAATGCTAAACATTATTGCAAACTCCTTGATAAAGGCAAACTGGCTAATCGACAGAAAAAACGAGGCATTCTTATCCGAACATCATTTCACGCTCAGCCACACAAAGCTGCTTTGGCCCGAGAAAAATTACAGCAAATTCATCGAAAAATATTGGAACACCCGTTCTATAGGGCTATAGCTCCGACTTGTCCCATTATGACTGTCCACTCAAAGATGAATTAGGAGGACCCCGTTTTCACAGTGACCAAGATGTGGAATCGTTTATGAGCAATTAGCTGAAGACACGACCAACTACATTCTTCGACAATGGCATCAAGAAACTTCCGCTTCGCTGAAAAATGTGTACATAATAGCGGAGACTATGTAGAAAAATAAAACATATTATTTTATTACAATAATACGTAGATACTTTTTTATTCGCCCTTGTATTATATCATTGTATAATAATAAAGGTCTTTTTGGTGATATCTTAATATTTTAGTTTGGATATTATAAAATTTTTGAGCTATAATTAAGCATTACAGAATATAAACTGAATTAAAAATGAGAACTTCTTTAGATACGACTAAATGTCATATTTGAAGCCTACGTCATTAACAATACAGCGTATGCTGATTAACTGCATTACCCCCAAACATTATATTATTATTATATTATATTTCTGCCAGATGTTCATTTGCTTAGTTTATAGTTTTAGCATTGTATAAATAGGTTTAGCATTAAGACCGCGCGTCAATTGTAGATTATTAATTCATTCAGTCAGTAGTAATAATCGTTCGTTAAGTTAAATGTAATAGTTGTGTAACCAAGTATAATCCAAAATCGCTAATGTATCGTAAATTCGGAAATAAATAGTTTTTAAAAATTCAAAATGCAACCACGAAACTATAATTGGCCCAGTCGGTAGGATTTCCGAAAAAGCTTCAACGAATATCATTGCTTTATTTGTATCTAAAATTTGAGGGTAGCAGTGCAAAGAGGACAATTCCATCAGTTCCACATCATTCCCTGGACGAATACCAAAGGATCGATGAACAAATTGATCATCCAGTGGTAAGTACAATTTTTAGAGGCTTTTGTTATTCCGCGAAGTAATTTATGTACACAAGTGATACGGATTCAGGCTCAAGTTTTTCCCTTATAATTAATTTCTCAGTTTGTTTACATTCCCCCGTTAATTTCGTGATCGACGAATTTGTTAATAGAATCAATAATTTAAATTTAGCCGAAATAGAAAACGTAAACTATCATTTGCCCATCCCGTCCTTTGATGGCAGTAATGAACTAGTCGAAATATTTATCTCACGGTGTGAGGCTGTAGTAGGTAAGTTTAGACCTCTAAACAACGAATTAATAAACAAGTATTTAATAAACACAATTGTTAGTAAGTTAAAAGATCGCGCGTTGATTGCGATAGGCCCGCGCGCGGAGCTAAATACCTGGCCAGAAATTAGAAACCACCTGAGACAGAGGTTTGGTGATTTACGTAGTTACGATTGCCTTGTTCAAGACTTAATTAATTTAAGACCCTTAAAAAACGAAAAATATTTAGATTTCGGCGAACTCATACTGATCGAAAGCCCCAACGTATTCAATTTCAATAAAAAAAATTCAAAATGCAACCACGAAAATATAAATTGCATATATAATACATTACAATACACAAATACATATAAAGTAGACATTAGTAATGATTCAGATACCACGAGGTAAATGAGAAAATCATTCATGAAATGATTCAGATTCCTAACAAGATAAATTTCTAAATACAAATACTCAATCAACTAGACATCGAGATAGCCATTCAATATTGACATGCCTACATAGTACCGAATAGAAGATAACCACCAGAAATATGATTTCTTTTTGTTTTCGTCATCAATATTACGGAAAAAAATTACATTCATTGTTCTATCACTATTTAGTTCTAGATGATTTGAGCAGATCTATTCTAGACTATCATTGATTTAGATTAGAGATCGCCGAAAAAACATCGAGTACCCACTATTCTCAAAACAGTCACCATATTTGCAGCTAGTTGGCTTATTGCATCATAATCAAAAGGAAGGGTCCGAGTGCCCCTCCAACTACAGTCGGCGCGCTAACCACTGTACTAAGGGGCCGGTTTCTGAAATTAATTATTTTAAAACAAGTAGTTGGACTTGAAGTATCAAACCACTGTAAACCGAAGACATGTTTAATAATCTTTGTAAGTAAGAAAAATTAGTTTATAATTAGACATGTCATCATTTTCACAATTTCTTAGTATGTTACAATTTTAGTCAACTTCAAGAAGTCACGTAGTTAACAACTTATCAAGCATTTTCTATTTAGCTTAGTCAACGGAGAAATGACATGAATAATATTTACACTTATCGCTATAATAATTATTTGTACAAGAGCTACCCTTTGATTAATAGTAAATAAAAGTAGTGCGGAAAAGTGTATCCATGCAGAAAAGTGTTAATATGCAATAAAATTCCACTTTTCTTAACAGTTTTGGATGCGTGTTTCTGTTCAGTATGTGAAAAACCATATTTAATTTGTGAACGATCATCATTTAAATACCCATGGCTAACTTAAAAGATAATATTATAAACAATTACATACTTCTTAATGGCTTTCCTGCCTGTACTCAGCTTGAAGTGATGGGAAAGCTTGCGTATCCAGACGATCCTAAGTGCTACAACAGCGTGAGCGTCAACTCCCGGTAGGGGACCCATGCTGGAAAGAACTTAGATAATGGATCTGGTTAAGCAGCATGCACACCCTGTTTAGCTATCATGTCGTGACCTGGGGCTTGCACTAAAGGGTACGGTGCCCTGCTCTGACTGGTTGAAAACCTACCAGGCAGGTTATATCTTTAACTCACGGCTTGTTTCATTGGCAGTGAGCGATATAGGGTCTGGGCTTAACTGTACGGACTGAAAGGATAGCCACAATAAAAATCTCCTCAAGCTAAGATAGAACAGCTTATGCAGAAGGCTCCATGGTTTCAAATAGCCTTCCTACGGCATGCGGGGCTCTGCTGCAGGTGATCATTTATTTCCCTAACTTCTCATGGGATCAAATATGGACCAGGAAAATAAATAAGGGCTCGTCCCCCTCAATGGATACATGTAACACCATTTGGAAGCAGCATTGATGATCTATATTTATGGGTTTTAGTAGAAGTTCCTTTTAAAAAGTAAACTCCACCCGTCCTCCCTTCAGCCAAAATTTTGAGTATATTTTATTATTTTGTAATGTATTGGTTGTGATATTTATTTTATAAGAATGGAGTACAAAAATATAATAAACATAAAGTTAAAAGAACAAAACAATGGCGATGAAGGTTGAAATCCTTACCACGGGAAAGGACTTAGTACTTGAGACCAACAGGGATGAACTACTCCTAGCCAGCAGTGGAGAAGAGGCTGGATAAAAGTTCGAAGACCTCTAGACACATAAGCCGCACCTAAGCTAATCTGGGAAGAAAAGGTTTAAATACCTCGGCCTCGGCCTACGGGGTACGTCAGCCAAGCGTGTGAAAGTGTATGGCAGACCTCCACTCAAGCGAGTGGCATCACAGAGGAGAAGCAAAATCCCAAAAAAAGACATCATTCAGTCAGGCTGTACAAGAACTGAATGAGGAAATTGTTAAGTTTTGAATTTGAATGTACCGCCAATCACAGCTGTTTAAAGTAACTAGATTTAGTTCTAAGAGACGTGGCAACGCTGCGTAAAAACGGAATGACAGGAGTAGTCAACCGAACGTCTAACCAGCAACGCGCGTCCGCCAACTGCGTTTTGTTCTTTCTGTTTGTTCAACTTGTTCGTTCAATAAATCATACATTTACACGACTCTGCTTATTTAAAAACATCACAGGTTATGGGCCCAGTAATCGTTTTTAAGCCAAAACGTGTAAATTGTGGAAGCAAGGTTTATTTGCAAGTTTTTTCGTCGTGACTGCATCGTGTTCGTGTATCGTGTTAGAGTGTGCGTGTGTGCTCGCCGCAGTATAGCAACTCGTGGCTCGTGGAATTCAGCGGCTACTTGTGTGAGTGAGCGCGTGTATTCTTGTACGTTGAAACACGAAAAGACGAAAGACAATATACACAAGTGGAGTGAGTTGCAAAAGTGTTCAAGATGGCGGAAAAAAGTTCTCATCCCGTGACAAGGCTAAAAGGCGTGGAAAACTGGAGTCTGTGGAAATTCCAGACGCAAATATACCTAAAGTCCAAGTCGCTATTTACATTGGCGAACGGAATGGAGAAAAGAACGGATGCCACATTGACAACTGACCAACAGTTCAAAGAGTGGGACATGAAAGATTTGAGAGCCCAAGAGGCGATTGTTTCGCGGCTGGAAGATGGCCCCACATCGCACCTGTTGAATTGCACGACAGCAGCGGAAATGTGGTCTAAACTGTTAAGTGTTTATGAAATGAAATCGCAAACCACCGTATATCTGTTGCAGCAGAAGTTTTATAATATTAAATACGAAGGTGAGGGAATGGCTAGTTTCATTTCAAAAGTACAGGATGTTGCATGTCAGCTTAAAAACATGAAGGAAGAAATATCGGAAAAAATGATTATTTCAAAAATCCTCATGTCATTGCCAAGTGAATTGTGCTACTTCGTGTCAGCCTGGGAATCTACCCCTGAGCCAAATCAAGGAATTAATGAATTGATGGCGAGGCTACAAGTGGAAGAAAGCAGGGTGCAAACACGAGAGGCTCCAGTGACAGCATTAAACGTGCAAAGTGACAAACAATATAAATGCTACGGTTGCGGCCGTTCGGGTCATTTTAGAAACAAGTGTCCGGAAAAGCGTAAAGCTAAAAATAACTTAAAGTGTACTAACTGTCAAAGGCGGGGACACCTTGTTAAAGATTGTCGGGATCTTAAACAATCAAACAAAGAAAGTTCTGCGAGTACAGCTGTAGTTAATGCACACGCGTTCGTGAGTTGGGCGCTACTAAATAAAGAAGCGGATCCTGGATCTTGGTACTTGGACAGTGGTGCGACTGAGCATATGTGCTCGGAAATCGAAAAGTTTCACACGTATACTGAATACAAAAGTGAAAGATCGGTAAAAATTGGTGACGGTTCGTTCTTAAAATCAAAAGGAAGTGGTCAAGTTAAAGTCCAGGCAATCGTCGACTCAGCAGTAATTGAGACTACGATGTCAAACGTACTATATGTGCCGCGATTGGTATGCAATTTGTTTTCTAAAGGAGCCGCACTGGATAAGGGATATACAATGTTCTCAGACAAAAATGTGAGTAAAATTTTTAATGCAGAAGGCGATGTTTGCGCTATTGCCAAAAGAAATGGAAATCTCTACAAGATGGCGTTTGAGGAATATCCAGCAACGGGACTGCTCACAGTTGCCAAAAAGGAGAGTCTCAGGGTGTGGCATGAAAGATTAGCACACCAAAATTTCGAGCACGTCAAACTCTTCCTTAAGCGAGAAAACATCGAATACGAAGGTGACACGGAATTTTGTGAAGCCTGTCAGATGGGAAAATTCAAACGAAGTCCGTTTCCAAGAAGTGAAAGCAGAAGTTCAATACCAGGTGAGCTCATACATGCGGACTTGTGCGGGCCCATGGTCAAATCACTGGGGGGTTCCAGCTATTTCTTACTATTGAAAGACGATTACAGTCAATACCGAACCATATACTTTCTCAGAGCAAAGTCGGAAGTTTCGACAAAATTATCAGCTTTTCTGCAAAAAGTTGAGGTAATCACTGGAAATAAGGTGAAGTTTTTGCGCTCTGATAATGGTGGTGAATTCATCAATAATGAATTGGAACAATTGGCTGAATCAAAGGGGATTACGCACCAGAAGACAGTTCCTTACACGCCCCAACAAAATGGTCGCGCGGAAAGAGAGATGCGCACCATAATGGAGGCAGCAAGGACTATGATGTTAGGAAAAAATCTGGAAAAACCTTTTTGGGCAGAAGCCGTTAATGCATCAGTGTTTACAATCAATCGGTCAGGAAATAGTCCAGTCAAAGGTAGCACCCCATATGAGTTATGGCATAAGAAGTCATTCGATCCGAGTCAACTGAAGATCTTTGGCTCAGAGGTTTTCATCCATGTTCCGAAGGAAAAACGAACAAAACTTGATCCGAAGGCTAAAAAGGGCATATTCATCGGGAATAGCGAAGAAGTAAAGGGGTTAAAAGTATACCTTCCAGAAGATAATTCCACCGTGTTCGCTCGAGATGTGGTTTTTGTGCCAGAGACTGACAAACCCATGATCACTGAAAAAGTCAAAGAAAGGGTGGAAATGTTTGTCGAGGAATCCGAGGACGAAGAAGTCAGTGAAGAAGACGAGGCCGACGAAGAAATCGATGAACCTGAACAGGAAACCGATGAGCAAGACCCGGAGCAACAGAAGTACAACGATGAAGAACCTGAACAGCAGGTTGTCGACGAAGATGCACCAGAAGACATCAGAGGTCTACGTCCCAGACGCAACATAAAGCGTCCTGCTCACCTTGAGGACTACGACACCAGCTTCTTTGCGTTAGATATCGATGAACCAACATCATACGCAAAAGCAGTGGCGGGTAGGCATGGCAGCGAGTGGAAGTGCGCTATCGACCGAGAGTTAAGTGCGTTAACCGAAAACGGTACGTGGGAAATCGTCGATAAACCGCGTGAGAATGAAGTGATCGACAGTAAATTTGTGTTCAAGGTCAAACGTGACCAGCACGGTAAAGTGGCGCAATTTAAGTGTCGGTTGGTCGCAAGAGGATTTCAACAGAAAAGTGTTCTAGAAGACATTTATTCACCCGTTGTAAAATTAAGCACCATTCGTGTATTTTTCTCAGTAGCGGTAAATCAGGGTTGGCTGTTGCACCAACTAGATGTTTGTAATGCTTTCCTGCATGGAAAACTTAAAGAGGAAATATTTATGTATTTGCCGGAAGGATGCAAAATGCCAAAAGGAAAAGTATGTAAGCTGAAAAAGGCTATTTATGGCCTAAAAAAGGCCCCGTTATACTGGTACACCGAATTTGATAAATTTATGAAAGGAAAAGGTTTTCAAAAAGCTGTGTCAGATGTTTGTTTATACATTAAAACTAATGGTAAAAATCATTTTTATGTATGTGTTTATGTCGATGACATTGTTATAACCGGATCAGATGAAAATCAAATAAGCATACTAAAATTAGAAATGTCAAAAGCGTTTAAAATTAAGGATCTTGGGTTACTGAATTATTATCTAGGTATGAACATTAAACAGGACATTGATAATGGTACAATTCATGTTAATCAAAAACAGTACTTGAAAGACTTATTGCTGAAATTTGGTATGAGTGAGTGTTCGTCGGTAAACACTCCTATGGAAAGCAATTTTATTGCAGAAAACTTGAAGTATGATCAGTCAGAATCAGTTGAAATTTAAATTAAATACCACTTCGTAAAAGAAAAGGTAAAATCAGGGCTTTTTGATATTGTGTATGTTAAAACAACCGACCAATTGGCGGATATACTGATAAAACCTCTGAATAATGTTCCTTTTAAGACAATAAGGAAGCACCTATTGTTGTGAAATGCTTGTTACTTATATGTAGTTATTAGTTAGTGGATAAGTTTGAAATGTTGTATTTCTATTGAAAAGAAAACAGTCGTGATTGAGGGAGGGTGTTAAGTTTTGAATTTGAATGTAGCGCCAATCATAGCTGTTTAAAGTAACTAGATTTAGTTCTAAGAGACGTGGCAACGCTGCGTAAAAACGGAATGACAGGAGTAGTCAACCGAACGTCTAACCAGCAACGCGCGTCCGCCAACTGCGTTTTGTTCTTTCTGTTTGTTCAACTTGTTGATTCAATAAATCATACATTTACACGACTCTGCTTATTTAAAAACATCACAGAAATGAGGAAACCTCCAAATTCCTTGGGCTACCAAAGCGACCTGGGTAGATCGATATCACCTGCAGCAACGAAGCAACGTGGGTGAAGTTGCATCAGGCTGAGATCGCAGGATAAGCCAAGTGAAGGGGCAGGAGCCTCAAACTCCAAAGAACCCCTGAATCCCGGCCAAACTCCAGAAACAGTAATACCTCCGGAGTGTAATCCGCCGTTGCTAATGGCAACTGGTTCCACAGAGGCCAACAAGCCTCCAGGGATCAAGAAGGCTCCAAGGGAAAGCTCAATCAAGATACGACCCGCGAAGCAGGCTGATGTGCGTCCAAAAGCTGAGAAAAGCTGCCCTGTAAAGAAGGTATTTACCTCTCGAGAAACGTTCCTTCGTGGAACAAGAAATTGGATCGACTGAGGACTTTAGCTCGGAAATCCTTCAACAGAGTCAAGAAAACAGGCAATTCATCGGCCAGACAATCCCTGACTAAATTCAATAAGCAACTCAGGGATTCTAAACGAAAGGCTTGGAAGGTCTACTGCGAGGGAATCGGCAATCTGCGGTCGGCATCTTAAAAATAAATGAGGGCAGTCACACCAAGGATCAACAGGAAAGTTTAGAGCTACTCCTAGGTACTACCTTTCCGGGATCAAACGTAGAGGCTAAAGACACAGTTGCGGCTATTACCGACCCAGTGCCTCACTGCTCCAATCGATGCAGGCGCTGCTTAGCAGGAAAAATATTCACGCTCAGTAAAATGACTTCAAGCTATATAATTCTTAAGGAATGGAAGGTATTTTGCCTGCGCTACTGCAGCGCGGCTTGGAAAGAATTGCTAAAGGACTCAGGGAGATATACATATCAAGCTATGCACTAGGGTACATACCCCGGTTGTGGTAGGGGGCAAAAGCGGTAATTATACCTAAAGTTGGAAATATGTCTCTACACAACTTAAATAATATCGACCCATTAGCCTAACCTCATTTCTCCTAAAGACTATTAGCACACAATGAGTGATTCGCTTATAAAAGGAGCAATAAATACCAAGCAGTTCGCATTTTAAACTGGCAAATCAACCGTCGTTGCTCTACACCACCTCGACAAAGAGGCAGAAAGCTACGCAAATGACATCGCCGTAATAATCAGTGACAATCATGAAGGCATTCTTACAATCCTAATGCAAAAAGCACTGAATAGCATCAAAAACTGGTGTGTTCGGGAAGGACTAAGTGTTAACCCGAATAAAACGATCATAGTTCCATTCATGCGTAGGATAGGCACCTAATACATTTGCTCAGACATCCAAACCGCATTAAAGGCTGTTCGAGCCTCTAGTCACGGCTCTCAGACTGTCTGGGAATATCGACTCTCTAGCAACTATCAAAGAACAATTCGTTGACCCTCTTGTAGTCCCAGGGCATGAGGATATTAAAGGCAACGAAGTGGCAGATAAAGCCACAGAAAGAGGTGCAAATACCAATCCTATAGGAGCAGAGCCGTTTTGTGGACTCCCCATGGCACACAAAAGAGAGGTGGTACAAAAATAGGAAGAGGACAGAAGACGCAAACACTGGAACAATTTGCCAGGCCTACGTCAATCAAAACGACTCATCAAACTTGATCACAGCCATAAGGTGTTTGAATTCACAAGAAACGAGTTTAGAGCTTTCACTCATTACAGGGCATTGTGCCCTCCGGGACCATTTGTGGAAAATGGGAAAAGGGTAAGGTGGAAACTGCAGACCAGGTAATTCGGCAGATAAAACGACCGAGCACTTGCTATGCACTTGTGTCGCTATTGTTCACAAGCGTTCACACTTCGGCAGGGACCGATTATCCCACGAAGAAGTGAGCAGCATCACCCCCAAGAAAGGTACCAGGTTCATGGAGGGCGTGGGACTACTTGGGAAGTGATTGGTTAAAGGTAGAACCACAAGTACCCCATTTAACCTATAATCAATTTCTTCATGGCCTAGTTACTTAGTAGAGGAATGCATACAATAAGCGTTTGGGTAATCCAATAAGTTGGAATCAATTATATTTGATTGCAAATTATTTAATTTTTTTAATAATATCTAATAGATTATCGATTTGTTTAGATGGTACATTAAAATTAGTATTAAAAATCATCTTGAGACGATATTATTATTTTATTTAATTAAATTCAGAACATTTTAAAAGTGCCGGAAAATAAAGCAAAATCGCCAGTCAGTTCTTAATATAGACAAAGTTGTATTTTCTATCTTAATAATAAAACTGCTCTGCAGTTGTTCAATTGAGCATGTAGAATTGTTCACTTCCCGTTCATTTATCTACAATTCACTTTCGTAAATTATCGTTCATTCACTATATTGGAGAAATAAAATTAATAAATATAATTATATGATTTTATCTTTGATTGTGGAGTTATTTGTGGGATAACTTGAATATAATAAAGAAGCATACATGATTGTTTTACCAGTTTATTTAAAATTACATGTGACTATAGTTTCAACTAACAACTAGTCATTATCAAACATAAAGCGTTTTAAAATTTCGAAATCTAAACTATTTGTACAAAACAGCTAAGCAGGGAAATTCAAGGATTTGTCTTGGGTTTAAAAATTTCAATCGCTTCTAGTAAATCCATCTTAGGTCCTTTATTCGTTAAGTGGATTACCGAAAACCTTTTTCATGCTCGTTTAATTTAATTTTGAATTTACGACCAGAAAAATGGTCTGTCTTGGAATATTAAATTAAACATGTATGATTTTGCTGCTTTCGTAAACACATTTAGATTTTCGCTTTTCTGATTTCTTGTGGCAAAACATTGAAAACTTTGGACTTAGATATGTGAAGCATTTTTACGGACATATTTACATACTTGCGGTGTAGTATAAGTCTTGTGCTTATTTCATGTATCGTATATGTGTGCATTTGTCGCTAATAAGTGTTTATGTTTTTTTTTTCTCTATATAGTAAATCAGACGGATAAACATTCAGCCCTTTAAAGATTATTTTTAGTATTCGTTTTTGAGTGATTATTAATTTGTTTAGGATTGTTTTGCCTACGCTTCCCCAGGCCTATAAGTTTATATGTGTCTCTATAAGAGCGTGATAGATTTAAGTAAGTTAGATTGTCGTATATATTTCAGTAGATGAAATATATAAAGTAGCCATCTGATTTTATTGTTTACGTAATTTATATGTTGAACCCATTTTAAACTACTATCAATAACTATTCAAAGATATAGTCGATCCTCCGAGAGTTTACTATGACGCATGAATTTTCGTATATTTTTTCAGAGTAACTGACTGATAAGTTGCATTTAAAATTACACAATTATTACGTCACTCAAATACATCGTGAAATATAAAACTTTACTTAGTCTCTTAACCAAGTCTTAACTAACATCTAGTGATATAATATATGTAATGTAAATTAAACTCAACCAACATATGTTATGACCACCAAATTGTGACTAATTGCATAATTATTAGCCACTACATCGAACGAACAAAAAAGTCGAACGGATTTCCCAGCAATTTAATATACAAAAATAGATAAAATATTTGCCCCGGTTAATGAAATGCGCGTTTCGCAGAGATTAAATTCCTCGTAAGAGTTCGCGTTACGTTCGCCTTCCTCCATAATTTAATTAGAAAACAGTCGGGAAATCCGGACGATTGTTCTTTAGAGAAAGTTACAACCACAGTTTTTCGCCGGATTCTGAAAGCATTACAAGCATAAAATGGTAATTAATGTTGGGAGGGTGTGCTTAACAAAATATTTTTGATATATGTGTCGGGTGAAGAGAATTACTAAACAGGAAAATTTAACGTTCATTTATATATAACAATCTTATGCAATAAATTACATCAAAGTTTACGAAATTACTTTACAGAAAATTGTATTATTTTATATCTGTTATAAATTTTCTTACAAATAATTACATAATCAATACTATGAATGGTTTTACCTTTAATATATCAAATTTTAAAAAAAGTAACATAAAATTATAACACGACAAAACCACAAATATGTCATATTGATACAATATATTGTATGAATAAAACATATTTCTGTTAAAATAGGAACAAATAATATATTTATTGTGTTCCATGTTTATTACATCAGATTAAACTTTGCCCCTTTTTCAACAAGACATTTGTAACAATAGATTCCTCTAAATATTCTTAAAATAAGATGTCATACGTTGTTTATATAAATTACAACAAGCATTTATATGTGTAATAACCAGATGAAAATAAAAAGTAAAGATTTAAGAAGTATATCTTCTGTATCAAATGGATTCTAAACTTGAGCAACATACTAATTCATTTATATTGATACTCCAAACATTTCCGTAATTCTTATCAAAATAATTAATCGTCTTTTTATAACCAGGTTTGGCAGTAAAATTCACGTGGGGTATGGCCATGAAACCTCTATCTGTGTTTAGGCCATCCAAAAAAAGATTTATGAAACTGTTTTTAAATTCTGCACAACGGCGTAGTAAATACATTTCTTACGACATCGTGTCAGAATCGTAAATAAAATTGGAAAAATAAATGTACATTTAAACTACACAAGGATACAATATCTGTTTAATTAAATGTTTTCTTACCAATAAATACTTAACCAAATAAATTTATGATAAAATATCAATATAATCAGATAATATGGAACAATTTAATGCGATAAAAATTGGAAGAAAATTAAGAAATAAATTAACAAACATTTACGCAGCTTTTATATCATAATAATATTTCCAAATACATAAATATCGGAGAAAGCAATTTAATAAAATGTATTAATTCAATTAAATTAAATAATTAATTAAATGTTTTCGTATTTTTAAATTACTAAGCAGTTTAGTTTTTTTCTATAATTTTATATTTTTAGTTACTACCAGATATTTTTATGCAACATTCGGTACATCGTTTTATTTATAAAAAAGACTTCAAAAATTTATATAAAAATTTTTTGATATACTGGTATAACGCATAAGTTTTTATAATAAGAATTGTTATCAAGTCATTAAAGAAAAATGTGTACTAGGATATATGTTGCTATAGTACCCGTTTGAGAACATAAAAAATATATATTAACAAATATTAATGGGTTATTTGTAAAGAACATATAGTCTGTTCGTTGGATCTTTGGTCGTACGTCACAAACTATCGCTTCAAAAAACGACGAAAGTTTTATAGTGCGTTCTTTTTCTAACGCATTTGGTTTACTTTATCAGACTGAATGTTTTTGCGTCGTTTCTCGAAGCGATAATTTGTGACGTACGACCAAAGATCCAACAAACAGACTATACCTTAAACTACTTCTCTACAAAGTCAGGGCGCAAATTTAAGAATTTGTCGTAACGTGTGACGAGTTTTTGAATCCCAGCTTTATATTCCTCGGTAAGATACGTAATCACAGCTTATTTAAGTTCTTTCAATTGTTTTTTCTTCCAAAAAGTCCTTGACATTTGTAAATAGATTATAATCTGAAAGAGTTAAGTCCGGACTATAGGTTGGATGGTTGAAACTTTCCCATTTGAATTATTGCACAACTTTTTACGTTATCTAAGTCGTCGTAGAGAATAATGGCGCCACTGGGCAACAGACATCGCCTTCAACCTTGAATTGCACAATATGCATCAGCATTGATAGTGTCTTCTCGAGTCATAAAATCAATGACTACTACATCTCTGCGATCCCAGGAAACGGTTATCATGACTTTCCGGGTAGACGTTTTGATTTCTTTGAGCATGCGTGGTGAATCAGCATTATACCACTTCATTAAATGTCTGTTACTCAGATATTGCATAGTAAATCCATGTTTCGTCACCAGTGACCATGCGAGTCAAAAAAGAGTCTCCTTCAAGAATAATGTTATCAAAAACGTTAGTGCTACAACCGTACACGTGGCCTTACTCATCAGTAAACATGTGAGGGACCCATCTTGCACAGATATTCGAATAATGCAGGTGGTCTTTAACAATTTTATCAATAATTGTTGAAATATTGCGAAGATGTTCACTGATTTCATAAATTGAAAATCGCCGTTCTTCACGAATTCTTTAATTGAACAAATTAGTTCATCCGTAATGTCTAACTTTTACATTCCTCTCTATTCTTTACTGAAATTTCCCTACACCCACACACGCTTTTCATACCGGTTTCACTAATCTCTCCTCATCTAATCCTCACAACTTAATTTCATAACACATATTATTCATGCTTCAGAAACCATAATTGCTTTCTCTCGCTCTCTCTCTCTCTTTCTCTATGCACTCATCACTCTTGTTCCCCATATTTACACGATGCATTAAAAATGACTTGCATCCTATAAGTTACATGTCACTCGATAATTGTTCACCAGCCATTTTCTCCAAGAAGAGGTCCGATGCTACTAGGGGAACTCCAATACGTGTATTATAAATTCGTGCTAAAAAATATGAGAAATTCCGAAATTCTAAAAGTAAAAAACGTTCCTTCTAATCGTAAATTCAAGAAATCATCGGGCATTAGATATCACAGCCCTCATGCCACATAAAATTGTTAAATTGTCTATCAATTATGTTAAAAACCAGAGTAGTCTTGGCTACTATATGTAATTTTCTAACCACTTTTGAAATTATGATTTTGTAATGTCGCATTGTGATGTTTCTTAATTCTTACAAATGGTGAAATTTTATAAATCTTAAAAAAGAGTCAAGGGTACTTCTTAAAATAATTAAAATACTAATAAGCATTAAAATTTTTAAAGAAAAAACACAAAAGCATCAATTTAAATGATAGCTGTTTGTTTAGTCTTAAAGAACCAGACGACAAAGACTTGGCGTTTTTATTACATACAAATAAAGTCTTATACCACAGTCAAAGTTGTTACCTTTAAACTGTGTTACATCTTACTTTTTCGCCGGTACTGTTTTTTCTCCAGCACCTGTGGCAGCGGCTGGCATTGTCTTCTTGGACTTGGGTTTGGGCTTCTTCTTCTCCTTGCCTGCAACTTTGCGGATTTAATGGCAAAGTTAGTTGGTAGTAAAACAATACCACGTTTCTTGGCCAAAGCTTCATTTTGGTTCTTGGTCCTGACGCTTCTCTGTATCCAAAATTGTTTTCCTCTTGAGTACAGAAGTTGGGTTTGAGTCTCAACATAGCACGTGCTTCTGTTGAGGACGCAGGACCTTCTTGATCTTGTCGGACTTCAACAGCCTGGAAAGGTGGGTGTTGGATATTTTGGGCTGTAACAGGTTGTAACCCTACTTCTCGACGTATTCCTTCTTCAAGCTACCGAACAGCTTGTCGCTCTTCTCGAAGCGAATTCGTTCGGAGCGAACATGCGTCCACCACGGGGTATACGGTGGCCGGAGCGGTAGGTACCGCCACCACGGACATTGGGAATACGCGCCACAACACGACCAGGAACCACAAGATACTCCGGTTATTCCATGGATGCGAGGGTGGTGAGTGTACTAAAAGGATCCTCCCTTCATAATGCAACGTTGCCGGAATCACGGTATGCACGATTGGTCACCAGATGTTGACGCTCCGTCATCTCGGAACCAACGCCCAAATTGCCCGCACTCTCGTTGTCATTTTTTTGGGGCGAGACAAATAACGTAATAACGCCTCGTTCCGAGAATTCTTGAGTAATCAAATTGCAAACGTCGGTGGTAGGCGTATTTGGTTGCGGCCGAACTAGCGATAGAAAGAGTTCAGTACCATTCGCTATTAAGATACAATTAATGGCACATTAGAATGATGGGGGCGACCCTTTAAATTAACAAGATTATTTACACAGACACAAATAACAAAACGGAAATACCACGTGGTTGTTGACCAAACACCATTACTACTACCACTACTACTACTGCTTAAATGCCAAGTTGCATTTCCAGAGGCCTATGGCCGCAACACTGGCAGTGATTATGTCAATAGGAAAGGTAGTTTATACCGGATCCATGTTCTATGAAGCTGCACTGGAAGGACTTTAAGGTGTGCAACACTAACTTTAGTTGAGGATACTGAAAATCCCTCAACTACTTACAGTGGATAATTACTACACTTGATTCCTAGACCGAATGGGAGACATATATCGGACGTGCTAGAACTAGTAAAAATCTATTTAAACGACTGGTATGTGAAGCATATCCGAGCATTTTTTTCCTCATGAGGTGGTGTTGCTTAGCGTGCCTGCATTGCGACCTCCGTGATCCTTTGGTACGCCTCTGGATGTTTTGCTCCCTTTGTACTCCTGTGTCTTCTATGAAATCCAGGAGTTTCTGTCAGAGGATGCCCATTAGTTGTTCTAATGAAGCATAGACTTCCCAAATTTCACCGTGTGTTCTCATTTATATGCTTCGCAAGTACACAATAGGTGTTGGGGAGTTTCCTCTTCTTCCAAGAACCCACGGCATAGGGGGCTTCTCTCAATTCCCATCCTATGTTTGTGCTTATTCAGGTCACAGTGTCCAGTGACTATTACTGGGATTGTTCTTAGATTCAATCTGCTCAGTCTTCCCAGTCCCGTTTTGGAGCCCTTGTGTTGGGCTCGCTTAGGTCCTCGGAAACAGGATTGTCAAGAATTGCAGAACCCGGGATGTGCGCCTGCAGTAATAACTGCAGGATCTCTTCTACCGAGCCTGTGTACTTTCCATTTTTGGTCTGCAGTGAGCCGATGTTCCCAGCATGATCTTTGCTGAGCGTCTTGAGTTTACGGGAGCTTGCGGGTTCACTTTCTATGTCCCCACAGAATTTTTGCCAAGAGCCCTTCGTGGCTTTTTTGATGACATTGTTATATGCCGTGAAGGCCGCTTTGTACTGAGCCATTCACCATTTCTCTTGACTACGTTAAATAATCTTCTGGTGCGTTTGCCCTACCAAGATCCTTGTTCCACCAGGTGACCCTGGTTGGGGTAGATTTGGTAGTTCTTGGGCAACTTGCTTCAAACGCAGTATTGATGGAGTCCGTGATGTTTTGCACCATGAACTCTAACTCATGCGTTGTTCTCGCTACTATTGGACAGCAACCGATTTGACTGGCTGCCCTACAGTGGTGTATATTAATTTGTAATAATTTGAACATTACTTACCCTTCGGAGATTCGGGCAACGGACTGTCATCCAATGCTCCCTCTCCGGGCACTGCTTTCCATTGCTTCCTCTTCGGTCTCCTCAGGTATGGCGACGGTTTTTGCCCAAGCGCACTGAGGGTGATGAGTGAAAGGCCGGAATGCATGTCCATTAGTAGTTGTACTGGATTCCCTTAGGGTCCGGGTTTTCATTTACTACTCTCTAGGTATCGGTGCTCACGTTGTTCTGCACCGATATTCTTTTGAGGAATGTGGTTGTCTCTATTGGTGGTATTTAAGCCCACGTTAGTACTGTCCTGGGTTCCAGTAGGTCCCTCAGATAAATGATCCGAAGTACCTTTTCGTACCCCAGGAGATTCTTCTCCTTGGCTATGCTCTCGAGCCTTGTCCTGGTTGGAAGGTCGGAGCATACAATTCTCAGGAATCCCCCTTTATAGGTACATTCCTGAAATTTCGGTGAGGCTTGTCCTTTCACCGTAGCATCAATGCTTTCGATTATCGAGGCTTTAATGGCCTCGGCTTCCTCTGCATTAATGCTCTTCTCTGGGAATCCCTTCGGTATTATAAAGCGCTATTCCTATGTTCAATTAAGCTGGTTGATCTAAATGTAGACTCCACTAAATGGGTTGACTTACCATATGCTGACGGTGTATCAGAATTCTAATTAATTTAAAAACGAATCAAAATATATTGGAAAATGGTTCCATCAGAAATGGCAAAGTATTAAAAGGGGTACGTTTTGGGTGACATCTACAAACAAATTAAGTAGTCCAGTACCAGATGTTAACTGCTTCGACTAAGGATTAATAAATATCAAATACGTTAGCTGTCCTGTTGCCAAAAATCATTTTACCTTGATTAGCAAATAGCAATGTCAGAGGAAATATAATGTAAAAAATAAATATTCAATTTCACTTAATTACAAATAGCCGACACATATAATTGAATCGTCAATGTAAGTAAACTTATCTAAGGTGACCTGACAAATATCTAGCAACTGAATACGGATTATTGACTAATAAGTAAATATCAGCTGACAACTGAATACTAAATTAATTTAAATAACTAGTTTCCTGACTAGATTTTTTGCCATTTGCACTTAATTATTTTAATCAGATGACGATTGACTAGTTGCCAGCGAGCGAACCGGTTGTCGGGCATGTGAGGAAGATCAGAGACAGGTGCGGCTTTGAGGGGCCGCTGTATGAGAAAATGTCCAGGTGTAAGTGCTCCGAAATCACATGGGTCAGAAGACAGCGGACAAAGGGGGCGAGAATTGAGCACGGCTTCGACTTGGGTGAGAACGGTAGCGAATTCTTCGTAGGAAAGCAACTGTGTTCCGACGACCCGGCGGAGATGGTGCTTGGTGGACTTGACAGCGGCCTCCCAGAGCCCTCCAAAGTGTGGCGCAGAAGGTGGTATGAACCGCCAGTCCGTACCCACAGAGGCGGCACTGGCAGCGATGGCGGTTTGATGCTTTGACGAGGCGAGGAACCGGGATAAGTCATTAAGTTCCCGATGGGCACCGACGAAGTTCGTGCCGTTATCACTGAAAATAACAGTGCTGTGACCTCGACGGGCGGCGAATCGACGGTATGCAGCGAGAAAACAGGCGGTGGAGAGATCAGAGGCGAGCTCGAGATGCACAGCTTTGGTAGTGAAGCAGACAAAAGCGCAGATATACGCCTTCGTAACACGAGCACCTCGGATGCGGCCGGTAGTGATATTAAATGGCCCGGCGTAATCAACGCCAACTCGGAGAAATGGTGCTGAGGCGCTGATGCGCGTAGATGGTAACGAGCCCATAGGCTGGATAACGGGGCGAGGCTTGCAGCTAAAACAGCGGTTGCAACGAGCGATCCTGCGCCGAGTAACATTCCGACCATCGAGGATCCAAAACGCCTGACGAAGAAGAGCGTGAGTAGCCATGGCACCCGAGTGAAGATTGCGTACGTGGGCATCATCGATGACAAGGTCTGTGAACGGATGCACCTTCGGTAGTAACGCTGGATGACGGTGTGTGAATGCAAGATCAGAGGCAGAGAGGCGACCGCCTACACGTAGGATACCGTCGTTATCAAGAAACAGCGCCAAACGGCGTACCAAGCGAGACCGGGTATGAGGATTTGCCGCTTCGGTGCGCTCGACGGTAAGAGAGGTGAGTTGCACTTGGAGCAGGACAGAGGTTAAGGCGGCACGAAGCGGCCCGCATTAGCGATTCTCTGGCGGTGTTTTCACGTTGGTGAAAAAGCGGCGACAATATGCTACCACCCGCTGCAAGCGAGTAAGAGTGGAAAAACGACACTCTAGTCCAAGAGTCGTTTGCGTCGCAAGCAAGCTTTGAAGAAGGGGGGCGCGTTCCTCTTCTACTGCCTCTGGTAAAGGTACGTGAGCAAAGCTACTAACAGGCCATAGATCGGGAGGTTCTTGCAGCCATTTAGGTCCGGTCCACCATAAAGGGTGATCACGTAGCTCACCTGGCAACAATCCACGTGACGCGCAGTCAGCCGGATTATCTTCGGAAGCAACGTGACGCCAACAAGAAGATGGTAGAATTTCCTGAATCCCAGCGACTCGGTTAGCCACGAAAGTTTTCCACCGATAGGATTCTCCAACGATCCACGATAGGGCGACAGTGGAGTCGCTAAAAGCATACACTCGATGAATTCTGATGCAGGAGAGCTGAGTAAACAGGGAGCCCATTAATTTAGCGAGGAGATGGGCGCTGCAGAGTTCAAGGCGAGGGATGTTAACCCTTTTTAGGGGAGCGACCCGAGACTTGGAAGCGAGAAGGGCGACATAGGGCGACCCACGTTTGGGAGTGACTCGCAGGTAGACTACGGCAGCGAATCCCAGTTCAGAAGCGTCGCAAAATCCGACGATGCTGACATCCGTGGAGGTCTTGCAGTCTTCCAGATGACGGGGGATAGAGATATCTTCAAGCAGCGGGAGCTCTATTTGGAATTGCTGCCACACTTCGGTGATAGCTTCAGGGGGCACCTCATCCCAATCTAGCTTCAGGAGCCAAAGACGTTGGATGAAAAGCTTAGCTCGAAACACCACTGGGCCCAACCAACCGGAAGGATCGAAAATTCGCGCAGTTTGCGACAACATAGAACGTTTTGTGCAACGTTCCGATGACACTTGCACGGAATAGGCGAAATGGTCACGATATGGGTCCCACTTGAGACCGAGAACCTTGACCGCCGGGTCTCGGTCTAGAGGAAAGGCGTCTGCAGAAGCGGGGAGTCGACAATGTTCTTCCGGGATGCCCTCAAGGAGGGCGGGAGAGTTGGCCAGCCACTTACGAAGTTCAAAACCGCCCGCCATGAGGAGGTCTATTAGTTCTTGACGAAGATGCATAGCTTCATCTTCGGTGTCACATCCGGTGAGAATGTCGTCGACATATACATCCGATTGAAGCACCCTGGCGGCCGTTGGATAGTGGGAGGACTCGTCAATGGCTAATTGTTGAATTGTCCTCAACGCAAGGTATGGAGAGGATGAGACGCCGTAGGTTACAGTCTTAAGGCGGTAAGTGGTGACTGGCTCGTCAGAAGAGAACCGCCATAAGATGCGCTGCAAGTCGCAATGATCTGATTGAACCAGAATCTGGCGGTACATTTGGCGAATGTCAGCAGTGAAGACAAACTGGGCGATGCGAAATCGGGTGAGTAACGACGAGATTTCCGCTTGTAATTTCGGACCGGTTAGGAGAATGTCATTGAGGGACTTTCCAGAGGAGGTGGGACAGATGGCATTAAATACAACCCGGATTTTAGATGGAGGATCATCAGGACGGTGGACCGGGTGATGAGGGATATAATACGTGACCGCTGCTGCTTGTTCTTCCGGAGGCACCCGTTCCATGTGATTACTGACCAAGTAATCCCGCATGAATTCGTGATAGGCTCCATGAAGCTTCGGATCACGTTGCAGCCGAGCCTCGAGGCGATGAAATTGGCGAAGTGCCACATTGTAAGATTGACCCAGGTGTTTATCTATCAACGGCAGCGCGACACAGTATCTGCCTGCTATGTTACGGGTCGTGGTGGCCATGAAAAGGTCCTCACATTGTTGCTCAGCCGGAGTTAGTCGAGGCTGACAGATGACTTGATCCAGCTCCCATAGGCGAGAGACAGCGTCGGCGAGAGCGATATGGGTGTCATGGTTAGGAGAAACTGATGATATGTTGGGTGGCATCATGACGCTAGGAGAGCAGGAGCTAGAGAGTGCGCCAGTCGCGGGGACGACGGTCATTGTTGGTGAGGTAGATCGCTCTGGACTTGCTGAGGATGTGTCGATGGCGTCCAGGGTACCGCTCGTATCATATGTCGCCTCTTGGAAAGCAGAGATGCGGTGTTGCCGTCGGCGAGAAGGGGTTGCCCCTTCATTGTCCCTCACCGAAGGATGGAAATGGACACGGCGAACCGGAGGCGGGTCTCCGTAGGGTCCGAGTAAAATCCATCCAAGAGTGGTTTCAAAGGCACTCGGTGATCGGCAACGTGGCCCTATATGACCAGGACGATACAATAATGGGAGGACGTCTGCCCCGAGCAGCAGATCGATACAAAGTGGGCGATGAAAATCTGGGTCAGCAAGGGCCAGGTGGCGAAGGTGCGGCCAATCCTCTATGAGTATTGGCTGTGGAGGTGTGCGAGCCGTGATCCGAGTGATGACACAGAACGTCACGGTCAGGCGAGGAGGATCTCCGTCGTGCAGGATAGTGGTAGTGGCCGTGTGACGAGCAGCGGGCAAGATGACGTTGCCCAGGCCACTCAAAGGCAAATGGTCCGTCTTAAGTGGCAAACGTAAATATCTAGCACACTCGGTGGTCATAAAACTGGTACTGCTACCGGAATCCAGCAAAGCTCGTAGGTGATGGGTGCGGCCAATAGCATCGACAGCGACGACTCGGGCTGTCGCAAGCAGAACCTGGCGAAGTTGAGCGCGACATGATGCTGAGCGGTGGCGAGTGGTGGTAGGCAATTCTAGTCAATCGGAGACAGCGGATGACGCCGAGGACTGGGAGCTCCGCCGTGGCAGTCTGCGGTCAGGAGGTGATACCGCCGCCGTGGATACCGCTGCTGGTGGAGAGCAAGACCTGGGGACCTGAGGCGGCGACTTGTTGCGTGTGCTCTGTTGATGTGGCATGACTAATCGACGTTGTTCGGTGGATGGGTCGGCTACATGCAGCAGTGTATGGTGCGGTTCCTGACAGATGTGGCAGGAGCCAGTGGAGCAGCAGTGGGCTGCGATATGGAAGGCACTGAGGCAGTTCCAGCATAGACGACGGGACACGACCGCAGTGCGCCGATCGGTGACGCATAGCTGCTTGAATCGCACGCACTGACGAATGGTATGCTGGGTAGAAGAGCAGAATTGGCACTCCTGGCCGTTGGGTCGCTGATGAAGCACTGCAGACCTGGCCGGCGACGAATTCCGCAAACGGTGAGGGGCTGTCGGGGAATGAGGTCTGGATGACTGGCGAACAGGTGACCGAGAATTAGACAGCGATTGACGGCGAGTCAATACAGATGGCATTGACGTAGCGGCATGAAGCTCGGCGATCCTCACGCGATGGGAGATGAAGTCCACCAACTGCTGATAGGTGGGGATCTGATCCAGAACTAGTTGCTGTTCAAACGCGGTTCTTGTCGGGCTATCCAGGTTGTTCAAGGCGAGGGACAGCAACAGAAAATCTGAGAGATTTCCCAACGGTAAGGCGATAAGCGCGCTAACAGCAGTCTGGTGAACGTCCAGAAACCGACGCAGCTGAGACGCGGAGTCGGAGGTGATGGGAAGGAATCCCGTGATATTGCCAAGATACATGGCAGCGAGCCGCCTAGGATTGTGATAGCGGGCCTTTAGAGCTTGGTAGGCGAGCGGGTAATTCTCTGCTCGCATATCGAGATCAGCAATGGTGGATAAAGCCTCGCCTCGCAATGACGACTTAAGGTATTGCAGTTTCTGAACTGCAGGGACGGAAGCGTCATCATGTACAAGAGACTCAAATAACGCGATGAAAGCCGGCCAGTCTTCCAGGAGGCCGCTAAATGACGGTAAGGTGATACGAGGCAGCATTGACGGGGCCGTGGACAGGCGAGCGCTAGGAAGCGGATCAACCGACTGGTGCAACGCAGCACACCTGGAGCGAATGTCGCATACTACGTCGCTAAAGGCGAGTTCGGAAGGCGTAATCGGGGCTTGATCCTCTTGTGGAAGTTGACTGTTCAGATCACTGATAAGGTCCTGCAACTGTTCAAACTTCTCCTCATATCGGCGAATCTGAGCTTCCAACACCGGCAGGGAGGCAACATCTGCGGCGGAGAGGGGGCGGATTTTCTCAAGTATATGTGAGCCGCTGGCGAAGATGTTTGCGCGTTTAGCCACCGCGGCCTCGAGCTGCTGCTTAATTTTTGCGGTCATTTTTTATTTAGAAGTGTTGGCGAAAGTAAAGCAATTAATTTATTAATTAATTGACGAATGAATAAAAACGAAAATCAAAACACAAACGATGAGTATATGGTTCGTTCAGGTGAATAAATTATTATTTAATTCACGTACGGCGAAATTAATTGGGAACTGAATTGACTTGCAGGCGTTTGGTGAGAATTGAGGAAAATCGACAGAATCTAGCTCTTATGATGATTATTATTGAATTCAATTTATGAATCAATAAGGATTTGCAGATAAATTAATTTCTTCAGTTCGTAATTAATATATTTCTCGGTTTATCGATCTCAGAGAAAATGTGACGGTGAGTAGTCGAAATATCTAAAGTTCCCTGGTTTCGGCACCAAAATATTGCGTCGACGGACGCAATATCCACAAAATGTTCGAAAAAAAACTTTATCCGGCGCGTAAACAAATAAAATGTCACTATACCTGTCCGTGCGGGCGATGTTACTGGACGACACCGGCACCGACGATTCACAGCCGGAGTATGGAGAGACTCAGCGGAGGCGAAGGCGGCACACGACACACACTTTTCCGGCGATTGTTCAGTGTACACTATTCACAAAGATGTATAGAAATTGTCTCTCAAACGTGACTGTTTTTTTATATGACGGACACGAAAAAATCCGTTTTTGATCTCCTAGCAACGGAGCAAAATGGTGAAGCGGCCGAACACAAATGATGTGGATTTATATTTAAACCCCAAATATTATAAGAAATTAGTACTACTGATATTTTAATATGAAACGATTGATAAATAAATTATTATATTAATGGGATAAAATATTTGAATGCAATTATGCATTCCTCTTTCATAGTTGAATAGATTAGTTTCAGAAGATATTCTACATTTTGCATCAATCTTGTAGATGTAGATATATTTGTTATTGCTGATGCTCCTTCAGTCTACTATTTCTTCAGTTTTTTTTTTTATTTCTTTGATTCCATATCCAATAAACTACATTTCTAAAAGCTTACTTATACATTAGGATTTGATAAAGTCCAACAAAAAATCCTCAGAAGTCTGAATTGGATGATCAGATATTTTTTCAGCGACATTTATTTATTAGCATTCGCCATATGCCTAAAATACTAGAAATATAATACAGACACATAAAATATGATATTTAATCATTAAAACGAAAATACTATATAAATAGGAATTTAGATATAGATTATTTATTTTGCACACAGATTGTTAAGTTAACAAAGGTTGTTAATTTAGCACCACAAAGAATCATAGAAGTAGGTGTAATATGAGGAAAAATAATTCTATAGAAAATAATAATAACAAGACTGTGCAGGAAATAATTTTGAAAATTTCAACATATTGTTTATACAATTTATATTTATAATGAAATAAAATTATATATAGACTTTGTGTGTTCTTAATCATCACAAAAATGGTGATGTGGCCATCATAGTACTTTCCCTATATTTTTCTCAAAAACTATGAGGTTTACGCAAAAATGTTATTCTTCATAATATGTGTACTTTTGAATTCTCTACAATTATTTGTTATATACATTTTATGTAACTCTTATAGTTTATTAGCAATTGGCAAAAAATATCAAAATTTTCAATTTTTATTTTTTTTCTTAAAAGTTGAGAATTTTATGAAAAATATGTTCAAATAAAACTTGTTGAGTTTATTATTCCCTTTAACTTTTGTTTGAACCGTTTTTTAAAATTTTTCATATTTAGAAAAATATTACAAAAAAACAAAAAAACGCCTCGAGTAAACATCCACTTCCGGTCTATGAATGTTTACCAAAAGCTTTTCAGTTCCAGTTTTTAACGATAAAACCTTAACTTTAAAGTTTCATCTCAATAGGATCTTTCGTTTTTGAGATACAGCGCCCACCGACAGACACACAGACACACAAAAAAAAATTCCAGAAATTAGTGCAATGGACTTAGGGACACGCCGGTGGTGGCGCATCGGTTACGGCCCCGAACTGACGTGCAGCAACGTTGATTCGGGTCAGTAGTCGGATGGGTGACCGGTACCATTCACCATTGGGATACAATTAATGGTGCTTTAGAGTGACGGGGGCGATCCTTTAAAGTAACAAGCTCATTTACACACACACAAATACACAAATGACACATGGCGGAAGGACCACGTGGTCGATAGCCTAACACTACTACTACTACTACTGGACTTAGGGAGGCCCAAAACGGATATTTCCGCAAAAAAAAATTTTCAAAAAAAAATCACGAAAACAATACTCCCCCTATATACTACGTGTATAGGGAAAGTAATTAATATGTTTTAAATAGAAAAATATAATAATATATAGAGTGATTTTCAGGAAGTAAATATTTAATTGTAATTAACAATTTCATTATAATAAAATTTCACATTGCCATAGAAACTGAACTCAAACAGGGAGTTAATTTCTATCATTTTAATATCACTATTGTGGTATTAATTACAAAAACAATTAACCTTAAAATTAATTTAACATATATTGTAAATTAAATGACATAGCTACACTGATGAGCTATGATACAGCAAAACATGTATCTGCATTATATCAATTCCATGACATGATTGAAAAGCTATGACACCACAAAAATGTTCCATTGTGCTGAATGTAATTTCAGACATGTAACGACAACTAACAGTTATGTAATTCAATACCTGGCGGTGCTTTAGTACGAGGTGTAGTTGTTTTGTAGTTTTTACATTGTAATAATGTAAAACTGCGGTGCAGAAACGTTCAAAATGATTAATTCTAATTATTCCTTTTATTAACACATATTGTTCTGCAAATCTGCCTGCACAATTTTTTTCATTAACTATTATATGAAATACACTGTTTATTATAATTTATCCATTGAATTTTGTTATTGTAGTAAATATAGTGGAGCCGTCAAGAGCTGACTATAACTGTTGATTGAAATATTTCAATCAACGCTATAACTCAACGCCGGATTCAGGCGCTCTCAGGTATGCACGCACTAGCAATACCCCACCCTCTTTTAGTTATAGTTAATGCTGCACATAGAAAATAATCTTAAACTACTTTGGAACACAAGTGCAATATTATTATCGACGGAACCATCCTATAACATTAAACTGGCGTCACATGCAGGCCATAGAAAACAAGATAATTGACACAAAGTTTATGAAAAAATGCAATTTCAACACAAAATAGTAAGTATTTTTATAAAAACATTAAATATACAAAATATAAATTATAACTTATTAATATCAATATCATATATTCGCACTGAGTGATCAGAACTGCAACTTGCGAGCTGAATTATATTTGATTTGATATCTTCCTTCTTCCCAGCTTCACCAACGAGTGGCCTAAATGCTAACCTTTTTACTGTAAGATGATGAGCTAGACTGAAATAAAAATATATTATAGATCTGATTGTATATATATGTATTTTCATTGTAAATGTTCGGCTAAAATCTTCGAATTTGCAAGTTTTAATGGTTCTGAACAGAACCATTTTGCAACGTTTCGACCAAGTCGCATTGATCTTCTTCAGGCGGCGTTCGTTGGAAAACTGCAGAACCTGCTTTTCAGAACCATTAAAACTTGCCAATTCGAAGATTTAAGGCGAACATTTACAATGAACAAAAAATATCTTCCCGAAACTATCCGCACCAACATAGGTAAATAAAAACTAGGGAAGTAACACCGTAAAAATTGAAAAATCGATCTGTTGGGTCAACACGGCTGTAGGACGATCACAAAATGAGACTCTTGTTTTAAATTCCAATATTTCGCCCGCCAACGCTGGGCTTCATCAATACAATTTATTGAAAGTTAATAAAACATAACCTCAAAACACTTACCTTACATCCAGATCGATTTTCCAACATAAATATATATATTAGAATTAGAAATCACAAATTTGTATAGTTAAAATTACATTTATATACAATTAATTATATTTCATTGACTAACCTTTGATCCAAGACAGTAGCCTTATTAAATCCAACATTACTCCACTTATACAGAAATATACATCCTTTTTCAAGGCCTACAGCTACCAGATACCAATTGTCAATTAAAATTGGGGCAAATGCCAATGCTGTCACAGATTCATTCTTCAAAACCAAAGGCTCAGAAGCAGCTTCACATTGTCCTAAAACGTTCTGTGGGATTTTCTCTGGATTCTTCCACCACACAACCACTTTGCCATCCCTTGAACCTGTTGCAAAATATTTTGAGTCATAGCTCCAAGCACAAGTCCATATAATTCTAGAATGGATTCCAGTGGCCTTGTTTGTTGTTGCAGTTAGTGTAAATTCTGAAGAATCAGTATTTTTTGTGAACAGAGACCAACGTCTATCCCTAGATACTGAGAGTATGTGGTTCCCATCAGGAGAGAAAGCAATTTGTGCTACTGTTAATGTGTGTGACTTTAACCTCTGAAGAATTTGCCAAGTGGATGTTTCCCTAAAATAAATTTAAATATAAAATTGAAATAAATTATATAATCTAGTAAAAATTAATTAAAATTTTATGGAGATTAGCCAAATGTTCTTTCCATTGAACTGAGTTACTAGTTCTAAAAAACAAACAAATCTTTTATTAAGAGATGTCTTTTATAGCTCCCCCAGAAATGCAATTTGGAGAATTTAGCTCACTGTAGTACTAATAATAATGTGAGCTATATAACACCTGCAGTAATTTTATCAATTTAATTGTCATAATTAATTTTATCTACGATCGTACAGAAAGTAGACGCTTTTTGCATCATTTTTCATTGTAAAAGTGGCTTTTTAAAGCACTAGTGCTTTTTTACGTTTTTATTGCACGGTAATGTCAAACTGTTTTTATTGCACAGAAATGTCAAATTTGACAGATGAATATATTTCGATGAAAAACTTAATTTTTTATTAATTGATACAAATAACTAATAAACTACAAATAAAATATATAATACAAACCAAATGGCAGATTTAAGAACTCTGAAGATTTCATTTAATGCAAGACGAAGCGATTACAATAAAGCGAACATTTTTTCCATAAATAATAATGGCGGCCGACATTTGTGCAACTTGTTTACTGGTTGCTAAGTAACGCTTTCATTAGTGCACTGAGGGTAAAATATGTTTATCTACGATCGTACAGAAAGTAGACGCTTTTTGCATAATTTTTCATTGTAAAAGTGGCTTTTTAAAGCACTAGTGCTTTTTTACGTTTTTATTGCACGGTAATGTATTTTTTTATTAATTGATACAAATAACTAATAAACTATAAATAAAATATATAATACATACGAAATGGCAGATTTAAGAACTATGAAGATTTCATTTAATGCAAGTCGAAGCGATTACAATAAAGCGAACATTTTTTCCATAAATCATAATGGCCGCCGACATTTGTGCAACTTGTTTACTGGTTGCTAAGTAACGCTTTCATTAGTGCACTCCGGGTAAAATATGTTTTCATTAATTGAATTATTGAAATCATATTAAAATATTACTCATAAGAATATATTCTTTGAAATCCTTTACGATCGAAGATAAAATTTTGTAAGGCACACGTGTAAAAAGTTTCTTTATTGCACTCCTGGCTTTAAAAAAACTCGCTCGTTCCTCGCTCGTGTTTTTAAACGCCAGTTCGTGCAATAAAGCATCACTTTTTACACTTGTACCTTAAATAACTATTTCATTAATTGAATTATTGAAATGACATTAAAATATTACTCATAAGAATATATTCTTTGAAATCCTTTACGATCGAAGATAAAATTTTGTAAGGCACACGTGTAAAAAGTTTCTTTATTGCACTCCTGGCTTTAAAAAAACTCGCTCGTTCCTCGCTCGTGTTTTTATTCGCCATTTCGTGCAATAAAGCATCACTTTTTACACTTGTACCTTAAATAACTATTTTTTATTTTATTTAATTAATTCATATATTACAATTACTTATTTAACACCTAAATAACTCACATGAGCTTATTGATGCATCCTAACTACTTACAATTTAATGTAACATTATATTATATAAATCAGTAATTCTTACCAAAGTATAATGGAAGAATGTTCAGGCAATGAAGCTTTACAACCAGATGCAATTAATTTGCCATCAGGTGATGCTGCCAAACTGTATAATTCATATCCATGGCCATACAATTTCTGAACTTCAGGCCACAAAGTATTTTGCAACAATGTTTCTTCTGTTGGAGGCTCTAAAAATTAACATAGCATTACCTCACTATTACAAAAATATTACGCACTTACCAGTAAGGTCAACAGCTTTGAAGTGTGATTCCTCGGGGAATGGATCCTTGCTATTTTTTGAAGTAACTTGGTCAATGTTATCATTCGAATAAACAGCCTTATTTGAAAGTCCCAGGGATGGAACTGAGGCACCCTTTGGTGCATCATCTAAAAAAAAATTATTATAAATAAAAATTATAATTTTAAAATAACAAGGTCATTTACATACATATATACATAATTACACAAATAACAGCAGAAGGACTATGTAATCAAAAACGACTAACAAATTGTGAATTTACAAAACATTCATTCAAATAATAATGTTGATTGATGAGTTACACAGAAATATAATACTATTAAATAAAATAACTTAATAAGCTGTGACGAAAGTTATTACGTTATTTTATTTAATAATTCAAATAATATTTATGCATTAGTTATAGATGTAAATAACAATAAATTATTTGACTTATACAATACAGAAGGTATAAATTTTAGACTTTATTGACAACATTGAATATTTGTAATAAATGAAACACTAAATTTGCTTGAAGTTTTAATAAAATATAATCAAATAGACCAATAATATATTTGGCAACCAATTTGCTGAGTATTTGCTGTGCTATATGACGATTTCAATATAATGTTCAGCTGTCTGACTGAAAGACATCATCTACTAACATAAATAATAACTACACAAACTAGCACACCAACATTTTAGTGGATATGCCTCAGCAAACCCAAAATCAAATCTTCACAGTGCCTCCCAATGTAACAATTTAGACATTAACAAGAATATTCAGCAGGGAAGCACTAATAATGGTTGGTATTACTGATCCTGCCATTTCCAGAACATTGGTCTCAGAGAGCTATTTGTCTTTGATGTCTACATCTGACATACACACATATTGACGTCAGTAATTTAGTGATAGTAAAAACCAACATTCATAAGCAACATTCAATCAGTGTCAAAATTGCAAACAGTGATATTGTTGTCATCTCTGGGCTCAAGACATTTGCTTTATGCCTAAAATAGTCATTTCAAAAAAGGTAATGATCAGCCTAATTTTGTGTATTTATGCATGCATTTTATGTACTTTTTAAATAGGTCTTAAAAAGTAAATAAACTAAACGAAACTAAGATTTAGAATAACAATTACAAGGAATATTTCAATAATATATATATATTATTCAATGCATGTCGAGGTATTAGCCAGAGAAGTAGTTGCTTTAAAATTAATTTGCTTTGTAGTCTTAAGACTCATTGTTATAGATTCACGAAATGTTTTTGTATTTTTAAATTATTATTTAATTTTCTACAACGAACTAAAGGATTTTAATACATTTTATTAGAAACTATGAATAAGTTTATATTAGTTTTATTGCTCTTGCAAAAGTAAATATTTAAAAATACAATAATTTACTGTATCATTATAATTAACATGATCATACCATTAATAATATAATGAGCTGTTCATAATAATAACTTTACTTTAAGAAGCTATTTTACTTTACTTAAGAGTAAAAAGTAAAATTTAGTATTTTCCTAATAGTTGTTTTAATAAAAATACTTACATTCAGCTATATCTTCAACACAGCATAGTCTCTTAAAATTTTGCACAAAATTGTCAGGAGCTTGGAATGTCCGGATGATCTTCTCATCAGCACCAGAAGCAAATTTATATCTTCCCAATAATGCCAAGCATGTCAAATCATAACCATGAACTTGAGGACGGGCAATCTCATGCCATGTTACCTACGACAAATTTGATAAATAACATACAACATAATAATACAAATGTTTACCTCATCATCTTTACTTCGTTTCCAAGGTGCATGAATCCTTGTGGTTTGATCATAAGAGACAGTCATTAAATATTCACCAAGTGGTTCCCAAGCCAAATCAACAACTTCGCCATAATGACCCCCAACAGTAACCTGTGGTTCCCACATACTAGTTTCTTTATTCAAACTCCAAATATGAAAAGCTCCATGATAACCATGGACCATTAAACTTGTGTCATCAGAATTAAACATGCCACCATAAAATCCTAATGTGTTGCCACCAACTTCACCTAAGCGGTCACTTTCCATCCAAATTTTAGCATCAGTATTGTACTCCCAGATAATAATGTTTTTATCTAAAGACACTGTCATTAATTTACTTCCATCTGAGCTCCAACGAGCTGCATAGATCCATCCTTCATGACCATATAAAACACATTTTACTATAATGACAAATCGTCCAACTGATGTTTGAATATGTCTAGTTTCCATATATTTATTCTCATAAGTTTCATCACAATTAGCCTCAGATATAAATCTCCAAATTCTGACATATGCGTCCTGTGATGTTGAAGCTAATAGAATATCTCCATTCTCTACAATATTAATATATAAATAATTATTAGATTGAGGAAACTTTTTTTAGAAAAATGATTATATTTAGTTAATATTAATACACTAAAACAGTTGTTTTGCTACACAGAGGCTTCATCATGCAAATGACTACAATTTTTACTTGTATACGAATAGTTATGAGTGGGTGTTGTTTAGACAATCATTTACAGTTAAAAGGATTTGTAATGAAAACAATTCATCATTTGAATTCGTAAACTGTCTTAATTAAATGTTTTCCTATGTCATAACCACACTCCCTCCATAACTATTGTAGTTTCTACGACTTGTCATCGGCCTAATGAAACAACTGTATAGCAACACAATTTTCAATGTTCCAGCATTAAAACATTACAACATATAAAAATAATCATTATATTATATTAAGTATACTATTCCTTTATAAAATTTTAATAGAAATATACCATGAACAACAAAATCAAGTCCTCTGACCCAGTCTTCATGTCCTTTTAGTGTAGATGCAAGCATAAATTTGTCTTCCTTCTCTATATAAATATCAAAATCCGATTTTTCTGTTGCTACAGCCATTATCATTTCATCACTGTTGGGAACTAAACTCAATTTTATAGTAATGCAAATTGAATATCCCAAATTTATGTCTTGGTGCAATTCAAAGTCAGCTGAAGAATACAATTAATATTACATAATATTGGTATCTAATATACAAATTCTTGTTTAATTTTATGTAATTATAAAACTAAGTACTAAAAAACTCACCATTCTCATTATTTCGCATCCATATTTTTAGGGTATTGTCATCAGATCCTGAAGCAACTACAGCTTGTTTTCTCTGACCATTTTTATAAATAGCATTAACAGCATTAACATTACTGGTATGTCCTTTAAGGATAGTTGGGCTATATTTGCCATCCTTCTGTATCCAAACAATAACATTGCTATCACTTGATACTGATACCAACTCCGTTTCGAAGGCAACTCCCTTAATCCAAGCAACAGCATTTACTCTTTTCGAGTGTCCATGAAGCGTTTCAGTTACTTTCCCACCACCAATCTAAAATTAAAAACCAAATTAAATAAAACATATAATTCTATAACAGAGAAAAGTATCTGAGTTTTTCATATCAAAATAAAAAATTTCCAAACCTATTGTACAAATAACTATTAACATGCAACTGTAAAAAATAGGAATATACATTAGGTCAATCTGGTTGTTAATTACGGGTTTTCCAGATTAGTGCTGGCTTTGTGGTTGATGACTTTTAAGAGATTAATTTTTCAAACCATTTTGGTAAAATGCATGATCAAATGTACATTCTTGCAAAAGAATGTTTCTTGTCCAAAAGTTAATTTATCAGTTTGTTTTAATTGAATGTGAATGTTCTTTGAGTCTTATATTAAAATAAAGAAATTATAGTTAAATTTTTTGCCAAAATATTTCTCTATTAATTTGATGCATTCTTGTGGATATTTACAAACATATTCAATACATCAATTACTAACAACCTATAATTAGGTTATAATTTAAGCGATCTTAGGTTGTTAGTAAGTTTTATTGAGTTTCTAATAGTATGAGAATCTATTATATTTGTTCGGTATGGCCAAAAATTTTGATTTTATATATGAAACACATTTACAAAGTTATCTGCTAATTTTAGAAAAAAAATATGTGTAAAAATTCTCAATGTATATAGTTTCTTTTTAAATGAAAGCTTGATAGAAAATATATATGTATTAAATTATTTTATGCAAGTATGTTTCACATTGTAGTTTTTAAATGCTTAGGAGAGTGTAAGCTTTATATCAATTGAGAAATTAAACATTCTAAGAAATGTAAATTCACTTAAATTACTAAATAAAATCAAAACTCATAGCCATTAGACTTATATTGAAACTAAAATAAGTAATTTTAAGGTTATGTTTGCGTACCTTTAAGTCGTAAATTAAAACAGCATTACTGGCCCCATAACAAATCAACCCATTCCTGCCCCAATCTGCTATTAATGGGGTTTGATTACAGGATGCACTAACATATGACACTTTCAAAGCCATTTTCTAAAAGTAAACAAGTATGCTTATTAGCAAATCCCTGTTACTTGCATTCTCTATAATTCTGAACTTTTATGATATTTCATTAATTTGGTCTTTGTAGAAAACTGAACTTTAAATTTAAATCACAGTTTGATAATATTGAATATAACTAGTAATATTAAGAATTTATCGTACAGCAGAACATAACCCCCAAGCAGCATGGCATACCTAGAAAATACACATACTATGGCATACTTCAGATTGTATATTGGGTTTTCTATGTACGAAATCCAAAGAATTATTCTACAAATTCAGTCCACGTATATTCAACTAATGCCAGATGGCGCAATTGCACTTTGTTAAAATGGACGTTATTAGGCTTGAATTGGATTCAAAGATTAACAGATAATTATAATATTAATTGCGATTAACTTTTAATCAAGACGCTTTTATATTTATGATATTGTTAGAAGAATTAGAAATTAATAAATATAATAAAAAAGGTATTCTATTAAATGATTAAATAGAAGTTAATTACTCCCCTTTAATTAAATGTAAGCATTCCAACAAATTTTCTTCCTTTGTCCTTACAACAAATAAATTAAAAGTAATGTGAATGTGTATTTATAAAAAATATTATAAAACAAGACAAATGTTCAATATTATTGCATACCTAATCTTTGTACTTGATAAATATGATCCATCACATTATGGTTTAACCGTTGATTGAAATATTTCAATCAACGGTTTAACTAAATTAAAATCATTAAACCAAGTAAATAATATCAATGAAGAATTGAGGCAAACTCTTCAGTTAGTTGATGAAATTTGCAGTAAATATAATAGTCCTGAACTCTTAAACCTTAGAAAGCAACTTAAACTGGAATATAGAAATGCCATTAAACAGGCTAAATTATTTTCAAATGCAAATTTTGTAAGATCGTCAAGTAACCAAAATAGGGCAATGTGGACACTTATTAATGTAAAAAGACCTTTGGTTTCTGAAAGTAGATTATGCAATATAACACCAAATGAATTTAACAAATATTTTACAAATATTGCCGATGTGATTATTGGAAATATTAACAATGCGAATTCATTTGTGAACAATTTTACTGAATTCAACTGCAATTTGTGTAAATTTTCGTTTTTAAATGTTTCATGTGTGAATGTGCGCGACGCAGTTAATAGTTTCAAACCGAATAATAGTACCGATATTTATGGTTTGTCAATGAATGTAATTAAATCTGTGTTAGACGTCATAATTGTTCCACTAACTAGACTAATAAATATTAGTATTTCTAATAATACCTTCCCAGATATTTTAAAAATAACAAAGATTATACCTGTTCATAAAAAAGGTGATTTGAATGAATGTAACAACCATAGGCCCATAGCTTTACTTCCGATATGCTCAAAAATAATTGAAAAGCTGATGTTTGATCAAATTGTAGCTTTCTTTGATACTCATAATCTATTTAATGATAATCAATATGGATTTAGAAAAGGAATGTCCACTGTAAATGCCATATAAACTTATAATAACTAATAAAATCATTCAGTGTTATGAGAAAGGTGAATTCGCTATTGCAACATTCATTGACCTCACGCAAGCTTTTGACTGTGTCTTACATGAAAAATTAATTGAAAAGTTGAAACTTCATTATTTTGATGATAACAGTTGTCAATTAATTACAAGTTATCTGGAGAATAGAAAACAAATAATTTATTTTAACAATAGTTTTTCTGACTCCTTGCCAATAGAACATGGTGTCCCACAAGGATCCACACTAGGGCCATTACTATTTCTTATATTTATTAATGATTTCCCTAATTATATTAAAGAGGCTGATGTTGTCTAGTTTGCAGACGATACAACGTTAATTGTATCTAAGAAAAACTTTGATGAAGCTAATATATTAAACAACGTAGCGATGACTAAAGCAGCTAATTGGTTTGCTTACAATAAATTAAGCTTGAATGAGGAAAAAACTGTTACCAAAGTATTCACATTGAATAAATCAATAAATATTAGTCACTCGCCTAATGTAAAATTTCTTGGTCTGGTCATTGATCATGCACTGTTATGGGATGGGCATGGTGATGAATTAGCCAAGAAATTAAACAAAACTATATTTCTTCTTAGAAACATTAACGATAGCCTTCCAACAGCTATGATCAGAACGGCATACTTCTCTTTTTTTCAAACTCACCTTCAATATGGCATAACTGTATGGGATCATTCTAGTATCAGGCATTGTTTATTTAATTTGCAGAGACGAGCTATTAGAATTATCTCTGGAATTGGTTTTCGTGATGACTGCAAGCCAAAGTTTATTGAACTAGGTATACTAACATTACCATGCTTGTATATTTTAGAGTGTTTGGTGACTATTAAAGGTAATGTAAATAATTATGTAAAACATAGTGTTATACATGATTACGACACTAGACACAAAGACAACATCTGTCCACTAAATATTAGAATCAGTAGATCACAAACAGGCATTAATTATTTTGGGATACTATTTTTTAACACTCTGCCACAGGATATTCGAAAATTATCCGCGAAAGATTTTAAAATCAAGATTAAATCTCTACTATTGGCAAATGCATTTTATAGTTGGGATGAGTTTCTGTCTTTTAATTTTAATTCATTGTGATGTCTTCTTATTATTTTTAAATTTTAACTTAATATGTTTCGGATATCATTGCATTATTTACTATATGTAATTCGTTTTAGTATATTTTAATATCTTACTAGCATTATTTTATATAATTTTAATCTGTTTTACAATTGAAATATTCTATTTTTACATAACTTAAATATTCAATGTACTTGTATTGTTATTATTTATTCTATATTAATTCTATTTTATTTATTTATAGTATTATACTGTTCCTATTGTCAATTTTATTTGTATAATTTTATTTTATATTAGCATTATATTTTAAATCTATTTTAATAGTATATATGATTACAGTACTATCTTTTATATATTTATTATTTGCCATCATTTTGTATGTATCTATCACTCAAAATTATTATATATTTTTTTGACTTGTGTAACACTAATTTCTGTGATGAACACTAATAAATTATTATTATTATTATTAATGACGAAATAAACAAAAAATTACTAAGCTTACATCGGATAACGCCTACATTTTAAAGAAATATTTAATATATAAATCCACTAAAATCAAAGATATAATATTTTAACATTCAATATTATGTAGATTTGGGTTTTTTATCTAAAATTTTCTGCACATTACTGCATACTACACTGTTATCTTATATTCATGCTATAAGCTTTTTTAATCACACCATGAAATTAAAACATTGTCAACCCTAAATTGTTTTATCCTTGTTTAAAAGGACGATATGTAATTGTTGTAATTGATGTTTGGTATTTCAGATACATAATATTAGTTTTAATCATTTATTTTAAAACCACTCTTTTTTGAAAATATAAAGATGCAAAATTTTAGTGGTATGTTTAATATTATATACCATACTATGGACAAACTGTTTATAAATTTAGCATAATTCTCATTATTTTCATTCGCAATTCACAGTTGACATTACGTGAGATAAGATATTTCTGCACATTTCTATAAAATTCTACTAATATTGCAAAAAATAAATATTAATTACATTATTCTCTACAATAATTAATGAAAAATTTATTTTTATGAAAGTTATATACCGTTGATTGAAATATTTCAATCAATATTTATACTTTTGCTTCAAACATTTTGTAAAATTTTCTGTATTATTATCGGAAAAACTGTAAAAGAATAGGCCTAAAGTAAACAAACTTCTCACAATAATTCACTATAGCAATTTTATTGCGAAAAGTGGACTTTAATCTAATTCAAATAAAAATACCTTTTTTTGATGAGGAGAGGAAATCCACCTTGAACGAACTTATAGTAGGGTAGAGTGGGACTCCTACTGACTAATCCATTCCACTGGGAACAGCAGTAAAATTCCCAGTGGAATGGATTTTACAAAAATATCTTAATGGTCTTTCTTTATAAGACTTTTATTTAATCTGTAATTAAAGCATATAATGCATATCAAGTATAGTGTTTTATAAGAGCTTTTTATCATGAACATTAAATTAAGTATTAGAAGTTTAATTTAATTTGAAAGATTTAGTTTTTATAGAAATAATTTAATAATGCTTTTTTCTTTGAACAAATATTTGCATAACATGTTATCGTTGAGAGGTAAAAAGTCCTTTTACCTTAAACATATAATATTCATGTGAAGAGAGAGTTCAATGGTATAATAAATAAAATATGCAAAACATACTAAGATAAACATTATATTAATGATTCCTCTTTTATTACATACTACATTTCACAATTACATATATGTGATAATCAATAAAACGGTATGATAGTTAAAAATACAATACTTGGTCTCTTACAGTATAAAATAGAGATGAAAATATAAATATAAATATCATTTTATGACTAGTATAATTACTACAATTTGATTAAATAAGGTAATGATAAAAATATTGAGATTTATCCCTCTGTGCATATGCATAGTTAAACAAATAGCACCGCAATATACACACATCTATATATATTACGAAAGAACGCATCTGATATACATGTCGATATAAAAATAATCAGTTGAAAATATAATTGAATGTTTTAGTGTATATTTTCGTTGATTGGTAGACGTCCTTCGGATAGTTGGTTCCTTGGCACAGGAATTAGATAACTATATTTTAGAATGATTTCATTAAATTATTGCAAATTTACTATTTAATACTTAACCACTTGCTCTAAAATATAATTAAATTTAATCACTAATAACATAATTAAATTATAAAATTTTTGATTAGTATATTACTGTGTTTAATAATAACACAATTTTCCAAATGTATAAAATAATACAGAAAAAAATAACTGTTCTATGCTTTGTAGTTCACGGTGAAAATACTGTTAGAATTTATTTTCAAGCTTTTTTTTATAAATACTGGAGAAATTGTCCCTTTCATGTTTTTTTTAACCTAAAAAATCTTCATTTTAAATACAAACAAGTTACAATTAAGCATATATCACTATAGCAACAATTTCACTTTTTAGGGATGATATCAGGGCAAGTGGTTAACAAACGAGCTACTCTAACAGACTTATTCCTAAATGGAAACGATGTATTTTCATGGAATGAGTCACACAAACATTATAAATATATGGTAATCAATATTAATCACAACACAACTGTAAAATATTAACATATTAAAATCAGCACCTAATAAGTCTTAATTAACATACAATTATGGCCTTGGAAGTGGGAATTCAATGAACAGTAATCAGCATTATATGGCTGAGGCCTTGTACTATCGCTTTTGATTATGGTGGTTAAGGCCTTGAATTTTCAACAGCTATTTTCAGGCTGGTCCTTGTCTTGTTTCAATTTGGGGACAGAGTAATTTTCAGGTGAAGCCATTTCTAGCCCTGAATCTCCGCGTTTTCTTTCCATGCTTCCTGTGAATTCAAAGCTAGAATTCAAGCTTGAATTCAGATTAGATTTGGGGGGGATTGGTGGTGGGTTTTCAATTTTGGGACTCCTTTCATTTGGACTGGTATTTATGTTCATTTCCTGCTGGTGTAATCGGATATCAAAATCTTCATAACAAGTATTGTTAAAGTTGTTTAAATTGGAATGGTCAGACATGCTTATACCAGAATCACGAAGGTCATGATCAACTGGTTCTGAATGATTCAATAATAAACTGTTTGTTGAGGTGTTTAGATGATTTTCCTGGTCACGATCATCCATGGAAATATCTACAACTATTGAATCAATACTAAACACAGATGGGTTGGATTTTTTGTGTCCACGCTTGGGGATATTAGGAGGTGGGTCACTCGGTAGAGGTGGTGCCCGCTTATCTGGCGTGTGGGATCGCGGTGGTAGCGGAGGAGCTTCTTCCAAAGTCCCATCTGGCCACGAATTTCGTAAAGGTGTAGTTGCTTCAGTTGGTGTGGCCATGGAATGCCTTAATAACCGAGGCGATGGTGGTTTTGTTAGAGACCTTTCTCTGGAATGAGTTGGTTTAGGTGGTAAAGGTATATCCATGCCATCAGAATCCCTGTTAAAGTTAAAACTACTCCTGATTATAATAATAACTAAGAACATTATATAACTATGAATACCTTGATTTTAAAGGAGGCAAACTGGAATAATCAGCACTCCCTCTGGTTGGTGTTCTTGCAATTTCCATGTATGTATTAAACCCCTGTGATCTAGGTCTATTATCCCTTTGAGGTATTGGTGGTGCATTAATAGTATTAGACATCATCGGCAAAGTTAAATTTTCACGACTAAATGTATGCTTGTCCACTTCCTATAAAACAGATATTACATTTTACTTTATATTACCCACATCCACATATACAGTTAGTAAATATTAAAAATATATATATTTTTAATAAAGAACTCAGGCTTAGCAAAGAGGAAATTACATATAAGAAAACAAGACAATTTTATTGTGTTGTTAAATTTTTTGGTAGACTAACCATTGGCTTTGTATAAATATCATCAGTCTCAATTAGTGTACCATCCACTAGGTGGCCGTAGTTGCCACTGGAATTCGATGAGCGATTGCTGTGATTGTCCATTAAGCGTTTATCAGTCGGAAGAGGTGGAAGAGGTGTGCTAGAACAAATTATATTTTATTTATTTAAATCTAGGTAATAAAACCATATGCTTAAAATTTTATAAGGTTGTTTAAACAGCTTTTCATTTTCAGAAATATTTAACTTGAAAATCTGCACCAACTCAAAGGCAAAAAAATGTAAAACAATTCTCTTACATTAAATTTAGCTAAAGCATCTTTAATGAAATAATACTTACTTAACAATACTATCTGATTGTTGACGTTTCAACTTGTTCAAACAGCCTAAACTCTGCCTCAATTGAGCAAATCGTTCCAATAATCTCTGGTGCAGTGGCTGCACTCCAGGGGGCGCCAAAACACCATGGAGATGTAATCCTTCTTCGATTACCTTAATTTATTAAATTTAAATCAGTTTAAATTACATGTAAGTTTAACTTATATAAAAATAAATAATATTATAAATATAAGCAAAATGACAAAAAAACTTTAATTTCTAATTTCCAGTTTGTGTATTAAATGTTTAAATACTAACTATTATTTAACTAATTTAAAGTGCAAAGTAATTAGATTATTTCTTTATGAACCCAATGTAATGTAGTAAAATAGTTAAGAAATTTAACAGTATCAGTAGAAAACAAAATATTAAGTTACATAATTAATTATTAAATTATTAACTTACCTGAGTTGTGTCAAGTATCATATTCTTCAGTGTAACTGCATAATTTAAATGTTCCGGGTATAATTTTGCAAATTCTTGTGTAAAGAAAGCCTGTTGATATTTGCTAATGCCTCCTTGGACATTTGCATCAATTATGCCTTGTAAACGCATTGTGAAGGGGTTTAAATTTCTTTTGTGGTCTACACTATATATAGAAATAAGGTGCCTTAGTTCTTTCTCAACACCTTGCATTGTCTCACATGCATATTTAACAGGAGGTATTTCATCTGTGTTCCTATCAATCACCTCAAACCACCTAAGTATCCCCGGAAGGGCACATTCTATATCTAAGATTGTCCTTTCTATCCACAAAGTCTGTAGAACAAATATTGGTGAGTTTGGAAACAAGATTTAAATATATGTATTTGTACTAATATAATTGATATTTTAAAGGTAGTTGTGATTTCTAATAACTATTTTTTTAATAGTATTTTGATCTATTTTGCAAAATAGTAAACATTTATTTCCAAAGTTCAAGTTAAAATTTAAAATTTTTATAGAATTTTTTAAAATTAAAATTACATTTAAAAAACCTACAATTAAAATTTAAAAAAATATAAAGTAATTGTTAACTCAATGTAATTTTACACATCTATTTATGTATGTAATGTTTTTTTCTCTGATAAAAACACAGAGTATTTATAAATATAAAACACTATGAGTTAAAAATTATAGTTAATATATTGCAAATTTTTGAATTTTATTTTGTGGCGTAAATTATTTAAAATTAATATCTTGCTTCAAAACTAGTACTATATTTTAGTAATATACTATTTTTATGCTTACTTATTAACATGTATCTGTTCTTATGCATTGTATAAATAATTGTAATTTCAACATTATATAAAATTACATACCTTGATTTCATTCTCCTTATCAACTATACCTTTATGTACAGGCCTATCACATTGGAACTTTCTTACATCATTGTAGTGGTAGAAGCGAGCAATTTCTTGTGGTATGTCATTTGCCATAATAATGTGTGTTCTTTCTGGTATGGGTTTAACATTACTAATTTGTATATCTATTCGTTTGATAAGAAATATATTTTGCCTATCAGTTTTTTTCTATTAATATTTCCTAACATAAGCTTTATGCACATTAAAAATTGCAGTATCTACATAAAAAGGATACATTGACCTTCTGAATTTATAATTGTATCATCAGGTGGTGTATTCTTCATTAAAATCTGTGCTGAAGGAAATTCTGTTTGCAAACGTTGAGTAAAAGCTCCAATCCTTTCATATTCTAAACCTCTGTATACAAACTGTTTATTCTGTTAAAGGTGTTAAAACAAATTATAAGTTTAGGAAATATAAATTAACATTAATATATGTAAATGGAGGTAATATATTTTTTATACTTACACGGACAAACAGTGGAAAACTTAGTCCATAGAATCCAACTCTAAAGTATTCTGGTTCAGGACGGAGTTGCTGCAAGATATTATCGAAGAACTTTGCTTGCATTTTTAGTATCTCACTCAATGCCCTGTAGTTAAATAATTGTGTTTCATAAAGGTTGGCTAGTTCTTTCAGTAAAGGCACTCCTTTTTCCCAACACTAAAATTATGTTCAATTTAAGTTTTATACTTAAAATTAGTTAGAATCTATAAAGAGTAGCTATTATTACATTCTCTGTATATGTACTAGAATAATAAATTAAAGTTTTATTTCAAAATAATTAGAAATTCCAAAGCGTTCGACTCTGTCTGGCACCAAGGTCTATTATATAAGTGCCACCTCCTAAATATCCCTCCCCATATCATTTTTATTATCAAACAATTCCTCTTTCATAGATCCTTAAAAGTCAAAATCCATAATTCCTTTTCTTCTTCCTTTACTCCTGAACAAGGACTCCCTCAAGGCTCTCCTCTGTCACCTTTGTTATATAACATTTTTTGTGCTGATGTCTATAACCCTGATCCTCTCTACTTTAACCCATCCAAATACCTCCTGCAATTTGCAGACGACACTGCCCTAATTACACATGCTCCCACACTACCAAAAGCCCTTCAATCCCTCCAAGAGCTTATTGACTCCCTTCAACGATGGTTTGCAAAATGGCGCATTAAAATCAATCCCCACAAATCACAGCTCCTAATCCCTTACCATCACGCCAACAATTCCCCTCACAAAGTCCATATTTCCCAAAATATGATCCCTCCTTCAGTTTCCGTAAAATACCTGGGCATAACCATAGATCAAAAAATAAATTTTAAAAAACATACAGCCACAGTAAAAAGCAAAATAACTTCTAGAGCAAAATGCTTTAGAAGCTTAACTTATAAGAATAAAGGCATCAATACAAAAACAGCTGTAAAAATTTATAAGATTATCTGCCGCCCACTACTTGACTATGGTTGTGCCCTCTATCCCAAACCCAGCAATCCAATATCCCGCAATATTGAAGTTAGCGAGCGAGCATCCCTCCGTACCCTAACAAAACTCCGGCATCCTCTAAATCCTTTACACAATCCTTCCAACCAACTCCTCTACGATACAACCCTAGTTATCCCCATTCAAGAACGCCTTCGATTCCTATCAGAAAAATTCTCCAAAAATCCTTTCAACGTCCAGATATTATCCCTTTACTGTCATCCTAGAAACCCTAGTATAAATCCTAAATTTAAAAATCCCAATTCAACCATATTCGATTTCATATCATCATTTCATCCTTTCACGCATTAACGACTGACGCCATATGACTGGACAAAGCAAGGCAGAAAGACCTCTGGTCGATAGCCTTTTGACAGATTAACTCACTAACACCTCATTCATTATTCACTATGTTTTTGTAAATATTGTAAAATTTGTCAATAAATATATGTATCTATCTAGAAATTCCATACCTATAACAATTATATTATTATAACAGAATAAAAATTGTTTAAAAAATAATTGTAGTTTTGTAAATATGTAGAATATTATAATTATTAATAATATAATTAAATTGACTTCTGGAATACAGAATAAATGTAATAAAATAAACGAATATTTTAGTATAAACTTACTTTTCCTCTATCAAAATGATTGATTATTAAATGATATAACTTCTCCTTGACCTGACATTCAGTATAGCCTTCATAGTGTGGATCCGCCACTACTGCGGTACTGCTCCAGGTTAACTGGTCAGCATACAACTTCATAGTAAATCCTGCCTCAGTATAATTTTCGGCCGACAGATGTAGATCGTGTAACTTATAAATGTATCGGAGATACATTTCCTTGCGATTAAATTCATTCTTATAAAAGTTCTAAAAATAAAATAAAGAAATGTAAGTAAATAATTAATATTGACTAATTAATCAATATAAATTACTTTACTGTATATGTATTATCCTACTTACCAATAGGTTGAAAGTACAGGACATCCGTTTATCTCTATTTTCATCACCTTGAATAACACTTCTGTAATCTAACAGTCTTTCCAGCAAACGGGTTACAGAACTGATAAAGGCTGCACCACTATCTTTCCATGCTGGATCTTCAGCTTGTACTCTATCTAGCAACCTAATTTAAAAAAATTATACACGTATTCATTATTATGTGTCCATAATTTTGTAAATTTTCATGTATTTACTTACACAGCACTTAGATGCTCCCTAAGTTTGAAAGCATGTGTTAAAGAAGTGTTATTTTAATTTAAAAAATTACCAAAAAAAGTAGAAAAATAGGAAGACAATAAAGATATATTTTAAACTATATACCCTTATAGTGTAAATACTATAATTTATTGTATCAAAATTTAAAATTAATGTGTTCTTATTTTTTAGTATATAAAAAGTTATTTTAATTTAAAAATACATCATAAAAATGTGGTTTATTTAGAAATGCTTATAAATAAATTTTACCTTGGCACAGTTTTATAAACACTTAACTAGAACATATGTAGTGCTGTAGTTTAGTGTTTATATCATAAACATATAATGAATATATCATGATATAAACTCTGAATTAAAACATATCCATCCTTATGTTTAAAAAAGATCATTTAGGTCAGGTTATTATACCCAATCAAATAAAGTATTTAAATTAGTAGTAAAACTACTTTTCCTTCTTTATATTAAAAAAAATGGAAATGCATATTCAACATATAGGACGATTTTTAAGAAATATTATTATTATGAATGTAAATTTCTGTGCTTTGATTCATATGGTCAAATATTATGAAATTTTTTTTTCACATCTCAACACACATATACTTAATTGTTGAATAATTATGATACTAAATATATAGAAGTTACATGATAATTTTACGGAAAAAAACTTACATTGTATTAAATAATTGCCTGTACTCATCATCTCCCTTGTTTTCTGATATTAAGATATCCAACTTATCAATAAGTTCACTCTCGACTTGCCGGAAATTCCCTCTGGCTTTCTGTTCACATTCCATCATATCAAAAAAGATGTGCAGTGTTGCTTTTCTCAGTTCAATTTCTGGAACAAGTGTTACTTCCAAGAAAGGCCCCACCATCGATGGTATAAAATGTAATTTATGTTCCCCCAGTTGAGACCACATAGAGAGTATCTGGAATCCCATAAGCACCCGCATGTCCCCATACTTCTCTATTATCTTCTCCCGTTTTACATCAGAAAATTGCTCCAGTTGCAATGAAGATTGTGTGAGATAATCCACAGCCAAGTTGAAATAACTGGTCCATAACTGTAAATATACACAATATTTATTTTTCAATCCTGAATTTGATTAAAGTATTAATTAGTTTTTTTTAAAATAATTCATAGCATTTTATCTATAACAAAAATCATTAAAGTTTCCTTACCTCTTTGTCAAAATAGCCCCCTCGAATATCCAAAAACTTGAAAGCTAATGGCTGAGCCAGCTCTTGTAAAGCCTTGAGCATTACATTGTTCGATACCATTTTTATTATTAACCAATCTGGAGGGAATACCTCTTGACGAACAAGATTGCGGAACACCAAAAACACTCTGTTCAGGAAGTCTTTCAATGGTTTCCTGTCATGATTTGGGCCCATTAGTGTCTCCCATAAACGTTTGTAATGGAATTCATCTAAGAGTTGCAATAGGCCAATCAAGCAGGCTACTAAGCAACCCTTAAAAAGAAATTTATTTAAATATATACACGGATACTATCCTAATTTTTGATTAACAATCTTATTTTATTGATTTCATTAATTTAAGATATCTAAGATAAATAGATTCTGATAAACATTAATAATATAAAATAGTATTTATTAGAAATAATTTAACAAATATAATTAATTATATTAAAATAGCTACGTATATTTCAGTTTCTCATATGTCTTGTGTCTATATGTTATTTGAAATACTTACAATTACTTTAGTATCTTTATCAATAAGGATCAACACAGTTTGAATTAGTGGATCAAAAGTGCTGACACATAATGTATCAACATCATGATGAATACAATTATTTATTTTTCCAACTTCTTCTGATTGCTTCCTCTGCTTGAAAAGGAATCCAAGAATTTCCCCAAGGATTTCTGTACATAAACGTAATTCTTCTCGCCTTTGGAGATGATGCCTCAAGTGTTTACATGCATTAGAAAGTAGAATATTTCGTGATTCTAAAATAAGTGTGAAAATAGTTTGGTTTTAAAACTATGGTACTTTAAATGTAAGGATATATTTGCGTCACCCAAAGTTAATTACCAATAAAGTGACCTAATTCTATAATATAGGATTTACACCATTACAAAATAATTTTATTTTAAGATTATTCTTCAAGGTTAATAATTTTAAAGTTATTATTTACTGTTATTAGTATATCATAACATTTGATTCCATTTCTGAATATGCTATTTGCCAGGATCCAGTGAAACCCTAGTATGGAAAATAAGTTTTGTAAGCAAGTTTTAATGTGACAATCTTGAAATAACAAGTTGTACAGACAGAGAAAAACTGCAAAAAGTGAGTCCAGTAGAGCATTAAGCTAAGATGCTAAAGAAAAATATTGCTAACTTGTTTTTGATATTGATTATTGCTTTTTTAATAACCTGATTAAAAAGGACAGTCATCTAGTACTCTAGTCCACATTAGATGTGTCTACCATAACTTAATCTGCCTTTTTCTTAATGACAAAATAAAGTGAGCATTTACCATAAAACAGAATTATGGCAATTTAATATCATTCTATTTGGTTTATGTAATGCACCTACAACATTCGAGAGACTCATGGAAACAATACTAAAGGATTATCTTGGAAGATTTGTCTGAATAATAAGCGTGATAAGAAAATCATTTCAAAATCATGTGAAGAATATAGAAGAGGTATTTTGAGGTTTTGAAGATTATGGATTGTAAGTAAGGAAAGGTGGCCACATTTTCCATTTACATTTACAGTGACATCATTTTGACCGAAGGTTTAGCTTATAGTATATAAAAGATTTCAAGATAATGGCCAAACAGATTTAAATCACCTCTATAGATTTCATGGATTATGAATCAATTATTGATGATATGATGTCGGATTGAGCTCTACTACTAAAACTAGAGCTGAATAATTACCAGTTGACTGGAATATAGAAAAGATCCAGATGGATTAAAAGAGTGATTTAACTGCTGATAAAATGGAATAAAGAGAATTCCAAATTAACATGGGATGAAATATTCTACAGAATTAAAATCATATAGGATTAAGTGGAATTCTCTTGCATTGGACAACAGACTGCTGAATATATGTTTCAAAGTTCAAAAAGCCAGAAAGAACAAAGGAAGATTCTCATTCCTAGGAGCATAATATCAGAAATGATGCAACAGATTTACAATGGGTTTGCTGAAGAAGAAGAACAAACTTTGAGAGATTGTATTGGGTGAACTTAAAAAAAGATATGAAGGAGTTGTAAGAGAAGTAAATAGTTTTGGCAATAAATAAAGGTCCACAACTGCCAAGGAAAGTTGAATTATTCCCAGAGTCATAGCAAGGAAGTAGAACAATTAATTAGTCTTTTAGGAAAGCATGGCTCAACAATCCTATGGTATAACTCGAGAACAACTCTTTTATTGTCTGGCGCACTGTATGGTAGAAGATTTCAAAATCTCTGGAGGAATTGCAACTACCGTCATTAGGAAGAAGTTTGGGATGTTAGAAGAGTTATTTACCCAAGGTCCTGACATAGTAAGTGTAATTCAACAGGATGTTCCCTCTCATCAACTAAAGAAGATCATCTATTATCTAGTAATACAGTACTGTCATAAAAAGTTAATCTATAGAAATGAATAGCGCTCATGAAAAGCGTTGAAGAAATGAATAAAACTAAACTCATATACTCAAATAATAGAACCCCGTATTTGTAAATAAATTGAATTACATATAAATTCGATGAGGTAAAGAGGTAAAACACTTGTTAAGTTCCATAATATTTTTATTTTCAATTGCCTGACACGTGTTTCGATCATTCCTGATCATTTTCAAAGCACAAGTACAAAACTAATTGGAATCAGGAATGATCAAAACACGTGTCAGGCAAATAAAAATGTTATGGAACTTAACAAGTGTTTTACCTCATCGAATTTACATATCTCGTTCCATCAAGAGTGTAGCTGAATCAGTATCAATTGAATTACATATATAAAATTGTAAATAGTTAGTGATAAACATTAATTTAACTTTATTTGTAATAAAAATAGATAATTCATAATAAGTGTGTATTTCTATTTTTCATAGAAAGAATATTATAGATGTTACTTTATTACTTTAATACTACTTACCATCATCGTGAAATAGTTTTCCAGTCATTAGGTTTTTAACAGCAGTCAGTTTGGCCTGAACAATTTGTGTGGAGTGGTCCTTGGTTGCATCTAGCATTGTGCAAGCCAGTTTGGTGACTTCCAAAACTGGCAGAATTATCACTAATTGTTCGTACACAGCACTTATTGATAACAACAGTGCTACCTGTAATTGTACAATTAATTAACACAAGGTTTATACTATAAGTTGATGAATAGTGCTGTTAAAATAAATTAAATCGATAATTTTTACAAAAACATTAATTTGACCGGTGTTTTTAAAGTTCTTTTTAAATATTAAATATAAGTAATGGATTTGGTAATAATAATTATTCATATCATTCAACATATGTCTTTTCTGGAATTTTAAATTAAATATCTTTATAAGATTAAAATGTGTAATAAATTGTTATTTATTGACAAAATGAAATATATGATGGTTTGTTTAATCCATAATTCTTTGAGAATATCCATATATAAATAGTACTTAAGATATTCTATCAGTTATAAAATAAAGGCTAAATTTATTATGGTGAATCATGTGACCTTGACAGATATATTCTTAAATAACATGCACAAAAAACCGTTAGAGGATGTGAGTTAATTTTTCAACAAATTGTCATATCAGCTGCAGATTGCTATGAGCTAAAAATAGGAGTGCATGTAGATATGCATTTACAAATATCTCAAAAATATCAATTCTCGAGTCTGGTCATACAATAATAAATTGTAAATGAAATTTTTTTATCATTAATAAATAAAATATTCATATTATTTTATTTAGGCTAAATTTGTGACAGGAACTACTGTTAATGGCATTAAAGCATTTATTAAATGTTAATAGAAAAAATATATATTTTTAGAGGAACGTAATATACTTTTACAACAACTCTATGCATGTGGAAAGAATTTTATATAAAATTATCTTTGAACTTACCTGAGTATTGATAATATTAGTTTGTGTGAGTCCCAACATATTATTTAGAGAAGTAAAAACACTATACAAATCTCTTCTAAAGCTTTCCTCATACTGTCCACAACTGGTCCTTGAAAATAGCAACCTACTCTGAATTATCAACTTGAAAATATACTCTAAACTTTTGAAACATTTTTGGATAGGTTCCTGCTTATCAAAGGAAAGTACCCAATCTGCACAGTGTTGCACACTCGTTAACAAACCCCTGAAAAGGACAAATATTATTATCACAATCCACATAACTGGTAATATCAACACTTAGTTAATTATAAAAAAGATTTTGCAACAGAGTAAACTAACCTTCATTTTTGAAAGAAAACCATTTTTTTGTGCATCTATTAGCATAAATTTATACAGGGTCGCTGATATGTATGGAGAGCTAGCAAAAAATGCTAAGATAAAAAAGTTTTAGGTTTTTTTTTTAAAACTATCAAAATCAAGATAAATTAAGTAAACAGGATCAGTTAAAAAGTCAGGACGGAACAAACTAACTTTTTCTTTAATGGAACACGTCGTATATTGTTCCATATTTCAATTAATCTCGAAATTCTACACAAAATTGGTACGGCACATCACAACGCTAATCTTGACCGTTTTAGAGATATCGAACTTTGAAAATAATTTTTTTTATAAAGTATACAAAAATAGTTAGCCATCAAGTTACCTGTCAAAGGTAGGTAGGACGCAGCGTTGTTATGGAGATGGAAATCTCCACAACAACGCTGCGTCATTAAATACAAAACTACTTCTGATTGGATAATTTTTGCGCGAAAATGATACGTTTAAGTAAAAAGTATATGATTTTAAGTTCGATATCTCTAAAACAGTCAACTTTAGGTTTATGATGTGCTATACCAATTTTGTGTAGAATTTCGAGATTAATTGAAATATGGAACAATATACGGGGTGTTCCATTAAAGAAAAAGCAAGTTTGTTTCGTTCTGACTTTTTAACTGATCCTGTATACTTAATTTATCTTGATTCTGATAGTTCTTAAAAAACCCTAAAACTTTTGTATCTTAGCATTTTTCGCTAGCTCTCTTACTTTAGGAGATATTCGACCGTTTCCATACATATCAGCGACCCTGTATAAGGTATACTACAACACTTGAATTATTTATAAATTTTAATAGAACTGACTTTCAATATAAATAATTGAGTCAAAACAGGGTAAAAAGTCTGATGACCAATTAACCCATATTTAATTCTTAGTAGTAGTAGTGTTTGGCTATAGACCACGTGGGGCTTCCGCCATGTAATTTTTGTGTGTGTGTAAACGAGCTTATTACTTTAAAGTATCCCCCCGTGACTCTAAAGCACCATTAATTGTATCCCAATGGTGAATGGTTTCTGTACTCTCGCTAACGATAGTTCGACCGCAACGACCGAATGCGCCACCACCGACGTTTTTATTGGTGATGGGCAAGATTGATCAAAAAAGATCGACTGCTCGATCCTTGCAAGTGATCGAGCCGCTCGATCTTTTTGATCGGCTAGATCTTTTTGATCGGATCGATCTTTTCGAGCGGTTCGATCTTTTCGATAGGCTCGATCTTTTCGAGCGATCAATCTTTTCAAGCGGCTCGATCTTTCCGATCGGCTTGATCTTTTTGATCAACTGATCGATCATTGATTGATCGATTCTTCAAATGATCGATCTTGCCCATCACTAGTTTTTAGCATTGAACATAGTTTTAATGTATATAATTTATAATCTTCCTCTTTTGGCAAGAGAGTAATGTGTTTACTATTTACAATATACCGAAATACAAGAATCAAGTAAATAACAATAATAATTACTTATAAACCAGTGCAGCAGCAAAATGGTCCTTGATGTAAGCATCCAAAACTGGCTTGAAGTATTGAAATTTGGATTCATCCAAAAGGCTGAAGATTGAGACGAGGACATGGAAGACTAAGCCACTGTGAGCAGTTGAATTTCCTTCCTCAGTTGAAAATAACGCAAAAAGTGCGTCTAACACATCTTGTAAAAATTTAACCAATTCTTCATCGCCCAGACGTAAAACTCTTTGTAAGGAATCCTGTATCCTTTCAGGATGTGATTTCCAACGGAGTAAAGATAACAAATCGGCTGAAATGGAAAATATAACAGTTTGACCAACAAATCTCTCTAAAAATATAACTCGGCTGTGATATTTGTGTATTTGTCAACTTACAAATACAAATAGTAAATATTTTTTGATGGTCAATAATAAGGTTTTCTGGTTCTATAATTACTTACCATTTTGTGTGAGTTTTGTAGAGCAAAGAAGTGTTCGAACATAAACAACTTCTTTGTGACTTCTAGAAAATTGCCCCACAACCTCATGATTTCCTTCAGAGTCTTTTGCGAAAGATGGATGCATGAGATAACCACAGTTATCTAATTTTTGTGAGTCTTCACACTTGTAAATGTACAATTCGTGTTGGCAATCTTGAATGGCAGCACCATCTTTGTCCATTAAGCGGATGAAAGAAAAGCCAAATAGTTTTTTGTCGTTCTTTTCACGTGCTAAAATAAACGCAAACTAAGACGCTAGAATACATTAATATTATACTACTTTTTTTTAGAATACAAAACTTATTTATTATTGATTTATTCTTATATTATTTAGCCCAAAAATTGTTGAATGTACTTACTTGAACAATGACGATACTCGAGTCTGACGTGAGCCCCAGCAAATTTATCTATGGGTAAAGTAAGTCTTACATTTTCTGACCACGCTGGAGAATTGTGATGATAGATTATCATAGAATTATATTCTGAAGATCCTTCTGAAACGGAAGCTCCCCACAGGCAGTTCTAAAATTAAGTCTTTATTTCTCATTATCTTAAAAACGAAAATTTAACAAACCTTTATCACATTTTTTTCACTATCCAAAACAATAATAGTAACTTCAATATTCTTTCCGGTCGACTTTCCTCCCCTCTCGAACTCCCCTTTTTCCAGATTCAAATATAAATCGTTTCGAACGTCCCCCGGCATAATAACATCGGGGAAGCCCAGCTTATTGGTTAGACTAATATTTTTGAAGAGCAATGGATTATCTTCTTTAATCTGCGAAAGCTGTCCGTGGAGCATTTTCATTGAGATGATAATTCCGTAATTAGGTTGGCAAGACAGGGAACTGTACTTGCCAGATTGGCGTATTAAATTTTCGTGCAGCTGGTGAAAATCTTTTTCTTCGCACTGATAAACTTTTAGAGTGAATTCGCGTTCATCAGATTCTCCTTCTTTGTGTATCAGCAAATCGCCCATATTTTGCACTGCAACTCCGTGCGGCCTTTTGAATACTTGTTGTAAAGTGGATGCATATTTGTCAGTCTTTTTTGAACTCTCTGAATATAACATTTTTCCAATACGCATCACGTGTGCTACTATATATATGTCTCTAGTTAGGTCTGCGTTTCCCAGATCCTATGTATATACATATGAAATTGAAAAGAGTTTATTTTTGTTAACTAGATGTGTATTTTGTTAAGTATAATAATATATAATAATAAAATATGATAATTAAAGAGCATGCTTTTATATGGCAGTATAAATGATTTTATTATTAAATTATTTATAAAAAGCTATAGTATAAACAAAATGTTTTATCTTTAAATAGTTAAGATATAATTACATTCTATATGCAATGTGATAATATTAAAGAATTTCTAGATCGTACTGCCATTAAGTTCAAATTTTTGAATTTATACAAGAAATGCGACTTTTAATCCATCATCTGTTTTGTCTATTATTGCAATAACTTTGTATTATCTTACCGTAAATATGGTGCAATTGCTGTGCAATTTCTCGATGTAATTGGAGAAACCCTCTTTGGATATTTTGACTAGGAACCGTTCTGAAATGTATTTTATCTTCTTGGCGTCGTATAATGAGAAGTAAATTTCAGTGTCCTCTCCTATATGATGTCCGAAGTCACGCATACAGAAATATAGGTGGTGTGTTAGTATTTTCTTAATTTCTTTCCTTTTAATTGTACCTCGAGACTGTAAAAATATGTTTAACAATATAAAAAACCCACGTAAATAAGTAATTGTATAAACTTTCAGTTTGTAAATCATTTTAAAAATGAAAATAAATCAAATCATTATTTGCATGATTTCTTTAATTATACTTGTTTAAACTTGTCATTTTTAAACAGACCTAAATAGACTTTAGTAAATTCGTTTAAACAACCAGTAATAATATATTGGCTAGGGAAAGTCAATTTAATATTACCGTTTTTATATGATTTATAATATGTTTTTCTGGACGTGATTTAAAATTACGTCCAGATTGACAACGTTTTATGGAAAGGGGACGTATTTCAAGTGTCGATCGCAACTGTAACAACTGTAAGAATTATAATTCCAGAAATTGCAATTTTGAAAAATAAATTACAAACAAATACATACTTTATACAGGGTGGATCAGTACAAAATATATATACAGTGCAATTTGAAAAAAAAAGTTGATCGTATTTTGTCAAAAACTGGGTGCGAGAAAAAATAACAGTTCAGATCCTATTAAAGTCTTTTAAAAATGGTTTAATTTGATGTTTTATTTATTAAAATCGGATAAAAAATAAGCGAGATACAGCACCAAAGGTTTTTCGTCAGTCACCCTGTATAATCTCTTATTACCTTGAGTATAAAATTCTAAAATTATTTACGCCTATAAAATAGTACGAACCTAGTTGAGTAAATATACAAATTCAGTGAAACAAACCAAGTGTTTAACAATTATTTACCTGTTATATCATAATGTTTCGCCAAGAGATAAGAGAGAAAATTATTAAGGGAATTAAATTGCTTTATTTAACCTGAATAAAATATATCTTTAATGGTTGTCATTATATAAGATCATCATTTCAGTTATTATGGCTTGTTGATTAGCAAGAAGAATAAAAACTAAGCGTACCACAACTTAAAAACTAAAATATCATTATATTTTGAGCCCAGAAGTCTAGGGGTAAGTCATTTCCTCACACTAACGGGACACTCTCTGTGTGTATAAAGGATTTACGTTTAAATAATCAATTTAGCATTTTCTATCAATATTTTTGACGATAAAAGGTCTTCTGTGAAATAATGTGTACCACAGACTTATTTCGATATTGTAATCAATTTTAAATTAAAAATAATTATGAAAATATTTTTCTAGCATTTTGATTGAATCAAACTGATGCCTATTATTATATTATTGTTTATATCTTAGATTCGAGCGAAAAAATAATTAAATAAAAGTACAATTATTTCAATAATAAATTTAAAACTTTGATTACTTACAGAAGCTCCTTGAGAGTTCTCTGCACTCTGGACATGTACATGATATAATTCACAAACCGACATTGAATCTGGATCAACCATTTGAGCTCCTTGTCGAGGGACTAGGTCCAGGCCTAATTTTCTGTAACAAAAATTAAAAATTTGTTATATACAATTTATCTTATATATATATATATTTTGTTATAAAATATTTTCCCAAAAATTGATATATCAAAGTAAAGTACACTTTATACAGGGTGAGTTTTTTAGATGTTCTCTATGGGGATCTCGGAAACTGTAAGAGATAGAGAAACGGTTAAATGAGGAAAGAAGTGTAGATTTACGAGACCAATAAAATTCCACTATCAAAGTTTTCAAAAAAGTTAAGGGCAACTAGATATTTTGAAAAAAGTGTCAATTTTTTCAAATCAATATTTCTCGGTTATTATAACAGATACAAAAAACTGTAAAAGACAAAGTTTTAGATAATTTTATGGAGATTAATAAAAAATAATCAGAAAATTTTTATCGCCATTATTTTCCGATATATGACACAAACTTACATTTTTTTTAAAATGGAAACCATAGTTGGCTATGGCCTCATTCAAAAGATATTTTTTTTCTCTTTAATCCAATATGAGATATCACATAGTTATTTCTAAAAATAAGTGAGTTATTGTCATTTTAAGTTTTATTATAAATAAAAATGGATAGCCATGAAAAAGATGAAAGTAAAACAATTGCAGTTTGCGTCATATCTCGGAAAATAATGGCGATAAAAAATTTCTAATTATTTTTTATTAATCTGCATAAAATTATCGAAAACTTTGTCTTTTATAGTTTTTTATCTTTTATAATAACCGAGATATGTATATTGATTTGAAAAAATTGACACTTTTTACTTTTTTCAAAATATCTAGTTACCCTTGACTTTTTTGAAAACTTTGGAAGTCGAGTTTTATTCGTCTCGAAAATCTACACTTCTTTCTTCATTTAACCGTTTCTCTATCTCTTATAGTTTACTCACCCTGTATGTGCATATTAATTACATTATTTTTATTGGGTTGCGTCTTAAGTCATTTCTGTTCCGGTTATTAGATGACTCTTGTATTTTTATCTACGATCGTACAGAAAGTAGACGCTTTTTGCATCATTTTTCTTGGGTTTTTAAAGCTCTAGTGCTTTTTTACGTTTTTATTGCACGGAAATGTCAAATTGTTTTTATTGCTCAGAACTGTCAAATCTGACAAATGAATATATTATAGCACAAAATTTCAACGAAAAACTCAAATTTTTATTAATTTATACAAATAACTATTAAACTTGTTAATATAAACGAAATGGCAGATTTGGGAACTCTGAAGAGATAATTTAATACAACCAGTAAACAAGTTGCACAAATATCGGCCGCCATTATTATTTATGGAAAAAATGTTCGCTTTATTGTAATCGCTTCGACTTGCATTAAATGAAATCTTCGGAGTTCCTAAATCTGCCATTTCGTTTGTATTATATATTTTATTTATAGTTTATTAGTTATCTGTATCAATTAATAAAAAATTAAGTTTTTCGTCGAAAATTTGTGCTATTCATTCATCTGTCAAATTTGACAGTTCTGTGCAATAAAAACAGTTTGACATTACCGTGCAATAAAAACGTAAAAAAGCACTAGTGCTTTAAAAAGCCACTATTACAATGAAAAATGATGCAAAAAGCGTCTACTTTCTGTACGATCGTAGATAATAGTTATTTAAGGTACAAGTGTAAAAAGTGATGCTTTATTGCACGAACTGGCGTTTAAAAATACGAGCGAGGAACGAGCGAGTTTTTTTAAGCCAGGAGTGCAATAAAGAAACTTTTTACATGAGTGCCTTACAAAATTTTATCTTCGATCGTAAACGATTTCAAAGAATATATTCTTATGAGTAATATTTTAATGTCATTTCAATAATTCAATTAATGAAAACATATTTTACCCGCAGTGCACTAATGAAAGCGTTACTTAGCAACCAGTAAACAAGTTGCACAAATGTCGGCCGCCATTATTATTTATGGAAAAAATGTTTGCTTTATTGTAATCGCTTCGACTTGCATTAAATGAAATCTTCAGAGTTCTTAAATCTGCCATTTCGTTTGTATTATATATTTTATTTATAGTTTATTAGTTCTTTATATCAATTAATAAAAAATTAAGTTTTTCGTAGAAAATTTGTGCTATAATATATTCATCTGTCAAATTTGACATTTCTATGCAATAAAAACAGTTTGACATTACCGTGCAATAAAAACGTAAAAAAGCACTAGTGCTTTAAAAAGCCACTTTTACAATGAAAAATGATGCAAAAAGCGTCTACTTTCTGTACGATCGTAGATAATAGTTATTTAAGGTACAAATGTAAAAAGTGATGCTTTATTGCACGAACTAGCGTTTAAAAACACGAGCGAGGAACGAGCGAGTATTTTTAAAGCCAGGAGTGCAATAAAGAAACTTTTTACAAGTGTGCCTTACAAAATTTTATCTTCGATCGTAAAGGATTTCAAATAATATATTCTTATGAGTAATATTTTAATACCATTTCAATAATTCAATTAATGAAAACATATTTTACCCGCAGTGCACTAATGAAAGCGTTACTCAGCAACCAGTAAACAAGTTGCACAAATGTCGGCCGCCATTATTATTTATGGAAAAAATGTTCGCTTTATTGTAATCGCTTCGACTTCCATTAAATGAAATCTTCAGAGTTCTTAAATCTGCCATTTGGTTTGTATTATATATTTTATTTATAGTTTATTAGTTATTTGTATCAATTAATAAAAAATTAAGTTGTTCGTCGAAATATATTCATCTGTCAAATTTGACAATTCTGTGCAATAAAAACAGTTTGACATTACCGTGCAACAATAGTAGATTATACCACGAGTAATAATGATAGCTATTATTCCCGAGGAACATTTACGAACCGAGCCGCGTAAGCGGCGAGGGAGTAACATTCCGAGGTAATAATAGCCATTATTGCGAGTAGTATACTCTACTTTATCTATGACTAATTTATTAATTTGTTTTAACGAACAACTTTATTTTTCAATAACATTAACACTAGCAATGGTACAATTAATAAATTGAATTGGTCGAGAATTATCAATAGATTTGGAAGAGTTTTCAATACAAATATTTGGAATTTCGGTTGCTGAAGAGGAAGAAGATGCTTCATTACTATTTATCTGTTTAGCAATAGTATCTGCTGTAGTTGTCTTGTTTCTTATAGACTGATCAATGTAACTTTCAGCTACCTGTGTAGATCTCCAGCCCCCATGACGCTTTAATCCAGTTATATCGCTCCTCCATCAATGTACAGAGTGGCAGATGATCTGCGATAACAATGGCCGGTATAAGTTTCAGGATTTGGCAATTTTAAATATTTGGCAATTTGTTTACCAATATCTGCAAATTTGTTTTTTCCTATACGTTGTATTGTACATTTTGATTTTTGATAATTTAGAAAGAATGAATTAATTTTTACATGTGACGGACGGAGATTGATGTACTTCTTTACAATATTGTAAAACGTACTGTTTATGGCGAATATTCGTACAATTTTGGTTTTAGTCTTGGGTATTGTTATTAATAACTGTGTTTGATGATCTTTCACGTCTTCAATATTCATTTCATAAAGCTCGTTTGAGCGGCATGCACCCATAATTCCAATAATTAATATAACCTGAAGCAAATAAGAATATGAGTTTTGAATAGTCAGATTAAATTCGGTATATTTACCTTATGTAAAAGAAAAACTTTATCAGGAGCTTTGTCAATAAATGTTCTTATTTGTTTCGGGGTCAGAGTGGAAGACTTCTTTGGTTGAAATCCTTCTGATTTTCTTTTTAAAAATGCTCGTAGTTTGCAATATTTTTCCAGATCAACGTCATGATTTATTCTCAACATAGTTTTAATGATTGAAAAAAATGACCATAATGAAGAAGGTTTGTAATTTGCACTTAATTCAGCGAAATAGGCCAGCAGAACATGTTCGGAAAATGAGTTTGCTTTCTTTCGAAGACGCCATTCATTGAAGGTTGCGTACGTTTTATTATAAATGGATTTTGATGTTTCCGGTATCAAGGTAGATGTTGTTGCTGCAGCTAGTTGTACAATTTCTGGAGGTGTACAAGTAAAAGACTCTTCATTTTCATCCATCTCATTAGAAATGCACAAACACTACGCGCTTGACACTGACTGTTTTCAGTTTGTGTATTTTGTTTCCATGGTATTTAATTTGAGAAATTTTTTGATTGGAGTGCACGAGGGAATAATGACTATTAATCCCTCGTCATTATTCCCTAAGAGAATAATATATGGCATTATACTGCAAAAATCACAAGTATAATACATACATTATATATTAGTCGTAGATAAAAACGTAAAAAAGCACTAGTGCTTTAAAAAGCCACTTTTACAATGAAAAATGATGCAAAAAGCGTCGGCAGGAGACACTTCAATTGACAATAAAAAATGTGAAGTGAATCGATTCAGTAGACGTCGTAAAGCAGTGGTGGAAAGACTGAAAAGCAAACCGAGGAATATCGCTGAGAAACGGTTAAATGGGGAAAGAAGTGTAGATTTACAAGATGAATAAAATCCCACTTTCAAAGTTTTCAAAAAAGTCAAGGGTAACTAGATATTTTGAAAAAAGTAAAAAGTGTCAATTTTTTCAAATCAATATATCTCGGTTATTATAACAGATAGAAAAAAACTGTAAAGGACAAAGTTTTAGATAATTTTATGTAGATTAATAAAACATAATCAGAAAATTTTTATCGCCATTATTTTCCCAGATATGATGCAAACCTACATTTTTTTAAATGGAAACCATAGTTGGCTATGGCCTAATTCAAAAGTTATTTTTTTCTCTTTAATCCAATATCACATACGACATAGTTATTTCTAAAAATAAATGAGTTATAGTCATTTAAAATTTTATTATAAATTAAAAATGGGTAGCCATGAAAAAGATGAAAGTAAAACAATTGCGGTTGTTTTTAATAATAGCAATATTGTAATTATTAGTTCTGCAAAGTTAAATAAAAATGAAAAACCAGCATAAGAATAATAATTTTGTAATTATCAAATGGCCTTCTGTATGTGGTATTAACACATTTGTCAAGAGGATAATACGTTTCTTACAAAAATATTATGAACAGATGAATCGCGATTCACTAATTGTGGTATTTTTTATCGCCACAATGAACATAGATGAACTTAAGAGAATCCACGAGAAGTTTCACAGAGAAAACTACAAATTAAATTTGGGTTTAATCCATGGTGTGTTTGGATTAATAATGCTCGGTCCATATATTTTTGAAAGCTCACTAAGTGAAACTGATCACTTTCATTTTCTTCAGAAAACATTTGAAGATACGCTCGATTGTTTAAATTTATCATTACAAGCAAGATTAAAATGGTTCCAATATGACGGTGCTCCACCTCATAACATGTTGGCTTTACAAATTATTTAAATGATGCTTTTCCTAACTCATAAGTGGAAAGAAATCAACTAATCTCAGGGCCACCTAGATCTCCCGATCTGCGCGTTTTAGAATGTTTCTGTGGGGTTATGTAAAAAACAAAGTATATGAAAAATCATATCAATCCGTGGAGGATCATAAACTAGTTGTTATTGAAACATTTAATTCAATTTACCTGAGAATAGTCAAAAAGGCATAAATTCAATTTTAAAAAGATATAATTTATGTCATAATAGTATTAATAGTGGACTCTTTGACCATATTTTTTTTAATATTAAAATTTCTCTCCCATTGATATATTGATAATTACAGAATTACTTTATGCTGTTGTTTCATTTTGGTTTATCTCTGTAAAACTAATAATTACAATATTGCTAATATTATAAACAACTGCAATTGTTTTACTTTCACCTTTTTCATGGCTACCCATTTTTTATTTATAATAAAATTTAAAATGACTATAACTCGCTTATTTTTAGAAATAACTAAGTCGTATGCCATATTGGATTAAAGAGAAAAAAATTACCTTTTGAATGAGGCCATAGCCAACTATGGTTTCTATTTAAAAAAAAGTAAGTTTGCATCATATCTCGGAAAATAATGGCGATAAAAATTTTCTGATTATTTTTTATTAATCTACATAAAATTATCTAAAACTTTGTCCTTTACAGTTTTTTTCTATCTGTTATAATAACCGAGATATATTGATTTAAAAAAATTGACACTTTTTACCTTTTTCAAAATATCTAGTTACCCATGACTTTTTTGAAAACTTTGAAAGTGTAATTTTATTCGTCTCGTAAATCTACACTTCTTTCCCCATTTAACCGTTTCTCTATCTCTTATACTTTCCGAGATCCCCATAGAGAACATTGAAAAAAACTCACCCTGTATATTTTTTTAGTAGTAAAATATAGTAAATATTTTGGTGAATTTATTTTTTTTCTATCTATAATACAAATATATGATATAACTGGTAATGTAAATACTCCATAATATGTTTTCACAGGACAACGATCGTTTTTATTGACTTATAGCATTATCTAAAACTATATCAGGCAAAGTGTATTAATTTAAAGAATCAACAACTAAATCATTCTCCGGAATAAACATTGGTGATATCTTCGTACATATTTAAAAATAGTGTATTAACTGTTTTTTGCTCTCGTCGTTTTCTTGTAGTGCAAATGTTTATTTGATAGTAACATATGTTTAATTAATTGAATTAATTATTTTCCTTTAATTACTTTCACTATTATGTGTACATAGTCATGCGCAATATTTTAGTGTTTGATCTAATTTAATAATAATAAGTTGGCTATTAATACAAAAGTAATAAATAAATCATGTTTTGTTACTAATATTTCAATTTATTAGTAAATAATAATGTAAGAAAATAAGAAAACCATGATGTATGCATGTATGATATTTGCAGTTGCTAAGTGAATTTGAAGTCTTTAAGTAACTACGAACAGAATGCTGGAAGGAGAAGCGGCGGTATAGCGAGAGGCGGCTGTTGCCTATTGCTCTTCCATTCTTTCCCGTTGCATCGGCAGAGAGGTCACAGCCCATCTTAATAAAATATGCAGTTGACATGCGGTAAATGTAATGAATATGTTAGCCTTCAGCGGGTTCAGTGAACCTAAATGGCGAATCGAACCCGTGCTACGCGGTTCCCGGCCGTCGCCCGACGGTTGCGACCGCCTCCAATTCGGCAGGCAAAAATTAGCCCGGCCGCCGGGTGCACCCGAGGCCAAGGATTTTTGCCGCCGAGCAGAAGGTGTTCGTCTACCTGACTTCTTCTCTTACACACCTCGACGCTCCTCAGGTTACGCAAAAGAGGAAACCAACGCGCATACCTATGACCATTCTCCATTCTCCTCCGAACAAACACCTTTTCATTCCTAGAAACGACCGGTGCTTGGTGATGCACGTCCAGAGTACCAATTCCCTAATTCTGATTCACGACGCGATTCCGAAATATAATCCGCTAGACATTCCATTCTTCTTTTTTTTAATAACAAAAGAATTCAAATAATTATTTATCAATCAAATTGAATGCTTTAAAAGTAATACAATTTATATTTAATAGTTTGTACTGTACATATACTAAAACATTATAAAGCTTAAATATTTACTTTTTGTTTTATTATATTAACGTTTCGTAGATTAAGTAATTATCGATGTGTGTAGTAAGGAAATGTTAACAATCAGTATTTAAACTAAACCTTCTAAAAGTGGTGGTTTTATTAATCCTTTAACTGTAAATTTGCCTATATAGTATTTTAATTATTAGAAAAGAAAATGGAAAATGAAACTGTCGACATATCATACTATGGAAAAACTGTGTATACAAAAAAAAATCGAGCAATAATTCGGATAAATTTCGTTGACAGTGGACGTTATGTGACATATGGACTCGGGTTTATTTTAAAATTCTGAAGTGGTCATCACAGTCCCGTTCTCTTAATTCTTTAATATAGTTGGCTGCACCTCAATAGCTTCTAGAGCAGAATTTAATCGTTTGATTGAAAACTATTATCAATAAATGATTCAACATAACAACAAATGAAGAAATTTAGTTGGCGATGTAGTAGTAAATATTTATTACGCTTCAATTTTTCGATTTTTTATTTTTCTCCTTTCTTATATACTTAATTCTTTACAAAATCAAATAAGTAATTTTCAACTAAATGCCTCGTCAATCAGTTAAATAAGTAATATTAATATAAGTTGTGTACGTAATCATTTTGGACTAAGCGTTCATTTCGACATATTTTAATATCGTATTTTTTACTAAATTTATACATAAAGACCATCAAAACTAAAATTTAGAGACTTGGCTATAACGTAATGTTAGCGGACAATATATACTTATAATCAGCAAGCAATTGCAATTGATTGAAAGAGTTATTATTATAGGAGACGATGAGTTTAAAGCAATTACATATATCATCCACCCACTAGCATTAAAATATAATTGAATAAACTGTGTAGTGTTTAAATTTAATTTAATGAACTTATGTGCACCCTGCAGAAAACCCATAAAACCCATTTATGACGACTGGTCTATTATTACGTGATTTAAGAACTTTCGTTCAACCTGGTTTGAACTTGGGCGAACCCTAATTCGATGAGAACCTAAGGCCATGGCCCGGTGGGCGCGGGTGATGAAACAGTTGAATTCTCAAACCGCCAAAACGGAATGGGTTTTAACAGGCGGTGGTCTGGTAATGGCAGTAATCGAACAAAGAGATATGGAATAATAATTCATGTATGTATATATGGGAATGTGAAATGCTAATTTACAGGTAGCGGAGAAATGTAGTTAAGAATGTACAAGATGCCGAGACCGGTCCTGTTTCTCTGCGGCGGAGTGTACAAAGTATGCAGACCGGTTGTTACCTTACAGGTGAGTTCCAATCAGACGGGTATTGGTAGGGATGTACAAAGCACACCGAGGCACCAACATGGGAAAGAATACGAACGAACGCGGAATGAATTTAGGCCCGTGAACTTTTTAGGACCGTTCGGTTTACTTCTTCGTCGCCTCCGGTCGTGCCTCATCTCTCTTCTTTGTAATTATAACCAATTAATGAAGACCCACACACTCGCCATTAATAAACACCGCGTTTATGCACGTGATGCAACAATAGACCACATGTATGCCATCGGGGTCATCAATTCTTCTTGTCCAGACGCGTTTTTATTTTTCTATACATGGCATGAATCACGATCATAATGGAAACGTACAACTGGAATTGCCTTACATGTTAAGAAACTATATTTAGGACGTAAATGTGTAACCGACTTCCGTGCAACGCACACGGTAATTGATATTCATATTTTTGATTTGATGATTTTACGCAGTAAATGTATTCCGCTAAATCGCGATAAGAATGCTATTTGCAGAAATTTATAAATTAGAAAGATATATTGGTATTTCCAAAAGAAAACTCCCAAATATATATGAATTAATAAAAATATTAACAATTAGTGTAATCAAATGAATTTTGACAATGAATTATGTTAATTTAATATAATAAACATGGTGGCTCATTTGAAAATCAAATTTATATAATTTCCTACTTTACTGATTCCTAATCATACCCTCAGATAATAACATAAATTATACAAATTTAACTAATTATTAAATGCTAAAAATTGCATATATCATTTTTAAATCAAAGATTGTTTAAAGAAATTAAATAACTAAAAAGATTAGAAACTGCAAAAAAATAATCTGAAACTAGAAAAAAAAAACTTGAAACGCGTCTATACAGGGTAACACGTTGTTTTTATTAACAATTTATAAGAAAAATAGTAAGGTACTAAACACATTTGCGTTGTTTATGCAACATCCGATCTCTCCGAATTTTGTCTATTATGAAGATCAATTTTGAACAATGGCATATTAAGCAAATTGAAAGCAAATCCATATCAGCCAATCGAGGTCCTTGTTCGATCATATTTGCAACACATTGGGAAATAAGTATAGTAGGTGATTGAGTTCGGGATAATCTGTCTGAAGTAAACAAAGCTAACTGATCCACCAGATGAAATTTATTGCTTTAGCGGCACAATACAAAAGCATTTTTTGATTGCTTAATCACTGGAGTTAAAAAATGGATTCTCTATGATAATCCAAAAGCAGTGGCGGGCTTACATCCCAAAAGGCTTGTTTATGTGTTAAGTAGAGTATTTGCGGGGTAGTTCATTTTTAAACGCTATAACCTAGACAAACTGTGAATACAGATCTTTACTATCAAGTGAATCAATCTATAAATGAAAAGTGACGAGCTATTGATAAACGAAAAGGCATTATTCTACAATGTGATAATGCAAGGTCGCACTGCGCAAGACAAACCCTGCCAAAAAATTATTAATGAGGTGGAAAGTATTGCCTTACTCATCCCACTTTCCATTTATTCTAATCGCTAGAACATTTTAAAATGTTGATGATGTTTTCTGGCCTTTTAAATGTTTTTTTTTGAATTTTGAAAAATTAATACCTTTACAAAATGGGAAACATAAACACAACTTTATTATTTAAAATAATTACTCAGGGAAAAAACATCCAATGTTTGATTAACTAAAATTGGCGAAAGAAGGATTTACCAAGTAAATAGAAATTGATTTTAAATTATTATTCATATAGATCAAGTGGTAACGCCTTATTTGACAGGTTCGATTCTTTGTTGTTTCGCTTTTTATCGTTTTCTTAAGTGTGCGCAAAGGTAAAAATTACCTCCGTATCGTTGGTTTTTAGATAAGAGAATTTAACAGTCATACGCTACTATCAGGGGATTAGGAATGTCGCAGAAGAGGAACAGGGGGACAAAGAACAAATGAGGTTCAAGACCGCCATCTTCGCCTAATGACAACAAGAGACCGATTTTCCAGTACCAGATCAATTGCCGATCTATGGTTATCTATGGAAGGTCATCCCGTAACCATTAAACGGTTTACTGGAGAATCAGAACTTTCGGTTTGCAATCCAATTGGTAACATCTTACCACTAATGGCTCAACATCGACAACAACTTTTGGAGTGGTGTAGGGTTGCGATTGCACCTAAAGTGGCATAGGTTAGTGTTTAGTGATGAATGAATCCCGATTCTGTTTGGGGATGCATGATGGCCTTATGAGTATCGGACGATGTCGTGGGGAAAGTCGTAACATGGTATTTTCTGTTGAGAGGCCTGTGTATGTGCAACTTTGGGATTATAGCATGAGATGTTATAACTTATAGAAGTAGGTCTTGCAAGCTCTATTATAATATAATACCCCAAGAGATTATGGACCACCTGTTAAATTCGATGCCACAAAGAGTAGAAGAGTGTGTAACCAATATGGGCGGGCCAACCCATTATTACTAAAACTGTATTTATTTTTGATCTTTCTCTTTTAAATTTTAATAAATTTCTTTTAATAATTAAACGTCCCTAGTCTTGCGAATCTATGTCATTCAGTATATATGAAATAGTACCTTAAATGTTAACATTAAAACGCAATGTGATACATAATTGCCTAAAGAAAAGAAAACCACTGAGAACTATATTTATATGGTCTATAATTGAATGAATAATATTAGAACTTTTCATTTAATGGCCGAAAGTTACAAGAGGAGTAATAAGAGTGGATTATTATTATGATTATTATTTTCAATGCACACATTAAGATATATTCTTTTTCAAATTCCCAGTAGGTATTAATATCCTAAACAAATATTCCTGCAAATGGTAACACAGAAACTAATAATTTTGGAGTAGAAAATTACTTTGTTTCACTGATTGTTGTATATTTTTGATTAATTTCGTTTTAATGTCAATATAAAGAATGATTTTATTTAATTAATCCTCTGTAGATCCGTGCAACTTTCAGGTCAAATTTTAATTTATCGATATTTTAGCAAATCAAATCAAAATTCATGGAAATTGCTACGCTCATCAAGCCGATACAATGAATCGTACACGATGGAAACTAATAAAATTAAAATTACATTTTAGTAGAAATTTACTGGCCAATACAAAAAAAAAAACAATGCAGATGTGACTGTTTACAAAAATCAAACACATTAGTTTAAACAAATCAGTGAAACAATACCAAGCTTTAATAAATAATTGTAATTGAGTCAAACTATAGGTGGGGAACTTTTTTACGGTGGATGCCATATTTAAATTAAACAGTAATAAAGGAGGCCGCATAAGTTAATATACCTATAAATGGAACTTTTATAAAAATACAAGATATCTTTTAAAGGTCACAAGAAACTTAAGGTGGTCCCAGGTAAAAAAAAATCACCATTAAATATTTTTTTATTTTATATTTATAAATGAACAGGACAACAAACACATTGTACATATATGAGTATGTAAACATATTTATGTATTTACTTTTCTAACTTTCATAGTAGAAAAATCGTGTATAATCCTCTCAAAATTTATGTTATTTGTAATTTCTTGTTCTATAGACAATATTGCAAGATTTTGTAGTCTCAAATCACTCATTGTGGAACGAAGATAATTTTTTATCAACTTTAATTTGGAAAAGCTCCTTTCGCAATTATCGACGCTAATAGCAATTGTTAAAAAAATATTAGCAAAATTACAATATTTGGTACAGAATTTTCCAATATATAGTGTTGAATAAATTTGAGAAGATCAAGAGGGCCTTCGTCTTCGTCTTTCCAACGTTTTGCCTCTTCTTGTAGTGCAGGTACAGCCATAAAAACCTGGATCTTTTTCCTTTCATTATGGAACTGTTCTTTATCAATATCAATAAACTCTTTTATTTGACATTCAAATTCTTCATTTAGTACGTTACAAGGTGTTATATACGAATATTTTCTTGCAAAAACATGCAACTGATCAAAGCGTTCGTTTTTTCCTTTATAATCCTATCCATAGATAAAAACATTTCTATTCGTACTTCTTGTTCAAAGGAATTTTCCCCACTCATATGTTTTCTCCTTCTAACTCGACGTTCAGTCGTTATCTCCAACTCTTCACAAATTGTTTTGGCTGTTATAACAGCGTTTTGTATTAGCGCATTTCTTTGTTCCATGAAATGGAATTTTTGCGCCTCATTAATTTCCAAAAGGACGGATTCACACAAATTGAGATAACATAGAAAATTAAAAGATTTCATTGAATTGAGCAATATTCCAGCATCTGATCTCGTTTTACTATTTTCTTCTTCAGATGACAATTTTTCCAAGGCGCTTAAGAGATTAAAAAAATGTTTTTTTTGCTCTAGTTACTGCTTCTGTTCTAGCGCTCCAGCGAGTTTCTACGCTACGTTTAATACCAGTGACAGAAAGTAAATCATCCCATCGACGAGTAGAAGAAGAAAACAGTGAAAACAACTGCTCGATAGTTCCAAAAAATGTTATGGAATCGATAGCAGTATAAGCAGCGTGCAAATATGCCAGGTTTAAAGAATGATTTGTACATGGTACAACTTCTGCATTGGGATTTATTAATATAATGCGAGATTGAACACCGCTGTGCTTTCCTGTTAATTTTGTTAAAATCATATTTTTGATTTCCTTCGCATTTTTCCTGTAGAGAAGTCAATAAACGATTCTACAACTTCACCACGGGAGAAATTGATTTAATATATTTCTTTATGTTTACTTAGAAAGGGCGGCAAAAGTTATGGGTACGCCACTGATTCAGAGAGTTGCAACTGTGCAGACAAAACGACAGACTGAGGACAGAGGAAGTTATGAGATATTTTCTACATCTATTGATAAGGTCCATTCATTTGATGGGAATATTTTGAGAAGTTGAACCGGTAGACCTAGTTGTGTACCAGCACAAAATATAGTGAAAACATTCAACTATTACATGGGTAGAGAATTTTTGATTAATTCGTTGATCGGTGGTCAATACTTGGCTCTTATATAAGCGAGATTGCTCATCGTATTCTCTAAGCGCCAAACATCGGTATAGTTTATTGAAATTTAAAATTGACATTGCATTCCGGAAGAAAAGAGAGCGTCCTGTTTCAAATGGCGTAGATAAACAATTGCATGGAACAAGAAAGAGACAAATACAATAAAACCTTCATCAGTTCGTAAAATTTCAGTTCCAAAAATTAAGCGTTTCAATTGTAATGTTAATTTAAGTTTAACACCAACGGTTTTGTTGGATATTTTAAAATAAAATTCTTTAAACGATTGTTTTCATTTGCATATAAAGGTCTATAATTGCTGATTTTTCTCGTTTCTAATTTTTTGGATTTAAAACCAAATTTTAGCCCATATAATTAGGCTGTTAACGGTGGAGGCTTCTACTTCATTATACATTTTTCTTCACAAAAATGAAACTTTTTAACTTTGTTTGTATAACACTGATTTTATTAAGTGACTACAATTTCGACAATTTTAGCTTGTCATTATCAAACTAGAAGTTCTAGTTTCTAGAAACTATAGTAATTTAATAAAGTCAGTGTTATACAAACAAAGTTAAAAAGTTTCTCATTTGCATAGAATTAGAATTAAAATTCAGATGTTTTTTTTCTTAAAATTTTTATTGAAAACTTGTTAACAATAATAATTCACAAACATTGAAATCAAAATTAGCATTGCATATCTGGAATTGCTTTAAAATTACCACTTTTAAAAAGTCGTAAAACACTTTTGTATAATTCAATATCTCAATAACTTAGATGATAATTTAGCTGTAACATGGGCAATATTGTATCATAGAAGGTTACTGTAAATACATTGATAATGATATACTTAAGACATGTTTTTATAATAAATGTATGTATATAGGTATATAAATAATATTTTTTTAGTGATACAAAAATAGTAAGTATTTTAGTTTGGTGTTTTCCATGAAATACCACGTATTAACGGTCGCAACTATTCTTATACTGAACATATAATAGAGACTAAACAAAAAAAAACATTTTTCTTCTATTAACGACGATATTGAGTATTTTAAAATGAATAACCGACTTGACAAAAAATGTATATAACATGATTCCCAGCAGGAAATTATACCTGTACAATAATTTTCGGAAATCCCGTTATAACGAATTCTCCATTAGTATCTAATTAATATCCATATAAACGCGTAAATACTCACATCAAACACTTTTGATTTCAATTAACACTTAAAAGATCCAAGGCACCAATTGATCCATATACCTAATTAGAAGCAGCGATTTGATAGTATAATAGAGTGATTCCAGGCTACACTCAGACAAAATAATTTCACCTTCCTGCGCGGAACACCTTTTCATCTTCCATACCAATAAGCTAATGATAAATGTGTGTTGTTTCTCGTGGGCCATTAATGACACATAACGATAACTAGTTACAGTATTTAATAATGATAATTAAGGAGGCCCCCAATGAACACATCCTTATAGAACTGGTTTTGCGTTGCTTTCGGTGGACCATCCACTCATTTTCTCATTAATATCAGTAATAAGGATAATTGGTGCAATTTCTTTTTCTTTTCAGTACACGTTGGCATTGTATGATTTCTTATAGTTATGATTCATATTTCAAAAGTAGGTATAATCCGGGGCACGATGTGGGGTCACATTGGACTATTTATTAACTTGATCCTTAATTATATGACACGATTTTTAGTATATAATATTAAAATAATAAAAAAAATAAACATGCTAATAGTAACTAATAATCCCTTTAGGTATAAATACGCCGCCACAGTTTTAAAATAAATTAGTTTTAAGCTGTTGATAATGAGTGCATTTCACTATGCTAATATTAAAAAAAAAATGTTTGTTTCATTTTGGTTCATAAATTGCATGTATTTATACTATGTGCTTCATAACTGAGAAATAAGCTAAGAGAAGAAATTTCTGTCGTATTTAAAATCTCTTAGAGTACATGAAAGAGGGTAATTAAAAATTTCCTATAATATATACTATTTTGAAATAATTTACATATGCATCACGATGTAGGACTAATATTGTGCCAAGTTCTTGGAAGTCCTTGATTCAGACCGCTCAATTAAAAGTACAGTTCGAATAAACACATAAGGAATAGACGACGAATTGGCTACACATTTCCTGTCATTGTTACAAAATTAATCCTCAAAGACACGATAATGGCGTTCCGTAACGAATATCGATTTCCAATATACGACTCTAATTGGGAATTTTCAGAAAACGTAACGTGATTTGGCCCAGAAGAGGATTACGTTACTAAACCTTGTGTGTACAAGGAACTTCCATTAGTAAACTAACGCGACATTTAAACTTAAATCCAAATCCGTTGTAAAATCTGCACTAATTGTTCTACATACTTATGATGTATTCAAATTCAAATTTTATTCAACCCAAATAGATTTAAATATGATCATAATTTTTGTTTTTTTTCTTCTTATTAGCCAAGTTGGTGCGGCATTTTAAGTACAAGTACTTGTTTCATGTTTTTAATTTTGATTTTTCCTTTTAAATTTATTTGAATTAAATTTACAAAGTAAATCTCAAAAATGTAATATCTAGAAGGTAAAGTAAGAAAATAAAATAAAATAAAAAAACATTTGCTTAATTTACAAACAATTTGTAGTGACACGATATATAAATAAATAGAATTATTTGCTTCATAATTATTTCTGGAATTTGAAACAAATTATATAGCATTTCATTCACTTTTTATGGCGGTAATAAAACGCAATAAAAACCTTTTTACAGATAATAAATGGATTAAGAAGAATTGTTATGTAGACATAGTACCTGTTAAATGCAAATCGGTTCAATTCCCAGAATTTCCGCTTTCAATTCCCAGACAGCACGGTCTGAACACTCAACGCTCAATCTTTCACAATGTTTATTCAAATTGAGTCATTGAGAATTCAGATCCTTTTTTGCTGTTGCTGGAGAGATGGAGGTCAATCACATCTTTAATCGAATAGATATAATCTAAATTTCTTATTATGGAAATATCTTTCACCTTAAATCCTAAAAATAACACACTTTAATTTATTCAGCAGAGATTTTGTAATTTTATTACGTATTTTGTTTAAATAATTTCCTATTTATTCATTCTAACATAAGAATATTTTATTTGGAATCTACTAAATAATACATTCCGATAAGAACCATACATTCTTTTACTTGTTGGTATTTGCAATCGATGCATATTTAATAAAGTAAGACGTTGTGTAACGTTCCAAGAATCTTTAATGTCATATGGGTTTTAACGTGTTTTGCATACTAGGATGTGTATTGCAGTACTCTCTTAGAGCACAGAATGGTGTCAAATTCAGATTACATTTAAAGTAGTAAAACAAATTAAACACACATGTTAAAAATGACAATATATATTATAATTTTACTACATTCTTGAAGTTGTACTAACTATAGTAATACTCGTCAAAAAGTTATGCCAAAAAGTTATTTGTTTATTTTGAATTATTATTTTTATATTTTTTAAATGAAATATTACTTAAACTTCTTGATTTCGAAAAGAAAATATTCTAGATTATCTTATACCATATTTATATATTTGGTCGTCTTTCTTAAAAAATACATATGTATTAAAACAAATTGATTATAAAAACACAGGTAAAATTTTCGTCAAAAATCACGGGCGAAGTTCTTAATAACAAATTATATTCTTCCACTCAAACCCTTCTTGCACCATGATGTCTTAGAAAAACTTTTTGGCAGTTAATATCAGCACGACAGATATATCTTCAATTTTATGTTTATTACATTCATATTACAAATATATATTCACAAAATAAACATACACGTATTATTTGCATAACTATACCAAAACTGTTAATAATTTAATAACCTAGTAAATTAAATTACGATTATCACTGGTGTTATAACCTCTAATGGCATTTTATTGCATTTTAATTGCATTTAATTACGAAAGCATTCTAGCCGAAGGTCAACTATCATGAGGTTTTGTTATTTTGTAACGTATTTCGCCGAAGCCAAAGAAAATTCAATTAAGCGTACACAACTATAAAGGATTTTTGACCGCAAATATTCTGATAAATAACGCAAATCATGTTTTTTGTAATATGTCGAAATATGTCTTTGCAACATGGGGTACTTGGAAACCACAAAGCTGGTTTGAAATAAAACCATGTATCATAATAGTGAAACTTATTTTTTATTTTAAAATCTTAACATTCTAATTCAATCCACTGTTCAAAATAAAATAATAAATTTCTTAGACATCACAATAATAAATAATAAACATGAATATAAACCATAATCCTACACACATACTCAACTATTTCAATTCATATCATTCAGCGAACCAGGCTTGGAGGCTGCAGCATGATATAATACATAAATTAATAATCATATCCAACTAAATAGATAACTTTAATAAAGAATTATAGAGTCTAAAGATTTAAAAAAAATAATGGCTTTCAAACAGAAATATTTTACATAAAAAACTTTAAAACCAAACAATTAAGAACAAAAAGTAAATAAAAATTATGTCATATATGTATATGTATAAGTTTATACAGAACAGGAAAGCTAGAAAATATATAAAATGCTTACGACAAATGAATCAACACCGCCATAGTAATAGAATCAAAAATAAGACAAAACAGAACCTAAATAAACAAGTTGATTCTACATTATAGCTTGCAACGATTATTCAAATATATATGTGGGACAATCAGGGAGATCTATAAGGAAAATGGTAGAAGAAGATAAAATAGATTTCCAATACAAGAGAGAAAAATTCATATTTGCCACCCACCTCGCAGAAGAAAACCACCAGTTTGGACAAGATTGCATTAACAGGAAAAAAAACAACACTATTAAACTCACTAACTAAGAAAAATGCTCTTTATTTTCCACGAGTTAAATTAAATTCTTACCAGGTGGAAATTGCATTCCATGCGACTGTTATACAATAATTGTAAATCATAGAATGGGTTTCTCGGAAAGACATTTCCTGCAGATGTTAATTCTAAACTTTGTATTATGTGTACACAATGAAACCCCATTTAATGGTATAGTAACGTTACTAATCTAAATCTAAAATTTAAATGTAGAATTGTTTCATCATTCACAATCTTTTCACATGCACGTTACAGCTCACCGCAAATTATAATGCAATCAAAAGTTAAATATATGTTTTTCATTCAATGGTTGATTGGCAGCATTTTGGGTTTATGCGTTAGCCAGCATTTTCGAGTTTTTCTTGCCTTATTATACAACATATAATTTTGTAACTAAACCATGTAAAAATACTTCTTTTCTATTGATTGATTGAACTAATACATTATTTTATAACTTTTATTTTATTTAGATGTTTAATTCTTTTATTGATTGAACAATGTTGCTCATACATCACTTGGTAAAACATAATTTAACGATAAGATAAATTAATCACTTGGTTTCTTTTATAATTAAAAGATTCATGTTGCGAGTGTAACTACATCCCTTCATTATCTATGACTGTAAGATACATAATACATACAAAACAAGTGGAAAACGATGGAAAGTCACGGCACGTTCCCATCAGAGTTTAACGAAATACGAATTGGAGCGTGAATAACACTGTGTATTAATGTTACCAACTTTTAAAATCTGATAATCTAAACGAAATTATAAAAAAAAACTTTTGATTCATATGTCCTCCACAACAAAAAAAAACATCAAGGCCAATATATTTCTAAAGCAATTTCTCATTTTTTGTATTGAACAATATATTTTTATAATTAGAATAATTACATTTAATGATACTCTATTTTAAAACTAGCATCCATTTTAAAAATAGCACACATTTCATTATACATTCGTTTTAACGAAATAAAAAATTGAAAAACTGTTAAAATAGATCAAAAATATATTTCAGCATGCCTTACATTTATTAAAAACGTATTTAATTGAAGAAACTTTACCTTGAGAACGTTTAAGCAAATTGTAGAATTGCAAATGTAAATAATGTTTGACCCATGTCTGTAATCATATAGGTGATACTATATATACTCAATGACATTAGAAGCGTTACACCAAGAAGGGATGATTTTTTGGAATTCATTTTTTTTGCAACAGAGTCATTATATTTAAAACATACATTGATAATAATTTCAGCCTTGTACCTTTTATATTGTGACAAACAAATATTCACTTTTTCTTTTATAATAAAACTATTTAGTTAGTTAGAGCTGTTTAGTACAGATGTTTTTAGTTTTCGTGTTTCCGTCGACTGTGTTAAGCTTAAACAAAATGCCTGTAGTCCGAAGAAGTCCACAATATCACTATTTGCGCGATTTTGACCGGTGTCGAATTGATGCCTATCGAAATGTCAGTTATGTCATATCACGAAATTGCCCGCCGTATTAATTCCATTGCAACGACTGTAATGCGTGTGTGTCAGGTATGGACAGTAGAAGGTAGAAGAGCAAGAAGACCAATTGGTCAACAAAGGCGTACTATAGAACGTCAAGATCGGCGCTTAAGACAAATAGCCCTGCGAGACCGTAAATGGTTTGGAGAAGAAGATAGACCCGTTAGTATGCGAACCCTATATGGCCGCATTCAATCCTTTGGGCTTCTTTCATACCGTTCAAGTTTAATGCTTCCGAGACAGCAAGACACTGTCACCAAAGGTTAGACTGGTGCAGAGAACGGCATATGACCCTAGAAGGGTACGACGCTACCGTGGAGTACGACCTGATCTTAGGTTTGCTATTGAGAGGCATGTACACAGGACTGCTGGAGTTATGGTTTGGGGGGCTATTGCTTATGGTAGTCGATCACCTCTTTTAGTCATTTAAGGCAGTATGAAAGCTGCGCGTTATATTGAAGACATCATACGACCGTCTGTGATGCCTTATTTAGATGGCCGTTCAGACGTACTTTTTCAGCAAGATAACGCACTTCCCCATATTTCTCGTCGAACTATGAACTTTCTTCATGAAGCTGGGGTTAATGTTTTGCCGTGGCGGCCCCGTTCGCCGGATTTAAATCTTATTGAACATGTATGAGATATCATGGGAAGATGAGACTCTAGTACAGTTTATCCATGAAATTCAAGTTGCTTGGAACGAGATGCCACAAGAAGACATCGACCATCTCTTTTTGCGAATACCCAGACGTCTACAGGAGTGTATACAGCCAAGGGGTCACCAAACACATTATTAATTTTATTTAGATTGTTTGTTGATAAAATTTCTTGAAAATATAATCATTTCATTCTTGTTGTAACAACATTGTGACAAAAAATCAAGTTAAATAAATAAATCCTTCTGGGTGTAACGCTTCTAATGTCATTGAGTATATTATTACTTTAAAGTGACATTAATTTAACGTAACAAACTTACATAAAAAAACACTGAACGCGGTGAATATTTTTTCGGGCAAATATAATTCATTACCTTGAAGGGTGCAATATTCAATGACGCTTTAAATACATTTATAATAAACGTAATAACTGAATAAAGAGTTGTTTTCACAAGGGTAGAACATCTATAACAAGTTGAATAAAATTTCTTTATAATTTAAATATATTGGTTTTGAACAACCCATGCTTACGTAAACTATAAAAATATGTAATCATTAGTGTTTCTTCACTTACGATAAAACACATTTTTTAAACTGTAAACTTTAAATGATTTACCAAGAAAACAAGCAGATATTAAAGAACTAATTGTTTACTACAAAATTCATAAGTAATAATTGTAATATTTTAATTTATATATTGATTGTCACAGCATCTAAAGCTACTTAATAAAACCTTATTCGGAATTTAATGCTGGAAACAGCGACATTTCTAAAAATATTGTGAACTCATTCGAGTCTTCCATTTAATTCATTGTAATGTTTTGACTATGTTTAACATTTTTTTCTGAAATTTGTATCTGCTGATGATGCCACCTTAATAGATTATCTACTTTTAAAATCAGGATATTCATAAAAATTTGAAGAGTGGGAAAGCTCTTATTTTTTTGTCTATTTTTACACCCTTTATTCGAAACAAGGGAAAATATTGTAATTTTTAATATGAAATAACAACGAAGACACCTCAAAACATGCATTGATTGAGGTGCCTTGGTCCAAATCCGTCATATTTGAAATATATTCTAATGATACTATTGTTCTTTGAATATTGTAAGTGTAATAAGGGCATCTAATATTCAAGTATTTATTTAAACACAATTTAATATTTTTTTATAGTTTTCGTTAATTTGTATTATTTGTTATTCGACCTGTCTTTTACCATTAATTGTCCTATAGTTTTGTTAAGAAAATCTAAACGATTATCAAACACCTTTTTCTAGAAAACTAAATAATAAACAGTAGTTGATAACTTATCGCCTTGATTTATAATATACCATATTTTGTGTGGCTTGAAGAAATATTTAAGATATGAAAATTAATTTTAAAAGTAAGTCAACACGATAAGTACTCGAAATACATGTAACATGTACGTAAATGGATTTCAATTACTCAACACTGATTAAAACCAACACAGACAGTTTTATCGCGTCCGCGCGACCCCAAAATCCCACTATCAATCAAATCCAAACAAAGAGGATACTTATCACGCGAAGACCTGGCCAATCGACAACCAGTTCCAATTAAAAGTCGAATGCACGAGGGCCTCTCTTAATGAAGAAATCAAAACTTTCCACCCTTATTTAAGCATGACCGCTGCGCCCCGGGCAAGATGGACCAGCACCAATCGTGATATAAGCAAGTAGAGAGGTCTCGACTGGTGATGAACTGGACGGGTCCATGGTTTTCGAAACAAACAAGGGCCCAAACCGGAAACGCACAGGTGCCAAGGTTATATAAAAGGGATACTTGGAGCCTAAATAAACAATGCGAAAAAAATTATTATTGACATTTTAAAAGCATATTGGCTGTATTCGATCTGTTGAATTAAAATTCTCTTAAAATATTGTAAATGCAATGAATGAACAAATTACATAATTACTTACGCGTTAAGGAAAATTAAAACATTATTATTTTAAATTGAAGATATTCTTAGTAGTAGTAGTTAATTACCCATCGACCAGGTTCTTCCACCATGCTATTGGTACATGTGTAAATTAACTTGTTACTTTAAAGTATCACTAAAAATAGTCCAATGCCGAAGGTGTCAGTAGTTGTTGGTGCTTAGAGATAACGCCTTTTTCAATTTTGATTTAATTTGTTAATAACGACGGAGTCAAATGTGGTAACAGTAATGAATGGCAACGGAAAATTTATCACAGAAAATATTTCAAAAATAACTTAACCTCAAAAATGTTATAGTACGTAAATTACATTACAAAATATTCATCCGTATTCTTGCCAAGCATGGCAATGGTAAACAAAATATACAGGGTGTTAATGTGGAGTAATGACTGAACTATAAGATTCCTAGGATCATAATATTATTATTTTTTTAAGTTTACGTTTGAATCAGAATTAGTTTTAAAAAAATACTATATTTATTCGTAATTTATTATTACTTATTTATTTTTAAAAATCCCAACAGAACAGAGCTCCAGTAACAGAGACTACAAAAACAAGTATACATAAATTAAGCATAAAGAGTGATTAAGTATTGAAATCTTGAAGTCGTTGAAAATATCACAGAATGTAGCAATATTATTAAAATGGGTCTTTATGAATTTTGGCAATCTTCTCAGTACATTTGTTCTAGAACGAGCAATGCAAAATTTTAACTGTGATCTAGTTAATGCAGTTTGAGGTAAACCTGTGAGAGCAACTTATTATAATTATTATTATTAATTAATATATTATATAGAATGAATATGCTATTAATATATGTCCTTTCGAAGAGAGTATACTATGTTTTTAGAAAGCAGTATGTCGTTTTCAAATCCTCGTTTAAGGTAAACTCCGTCCACCTTGCATTAATACGGGGTACCAGATTAATTGGCTATATTCAAGGTTACTACAAATATAAAGCTAATAAAGCTGAGGTTTTTTGAATGACTTTGTATTTCGTATAATGAAGGCGAGAATTTTATTTGCTGATGCTATTATGGAATTCATATGGCTGACAAATGAATATATTACAGAGGCAAATAAGATACGAAGATCTTCAAAACTATTACATTATTTAAAGTTTATTTAAATACAACTGGACCTCTCTTTTTGGTGTAGGTCACTACTGAGTTCGATAGAATATTAATTTGCTGTTGTTGTTAAATTGGAATCAGCGATACAATTGATCCATGTATATAATTTCAGATCATCGACAAATAGTACTTTTTGCAACTTATGTGAGTAGATAGATCATAAATAAATAAAGTAAAAAGTAGTTGCCTACGATTAGAGCCTTTAGGTTCACCGAAAAGAAGGGGTTTAAATGTCAGATTTAAGCCCATGATAAAAAATATAGTGAGGTCTATTATTAAGTATGATTTAAAAAAGACAACAAGTTAGCGCTGAATCCGAATGTTAACAGTGTTTCTAAAATATCTGAATGGCTAATTCTACCGAAGGCTTTTGAAAAATCAATATACACAGTGTCCCAATTTCGATGCTTACTATTGGTACCTCTGTTATTAGAAGAGATAGAGTATTGGTTAAATGGGGAATGTTTGGCAGAAATCAGTGCTCATAACAAATCCCATTTGAAATTCACCTTAACTTTTTTCAATTTTAAGATATTTGAAAAAAAAACAAAATTTGCCAATTTTAACTTTTCTCAATAACTCGATAACGCCTAACACGACCGCTATTAAACCTTTACAGTATTCAAACACTTTTTAAGACAATTTTTTTGGTGTAAACAAAAACCCCCGATTTGCATTTGTTTTCAGGTTATTAGCGCTATCTTATTAGATAGGGATTAAAAAGTGCTTTTCAAAGAAGTATATATGCCTGAAAAATCTTTAGTTTCAAGGAAAATATTAACTCAAAGTAAATTAATCTTTAATGTGAAATTAGTAGGTTATGCAATTAAACACCAATGACAAATGAAAGTGAAACGGCATTCTAAGTAGTAATGTAAAATAAAGACACGATACAGACATTTAATTATATTATTAACAAAAATACAGACTGTCCAATAAAATTATTAAGCCATAGAATTAAATCAGTGTGAAACAATGAAACAAAACGATAACCTGTCAAAGTACAATTAGCGCTGCAGAGATAAGTAAATTTTAGCCCTGTATCTACTTGTAGTTAGTGATAAGTAATTATTTATTAAATTATTAAAGTATTAAGATTTATAAGTATTGTTAATGGCACATACATATTCAAACGAATAAAAAGTTGATATGTTGGACGTGTATTTCAAAGCAAATAGATACACTGAAAATGGATGCACGAAGTATGCGGAGCGTTTTCCAGAAAGACAACAGCCACACAGGACAATTTTTAGAAGAGTAGTTAGCAATTTACAGAACTTTGGAAGCTTCGGGCAAAAACGAGCTAACTATGAAGTTAATGATGCTGATACACGTCGAAATAATATTTTGCAGAACGTTAAGAACAATTCCAGCACATCAGTTCGTCATGTAGCTCGAGAAACAGGGATTTCAAAATCTACTGTTCACAGAACCTTGAAGAAAAACAAGTATTACCCTTACAAACTAAAAATTGTACAAGGTTTAAGTGATAATGACTATCACCGCAGCTTAGCAGGTGGTACAGATGAAACACGATTTATCAATTGTGGAGTATTCAATAGAATAGAATGGTCGTCATATTGAACAATTTCTTTAAGTGAATATTAAATTTAAGTACTTTTTATTTCTATAATTTTGTTATCGTTTCGTTAGATTACAGTATAGATTACAGTATTACTTAGAAATATCTTTGTCATATTTAAGGTTAAATTACGTTTTTATTAATATTTCGCTTGTAATTAAATTTTTTCAGGCATGTTATACATCGCTGAAAAGCACCTTTTAAGCACTATCTAATAAACCCAATATCCAATATGGCCACCATAAGAAAAACAAAAGATAGCGCTAATAACTTGGAAACAAATACGAATCGGGGGTTTTTGTTTACACCAAAAAATTTGTCTTAAAAAAATATCTGAATAATGTAAAGGTTTAATAGTGGCAGCGTTAGGTGTGATCGAGTTATTGAGGAAAATTAAAATTGGCAAATTTTGGTTTTTACAAAATGTCTTAAAATTGAAAAAATTTAAGGTGAATTTGAAATGAGATTTGTTACGAGCACTCGTTTCTGCAAAACATTCCCCATTTAACCGTTGCTCTATCTCTTCTAATAACAGAGATACCAATGGTGAGCATCGAAATTGGGACACGTCTCCTGGTTCCTGTTCCTTTAAGGAATGAGAAATATACTAAGAGATAATTAAAAGGTTGGATGTAGTTAACCTTTCTAAATTAAAACGTGTTGGAAATAAGAAACTTATTATTTGATTTATGAGTAAATATGTTAAAATAAGCAAATTTAAAAGCCTTCGCGAAATTGGATAAAATAGCTATGGGTCTGTATTTTTACTTTCCCTATATACGAAGTATATATAGGGGAAGTATTGTGATCGTGATTTTTTTTTGAAAATTTTTTTTTGCGGAAATATCCGTTTTGAGGTCCCCTGAGTCCATTAAACTAATTTCTGGAAAAAAAACTGAAAAGCTTTTGGTAAACATTCATAAACCGGAAGTGGTTGTTTACTTGAGGCGTTTTTTGTTTTTTTCCGATATTTTTTTTAATATAAAAAATATTACAAAACTTTTCAAACAAAAGTTAAAGGGAATGAGAAACTGAACAAATTTTGTCAAAATATATTTTTCATAAAATTCTTAACTTTCGAGAAAAAAAAAATAAAAATTGAAATTTTTGAAATTTTTTGCCAATTGCTAATAAACTATTGAAGCTACATGAAATTTATATAACAAATAATTGTAGAGAATTCAAAACTGAATAAATTATTAAGAATAACTTTTTTGCATAAATCTCATAGTTTTCGAGAAAAATATAGGGAAAGTACTATGATGGCCACATCACCATTTTTTTACATTCGATTTGTTGTCTCCTTTGAAAACTAGACAAACTAGCAATTTCCCAACAATTTGGAAATTATATTGGAACTCCACAATACATCAAAATAAAACAACACAGTTAGAAGGGATTCACCACATGGTGGCTTCATCTGCTTGATGAAACCTCTGTATTGTAGTAATAATAAAAGTTTGGAAATGTGTAAGAATATGTGGAGAAGTGAAGTAAAAAATACTTCAGCACAATCTCTAACCAGAAAGCTATATATTGAATGTTAGCCACGTGTTAGTTTAATTAGAGAGATGGAATTCGTGTACATTTCATTTTACTATTATTTAAAGACCAAAAAGAAGTATGGCCGAATTGTATTTTGTTTTCAGTGTGTTGAATAAATAATGTGTAGCCTCTGTCTATTTGGTTTTTGAATATAGATCTTAACAAATTCAAATGTCTCTGTTTTTTTAACGTTGATCTGTATAAAAATATTTTAAATTGAACTACCACATAGTAACGGTCGCTACCATCATTTTCATTATTGTGAGTTTATTTTAATATACATTAAATTATAGTTAATATTTGAATTTATATTTAATATTTAAAAAAATTGAAAAAGGCGAATTTTCTTGGACCCAACGATGCAATATTTAATGATGATTAGTTGCCAATTATCAGTACTTGTGACGTTGATATGGCATGTAACTTGCTTTGTGGCATCATCATCAAAATAACCCACTTTGTAATAACCGAAATACAAAGTATTATCAATAATACTAATACTATTGAACTAATTAATAATATATTAATAAGTGTATTAATTGCTAAAATCTGATAAATCTAAATAATACAATTAAGAGTAAATTCAAATCAAATGTTAACATACTGGCTAGAAAATAAACAATCTGATTAGTTTTGTTATGGAAATAATATATTTTTATACAATAACAGTAACATATTTTAGAGATAAATATCGATGTTTAACAAATATAAATACAAGCATAATTTTATTTACTTTGATAATAAAATAATATTAATTAAGAGTGGAAATATCTTTGGCTATTATTTTAACACTATAAATTTAGGTCAAGATATTGTCTGCTATATTTTATTTAAAATAATTAAATTGCGTTTCGAAATATCTAGTAACTATAATAATAATGCAATATACATGTAAAATTACATTTTATAGTGGCTTCAGTTTAAATAGAATTCGTGACTTACTTTTTGACTAAATTTAATAGTAAAAAAAATTCAAAATTTATAAAATAGTAAATTAATTAAATTATTAAATGAATTAACATTACATGCACACAAACCAATAGTTTTGCTTTTTTAAATAAAGTTTATAATAAAACTGTACTGATAAGATATAAAAGATCGAAACACGTGTCTGCAGATGATTTTTAAATTATTTAATTTTTGTTATTTTCATTAGAATAAAACCATCATAAATAAATTTTTGTTCATATTTTTTTTAAAATTCATTAAAAAATTTTCAACGTAAATTAAAATTCTTGAAGTTTATTTGACATTAATAAATAACATGCAAACATAAAACACCCAATTTAAAATGATAAATATTTGTTTTTTGTTTTTTATAAACATTATACAAATTATGAAATGCCGGTTAATAATAAAAATAAGAGTTCTAATCTAAAATAAATTTAAAACACTTTAACTTCTTGAATTTAATTTCGACTGTCTTACCGGTAAAATTTAACAAAAAGATAATAATTATTTTTATTTCTAGATATTTTGTAAAATAAACACATTCAATTTAAAATAAATAGTTTATTAAATTCATGCATTTTGGTGAATTGTTATTTTGATTTTTTATTTCACATGTGTATATGTTATCCCTTAAATTTTAAATGTTCATTTATCGTACCATTTTCGATATATTTTATTTAACAGGTGCCATTTGAGCAATAATTGAATGAGGGGCAGCCATTTTGTCGCGTGTGGTATTTACACGGATGCGTTTCGGATTTAATATAAAACTGTGCAGGAGAGCATCTTTTAATTCTCTTTCTTTTCCATCGTCTCCGTCTCTTCAAAAGCGTCCCGACCATTTCTATTCACAAGAACAAGATTTACAACATGGTGGCTGGGGCCGAAGAGGACGGCAACACGTCGGAACAATTGAAATGAACAAGGACGACCGGAGGTCCCCCACTAGAGACGTTTTTCCCATGGTTTTAGAATGTTAGTTTGAGCCGAGCTGTTCGAGCCGCAGCACGCAAAATGCTATAAAAACGAAAACGAAAAAATAGTGCGGATTTTGTTTTGGCCCTTTTCGACATTTTTTTCGGTGTAGTGGATGATTGCGCCACAAGCAACGGTTCTGTGATAGTTTTAAACGTGTTCTAGTTTTGGTAATTTTTGTACATTTCGGGATTAACGCGCGTGAGAAAGGTAAATATGAGAAAATATAAACGATGAAGAAATTTAACACGTTTTTTGTCTGCTTCTATTCTTGCAACTGCACACTAGATGCGTGCGCTATTGTGGCTTTTAACAGACCCTGACCCTAGCGCCAATTTCAGATAATTTAACTATTAATCCCATATAAATTGAACGTTCACTAAATTAATTCCAATCCAAGGACTGTGTAATCAGTAAATAACCCGAAAACGATAACATTAGAAAGAAACGTTGATGAATCAAGAGGAAGTTGGGCAGCGCAGTCGTCCCATTGCGCTACTGCCACCTGTTCCATCCTAATTACCACCAGAAGTGTGCCATTATAGGTGCTAAATCAAAATTGTGTTTTCACATATGCTGTTGATTAATAAGTTTCACATATGGTACTCTCAATAAACCTCCTTGACTCTTAACATAGTTTCATAACGAGTTCACGTTGACTTTTTTCATTAATCACGTGCCGTTTAAATGGATCAAAGCCGTCGTTGCCATAGTTGAATGTAATTATTTTTGGAAGCAAATTGCCTTATATGAAACGGTGGATAAGCAACTACGTAATTGGGCAATAAGAACAAGACGAGCAGTTTGCTTCTATTGTTCTTGAACGCGTGTGGGTTTTCAACAAAGATACTGCTCGAGAGTAGATGCACAATAAAGAAAGAGTCGATTTCATCAATGCATAGAATTATAATAACAAAACAAATTTTACCAATTATATATATATAACCGTAAAACCGTATGGAAATTTCCTTTTACATATGAATAATTTTTATTTTGTGTATTCATTTGAAATAATTTAATAGCAAAATTATCTTTATTGTATATTTAATAAAAAAGAAGACTAATGGTTATTTATTAATATATAATGCTTACTAGTAAATATGATATTAATTATATATAAAATATATTGAATATCAATTAATAATAAGGCAAATATTTTTTAATTTACTTTCTATACTTATTTGTATTTATTTTATAATTGGTAAACGATTTTGAACTTAATTCTGTATAAATATAATGTTTTAAAAACATTCTTTAAGATTAATTTATTAATTTTGAATAATAATACAAATTATATTTGAAATATGTACAGAAAATTCATTATTTGGCTGAATTATCTCTTTTGAACAATTATTAATTATACAGAAATTAAAATTGTTATTTAGATATACTGAATATCTTAAACATTTTGTTTATATTTATATATCCCATTATATGAAGAAAAAAAAACGAATTTAACTAACTTTTTCAAACGTATATATGACTTGTTTTTATATTTGCAATAAGAAAGTTAGTTTTAAAAGTGTTTTTTGTAAAATTGAGCCATAACAGAAAAATAAAAAGTTGTAATGAAAAACAAATAAAAAATAACATGAATAAATACTTAGAAGGTTTTTAGTGTATCTAAAAAACATTTTCAATTTCTGTATAATTAAACATTGTTCAATAGAGATAATTCACCCAATAGTTTCAGTTTTAACGTGAGTTTACCTGTTACAGTTCAAAATGCGTTCTCTTGATAAGAAAAATAATTTATTTTCTCACCAAGAAATGATTATCTCATTCTCACTATTGTTTCCAAAACCTTATCACAAATTGGGTATCTAAAAAGGTCCGGCTTTGGGATACGTTGAAGTGGTAGCAGGTAAATAAAACCAAGGTGGCTCACATTAACAGGGCACTTGGCGATGGTGGTATCCCTTGTCATCTAAAGAAGGGTCATTATTTTTATTGACATTCTCTGTCAAGCATTAATAAGAGCCGTGTTGGCAATAATAACGAAAATACCTGTTTACCATATAAAAGCATTTTTTTCCTATTCTAACTGAAATGTTTATAATTTAATCCAAATTCAAAAGTTGTACCTATCATATTTCTTAATCTAATATTTATTATATAAATTTTTATTAATTAAAATTAATAATTAAATGCCAATGAGTCTAAAGCTTTGTGTTTTATATTGTTGCTCAGACATATATGTATATTAGATTTACTCCTTTTAACTTTTTAATTTGTATTTCTCCTACAATAATCAATATTCTAATCAAATTACGTATAAAATGATGTTAAAATCCGTAAACAAATAATATAATTTTGAATTAAAAAGCTCTAATAATTATAAAAGTAAATTACATTTTGCTATAACGTAAGCCCGATATTATTAAACATAAAGCATTTCCGTTTCATGAATGGAAATAACACCGTACAACGGATTTTTAATGCCAAAAATAATATAGAAATATATTTTTGGCATTAAAAATCCGTTGTCCATGATAATAATAAATTTAAAACAATACAATAATTTTATTTCTATATAATAATGAAAACAATTACATTTTGACGACGATAATTTTATCTATAAAACATTCCGGAAATGATGCACGATAAACTCTATTATATCATATTCGTATTTTGTTTTGGATTAAAAATATGACCTATAACCACAGGTTAGAAACTAAACGTAAATTGGATTGAATTTGAAACTACTTCGATAGTGATTATTACAAATTGAAGTTAAATATTTATTAAAATATTTGAAATAATACACATACAAAAAATGATTTTAGAAATTTGTACAAAATTCAAAATGAAACGGGGACGAACTTATATAGAAATAATTCCATTTACACACTTTAAATATCACGTCAAAAGTTACATATTTGTTTAATTTAAAAAAAAAAACATATAAATAAAATATTATTTCCGAAGTTTTAAAACATGTGGTATTTATTTACGCTAAATTAATCTTAACCGGTCTTCCTGTAAATTAAATTGTATAATATTTAGCATTAATACAATGCTGTCTTATTTGACTTATGTATTATTTATTTTGCATTATCACGTATGTTTATTTCCTAATATTTTATTTAGATTGTCTCACCGCACTGTGGATTATTTTATTTAGGTGAAAATGAATTATTTTCACCCAAGAGATAAAAACCCAATGATTCATTTCAATTGACTCATAATTATAGGTATTTCAAACACTGCATACATTCCTGTAAATTCATTACTAATGTTCGTTATTTATCTAAAACCCAACTGATTGCATTTTTGAGAATTCGTATTTTTATTGTGCACATTCTCAATGCTTAATGATTTTAGTTAGATAAAAGTAAGGTCAGATAAATTCAAGTTTGTCATCGCTCTCTTAAAAATGCAAGAATGAACTAGATACTTGCTACAATATCAAAACATAAAAACTCAAAACTACTTTTCTTATATTTCTTAAAGCTATTAATAGATTTCTGTTGTTATATTGAATAGCGATGTGCGATTTGGTAAAAAGGTCATATTCTACTACTAATTATATTGTTGATTAAAATGTTTGGTTTTGTTGCACATAATTTTATTTTTCTCAGACTAGTTTCGAAATACTATTACTTTTTATTCTTTGTATTAAAGAATCAAAAGACTCCCGTTAAACAACAAAAACAAGGCTACATAAAAAAGTTATTATATATCGGTTAAAATCTTGTAAATAACAGCGAGTTTTATCTTGTACGAGGAATTCCTGCTCAAAATCATAAAATCATAAGTGGGAACTTCGCAATTGGGTTTTTTTAAATATGTATACTGTGAAAAATAACATAAAATAACATATGTCACGTATATACGTTAATTACGTTGAAATCAGTTGCGAATATAGAATTAATTAATAGATATGTCATTTATATTAGTATATATGTGTACTAATTCCATGATATTAAATCTTTTATTTATTGCATAAAAATATAAATTTGATTATAGAATATTTTACGTGATTTTAAAAAATTAACTAATAATTTAAAATTACTAACATACAAAACTATAACTAAGACTGCAAAACAAATTCATTCATTCATGAATTTTAATTTACGCGAAAAGTTTTTGAGTTAATTTGATGTAAATAATAGAAACAAGAAATTAATTTACGGTGATTTTATTATTAAAAAAATTACAATATTAAATTATGTAAAAGTCAGACACGTATTTCAATCTTTTAAATCTCATCAGTAGTTATTAAAATAAAATTTTTAACTTTTTTTATATTTACTTTATTAATAATTGTTATTTTTAATTTGGCTACTGATTTAATCTAAAATATCGAAACAAATACCTACAGTTGGTATTAAACTTTAATTTCCCATCACTTAATTTTATCATTTTCATATTAATAATCTCACAGTAAACTTATTTCTTGTCAATTATTATAACTAACTAGTAACTACTCGCGTCAAAATAAAATGACAAAACAAATCATATAACTGAAACTAAACTTATATTAAACATTAATTTCAAAAATATTAAATACAATGGATTCAAATGTATGGATTTCTGTTGATTATTAACCAATAATAAAAATATGTTAACAATATTATCATTAACACTATTGGTTAATGTTAGAGTCTTAAAAATAATATTACAACAATTTGAATTCAGCATTACTAGCCAATTGAATAATATAGCAAGTAGCACATAAAAACATATTTATTTGTAAACTTAACAGTAAATGTTCGCAGGGTTTAATTTATTTAATTAGTAACGAGTATAATTATTTATATATTTTATATAAATAAAATATTGCAGAAAAGTACATTTGTAATTAAAAAATACAATAGTAAACTTATTAATTAGCGTTCATCATTTCCTCACATATACGATGAATAATCAATTTGTTATGCATGCAAATGCATTCGTTTAAATTAAGTGTATAATAGCATTAATTAATAGCAGTTCAGCTGAATTGTTTGTCTAGTTTAGAAGTATGCGGAAGGTTCATGGATTTTGTAACATTGCCAAAAACGTTATGAATGAACCGACCTTCGGCGGAGTCAAGTTGTAGGCCTGCTATTTCCTGTGTGAATGATTCTTTTATTGCAACAATTCATTGTGTTGCCGCTTGTAAGTTTTTATTGTTCGTTGAATTCTCAAGTTAATTAAATTATTAATAAGCACTAAAATCTTGAGTTAATCTTTCTTTGAAAACTGCATCAAGCCATTTAAAAATCTAAATTTATTTATTTATATTTGTGAGAAGGGTATGTTGATAACATTAAAAAACATATTGATATGAATAATATTTTGAGGTCCCTTAGAAAATTTTATTTGTATAGTAATATTAATTTTATTGGCGGGATTTGTATTGCGATATAATTAATGGCGCTTTAAAGGGACATGTACAAAGTAAGAAATGTATTATATACATAAATACATAAATAACATGACGAAAGAATCATGTGGTTGGAAACCAATTACTATCAATTGTAAATAAAAATATGATAATATGAAAGTTTAATTGTGGATGCGTTCACTTTGTGGTGCATTTTGAAAATGATGAAAAGGGAGACACGATGACTTTGTCTTACCACTTTTATTAAATTAAAAGAAGATTAAAAGTGTCTCATTTTTGATATATGATTTTTTTAGATTACAAGATGTACCCTATTAATTTTAGAGTACATTACTTAAACATAGAGACGGCTTAAGTATTCTAAATAAATAATTCCCAATAAAATGTTGAGAATGATGCATGTAGTTACAACATTTTATTAGACATAATCTTTATATCGGCCCGACATTAATTTGGTTAAATAATTCGCAAATAATGGCTCTACCTGGTCTAGATCCAAGTTCACACAAAAAATCGCTGTATCATCCAATTTACATATAAAGGGCAATCTGATTACTAGTTAGCAAGCCGTAGACGTCGGATGCCGCGAAAGCCGGCAGATGTTGCCGTTTAATTAAAACGGAAGAGCGCCCCAGTTGGGCGCCAAATTGGGAATTCAGATAAAGTGCATGAAATCTCCCTCTAGTCTCGGCAGCCTATAAACCGCAATAAGGCCTCAAGGCGGCCATTCAATCATACCATCATTCCGAGTTCGAATAGCAATCAAGTTTCTCAAAATAAAACCACGCTGCACTTTCACGAAAAGTCTGAGAATTCTCGGCGGTCGGTTACCTGTCCCACAGAAATTCCTAGACACGTATATGACCCGACTCTCGGCCGGGGAGATTTAGTGGGCAAACGTGTTTTATGGCGTGGCACTTTTATTTTTGTGTGTTAAATCGCTCAAAAACAAACGTCGCATACGAGAGGCAAATGAGCGTGGGCGATACGTGAGATAAACTCCGTGTAGAGTGTAAAATAATACGCTCCGGTTTTTTTTCGTTAGTGTACTCCATGTACCTGGAACGTGCAAGCCGGTTTACATTACATACACGTCAATTGTAAGAGGGAGTGTCACACTTTCCCACGTTATGGAAGCCAACTCACGTGAAACCCGTGTATGCAATTAAGCTAATGTGTACTGATTTGTCAAAAAAGACAATGGAGAATTGTACGAAAGTTCTCATATCTTCATTAATTTTCTAAAGAAAAGCATAAAGGTTGTCGTGTTTAATTAGTATTAACAACAATTAAAACAACTCCATGCTAAAAAAAATTGGGCTAAACTTTTGTAAATTAGTACTTTGTAAATTATTAATTAGTATGTGATAAAAATTAAGTATTCAAATTTTACACCTTAAAATTCCATTATTATCAATAATCTAGTGAAGAAAATAAATATTATAATTTTGTAAATTTAAGAATATCTGAACAAATACTTTCTTGATAAAACCATATTTTCATGTTGTTTTCTAACATTCTTAAATGTTTTCCTATTTGTTTATGGTACAATATGCTAATATGTATAAGATACATTAAAAAAAATTAAAAAAAAACTTAACTAGCTTGCACCGTATATTGTACTTGTAAGCTAATAGAATTTATTACTTATAAGTTATTAACATTATCCATTCAATAAAATTTATTCAGACAATAATACGTAGATACATAGACTGTGCTCTTTCTGCCCTTATTAACATTAATTTATAAGTTATAATTATTATTATTATTTCAAAAATCGAAATTATATAAAAAATAATAGCGAGAACAAAGGTCTGTTATGAATAATATGTTTAATAAAAGTAGCCTAAAATAACTTAATGGTGGTAATTTACAAACATAAAATAACATTACAATAAGGCATGAAGCTTAATTAATAAAATAAAATCATTACACATTTTCAAACTTACTTATTTTTTAACAGTTTTTTTCAAAATTATTTTTTAACACTGATAAATGGTTGCTTTAATAATAATAGTCTTTAGGTTTATTGCACTTAAATCTATGTCACATTCCACAACAATCTAAAATACTTGATCTAAATACACAACTGATTCAATTAATCAACACATTAACCCATACCCTCAAGAGGAAATTTATTATCAACATGGAAAAAAATATCAAACATTGTTTTAACTTTTTTGTTTTACATTTAATTCAACAAACCATAATCATTCAATTATCAGCAAGTTACTGTAATCCACTACTAGCTGTATGATTAGTTTTCTTCATTCTGTTAATGATCTCAACAGTCCACTATCTGCTCACATATATTCCATGGCCTTTATGTAATAGGTTAAGTGTCTCAGCAAGTGGCTTAATAAGAACTTGTTGTTTATGGACCTTGTGAATTTGCATTATGTAATTAGTGTGCCTGGATAATATCCTTTTTTTTTAATTGAAATCATTATCACAAAATGTAAAAAAATACTTTATAGTTCTTTAACAATGAAACAGAAGGATGATAAATAGTGATAATTATTTAATGTTATTTTACATATTTATAGTATATTTTTAATATTAAATTGACATATTCTTATATGTTTTTTTTGCATATGTTGAGAATCTATAATTCCCATAAATTTACTATTTAATATAAGCAAAATAGAGATGTTTTGAAAATAATAATTTCGCAAATGCAACATTATAAAAAAAATTCATTTTAAAAATTTGTTAAAAATTTTAACTAATATTGTAAATATTGTATAGAAAAATTGTATATTATAATTTACTTAAGTATTTATATATTTTATTTTTAGTATGATTTTTGTCACCTAAACAATTTTATTTGATATTGCTTTAATAGTTACTATTCATGTCTACAAGGATAATAGAATGATTAATTAATATTTTTAATTCTTTTCAGAAATAATTCAAGATGTTGTTTGGAATGGTATCCGCAGTAGCGGGCTTTGTAAAAGTCCGCTACTTAGTCGACAAAGCTATAATTGATAATATGGTATTCAGAGCACATTACAGGATTACATCAGCCATCCTCTTTTGCTGCTGTATTATAGTTACTGCCAATAACCTCATAGGTAAGTTTAATTTTATATATTATATATAGCAAGTAATTTTCTTAATTTTGATAAAAATAAATCCATTACATGATTATTATTTACAATGACCTTCTTTCAAAAGTCTACCTTTCATTAAATACAGTTCATTATAATAAATCTTATGAGTAATATTATATCAGCTGTATGCATTTTTACTTAGTTTGACATATTTCTTGATTACTCAGCTTTAATAGAATGCAGATGTTAAATACAATAATTGCATTTTATATATGAACAAAAATGCATAAATGCACTATACATATACATGCCTATTTAATTTCACAATCTGAACTGTCCCTTTTTATTTAAGGATTATTTTAGGAGGACAAATTTTTGTTTTATTATATTTTATAAATATATATAAAATAGTAAGTTATATGAATAAATTAATTTCATCCCAAACATTTTTATTTATTTTTATTTTGCATAATTCAGTAGAACTAATTATATTTTAATTTATTCGAGTTTGAATTAGTTATAATTATGTTATAAAATAAATTAAATGTATCTATAGATATTATTTTGTTTGATTATGTGCTTTATATATGGCAAACATTGTTCATATATATGGGCTGAATATGCTGGTAAGGCTGCAAATATTAGTTTCTATTTATGGAATAACAACAAAAGTATGAATTATTTTTATGGTAATATATGAAATAAAATATCTTTTTATATTTCTAAAAAGTTTCCTTTTTATTGTAAAACTGTATCTTCTTTCCCATGTCAAAGTTTATCAAAAAGTGATTGTTTACATTATGAAACTTAACTCGTCATCTCAGGCTACAATGATACTCTATACACACCATAAAGGAATAACTTCTTAATAATAATAATAAACAAAAATGAACAATATAATAAATTAGAATAACAGAATGTTATTATTGATAATTTTCTTGTTTAGATGTTTTAAAAAGAAACTTATTATTATATATTTATTTATTATAATCAATAATTCATGTTTAAAAAATGAATGTACCTCCCAAAACAAGATCATTCATGAACAAACTATTTCTTAATTGATATAATAAATAACTTCTATAATTGTTGCTTTACAGGAGAACCAATCCAGTGCATAAATGATGGAGGTGTGCCAATTCATGTGATAAACACCTACTGCTGGATCACCTACACTTTCTCACTGCCACATGAACAAGGAAAGCCAGTGGGTACGCATGTAGCCCACCCTGGTCTAGGTAATGATATCACAGAAAAGCGCTACCATAGCTACTATCAGTGGGTGCCATTCATGCTCTTCTTGCAGGTAAAAAAATTATTATAAGTATTATAAAAAGTATTTTGTGTTTTTTATAGCTTTTTTAAATATTTGGTAAATATTAGTGGCTTAAGATGCTTCATTTTAAGTTGGATATGTTACTGGCATGATTTTCAGATTCAGAGTCTTATTTTCATAAATAACTTAACTACCTGTTATTAAAATATAAATATATAAATAACGGGCCTAAAGATTATTGTGGTTGATGGCAGTTATGTCAATATGTTAATATTTAATACAGAAGAGGCATCCAACTAATAATAATATAAATTTGAGATATCTGTATGGTGAAAGAACTGAAAATTAATATTTATAAAAGACAAATTATTTATTAAATTTGTTTTCCTAATTAAGTTTTACTGAACAATTTCAAGGTTATTAGAATAACTTTTATTCAAACAAATATTTCTCAATCTTCTTAATGTTCAAGAAATGACATATTAGCTTCTTAAAATATTATTTTTTATCCTTTAAAACCAATACAAGAAATTTATCTTATAAATAATTACAAACATAAAAAAAATTTGCATAGACCCCACCGGGAAAAATAATATAATGGTATTTCATAATGTCAATTTCTATTATCCAAATTAACCCAAATTATTTTACCATTTTTTGTTAATTTTTTGAAAATAAATTCACTAAAATAATTATGTTTTAAATTTCTAACAAATATTCTCAAATTTAGGGCAGAAAGACCAATGGTCGATAGCCCAAAAGGACAGACCAACCATTATATACCATTTGTAAATGTTTTATTTCTGTAAATATCTGTATGTTCGAATAAAGATGTTATTCTCTCTCTTCTCAAATTTTAACCTTATTACACCATAAAATTGTTTGAATACCAGGTTTTTAAATTTATTTTTTGTAATAAAACATTCTTTCCATGTTCCATGTCTGCAAGGTCCCTTTAGTCTGCAAGGTTTAAATACTGTAATTTACATTTGCAGGGCTTGTTATTCTATGTCCCTCATTGGATTTGGAAGAACTGGGAAGAAGGCAAAATCCGCATGATATCTGATGGAATGAGAGGAGCTATAGTGGGAAACAAGGACGAAAGGATGCACAGGGTCTCCCGTTTGGTTCAATACATTGTGGAAAGTCTCCACCTGCATAACACTTATGCATTCGGATACTTCTTATGTGAAGGATTGAACTTTGTTAATGTGGTAAGTGATAACATTATTTAAGTTTTGAAATTGATGAGGCGGATACATAATGAAACTCCATAACACATTGAAATAGAGGGTTTCACATTTATTGTTGAACACTGCAACATATTTTACCACACAGTGGCTTCATCAGGCAGATGAATACTATTCATACTATTCATTTGCCTGATGAGGCCACTGTTTAATAAAACATGTTGCATTGTTTAATAATAAATGTGAAACCCTCGTTAACTATTTTGTTTTTTATATTTCAATACATTATTTAAGTTACTTTTTTTAGTTAGTCTATAGTATAAAACTAAAATAAGAAATTCTCCAATTAATATAACCACTGCTAAATATCAGATTTTAATATAAAAAAATATTAATCCCATTAATTCATTCAATACGTTTTTTTTTTATTATTTTCAGATAGTAAATATATTTATGACTGACAAATTTCTTGGTGGAGCTTTTATGAGCTATGGCACTGATGTGATAAATTTCTCCAGTATGAATCAAGAAAACCGCACAGACCCTATGGTAGCAATTTTCCCACGGGTAACAAAATGCACCTTCCATAAATTCGGAGCATCTGGTTCTTTACAGAAACACGACGCCCTCTGTGTACTCGCCCTTAATATTTTAAATGAAAAACTCTACATCTTCCTTTGGTTCTGGTTTATAATCTTGGCCATTCTATCGGGCCTAGCATTAGTTTATTCTACAGCTGTAGTTTTGCTACCTAGTACCAGGGAAACCATATTGAAGAGAAGATTCCGTTTTGGCACCCCCGAAGGCGTCGATGCAATTATCAGAAAAACACAGGTATGTTATTATTGTTCTTTTACTTATTTTATCATATTAATAGTAATTAAAATTGTATACTAATAATAATATGTAATATTCACAAAGAAGTCAAATATAAGTTAGATTAATCAAATATTATATTAATAATTAAATTATTATTTATTGTAAATATGTAAGCTTAAATAGCACCTTAATTGTAGATAATGAATCCTTATTTGTTCTTTTATATCTTTTGTTGTTATTGTCTATACTGTGTCATCCTCAATTGAAATTTCATAAATAGAATATTTCCTTTAATTCTGTCTAGCACAAATGAACCCATCAATATAATTTAATCTCATTCATTTATTTCACCATTTCTCTTTGGAAAAAATATACTAAATGTATAGGAGTGGGTTGCTAGGTTCAAAATAATATTTATTTAAATTTTGCAGGTGGGAGATTTCCTCTTGCTGCACTTGCTGGGTCAAAACATGAATCTGATGATGTTCGGCGAAATTCTGGATGAACTGGTGCGCCGTCTAAACTATGGAAGTAATAGTAACCTACCATCAGCACCGAGCACACTCGAAATGAGCCCGATATACCCTGAAATAGAGAAGTTTGGGAAGGAGACCGAAACATAAGCGTCGATACTCGGAAACGTACGATACATGCCATAGGATGTTTAGATCTCCAGCGCTCTTCAAACTCTAATTTAGCTATATTACATTATTAGACTATAAAAGTTATTGTGATTATTCTAACTTAGTTTGTAAGATCATTTTTTATCATATTCTTTAGTTCTTTGTTCAAGCTTATATTTTTATGTACGTTAAGACTGTAATTTCTATGTATAGGTTTTAGTGACATCAAAGCGATATGTGCCTTATTATACGTAGAGCAGTACCTTGTAATGTTACAAGTATTAACTGCAAGTAGTGACGATATGCATTTAAAGGCTTTTATTTATAATGACATGTGGTTTTAATTTTAATTACACAGAACATGATATTGGATGTTTAAAAAGTGTTTCTTTGATTAACTAGAAACTAGGCGGTATTATAAATTATGAAGTGAATATATTTTATATTAAGTAAATGTTATCTTGTTGAAGAAGATATTGAAGAATATGTGTTTATTAAATTAACAATATGAAATGTCAATAATACATATTCATTCAGTTACTAGATAAATATTTCGAAAATACAAATTATGTGTATATAGATGTTAAATTAAATTTGTAATAATTGGTTTATTACAGCTGACTTAACATATAAATAAACATTTCTTATATAGTAGTACGGTTATTTATTTAGACATAAAATTCCGTCAGTTTAATATGACACAGAGCACATGTAAATAATAATTAATATGTACACTTTTTTGTAGCCAGAATTATATATAAATTATTTTAAAGTAAAAAGTAAAATATTGTTAATATGATAGATAAATGTTAAAATGTTTTGCTTTAAAAATTCATAGACTTGAAATTTTTTATATAATTTTAATAAGATGATAAGAAATTAATAGACAAAAAGTAAATTCTTGTATTAAAAATTTTAAATATCAAATGATACTAATAACTGAAACCCTCTAGAATAGTTTTTATAGATAAATTAACATTTCAATTGTATCTCTATAATACTCAAGTCAATATATACATTTAAGTTTTTATTTAGTTAAATTTTTTTAAAGTTTTCTAATAAAATTAAATATTCAAATTATCAAATTAAATAGTTGAATATATCACAAATGTATTGCAAAAAACTTTCTAAACCATAAAGTAATTTAAAAATGCAGATAATGAATAATAACAATCTCAAAATACAAATTTTGTAATTTATGTAATAACCAATCTAGAGAAACATACTAAATTGAAAAGTTTTTTTTTCACACAATTTAACCTATAACCTAAAATTTTAAACAGGTATTTAATGTTAAGTTTTTATATAGTACTAAAATTCAATCAAACTTGTGGAAAAGTGAGAAAAGTAACTACTCATAGAATAACTTTCAAATTAAACCCCAATATCTCTAAGAAAGGAGAGACTAATTACATTATCATTTATTAAAACTGAGTACACCTTAATTTTGAAATAATAGAATGTTTAAGTTTTTCTACATTTCGATCTAATTTATTTTTATGAAATGATTGGATTGCACAAAATGCCACATTTTGAATCTTAAATAATGTGAAGGTATAGTAGAAATGCAAACATAAGAATTTAATACATAAGCACTATTAAACAATAAACACTTACCGGTTCCCCCAATCGATCTTTGCAATGATTTTCAACTTCAGTTCTCTTGTTTGGTCCTGAGTTAATGTTCCTGATACCAGTTGCCTTCGCCATTCTAACAGATCTCGCATTACTTTGCCGACAGTATCAAATTTGTAACTCTCACGTTCCTTTAAATAATAAAAAAAGCAATATTAACTTCTTCTTAATAGAGTAAATTAAGTTGCCTACTTTAATATAAAACAAACTATTTCAAACCAAAACTATTTTTTTAATCCTAATTACTAAATACTTCGATTTAACAGTGAAAAAAAAACATCGGAAACAAGAGGAATTAAATGGGGTGAACTGAAAAAACTAACCAGAAACAAACAAAAATCTAAAGAAAGCTGGTAAAACTAGGAAATGAGGAAGAAACCTATGAATACTAAAATTTTGTAAATAGATAATATTTTATATATATAAAGAATTAAAATCCGACACCAAAAGGTAAACGGAATCTGGAATTAAAAAAAACATTTGCCCATGGAATTAATTAATTAATTAATACAACTTATTATTAGTTATTTGGTATATAATATATAAGGTATAAAGATACAAATGGAAAACAAGAAAGATGCTAAAATTAGCTAAAAGTGAATAAATAAAAGAATGATCAATATATGGATTGGAAAATAAGCAAAAATACTAAGAATTAAAATAACAAGTTTAAAGAGAGTTAAAAAGACATACAATTTTTAATATAATAATAGAAGGATTATATTTGAATGAAACCAAAGAAAAACAAACCAACTTTTCAAAAAATATTTGGAAATGGTGAAATAAATTATTTATATTAAACAATGAATAAGAAACAGAAAAATTAAATTAATAGAACAGAGTAAAATGAGAACAAAAAATCAGAAATAATAATATAAAGAATTTTAGGAGGGGATTAGAAATTAATAAAAAAACAAAAAATGTTGGTATTAAACAATAGAGAATAATAAATAAAAGATAAAGCAACAAATAGGCTTAAAAGGTCTGTAGAATAAACAAATACATAATAGAGGTATCTTAGGGTCCAGCATTTCACATCACTCACTTATATATACATCGATATGCTAACCCTTGTTAGAATATTATTCAATCCTCTTTACCCAACTGTGACCATCCATCATACACCTCATTCAAGTTGCAGAAAGATCAGACCAAAGGACCAACCAAATTCAGGCTACTATTCACACCCATATCTCAAAGTATATTAAACAACAGTACTAAATTTATAGAAAAAACCTATTAAATCTATCCCTTATAACTTAATTTTAAATGATCACAGGTCTATAGCCCAGATAAGCAAATACCACATCATTTATTTATGTTTTTTTAAAATGTAATTGTTATGCAAAAGTCTAAATAAAGATGATTAAAATAGTATGATGGAGTATGTGGAAAAATATGAATATAATATGAAAAATAGACAGAGAATATCAGAGGAATAGGAGGAAAGAAGAAAGCTAGATAAGGAATTTAAAATAAAGTAATAATTCACAATAATTGAAATAAATTGTATCATACAATAGAAAAAGAAAAAGAAGTGATATTCAGCAGAATGAATGAAAAGTAATGGTGGTATAAATATACAAATTTTAGAAAATTTACAAAGAAATTTTTAGATTAGAAAAGAATAAAAATGATTTGTTTTGACAAAAATAATTACATATGTTCAGAAATATGGAAAGACAATTTAGTATATAAGATAATATTGCAGTATGAAGCACATAAAAAAATGATGGAATTTAATATCTCTGCTGAATAAATATAGCAAAACAAACCATAAACTATATTTAATTACTTAATTGAAAACACAGTTATATTCCTTTCTTCACTTTTTATTTTTTTTCTTTCACTGCTAAATGTACATAGTGTCCGTAATATCCATTTAGCAGTGAAAGGAAAAAAAAAAAATTAAGAAAGGATTAAGAAATATTTTATGTATGGAAAATATTTCTAAGAACAGTTCAAAAAAAGAGAAGGAAAAAAATGTATAATAAACTAATGAGATGCAAGAAAATTAATATTAAATATACGAAATTAATAAAACAACATCAGAAATAATTAATATCATAAAAAAGAGTAAACATAAAATGGTTAATGCAAGTTAAAAGCCCATGTTAATAGAAAATAATAATAGTGGCAAAATTCAAAAACACTTTATTAATTACATTTTTGTTAGATTTAGTTGTTTATTTCACATCTCTTTTGTGTTTGATCACAATGTATTATATTTCACTATCCCTGGTCTCTTTTGGTATTGTATTAGTTTGCATTTCTTCATTCATTTTTAATAGATGCCCATGCTATTTTATTTACTTTCTTTTTATATTTTTATTAATGCCTTCTACACTTAACTCAGTTCATATTTCTTTGTTCATTGTATCATTATTCCTTCTACCTTGGGGATCTCAGTTTTGATATTTATATTATATTCAAGGTTTTGGGATTAATTTGTTATTGTCTTTAAATCATAATTTGTTTTTTATATTTGTTATTTAAATTGTATTATTAATTTCATCATTGCTTTTTTGCATTTATTCCCATAATTATGTCTACATAAACAAAATAAGTATCCAATACTGGATCATTAAGTTTGGAACAGTGAAGGAAGAATGATATGGGTTCAAGTGAAACATTTAACGCAAATGAACTCTACCCTACAGCATTCTCTCAAAATTTATATGTTTTTATATGTATGTATATATTTTTTGTACGATTTTTTTCTTAATTTTATTGTATGAAAATAATATAAACATATATAATGTAATATAACTGGATACTGATAATTATCTGATCATTTTTGTTCAGTTTTTTGTTTTGTTTCATTGTTCTATTTGTTCTTATTTTTCCATAGCTCTTTTTCATTATTTGCTATTATCACGAAATGCAAATGCAAAATTTTCAATACTAGTTTCCATATATCCTATATACACATTCTTTATTTTTTACTTGGATCTTTATCATAATTTGGTCCAAGAAAATTATAATCGCTTGGGGCTGACTAATATTCATTGTCTATAAGGTCTCGACTGATTAACATCATCTGTATTTTTATTATAGTGAGATTTACTTCTTCTAAAGCCACTTTAGGAATTGTGTATACTGTTTTGGTTTTCTTTTTCAAAATCATGCCAGATATTGGAAAAATGATACAAAACTTATGTTGAATTCAATACATAAAAGACCATATGTCATAAAATGAAAAAAAAAATAACCCAAAATAATTTTAAAGAAAGAAAAAAAATCAAAAAATATTTTTGACATAAGAAAGGCACTAAAAATGATACTTGAAGAGAAATGTTAAAAAATAAACAGAGTTATTAAAATACTTTGTATAAAATTTAATGAAGCACAGAAATTAACAAATTAAGCATATTTAAAAAAATAATGGGCAGGTAGTAACAATCAAATAGTGGCAAAACTTGGAATAGGAATAGATGTCTCAAAATAGATTTAAGCAGGAAAACATAATATGACCTATATGATCACAATAAGAAAAATTACAGAAAATTAATTATATAAAGAAGAAAAAAGAATATTACTAGTCTTTAAGTACCTAGGAATCTCTATACCGACAGAAAGCTGGAGAAAATAAAAATAACAGGATTAATGCCAACAGAATAATTATAACAATAATAATAATATTTATTTATGACCACAGGTGCATAAGTTAAACATAGAAAACAAAAAGAAATATATAATATATATATACTAAAGTAATTTCTTAAATGTAATAGATGATGATCCTTTAAAGCTTTGGGGCAAGCAATTGTACATTTTTATAGCAAAATATTGGGTGCTATTTTGGGTACATTTGAGCCGGTTATAAAGTGGTCGAATTTGATTGGCGTTTCTAGTGACGAATTTATTGATATCGCTATTTTTTGCGTAGTAATCACTATTTAAATGCATTTAAATGCTCTACAATCTTCTGCGTAGAGGAAATTTACTTTGCCGCTGAGAGGAAATTTACTTTGCCGCTGGTGAGTGCCACCATAAAAGAATTCCATGACGAATATGCGACTCTATAAGTGATAAATAGGTGGTTTTAAGAACATCAAATGAAACTATTTTGGATAATTGACGTAGTAAGAATAGATGTTTACTCAGCTCTTTATCTATTTGGAGTATATGCAATTTCCAAGTGGAATCCCAAGAAGTTAGTATCTCCAGCAAACTCTTGGTTTAAAAGTCCCAAACTAAATAACATATTTACTGATTTGCATTCATTCAATGAAAGTGCATTTATTACAAACCAATATTTTGTCCGAGCGTTAATATTAAAATTATAAATATTTACTTCCTGAAGCAACTTCCCTCGACTTACCAAGGCTGTGTCATTAGCATATAGTAATATGTTGCATTCTCTTATATAATGACATATGTCACTTATGTATAGCAGGAAAAGTGTCGGGCCTAGCTTAGAGCCTTGAGGTACCCCTTTATTTACACGAGATACATGAGATAATTTATTTTCTAATTTAACTGTTTGACTTCCGTTTGACAAATAAGATATTATTAATTTATATCTTATGGGATGGGAGTTGTACATATACAGCTAACATTATTTCATTATTCATACTCTCAAAGGGTTTATATAAATCAAGAAAAATTTCTAGTAAAACGTGCAGCAGATCATAGAGATGGATCTGTAATTATTAACTTCCGTTTGTAATCCTTTTTTTGAAAACGGGCATTATAATTGCTAGATTAAATAGTAAAATGTATTAAAATCCTTTAGTTCGTTGTAGAAAATTAAATAATAAATTTAAAAATACGAAAACATCTCGTGAATCTACAACAATGAGTCTTACTAAGACTACAAAACAAATTAATTTGAAATTAGCTAGAGAAGTAGTTGTTTCAAATTAATTTGTTTTGTAGTCTTAGTAAGACTCATTGTTGTAGATTCACGTAATGTTTTCGTATTTTTAAATTTATTAGATTAAATAGCTTTGTCATTGGTTCTATTATGAGTTCTTTGGCCGTTTTCAACAACATTCATAACTAGCGATATCAAGATTGCAACATCGTTAGTCTGGGTCAATAATTGGATGGGTGACCAGTCATCTTTGGTATACAATTACAAACTCATGACACAAACATAAATACTACTACTAATATTTTATTAACGTGCATTCTTAGAATTAAATACATTTTTCAAATACTTACAACAAATAATTGTTTCCAAATATCGCCCCATTCCCTTAACACCAATGTAACCTCTCGTACAACAGCTTCCTCCAGAGGAACAACACTTTCAAATAATCCTTCATTGTCTACTTTACAGGGTTTCAGGTAGATATAGGACTGTGGAAATATGCCCTTGACAGATCTGTTTTTCGTTGTGAATCCACGATACCAGCCAGAACATTCTTCCAGGATTTGGACAGTCTCGCCAATTTCCAGTGGAAGACCATATCTAGTATCCCCCCGCCAATTGTAAATAGCTGCAAATAATAAAAAAAAATAATACAATTAGTTTATGACATTTAATAGTTATTTAAGGTACAAGTGTAAAAAGTGATGCTTTATTGCACGAACTGGCGTTTAAAAACACGAGCGAGGAACGAGCGAGTTTTTTTAAAGCCAGGAGTGCAATAAAGAACTTTTTACACGTGAGCCTTACAAAATTTTATCTTCGATCGTAGAGGATTTCAAAGAATATATTCTTATGAGTAATATTTTAATGTCATTTCAATAATTCAATTAATGAAAACATAGTTTACCCGCAGTGCACTAATGAAAGCGTTACTTAGCAACCAGTAAACAAGTTGCACAAATGTCGGCCACCATTATTATTTATGGAAAAATTTTTCGCTTTATTGTAATCGCTTCGACTTGCATTAAATGAAATCTACAAAGTCCTTAAATCTGCCATTTGGTTTGTATTATATATTTTATTTATAGTTTATTAGTTATTTGTATCAATTAATACAAAATTAAGTTTTTCGTCGAAAATTTGTGCTATAATATATTCATCTGTCAAATTTGACATTTCTGTGCAATAAAAACAGTTTGACATTACCGTGCAATAAAAACGTAAAAAAGCACTAGTGCTTTAAAAAGCCACTTTTGCAATGAAAAATGATGCAAAAAGCGTCTACTTTCTGTACGATCGTAGATAAATGTTGGTGAAATGCTTTTATTGATACAACTGTATTGTTTGATCAACGGGTCTTTGCTTGCAAGTCATAAACTAGTTTCGATAACCTCTATGGGATAAATAATAAGAATTGTTGCGACCGTATGGATAGATAAAACGCAAGTAGCGATCGTTCAACAAAAATCACCGACGAATTTGGCGTTAAAAATCTAAATTCATGTCTGCGCTAAAATAACACGCGTATATATTGTAATATTTGTAATGATGGCATGAAGGATGCTATCGTTTAAATACAAACTCGTCACACGTTACGACAAATGCTAAAATTTGCAAGATGATTATGTAGAGAAGTAGTTTGAGTTTCTTTCTAAACACATTTATATACTTCCTATTGCTAACAAATTAATCAACTGTAAGTTCGTTTAAAGTTAATATATCATTTCTTAAATATTAAACAAGGAATTTAAGGCTTTTAAAAATAATTGTTCTCCAAAAATAGATTACACCTCTGTTTGTTATTCATATGCTATATTAGTGTAGTAGACTGTGACTCATCACTTTATATTGGAGGAATCAGATACACGCTCAGTCTTTCATTTCATTCTGTCCCGGTCATCCTAGGATGATGATAGAACGAGATAGGTGTTAATTGCTATACCGTTCGTAGTACGAAAATGCATGAGTCACAGTCAGCTCTCAACGACTATAAATAAATTTTAAAAGTAGCTGGTTTGACAATGTCTAGGTTACATACACCAACAAATAGTAGTTTAGTTTTGTGATTTGACAATCTAAAACTGCATAGTCAAAAAGAAGTGAGAATATTGTACTACCTAGAAGAGGAGATAGACAAAACATTTTTGAAACTATATACTGTGTCAGTATTTTATTAAGTGTATTTTTTAAGTTTGAAACGGATCTACTATTGATTTAAACTATATTCTCTTAATAATATAGCCTGATATCAACAAAGAAAGTTTATGCCATAAATTAAATAAGGAATCTAAGTATTAATTAGACGAGCTATAAATAGTTTAAACAGTGGAAATGTTCTTCGTTATTAAAGGAATTCTTTTTAACTAGTATAATCAGTGACATGATAATCGCAACACTAAGAAGGGGTAGGAATTTTTTGACCAAATTTGACGCAGAAGTTTAACTGTTAAAATATATGATTGCTTAAAAGTTTGAGTCTACTCCCTATAATCTCCCCTACAGGCACAATGACTGAAAGATCAGGAAATCAGGGTGGCTCTGGCAAGTTATTGACATTATCCTAACCAAATCGGTACATAGAAACTCTTGCAATATGAGGACGGGCATTATCTAGCTGGAAATGTGGGTCCTCCAAATGCCAAAGAAACGAAAGATTATGGGGTTCTATCACCTCATCCACATATCGCTGGACATTCATATTGCCTCAGATGAATACCAAACGAGACCCATTTTCATAAGTTATAGCCCCCGATACCATGATCCCTACAGTATGATGCACAGGCCTCTCAATAGAAAATCCCATCAATTTCGCGCAAACCAATGATACGATCTCTGGGGATATCGCTTAACGATTGAAAGCGAAAACAGGAAATAACTAAATGCAGTTTCGCAAAATATACACCTGATACAATTGTATGAAAAAACTGAATGACCTTTTAAATAAGTCATTATTACACTTGATCCATTGAATAGAATTTAAATCAATTGCTATATTTTAATGGTTAAATATTTATGCCAAGTTTGATAAAAAAATCTAACTATTCTTGATGTTGTGATTTCCATGTAACTGATTATATTAAAAATAACGGTAATCAAAAATTTTTATATTTTATAGACATTTGGTATATCAATTCAGTCACGATTTTATTGTATTTTGATAGTACTCGAAATTATGTGAACACCTACAAAAATCATTGAATGATAATATTTCATTGTAGAATTAAGCCATTGATTATATAGGCTGATTTCGGTCATTTTCGGATAAATCTTTTTATATTGGTATTGCCTTTGTTACTTTTAAATTACCTTCTGAAGGTCTCCACATTATTTTTTTATATTGAAATGTTTTGTAAGTTTTTATTTCAATTTTAAACAAAATTTAATACGTAACTAACTTAATATAAAAAACATTTCAGATTTTAATTTAAATAACAATTTATACTTTTAAACGTCGCCCGAGATTATAATGGTTAAGATCAAACACCGGACGTCCTGCGTAAAAGGCATTAAAAATTAATTTGGGGTTAATTAATATTCAGATAATTGCCACAGCTGACACTACTTTCACTCAACTTTTTTATAAGGCACTAAAGTGCTATAAGTGAACATTATTACAAATAACCATGCCTTTTATGACGGTGAAAGTTCATTGCTGTCTGCCTGAATAAACAATTATTTGCAAATTGCCTCAACGAGAACTAATTGTATTTTTGACGGCATGCAACCCACGAACAATTGTCATTCTTTCACTGTTTTATCGATTAGCTTTCACATCTGACCAATAATTTTAAAATGTGACGACATTTTCCAAATTCTTAAACATAAAAGATTAAAAAATGATTTTGAAAAATAATTAAAATGTAGCCCTTAAGGAATCTAGAAAAATATAGAATTAATTATAAGTTTTAATATTAAATGTTTCATTATACGTATTAAAGTTGTCAAAATCTGATTTTATTCACTCGAAAAATATAATAACAAAATAAAACAAAAAACAAATTTGTTTTAATTTCTTTATGTGAAATTCCTACGCTGGGACATGAAATCGGATGCCCTTTATATTTAATCTAATATCATTAAACTAGCTGAACTAAATACTGAACATAGCTGACCTCAACACATACAAGTTTTAAATTACTGTGCGTATTATAATGTAGCTGTTATAATATATATTACTATGTTAAATATGTAACATATCCTATGGAATATAAAAACAAAATTTAAAATTATTTGTGGTTAAAACATAGTTTTCTTTTCAATTCAGTGTAAGTATAAATTAGCACGCAGTAACGGTCGCAACCATTATTTATTAAAATTTAAAATATTCGGGAAACATTCCTGAAAGAAATTAATATAACAGGTAGGCTGAAAAGTTCGTAGGCTAACACAGTAAAACAATTTTTTTTTGCAAAATTCTATTTTATTATTCAACATAGTTGCCTTCGAGGGCGATAGAACGATTATAGCGGTCATGTAATTTGTTGATACCATTTTTAAAATACAAAGTCTCTTTAGCCTCAAAATAAGCCTCAGTTGCAGTGCTGTCCACTCGGCTGACTGTCGATTGGACTCTGGAGTGTAGTGAAGGAGCCACGTTTCATCCCTTGTCACATATTGACGGAAAAATTCGTTTTTATTGCGGTTGAATATCGTTAAACATTCTTCTGAATCATCGACACGTTGCTGTTTTTGATCGATTGTGAGCTCGCGCGGCACTCACTTTGCACACAGCTTTCGCATGTCCAAATATTCATGCACAATATGTCCAACACGCTCTTTTGATATCTTCAGAGTCTCAGCTATCTAGATCAGCTTCACTTTACGGCTATTCATTATTATTTTGTGAACTTTTTTTACATTTTCGAACGTAACAGCCTCTTTTGGGCGTTCACTGCGTGCACCGTCATCGGTGCTCATTTCGCCCAGTTTAAATTTAGCAAACCACTTCTCAACGGTTGATTTTCCTGCTGCAGAGTCTAAATAATGTTCATCAAGCCAAGCTTTGGTTTCAACAGTATTTTTTTTCATAATAAAGCAATGCTTTATTAAGACACGAAACTCTTTTTTTTCCATATTTTTCACACTAACAAAAGTTTTTAACTCAAAATGCTATATCTCACGAACTAATTGTCCGATAGCTGTCAAATTTATACACGTGTCATTTGAAGGTTAGTTCTACTATAAACCTTATGGATTTAATTCTAATAACACCATCTATGTGTTAGCCTACGAACTTTTCAGCCCACCTGTTATACTTCATACCAGATTTGTACACCGTAAAACTTAAGATGAGTAGCACTTTCTAATATACTAATATAATTAATACAATTATTACAGTATATAATTATAATGGTAATACTAATTATTGATGTTATTCACTTAAGCTGAGATATCATTGTAGTCATAAATATTAATTACTAGAAATGCACATTTCTATAGATCATTTGTAACTAACAATAAGTGTGAAAAAACATATAAAGGTTTTCTCAATGGCCATTCGAGATGCATTTTAAATACTTCTTTAAATAATATAATGTTATCTACTACAGAATCCATTACAAAAATTTACACAGGCAAATATAAAACCATTTCAATAAGTACGTACAATTAAAAAAAACATTATTAATGTAAATATTGTTTTGTCTGTTATAGCGTGTGATTTGGTATATTTTATAGATAAACAGATAACATTGTAAATAAACGAACTAAACATTAAAAGCCAAAACTTCCTCTAAACCATAATACTAAAACACCATTAACCTAAAATATTTTAAACACCAAAATTATTATCTTTCTAACTAACTTCTAACGATATATGAAATGTTAATATCAACTCAATGTGTTTCATATTTTTTAAAGAGAAAAAATATTAAATATTAATGTAATAATATTAAATTTATCAAATAATCAATTCAAGTTTAAATTGAATATATTTATTTATCTGCTCTCTTTTGTAAGACTCCCAATTTCAAAAACTTGTAATAAAAGGGAACTGTTAGGTTAGGTAATTAGGGTTTGGTTGCGATGGTTGTAAAGCCGTAAAACGAAGAGTTAAATTTGCTATTCTAAAGCAACTACTAAAAATTCTGGAATTACGCTACAACTGATGGAAGGACAATCTACCATATATCTCATGGTTTATAACTAACGACGGATTGTCAGTATTATTTCATGGGCTTTTACCAGAAGCACTTCGAACACACTTGTTTACTCATTTATCGGCAACATACCGAGATCACCGAAATATGGTTATTTAGCTAAATTTAGCTACTGGAACATATTTAAGACATATCTATATCTTTTCTTAAAGAGATTTCCTTGAACCAAGGTACTAAATTTTCGACATTTGTTCACACGGAAAATATTATTGGTCAAACGTCCGTACGTAATCCTCAGTATGTTCGTAAGTAAATATTAAAACATAGTAAAATATATTAGAATCCTTCGTTCGTTGTAGAAAATAAACTAATAATTTAAAAATACGAAAACATTTCGTGTAACATTCAATATCTGTCAAGGTATTAGCCAGAGAAGTAGTTGTTTCAACAAGTAATTTGTTTTGTAGCCTTAGTAAGACTCATTGTTGTAGATTCACGAAATGTTTCCGTATTTTTAAATTATTATTAAAATATAGTTTAAAACTTCGAAACAAGATATAGAGAACATAATAACTACCTCAATAATAACAATATAATCTTGAACCTTTTTTTTAACTACAAATAATATTAATTGTACACTCCATTCTGACTTGCCTATTACAAAAGCTGAACCACATCATTTATCATTGACATTTTCAATAAAAAAATATTTCAAATTCCTAGATAAATATAACTTTCGTAAAGCAAATTTTAAATTGTTCTATGAAAAATACTTGACTCTGATTGGCCATTTACTTATCTGTGTGTAATAATATATAACATTGTTGGTGCAGCTATAAAAATACGCCTAATTAAATCAAATGAGCACTTTCGTGGGTTATGCAAAAACATAAATGGAATATCTATAGAGAACGAGTAAAAATATCAGAAATATTAAGCAGTTAATATCTAAATGAACCTATTTTTTTGGAATTATATAAACTTAAAAAATAGCCATCATGAATACAAAGTTTAATGAATTATGGTAAGTTCTATTGATAACCTTTTGATAACCCCTTCGAAATTCGTACTAATATTTTTCTTCTGTTTATCAAATACAGCCACATCCTTTGCGAATGATTTGTCATTTAACCAAAATAATAAGAGTAGTATTAATATTGATGGTGATATATTATTGGTTATAGTAATGATTTTACATGCGGTAGTGATCATATTCCTCCTTTCCACTTGGTTATATTTTGAATTTGATACTAAAACTGCAGTTTTTGAAAACTGCACGCGTTACCCCTTGCCCTAAAGTTAGGCAATAAAGAAGTTATCGCTAATAATGGTCTAAACTTTGAAACTATAGCAAATGAACGTTTTCTCATATTAAATCACAAATATCAACAAAACAACAAACGAAATTTTATGGAATTCGTGATCTTGATCAACGTGTGCAAGTTGATGTAATATACATAGATTCACCATTCACTTTTACCTAAGTTAAGAGCTTGTAGGTTTAGTGATAACTTGATCAGTTTAATAAGATCTTATCTGCCTAAGAAGTTTCTATACGTTTAAACAATAAATAAAAGATAATTTTCCCACCAGTGGTCTCTCAAGGATCAAACTTACACAATTATCAATTCTTATTTGATTATGATGGTGTTTTATGGTCTAATGAGAATTGTTATAGAGGAGTAATACAAAATCATTTATGACGTATACAAAACTGGAGTAAAGCCTATCATTTTGTTTCATGAATTTTTTTTAACGGAAATATCTGTTTTGATGTCCCCCGAGACCATTCCACTAATTTCTGGAAAAAAAAAATGTGTGTGTGTGTGTCTGTCTGTCTATGTGTCTGTCGGTGGGCGCTGTATCTCAGAAACGAAATGATCCTATTGAGATGAAACTTTAAACTTAAGATTTTATCGTTAAAAACTAGAACTGAAAAGCTTTTGGTATACATTCATAAACCGGAAGTTTACTCTGTGTTTTTTTTTTTGTTTTTTTCAGATTTTTAAAATTAAAAATTAATAATTTTGACATTTTTTGCCTATTGCTAATAAACTATAGGAGTTACATGAAATGTATATAACAAGTAATTGTAAAGAATGCAAATTGTTTTCGAGAAAAGACAAAAATATAGGGGAAGTACTATGATGACACCTCACCATTTTTATTGAATATTATGGGTCGCAGGATTTGTGAAGCATATTTTGATCCCAAGAAACAGAATATGTTGGAAGAAATTAGGAATGGATGGGTATACAAAAACATTAAACAGACTACGAAGCACTTTCTACTGCATGAACTCTATAATAGATATGAAGAGGTAATACAAGAACTTTACAGTTTATATGAGCCATTTGCGCTTACTATCCCATTCTGGCCAAGAAAAAAAATATATCGTCAACGCATACTTAAACTTAAAAGTATCAACAATAATGGGAGTATTAGTACAGAAGTGTATGTTAATACATATTCCTTGAAACTGCTTTCAGATGAAGAAATATATTTTGCATATCCTAAAAGTACCATTCAAGAGGTATCCAAAATCCTTAAAATCAACAAAACAAGGATGACAGATATAGATGGAACTATCAATTGCTATATGTCGAAGGTAGTCTCTGTTCATCATACAGACTGCTACCAATAGCTTTATCTATTTTACTTTACTCGATACAAAATGCCAAAACAATCCGACAGACTCTAATGAGCATCCTCTTGAATTATGAAATACCTCTTTTGTTGTTTGAAATGACTTAGGAATATTAGGCGGCTGGTCCGAGAAGGAAAGTGGATGAAGTTTGTTACTAAGTACGACTTAAGATCCACAGAGCTAGAAATCGAATGAAATAAAATTACGACGTATAAACTCCACCTGAATGGTAGTTCGTGCTATACTGGAACAAAACGATAAAGAAGAATTTGAAGAATTTATGGCTCAGCACTGCCATGTATAAAAGAGTCGATACGGTTTAATTCTTAGAAGAACTGAACCTGTTAACAGCCCTGCTGAAAGAAGTGCAGTTCAACTGGGCATTGGCGCTTATCAACAAAAAAGAATAGTCTATTATCTGTTAACGAAGAAGTACTCTCACCAAAAGCTAATCTACATACATGAATCTTTAGCTATTTTAAATCTATCTCATTAAAACTAGTCTACCGAATAATCGGGAGCTAGAAAGCCAACACTAACATAGAGATTTTAGTACGTAGAGAAGACTTGAAGATCCCAATTCGTAATTGACCGCACTGTGTTCTTTTTGGGAAAGTGATTGGATATTAAGGTTGATTTTAACTTTGTTGTTAATGACGTATATTACACTATATATAATCATAAAAATTACATCAGACAAACACGAGATTAGTGCGTGGCAAAGTGTACTCTTTGATGACTGGTTCTCAAGTAATCATTTCTCTTGTCCGTACTAGGCTGAAAGGTGCAGGGGTGATGATTACAGGTGGGTGGGACAATTGACGTCAGCAGTCAAACTTATTCAGCTTAGGCCTGCTAGCCACATGTTAGAGTTCGACGAATTTGCTCCATTATTAAGCTGTCTTTTATTGTAATTTTTGAAAATCTGTTAAGCCGTTTATATCTATAATTTTTGAAAGCGCACTTTTATATCGCCAGACACAGATTGGGACCGTTTCTAACTAGCTTCGAATCGACGTAATAAAATGCAAATTAGCGCTACGGCTATTTAGGTAAGGCTGTAACACTATCGAAGTTCATTAATTAATTTAAACTAACTATATACACGTAGTCCTTGACGAGAGTTCTGGCGGTTCAAGCAATTAATATGCGTTTAATAAAAGGATATGACTCTGTCTAAAAATATGTTTATCTTAAACCAACTTTATTCTTATGTGAAAATGAAATGTCATTCATCAAATCTGCACATCTCAATATCCAGTGTACCACAGGCATCATACTTGAAACCCTTATCACTTTTCAATTTTATTCGTGTCTTGCCCCTATCGCCTATTACCTATTCATAAGTGAACATTTTTCACAATTGTATTAATATTTAATATGATTCAATATACAGGGTGAGTTTTTTTCGATGTTCTCTATGGGGATCTCGGAAACTATAAGAGATAGAGAAACGGTTAAATGGGGAAAGAAGTGTAGATTTATGAGACGAATAAAATTCCACTTTCAAAGTTTTCAAAAAAGTCAAGGGTAACTAGATATTTTGAAAAAAGTAAAAAGTGTCAAATTTTTCAAATCAATATATCTCGGTTATTATAACAGATAGAAAAAAACTTTAAAGAACAAAGTTTTAGATAATTTTATGTAGATTAATAAAAAATAATCAGAAATTTTTTATCGCCATTATTTTCCGAGATATGACGCAAACTTACATTTTTTTAAATGGAAACCATAGTTGGCTATGGCTTCATTCAAAAGGTAATTTTTTTCTCTTTAATCCAATATGGCATACGACATAGTTATTTCTAAAAATAAGTGAGTTATAGTCATTTTAAATTTTATTATAAATAAAAAATGGGTAGCCATGAAAAAGGTGAAAGTAAAACAATTGCAGTTGTTTATAATAATAGCAATATTGTAATTATTAGTTTTACAGAGATAAACTAAAATGAAACAACAGCATAAAGTAATTTTGTAATTATCAATATATCAATGGGAGAGAAATTTTAATATTAAAAAAATGTGGTCAAAGAGTCCACTAATAATACTATTATGACATAAATTATATCTCTTTAAAATTGAATTTATGGCTTTTTTGACTATTCTCATGTAAATTGAATTGAATGTTTAAATAACAGCTAGTTTATGATCATCCACGGATTGATATGATTTTTCATATACTTTGTTTTTTACATAGCCCCACAGAAAAAATTCTAAAACGAGCAGATTGGGAGATCTAGGTGGCTCTGGGATTGGTTTATTTCTTCCCACTTATGAGTTAGGAAAAGCATCATTTAAATAATTTGTAAAGCCAACATGTTATTAGGTAGAGCACCGTCATATTGGAACCATTTTAATCTTGCCTGTAATGACAAAATTTAAACAATTGAGAGTATCTTCGAATGTTTTCTGAAGAAAATTAAAGTAATCATTTTTACTTAGTGAGCTTTTAAAAATATATGGAACGAGAATTATTAATCCAAACACGGCATAGATTAAAACCAAATTTAATTTGTAGTTTTCTCTGTGAAACTTCTCGTGGATTCTCTTGAGTTCATCTATGTTCATTGTGGCGATTAAAAATACCACAATTAGTGAGTCGCGATTCATCTGTTCATAATATTTTTGTAAGAAACATATTATCCTCTTGACAAATGGGTTTATACTACATACAGAAGGCCATTTGATAATTACAAAATTATTATTTGTATGCTGGTTTTTAATTTTTGTTTAACTTTGTAGAACTAATAATTTCAAAATTGCTATTATTATAAACAACTGCATTTGTTTTACTTTCATCTATTTCATGGCTACCCATTTTTTATTTATAATAAAACTTAAAATGACTATAACTCACTTATTTTTAGAAATAACTATGTCGTATGTGATATTGGATTAAAGAGAAAAAAATTACCTTTTGAATGAGGCCATAGCCAACTATGGTTTCCATTTAAAAAAATGTAAGTTTGCGTCATATCTCGGAAAATAATGGCGATAAAAAATTTCTGATTATTTTTTATTAATCTACATAAAATTATCTAAAACTTTGTTCTTTACAGTTTTTTTCTATCTGTTATAATAACCGAGATATATTGATTTGAAAAATTTGACACTTTTTACTTTTTTCAAAATATCTAGTTACCCTTGACTTTTTTGAAAACTTTGAAAGTGAAATTTTATTCGTCTCGTAAATCTACACTTCTTTCCCCATTTAACCGTTTCTCTATCTCTTATAGTTTCCGAGATCCCCATAGAGAACATCGAAAAAAACTCACCCTGTATAGTTATCTCAAAAATAATATTGTTATTAATATCATATCAATAGTGTCGAAAATAAACTCCTAAATGTTTAATTCATAGAGGTTGAATCTTTTTGGTATACATCCATTTGCCTATACTAGGCTCTATTTAGAATTAAATACTTACGTCGTGTAGAAATTAATAAAAACCTCTTTATTCCAATAAGTTAACGGTATTTAATTAAGTGACCTTCTAAAAGGGCACGCAACCAGATATTTCTGCACAATTAGCAAGGTTAATTCTGGCTCAAACAATATTTGTAACGATATTGAATTTCTATGTATTAAATATCATCTGTTGAAACGTTTAAAACAGATTAATTTACCTGTAATTTATTAATTTTAATGTTTAATTTTGCTTAAGCTTGGATATTATCTTACATTTACTTAAAATATTGTATTCATATTATATGTAAGATTTGTGTTTATACTGTTTTGTATTTGAAATGCCTTATCCGTGAAGATTATAAGAAAATTTTAAATGGTTTAGAATTTATCATAATTCCTACAGTTTAACAGAGATTTCCCAATATAAATTTCATATATCATCAATACAACTGCCCAATGCATATACCTAAAATAACATATTTTCCGCTAAAAGCGGATTCATGTTTGTTTTAGTCGTCATGTTGATGTGTTTATTTCTGTCAAATCTTTTGTTTATTATGGTTAGTTATACAATTAAACGGTATGCCCAAATGATAACACATCATTATCCAATGTTTGAAGGCCATTTTTTTGTTCGATATACAATCAATCAACGCCCTACATTAAAAGTTAGTCCAGAACTTCGTTCCAGTTCATAAAAATATGCTAGTGAACCTAAGGAATTCGATTTGAAGTACACTGAGGACTTTATCTAATGTATTAACTGATTCTTCAAAACACTAAATGATTATAGACAACGTTATTAGTTCACTGACTGGGCCGCGGAACTTTGGAAGAATAATTACGAAAACAAGATAAATTGGAACTCCGCCAATTAATACATGCTTTATGTGATGACAATTCATCTACATCCTCCTTCAAAACAACGTTATGAACTCCTACGATTTTCTAAACCCAGTATTATTAAATTAAATAGAATTTAAAAATATTAAAAATTACTTGCTCACTACCCACACTACACATTTACTTTACTCATTTAAATGATACTTTTCTCTGACATAATATAACCGAATAATTTCTAATCTACATATACATTTATTGAATTAAAAATGCTTGAGATAATACGACTCATTAAAAGAGTAAAGTGATAAGTGTGCACACAATATGGAATTGTAAACCTAATTACTACGAGGTCGACGTATATTTCTATGACACACCGTGCATGTGTTATGAACGAGCTGCTGCTGCCAAGGAATATTTTAAGCGATTTTTCTCTAAACAAACCAAAGTCCAAAATAGTCGCTCTAATACAAGGCCGTACAAAATTACAAAATTGCTATTTAATTACCATATTATCTTAGCCCAAGCAAAGCACATGTGTGTTTGTACAATTAATTAAAACTACTTTCGTAAACAAACAATGCTCAGGTCTCTGCGGAGTTCTCGTGCCTTGTAAATAGGGGACGTGGAAGATGTATCCAGCTCTCTAGAGTCAGACTGGAGCCATTCATTTCCCGTTGATAAATTGCGTTTTCATTCAAGGATGCTATTTGCGCAAATCTTATTACGCTACAGGAAAGTGTTTTATCGGATTAAAAACAATGACCGCAGTTATCTCCTAGGCGATTATTTATTTCATTATTGATCATCCTGTGTGTTATGATCGTGTTACGAATGCATTAGCAGACAGTACGGATTGTAATGAATTATTAACCTTCTTGTAGCCGTCGCCATCCCGCCATTGTGGTACGTTTAATTTGCCGGTATGGCTAATTTGCTTATTGGCTTTGTTTGTTACTGCTTATAAAGTCAGTCACGTCTGATATAAAATATAACTTTATTCACTCATGGTATTTGTTACTTGGTAACAATATATTGTAAATATATTATATCAATCTTCAATGCGTACATCGATATTAGAGTTTAAGTACATATTTATTAAAAGGTGCGCCAATAAAAACATTTTAGTTTTTATATTGCAGTATTGTTTATAGCGCTACAAGCTATCCTACCAAAACTTTAAATTATTCTTATTATTCTTGACTAGTAAGCAAGACCATTCATAAAAAAAATTAATTCAGAAATTCTCAAAAACCATATCTTCAGAAGTCAGTAAATCAAAATTTGTTTATTTAACGTCATTTATCTTTCAGATACAACATTTAGTCAGACAAGAATCTCATTTTTATCTCAAAACCCAAATTATAGCCCGCATATTGAATATAAACAAGAGAATAATAGTAGAGTCAAAGTTAGCCTTAAAAACCTTTCCCTTTTAATGAATAAAATATAAAATCTCAAATGATTCTTTTGAAACTAAGCTGAAAAATAATAAGTAGTATTAAAAAATCAAAGTAATTAAACCCACAAACATAATCAACAAATCCGGCCGGGAGTTTCATGGATAAACACTACCTCGAGAGTTTAATAAAAAATACGAATTTCACTCCTAAATACTCTGTTCAAAAATCCCTTGAACTATCCTAGAAATTGAAATATACTACTACACATACGGCAAAAGAAATTAGTTTCATTTGAAATTAGTAACATAAAGTATATCTTATAGTGAATATTGTAAGCATTATAAAAAAAGATAATTAAGTATGACGGACGACAACAGAAAACGAATACAGAGAAGATTCTTAATGATTTGGAAAGGGATGTTAAAACTCTTAATAAAATGATAGTACGCAAATTTAAAACCAATAATTGGATTTTCTTGTATTTTGCAAAGGTCTTCTGTAATATATCTTTAAAAAATCAAAGGACTGAAAAAAATTCTCATCACTAAGAACAGAATATCGGACGTGACGGAAGAGATCAAAATAGATCTCCAGTGGACATTTGGGTATGTCGAAGATCTTGAACAAACTACAAGCGCGATTCTACTCGGTGAGTCATATAATATCTTCATCTGAAGCAGAAGGGTCCTGAGTGGAAGAACACATGGTGAACTCCGCCCGCAAGTCCTGTGTCCTAAATATTTGTATTTTTTTATGTACGTATCTCAATTTGTTTACCATATTTTAACAGGATATTGTAAAGTTAATATGAATAAATAATAAATAAATAAATAAATAGAGGAGAAGGAGTGGTGTAAGAATTTTATACTATGTACTAAAGCACCTATGCACCAGTAAAACGTCGTTCGAAAGTATTATAATTAATGTACATCGAACATTCCCGGAGTCTTACTTAGGAAATAAATATAGACCAATTCATGAGTAAGGGCGGTTTACGAACTAAGTTAGGAACATTCAAATAATATTGGTATCCTTTTCTACTACCTGATAACCGAGCGGATATTCCCAAGACGTATGATTTCGTCGGCCGTATCTAGAAAAGACACACGCAGCCTGCGTAGCTCGGTCTTAGACCGAGCGGTAGAAGGAGAAAAAAATAGTTTACGGTGTCTCTAACTTACCGGTTATTTCATAGGCGCGCGCGATTTAGTCAAGCAGTGCAATTAAGCAGGGTATTCCTATTCAAAATTGACCGCGCACGCCTATGGTGGAAAATTGCAACGGACACTACTTGATTCGGACGGACAAGACACCCCGACCACCATCTCTCCTGAATAGCTCTATACATCATCGTTATAGTCAACTATTTCAGTAACTGAATGAGACTCTTTACTAAACCAAGTAGCAACAACAATCGCTATAATGCTGATTAAGGAGTTTATTTGTCGTTTCTAGGTTCCCTTGGAACTGCATTAGGACCAAAGAATGTTCAATCTAATTTCATTCAAAAAGTATGTATAATCTTTAAAATTAACAACACAACAAATTTGAATACGTAATCCAGTGCAATAGCGAAACGAATGCATAGAACTACCAATCGCTATTTGTCGAAGTTTCTGACTAAAAAGAGACCAATACATATATCTACAGATACGCAGTGGATCGTGAATTACGTTTCCTTGTTTTATGAAGTTTACCTGTTCACTGATACAAGGGTATGCGAGTGATTTGAGACGCTTCAACTCGAGAGCGAAAGCAGACAATAGCGATTGTTAATATGAATATATTATATCATATATATTATTTAATTCACAACTACTTCGAGGCTTCTCCTTAAATTTGCAAACGTCATATATATCAAGTCTTGTAGAAAATACAACAACAAAGTGTTAAAATGATTCAAAACTACCCCAACGTAAATCAAGAGTTGGTCACCCTACTGCGAATGCTGAAAAAATGCGATGCTGCAGTTCGTGCCATTCTGGAGCAAACCAGTGCGATGTTGATGGCTTAACACTTCAACGGATACAAGAATAAATTTGGTGTAACTCCAGAAGAACAACGGGACCCGTTCAACACACTTTACGGTTATTGTCGGACACACTACCCAGCAGAAGTCTTAAACATATCTGGAAGAATCACTCCCGCCTTCAGAAAAAACTTTCGTAGGATACAAGAGTAGGAAGTATAGATCAACTGGATATTAGCGCTCAAATAAATAGGATCATCTACTATCTAGAAATACTTATACTATATAGAAGCCAACCTATAGAAATGTATTGCGCTTAATAAAATCGTTAAAAAAGAAAGAAAGAAATTGACTATTCAAAATCTATCCTGTGGCTGGACCAATTGGATTGAAGAATAAACAGGAGCATGTTGGTAGTCATTTTCGCCAACACCAACATTGATTCTGGTAGGAAGTTACAATACAAATGGGATTCTGCATAAGAGGAACATAGATTGGCATTTCTTTCCAACGTCATAATATACGAAGGGGTCTCAATGTAGATACTGCTGGATGATACATAGAACAAATGAATAAAAAAATTGAGTATACTATTTCGAGTCCGCTATGATTAATATAATTAAAATATACAGGCCTCAAGGTGCAGGCAGTTACCGACCGACGTTAAACATCCACAAATAAATGTACATGACAAACCGTGAAAATTAATAAGTGCAAGGCTTAATAAGATATGTACTTTTCTAATATTTCTACAGATGAATGGCACAAGCTATTCTGAACAAATCTAACTTTAACCCTATGATAAAATGAGAAGACTTACTCTAAAACAAAATTAGTTTTAATTTATTTCCTAGTCCTGACATTAATTCAATCAAATAACAAAATGTAATTCAAATATTTAAGAAACCTACATATTAACGCCAGATTCACAATTCTGTATAATTTTTTCTCTCAAATAATCTTGTCTCACAAATTAGCGGTATTTTATTTTACAATACACACAGTCTTCATAATTTCTTTGTCAGAACCAACTAGAGCCACAGAACTAAACAAACTAAGCTATTTTGTTTAGTTCTGTGTTTTGTTCTTTCCAGTCAGTTTAATTCAAATTTATATTAACAACAAAAAACTTTTTAAATTAAACAGGACTAATGTTTTTTCGAGGAGTGGCAAAAAAGAACTTAAGGTCTGAGATTTCCAGATCCAAAGACCGAAAGTGGAAACTCCTCATTGAGGAAATCAAGAGAGACATCTGGGGGCGCCCGTACCGAATCGTCGTGAAGAGTTTCGCAACCACGGGTGCGTCTGCTGGGGCGGCGGTCATAGGAGGCGTCAGAGCTATCGTGCGGGCCCTGTTTCCGAATCAAGTAGCCGTGCAGGGACAAATGTATACCGGAGGAGGCGATCTCATGCCCCCCTTCACAGTTGAGGAGGTCATCAGGGCGGCTGAGGACCTACCCAGCGGCAAGGCACCAGGTCCGGGAGGCATTCCCAGCGAGGCAGTGAAGCACCTGATTCGGGTGTACCCTAACAGGTTCACGGAATGCTTCGACCAGTTCCTGAGCCAGTAGTGCTTCCCGGCGAGATACAAGAGGGCCAGACTGGTGCTTATTCCTAAGGGTGGTAGGGATCCTTCGGAGCCGGGGACATATAGGCCTATTTGCCTTCTCGACGCAGAAGGAAAAGTACTCGAGAAACTACTTGGCCTACTATTCTAGAAGCCTTGGCTAGGCGTGATGTCCCCGTACAACTTATGAGGATGTAGGCGAGCTCCCTTTCAGCAGCGCTCCGGGTGGAGGCGAGGAAGAGACCGCTCTTTCCGGAGGTGTTCCTCGGGCCACTCCTGTGGAACATCGCGTATGAAGACGTCCTTCGGCTGGAGTTGCCGCAACAGTCCCAGCTTACCGGTTTCGCGGATGACCTACTCCTCATTACTAGGGAGCGCGATATTGATGTTCTTAAGGCTGCTACGAAAGTGGCCATCTGGCTCAGAAGCGCGGGGCTGGAGGTGGCGGCATACAAGACGGGGGCGGTCTGGTTGCCCACCAGAAGAACTGGACGAAGCAAGGACGAGAAGATCCTACTCTTAGGTCATGAGGTGCCGATCTCCCAGAACTTAAAGTACCTCGGCGTTATGATGGACTCAAACAGATATTCCAACTCCCAAGTCATTAGAGCAGCCGAAGGCGCTGCAAAGTCTAGCAGGGCTGTAGCCAGGCTTATGACAAACTTCGGAGGTCCCTCGGAACGCAAAAGAAGAGTTCTGCTGGAGGTGGCTAGATCAAGGCTCCTTTCCGCCGTTCATACCTGGGCTAAATGCGTTGGAGCCAAACGTAACGCTGTGCGGCTCCGCAGGATGGTATTGACAGACGTAGCTGAAGTTCTGGCAGCTACAACACCTCCGGATCCGGAGATCGTTTCCAGGTCCTCCGCTTACAGAGCGATTAGGGCTGGTACAGATAAGTTTCGGGTTAGGAAGGAGCAGAGAGACATAACGTTGGCTAACTGGCAGGCCAGGTGGGAAGTAGCGGTAAAGGGAGAGTGGACTAGGCGGCTGATACCAGACATTAGGCCATTAGGCCATGGGGGCGGCGCGAACATGGCAATTTGACCACTTCTTGGCCCAGCTTCCCTCGGGCCACGGTTGTTTCGGGTCATATCTAGTCAGGATCGGTAAGGAACCATGCCCTAAGTGCGATCACTGCGGCGCGGACGTAGACTCTCGCGAGCACACCCTTGTGGAGTGCAGTGCGTGGTCGATTCACAGGGATGCTCTAGAGGCAACACTCGGCGCCCCAGTTAGTGCTGACACAGTGGTGGTCTTAATGCTGGAGAGCGAAGATAAGTGGGCTGCGATGGAGTCTTTACATGACGCAAGGCGACGGGAGCGACGACAGAAAATTGGCGACACCGGTACCGGGCGGGTACCAGGTGTGAAATGCGCGAGCGAGCCATTGGTACCCGGTAGCAAGAGTAAGAGGAGGTTTAGTGGGTAGGGCCTATTCAGAAGGAATAGGGGGAGTCCCACACACCTCTGTTAGAAGAGACGTGCGTAAAGTATTCCTCCTCTAAAAAAAGGACCAATGTTTATCCATTGTAAATCAAGCAAATAATAAATTCATATCATAAATTGGGAAAGTAGCAAATAAAATATAGAATATTTTCAGAAACCAAAATCATCTGTTTACATTTGGACCAGCGAGTAAACTATCAAACATACTTTTAACACCAAAGAGAAAATTCAATCAATTAAAATTTAGTACACTAAATTTCACGTTCCGAATGTGAAGGCAAACATTTAGTAGCTTTGAGGAGAGACTTAGACAGACAAGTTTATTTTCTAAGCATATTCTACATATTGGAAATTAAATTTTTTACATTTATGCAATAAAAGACAAAGGCTTAATATTTTGAAGTCAATGAAGATATTTCGTCAAAATGCGAACATTAACAATAATTAACTTAACGAGCAGACCGATTTAATCATTTTACCACTATTTAAGCTGTTAGTATGTTAGTAATGCCATAAACATATATCAGCTTTTAACCCTAATGAAACACTTTCAATTCCTTAACATTCTTTGTAAAATTCTACCCAATCAGATTAATAAAAATGTTGAATTTTTCTTCACACAACCCTTGCTAATGACCAGCAAAGGACGAAACTATAGTTGTGTCAAAATAATAATATATTATGTATATTAATTAAACTTCGTTTATAAAATATTATGGTATAAAACGAACAAAATTAAATCAAAAATTAAAAAAAAAACAAACAAAAGAATTATTAAAAAGGATATAATAATGAAAAATTAAAAGCTTACACTGGCATGTAATTCGACCTAAATTAAAATTTTTAATATTCATAGTTGTAGATTTACAAAATGTTTCGTATTTTTAAATTATTAATCAATTTCTAGAATCCCGTAAAGGATATTCTATATCAGAAAAATACTATCATATTAATATAATATATTGATAAATATTTTACTACACATACTTTATTGTATATAAATAGTTTTATAGTTTTGTAGAGCGCTTGAAAACGTTATCAGCTGCGTAGTTTTAAAAAGTTTTAATAGAAAAAGTTCAGTCCTCAGTATATTCTCAAAGAAAATATTTATACTAACTTCCTTTCGATTACTTGTACACTATATTATGTAAGCTCAACGGTGTAAACACGATTGCCAGGAATGTAATCCAGGGACGTCGTGAAGCTTCACTCAAGTTATTTACTACCAGCATAAGTACACATAGTATTAACCTTATATTTATTAATTTTAACCCGAAATTATGGCAGAAATGTAGCAAAACAATAACCAGATATAATATTCTACGGTGAACATTTATATAAGATTTATGTTTGACAATAAATAAAATAGTAATGAATAAATCTATAATCAGGAGACCGAGTAAATATTAGGAATTACCGAGGAATAGCTATCCAGTCTACAGTGGCAAAAATATTTGACAGCTTGGTAGCATTACAATTGAAATGGTTAAGTCGAAACATATTACTTGACGAACAGCATGGATTTTTTTCAGGACGATCGACAACTACAAACTTATTGCTGTTTAAAACCTCTCTAACGGATGCTCTGGAGAGTCATTTACAGGTTGATGCCATCTATACGGACTTCTCCAAGGCTTTCGACCGTGTGGACCATGGTATCCTCATATCCAAATTGACTGCACTCGGTTTTAATACCCAAGTAATTAACTGGGTTTCTAGTTACCTCTGTGATAGAACACAATATGTAAAGATTGATAACCATATATCGAATGTAATTAATGTTACTTCGGGTGTACCGCAGGGGTCCCACAGTGGACCCTTGTTATTTTTATTATTTATTAATGATATTTCATCTAATTTAGTTTCATGTAATTTTCTTATGTATGCTGATGACCTTAAGATTTTTAAAACAATCAACACTGTTGAGGACTCTAATGCTTTGCAGAATGATATTTCTTCTCTGGTTAATTGGTCTAAACTTAATCAATTAAATTTAAATATAAATAAATGTTTCAAAATTACCTTTTCACGCAAAAGAAACTGTATTGTTTTCGATTATCGTATAAATAATGTTGTATTAGATGACGTGTCTTGCATTAAGGACCTTGGTATTCTGTTCGACAAGAAATTAACGTTTAGGCCCCACATTAATTTAATTGTAAGCAATGCTACTAAAACTCTTGGTTTTGTGAATCGATTCTCTACTAATTTCTCTCCTTCTACCATACGTCACCATCTTTCATTAGTTCGCCCATTATTAGAATACGTCTCACCGGTATGGTCAAGTTCTTACGCATGTGATAATTTAGCGATAGAGCGAATTCAAAATAAATTTTTAAGGCTCTATATGTACCGCGCCCATATTACTTTAGATTATGATAGTTTACGTTGCATATTAAATATTCCTCTTCTTTCTTGTCGGCGTACAATGGCTGATCTATGCATTATTTATAATTTGATTAATGGCTTGATTAGCTGTGGTAAATTGCTATTTTTGTTATCCTTTAACACTCTACCTGTACATTTGCATAGATCAGGTCATTTATTTAGAATGCGTTTTCACCCATCGAATTATGGAATGAACAGCCCTTTATGTCGTGCAATGAGAACTTTTAATTCTCTATCTCACAATTTAGATATTTTTCATGTACCCTACCACATTTTTCGGAAACGCTGTATGTTCCTCTTATCTAGCAATAATGTGTAGTTTATTCGATTAGTTAGTATTCTTATTATGTTTTATATATGTATTTATCATGTTTATGAATCTAGTTATAATTTAGCATTTTTGATTATAGTACTAGTTATTATATTGTGCATTATGTAAAAAGTTGATTACGTTAATAAATATTATTATTATTATTATTATAAATATAATATTTATAATATTAATTTTATATTACATATTATTGATATTTTAATACAATAATATACAGCGTGTGCTTCACGTGGTGTTATTACTCAAACAAAAATAACATAAAAATTCATACACACGGTTACTTCTTAGCATAACAATTTAAAAAATTTAAACATGACAACCTTGTATTTTATAACCATAAATATCAAGTGACATCTTTTATTTGACGACTCACTCACTATTTTGAAAGAAGAAATGAAATAAATTACAGCAAGACAATAACTAATACTAGAGTAAATGTTTAAAGTGACCGTCATTTTCTTTAATACATGCAGGAGTTCTTAGTGGAATGGAATTTTGAATATTGTGTAACATTTCGGGCGTAATTTGCTGAATCGCATTTAGATTTTTTTTTAGTTTCTGATGGTGTTTGAGATACAATGTTTTTGAGAAACCCCTATGCAAAACAATCAAAAATATTTAGATTTGGAGATCTTGGGACCCATTATATAATAGGACTTCCACTACCAATCCATTTGCCATTTAACCATCTTCCGACTTCACAACTGTAGTGGGCTGGTGTGGCATCATGCTAGTATATTAAATTACCCCTAATATACAGTATTATACCCTCAAGCAAACCTGGAAATATTTCATTAAGAAAATGAAGATTATAGCCAGTAACTAATTGCAATAATCTTTGTCCATAATTCCTATGTAATAAAAGTTGTACTTTACAGAATCTGTTAGGATATTGGTGATAAGCTTTTAAAACTTGATGAACTGTCTCGTTGGTATTAATGTTATGTAATCTTGTAATACCTCTTGTACTGCTGCGAGGATTTTCAGTTTTTATATATTATTGTTTTTTAGCTGTAAATGATCAATTTTAAGATACTATTGTTTATTATCATTTAATGTGTGCATCAAGTAACTTGATTTAGGAAAAGAAGTCCTCTTCAGTGTTATCGGTTTTAAATTTTGAAACTTTGATGCCTGTTGAAGAAGCCTTTATAGGTTTTTTTTTTCTAATGAGATTTTTGTCTTATTTTTATTTAAGAAACAACGCCCCGTGAAGCTTGCTTATATAAAACAAAATATATACAAAAGAGGATCACTATTAATTAAAATTTGAGTCCTAAATGTGGCTGTAATGAATTCAAGCTTGATGTATTATTATAATGTCAATGTGACATAACACGATCAGTCATAAATTTGCCTTTTGCCATCAAAGCTACTTTGCTCAAGAGTGAAAGATAATTTAAATGTGAACTCAATATTTATTTAATTATGTACATTTTTTACGGAGAATTATGTAAGTATTTTTTATAAGTAAATACTATTACTAAAACTATAGCTAGAGCCAGACGTGTTTACAAACATTGTGTTTTTATTGTTCTATACTTCAATAATGAAGTTGCCAAATAATCAATAATTTATATTGGACATTACATATATTTTAGCATTCATTATATAACGATACAAAATTGCATGCAACATTACCTGCTGGGGAATCAAAGCTACTTATTACGTGCATCAGTACGTCTCTCATTTGAATAGAAATTCCACCTTACACGTACAATTTAAACGGTAATTGCGTCAGTAACATGACTAGAGTTTTGATATTTAATAACGTTTATATTAATTTTCATTTGATTCAATTTTATCCGAGTGTTTCTCGCCCAACATTAAACACGAAAAAGATTTCTCGTTTATGTAATTAAATATCGTTGGCGTAAAAGCTCACATAAATCATATAAAAGGAAGAAGCCACAACGATGATTTTTTTATTAATATGCTTTTTATGTAATGTTTCCCATCCACTTAGAGGTTTACACCTGAGTTTTAATAAATGAAATACTTGAATTTATAAAGTTAAGTATTTAACCTTACAGTATTTTAAAATCTCATTTGTTTTAATTATGTAATGGGAAATTATGCTAATATTACAGTTATAGTGTTTTCCTAACTAATCAAAATTTATAGATTTATTGGAATTGTTAAATTCAAAACATGTCAGGATAAAACTGCTAATAAAAACATGGAAAACTAGAGTTCTAATTCAAATAGGTTCCATCAAGAATGTGGCTTGGGAAGTATATTTGTTAATGTAAATCTATTATTATTTTTTAATGACATCTTTACTGTTTAATGAAAACATTCGGCCTTATTTTATAGAGCATATTTTATAACAATATTTTATAACAAGCAAAATTAAAATAATAAAGTTCATTATAATGAACTATTGTTACTTAGTATCATTATTTATTAAAAACTAGATATGATTATCTAAAAACCAGGATAATGTATTATTATTTAGTAACGTATAAAGTACTTATATTATTATTGTAGTAAATATGAATCACGTATTTTATCTCATATTTTGTTTATTATTACTGCCAGGAGATTATGAATTACACAATTCAAAGAAACTGCCTCTATGCATTTTAAAAGTTTACGAATGCAAAAATTCACTTTACATTTAGAATATACGTTTGGCAAATCGTTAAACTCTGGTGAAATAATAATGAGTAACAATTTTAATTAATTAATATTCACTATAATAAAATTCTGATCAGGTACGATGTTTTAGAAGGATGTATGATTACGGCTGACCAATAATACAACAAGCAATATTTTCACTTCCATATAAAGTATATGACAGCTTATAAAAAAGTACCAGCGAGTTACACCTTTTTAACTATATTTTATTGAAAATAAATCTAGCCATTGTAAAGTTCAAAAATACACTGAATTCGTTATTTTTTAACCACAATTTTAAGAAACTGTTGTAGTCTAAAACAATTATTAATCATCTGCCTTGTTTTGATTATTGGTTTATGGCAATGAATATATACATCGTTTATCTTTCAAAGTGTTTTATTCACTGTAATTATAAGGAAAATTAAGATTTTAGTAGCACACACAAGCGTAAAGAACAATATCAGTAAGTGTCAGGGCGGAGGTAACTAAATGCATGGCGGCACCGATACGTCGATCCGTGTACAGCCCAGTCTATTAATTTCTTTCACTCCTCACGGAATATCATCTGCTGCAGACCAAGACATCTGCGGCACTCTTTAAATTTTGGTCGTAACAGTGCCTTTGTTAGTATGTCAGCAATCATCTCGTCGGTTCTTTCATATGCAACATTTATCTTTCCACTCTGTATCACTTCCTTTATAAAAGTTAAAGTTTTCATTTGGCGCTGATTATGGGATTTAAAGCCAATTTCTATGCAGCTTGATTATCATTGTAGATTATTATGTTTTGCTTATTTCCTAAATCAGCTTCTAACTTTGCAGGTGTATTGCTTCTTTTACACATTCTGTCAGAGCCATGTATTCGGATTCAGCAGTTGATAGGGCCACTCTTCTGTTTTGATTCCACGCTGATAGCACCACAATTCTTTATGAAGCAATGATCAGTATATGATCTTTTATCAAGAGAACATGATGCCCAGTCTGTATCAGTATATCCTTCAGCATCTTCATTCCTTAAGAAGTTAACATACTTCAGGTCTCTTGTCCCTTTTAGGTACCTGCGTACTCTTTTAGCAGCTTTCCAGTGTTTTACACCATTGAATTGGCTGAGATAACTCACCGCGTGCGTAAATTCGGGGCGTGTCGCGTCGCCACAGATAAATACATCGGGGCTTCAACCAAGTTTTTGAAGGTAAGTTGATATTTGGTTTTTCTTCTTTTTTTAGTTTTAACCCTGTCTCTAGGGGTGTTGAGATTGGCTTTGAATCTTGCATTTTGAATTTCTTTAGCAACTCATCAATATAACTGTTCTGGTCCATTGTTAAGTATTCTTTTCCACATTTAAAATCTATTTCCAAACAGTATTTCAGTTCATCCAAGTCTTTCATATCGATTTTCTTTTCAGACTTTTCTTTACTTCATTTAATTTCTTTTCATTTGAGTAGGATATTGTTAGGTCATCAACATATATTGTGATTATAGTCTCCTCCTTTCCTCAATATCTAAACCCAAGAGTCTGCCTGGGGTGGTTCAAAACCAATGGTTCTTAGTTCAGAATCTAGTTTTTATACCATTATCGTCCTGATTAAGCAGACATACTTAATTTTCTTTATATTTTCTCAAATCTCCCAAAATTGCTTTTGCTTTATTGAAGATGGTTAGATCATCTTCGGCACTTTCTTCTACCATAATCTTGGTTATATATTTTTCCAAACAAGTTGGCACTTTCATTAGGATTGTTTCGTCTAGGTCTCTGTTTAAATATGATGTTGTCACATCCACTTGTACTAGCTTCAATCCTTTCTCTACTGACTTTGCTATTTGAGATCTGATAAAACTTAATTTTGCAACTGGTGCAAATGTTTCATTATAATCAACTCCAGCTTTTTAGTTAAAATCGCGTGCCACTAGTCTTGCCTTTTTTGGTTCAATGTTGTCTGATTTTTTTTTAGTACTATTTTGTAGTCTATGATATTCATAGCTTTGTCCTTTTTTATTATTTTCCAAGTCTCATTTTTAATATGTGCTTTTATTTCAGCTTTTATTGCAGTATGTCAAATTTCATCATATTCATTTTCTTCACCAGGATTATTTGTATCTATGGATATCATACTTACTTCTAAGTCATCTTCTAAATAGTAATCCTCTGTCCATATTGGCTTTCTTTTCAAAAATTTCACATCTCTACTAATGACTATTTTATCTTGACTCTCTATCCAAATCCTGTAGCCGTTGGTATTTTATGAATACCCAACAAAAACTTCTTCTGTTGCTCTTGGTGAAAACTTATTCTTATTTCTTTTATTTAGTACAAAATTTTTTGTACCAAAGCACTGAAAATGTCTTGCAATAATTTGCAGTATGAATAGCCTCTAACATCATACAACGGGCTTTTTCTAATAAGATTCTACTTTTACTTTCGCCTACCCCAATATCCTGTGGTGTATATGGGACGGACAGACGTCTTGATATGCCATTTTCTTTTAGATAATCGTAATCGATTACTTTACTCTTTTCCGTTGTCTGCTTGCAGTATTTTTATTTTGAGGTTAGTAAATGTTTCTGTCTCCTTCTTGTATTCTTTTAATTTCTGTAAAACTTCATTTTTATTTTCAATGAAATACACCCTGGCATAACGGCTGTATTCATCTATGAAAGTAACAAAGTATTTGATTTAGCATTACTTTCCTCTGGCATGGGGCCAGATACGTCTGAATGTACCATGTGAAGTCTTTCTCGAGAATTTGTTTCTACTCGTCTTTTTTCGGAAAAGGTAAGTTTGTCATTTTTCCTTTTAAACATGTTTCGCAGTCAGAGAGTTTTTTCTTCAGGTTAAAAATGTAATCCTTTCATAGTTTCATTTTGGAGACCTTGCTTTAAATCTTTTTTTATTTAGATATCCCATTTTTCTATGCCAAATGTCTATTTCAGTATCTATAGGTAAAACGTTACGTACCTGTTCTTTTTATTTTGTGTCCACATTTACACTATACAATGTCCATCTCTTTTGATAGCATTAATTTCCATTCCTTGTGAATTATTGTTGCAGTTTACTGATAATTTTGATATGTATATTGTATTTTGTTCAATTTTCTCAGTTTTATTCGAGGCCAGTTTTAGGATTTCGTTAGTTGGCTTCATAGATAGGAATAAACTTCTGTCATTGCACATGTGTGATCGCTGCCTATACACAACTTGTCAGTTTTATTAGTTTATGCAAATAGGCATGTTTGTTTTTCTTTGCAATATAAAGTCATCTGATGTTTTTAGACCTAGCTTTTTAAAATTTTCACATTTCAGGTAATTTTTATGTTATTGTACTGTCTACTTTTGTTTTTAGTAGGATAATAATTTTGTTTTTGTTTACCTCCATAGTACGATTCTTCTTCCTTTAGATCATTTTTCTTATTTTTTCGTGCCTCACTCTCTTCTATAATTTTTATTTTTAAGTCATCAAGGGCCGGCAGCTTATCCCGTGATTCGATTGCTATACGAAAATGTTCGTAGCGTTCTGGTAGGCTGTATAATAACATACTGCTTAGTAGGTCCTCGTTGATATCTATCTCTATATCTTTTAGTTTTTCGACAAGGTCTCTTGCCGTTTTCGCCATTTCGTATTTTCTTGTGAAATAATTTCTTCAAAAAGGTTGCAGGTCCTTTGCTTTCATAAGTATTTTTCAAAGTATTCCACACTTCTTGGTCGGTTTTGCATGATTTTACGAATAATTCCGTCGGTGATATGATCAGGAGCAGCTCGGCTTTAGCCAATAAATCTTGATCTTTTTTTCCCGGTCCCATGATACATCCTTGCAGACCAGCTCAGACGAAGACAACTTCGGCTTAAACCCCCCAAGTGTAGTAATTTGTTTTGTGTAGCAGCTCAATATAGACGCTGTGGTTCAAAGCATTTTTTTCTTATTTTCAGCTAAGCTGGGCCCATAACCTTTTTTGATTATTGGTTAATGGCAACGAAAATATACAGCGTTTATCTTTCACAGTATTTTAATCACTATAATTATAAGGAAAATTAAGATTTTAGTAGCACACACAAGCGTGGAAAAAATATGAGTGAGCCTTGAAATTTGTAACACGCAAATTAGTTTTGTATCATTCAATGTCTGTCATTCAATGTCAGAGTAGTTGTTTAAATAACTGATTTGTTTTAAGACTCATTTGTTGTAGATTTACAAAATGTTTTCGTATTTTTCTAACTATACTGAGATTGGGATTAGGCTGCGAAATTACTTTTTGAGGTCTTGATATATTTTCCACTGCAGAATTAAGCTTTATGAGTTGTGAAGTATTGTAATAATATGGCTTAGTTAATATCTTCTAAAATTAACCCAAACTATAACTTGTAATTTTATTAAATTAAATTAATTTGATGTGAAATTTGCCCATTTATTACAAATTTTGCATACAATATACAAATTAAAAAAAACAATTTTTTACATTTGAGATTTATTTAGATATACACATATGCTTGCGAAATTCTTTGTGGTATAATTTATGAAAGAAGAATAATATTGATTTGCCTAATCTCAGAAATAAAACTTCATTAAAAGAGTGCTATACTAGAGATGCAAACAATGTACAATAATAATACTTTATCATGTTTCCTTCATCAGAAATCGATATCAATCAACAGATCTAATCATCATGATTAAAATAAATATATAAATAAAATATTTTATTCGATTTAAGTCTTAATAAAGAAAAGAAAACAAATTCGAATATTCATTATTATTGATAATAACTCTTCCAGACCGGGATTAGTTATTTCCATTCAGTTAAGGCCTTAATGATGATGATAATGGTCCTGATAAATAATGTACGGACCAATGAAACAGAATCCTCAATATCCGAAGTGGAGACTAACTGTAAAGGCTCCTTAGCTGCCTGTAACAATGTTAAATTGCAAGTTGGAACAGTGCTTAGGCTCTTGCAGCCAGTAAGAGCAATCGAAACTAAGTCTAAGAACCGAGTTCGCCTACAAATAAATTATTTACAAATTACTAATTTAATTACTGCTATAATTTCTATATATATACAAAATAAAAAGGAACTAAAAGTTCTCAATTACATCTACTATAGTAAATATCACGAAACCTTTGTTTTACAACATTTATAAAAATAATTAAATACTTTATAATATAATATATAAAGAATAGTGGCAGAAAGACCATGGGTCGATAGCCGTAAAGAAAATCAATTACGATTATTATTGAAAATATGTAATGTATCAAATAATAAATAAAGATGTTTGTCTCTCTCAAAGAATAGTAACATTTAGGCCGATAAAAAAGAAACTTGTTGTTTGCAAATAAGAAACAAACAGAAAGTTAATATAAACGCATGAGATTTCGACGATAAACTCAGCAGAAGCCAAACGAATGACGAATTCTTCATATCAATCATCTTTTAACCTTATTATTATGATCATGGTATAATATCTTTATTCTGAGATACATATCTTAACACATTAATGCCTGTTGATGGATTAATACGTTTTCTCTCGTTTAAAATCTGGAAGTCGTTGACGTAGTAGTACGTCATTTTGTGTTCAAAATCCAGATGCTGCCGATGCAGTAAAGCTTATTATAAAATACGTTTACTAGTGAGATTGTTGTTTGAAACTGGATGAATTATTAAATGCTTTTATTACCTAACTGTTATTACATAACCATTCTTGATAATAAAAGAAACTAGTCGAAAATAAAGCAATATATAATTGAGACAATTCAAGTGAATCTTATTTATAAAGCTTTTATTAATAATTATTAATATTAATAATAGAGGGTTTTCATATATATTTTTCCCTTGGTTTGTGAAGAGTATAAATGTATAGAAAATAGCAGTATTTTAAACGATATTTTACTTTATTACATTAAGTATCCCACCTAGTATAATATTTAGTAAACTTATGACCTAATTAAAAGTAAATATTCTGTTGAGCTTTAGCATACGTTATTAGTTAAACAAATTCCAATATTATTAATATTTTCTTATTTAATATTTAATAACCTTAATATTAATTAAAGGCCGATTTATATATTACGCACGTCAACGTATCAATTTTTTTTACCATCGGCAAATATGCGTGAAAATCAAAATTGATTTCGCTGTAAACGATTACATCTACGAACAAGCGCTCGTATATGGGAGCTGAACCGTATTTATCAGTGACGAGCCTGAATAGAGGATGTGATTAATAGATTTTACGTTTCCGCCAGACGACCTCAACCCTAACAAGAAACGAGACGAGGAGTGTTTATAAATGGGGATTTAAAGATACATTCCTCATGATGCAAATAATTCTACTTTTTACTGGTGTCCCACAAGTCGGCGGAATCATTCCTTGCATATAATGAAGAAATTATAATTCCATTATTTTCCATGCATCGTCAACAATGACCTAATATCCACATTTGGCCGAGATACTCTCAATAAGTATTATTTTATAGTTGTCAAAGTTTTATATTGTTTATACCGTGATAAATATGTTAATGTAGAATACCAATAAATTAAAGAATTATTATTAATTTCTGACATATTTTATTGATGGATATTAGACTGCTCTTATTTGGAAATTACGTTTTAAAATTAACTTACAATCAGGCTGTAGCATTTAGATGAAGTCGTGCAAATGTTAATAATAAGACATGTGATAAATCATATTATATCACAGGAAAGATAATTGATGGTTAACAATGCTATCGTAACATAATTAATTTGATTTTTCACTAAACCGAAGAACTGAAGAACGCAAAAGTGAAAATCTTATTAATCCGAACTTTCCACTCGTTTCTGAAAATAAATTTTGCCTGCAATAGTCAATAAAATTATGATAATAATAATAATAATGATGATTTGTAAAGCTGCATTGATATATAAATAATGAATTTTCAATAAAAACTTATCGATTTTAACAGTCGTCTGTAGCAATCATGTTGTTATGAATTTTTCTGTCCTTAGATCTGATCTTCTCCTTGTTTCGTAATTGTGGAATTCTCTATTTGATTTTAATTTTATATTGGTTTTGATTAGATTGTTTTTTATTTTGTAAATCATTAATAAGTTTCTTAAGCTTATCATGTTTTTTATGTTTAGTTTTGTGTGTGTTCTTGTTTTGACGATGTCTATCAAATCTGCTTATATTATTTAGTCACTAATACAAATCGCCATAATAAGTTACATGACTTAGTAGCGAACACCACAATGGACTTTCTGCATGAAAGATTTACGGGTATATCTCGGGAGGTAACATCAATAGACCACCAGGTTTGGGCCTTAAAATCATCGTTATTTAGCCCATCACTCAGTCACAATCTTTAAAAAAATTGATTATTTTTCATATTCTATTAACATATTTTACATAGCTTGTGCATAACCCATCAAATGAAAAACATATTTCTTTAGTACCTCACCACTCAGCTTGTTTTACTCAACATCGACCTACCTTAATGAAAACCCTTTGACTGAGATTTTATAAAATTTCACATAATTTAAAAAGTATTGATCTATTTTTTTCCAGAAAATATCATTACTTAAAACAAAGAGAAAAACGTCGTCAAAATGAACATAAAACTGTTATTCATTAATGATTTAAGTTTATCTTGTCAATGAAGATACACGATGATCCATGTTTAGTAAAAGTGATAATAATAACAATACTTTATTTCCATACAAACTTCAAGAGAATTAGAAAGTGTACAAAGGTTGACATAATTCAGGTAGACATTAATACCCGAAAACAAACAAAAACACATTAAAATTCTAAATAAGCATGGTTTAGATACTCATCTAAACCATAAAATGTATGGTTAATAACAATAACGCTCTAGCGTTAAATAGATAATTCAAGTCGTGTATGGTGTTCCATTTGTTCAACGACAAGCATGAGCAAGACTAATATAAAATCTATCCGAAAACATCAGCAACATATAGCCCTGCGTTTAATTTATCAAGAATAGGGACTAAAAGTGATCTGCTTCGGTATGTAATTGCACCCCAGCCGGGTGGTAAGCCGTATAGCGCTCAAATTGCAAATTCATGTCTCTTGTCTAATTTGACTGTACTGAATTCAAGCACATTGATCCTCTGGCAAGAGGAGTTATATGAACGGCTTCTATGAACTCGGCTCAAACCTAAAGGAGACAATTCTGCGATATATAAACGTGTCTACTAATTATTAATTTTGAGTGATTGACATTATGTCATGATTTAGCCTTTAAAGGCAACCAAAACAGAAGTATGATGTATATATACTATCATAGATTTTATTTCATTTATTATTTTTATTTTAAGTAAAAAGCAAATAAATATAAAACATTAAATTATCTTTGCAATTCTAATAATTTCTTTTATGTAATATTTATCGACTGTTTCGCAAGCACTTAGTGCCTATTATAAATAATTTACTAATAGAGAAAGGCAGACAACTTAGTAATGAATTAATCAGAGTTACCAGCTATCCGTCGTGTACCTGAATGATGAAATATTTCTTTTAATCTGTCTTCCAATTGTTAAATAAAAGGCTGCCAGACCAGTGCTTTTGTTTAAATTGGGAAAATGTACAAAACGAACCATTGAATTTAAAAAGTTGCTATAGTTCCTGCGTCAAACAGAATGGATTCTTCTGATGATTTTCTTCAAGGGTTTTTGAATTTTCCAACAATTTCAAACAAGATTTCTAGAATTTTCAAGCATTGTTTCTAGATAAAATCCGATGCTTTGCAGGTGGTAATTTCTCCGTTTGCTAAAAGTTTCATTAAATATGTCTCTCTTAAATTTCTAAAATATTCACTTGCAGAATTTTCAACAAGCATAGTTTTCTCTTATCGGAATTTTCTTCTATTTTTTAAGAAACCACCAGATTAGATCTTTCTCATTGTGGAGATTTTATTTGAGGATTATAGAATTTTGCTTTAAGGTTTCTATTTTTTTCCAACATGTTTCCTTCTAAATTCATAGAAGTTTGTTCAATTTTCAAGCAATTTCTTTCTTGCGTTTATAGCAGATTTTTTGATTTTCCATTTTTGTGTCAAGATTTTATTAACAATTTTGCTTACACATTTAAAGCTAATAATAAACAGCAATAAATTGTGGTGTACTATGTACATGTACTATCATGAAGTTATTGTGATAAAAATATCAACTAAAATGTAAATAATAAGTAAACATAAAACCGGTTCTCTTTTCAATTCTAATCCTCTCTTCAATGTTATATTAAACAACTATTTTGCAAGTATTTTGTGTCTTCTATATAATTTACTAATACAGAAAAACAAAAAAAGAACTAAAGTGGTCAATGTGTCCCAATAATCATAGATTTCTTTTAATCTTTCCAATTATAAAATATAGGCTTGCAAACCTGTTTCTTTTAATTGAGAAAATGAGAATTTTAACTGAATTTGGAAAGCATTCCTACATCAAATATAATGGCTTCTTCCGACAATTTTCATTGATTATCAAATGAAAGATTTTTATTAAGTGGTAAATTTGAAGTTTTGATAATGGCAAGTTGATTTGCCGAAACTATAATTTCTTAAATATATATTCTTTATAGTTCTAAAAATTTCCAACAATTTCATTTCCAAATTTCTAAATGTTACTTCGAAACAATAGTTTTCAGCATTTCTTATTCTATTTTTTAACAATTTTTCACCATTCCTTTTCTAGCAATTCTTTAGTTTGTGTTATTGGAGTCTTTCAGAAACTTTTGTTATCTTACAAAATGAGTGAATTTGCATTGAGGGTTCCAGATTTTTTCTTCAAGACTAGTACTTTCCAGCATTTTATCTTTCAAATATCTCAAACTTTTCTTGGAAGTCCTAGACTTTTCAAGCAATTTTGTTTTCTAGATTTCTTAAAATGGTTCAGAATTTCATAGCAATTTTCTCACAGAGTTCCAGCAATTCTTTAATTTGTGATGGAGTTTTACAGAAACTTAATTAATTAATTGTCCAAAAATTTTAAAATTGTAATTTTCCAAAAATCGTCTATTTTCTTCGAGGAATCTAGAATTTTTCCATTATCTTTCTTCTCGATTTCTAGAATGTTCTAGCAATTTATCTTCCAGATCTCAAAAACTTTTCTTGAGAGCCCTAAACGTTTTTAACATTTTTTTCAATGTTTCTTAAAAGGTTCCAGAACTTCAAGCCAATTTTCCTCTCAGACTTTCATTGTATTTTAATTTACCTTAAGTTTGAAAATGATCAGTTACTGATCGAAACTCGAATGACTTAAAAATAAAGTGTCATATCAACAAAGAATGTGTTTCGTTTAAATTTTCAAGATGTTCCACAAAGTTGACGCCTCAACCATTTAAGAAATTAAATACAGGGTCCTGCAACAGTGCGTCAAGCTTTCCTAGCGCCTTTCTCGTAAGAGATAGAAAAAAATGTTTCAGATAAAAATTTATTGAATTAAAAATCTCTATGCCGTAAAATTATTTTCAAATATACAGGGTATCCCAATTTTGCGTTATAACAAAAGCAAACATTTTTTTAAATGGAACACCCTGTATATTTTTTCATTTTATAATTTGGATAGTATTTTATAACTTAAACCTTTTTTTGGTTTTTAATTTCGATATGGCATTTCCGAGTTATTGACGTTTTTCTGAAAAAAATGTAAAAAGCGGAGGTTCACAAAAAAAAATATTCTGATGTTGTATTTAAAATTTAAGAAATTTTCTTTTTCCTATGGTTGGTCATAAGTACTGTTTATGTACCAGTGTTAAAAATTTTCACTTTTGAGGAACCCTGCCTTTGTATCAGACACGCCATTTTCTAAAATTTCAAATTGTCGTAACTCTTTTTTTTTAAATGGAATCATATATTTTTTTTAATTTCATATTATTCTGCATCTAATTTCCTACAAAAAATATTAAGCATACCCTATACCTAAAAGTGATATTTTTCAAGATATAAAAAAATTTATATTTCAAACGGTCCTTGAATACGAATTTGTTTTTGAATAGATAGCCATGACTGAAAAAATGCATCTGTCAATTAAACAATTAGTTTGACATGTAAATGGGAGGTGTGAATTACAAAAAACAAAAGAAGAAAGCCTATCATCAACGAGGAACCCAAAAGACATTGGTGAAGGAACTGGCATAAGCGAGAGGTCAGTACAAAGCATTCTGAAGAAAAAATCGATATCAAGCATATCATATTCAGCTACATAAAGAACTGAGTAATACTGATTTTCAATTTCGTTCCGAATTTTGTTTCTGGGGAAGACAGAAAATACAGGAGGATCTTTCGTTATTCCAATATATTTTATTCACGGATGAGGCGTCATCCCATAACAACGGATCTGTCAATAGGTACAATTTTCACTATTATTTAACTGATAATCCGCATGTTATGAGACAAGTTGATCATCAGCATTGAATGTCTGGGGCGGAATTTTTGGAAACCATGTTGTAGGTCAACATTTCTTCGAGGGCCATCTCAGTAGGTCTATGTATTTGTACTTCTTGCAAATTGAATTACCCGGAACGTTAGCTAATGTACCCTAACTAACAAGAAACAGGGTGTGGTTTTAACAAGACGGAGCACCTGCCCAATTTTCACAAGACGTGAGGGCATTTCATTTTTCCCAACCAGTGGATTGGTAGGAATGGACCCACCAAATGACCTGCTAGATCTGAGGATCTAACAAAACCTGAAATTGTTTATAAGGAATCACCAATAGCACTGAATATCATATGCTTGATATCGATTTTTCTTCAGAATGCTTTGTACTGACCTCTCGCTTATGCTAGTTCCTTCACCAATGTCTTTTTGGTTCCTCGTTGATGATAGGCTTTCTTCTTTTGTTTTTTGTAATTCACACCTCCCATTTACATGTCAAACTAATTGTTTAATTGACAGATTGCATTTTTTTCAGTCATGGCTATCTATTCAAAAACAAATTCGCATTCAAGGACCGTTTGAAATATAAATTCTTTTATATCTTGAAAATTATCACTTTTAGGTATAGGGTATGCTTAACATTTTTTGTAGAAAATTAGATGTAGAATAATATAAAATTTAAAAAAATATATGATTCCATTTAAAAAAAAAGAGTTACGACAATTTGAAATTTTAGAAAATGGCGTGTCTGATACAAAGACAGGGTTCCTCAAAAGTGAAAATTTTTAACACTGGTACATAAACAGTACTTATGACCAACCATAGGAAAAAGAAAATTTCTTAAATTTTAAATACAACATCAGAATAATTTTTTTTGTGAACCTCCGCTTATTACATTTTTTTCAGAAAAACGTCAATAACTCGGAAATGCCATATCGAAATTAAAAACCAAAAAAAGGTTTAAGTTATAAAATACTATCCAAATTATAAAATGAAAAAATATACAGGGTGTTCCATTTAAAAAAATGTTTGCTTTTGTTATAACGCAAAATTGGGACACCCTGTATATTTTAAAATAATTTTACGGCATAGAGATTTTTAATTCAATAAATTTTTATATGAAACATTTTTTTCTATCTCTTACGAGAAAGGCGCTAGGAAAGCTTGACGCACTCTTGCAGGACCCTGTATATGTATATATTAGTGTACATATATAAATAGTATAATTTATATTCTACACTTTTATAATTTCTTTATTCTATCTAATAGGTCGTCTAATATACAACAGTTCGTATATATAATTTTTAAATATTTACAATTGTAAATATTAATAATAAATGAAAACATAGCTATCATTTATAACCAAGTAACAATACATTGTTCGTTTTATTCTTACCGTAAAACTGCTAATAAATAAAATAATTATACTTATAAAAAGGGTATATTCCGTTATAACTGGGACTTTTACAAGGAAATTATTCTGAATTATCATTCACGTAAACAAGATAAAATGTTACGACACATTTATTATTGCAATTAAACTAACCTTTTACCTTTTGCAATAGTATAAATATTCTACAAAACATTATTCAATGCCTTTAGAAAATGCAAGTATGTAACGCAATTACTTGTCATACACGTAACGTAACCCGGTTTAAAATTCTATGGCAATAAAATTGCCATTTGGCGTATCAGAAAAGCGTAGGAAAATTTATTTATATTCCATCCAGGGACCTCGGTAAGAGCCTATTTGCCGTAAAAATGAAAATTTTGCGAAGCTCCGGAGCTCTCGAAATACTTCGTACACGACGACATAAATAATAAACAATACAATTCGAATAAAAACGAGAAAAGTTCTACCCTAAAGCATTCATGAACCTGCATACCGTTTCCGGACGTTACAATTGTAACACAAACACTGAAGGCTGCGATAAGTTATCACACATGTACTGTTAGTCTGCTGGAGACAGAAGGGAGAATTAGCAAACGCCTGTGTTGAATATTAAATAGCGAAGGCGTATTGATATTGCAATTTAATACCTACATTAATTTGCAAATTAATATTCAAAGTAAATTAAACCATTATGTAAGATATATAAGAAGGATATATGAAGGAATGAAACATACGCCCTACATATTAATATTACAAATTAATATTAGTTAACAATCAAATTAAATACAGAAACAAATATGTATATCTCAACGTATTGGAATTAAAAGTCATTTAAATCAAAGCTTACGGAGGACACTCATATTATCAACCAGTGACCTGTATGTTTCATTGTTTCATCCAATGAACCCTGGCATTTTAGATATGTGCACAGGATGTTTTGCCAATTATCACAACTTGAAATTTAATTCGCATAAGCGTAACTTGGATATTTGATTTTGACCGGAGATGTAATGAAACGAAGCCCAGCTTATGAACTTTTGTATCTCAGTGGGCAACAATCTGAAAATTAGGGGTTCTGTTCCCTTTTGCAGTTATATATTTTTATACTTTTTTTCTAAAATTCATTTAACTACTAAATTTTCTTTTCATTAAAATTATAAACTATATTTATTTGTGTAAATATAATATAATTATAAGTCGGCCTAACTTTCATATCACCATACTTAATAATTCCGTAACGAAAAGATTTTAGCTTTAAATAGTAATAAACATAAGCTCTGCGATAAACATAAATAAAATTATTAATAATGTTATGTTAGTTAATTAGTTAAATGAAAATAAATGGTAGAAATTAATTATAACTTCTTGAAATTAAAAACAAACATTTTAGTAACTAATAGATATATTTCGATCCTTATTAGTAATTTCATGCAAATGAAATTATTCAATTAAATTACACCTGAAAATTTGTAGCGAGAATACATCACATAAGTAAATTTAAACACCACGTAAATTCTTGGCATCTAAATTTAACCAAGTTGAGTAATATCTATTTTTATTTAATACATTGAAACATAATAAACATTTAACACGACGTGATTTTATTTGTCTGGTGGCTGGTGAGAGCTACAAAAATTATGCTCCAACGAAATCTCTTTGAAAAATATATAGAAACTTTTAAACGGATTTTTAAATATGATTAGATATTATTTTGGAAAAGAAATATAACGCACCAGTTTTTGTTTAATAAAATTTTTTAATAAAATCGTTAACTGCATTTTTATGAAATCTCACATTACTTTTTGATGAAGATGATGCGTGTATTAATAACACAACACGTCAGCAAGACCAGTTCCTCAATTTAATTAACAATATACACCAAAAAATTGGAGCTTGCTGTCTTAAATATACAATAAAGTTGTTTGCAAATCACATACTAGAATAATTCTTACATTTTGTGGTAAAGGCTTAAGGTTTAATCTTAGAAATATTTCGACAAAATAAAAATCGTAACACTAATCTCCTTAACGAACAGACCGCTTTAATATATCCGCTATTATTTAAGGTCACTTGATAATTGCCTGCAAAGGTCGAACTTATAGTCGTGAAATTATTATTTGTGTTTATATTTATATTTTATAATAAAACAACTACCACGTAGTAACGGTGGTGATGGTGACATCTTTATTAAATGCCCAGATAAAATGCATTAATGTTACATAACATACATTAAGTATGTTATAAACTATGTTATATTTTGAAATTAGAAAATACAATAGTACAAGTTAGTAACAGCAATTTCACTCGATTTGATAAATTTACGAGAAAGGGAATAACATCTTAATTTCAGAAGACTATATGCAATGGTATGCATAAATAAAGATATGATTCAAACCTTCTGATGAACAGCTATTGAACCGCAGTCTTTTAACATAACTGTCTACTGTTGTTTAATGGCCACGATCGCTAATGTCAGTATGAGTGGATGAAATGAATTGATGAATTATGATTTCGGGCTATTTTGGAAATTTCAAGAGATTACAATAGTTACGTGTTTAGTTAAGTTGAGGTTGATTTTCATGGTTATGAAGATTTTTTGATAAATTTAAGGATAGGCGTTTCAAACGTTCTCTGATAGGGATTGTTTCGGTTAATTGTTATAAGAGTTTTGAATGTATTGTGGATGAGTATTCAAGAAGAAGTCACCGTATCATCTTAGATGTGTACAGATGTGTTTTTGATACGTTAGGATTATTGGTCTTTATTTTAAGTTTTTGGGTATGAATTTTAAATGATGATTTAGAATCCAATGCTATTGCGCGGTATTTGCAGAAATAGGAAGGTAAATTGTGTGACTGGTGTAAAGGTAACAAATAAATTAAAAAATATATTATCCGCCATTAATTCAATTGCAGAAAACTATTGCTAACTTTACACTCTTTAGGAAATTGTGGAAAAAATAGCAAATATTGTATCATTCTCAAAGTCTCTGCCTATAATGACCCTTAAAGCTGCGAGGATATATAACAACGTAAACAATAATTAAAATGTATTAAAATCCTTTAGTTCGTTGTAGAAAATTAAATAATAAATTTAAAAATACGAAAACATTTCGTGAATCTACAACAGTGAGTCTTACTAAGAATACAAAACAAATTAATTTGAAACAACTACTTCTCTGGCTAGTACCTCGACAGACGTTGAATAAAACAAAGTTAATTTGCGTGTTACGACACCAATTTGAATGAAATTATTTCTGTTGAATAAACTAATAATATTAGTTTGTTGATTGTATACTGATTGTTTCATGGCATTCGACAGGGTTTAACACTCAATTATGATAATTAAACTTACTTATCATGGGTTCAATAATCACATTATTAAATGGACTAATAATTTTTTTTCCAATTGTTAACAAGTAGCCATTGATTTTGACCATTAAATAATAAAGACGCAATAATTAAAGCGGCAGAATCATCAATAGGATAAAAACCAAAAACAACCAGAAACAAATGGTATGACACACGGTGCAGACAAACTATTAAAGTCCGAAACAGAGACAGACTAACATACCTAGAAAGGCCAATAAGAACGAAGATGGCATACGAGAAATCCAGAAGGACAGCCAAGAAAATAGTTTAAAAAAAGAAGAGAGCCTATCTTAACGCCATCATGGAAAAGGCAAAAGCAAACTTTAGGGACAATAACAACCGCGAAGGTTACAAGGACATCAACTTCTTCAAAAGGGGGTACCCTCAAAATGAGACCCACGGCTAGAAGCAACTGCAGAACAGCGACAGCAGTCGAGGGACCGTTTTAAAAATTGAAGTGATGGCAGGAGACATTGGATTAAAAATCAACGAAATTAAAACAAAATACATGTGTCAAAGTAAAGGACAAAGGGAAATTCTAAGAAAACATAATATTTGGACAGCTTCGAGAGGATTAGGTATTTCAGCTACCTACCTAAGCTCCAATGTAAATACCCAAAATGATGTAACCATGAAGATAAAAGAACGAATAGCAAGCAGATCTTCTCCCTGCTGCCAATTATAAAGTCTAGACACATCCATAAAGACATAAAAACGGCATATATAAAACCCTCATCTGTATCACTGAGAAGTCCATTGAACTATTAGATAGCTTTTAGAGAAAAGTACTGAGAATATATGGAGCGATACACGATCATTGAAAATGGAGAATAAGATACAATCACGAATTGTACCAACTATACATAGAACCTCCCATTACAACACACTTAACATTAATACGGCTCAGTTGAGCTGGGCATGTACAACACATGCCAGAGGCACATGCTGCAGAAGAGGTTCTTTTAAAACAACCAGGAGGAAAACGGCCAGCTGGTAGACCAAGAGCAAAATTGGCGGATGACGTATGATCACATTTTCGAGAAATTTTATTAACAATCTGAAAAAAATGTGTTTGTATACACTATTGTAGACGCCTGGCCATCGACAAAATGAGATGTCTTCTTGTGGCATTAACTTCTAAGCAACTTGAATTTCAAGGATCAACTGTGCTAGAATCTTCCCATGATATCCTATACATGTCCAATGGGATTTAAATCCAGACAAACATTAACACCAGCTTCATGAATAAAGTTCATAGTTCGACGAACAATATGGGAGCGTGCGTTATCTTGCAAAAAAAGTACGTCTAGACGGCCATCTATCTAAAGAAGAAAATAAAGTCGGTCGTATGACGTCTTCAATATAACGCCGCGAATGAATAAAAGAGGTGATTGACTACCATAAGCAATAACATGCCAAACCATTACTCCAGCAGTCCTGAGTACATGCCTCTCAATAGCAAACTTAAGATCAGGTCGTTCTCCACGGTAGCGTCGTACCCTTTTACGGCCATCATGCATGCCAAGACAAAATCGTGATTCATCGCTGAATAGGACATCATGCCATTCTGCCTCCCAATGCTGCTGTTCTCTGCACCAGTCCAACCTTTGGCGAGAGTGTCTGGCTGTCAAAGGAAGCACTAATCTTGGACGGTATGAAAGAAGCCCAAAGGATTGAATGCGGCGATATAGGGTTCGCATTATAACGGGCCTACCTTCTTCTTCAAACCATTGTTCACCGATTTGACGCATAGTAGCGAAACGATCTCGCAGGGCTATTTGTCTCAAGCGCCGATCTTGACGTTCTGCAGTACGCCTTGGTTGACCAATTGGTCTTCTTCTTTCTCTTCTACCTTCTACTGTCCTGTGCATTACAGTCGTTGCAGTGGAATTAATACGGCGGACAATTTCGCAACAATTCGACCCCGGTCAAAATCGCTCAAATTGTGATATTGTGGACCTCTTCGGACTCCAGGCATTTTGTTTAACGGGGTATCCCACCTTGACGGTTTCAAAAAATCGATGTTTATTTTTTTGGCTTAAAATGTTCCTTGGGATGTGTAGTTTAATGTAGTATGCATCCCAAGTTCGCCAGAAACATTTAACCTAGTTAACGAGACGATTTCCGAAAAAATATCCCGGCGCGCTGACTAAAGTTATTTTCTACTTGCATATATTTACAGTGATAGTGTTTTTTGAAGGGTGGTTTCACGGTTTTTTTTACCCTTATATTGTTCAAAATTACCCTTATGTTGATCAAAATTCGCGTTCAGCGACCCCGAAAACCCCTTATATGAACGTTTTGGTCGAAATCGCTGAGTACATTTTTTAAGTCCGCCATATTGGATCCGCCATCTTGTTTTTTTGAAATTTGACCTCACATTCGTGTTCAGAACACCCGAAACCCCATAATGACTAGTTTTCGGCGGGCAAACTGAACACATCAAAAAGTTATCCGCAGTCAAACTTTTCCAAAACTTCAAACGCGTTTATCTCGAAACGACATTTTTAAAACTGGTGGGATATCTCACGCTCACAGTTTTTAACCGATTTCGATAAATTTTTGCGAAATCTATCGAGAATTAAATTCTACATCGAAATACTGGAGCCGAATTTCGATTTTTTCAAATTTGGATTTTTAAAAGACGATTTTGTAGCAAATTTTATAGGTCAAAAATGACCTTTTTCGAACGCTCAAGGTGGGATACCCCCTTAAGCTTAACACAGTCAACGGAAACACAAAAACTATAAGCACCTGTACTAAATAGTTCTTATAAATAGTTTTATTAAAAAAGAAAAAGTGAAATCATTTTTTTTGTCACAGTAAATATAAAAGGCATAAGGCTGAAATTGTTATCAATGTATGTTTTAAATATAGTGACTCTGCTGCCAAAAATTGAATTCCAAAAAATTATTTCTTCTTGGTGTAACGCTTATAATGACATTAAGTATATTTTAGATATCTACAAGAAATTCATGAATGAAACACGAAATGATAAGAAAACTCTTTAAAAATTAAAAGAGAAATTGTTTCTCAAACAAATGATGAAAGAGATGCTGGCAATTTCTAGAAATCCCCAGAAAATACATACAATTGAAATTCTATAAATCTAGAAATTTGCTAGGAAATTGTAGTAATATAAAACAATAAATTGTCAAGCTTTTTTTCTATAAATTTTACAGAAAATTGCGATCCAAATGATAGAAAATTTTCATAACATGGAAGAGAAGCTACTGCAAGAGAGAAGAAAAGAAGGTTTTAAAAATTTGTAGAAATCAACATTAAACACTGATCAATTTACGAATAAAATAAATAAAATAGAACCTAAAAGAAATAGTTATGTAGGATTTTTTGTTATAAAAGATGTTTCTGCAAAACAAAGGAAGAATTGATGTTAAAATTTAAGTGAGAAAATAATCAACCAGATACGAGATATATAAATTTTGCTAAAAAATCTAGAAATCTAAATGAATTTTTTAGAAATTGTGAAAAGAAATTCCTGGATAATTGATAAATAAAATAAATTGAATTAAATAACGTACTACTACGTCAACCGCTTCTAAATTTTAGACGAGAAAACGTGTTAATGTCAATGAACAGTAATGTTATTTTCATTACATAGCTTCATTCTGCAAAATAATTTAAATAACCCCACGAACTTGACTACTAAAAATAAATATCTGGTTTAGAAGCAAAAAATGACATTGTTAAAACGTATTATTCTAACTAATTATAAATATATGTCAGTTATTTAATAAAATAAATGATGTAATAAAAAATATTTAATAACATAACTTCTATACATCAACTTAACAACAGTTCATTCAGTAAACGCTAAGTCGACGTTTTCTAGTGTGTGCCTTGCAAAATGCGATTAGAATTTAAAAAATGCATGCATCTCTTTCCATTAAAGACAAACTATGAATAATTCAATACCCAAAACACTAAAAATAGGTATATAAACAACACCAACACAATAACATTTTTTTAAATATTGTTCGCGTTGTTGTTAGGGATACTTAGTAATATAAATTATGTTATGCTTATTTGTTATTAGATAATAGATTCCGGCGCGAACTTTCGTTCACGAAGAGAGCGGAAAGGATGAGCGTAAGGTGTCTCTCATTGAATAAAACGTCTAATTATACATTCAGCGCGGGTGCACCGCAGGAAATAATGCTTTAAAAAGTGCTGAGAAACGAACGCAAGAAGGGACCGGAAGTTATGTCTGCAGCGATCATCAACTTCAAAATTCAAGCACTACCACACAACGCTATCAAACAATCAGCTGAATTAACAATAATTGCACGAAAAACAATTCGTACTCCGAAATTAGTATTGCCACGGTTCATTAACTGCACGGTCCGCTTGATTTAATTAATTATGAAAATTAAAAGATTTTGTGGGAAAATGTTGTATCGTGTGTCTCTTGAATGGAGTGTGAAATTTACCTAGAAAACAAGTTATCGATCGTTTTAAAGTGCCATAACTGATCTTTGCCTTTAACACACGCTCGAGTGTACTTTTTTTACACATAATTACGTCAATTAAACACGTGTAATTACACAATTGCACTTAAATATAAAAGGTTGATTAATTATTGTCATTTACACTAAATAAATGCAAAACTTAAAATATATATACCCCTGATAAGGGATGAAATTATACCCCTGATGGGCAAAAACAAGTCGATTTAAATGTACAAACGAAACCATTACATCCCTTCGGAAACAAACTTGTGAACGTAAATATTTTTGTTTGAGCCTAATTATAAGAACATGTGAGATTTTCTTTGAAGACGTCGCTAGCCCGTAGATAAACAAAATAGAAACGTCAAATTTTGACGTTTAAACAAATGAGCGAATGGGGGCCTACCACAGATTAACCGAGATGTCATTCGTTTTGTAATATACAATGTCACTTACCGACGCCGTATTTTTTCGTTTTCGTTGGGATCCACATTTTCGCTGCGTGTTATAAAAATTATCACATATTTCGGACACTCGTTTCGATCAAATCAATATAACATATCTGTCGGAGCCGCCATTGTTTTAATTGTCAAAATATCGTGCGCAGCGGACGGTAGCCGTATTACTACGGGCCGTAGGATGTGCGGCCGTGCGCGGCGCATGACGCCTTCCTCAATGAAATACCACGCGGCAGGTGGCGTCTCATCAATGAATTGTGATAATATGGTTGCCTAAACAAACAGACACACATTACAAACAATTTTTTAAACTAATAATTTATATTTCTGGTTGCAGACCATAGAAAATATACTTTTGCAGTAAACTAGCGATAGCGAGAGTGCAGCATCGTTAGTTTGGCTAATCGGCATCATTCCCCATTGCAATACAATTAATGGTCCTTTAGAGTAACCGGTACAATCTCTTAAAGTAACAAGCTTACTTACACACACAAATAACACGACGAAACGACCACGTAGTCCATAGCTAAACACTACTTCTACTACTAATAATTTATATTAATGTTTGCATCTCATTATTATGCATTTATTATAAAATGTTTCGCTGATAATAAAAAAATACATTATTTATAATAATACAGTTAGCGTGTTTTACAAAGTATATCATAAGAAATTCGCTTTATGTATTTTTAATAAACTAAATAATGAGATATAAAATTAAATATTTATGCATAATAATCTTCGTTCAGAGGGTGTGAAATTATGTATAAAATAGATAAGAAATAATTTTTACAAAATTTTGATACAGTAAAACCAATGGAAATATATAACAAACATATATACGAAGGACAATAAATCTTCGGTTCCTTCATTAAGTATGTAAAACGCCGGTTGGTGTTACAAATAGAGTGTACTACTACTGCTAAATATAAAATTTGAATTTATTCATTCATAAAAATGAATTCGTATGTTAAAATATCCAAAAAATAGAGAGGTAATAAAAACAAGTAAATTATTAATAAAGCTTAATACATTTTATTATAATTGAAATAAAAATAAGCAATATTATTTAAGTGTTCACTTTATAATTGAAATATGCTTCCAAAAATACTGTATTCAGGGAGATCATTTGTAAATTCAAATTTAAACCTAAAAATGTTAGATAATATAGGATAAAAAAATGAATAAATCATTTATTAGCTACAATCCATTTGTGCTGCATAACTTGTACTAATGATAATCGCTTTACTTCATTACGAATTAATAGCTAGAATATCATATTTATTAGTAATTTGAAATAGGTAAGTAATTATAAATTTACCTTTTTAATTAAATCAATAGCATCTGGGGACAAATGCGATGGATACACCATCTGTATTGTCCGTATTTTTTTATAGGTTTCCTCCGATGAACTACTTTCAAATGGGGGATAACCAGTCAAAAATTCATAACATAGAACACCTTAAATTTTCAATGACAATTAATTAATTTAGTATACACATAAGCTAATTTTGATACATTATGTACACAATGTATTTATCAAATACATACCTAAACACCATTGATCTACATATGTACTGTACATTTGTCCTTCAACCATTTCTGGAGGTAAATAATCTAGTGTACCACACATTGTCTTTCTTTTTAGTGAAGGAGCATGGACAGACCAGCCAAAATCCGCTAGTTTTACATCTCCACTTGTAGTAAGTAAAAGATTTTCAGGTTTAATATCACGATGAATTACCTCATGTTTGTGGCAATAGTTTAGAGCATCAGCTACTTGATATGTATACTTTGCAGACCTAAAATATATACCAATTAAATTTCATGAGATTCTTATAGCTCATTTAATGTAAGTACTTACAAATGTTCACTAAAACAACCTCCGGGACTATTTTTTAAGTGATTATATAATTCTCCCTGCCCTGCATATTCCAATACCAAGTAAATACGAAAATCATCATGAAACCAAGTCAACAATTGCAAGATATTTGGGTGTCTGAAATAATTGAACTAATAATTTTTATTCAAAGTTAAATTTTTAACAATAAAATTCAAGAATTAAAAATTTGTAATAACTAAACAGGTTTAAATTATTGTACTAATCCATATTAATTGGTATGTGTAAATAAATAATAAATAAATAAAGTACTTCCAATTTCTATAATTATAATTTTATTTCTCGACTAGTTTCGACCCTTTACATTAAGGTTCAGCAGAAAACGTCTAAATTAGTAATATAAATTATGTTATAACGTTTCCTGCTGAAGATGACCTTAAAGTAAAGGGTCGAAATTAAATTATAATTATAGAAATTGGAAGTACTTTATTTATTTATTATTTATTTAAACAGGTTTAATTAAAATTACTTATTTTTTGGTAAATTTATCAACCTTAAGGTCTGTTTACGCTGTTAGCGAATTTTTGATTAGTAATTAAATAAACACGTTGTATCATAAATTTTGTTTGTTTATTATTAGAATATAGTTTAGTAGAGTTTGTATATGTAATAATGCCAAATAAAGGTTTCTTTCTTTCATAAACAAAATAAATCATTTATTAAATAAATGTGCATTGAAAAAAATAATACATAACAAACAAATAAGAACAAAATGAAATAATTAAATAGAAAGCAAAATTATTGAACTTAAACAAAAATACATACAAATTTAATATTACAAACAGCACATACGAACAAAGAGAAAACAAAGTTTAACAAGAAGAGAGAAAATTATAACTTACTTGTGTCGTGGTTGGAAGTAAAATCACAGAGCTTTAGGGGATGCTGAAGAAAGAAAACTAACGGAGGCATGGGATTGGTTAAAAGTTTTGAAAGTGGGGAAGAAGTTTGGAATGAAATAAGAATAGTTTGACACAAGAAAAAGTAGGATGAAGCAGGGAACATTCCAGAAGAATATTCCAGGTCAGGGCTGCGTTTTATGACGTTTGATTATTGAGTATTGGCCCAGCTCTTAAGCTTTACTGCTGAACCTAACGCACAGCTATAAACCATTGTCTAGTTTAGAAATTTTTGGACAAAAGTTTATTTCTCTATTTATGATGGTTTACAGTAAATTAGGTGTGATAAACCGCACCCTGCCTCAGTAACACAAAGAAGAAAATTACAAAGAAATTCCATGGGTAAATATTTTCAGAACACGTCCTTTCTTTAAAAAATGCGAGGTAACTCGTTTGGAATGATTGAAAATAAAGTATAATTAAATTACACAAATTATAACACTAAATTCGCGCAGATTATACATTATAAATATATTTTATTTTCTTTCTGTGAATAACATAAAGATGTTTAGTAGTAGTAGATTTATTAGAGTCTAATGAGGAGTTCAACATTCTCAACTAGTGTGCTGTTACAGTCTTTTAGTTATAGGCACATTTGTATTTACATAACATATACATATGTTCAATGATCTACCTAAATAATATCTACGGAAAGACAACTAAAAAAGCAATGAAATTACCAATACAACAAAATAAAACACTAAGTTACTATATAAACTAGATAAAATAATAAAATCAGCTGGACAAAAAAATACAAGAAACAAATTTAAAAATTTGTATGATTGTGCTGAAAAAATCACAATTGGCCTTCATTAAGAGGTCAGAATTACCACCAACAAGGGAAATTAATTAATCATGAGTGAAAAATTTACCAAGAAATAATATATTAAGTACAGCAGTTCCCGTCAAAAATTGCAATGAGTATATTTGACAATTCAGTAAAATTTCACCCCAAACCTCGGGGCAGTTATGGGGTGACAAAGTAAAAGGAAAAGTAGACATCTGTTAAACGACAATGGGATGATCCGCATTCACCTGCTGTGGAAAAAGCTGATCATCAAGCAAGAAGCCGAAGGATGATAATAACCAGTTAAGTGTGTTTGAAGACTATATCGGTCATGGAGAGGTGGCAGAATTTTGTGTCACAACTATATTCGTCATGCATGTAAAATTTTGTTACAATTTGATATTTAAATTGTAATTTTGGCGAAAACTAAATTATATTCGTATATTTTAATATGTTTAAAATGTGTAGAGGTCAAGACAAAATAAAACAAACAAATAAAAATTATAAATAATTTGAGTTGGATTTATAACTTCCTGAGAGCTAATTCATAAGCAGTGCAGTAACACTGGATATTTGATTATCCCGATTTTTATCTTGATGTATAAGTGTCCATTTTATATACAAAAATATTTAGACGATCATCTTATTAGCATTATTGTGAAAGAAAGAAATTTATATGCGGATCAATTTTTGTAGTCCGCAGAAATCAACTTAAATATACGTTCATGTTAGGCGACTATGTAAATATTAAAATATATATACAGGGTGGGCCACGAATAACGACCATTAAAAGTTTACGGGGTTCCTGCAGGAGGAAAAATCTGAAAAAATTCATCATTGTACGGTTGATTGCGATCTCCTCATAGAAAATATTTTTGACTTTCTATCACTTCCGGTTGTACCGGAAATGGCTACCAACTTTGTTATTTTAAATGGAACATACTGTATATTATTTTATTTTTAAATTCCTTGTTCGATTGCCTACTTCTCCATATGGGTTTATGTCAACTTAACTTTTACAGTTTTTGATTTAAAAATTTATTTGTCAAATATTGACCTCAATTAGGCGTTTAGAAAAATGCCTATTACTTCTAATAGGTATAAGATAGACAAACGTGCAGCATCTTTTTTTGTACCTAATGGATTCCTCTACAACGGAAAAAAATTGACATGTGTCAATTGTGACAGTTGGTATTTCAAAAATATCAATATTTCAGCGCCCACTTTAAAACATCATATTTCAATTTTTTCAAATGGAATGACCAATATTTTATCTTATAGGGTGATTCGCAAGACAATTTGCTACAAAAAAGTATTATATATCACTATATCTAGAGCCAGTAGTTTTTAAGTTATTTCGAAATTTATTTTCTCTCAAATTTCAATAATTCCTCTTATATTCACACATGCACTATAGTAGGCTTCTGTCAATATTTATTGAATCGAATTAGGAAAAATTCGTCCGAATATTATTAAAATGATTAGTTATCCCCAGTTACAACTTACAAATAAAACTGAAGCAAGAAGACTGGAATAAAATAATTTTTAAATAAGTGATTAAATGCAGGAACTGAAAAAAGTTGTCAGAAAAAAAATTATAACAATTGTTCAAAATGATAACCATTAACATGTAAACACTGTGCAATACGTTTTGCGTCACCCTCTTATGTTGCTCGCCTAATTTTTTCTGAATTAAGATTCCGCGAATGCAGCTCGCACCCTTTCTTCCAATTCTTCTCGGGTATTGTTGGCATTTGCATTAACTTTATTTTTTATATGACCTCAAAGATATATGTGGATTTTCAATTGACACACATGTGATTGGTTTTTCTATTGAAAATACCTTCATGAGCGAAAATTAATTCGTTCGTCCAAATTATATTAATTTTAAGCAACAACAACTCACAAAAATCAATCCTGTTCTCTGCATCTTGAGAAAATAATTTATATTTATAATTATGCATCCGATACATTTTCCAAATTCTTTAGAGTGGGGTTCTGCTTACTCTCAAATCCTCCTAGCAGATGCGCGTTGATTTGCTTGAAAATAAGTCAAAACATTTACTTGAATTTCCTCATTCTCGGTTATTAGCTTTGGTTGATTTTTTTCTGCGTTTTGTTTTCCAAATAGTAGAAAAATTGACTCCAGTCTTCGAAACTTTTTTCTATCCATCGGCAGTAAGTGTGGATAAGTTTCATTGAAAGTTTTGCAAGTTCTCTGAACAATTCTGTTGCACTGGCCATATATGACAAATACATTCATAATTTCTTTATTGGTATAGGTATTCATTTTATTATTACTCGAAAGAAGCGTACACAAATATTAATACGTTGGATTCAACAAATATTGACAGAAGTCTACTATAGTGCCCGTGTAAATAGAACAGGAATCATTCAAATAAAAATTCTGAGAGGAAACTAATTTCGAAATAACTCAAAAACTACTGGCTCTAGATATAGGGATGTATAATACTTTTTTGTAGCAAAAGGTCTTGCGAATAACACTATGAGATAAAATATTGGTCATTCCATTTGAAAAAATTGAAATATAATGTTTTTAAGTAGGCGCTGAAATATTGATATTTTTGAAATACCAACTGTCAAAATTGACACATGTCAATTTTATTCCTTTGTAGACTAATCCATTAGGTACAAAACAAGATGCCGCTCGTGTGTCTATCTTGTACCTACTAGAAGTTATAGGCATTTTTCTAAACGCCTATTTGAGGTGAATATTTGACAAATAAATTTTTAAATTAAAAACTGTAAAAGTTAAGTGGACATAAACCCATATGGAGAGGTAGGCAATCGAACAAGGAATTTAAAAATAAAATAATATACAGTATGTTCTATTTAAAATAACAAAGTTGGTAGCCATTTCCGGTACAACCGGAAGTGATAGAAAGTCAAAAATATTTTCCATGAGGAGATCGCAATCAACCGTACAATGTTGAATTTTTTCAGATTTTTTCTCTTGCAGGAACCCCGTAAACTTTTAATGGTCATTATTCGCGGCCCACCCTGTATATAAAGAAATCAACACATAGATATACAAAAATGGTAATACTTACTTTAAATGTGATTGAATTTCAATTTCACGCAGAACTGATCTTTCCATGTGGTCTTTTGCAATCTCACATTTAGACAGTGTTTTTAACGCAACTATATATCCTGTCCTTTTTTCCCTAGCTGAATAGACTCTGCCAAACTTACCACGACCCAGTCTCTTGCCTAATTCAAAATCTTCCAAAGACCACTTGTAGCTAAAACACAAAAAATATGAATATTAACAGCCGAAAGAGTAATGTTGATTATTGCATTTAACACTCCTATATACAAAGAAACCTGTGAATAATGTAATATTTACTCTGGATTTCCATTAGCTTCGTGTGATAACATTAAAGCAACCATGTTTCTGGTTTTCTCTCTATATTTTAGGGGTACCGCTTTCTCTTGCACGTATTTTTGAGCCAATTCATGTGCTGTGTCTCCAGTAATATCCATTTTTAAAGTTATTAGTTACTTCGTATTGGGAAACTGTAAACAACTGACAGTTCAAATTTTTGAATCCAACGGCCTTCAATGGGCCAATATCCATAAAACACAAAATACATAATTTATTAAACATAACAATAATCATTCAACTCTAAGCATATTTACTATAGTATCAAATAAAAGTTAACAATATTTGCGTTATTATGTTTATAAGTAACAATGTATATAAGAACATAACTTACAATGGATGACAACTTTAAAGCCATAAACGGCTGTAGTAGTATTAAATCAAAACTATAGAGCTATTTGAAATATAACGTGTATATGAATAATATACTATACAATATAAACTATGCCAACTTTAATAGTTTATTAATAATATATTTCAATCAAAAATGGAAATATCATTGATAATTACCGCTGTATTATTTAATAATGTATGTACACCGAAAAAAAGGACTTATACTAAATAATTTAAATATTATTTTTAAAAATAACTAGTGATTTTTTTTTCTAAATTCTGTAGAAAAAAAAATGAGTTAGAATTTTAGCAGAAGTTCCTAGAGTTGATTATTCGAAAAATATTCAATATTTACGTCAATATATTTACTTGGCCAATCCACACGTTGCAATATTATTGCTCAATAAATTAGTTACATTCTAAAATGAACTTTCTTTCATCATCTTTTATACCATTACTGATAACACAGAACTGAATTAATATTGCGCAATATTGCCAACAGACGAGACAATATTTACTAGATTGCACAATAAAAATCAAACTCTTTTTGATTGACTCAATATATTGCACAAACTTTCAATGTGCTCTACAGAAGCTCAATATTATTGTACAATGTCAATTTGTACAACATATTGATGTAAATATTGATCGTGTAGGGGCCTCTTTAAATACAATCTAAATACAATAACCCTTTTACTTTAAAATTTCATTATATAAATATTGTAATTATAATGTTCTTCTAATTAACTGGGTATATTTTTTTAAATCCATAGTAAACCATTTTTTTCTTAAATGTATTTATTTATAAAATTACATACTATAAGATATTCTCTAGAATATAACAAACAACTTTAAAATAATTCATTTATTGGCTACAATCCATCTGTGTGTCATTACTTGCTCCAGTGATAATCTCTTGCGTTCATCACGGATTAACAGCTAAAAGAAAACATATTAAGTAAAATTAAGTAAAGTTCGCACAAATTATAAGTTTACCTTTTTAATTAGGTCAATAGCACCTTCAGTTAAATGTGAAGCAAATTTTAACTGAATTGTGCGAATTTTTTTATAAGTTTCCTCAGATGTATTACTTTCAAATGGTGGATATCCGCTTAAAAATTCATAACAGAGAATACCTGAAATTGTAATATATTAGAATTATTGTGTAATCAATTAAATAAAACATTATAATATTCACAAAAGTACCTAAGCACCATTGATCTACATAGGTACTGTATATCTGTCCCTCAACCATCTCTGGAGGTAAATAATCTAATGTTCCACACATGGTCTTGCGTTTTAAAGAAGGTGCGTGAACAGACCACCCAAAATCTGCCAATTTTACATCTCCACTGGTCGTCAACAAAAGGTTTTCAGGTTTAATATCACGATGAATAACCTCATGTTTGTGGCAGTAATTTAAAGCATCTGCCACTTGATATGTATATTTTGCCGATCTAAAATAATTTACATATTTATTTTTTAATAATATCAATGCTATTCTTATACTTACAAGTGTTCATTAAAGAATCCACCAGGGCTGTTTTTTAAATGATTATACAATTCCCCCTGACCTGCATATTCCAGTACCAAGTAAATACGAAAGTCATCATAAAACCAGGTTAATAATTGCAAAATATTTGGATGTCTAAAAATGATAGGTAAAAAGATACAAATAATTATTTTAAATATTTATATAAGTATCGAATATATTTCTTTCAAGTGTTATAAATAAAATTTTAACAAATATATTGAATATAATTTAAAAATATTAAATTAGACAAGGAAGAGTGATTTTTTTCCATTACATTACCATGATAATCCATATAACCACAAATTTAACCATTTTTATGGTTAAAACATAGTGGAATTTTTAATGCAGTGAAGTTAGATAATTATTTAAGGGTCTCAATTAAGGGTATTTATTTGAGGAATTTATTCACTTATTTTACTGATTTTTAAAAATCAATTCCATTGTAACATTATTAACTATGTAGTTTTTTTTGAGTAAAGTGATTAATTACAACAAATAAAAATACTGTTACTATTTACTTCACTTATTTAATTGTAACGTGTCTTGAAATGTACATCTAACGTTACAAATAAATAAGTAACATTATTAATAGTAATCAATTAGTCAAATATTTGCAGACACTACATAATCAAACAATCCATTAACTATTAAAATAAAAAAACACAGTTGGGAGGGTTTCACATTTATTGTTGAACACTGCAACATGTTTCGTTACACAGTGGCTTCATCAGGCAGGCGAAACATGTGTTCAGTGTTCAACAATAAATGTGTTATGGAGTTTCATCAATTCAATTAACTATTATTAGATACATTTTTATATAGAAAAACAAGAAGATACATTTTACAGGTGGACAAAATAAAGTAGCATGTAATAAGAATATTCTAATTTTAAGGCCATCTGAGGACACCAGTAAGAATACAATATTTATATATTAATAAGTGGATTTGTTCACAATAAAATTAATAATAGAACTAATGAATATTGAAATACACTGTCTTTGATAACTTTTAAGTTAGCCTTGTAAATTATAATTAAATACTTACTTTAAATGTGACTGAATTTCAATCTCGCGCAGTATTAATCTTTCCATGTTGTCTTTAGCAATTTCATATTTGGACAATGTTTTTAAGGCAACAATGTATCCAGATTTTCTTTCTCTAGCCGAGTATACTCTGCCAAATTTACCACGACCAAGCCGTTTACCTAATTCAAAGTCATCAAGAGACCACTTATATCTACACAAAAAATATAACATTTATAAAATTTACAGATATTATTTTAAATAAACATGTATAATGTATGTCAACAAAATAAAAACCTACAATTTTTAAATTTAAACCTTCTTTATGTTAGTGTACTAAATTCTAAATACAACCACTAAAAACCTTAGCAAAATATGTTTTAATTCAAAAATAAAACAAAGAAATTTTGTTATAAAAAAATAACAATAATTGTATGTATATGTGAGCAAAAATGTGGGACCTAACCTATACTAAGTTAAAGGAAACATTTTAAAGTACATTTTAATTTCTTGTAAATTATTTATAACTAAACCGATACAGAAAAATCTTAATAATATTCTTACTCAGAATTTCCATAAGCTTCATGTGAAATTATTGATGTAATCATGGCTTTTGTATTTTCTCTATACTTGAGAGGTACCCCCTTTTCCTCTATATATTCAAGGGCCATTTCGCTTGCTCTAGATTTACTGATGTTCATATTTGCAGAAATACTCTTAAATCGAATAGTTTCGCTTTCGGGCTGGAATATTATATAAAATAATTCTTACGGCTATGTAACTGACACAAATTGACAGTTAAACTTTTGAAAATGAACGACGTCTGGTGATTGGTGGAGCAATATCCATAAAACACAAAATACATAATTAATGAAACACATTAATTTCTTTTTTTCAATCGTTATATATACACATTAGTTTCATTATTTCAATCGTTTTTTAGAGAAAAGTATATAAATATATGTATAAATAAACAACGATTAAATTGAATTTATGCTCACAATATAATGTTTAATATTTGTGTATAGGCAACTAAATAAACATAATGAATATATATAAGGCTTATAAGCCATTGCCGGCTTTCATTTTGAAAATTTATTTTTATATTTATTTACAAAATAATAAGTTTCACTATGAGGCGCATTATAAAGTTGTAAATTGTTTATTGTTACTTGCATAAGATTTAATGTTTAAAATTGCTAGTCTTTTTAAGGGCGACAATTTAATGTTTATTGTCAGTTATGAGTTATATACAACTGGGAAGAAAATTGTATATGTTCTTTTTTATAGTAGTAGTAGTAGTAGTAGTAGTAGTGTTAGGCTATCGACCACGTGGTCCTTCCGCCATGTGTCATTTGTGTATTTGTGTGTGTGTAAATGAGCTTGTTACTTTAAAGGATCGCCCCCGTCACTCTAAAGCACCATTAATTGTATCCCAATGGTGAATGTTATCGGTCACCCATCCGACTACTGACCCGAATCAACGTTGCTGCACGTCAGTTCGGGGCCGTAACCGATGCGCCACCACCGGCGTGTTTCCTTTTTTTTACTTATTAAGAAAATAATATAAATATTAACGATTATTAATGTTTTAATCTCAAACTTTTGTTCGGACTTTTGGTGTTTTTAAATAATTTTTTTCAGTTTTAAACATTTGTAAATACTCACATTCATTTAAAATTTAATAATAACGAACACAATTATAAAAAGATAGAGATTATTGCATTTGTAACTGATTTAATTTTTCCCTTCACATACATTGGGCATTGGACTTGAATCCATTTTAATAAGGGTTAAATTAATAGAAATGAATTAGACTGCCAGAAGTTCCTCCTACAAAGTGGATAAACAACGATATTATGGACAATATAACTTTGCTATATAAGATTGCTGACCTTCCAACATCATGGTGCCAATGGGGTTTGAGTGGAAGAACATAATTTATTGTGAACTCCGACCGTGCTTCTTTCGTAAAATGTTTTATGTATTTTTTAAGAAAGAAGACCTAAGATGTAATAAATAAATAAATACATCAGTGGGGGCTGTCACGATTTATATATATAGGAATAGGATGTGAGCATGTTTATTACATGACATGAATTCCAGGATAAACCTTACCAATAGAAATGCTATTTGTTATTATTTATTAATAATTGGATGTCATGTAACAGTCCTAATATTTCTGGATGTTTAATTGTTTTTTGTATCTAAAGGAAGGGCTTAAAGAACAGATACGACCAATAATTAAATATTTGTTAAATGACAGATTTGAACGTACTCAAATGCCTTTTTGATTGAGAAGAATTCTGAGGTTAATTAATAATGATGCTTTCGAGGATAATTTAAAGGATTTCTAATAATTTAAAGATTCAACATAGAAAGAACAGCCAGAGATGTTTTCTGATTTTCACCCGGGTATAGATAAATGTATATCCAACAAAGAAGGTGTCAATACACTGCCTGAATTCTGTGTTTACAAATAGGGGATTTGGAGAATATTTTGGAAACAATATAGCTGGTTTATAATTAAGGACTGAGTTGAAGTAAGAACTTTTACACGTCACCGAAGATTCATATTGTTTTACATTTATGTCAGTATTTGTCTGTTAAAATATTGATGCTTAAATCATGAACATTACTAAGCCTTCCCAGTTGATAAGGGTAATAGCATGCATGATGTTCAAAGATTTTTAAAGTGATTTTTCTAGTTACGATCGAATATTTCCGTAAAAGGTAGAGGAGCATAAGATGGGGCTAGTTTATCAGCAAAATCATTTGCAGTGATCAAAAAATTTACACATTTAGAGGAGGTATTAGAAGATAATTGGGAATTCTTGATTTTTTTTAATGTTTTCCTAAATGGTTGCAGTTGGCAGGCCTTTATTAATTTACTTTTGTTCCATTCAGAATATTAATTAGGTGTTATTGATTTGGATTCTATCTGTGCAGGATATAATAGGGTAGGTGCGGGAATTTGAGAATGTTTGTTAGTATTTAATTTTCTCTTTTTTTGTGTGAATGTGAGATAATATTTATTTTGTTTGTACCATTATTTACAGAGCGTTTTGGTAGTTCATGGTAGCTTGCTGAATATAAGTTGTCTAGAAGTCTATAAAAGTTATTATTTGTTACATCAGCAAACGAAGTGAAATTATCTGCCAAACTACAATAGGTATTTTGATTGTGCGATTGCTGTATTTTGTTTTGTTTCTCTAATTCCAAAACTGGACAAGATTTTGAAAGTGATGTGGTTTTCACTACATAGATTACAACTTACTTTTGAACGACAGTTTTTACTCAAATGCCCAACAGGTAGGCAATTGTAACAGGTGATTACCGGGGAAGTATGTATGCATCCACTCTACATGATGTACTATGAATATTAATATAATGGGGAAGTGATTGCCCATCAAAAGTAATTAAACATGTTACTAATTCTATAAGTTTTGATATACCATCCACAGTAATTTTTTTAGTGAAACGTTTAATATTTATAACTCGAACAGGGTATTTAATATTTGCCATAATTTCATCAATGGATAGACTTTTATCAACGTCTCGAATGATATCTATTTTATGAATAAAAAACTTGGGATGTCTGCTTCCATGTCTATATTTAAAATGCTCGAGTTTGCGTTACCACAATGGTATTAAATTAATTTTGGAGTATTTATTTATAGCTTTTAATTGTATATAATGAAGAAGCAAGGCCTTTAAATTTTCAAATGTTATGTAATACTAATAAACTTAAGTTAGCAAATTTTATTTAATATCTATTTACATAAATCAATTTTTGAGTAATTTGATTTTCGTTTTTTATTACTTTATTTATTTGTTGAAGAAAGTTCTTAGTAATTATGGCTTTCTAAATTCTAATGATGCTGTTCAAACAAAAACCGCATATTTTGTTAATTATCGTATCACAAAAAGAGAGGACTATTCTTCATCTTAGATAAACCATTTGATACTTGACCATGCTTGATTCTTTTTCAAAATATTATAGTAATTCAGTGGAACTTGTCAACATACTTACATATTTATATTAACAATTTATTATAATACATTGCAAAATATAGAAACATTTCACATAGATCAAAAGGTGCAATACCCTAAAATGAAAAGTTATTTCATTTACATAAAATCAGGATTAATTTAACATACTTAGTGTAGTTTAGTTTATACAAATAACAAATTAGATAAAAACAATTACTTAATTGCAAATTTATTGACATAAATGCATAATAACAAATCACATATGAATCGAGTATCATAAATTCAATTTACAATCGAACTCATTTTATTAAATAAAATAGAAGGAAAATATACAAAAAAAAAACGTTTATGAAACTAAACATAAACTCTAGTTATTATATAATACAATACATGTTTACTTAAATATTACTTGCTAAATATTAATGTCGGAAATGATACCTCTAGCACATTAAATACGTAGCGTAGCTCCACCAAATGTCAGCATAAATGTTAAAAAAAATGCAAGGTTTAAAATGGTTTGGTATGAAAATATACAATTCTTTTCTGTCAGTGAGTTGTCACTCTGTTATTTCGAGTCCATCCTTGTTTTCAACTTTGCCCGAGCTTGGAGAAACTCGGTATTTAGGCCTTTACAATCTTCATTCTAAAACAAAAATTACATTACATATTATTATTATTATATATTAATAGATATTTTTAAGTACATGAATGATAAAGTAGATAACAAGAGTTGTTTTATATGAATTATAAAAAAAATCAGTATGGATATTTCATTCAAAAGAAATTAAACATCTCATTAATTCCCAACTATGAGTTCTTCTAAGACTAAAACAAATCACTGATTGAACAACTACTTCCCTAGCTAATACAAGGACATTGAATTATATAAAAGTAATTTGTGTGTTACAAATAGCACAATTATTAAAGCAACGTTACAATGGGATCTTACTATTTAATAAACTGCCTGATACTCTTAAGTGCATTAATACTATCAAGAAGTTTAAAGAAAATTTGTTTAAGTTCTTATGTGACAAAGAATTATATAGTTTAGAAGAATATTTTGATTAGTAATGTATACATATGATTTTATTTTCCTTGTATTTTTTCTTTATTATGACGCACTTTCTTTCTTATTGTACTTATTGTAATTTAAGATAGAAATAAAGACTATTATTATTATTATTAACACTAATTTGAATACATTCATTTCTGTTTTTAAGGATTTTAATTTATGTGAAAAGAGAAATAAATGTATCTAATGAAAATGACTTATAATTTATTGACTCTTTCTACGTGTTAAATAGCATAAGCAAACTATTAATAATAAATTAAAATAAACATTTTTTCTTATTGTAATTGTACTTATTTATTTATTAAATTGTACAATTTGAAATGATGCAAAGTTATAGTATTTTTTGTTAAAAATTGTGTTTAAATTAATTATTTTTAAAGGTTACATACCTGGGTGGGTGTTTTGATTTCTTCCATCCGCTTTGCTCGGTCAGCTATGACTTTTTTTAACTCCGGGGTTTGTGCGGCTATGTTGTTTTCTAACTCCTTTTTAGCTACATTTTCTTTGTGTTTTTCTAAGGCCCTCTGTAGTTCAGACTTTTGGTTCAGTACGTTTTTACCTCTGCAACATTGCATCCAATTAAACACTGCTCTCTATCAACAATAATGAATAAAGGGAATTGAAACCTTATTAAATATTTATTAAACAGTCAAAGCGTCATACAATTACGTTTTGCGACTGCGTAAATTGCACATTAGGTAGGACATGATTGTGAAGAACAATTTGGACGTTTCAAGTTGCAATTAGAAAGATTACGCGCGTGTGAGGTGTTTTGTACTAGGTTCCTTTCCCTGTTTTCTGGTATGATGCATGCAGGCACGTCGAGGAGCATTCTTTACCGGACTAAAGGGTGCTTACATTTTCTGGTTGAAAAGGAGCTCTTTGTGCAAGTTTTGTCGCTCCGCGTTGTCGAGCACGGGGTTGTGGGGTTTGCGGGGGATGATGAGGCCGTCCACACTTATGTGCGGGGGTGGAGGCGGATGCGGGACACCTCTTTGCGTTTCCGGGATCATGACTTCCTCCGTGTCGCCGTCCTCTGAAATTTATAAAACGCATTATCAGCATTATCCTACGTTTTAATAAGCTTTAGTTTAAAATTATGAAGCGGTGATATGCAACACAATCAAAAAAATAATGTTGACTAATTTAATAAAGTGACGTCCGTTTCAAAATTACTTTTATACAAAGCGTGCGTTCATTATAAGTAGATTAAAATATTAGATGCACACATGCAGGTAATTACTATCCAATAGAGCTTGCGATGAACATAATTGAATTACATAGTTGCATAAACGTTCTAAAAATTACATGAGAATAAAATTTTGAAACTATTAAATAAATTAAGTATTATTCGTTGATTTAAGTATGGGAAGCCAATGTTTTATTGTTTTCTTTTTTTAAGATTCAAAATATTATTTTAATATTTATTTAAAATCTTGAAAATTAAAAATAATGTCAAACTAAGTGTGTGTTTGCAGTCTTATAGGTGAAAAAAAAAACATTCCAGACAAATAATAACAAAGAATTCATTTAGTAAACTAAATGAATGTCTATGATGTTCAAGAAAATAAAGAACGTCCCCACTTGTGAAGTTAGGGCAGAGATTAGACTTCTCAAAGCAAGATACATATGTGCAACCTTGCGATATTCATCGTCAATTGAAGGATGTGTATGGAAAAAATTAAGGAAGACCCATTATAACTAGCATTCGGGATGGCCGTCGGTCATTACGGAAAAACTGTTGAGTTCAATTAAAGAATTCGTAAAGAACGATCGGCGCCCACCACTCATCCAAACTAGCTACTTTCTTTACATTATTTACAAAACTCATGAATTTTTTTGTGGGAGAGAAATTTGAAAGAGAAGAACTGAAAGGAGCTACGATTGGCTTGATCTCAATACACTGGCGACGGAGTTTTATAACTTTATTTTATTTTATTTCATTCAAGATTTACCACAAAGTAAACGCCTTCACAATTAAATATTACATCTCATACAATATTTATATATTTCAAAAAATTGGTATTATTACCGGCCAAATTTTATTAACCAGCAATTAAATATAATTCCATTTAAACGAACGAAATGTTTCTTCTTTTTTTCTAATTATTAGTTAATTTTCTATAACGTAAAGGGCTTTATTACATTTTTAATACTAAACCTTGATGAACTCAATAAAATTCCAGATGTAGATTTCGTGTACTCAAAGGTTTATGTTTATTGAGTATGAGTACATAGAACTCGAAATGTACATCTGGTAATAATAAAATAAAAAAACAAGTGAAGAATGGAATGTTATTGAGTTCATCATTATAGAATATTTCACATTACTCAACTCAAAATATAGTAATCCTACTTTGATTTAATTATTACTAGTGATGGGCAAGATCGATCAAAAAAGATCGACTGCTCGATACTTGCAAGTGATCGAGCCGCTCGATCTTTCTCGATCGGCTCGATCTTTTCGATCGGATCGATCTTTTCGAGCGGCTCGATCTTTTCGATTGGATCGATCTTCTCGATCGGATTGATCTTTTCGAGCGGCTCGATCTTTTCGATCGGATCGAGCGGCTCGATCGTTTCGATCGGATCGATCTTTTCGAGCGGCTCGATCTTTTCGATCGGATCGAGCGGCTCGATCGGATAGATCTTTCCGATCGTCTCGATCTTTCTGATCGGCTCGATCTTTTTGATCGGCTCGATCATTTCAAACCACTTGACGGCTCGATCTTTTTGGAGTGGATCGGCCTAGGAAAGAACGATAATTGAATCACACTATTTCTTTAAGTTATTCTCTTTTATGCAGCCTTTATTAGTCCATAAGAGCGAGCAACGGTTAATCTTTCACGATAATGAAAATAAATATTTGAAAATTATTCCAGATGTATCATAATTTTCATAGTTACTTATCTTAAAAGATAATCTTACTGATTCTAATTTTTAATTTAATATGATTAAAAAATACTTTTTATTATTATTAATTTAAGTACTGTCAAGTAATAAACTATTTAATAGACAACTGTTACTCGTATTTAAATTCAACAAATTAGTAATTATTTAATTTAATGAACAAAATAGTACTTCTCATCAAAGTGGTCACTTAAAAATATAACTGGACAGTAGAGGTGAGACAAATAGTTACTTTTCAATAATGGTTATACTAAGAAGTAACTAGTTATTTTTAACGTTATTAAAAACTGTCACTAAATAGTATTCATTTTTAATAAAGATTTATGTTGATTCATTTTATAATAGCTATTTATTTACTAAATATACTTATAATTTAACAAAAGGAAATTCAGTATGTAATATGTAGAAAATAACAAATTCAATATGTTATTTCTTCTAGTAATTAATGTAATAAAAGCCGTCTTCTTAATTCTTTCGTAATTCACTTTCGTTGAGTGAGTGTAAATTGATGAATCTGTCGACGTCCACATTTTTGCGGCCTTGTCGATTTCTTTGTATTTTTAAGATGTATTAACGTTCAGCATTATTTACTTAACTTTTTAAGATATTGATTTGAAATTATTCCAGAATAGTTACTCATCTTAAAAGTTAATTTTACTGTTTCTAATTTTTAATTTAATATAATATACATTTTTAAAACGTGTTTCATTATTACGAAATAATTATTTTTAAGTAATGCCAATAATGAACGATTTAATCTAGTAAAAAATAACAGGCCACAGAATTTGTATCATATATTCGAAGGGGATGATTTTTTTTCGGGAATGAAATATGTATTATAGTTGTTATTATTTGGCGGATATTTTTTGTAGAGTGCGGGGGTGTTTTGTTTTAGGGGGGAGGTATGATTTTCAAAGAATAATTTTACAGGGGTGGTTTTTCGAAGGGGTTATTTTTAAGAGTGGTTGTGATTTTACAAATACCAATGTTTTAATATCAATAACAGGTAAATTGTCATTAGAGGGTGGTTTTCCAATAATGTTTTTACAGATTTTTACCCCCCGAAAAATAGGGTCATTTTTTGGGGGATGATTTTTTGTTGGGGGGGTTGATTTTCAAGGGATGGTTTTTCGGAGGGGTGATTTTTGAGAGGGGTTGTGATTTTACAGATACGTTTCACTATCTAGTTTTCTAAGGGAATGATTTTCCATGACGGATTTTTGTTTTTATTTCCCCCCCAGGGCGATTTTTGTTAGTAGTGATGATTAGAATTATTATATAATTATTGCTCTCAATCACCGTTAGTTATTTTGTAACGTTATACAACCACGAGGGTCAGGTAATTTTCCAAGAATTATTTTACAGGGAGCTGTTTTTCGAAGGGAAGATTTTTTAGAGGTGTTGTAATTTTTCAGATAGGTTTCATGACGTAGTTTTATTTTCTTATTTTTTTTAGTGATTTTCTGATCAACTGAATTCCCTCGATCTGTTTGATCGGCTCGATCTTTCTGATCCGCTCGATCTCTTCGCTGCGCTCGATCTTTTCGAGCGGCTCGATCTTTTCGATCGGATCGAGCGGCTCGATCGTTTCGATCGGATCGATCTTTTCGAGCGGCTCGATCTTTTCGATCGGATCGAGCGACTCGATCTTTTCGATCGGATCGATCTTTTCGAGCGACTCGATCTTTTCGATCGGATCGAGCGGCTCGATCTTTTCGATCGGATCGATCTTTTCGACCAGCTCGATCTTTCCGATCGGCTCGATCTTTTCGATCGAGCGGCTCGATACTTCAACTGATCGATCATTGATTGATCGATCCTTCAGATGATCGATCTTGCCCATCACTAATTATTACTATAGACATTGAATATTTTGCAAAAGAATTATATCTTTAAAAAGAATTTCATTCAATCACATAATATGCTTTATTGAGATATGCTTATATCTTAAAGAACAGTCGTATTTAAAATATGAAGAATTTTATTTTTTAAACAAAACAAAACAAAGAAGTTGGAAGAAAATGATTCAAATTTTATTATGATATTAGAAAGAGTAGAGTTTGGCAATAATTATTAATGAAAAATGATATCGGACAAACATCCATACAACCACGCTTACAGTGTCGATTATTCTATCAAAATTTTCAATCATTTTTTGTCAAAATGGCTGATTTATTTTGTCACAGATTTCGAGTTTTAAGGCTACAATCGATTCTATTGGCTCCGTATAGACTTTGTCTTTAACATATCCCCACAAAAAATAATTCAGTGGTGTTCAATCACATGATCGGATCGGCCACCTTACAAGCTGCATTTCGTGAAATTATGCGATCGGAAAATTTGGTTTGCAATAAATTCATTGTTTCAATGGGTGTGTGACTTGTGGCACCATCCTGTTGAATCCATATACCATCAATACTAGGCCAAAATTGAGATACCATCTCTTGATAGCGTAATCCAGTGATCCTAACAGCATTTCCAGCAGAATTTTTGAAAAAAAGAAACGGCTCAATCACGCCTCCAGACCACATAGCGGACCATACAAAGACACGTTGAAAAGCTTCTTAAGATTCGCTCGTGGATTATTAGAAGACCAAATTCGGCAATTTTGCTTATTGATGTATCCATACAAATGAAAATGGTGATCGTTGTGAATAACTCGAATTGTTGAGAACGTCAAGGAATTCATAATTTCGGATCTTCTTTAACACTGTGGCTGACAGCTATGATGGTTTCACTTGAACGCCCCGGTCGAACACGCCGTGGTATGTACATTATGTACCAAGCTTGTCGATTCAAATTTATCGACCAAACGGTCTCAGAAGGACAATTATGATGACCGGAAATATCACGAATTTTACGAAATGTAACTTCTACAGCTTTTGATTTGCGGAGTTGATTTGGGTTAAATGTTTTTCCACTCAAACCGATATCTCCTTTTCTCCATTTTTTTCAATTTTAATGATTCAGCATTGGGTACTTAATTTGTTTAGCATCTAGATGGTTATTATTTCCTTGATTTCGGGTATGCTTAATGTAATATTATAATAAATTAATCGATGGCTAACCCGGATAATTAAATTATAACTCCTGGTATACGTAAATGTTTAGATAATAGATGTTATTTTAATAATTAGTAAATTGTTCCTTTCATTATGAGACGACTTAATTCAAAAATTTATGGCGTGAAATTTGGCATAGAAAACAACCAAGTTGAATCATTTTTGGTCCGAGTGGAAGATTATTGATTCTTTTGGCTACTTTTTAAATTCACGTATTTTATTAAATTTTAAATAGGAAGGCTTATATTTAGCAAAACTTTTTTTTTGGATTTAAAGAAAATATGTTTTCTGTCAATATTAATTGCAAAAGTTGTTGACAACTCAATTTGCATGTTAATTAAATAAATAATTAAGTCGCAATTGTTTTGCTGGAGCTTTTTCGGGTGAAGAATTGATAAAACATGCATTGATCATATTTTGTATTGTAAACATTTGGCTGTGATGGCGTTTATGATGATATTAAACTCGACACAACGGTAAAACAAAATTTTCGAGTTTAATATCATCGTTTGTATATTAACTGTAATAAAAGTTAAAACATATATTTTTAAAATTAAACTTATTGTGTAAAAACTCATTTAACAACTCTTTTTCTGTTAATTTCCACAATATTCAAGTATATTCTTTCTGCTCTATAGAAAATGTTGTTATTTTTATTGAAGATTGCACAAATAAAAGGAAGGCCTCTTCTGATTAAAGTATATGCTATATTTATAATTCGCACATACAGGTTAATGAATTCGACAGAATTAATTACGATCGGGTACATTATAAATAGATAATGTTTTAGTATTTCTTTAGATAGCTGGACCTTGCTCTGTTTGAGTTAGTTAAGTTTTTCATCCTGAAATTTATAATGTTTGTCAAAAATTGTTTTTCCTTTGCTAAAATGTTAATATGTTGTTGGTAGGTATCTCAGATAATTGATTTTTTAAAATCTCACCTTATATTTATTAGTATTGGCTCATAAAAAGTACTTCTTTTTTTGTATCTTCATTTGGCGTAAAAACAACTATTGCTTAAGATTTCTCATGATGATTAATGATATTTAAAGAGTATTTTGTGAATTTTCTTATTTTCTGTTCATAGAAATATTATAAGAGCCTGTTTAGTTTTTATTCTAGAAACTTTGCATCAACAAGAATACTCTTTAAGTGAACAGATTAGAACAAATCTACCGAAAATACATTTTTACAAAACCGTATAAATGTCAGAAAATCTCGCACTGAACACAGTATTTCTAATTAGATGCAAATTTCTTTAAACATCCAGTGCTGTTTTTAATTTACGGCAATTTTGATTTATTTCTTGAAAGGTGAAAATTTATTTTTATAACTGTTTTATTGTGTGGCTGCGTTGATCTAAAATTATTACTACGTATCTACACTTCTGTTAACCCTAAATTTAAAAAGGTTAATCTTTTATTAGATATTGTCATTGAGTTTTGAAACGAGAAGACATTGTATTCTTTACATTCCCTGTACGAAGTACGTAAAGAGTTCCCTAGATGGCATATTATATGTGGGCGTTGAATCTCAGAAACCGTTAAAGATTATGAAGTAAAACGTTATTCTAGATAAAACATTTTTATAATTACTGTCGTGTGGATTACCTTGGTTGGCCTTCGCTATCATACAGTTCATCATTTTCATCACCCGCATATTCCACTTGTATGCTGGTTACACTTTCAAACTCTAAGAAAATTGCATTACTATTGCCATTGTCAAGGTCTAGCGATAGCTAAAATAAATAGTCGAAACTAATAATAGGATAATATTTCTCTCTGTATTTAGTTTCCAAAAATCGATTTTGGATATATTCGTACCTACATAAATATTTCTTTCCATAGGGTCCGCCAATAAGGGCGCGTGAACTTTAAAATTGAATAAAACAAGTTGTGTGTGAGGTAGAAACGAAATTTATTTTTCATTCGAAAGGGTATTCGACCCCATTAAGTATGGAAGATAACATCGTTCAAATGACCACCGCGGCTCCGTTTGGTAGCCCGGATCCGGGAGGTCCAATTTTCGATGACTCTGGAGCACATATCGGCCTCAATTTGAGCGATGGTGTTGCGTATGTTGACTTTGAGGTCATCGGTGTTTAGAGGCTTGTTGGCGTAGACCAGCGACTTGAGACCAGCGACCCAGAGAAAAAAGTCTAAAGGCGTTAAATCGCACGATCTCGGTGGCCAGTTGATATCGCCTCCGCGCGAGATGACCATGTCCGGAAATCGCTCGTGCAGAATGTCCATTGTGGCATGGGCTGTGTGGCACGTGGCGCCGTCCTGCTGGAACCATATGTCGTCCGTGTCCATATTATCCAGTTTAGGCCAAAAGAAGTTGGTTATCATCGACCTGTAGCGCTCCCCATTGACGGTTATGGCCGCCCCAGCTTCGTTCTCGAAAAAGTACGGACCGATGATGCCGCCGGCCCAAAATCCACACCAAACAGTGACTTTCTGGGGATGCATTGCCACTTGGTGGACCTCGTGTGGGTTGTTTTCACTCCAAATGCGGCAATTTTGCTTGTTCACATACCCGTTCATCCAGAAATGAGCCTCGTCGCTGAAGATGATTTTTCGGCCAAAATTGGGGTCTGCTTCCAACTGCTCCAGAGCCCAGTCAGCGAACGCCCGACGCTGTCTGTGGTCGTTTATCTTGAGCTCCTGGGTCAATTGGATTTTGTACGGGTGCAGACCCAAATCCAGATGCAAAATTCTGCGAGTTGATGTCTCCGAAAGGCCAAGTTCCTGTGCACGACAAAAAATGGACTGCCTCGCGTTCTCGCGCACACTCTCACGGACAGCAGCGATATTTTCGTTCGATCGGACGTTTCGTCGACGTGTCAGTGTTGGCTGGTTGTTTACTGAACCAGTCGACTCGAATTTGCCCACCAATCGACGGATAGTCGACTCTACAGGCCGATCATCGCGACCGTAAAATGGGCGAAGTGCGCGGAACGTTGCTCGAACTGATGACCCATTTTCGTAAAACAATTTAATAATTTGCACGTGCTGCTCGACACTCAAACTTGCCATGGTGATTTGGGGTTATATACTGAACAAATGACAGCAACTTTGACAGCTCTACCTCGAACAATATGGCCGCACCCTTCCGGCAAACTTCGCGCGTCCCTATTGGCGGACCCTTTAGTATGCACAACAACATTTCACAAACGATACCCAAAATTCAACAAATGATCGAAAACCGATTATATATTGAACTAGAATCATGGTTTTTCTATGATCCGAATTCTGAGATCACGTTCAGACTTTATTATTACCATCATGATACTAATTATTTATTATAGGTACCGCCAACGTCATTTCATCACATAGAAATGTCCCAGTCAAAATGACAGATATTGGTATAAAAACATATTTTTGTTTAGAATATATATGGTATAATATAAACTTCATAAAACTGATTTTTACTTATAGCTGCAAAAGTAATGACATTATTTCCCAAAGAAAATATTAAATGAAATAGAAATGTTGAAGTTGGAAAACCTCCGATAAATCTAGTGTTAAACATTTGTAACAATGTATCGTAAAAAACATTTATTTTTATATAGGTAAGAAAGATTTTGGTACTTATTTAACTATTTTTGCCTCGACTGCAAGATCATCTGCTACCACCGATTGTTTGATAGTTTAATTAATTAATTTATAAGAGTGCTTATTCTACACACGTGTACACAATTGTAAAATTTTAAGATTATTTCTCTTTTATTAATTAATTCTAGTGATGGGCAAGATCGATCAAAAAAGATCGACTGCTCGATACTTGCAAGTGATCGAGCCGCTCGATCTTTCTCGATCGGCTCGATCTTTTCGATCGGATCGATCTTTTCGAGCGGCTCGATCTTTTCGATTGGATCGATCTTCTCGATCGGATTGATCTTTTCGAGCGGCTCGATCTTTTCGATCGGATCGAGCGGCTCGATCGTTTCGATCGGATCGATCTTTTCGAGCGGCTCGATCTTTTCGATCGGATCGAGCGGCTCGATCGGATAGATCTTTCCGATCGTCTCGATCTTTCTGATCGGCTCGATCTTTTTGATCGGCTCGATCATTTCAAACCACTTGACGGCTCGATCTTTTTGGAGTGGATCGGCCTAGGAAAGAACGATAATTGAATCACACTATTTCTTTAAGTTATTCTCTTTTATGCAGCCTTTATTAGTCCATAAGAGCGAGCAACGGTTAATCTTTCACGATAATGAAAATAAATATTTGAAAATTATTCCAGATGTATCATAATTTTCATAGTTACTTATCTTAAAAGATAATCTTACTGATTCTAATTTTTAATTTAATATGATTAAAAAATACTTTTTATTATTATTAATTTAAGTACTGTCAAGTAATAAACTATTTAATAGACAACTGTTACTCGTATTTAAATTCAACAAATTAGTAATTATTTAATTTAATGAACAAAATAGTACTTCTCATCAAAGTGGTCACTTAAAAATATAACTGGACAGTAGAGGTGAGACAAATAGTTACTTTTCAATAATGGTTATACTAAGAAGTAACTAGTTATTTTTAACGTTATTAAAAACTGTCACTAAATAGTATTCATTTTTAATAAAGATTTATGTTGATTCATTTTATAATAGCTATTTATTTACTAAATATACTTATAATTTAACAAAAGGAAATTCAGTATGTAATATGTAGAAAATAACAAATTCAATATGTTATTTCTTCTAGTAATTAATGTAATAAAAGCCGTCTTCTTAATTCTTTCGTAATTCACTTTCGTTGAGTGAGTGTAAATTGATGAATCTGTCGACGTCCACATTTTTGCGGCCTTGTCGATTTCTTTGTATTTTTAAGATGTATTAACGTTCAGCATTATTTACTTAACTTTTTAAGATATTGATTTGAAATTATTCCAGAATAGTTACTCATCTTAAAAGTTAATTTTACTGTTTCTAATTTTTAATTTAATATAATATACATTTTTAAAACGTGTTTCATTATTACGAAATAATTATTTTTAAGTAATGCCAATAATGAACGATTTAATCTAGTAAAAAATAACAGGCCACAGAATTTGTATCATATATTCGAAGGGGATGATTTTTTTTCGGGAATGAAATATGTATTATAGTTGTTATTATTTGGCGGATATTTTTTGTAGAGTGCGGGGGTGTTTTGTTTTAGGGGGGAGGTATGATTTTCAAAGAATAATTTTACAGGGGTGGTTTTTCGAAGGGGTTATTTTTAAGAGTGGTTGTGATTTTACAAATACCAATGTTTTAATATCAATAACAGGTAAATTGTCATTAGAGGGTGGTTTTCCAATAATGTTTTTACAGATTTTTACCCCCCGAAAAATAGGGTCATTTTTTGGGGGATGATTTTTTGTTGGGGGGGTTGATTTTCAAGGGATGGTTTTTCGGAGGGGTGATTTTTGAGAGGGGTTGTGATTTTACAGATACGTTTCACTATCTAGTTTTCTAAGGGAATGATTTTCCATGACGGATTTTTGTTTTTATTTCCCCCCCAGGGCGATTTTTGTTAGTAGTGATGATTAGAATTATTATATAATTATTGCTCTCAATCACCGTTAGTTATTTTGTAACGTTATACAACCACGAGGGTCAGGTAATTTTCCAAGAATTATTTTACAGGGAGCTGTTTTTCGAAGGGAAGATTTTTTAGAGGTGTTGTAATTTTTCAGATAGGTTTCATGACGTAGTTTTATTTTCTTATTTTTTTTAGTGATTTTCTGATCAACTGAATTCCCTCGATCTGTTTGATCGGCTCGATCTTTCTGATCCGCTCGATCTCTTCGCTGCGCTCGATCTTTTCGAGCGGCTCGATCTTTTCGATCGGATCGAGCGGCTCGATCGTTTCGATCGGATCGATCTTTTCGAGCGGCTCGATCTTTTCGATCGGATCGAGCGACTCGATCTTTTCGATCGGATCGATCTTTTCGAGCGACTCGATCTTTTCGATCGGATCGAGCGGCTCGATCTTTTCGATCGGATCGATCTTTTCGACCAGCTCGATCTTTCCGATCGGCTCGATCTTTTCGATCGAGCGGCTCGATACTTCAACTGATCGATCATTGATTGATCGATCCTTCAGATGATCGATCTTGCCCATCACTAATTAATTCTTGATTAATTTTATTTGTATGCATTTGCATACCTACTTGCCTTAGGTTTGTAAGGAATCTGTTTCTATCTATGCTATTTAAGCTGCATTGGAATAATATGTGGTTTATATTTCCGCACGTATGGTAAGTAAGTATGTATCTTAAAATAGTGGCTAATAGCTTCTTACTTAAAATTTCTCAATCATTTTCCCATTCTATTTGAATGACATTACAGAACTTTGCATTTAAATATTCCGCTGTGATATCAGAAGTATCTATAGTTTTCTTCCGGGTTCCTATTTTGGCGTATTGATCTGCTAATTGGTTACCCTCGATGTTTGTCCCTTAACCCATACAAAGCGACAATCAAGGTCTAGCAGTTTGGATAGGTGTATGATGATTTGGGCATAGTTTTATGCTTAAATCTTGACTCTTTGTTTTAAACAACTCAAAATAAATTTTCCAGTAATTTGGAAATTCCCTTAAATGTTCCTGTAGAAGTTGGTTATTAACATCATCATCCCTTTAATTTGGAATCAGTATTTTCGTTTTTATATAAATAAGTTGGTATTCTATAGAGAAAACAGGGCATGGTGTTGGGTGTAGGTTACTTAACTGTGCAACTGCATTAAGAAGTGGCGCATCCATTTTCTTTGTCCAATATCATTTAGTAAAATTATATGAAACTAATTGATTTATTTCGTCAATCATATGGAACGGCCAAAAGCGATAATTATAACAATAATAATAATTGTTCCCAAGAATAACCACGAATCGGTTTCAATTTATTTTGGATCTCATCGGCGTTGCGCAGTTGGAGACAGGGAACGGAGTTTTACTTTGGAGTGTTTAACTCTCCGGGTAAACCGTAATATCTTGACTGACGAAAATGTTCGGAAAATCGAGTTGATACATTTTGTCCTAGTTGAGTTACATACACGCTTTTGCATTCAGAACAACGGATCAAACACATGATTGTTTTTTAAATATTTAATAATATGTTACATTTTCCAGGAGGGTTAAAGTTAGTAGGTTTTTTATATGCATATGTCAACTTCAATTTTGTTTTTTTAACTAAATTAAATTAAAATTTAAACAGTTTTGCTGTTATTTTCTGCTTCGATAGCGAATTTAATTTTTGGGTAAATTTGTTAATTAGATTTTAAAATTGATTTTTCACTGAAACATGCTATTACGTCATATTTCCTTTTGGTATAGACTACGCTACTACGTAGTTCATTATCTTAATTATGGTAATATCTTAGAAGAGTTTGAGGTAAGGTAAGGAATTGCCCTAGTGTATTAACAAATTAAAAGATTATCTGAAGGTTACTAAATAAATATTTTAAGAACCAGGGAAGAGTCAATTGAGAATATATTTGAAAACGAATAATGCAGAGCAAGAGCTATATAAAAAAAAGTTGAGATAACATGCCTTGTGTCAATGCTCTGGTCATGCAAGTGTATGAAAAATATGCTGCTTCATGTTAAATAAAGCTACTTTTGCATATATTTCCTAGGATAAGCTTTTAAAGATTATATGCAAATTGGTGATTCTTACAAGAGCCTCTTATAACTATATTATTTTATTTTTTACAAGCCATTTATTTAAAACAACAGAATTGGTCATAAATCTTTAAGTAAACTTAATATAAAATACATTCTACTTGTACTGAGACTAGCATAGTTTTTATAAAATTTCCATAATTATTAGAATTCTCTTATGTTTCTTATATGTATTTTTAAGTGAGATCATTTTTAACATTATAAAGTGGTATTAATTGTTTTCCAACATTATCAAGAATATAAAAAGGAATATTTATATTTAATAAGCTAAAAGAAATAATGAATATATTAATATAATTATTAAATGCTGTACAAAATTACGTTTAAACGTATGCTGCTAATTTTAGTTAAAGTATAAAAGCAAGAATAAATGTTGCAATACTACGAAATCAATACAACCGTAAGAAATGCAGACGTAACATAAAATTAAAACACTAAACTAAAACACTTACTATGTTTTAATCATTAGTTAAAACATTGTAAGTACTTTAGTTGAGTATGAATTGGTACATAGTAATGATCGTATCCATCCTAATAATGAAATTAAAACGTAATTGAAAATAATATTGCTAAGTTAAACGCTATAATAATTATAATAATAACATTTTGCGTTCTGTGAATAATAAACTAATAATAGTGATTTATTTTTATTCTAATTGCGTAAATACGAAACAATACATCTGCACGGTAAGCAAATGATTGATTGCTGAAACGTACGCAGCGATGAAATAATTGGTGCGTGAAACGGCGCAACAAGTGCTCATCGTGACATTTACCATTGACCAAATTTTCTTCGAAGAACTGTATTTTCTGAGTCACCATGTCACACCGAGGAGACACGCACTAATATGCACGCACAAGCAGCAGGAATTTCCACCTGTTCACCGTTCGCGGCCGGAAAATGCGAGACTACGGCGGGATGGAAAATGCCAGTCGCCCGCGCAAAGGAAACTAGCGTGGGAAGGAAAGGGTTGGTCCCGCACATGCAAACGTAGTGACGCGACGTTCCAATCAGAACCACCTGCCCTAATGGGGATAATCAGTTTAATAGTTCAAGGAGAATTCAAGTTTAATAACGTTGGGTCAAGTGCAGAGTAATAATATCACCGATACACCTGTGATTATATATTCTCTTAATTGTATCGCAGGCCAAGGTTTTTGGTTTTAATTTACGAGATCAAACTCTTTATAATTACAACGGAGACCATCACGCAACAGAATCAATATTTTTTTTAAGGAAAACTACGTCGCATAGAAAACAAATGAGATCTCCAACGATCCAAATAGCACTGAGCATTGCTCTAGTGGTCATTAGAAACTTAATGGGATTTAATATGTATGACCTACTACTATCTTAAAGATGTTGATAAATAATATTTGGGTAGTATACTTATTAGATTAAAATATTAAACTGACTATCGATTGAGTCTTCAGTCAGGTAGAAATAAATAATTTACCCAACCTCACACAGAAAGACATCTATTTTTGGGGAATTTTCAGTTCAATGCTTTCTAATATTTTGGGGTGAGAGACCTGCGTCGATTTCATAAAAATAGAAACACACTATAATTTTATAAATTAAGTACCTGATATTTTCTCGGGAATAATTCAGAAAGCACTTAAAATATAGGTGGACTCACCTAATTAAGTTTTTATTAGATAAAATGTTGAAATATTGATTTTGCATAATATTGTACTTTTTAATATTATTCAAAATAATCATATCATATGATATAAATCATATATACACTTATGATTAATTTGGAAGCTTTTATTTTAGTTGTGTTATTATCATATTGATATTGGATACAATAATCAAAATAATTTTAGTATTCCCTGGCATTCAATAAAAAGTAATTTCAATAAGGGATTTGTTATGCAGTATTAAGAGGACTTATATAGGTTTATAAAATGTTTCCCTATTTTTTAATTTTTATTAGAAATTTAATCAATTTTTTCAGTAGAGTTCAAATTTAAATACAATGATTTATTATAATAATCGGAAATGGCTAAAACAAGAAGAAAAATAATAATACCAATATTTTAAAATTGATAATAACACAGGTATAAAACACACTTATAAATTTATCACAGTTTTTCTCCATGATTTTTCGCTTTCGTAAAATCAGCTTTTTCTCTAACCGCAACGGCTACTTTCGACTGATTTCGATTGAGCGCAACCTATTTTTTTTTTCTACAAGTACAAATTAGTTCCTGTATTCACATGTGCGATTGCAATCAACATCTGATAAAACACAAAGTGAAAGTCGGTCTAATCAAGTGTGAAGTTGTAAGCCGAGGTGCAATTGGTAATAAGCAACAGCAGAAAAAAATCGCAGCGAGTAAAGTGAACCTAGATCCTCGTCAATTAGCAGACAATAGGCGATTATTTAATGTGGCTTCCAATTAGGCATTATATAAATTTTACGATGGTCTCGTGCAATTTGGCGATTGTTCTTGGGCCGCTATTCTTTGTCGGCGTTTTGGCTTCCTCTTTGTTAATTGGCATTTTATGATGTATTAAAATTGTGGCGTTTTTTATGATTTATTTTAATGCATAGAGACTCTAATAATTACTGCAACAATTAACACGTTTTGAAAATGATCGTTGTCGAAAATATAAATATGTATAAATATTTTCTTAAGTATATCTCAAGAAAGTATTTTATTTTAGTATTTATTTTCAGTCTGTTGCGGTAATTTAATTCATTAAGTGTTTTTGTATATTTGTTTTTAGATAGTATTTATCTTACAAATATTATAAACTATTTATTATTGCCTTTACTTTACCCAATGCTTATTGAAAATACACTAAAACAGTATCATTTACGTTATATTAGCTGTCTATAAAAATATGTATTTTTATTGCTTTTAAAAATTGCACTTTAAATGAAGATATACAAGAAAAAAGAACAAATGTAATTGTTTTTAAATGAAAGCCGTTCGAGTTTTTATATCTGAAATTATCACTAGCTTTGAAGCCGGTCAGTATGAAGCAACATCCATTTTTGTCCTCAGTAAGGTCTTCGCCTACATTCCTCATGATATCATGCTTCGTAAATTATATTTTTATAATTTCAGTCCGGAAAGTTGTCGTTTAATAAATTCTTACTTTCAAAATAGGGCAGTGTCCCACAATTTTAGGGCCACTACTATTCTTAATTCATGTGAATGATCTACCTGTCTGTATCAATCACGGTAGGATAATTTTGTACGCAGATGATACAACGTCTATAACTACATCCAATAATCATGAAACTACGCTGCATCAAAGAGAAGTCATAAACAATGACGTGTGTAAACGGTTTACTTCAAATAAGCTTTCTCTAAATGTATTTAAAACCATAAATCTCACCTCTACTTTAAATCATGGTAATGAAGAAATTGGGCCATGCACGTAAGCTTATCTGGAAATAGCATGAAAGAAAACTTAGTTTAAAGTTTAGTCGAGTTACCTATTTACAAAGAAATTTGAGTAATTATTTGCCCTCACTTGCACTAGTTTCTGCGTACCATGCTCTCTCTTGTTCGCACTTAAAGTATTGCATAATGCTTTGGGGTCATTCGAGTATAACAATAAGAATATTTTATATTTAGTTTGCAACGTAGTGCGATCCGCATTCTAGCGAGAATAGGTTATAGGGACTGGAAGGAACACGTTAAAACCTTCAAAATTCTAACATTGCCAAGTTTATTCATTGTCTTATGTATGTTATTCGAATGTCTTATGTATGTTTATAAAAACGTTGATTCATATGGTACTCACTGTCAATTGGACGATCATAAAACTAGATCGCGACTTAATTTATCCATGTCAATCAAGACTCTCTCGGTGTATGGATGGAATACATTTTCATGGTCCTATTTTTTTTTTAATTTATTGCCTCTGTCAGTAAAATCTCAACCTCAGGAACAATTTCAACCATGTATGGTATAAAGTCATATCTAATAGATAAAGAATGTTTTAGTAATAATCGGTGCGTCTTAAATACATTTTTAGGTCTAGGTCTTTCATTTTATAATACTTAAAAGGTTTACATCTGCTGTCTGGCATATTTTATACAGTGTGGACTTTAACTGGAATAAAATCCATAACTTCGATATAGGCGATTTTTGTAAAAAATCCCGAAACACCTTATATATTGTTTTTCCTTTTCCTAATTTCTATGTATATGCTGTTTGTTTATCTGTTCCTGGAAGTACTCAATGTCGTTCAGTTTTGTTACATAGATCTTACTCTTGAGATATCCCCACAGAAAAAAGTCAAGGGACTAAGATCCGGAGATCTCGTCGGCCATTCAATGCGACCTCTTCTTCCAATCCAACTATTGGTAAAAACTTCGTCTAAATATCTACGAACGATCACAGCATAGTGGGGTGAAGCTTCGTCCTTTTATTACCATATTCGTTTATCAGGTAAATCCGGATCTAATGGATTTGTAAATAAAATGGCTAACGCTCATAACATATGAGGTCGTCTTGAAGCAACGTAAGATATGTTGCTCCATCAAGATTTCCACCGAAGAATACTAGTCCTACAATTTGATCACCTATTATTCCAGTCTTTAACTCTTGAGATTGACTTTTTGTGTGCGAGAAACTCATACTCCGAGTTTCTCGCATCCAATGATTGTTATGATCAGCCCAATAATGACAATTTTGACGCTTAACGTCACCATGTAAGGTAAAAATACTTTCGTCGGAAAAAAGGATTGATACTAATAAAATCTGGTTATTATCGAGCAGGTTCAATTGCTCGCAAAATTCGATTCGGCGGTCCGGGTCATCCTCCGTTAATTTTTGGAGTGCCTGCATCTTGTAAGGATGCAGCTTAGCTGATCTAAGAATTTTCAGGAGAGTAGTATGACAAATCCCGTTGTCACGGGCCTGTTGCCTGGCTGGAGTCATTGGATTTTCTTGAAGAGTTAATAATACGTTTAGCCTGTTATCTCCTTCAACAGTGGGATTTCACTGTCTGGGCACAACCATGACCCAAATTGTTGTATTGTGTCTCAATTTTGCTTATGGTACCTTGGCTAATAGGTGGTATATCCGGATGCTGTTACTGAAATAAATGAGCAACCTTCGTCTTCGTCTTCTGTAACCATAACCGATCATCATCAGTATCTCGACACGGAGATTATAAAAACACTTGTCAAAAACATACAACTTTACGCCGAAACGTGTTCGACGTTTTTTTATCACGTGGGCTTTGAAAATATTCAAGAAATAAATAGTTTCTTTCATCTAGCATCTAGCGCAAAGATAATAATAATGAAAAAATCTATATTAATATTCAATGGAAATTCATGCTGTAACGATTCCTAGTCCCTAGGACTCGCCAGTTGTGTTAGTAACGAATAAAGATGGATCGTTTTTGTGTTAATGATCGCCAACCGTAGGAACATTATTATAGCTCTTAATATGATGTCATTTGGTTTCTATGAAGTGCCTGTAACATTAGAGAGTTTTATGGATACAATACTAAGAAAAGTTACCTAGACGATCTGTTTGGTATACCTATGAATCCTGATTGGATACACGTTCGAGTACCAGATGAAGAACTTGGAGGAGATGTATAGATATTTAAGATAATTCGAATTAAACGCCCAATCTTTTTCAGTGTATGTATGGCATTTGATGTAAAAAAATAACATCCAAAGGATAACATCAACTCCGAAGCTTTTGCAGATTATACAGCTACTATCGACAGTATGAAAGGAAAACAACAGTTTCAATAAAAAAATAAGAATGCACTTCAATCACACCAGTTTTAAGATATCGTATCATAAATTCAGAATAGTCAATAGAAGATAATCACAAGAAAAGAATTACTTGTAGTTATAAAGTAGTTTGAGTATTTTAAAAATACACTGAAGCTTAAAAGTAATGCAACATCCAGAAAGAAAAATGTTTAAAATGTTTTTTTATTCAAGTTCAGTTTTCATGTCAGAACAATCGATTACAATTTGGTGCAGGTTGAACAAAAAGGCCTGTTGAACAAAGATGCGCAATTGGTCCAAAGTCCTTGGTGGCTGTGGCAATTGCTGAAGTGTTGTTTCAATATCCCATACATGTTTTAATGGCGATAAATCAGGGGATCTTGCAGCTCCACGCCAGAATTTGTATAAAGTCCATGGTTTGACGGGTCTGGCGTTGTCTTGCCAAAAAATGGCGTTTGGGATAGCCTCAATGTATAGTATTGCCACAGGTTGTAGAACTTCAGCGATGTTGGGCTGTTAGACTACCTATAATGAACACCAGGGGGACCTACTTCTAAGATATATAGTGCCCCATACCATGATGCCAGGGATATTGGCTGTGTGGCGTTCTAAGGCAAACTCTACATATTGTCTTTTACCGCGAAATCAACGAACACGTCCATGTCATCGGAGTCATCGGTAGCACCCAAAACGGGCGGAACGCATAAAGGCCCATGGCAAGAACTCATCGATTAACTGTTTAGATGCCTAGAAACCACACGTCGTGTTGCTGCAACTAATTCATCTCGAACTTGCCGCAAAGTGTCGTGACGATTACGTATCGCAAGCAGTTTTGGGTACCGTTCTTGACCACCCTGTATAATCCTGGCCTACCAGAACGTGCCTGTTGCTGATAGTCATTTTCTTTAGACCATGTTCTCCACTCGCATTACAGTTCAGGGTGTAATTTCGAAACCTTTTTTAAAATCACTTAAATGATGGAATCGAAGTGGTGCACGAATTCTAGGCATTTTAGTAAGGTTTTTCAATATACTAAAGAGCTCAGAAAGGATCAGAGTAGAACAGGTGACTGGTCATTTGAGGAGTTTATAGTTCTAAACTCCCATGGATACAAGAGTCAATAAAAATACTATACGGTGAATTAGGCTAATTGAACTGGATAATAATAAGATACATGCTGTATAATTTTCGTCAACAGAAATGTCAAGTTTAATATCTTCTATAAATTAGCACAATGAATAGTTAGGTTTAACATTTAGGAAAGTTAGCTGAAAAAAGCATGATGTATATGGACTAATAAAACCCATTAACAGAACTATATTAACATGTCCTTTAGGGCAACTTACTTAACACTAGATTTACAAGACCAGTTAAAATGACTGGTCGTCGAATTTTAATCCAAATTCCTACTGCATGTAATAACGGGTGTCCAACAATTATTGCAGTCCCGGGTGGCGTTGGTATCAAAAACGTAGGTCAATTCTTTCATGTGCCAAATAAATGAACTGACATGTTAATTGTCAAACATAACCTAAATGTGCATTAAAAATGTCGGTTCATTTATTTGCAACATGTAAGAATCGACCTACGTTTTTTATTCCAACGCCACCCGGGACTGCAATAATTGTTGGACACCCGTTAGTTGCTTTCCGAAATGATGTTATGACTTTTGTAGCTATGAGTAGCGAATACATTTTATGAACTTAATATTACTTCATATATATTCGTAACAAATATATTTTTTGTTATTGACACTTATACCACTACCAATAAATATGACTGGTGCCTGTTTACATGAACAAATTCTGTGATGAAATGACACAGTGATAACAATAACAATTGATGGGTACTGCATTATTTGTATAGCGCCCATGTGTCTTTCGTTCGTTCCGTTATCGCCATTGAGGCCCATAAAATGGCAAAACGAATGAAAGTTTCTACACATTTGAAAAATGCAACCAGCATATCTTTGGAATGTTCAGATGTAGAAAGCGATAAATTATATGAGACAAAGTGATTCACAAGGCAGTGACGATAACAGTTCTATTATCGAGATTAGTGATGAGAAAATTGATGATAAAGACAATATAAATCAGTCAAGCGACTCTGATTGTAAAAAATATTCCAAACAAACGTACGAGACGAGATGCAATTCCCTTTCAGTTCTGAAGACGAAGGTGGAAGTAACGTACCAAGTCAGTAAACTGAAATTGCTTTAGATACAACTATTTGGAAAGGAATTGAAGGAGATGTTGTCGGTAGATAACCAGTTCAGAGTGTTTTCAAAGATATACACGGGCCAACAACACATGATAAAAGAAACATAATGAAGAGGAATCTAAGTAGTGCATTCCTATTACTGATTGACAACCATATTTTAGAACATGTACGAATTTATACTGAGTTAGAAGTATCTCGAGTTTTGGGGAAAACTGGACAATTACACAAGCAAAATTGAAGGCGTGTCTTACAATATTGTATGCATGTGAGACGTACGAAGAAAATACTTTGAGGCTTCATTATTTGTGGAACAAGTGGGGACCATCATTTTTCTCCAGCACTATGGGTAGACGTTATTTTACTGAGATTCTGCGATACATTCGTTTCGACTAAAGAAATCAGAGGAGTTAATGTTTGCAAAAAGATAAATTTGCTTTAGTCTCAGCAGTTTGGGACAAATTTATTGGACCGTGAATGAGTAATTCTTTCCAACGAAGGCCAGATGCCGATTTACCTACTATACGCCAAACAAACCCGATAAATTTGGCATAAAATTTTGGCTGACATCTGATGTACAGATGAAATATGAGATACGTCTCTTTCTGTATTTAGTAAAAGGCGAGGCTCGAAATGCATCAACCCCCTTAAGAGATTTTGTCGTAATGAAGCTTCTTGAACCGTACACTATGAAGGGTAGAACTAGAACTTTTTACAAATATTTCTTTGGCGTTAAAATTAAGATCTAAAAATACTTCGTTGCTTGGAAAATACGCGCAAACAAGAGGGAACTGCCGAAAATTTGCAAACTGTAAAAAGACATCATGGCTTGTTTGTTGTACCAATCCAGTGGATGAATACTTACAGTATATATGAGCAACTCAAATTAAAAAAGTACTAATACTAAATACAAATCATAAACACGTCAAAATTGATAGGACTACTTAGAAATTACCTGAAACAGTATCGTTTTATAATCGAACTAAATTTGGTGATGCTAAAGATACCATGAAATCAGTTTCCAGAGGGTGGCCACTTCAAAACTTTTTCAATATTTTAGATATAGCCGGTATAAATTGCTAAATATTGTACACAAATACAACAAAAAAATACCTCACGGAAATAAGTTCTGTTTCGATTAGCAGAAGAATTTGTTTCAGAATATCAGACTTCAAGGCTAAAACCACACGAAGCTGATGTACCAACTGCAAGTAGCACGGTTCTTGTACGCAAATTGTGCCTAATAGGATATTGCAATAACAATAAGACTAAAATATTTGCAATACATGCAAAAAAGTATATGCGGAAAGTGTGCACATAGTTAAATCTGGATATGTAGAAATTGTTACCGACCAACGGTAAAGAATTAAGTGTTTTGTTATTTGACAATGTCTATAAATCCATTTATCTATTACAATTAATACTGTTCAACTGTTTTGTCATTTTTTAAGAGTAAATAAAGACTGGAAGCCTCAAAAGTATGTTTTTTATACACTAGTCATTCTGACTGGTTTTGGTTGAAATAGGTATATTTAAATAGCTGGTAAATCTAGTGTTAAATTTAAACCCATGCTCTAGATGATTAAATATAGTTCCTCTATCATGAAATAAAGGAAAGATTTTAAGTGTTATTATGATGTTTCTTTGTCGAAAACCTAATATATGTTATGAGGTCACCTGTGTCCAATTCGACCATGTGGATGATATATTTACTTAGTTAAATTAAAATCATTTGCGAAGGTATTCTGAAAAAAAATGCATCAAAAATATGATTGTCAATTCATTTTAAATCAAGTATACGCACATGTCACTGACTGGCGACTATTAATTGGTAACGGAATTTATGAAGTCTCTTTGATTTGTAATCAGTTTTTCGACAATATGATGCAGAGAAAGTGTTGGATTAATGTGATTGATGACGGAATCAGGAACTGCACATTCTTGATATCACACATATGATATTATCAATCGAATACGATGATATGCGCTAGTTTCTTTTAAAGTTTTTGTTTCTAGATTAATATCATAGTATGTACTTTGTTGGCCACGTCACCACTTTTTATATAAAATTAAAAAGACTATTACACAGCTCTCGTCATTTGAGGATAGTTTTGGTCATTTGTTGTAAAATTACGAAATGTATATAATATAAATAATATAATTATTTAACATATTATATTCTAAATTGTATTATTAAAATATGTTATTAAAAGATGTAACATTTTCGATAATAATTGGTAAATTTTGCTATATCCGTTAATGAATATTATATATAAATGCAATTGTTAATACATCAAATATGATTTTAAAAAAACTCTATTAGAAAGCGTATGCCGTTAATCACATATTTATTTAACGAGCATTGTCGATTTTCTTAAACTGCAAATAAAACTATTATTAGTGCCAAGAATAACATCATCGCTATAATCCGACATCGTACTTGCTAGTGAAGGTCTCGGTAACGATACAAACAATGGTTCGAATAAAAATGCACCGTTTAACCTAATTACACTCAACGGCTCGTCTGCCCTTGTCCGACAATCACTTAAGGTGTTGTATTTCAGCTAATTATAATTATGACCTGGTCATCTAATCTATAAGTGCGTTATGTTTCTTTTTCTTCCATAAAACATCTAATGTTCCTTAATTTGATATATATATAATTACTTATTATAATTATTTACGAAATACAAATAAAACTTCTTTAAAGAACATATTCTAATAATAAGGGTGCAGTTGGTCTCTCAGTATCATTTGTTAATACTTTCCTACCATCAAAATGAAATAAATATATTTTTATAGAGGATGGAAGAGCTCCAAAGGATACATTTAAGATAATGTACATTCATTACGTAAGTATTGATTATTCATTAAAGAAAAGTTCTCTGTTGGAGCTTAAGGTTCATCGAATATAAACTGTTTAATTATGAAGGATGGATATAATTCTACCCTTATAAATACCTATTAACCCATAAAAATAATTCACTTTGTTTAAATAATAAAATATATTAAAATCCTGTACGTGATTGTAGGAAGTTAACTAATAATTTAATACGAAACATATCGTAAATTTACAGATAAATCTGATTGCTATTTGTTTAAATGTATTTAACTTACCTATTTCCTTATTACTAAGCTTCGATTTAAGTTCTTGAATCGTACTGCTTCTGATGGGATCTTTCGTCAAATCCTGGAACAAGAAGCACACTTAAAACGTGTTTAATATTAAAATGTACTATATGTTATGATGATTTAACACAACTTATCTATATACGAAAGTTTGTGGTTAAGTCGGAATTAGCGTTCAAAGTTCTAAAAAGTATTATTAATTTTATTGATAACAATTGAATACTCTATTCGATTTGACTGAAATGTATTATTTTTGATTATTACAATATTATAGACACTGATTGACAAGAAGTATTAAAAACAGTAGTACCATAACAAAATATATTCTGTTTCTACTATGTTTTTTATTCTTCTTAGCATAAAAAAATCAATTATTTTGTAGGAGAGGCTCGCAGACGTCGGTGTTCATTTTATGCATTTAGGCAACTATGATTTCCAAAGTACTTGAAATATCTGTTAATATTATTAATAATCATGTTAGCTTTAAACCTGTATCTATATTTTTTATTGGGTTTAGAAATAAAAGCTTGCCATTGGGTTTCTTTTAGCTTACCAATATCTGAGTTTACCTATAATAGTATTGTTTTGGACCACCCCGAGGTCGATTTTAAGATAAATAAACTAAAGAAGTGAAATTTATAACTCTGTTCTTTTAATTATATCAAAATCGTAAAGATATATGTTTGTTATTATGTACTAATAATTCATGTGTACTTACACATACATCTTATTATAGTAAATATTATATAGAGTATAATTATTTTATATACCAAATCACATATTTAAGTTGTTGAGATAATCCAAATACTCCAGCAGGACGGTCACATGAGTAACAAGACACCACTCGGGCACAACACTTTCGAAAGATACGGCACGGACCTACTGATTTGCACCAACAACAAATATGCATCGAGCCCATTCAGCACTTTCACCAAACCCAATAACACTCTTGCACAATTTATAAATTCAGTTTCATGTAAATTCGCCCTGGAAGTTTAATAACGCCCATAAATCTAAATCATAATTAAATAAATAAAACGTGGGAGAAACATTGCATAATTTGCGACGATTTAAAGTCCCACGAGCGTTGCTAAATATTCACCCATTTTATTGTAATTATTATTAATTATAATATTTCGGGTTATGAAATATGTTTGTTTACAATTACTGCACGAGTTGCATCAGACGGGCCGGGGTCGACAACCGACACTGTTTTAATGAATTTAATTACCGAATTATAAATACCAATGTTTTAAAATTACAAAACCATGATAAACTCGGTTATACAAATTTGTATGAAGTTGATAGTAGTAGTGTTTATATATCGGCCAAATGGTCTTAAACCATGTTTGTGTACTTATGTTTAGGCAAATGAGCCTTTTATTTTAATGGGTCGCTCACATCAGTTAACTGTATCCCAATGGCGAATGGTACCGGTTACCCATCCAATTGCTGACCTGGACTAACGATACTTCACTCTCACTATCACTAGTTCGACCACAAACGACATTTTTGGAGTAGATATCTTAGAAGCTAGGCATACTCGCAAAAAATATATAATGAATAAAAAGGGCAGGAAAACCTTGCACATTATAATATTAAAAATGAATTAAATTAAAACCTTTCAAACACGAATGTTTTGCTTTATTATTTATTAATTTAAGGGCATAATGGAATTTCGCCAAGTAACAGCCTCATCATTCTAACATTTAAAACCTATCATTATTTAAAGGTGTCATAACTTTAGTTCTAATAGTAAATCAGCCAATTTAAATGAACGCCACAATTGTTTTCATATTTGTGTTTTTAATTATTATTTATTATTTACATCGATTTTCAATTTAACCTGTAACTTTGCACAAGGCTTCACATTCACAAAACCAACTTAGGATTACCTCACATCCTATTTTTAGATTTCTCGCTATTTGCAAACATTTTCCTACGCTTAGTTTTTTTTTTCTCAACGCACTAGAAATACTCGGCGATGTAAACAAATTGCATTGTTCAAAGTTAGTTCCGTGTAAAATTCGTATGCGCAACACGCGCCTTTCAGGCTTCAACGGTAGAAACTTTAATGTATGCATCTGTGTCTGTCGATTAGATGCGTGTAGGCGTCTGTTTAGCATTTTAATTTTCTGCAAATGGTTGTGCAACGAATAGTAAAACCATTAATTTTAGAGTTCAAATCAAATGTGAAGTATAAAACATATTTTTAACAAGTATAATAGTGAGCAAAGAAAGAATGCACTTAAATGAGGTGCTAAGCATACCTCTTCTTCCAAAATGGGTTAAGAAGTTTGAAGAGACTGGTACAACATTAAAATTAAATTCGTGATGATTCGAATATTTCAATTCCTAAGCACATAAGCGCTTTAAATACACCTAGATCGTCATTACACATTATTACTATTATTATAATATTTCAATTGTTATAAGTATTCAAGCCCCAGGATGCTAGTCAAACTGAAATTTTCCCTGGCAAATTGATCTCCAAAAGAAGTAACATACATTGGCCTTCATGAAGTCCTGATTTAAACCATAGGGACTTTTCCTGTGTAGTTATCTTAAATCTAAAGATTATTCTAAAAGACCAACACCTCTGGCGCATTTAAAAGATAATATCCATCACGAAATTGCAGCCATCACAGCTCGGTAGGTAGACTACCGAGCCGTCATAAGAAATTTTGTTCGAATAAATAACCCTGAGCGCAAAGATTTATTTTTTTAAAATAAATTCCCAAATTTTATAGGTTAAAAAATAAATTTTCGATAAATGGCTTTTTATTGTTATTTTCAAGGTTTGTCTTCGTGCTTTTAATAATAATTAATAATAGATCAAGTCTAAAATACAATACAAGATTTAAATAATTGATAGATGTTTAGGTAAACGTGATTTTGTAAATATGAAGTTAAAGATTTTTCTGATTTATTAATTGTTTCTGTATTAACAATTAAGTATGATCTAACTATCTTCTCTGATACCAGAATAACTCACTGTATGGGAAGTTGCTTGGACAATGTGTTGATAAACGGCCAGGTAAGATATAACACTAGAGTAATGGTCCAGGAATCTCTGACCACAGCTCTATTATCGCAAAAAAATATATAAAAATAGGCAAAGAGAAAAATAAACATATTATAGTTTAATTTATTACACCAAACTCAGAACAAGCATTCACTAAATTTTTCGGTCGCTTTATGAATATTTTTGACGAAAGCTTTCTATTAACAAAACACAAGGCGACCATCTAAAAGTTACTGGTACACAAATAGTTTGAAACAACAACAAAATACTATTGAAGCCAATATGAAGATAATATATAAATGTACAGGGAATAAACATACAAAAAGTGAATTAAATAAATTACAATACCAATACCGTACTAATATAATTAAAAAATTGTAAATGAGACATATAAAAATAAAAATTTCCCCAGAACCTCTAATATATCAGCAAATAGCATTCAGGATTATTTCATAAAGGCAGTTGTGATATAAATAACGTTTAATAACGAAGGTATCAGCATTGAACAATTTAGAGATAAACCCAAGTGCATAATTTTTTCTTGAACCAGTCACACAAAATGAAATTAAAAATAGTAATGCATGCAAGTTTTCAAAAACTCTAAGTCAACACATGTGTATGGTATAAATGTATATTATTATTTATTAATGTATACTTCAATATTTGTTTTTGTTTTCAATCAAGCGATAAATAATTAATATTTGCAATAATAAGCATATCAATGAAAATATTATAAATAAATAGAATGAATCCATTATATAGATAAAAGTTATAATAATAATTATACATTATAATAAAATGATTATTATAGCAACTGATTAAATTAGAAATGTGTTGCATCCTTAATTTAAATAAATAAATAGTAATATATTTAAAACAAATTGTGAAAATATGTATTTTCTACAGAACAGTAAGACTTCGCATAGACTATATATGTTAGATGTCATAGGTATCACATAATTTTGTAAGAAATATATAAGACTATGACAGGGTAATCAAGTGTCATAGCAATTGTTTAATTCACATTAATTTGTTAAATGAAATTTAGAAGTATTGTATCTCCCTGATGATGCCAATGTTTAGCGAAATAATTGTCATAGAACATTTAAAAAATCCACTATACCAGTGTTATATTTAAGTGTAAAATATAGAAAGTTATATGGTAGAACTCTTGTTGATTAACAGTAGAAATAATGTAGAATAGTCTTGATCAAACTTGACACAAACTATTAAATAGCAATTGATTAAAAATTTCAATCATTTGGATTTTTTCTAACAATTTTATAATCATTTTGCAAAAATGTGTTCGGTTCTTTCCTCTTTTCACTTTATATCAATTGTTTTGAAAGTATGATTATGCCCAGAGTTCCTTCGGCAGAGGTCGTATCATTGGTTTGCACGAGTGTGGTTTTGGGATTAGAAAAATTGCTAATCTCATTAACCTAAACCAACCCACCATCATGCGCTGTTATCAGGCCTGAACTAGAAGGCTCAGGAACGTCGCAGAAGAGAAACCTGGGGTAAAGAAGAACAACTAAGGGCCAAGACCACCACCCTATGGCAATAAGACACAAATTCTCCAGTACTACATAAACAGCTAAAACGTCTCTCCTAAAAAGGGAATAGAAGATTAGAAAAAGTACATATAGAAGATTTCGGATGTCGGCGAGGATACCTCCTGCCCCAACATCCTGACGGTTTGAGTAAAATAATTCAATTAATTGTGGACGCCGCGCATGTTCAGAACTTTCGTCTCATAATCCTATCAGCCATATTTTGTGTTACCATTGACATCGGCACCAACATTTAGAGTAATGTAGGTTGCGATTGTACTGGAAACTAGAGTAGCGTAGTGATGAATCCCGATTAGGAGAACGTTGCAATGTAGAATTTTCTGTTGTGAGACCTATGCATTAAACTCTAGGGATTATGGATATATAGAAATGGACCTCTTTTCGTATTCATTTACAGCAATATTAACGTCCAGTTATATGTGGATGAGGTTCTTCAGCAGTAGAAAGTCGCAATTTTCCAGCAAGACAATACCCGTCCCTATATTTTAAGATTTTTATGGATTGATTTTGCACAATGAAGATGTATGGGACATATTGAGGACTAAAAAACTAAATAATAGCATATATTTGGTACTAATCAAATGCTAGTAAATAGTTTATTAACACCATCGTTTTATAATAAAAAAATATATTTAACTCTTCCTGTATGTGAAATATAGTTTTGCCTCTTGTTCCTTCCGGTAATATGTTAAATTATAAAAAAATAAGATTTCACCACCTAGTCCTGGTTCAGAATTTCGGTCGTGCATGTTGGCGATTGTTTCTTAAGGAACTATTTCGCCCGCCTCTGTCCTGGTGAGTTCGTCCACCAGGTTTGGGCCTGTGTCTCCACCCATTTTTTTTATGGATCGTTTGACTGCGGTTTTGGGGATTCCGCAGAAGGGTTCCGGGCCAATTACTGATTTTGACGAGCCTTGTTTGGCCAGTTCGTCTGCTTTGTCATTCTCCGGATGTCCTCCGTGTCCTGGGACCCATGTGATTGTTACTTTTTTGTGACTGCCAAGATCATTAAGAGCATATATACAGTCCCACACTAGCTTAGATTCGACCTGTGTGGAGCTTAGTGCTCTTAGTAGCACCTGGCTGTCGGAGATATAGCAATGAACCTACGTTTGGTGTCTTGTCTTGCTATTTCTCTTGTGCAGTGGTAAAAGGGCTATCGCCTCTGCTTGGAACATCATGGTGTCCTTGGTGAGACTGACAAATCTTTGTTTCGAGTTCTGTACCTGCTTATACCTGCTCCTACCCCTTTGTCGGTCTTTGAGCCGTCCGTGAACCAATTTGATTCTGCTTTGGTGGGTTAGCCTTCGAATTGTATTTTTTGTTTTCTAACAGTTGGTGTATTTTTCCGTGTGGTCGGATTATGGGCGTCTGTCCTTGCATCAGTCTATATAATACGGACTTGGCATCTTCTTGTATAAAGATGTGCAGTGGTGGTATATTCAAGATAACTTCTGGGGCAGTGCTTGTCTTTTTGTGTTGTGTGACAATTTATGTTTTTTGGGGATTCATTGCCACTTTCCTCTATTGTTTCTTTTTTGAGGAAGCCTATCACTTTGCAAGCACTACCGTCCTTATCCATAACTTTGTGAATTCTTGAATATGCTGGAGTGTCGTTAATATCCTCGCAGATCTTCTTCCACGAGTCCCTTTTGGCTTTTCGGATTTCTTTGTTATATTGCGTGAGTTTTCCTCTGAAGGTGTCCCAGTCCTGGTTGTTTTTGGCCCTGTTGAATAGCCTTCGAATCTTGATTCTCATCCTTTCAAGGTTTTTGTTCCTCTACAAGCAACCAAGCTTCTTGCAGGAGGGCTATATCTATACCTTCTTTGTTGAACCTCCTACACAGCGTTGCCGATGCGGCTTTTGCGTGTTGAAGATTTACCTGCAGGATTTTTATTTCTCTTCCGGTATTGAAGAGGTGGGACATCTTCAGACTCTTCCTCCATAGTCTTGTCCTCCTTTATTGGGACCACTTGATCGATGGCCTTAAGAGGGGACTGATCCTGCTGGCGGAGGGTTGACCTTCTTTGGAAGAGTCTTGTCCTAGCTCTAGGTTCTCCCCGGCCTCGCTAGTGCCTTGGGTCTCCGCTGGTATCTTTGGGGTAGTGGCCTCTTGATTCTGCCTTGGTGTACTCCTCTCCGTTGCTTTGTTTATCTCCTTGATAAATAGCTGAAACCTCTAAAATCTGAAGAATTTGGAATGTTCCTCTTTGGACTTTTTATCTATGGAGAATGTCCATAGCACACCTTTGGCCTCCGGGGTTTTCCCCCATACTGTCCACAGGTGTGTCTTTAGGCATCGGTTCCCGATTCTTAATCGTTTCAGGATTATGTTGATCTCCGGTCTATCCTTCCCCGCATCCAGGACGTATGCCGTATACATCCATGGCTTAACAATCTTGTCCCCCTTCAACACCCTGAGAGATGTTGCCTCTCACGGTGTCAAGATTGAGACTGTCTCCCTTAGCCATTGTGCGCTCGCTTTTTCGGCGCAGGTTATCATTAGATATCCTAGTCGGTGTGTGCACTTTACGAAGCGGACATTACACTAATAGTAATTATTAATTGCGCATACAAAGCAAAAATTAAATTATAAGAAGTTTACGGATATTGAACTGAAGTCTGTTTTAACAGATTTAAATACCCATTTCAATATATTTTTTTATACTTTCGACATTATTATAAATCTAGTTCTAAAGCGATAATGAAATATTATAATGAATAAAAATATCATGATAACGATAGTAGTTGCTGAGGGTGATTTATTATATTTCTTATTGTATTAATATGTGTAATAAACACTTAAATACTTTATTTTAAGCACGGTGGAGAACGTCTTGCTTTTTTGGTACAAGCACACTTCTTCATCTTGAAGTATTATGCAAATATTTTGATTTCACAGATTACAACGATTCTGTAGAAATTGAAAAAATCTTTAGACATAATCATAAAATTATTTGATACTTCTTTTTGATATTACCAACTATTTGTGTGTGATATCAACTTCATGTGTGTGGTAAACCTAAATTGAGTGGTGTACAAACCATGAAAAATATAATTGGAATATATCGCACATCAGAAAATTCTACATTAATTAATATTTTAACAAAGTATAAAAGTTATTTAATCGATGAAAATGTAAAAATAATAAAAAGTTCAACACATGTCATAAGTAAAAGTCAATAGTTGCCAAATCTGAAGCAAGGATTTAATACTAATGGGTTTGATTTGTTTGATTCACATATTTTAGAACAATACAAAAAGTGTAAAAATAATAATATAACAATTTTGTTCGCCATCAACGATCAAGAACTAACTCACTCACTCGAAATTAAAGATTTAGGGGTATTATTCACATCAAAACTAAATTTCAATAAACGCAATACCCATGTAGGCAACAATGCTTTAAAAATGTTTGGATTATTTCTAAATTGTCTGTATACTTCCCATCCAACAGATTGAAAACTTTATACCTTACACTATATATTTAGAATATGTCTCAGTGGTGTGGTCACTTGTTCAAGATAAATATTTAAAATCAGTCATAATTCTATGTTATGCCAAATAAAAAGTCATTTGACAATAGAAGAATATTTTTGGATACTTTATTTATTTATTTATTTATTTATTTATTTTACTTACTTAGCCATCGTTTACAATGCACAGTACAGCACAGCACATATACATTTGATAGATATAAACGTCAAAATTTAAAAAGAAAGAAATACTGTGTAGATACATTTAAGTTAAAATTAAAATACATACGCATATACAAATACAGTTGTCAATACAATAACAAAAAATCATAAGAAGTACGATACACAGTATTACAGCACAGATTACATACAATTAAAAAAATTATATCGTGTCCGACATGAACTCATTAAAACTATAGTAGCACTTTTGTATGAGAAACTTTTTTAAATGAAATTTTAAAGAATTTAGTTTAGCAATAGCTTTAATGTAATTTGGTAATTTATTGTATATACTTAAGCATGAGTATTTACCGGATTTCTCATACAAAGTTGTCTTATGAAGTGTGATTCTATATAACTCTTTATTTCTAGTATGATAATTATGTGTGTCCTTATTTTGCTTGAATAATTCACTGTTATTATGTACATAAACAGCACATTTATAAATAAATATACATGACAGGGTGAGTATATTATAGGCACGAAAAGTATCTCTGCATGTATCCATTCTTTTGATATTAAATATAAGACGGATTAGTCGCTTTTGGGAAACAATTAGTCTACTAATATCTGCCCTCCCCCAGGAAATAATATGGTAAGTCAAGTGTGGATATGCTAATGAGTAATACACATTTAGTAGTGATCCTAAACTGAGTGAGTTTTTCAATTTGAAAATTGCATAATAAGCGCTGTTCATCTTAGCAGATATATGGTCAATATGTTGCTTCCATGACAGTCTTTCATCTACAAAGCATCCCAAAAATTTTACAGTTAATACTTCTTGTTGTAAACGATTTATTACAGGTTTTCTATTGAAGAACTGCAGTTTAATTGTTTTATCAGCATTTAAAAGCAAATTATTTTTGTTGCACCATGCCGTCATTTCATTTGTAACCGAATCAATTTTATTTAGAAGTTCTGTTTGCGTTTTTCCAGACACAATAACAGCCGTGTCATCGGCAAAATTGACCATATATCCGTCAGTTACATGTTCGACTATATCATTAATGTAGAGTAAAAAGATAAGAGGGCCCTGTGCGACACCAGAGTCTATTTTAAATATCTTCGACTCTTTTTGATTCACAGAAGTGTACATTTTCCTCCCGGTAAGGAATGAAAGCACTAGCTCGGCAACATGTCCGCGAATACCCAAGGCCACAGTTTATTGTACACTGATAACGAATTAATAGTGTCAAATGCTCTTGAGAGGTCAAAAAACAAACCGGCAACACACATCCGTAAGTCCATCTGCTTATTCACTTGCTCGAGTAAATCTATGCTAGCTGTTTCAGTTGTCCTTCCTGTGCGGAATCCGTGTTGATTGTTTGCTAATATTTTATGTTTTGTAATGTAGTTCCACATTTGATTTATCAGACATTTTTCAAATACTTTTGAAATTGCATTTAATACTGATACTGGCCGATAGTTTTCAATATCTGTTTCAGGTCCCTTTTTGTAAATTGGCACAACTTTAGCCATTTTCAAGGAATCGGGAAATAATCCAGATTCAAAACACAGATTTATTAAGTATGTCAATGGATCAGCTATTTCACTTGCAATTTCTTTAAGTATTTTTGAACTTATCTCATCTATTCCAGAGCTTGTCTTGCTATTTAGCGACATAATAACATTAAGTACATCCTGACGGGACACGGGTTTTAGGAAAAATGTGGTATTTTGAATCTGGTTTGATGTTGTACATTGTTGTGATACGTTGTCTCCGAAATGTGTTTGCAATTTCTTCTGTGTTACTATAACAGAAATAGTTACCAAACTCGTTTGCAACTTGTGAAGAATGTACAATATTTCCATTGTCTACTAGAATAATATCTTTATGTTTGGTATTCCTGCCTAGTTCTTCATTCACAATATTCCAGATTTCCTTTTGTTTATTAGTCGCATGTTCAATTTGACTAGAGAGTGCAGCTTTCTTTGTTTTAAGAATTAATTGTTTGTGCATTTTCTTTTCCTTTCTGTATAACGCATCTAATTCATGTGATTGAGATTCTATTTTTAATCTAAATAAATTTTTTAGGTTGTTACTTGATGTTTTGACTTCAAGATTTATCCAGTCTTTCCGTGTGTTATTTTGTTTGATAGTTTTCTTTAATACTGGGCAACTAATATGGAAGTGATACAGTGTTTTTATTTATTTATTTATTTATTACATCTTTGCACTCCTCTCTAACAAACAAAATATTCCAAAAAATTACAAAATAAGAAAATATAAGTTCTATAATAGTTTTATTCGCTGTGGTAATTTGCTTCAAAGGTTGAACTTCCATACTCCACGTGGTCCCCAATGTAGGAATAAATCATGATTTGACTGGTATTTATTCAAACAGTCCCCTTGACCGACTCATGTATTTTGTAATTTGTTATCCGACAATAATAATTAATTATATATTTATTAAATATATATTATGTCATTAAAATACATTAATTAATCATTTTAATATTAATATTATTTATTTATTCTTATACCAGTGTTTGGGTTAAATTGAAGCTATAATACCATTATTTTATTGAGCCGTTTAGAATTTCATAATTCTGTTATTTTATGTTATTTTATTTTACTCGTATTACTCTTGTGTTTTGTATATAAATTATAGAAATTTAATTTTAAAGCAGTTTCCATAAATAAATGAGTTAAATGAGTTACTTTTTACAAATTTCATGAAAAATAGTTACCTAAATGATGAAATGTAATGAAAAAAAAGTAATTAATAAAAAAAAATTCAAACATACATTCTAATTAATAAACTCTGTACATAAAATAACTACGTTAATAACATCAGCGTACAAGTACTAAACTTTCGAAAAATAGTATTAATCAAAATTCAAAGAGCATCAGACTGATCGTAATGCACAAAAACAACTCTTCGCATAATAATCTATATACATTAATAATGCATTTGGGATATGCACACGGACTGGCAATAAAGGCAAATGTCAAAAACAGTCAATTCGATTCATTGCTATCATAGGGGACATGATGAGATCATTTATTCAAATCGCATGTCTGTGTCGAATGGAATAAATGAAGGGCTAATTTAAGCCAATTCACGTAATAAAAACTAATTAGGACTAACCCTTTGTATGCTCGTACGAAGAGGCACAACGGCGCTACAACAATTAAAACATTATTATCAATTATACTTCATGGTGGCATTAAACATCAAACAGAAATGTACTTCCTTGTATACAATTCACGTATAAAAGAAAACTTACTTATTAATATGCTCATTGTACAAGATAATACAGGAATAATATGAAAATAAGTGTTTCGCAAACGATAATGATTATTATAATAACAATTATAAACATATAATGAAAAACATGTACGAATATAGTGCAAGATAATAATAATAATAATTTTACTTTTTGAATGTTCCATTACAACAAATCCTTTCATGGTATACTTTTGTTAGAATGAAAACCGATGTAGAATACAATATATATATATATATATATATATATATATATATTATTTAAGAATTTCAAAAAAATCCCTATCCATCTACATATACAGCATCATTATTGGAGTAACTTTTGCCTCCTGTCTTAAATGCAAATAATACATTTGTAGAAATTGAAGCTTGAATAAATTGGTAAAGGGTGCTTGTGGGATGTTTGTATTTTTAAGGAATATTGGGATTACGGGGAATAAAATATTTATAACAAAATGTTAGGTTGAAGCGTTTGGTAAGATATTTTTTGCCGATGGCTAATGTACGTTGGGTGTGATTTGGGTGGATTAATATAGTAATTCAATATTATTTGCCTAATTTTGATAAGTGGATTTTTCTGCCGCTTTCCTGAAATGCTGCAGGATGGAAGGACGGGTAAAAAGGGTTTACCCGTAGTGTTACAGGGGCCGGAAAATCGATTTATAAATATTGGCCACGATTTTTGTTGAAATTCCTTGATTCAGAAATTCCGGGCCCTAATTTTTTGACTTATTTTCATGGATAGTAAAAGGATTAAATAATCCTTTTACTATCTTTTATTTATATTGATGAAATATATAAAATAATATTTACATAATAAGTTTTGAAATACATAAAGTTACTTAGTTTAAGATATAATTTAGACGAAGGTAAAAATAAATATGAAATTATTATTTGTGCCAATATTTTGTGTTATTATTGTTAGTAAAAAAGTATATATGTAATTATATAGTAAGATTGAAATTCTGTAATAACATAAAATAACACGTGATTATAAATTTCCGCACTAGTGCACTGTCTACCACGAAAAGTAGCAAACTTGTCCTTCACTAAATAAAACAAAATATTACACATGGTAACTGAATAATATAAAAAAAACTCAACTCAAAAGTAATAAATTTTAGCACCAATTACCCGTAATAACATCTTCTTACGTGCTGCAAATTTTCTTTGAGAACCCAGCCAATTTGCAATAAATTTTATGACTAGCAATTAATATGCTCACATTTGCTTTTACTCAGGCAAGTGGTTTATACCTTACAATAATTTATGGACTGGTAGTAAACTGATAAGAAAAAATAATAATCAATCATCCACGAAGTTCATTTGTGGTAGTAATTGCTTGAAAGGTGTTTTGTGTGGATGAAAGCGAAATAATCGTTAATTTTTAAGTCTGTATCTCGCTTTCTCCGTTGATGCATTGATTCAAGAGAAGTGATTTCATATATTGGAAGTAATTTATCGTTTTTATCAGTCACGATCATATCTTTCTTATGTTAAAGCTTTTGTGTAATATGTAAAGTAATACTATGTTAATAATAATGAGTCCTTTTTCATGTGACAAATGATATTTATTTTTAGTAAAAAGTATCTATTTTTTTCTAGACGTCGATTATTCGTAATTCTAGTGTGGAAATTTCAAGTTCTAAAATGATCTACTTATATTTATTGTCTTGTGGACCTTGATCTGATCCTTTAAATCTTTTTTTTAGATATTTAGAGAAAAACAGCTGTAATAAGAATTTGACACTGACTAAATTTGGTATTAATCTTTAATTACAACAACAATTCTTTAAATGATATTTTAATATCTAATATTTAACAAATATTTTTATATATCAATTAATATTGATATTTGAATTTATTTGTATGTAGTTTTTTAATGCTGACAAATATCTAAGGATTTACATTTGTCCAAACGTATGCTTTTGATGACAAACTGGTCGATTAATATTTTTGTCTACCTGTTGCAATAAATGGAAACCTGATTCTATTTATAATATGGATATCGGAAGAGCTGCAAATTCAGCAGTAATCATCTCGGCGGGTATAATTGTTCATTAAAATGCGCAGTAAACATATATTATATGTAACACATGGGGTTTACCTTGAAATATAAGTTAATTAAAAGATTTTTATGAAGAGCAGGTTTTAAGGTCGTTAAACATTCGCTAATGCTTTACTGATTGTATTATTGATAATAACAATTTTTAATTAGCGCAGCTTATATATTTATTCCAAGGACATATGTGTAGTCTTCAGAAACAATACTTAATATAATTATTTCGGGATTGTAAAGTGTTTATAAAATATTTGTCATCATTTAAATATTAATTAAACGATAAGTATTATGGTGTAATGATAAATCAGAGAAGTTAGACTGATATGAAATAACTTTTTAGTTTATATTTTTAAGTAGCAATATGCAACAGATGCAAATGGATTCCGTCTTATTAATCCACTGACAATCCTCTTTGATGATTGTTATTAAACGTTGTTTAAAGAGCCGATAGAAAATGCGAAAAACATGGGTTATTAGAAAACTAATGCTAATAAAACTAATTAGTGCTTTATTTTCAATTTTAAAAAGATTAATTACAATAAGGACGAATATTTTATCATAACAAGTATGGTATCCAGTTTTGATTTACTTTAGTAACACGTTAACCGTAAGTTCTATGAAAATAAATTAAATCTAGATAGTAAATTCGATGAAAAATGTGTTAAAAGTTTCTGGCGTGATTTGGGCTGTTGTGCTACCAACCTCATCTCACGCACGTATTCAAAAGTACGAAGAAAATTTTTAATTCTTAATTTTTGTTTTGCGAATATTGATTTATTATAAAATTTTATAATTCAGGGAATTATAGCTCATTCTCTGTTTACACCTATAGCTTGTAAACACGCAGATCAGACCACATGCCATATAATTGCACTTAATAAATTATAAGCGATAATAACGAGATTAATAGCCATTTTCTTAGAAGCTAATTAATACTTCAATTTGCATTTGCGACACTCATAGGCCGCCGCATTTATCAAGTTCCGAAGATGTGGTCATGCATAAAGACACCAAACATAAAATGAAAATGGCCGTTTACTGGCATTAATTAGCTGCAGTAGCTTAATGAGTTCGTTAAACTTGCAAAGTGTATGCAGTGTGTGCGATTAATTCAATTTAGTGAAAGTGTTATAATGATCCGTTAATGAAGGCGACAAAACTGCGTGTTGTAATGGGAAGAGTAACAATTGTTCGGAGATTTTCTCGCGATCGAACAGATGATATAATGCACTTTCGTTGCGTTATCAGAAGAAATAGGAAAGTGCATTGTATGGTATTATATGTTAAGTGAGCTTGAATTGAAGAAATCTTGAGAGGAAATGCAATATTTATGAAATATCTGATTGTAATAAGAAATTGTGACGACCATTGGCCAACAGTATGTAAGAAATGTTTCAAAATTTGATTTTCATTAATCTTCAATCGAATTCTTTTGCAAAAATATTTTTAGAAAGTACTAAAATTTTAATTTTACCATAAAAGATGCATATGTTTTTTGTTTTTAGTGATAATAGTAAAAACACATGTTGTTCATCCGGAAATGAATCCCTTTCTGTATGTACTACTACTAATGTCACTCACCGCAATATAATAACTCTCACACATTCTGCACACTCAAACAGATGTGCATTGTTTGTAGTTAGAAGGCAAGACAGGAAAAATGAAACCCATCTAACAGTACCGCAACGTGTTGACACAGAAACACTAAAAAAATGTCAGACGACTAATTGCAATCGTCTTCCTGCTCGCGCAAGTGTCATGATATCCATTACAAAACTAACTCTCGAATATGCACCAGCCTAGAAAATTTCGGTCACTTCCGAAAAATACGCCACACATGTCATCGTTGTTTGCATACTTTATTACTTTACACAATGCTATAATTAATTAACTAACGTAAGTTATATTGTTGGAATCTCAGTTAGATAAACATTTGGCGCGTTTATTGTTAATTAATGTTTATTGTGCATACATTAGAGTATACGTCAGCTATTGTTTGAATTTTTAAGAAATTACTAACTGTTTGTCTATTGCCGTTAATTCATACTGTAAATTCACGATTTTACGATATTTCATGTAAAATTCTCTATTTTTGTTGAGTTGCAATATTTTCTTTGCAAAAAAGATACATTTAATTTATAATATACAGTATCTTTAACTTTTGTTTGAAAAGTTATGTCTTATTTTTCAAAATTTGTTTGAATAAGTCTATTAAATTTTGCATTAATGTTATGATTATTTACGTTTTACAAACTTTAAATTAAAGCCCTTGCTTATGTTTTACTGATTGGAGGGTGGGTGAGAGTACACCCTCCAACCCTACATATACATATTAACTTTAATTACTGATCGCCTCTCGGTTTGCAATAACTTTAATTATAAAATTTGAATAAAAGAAAATTGACAAATTAAATTTTTTGAGTGTGTAAATTAATAAAAATTATATACGTGATTTGTGGAAAGGTTTTAAATCAAGCTTAAATAAGATTAGCTATAGAAGGTCATTTATATTTAAACTTAAATTTGGATTATGCTTTTTTATTACATAAAAGATTTTATATATTTGTAAGCAGCAAACTAATCAACAATTATTATTTAAAGGTATTATGTATATGTAGGGTGGGTGGATGTCCTCTATCTCACCCTCCAAACAGTAAAACATAAGCGAGAGTTTTAATTAAAAGTTGTAAAATATAAATAACACAAAATAATTGCAATTTTTAGAGATTTATTCATACACATTTTTCAAATAATTTTGGATGATGTTATGATACTAAAATAATTTTTGTTATATTATATTACATTGTTTCAGGTTTGTTAGATATTTTATACTCAACATATAATAATTTAAAATTTTGTTAAATTTGAAATCAAAATATAAATGGTTATCTGCAACACTGAAAGTAGCATATAATTATGATAAGAACGATAATATGAACGTAATTACTTATTCACTTCAGACAATTTGTAAAAAAAGGTGGTCGCTAATATTTAAGGGATATCCGGAAAGTAGTACCTACTTGGCAATATAAAAAAATGCATTGTATTAACAAATAATAACATAGTCACCTCGCAAAGTTAAGCATTTGTCGTAGCGTGCTCACATTCCTTCTTTGCCAGTATATGGATATACGTAATCGCGGCTTCTTTCTTTCAGTTCTTCACCTCTTTCAAATTTGTTTCCTGCCGAAAAGTCCTTGACTTTTGTAAACGGTTAGTACTCTGAATGAGCTAAGTCTATATGGTTGAAAGTTCGTCCGTAATTTCTGACGGTCTTCTCTCTTCCCAAGTTGACACCAGCGCCAAATATGTGACGCATCCATAACATTTTCTCTATACATATCCTTCAATTGATGATGAATATCGCGAGGTCGCACATTTCTAGAGTTAAGAAATCGAATCACAGCCCTAACTTCACAATTTATGGCGTTCTTTATTTTCTTAAACATTATAAACACTCACATAAACAGTCAAGTCATAGCGAAACGTAACTTTGTACACAAACAGCTGAAATATAACTGAACATGTTAGCACACATCCGGGATACCACTTTCCTGCTATCCCACGTATATATTTTTAAGCAAAGATGTAATAAATAATTAACTAACATTAGATGATGCATTAATACGTTTTCAAGGTAATAATTCCGATAATAAATTAATGCACTTTATTGGTTACAATTATGATGGCTCAAAAATAGGCTATCACAATGTATTAAAATAAATCCATTAGCAGAATTCCTAAATAACAGAAGATTGTTATATAACTTTTTACGTTATATATGATAAATAAATAACATTAAATTAGTGATATTATTTAAATACGTTTAGTTTAACATCTTAAGTGAGAATTTGTTGTCTTCTTAATAGTTTCTAGATAAAAGGTTAATATTTAGAATTAGAAATAGTAAAAAAGTAAACTACTATTAATATCAAAACATTTACCCACAGTTACAAGTACAAGTTAACGCGAATTATCTCATACGTAACCAACAACATTATCGCTTAAGTATTTAAACCGCAGAGTATTAACAAAAAAATATTTAATCTGTATTTGCGGCTATAGTAAAGTAGTAAACACGACGACTGATAATATATAAATAAAGACGTTAAGTTTAAATAACAACTACACTCACTTTAAATATGAAAAAATATTGTTAATAATAATAATATTTACTAAAATTATTAATTGCTTAGATTTATATTATTTCAAACATATCAATTTCTGTCTAGATAAAAAAAGTCATGGATTAGTGTTCATAAATCCTTTTAAAAATAAAAAAAGTGTAACCTTACATTTATCTATCACACTTATAAACAAATAGGTTGGTATATTAAAAGCCGTTGATTGTTATCAAAATATTCACCTTGTCCCTGATAACAATAATCAACCGCATTTAGTTTGTTTCTTCAGACACATATTTTGATTATTGTTGCAATTATTGATATTGTTAGTATCTTCTTACAAATGTAATAATAAATTACTATAAGTGAATTCCTTTAATGGAATTGGCGTAGCAACTTAAATATATGTAAGGAGTGATTCGGGGTTAATTAAATAAAAGATGTATCTATATGCATTAATATTAATAATGCGTTTTATAATATCCTCTTCAACACTTATGCAATCATTAACCTGTCTGGGCATGCTGAATTCAAGTGGTTTAGTGCTTCGTGAAGAAGCTTGTACTAGGTTCTAATGTGTTGGGAGAATGCGGAAACGGCGTAATATTTATTTCATATGTTCTATGGGATTTAAGTTGAGAGACTTTAAGGATGAAGATAAACAATTAATGTTTTACTTGACTAAATCGGTTTTACCTTATTAGTATCTTGATGTTATCTTGTTTAACTATTGACGCTGATAAATTGACGAAGAAAGGATTTCAAAAATGTTATTGTATGTATTATCGATGTGTAAATATAATATATTAGGGTTACAAATGTACACTGCTAGAATTTATTGAATGTGACCATTTTAAAAATAATGTATTTTAGTTTCCTAACCATGAAACATCCATCCCAGTTCAATAAAATTTGAATTCATAAACTAAGTACTTTGTGTCATTAATTCTTTGATGCTATGGTGGTATGCTATTTTTTAAGTGATATGTAAATTAAAAAGAAACAAAGATCGCTACCTACAAAAATGAAAAGATAAAGTTTATATTTAATTAAATGCTCACTTAACCCGTGGTGAAACATTTTTGAAATATCTTGATTATAAATTAAAAACACTTGGTTATATATTAGCGTAACCTTTTGTATATCATTCATTACTCCTTGATAATGCCATATTGTCGAAACTAGTTTTTAATTTCTAATCAAGATAAAGTTTATGATGTATTTCTGGAATTTAACATTTTTTTAAAGTGACATTATTCTATTAAAAGATTACCACACATATTCGTTTATGGCAACTAAGTATTGATCATAACTACATTATTAATTACGAAAATTTAAAATATATTGTCTTTTATGTTTTATATATTAAAATGAAATGGAATGATTATGATGTGAGTCACGATATATTCAAATTACAGATTTCCTTGTTTCCTTAATATAAAATTGAACTATTTTTAATTATTTGGCTCTTTTAACTTCTTTTACAAGGACAGTTTTTGAGAATTATCTGTGTTTTTGTACTTGGTAACTGTAGTCTAGCTAAAAACCTGAGAATTAAATAAAACATTTTGAAATATTACGGAGTACGTTTAAATTTTTTTAATATGCAACTTTGTATAACATTTTTAACGAAGGTTCAGGATAATAATATTACTATATATTTTCGGGGACAAACATTCCATAAAATATTTTTTTTCAAATTATTAAGAATCTATAAACTCGAGATAAAGCTACCAAACGAAAAATCTAGTTTTCAGAAAATTTTGGTACAAGTCTTAAACTTTAAAATAATTTGAGAAAATACTTAAGAACGAAACGAGTTTTCCTTTTTTTCTGAGCTACTTTTAAAATCCATTTCTGTCCGGAAAACTAAAAGGAGCAATAAAGTAAAAGAAATAATCAATGGTTTAGGTAGTTGGGATCAAACAATTGTATAGCGTGTTTACAGGTTGGTCAAAGTGCAATCTAGTTCCTAAAACAAGAATAATTATTTTATGTAATTACTTTATTAATGATTTGTAATAGGGACATTACAATATTGATTATATCTTTATATTAAATATTCAATAATAGATAGGTACTTGATAATATTCCGATATACACGAATTGCTATCACTGTTTAGTAGTTGTTCTTAATAATAAAGATTCGGTTAGATGTTTCATTCAAAAGAAATAAAATTATTATTCTGCAAATTCTTTACAAGAATAAAACTAAATTAACACATAATTGCCCGTTGACGTATTAATACATATTTCTTGTTTAAATTTAATAATTTGTTCACGTAGTAGTAAGTTATTGTGTGCTAAAACTAGCCCCCGTTACACAGTAATATGTTTTCTGTTTTACTTATAATTGTCATAGTACGTTTTGAAGATAATAGGTGACAAGAAAGAATTATATTTTGCAAGAATTAGGGAATGAATTTATTAATAAATAATTATTTGACAATGGAAGTTTTTACTTACTATTTAGTGGCTATAATCTCGATCAAAGCCTGATCAAAAAACTAGAAGGAAATTAACAAAACGAGAAAAACCTATATTTATATAGAAAGAAATCAGTTTGATCGTTAAGTAGGGGAATTTCCGGATTATGCTTAGCTTTATGAACCTCAAGGAATTCTAGTGTCCATCTAGTTAGTTCTAGTCCATTTTGTTGCCTTTTCAGCAAAATGGATTACCTGAATTCAATTCATGTCAAATGTGAGTCCGATTTCAATATTTTGCAACTTTTTCAATTTGTCGATGGCAGGTTTTTAATTGAAAATGTTATAGCATGGTTTTTCTCTGATATATTATCCTGGTGTGAAAATTATGAACAGATGATTAAGATTTCTCAAGTAACAAAAAACGAAGAACACTATGAGTTATTAGTAAATCTCTAATCAGATGAGATCGCGTTGGAAAACCAACAAAATTATTCAACAACGTATTGGTCTCAAAACGATATAGTTCTGAAAATTCGATTTTGGGAAATTTTAGTGTAATGCAGAATGCATATTTTAGAAATTGTAGATTTATTTGTTCATTGCTTAGGATATTTTTCAAATATTAGTAGATACCTACAGCTATGCAAAATATGTAGGAATATAAAAAATCTTAACAATTGAAAGATACAATGATAACTGAAATTAAGAATTTTTCAGCAATATTTTATTAATGATTCAATGCCAATGGACGAAAATCGAATTTTTAAAATAAACCAATAATACAACCTCAATCAATAAAGTTTGGTGAATAGTCCTGTAACATCAACGAAGATGATATATTAACGAAAGTTACTTTACTGTCCTTCGAAATAATCACCTCCCATAACTATGCACTGCTGAGGTCTGTTATACATGCCCTGGAAACTTTTCAAGAAGGCTTCTTTTGGGTTGGAGTTCCTTTCAATGCTGCAAGATACATTAAAATTTTGTACCGTTTCCCCGTATGCACAACAAGGTTCATTGTTTTTTGTTCACGATAATGCTCGCCCACACATAGCCAATATCGTCAAACAGTTCCTCGCAAAAAAAGGGGGTGGTGCAAATTGAACATCAACCATACTCGCCAGATCTCAGTCCTCCAGAATTCTTCCAATTCCCACGACTTAAAGTCGCTTTGAAAAGAAAGACATTATACGATATTTCTGACTTCCAGCGAAATGCGATGAGGCTTTTGAATTCTATCCCAAAAGAAGCCTCTTTGAAAAGTTTCCAGGACATGTATAGCAGATCTAAGAGGTTCATTGTTATTGGAGGTGACTATTTCGAAGGACAGTACGGTAACTTTTGTTAATATTTCCTCTACGTTAATTTTACAGGGCTATTCACCGAACTTTATTGCCATAGGTTATATAATAAATAAAATTATAGTAATAATTTTCATAGTCGTATGTATTTTAGATTAATTTAAGAAGAGAAACAAAGCAAACAATAAATAAATAAATAATATTTTATAGATAAATTTGCTAAAATCTACAAAGAAATAATTATTTTTTCGCTGCGATGCCTTAGAGATTGAAGTTTTCGTATCTAAAACCCAGTCAATATACTGGTGAGAATGTTATGCCAATATGGCACTGGATCTAGATCTAATTTTGAATTGTCATTGGCTTTTTGGATGTTTGTAACAATATATATGTAATAATGTGTTTACATTAATAATTATTATATTATTAAAAAATATTTTATATCAAGATTATAATTTCTGATTATAATTAAGTGGAGGTCTACACCTTTTTTCGAGCAAACCCCCCTTCACCATTAAATGGGTAAAAACCTCCTGATTGGGAGAAGGTGCTTCTTCGGAATCTCTAAAGACTTATTACATCCTTTCCCCCCTCATTAGATTCATGAGGAGAAGTTTGTGATTATTCATCGAAAAGAGACAATTCACTAATAATAATTGGGATGTAATTTCCTAAAAAAGAATGAAGTTAGGTGTTTATGGTCAACAGTCTAACGTGCTGTTAACTATTTATAGAAGGTTAATAATGTATCAATCACAATCCAAAAAGGTCCTTGACCCCCTTCGAGCTTTGGTTCTTCAGGCTTCCCAAGCAAGTCTGGATAAATTAAACCAAATATGAACCATGTTATAGGCAGACCACGAGTACAAGATGTTTCCACCTCTACTGTCAAAGGGCTGATGTAACATATATAAGTTGTCATAAAAGTAAATATAAATGTAAATCGTTTACTGCCTTTAAATCATCTTTTATTGCTTATCTAGAAAGTTTTGTTAAGTTATTATAATTTGTAAAGGGTGTCCAACAATTATTGCAGTCCCAGGTGGCGTTGGAATAAAAAACGTAGGTCGATTCTTACATGTTGCAAATAAATGAACTGACATTTTTAATGCACATTTAAGTTATGTTTGACAATTAAAATGTCAGTTCATTTATTTGGCACATGAAAGAATTGACCTACGTTTTTGATTCCAACGCCACCCGGGACTGCAATAATTGTTGGACACCCGTTATGTATGTATTAATTGTATCATTGGTCATTTGTATTTGTACTTTAATTATTAATTTAACGTTTAATTGTATTTTACTCTATAAGTGGCCTTTTGGTTATTGGGTAAAAATCAATAAATAAATAATAGTAAATATTGTATATAATCATGGCAAGCATATATCAAATTAGAAACTAAGGGTTCATCCCTTACCCTTCGGCCCTGGCCCTTTTGGACTTTGAACTAGGGCTTTTACCATATATGTAATGCCTGTAATAGTGGTATAGGCAATAACTTTCTTATGGTTAAAATAAGAACTTCTGAAGATTTTCTATTTGAGAAAATTAAGTGAGGTGATTAAATAATAACACACTATATTTTTACCAGAGACTCAAGTTTCGATCAAGAGCTGATCATTTTCAAACTTAGAGTGTGATATCAACAAAGTTTTATTTAAATATTCGAGATGTGTTACGAAGTAAACGCCCCAACCATTATTAAGAGAGGTGGTTGTGAGGCACTCGTGAGGAGGTTGTGAAGTGGTCTGTTTACTCAGAACCCCTCTCCAACTTATTAAAGGGCATACAATGCAATTCATAATATGGCAGTAGATAGTTTTAGCGATGAATTAGTGAAACAAGTAAGTTTAATATTGTTTAAAAAATGTTTTAATTATAAAATGTGTAAAATTTTAGTGAAACGACATAATAAACAAAGTTGCAAAGAAGAAAAAAAATATCTGAAACATTGTTTGACACATGAATTAAAATTACGTTGAATACATAGAATTTTTGAATTTGAACAATACAATTGGTTGTAAAATCCATTGATTTTAATACAAACAAAAGAGAGCAATTAATAAATAAGTTTGAAAGAAATCATTAGAAAAGTATAAATAATGTACTTTTTGACATAACAATTGAGAATGTTCAAAATCGTGTTAATATTAAATTATAACCTTATTGAGCCGCGAATCATAGAAAACCTAGCGCAGAATTTTATATAGCGAAACCAAACTTTAAATTTTATAAAATATTTTGCAACAATTTAGTAGAAGTGGACGTATTCAAAGTTAATTTTATATTTTACAAATATTTAAAACTGTTTTATAAAATAAGAATGTATGACAATATTTTTTAGCGGGTATATACTATATAACTTTATCATATAAAAGATAATATATTGAAAAATATGACCCTTGGTAATTAATTTGCTTTAGTATTACGTCTATGTTAAATATTAATTATTAATATTAAGTATTCAGTAGTAGAACCTCAAAATAAGCGCCTATTACTTAGAATATATAAATGGTCAGTTTAGTGTTAACTAATGAATACTGAAGTTAGTCTATATCACGTATGTTTTCTTTTTAATATATGTAATATACAAAGTTGTACTGATAAACTGTGTTTTAGTAATAATGTACATTCTAGCAGTTCTAGGTAACTTACTTGATACAAATTCACTCATTTATAAATATCCGAGAAAAATATGCAATGGTCTTATTAATAATTTTAATAATTTGATTATGGAGGCATTTACTTAGTGGTACATCTTAAATATTATGAAATTAATATCTTATATTAATATTTTTTAACAATAAATACAATAATATAATAATATTTGAGTGTGAAAATATTTATTTTGTATTTGGTATAATTTACCGCGAAGCATGTGACCTTAATCATCAGGAATGCAAACTTATGTAAATGTTATGCATACATTTAAAATATTTGAACTCAAATTGTGAAGTTTACATTCTGCTAATTCCATCATTACTCGCCTATTGGTTCAGATTGCTTTGATTTGATGGGGCTTTTTGTTATAAAATATTTGCTCACCTTCGATTTCTAGTTTTTGAATAAAACTTCAATGAGATTTTAAGCATTGCCTGTGCATACCTTGCAATTATGTAAAGATAATCTATTATAATTAAACTTCTTTAATTGGACAATTACTATAAGATAAAATCGCTTACCAAACATAAATGAAACTAGAACAAACACAATAGCACAAAACAACACATACAGATAAAACTAGTGGCAAACAGTGAAATATTCCCGAAACTAGTATCATATATTACCGCACGCGTTTCAGTAAAAACCTTCGTACAAAAACTCGAGGACGGAAACGGCGATAGATATGAACGTTTCCCGTTCGGTATTCGTCACTTAATGAGCTCGCGATACGGTGACAGCATGGTTGGAGCCGGGCGCGCGAAAGTGCGATAAATAAATAAAAATATAAAACGGGGAAGAGGCAACAACCTATCAGGTAAACAATGACCAGGAAGCGCGAACGAGGCGCTGATAGTAATCACATTTTTTGAATGATGCAAATCTCGTACGCACCAGTGATGGTATGTGAGGGTGATCCAAACGGTGAAGGAAGTACTGCACTTTACACCAGAAGAAAATACGTGCACTGCGGTACCCGCTTAAGAGGAGTTTTCCCGTACGACCGTACCTCTTGAAGTTCTAATAAGAAATGACATAACAACGTATACGGAGGAATTCCTCTCATATGGGTATGTCCGTTTCTGCCGCACACGTGTGGCCGTCAGTAGCGGTGATGGAAAATTTACACAGTTCAAGTTTATTGTGATTTTTTGTTGACACTCTTTGGAAATACGCGAGCTTTTTAGTGACTTGATAACTATTTTTTACATTCAATTTCAATTTCTAAATTATCAATTTAATATAATGATTTTAGTATTTGTTTTATTTTATTAATTGAATTTATTATTTTTAATGTCACCCATATTTATTTCAACTTTAAGGTAAGACAAAGTTTTTATCAATCACATTACATTTACGCCCAGATCTTCAATGTGCTCCTCGCTTATGTAAGTAAAAGTAGTGGGAACAAACTATTTGTTAATGAATATAGAATATACAGGGTGGCGCATCACATTCGCGTCGGTTTATATACGGCAAACGGTAAAATACTTTAAAAATCTTTCTGTTGAGGGATATGTAGATTCATTAGGAGCACGTTTTAAAATTATATTTGATATAAATATTCCGTATAAAAATTAATTGGTTTCAAAATCTCTATGCTGTAAAATTATTTTCAAATATACAGGGTGTCCCAATTTTGCGTTATAACAAAAGCAAACTTTTTTTAAATAGAACACCTTGTATATTTTTACATTTTCTCATTTAGACAATATTTTATAACTTGAACCTTTTTTTGATTTTTAATTCGATATGCCAATGATATTTTTTTGAAAAAATGTAAACAAAAAAATGTTCTGATGTTCTATTTAAAATTTAAGATTTTTTTCCTATGATTGGTCATAAGTACTGGTAATGGACCAGTGTTAAAAACTTTTGAGATACCGTGTCTTTGTATCAGACACGCCATTTTCTAAAATTTTAAATTTTCGTAACTTTAATGGAATCATATTTTTTTTAAATTTTATATTTTTCTGCACCTAATTTCCTACAAAAAATATTAAGTAGTCCCTGTACCTAAAACTGATATTTTTCAGGATATAAAATAATTTATATTTCAAACAGTTCTTAAATACGAATTTGTTTTTGAATAGATAACCATGACTCAAAAAATCCATCTGTCAATTAAACAATTAATTTAGCATGTATGATTGCATTATATGTTACCATTATTAACAATGCAAATTTTTAAAGAAGAATTAATTCATATGATATGAGAAGGTGGAATTAATTGTTTGAAAGCCTAAAGAATTTATGCTAAACCCTACCCAGCCAGATAGGCGAAAATCATTATTTTTTTATTATTCGATTAGATCAGAAAGAAATGCCAAACTTTGCAAATAATAATATGTCTAAACCCCATAGTTATTGAGATAAATTACCATAATAGGAGCGATGACAGAAAAACGATAATTAATGGGGTAGCTTGACATTACAACAATGTTTTGAATTGTCATCAGGTTAGATTCGATAATAAAAAAACGGTAATTAGGCGAGTAGCTTTTAAAATTATAAAAACATTATGGTCATGACATTATGACACTGACATTAAGTTGTTGAATTAAATATGTCGCGTTTTGGGTCCAAAACGTCCGAAGATATTGATGATTTAATATTACATACACGGTCAACAAATACGTTTTATAATAGAAAATATGTCACCAAGATGTTTGATGCATTTTGCCAAGAAAGGAATTATATTCTCGACGAAAATACGTCGCTTGTACAGCTTGCTGGTGTACTCAAAGATTGGGCAAGCAATATGAGAAAAACGGACGGCAGTGAGTATAAGGAGTATACGGTGAAAACAATATGGAACGTTACTGCCAAAATTTTACAAGAAAAATATTATAAAGAACATCACCGTAGTTTTGATATTTTTAAAGATATTGAATTTAAAACAGCTAGAGATTAAAAAATGCCAAAGGAAACTACTGCAAAAGGTTGAAGATAAAAGGAGACGCAGTTCATGTTCTCTTACAAATAATGAACACCAACAAATAATGGATAACTGTGACGAGAATTCACCAGAGGGTTTGCAGAAAAAGTTTTTTCTCATAGCTTCGTACGAATTGGCGTGGAGAGGGGGGGAGGCGGCTAAATGCTTACGCAATTTCTTTCAAGAAGAAAGAAACAACGATGTGTCACTCACAGGGCGAGTGATCTTTAATCCTATTTTTGGTAAAACCACACATGGAGGAGATAAAAGATGTTGTGAAAACAAATGGCTTATAAAAAATGAAAAACTTCCTGATAGATGTCCAGTTAGGCTTTACAAAAAAGTCCTTTTGGCAAAATCAAAATTCGAAAGGTTGGTTTAAGAACATGCCAGTCGGAGCAAACGAGATCTCCAAATGGACCAATGATAACTAATCATTCACACCGAGTGTCGGCGGTAAATGATTTAGCCAGAAGTGGTGTTCCAGAAGAGCAGTTGATAAAAGTTACAGGACATAACAAAGCCGCATCTTTAAAACCTTATCTTCAACTGGATAGTGCGCACCAAACAAATATAATAAGTGCTATGAGTCAAGGACATCCTAGTGCAAAAAACGCAAATTCTATTGAAACGAAACCAATATCTAGCTCTCCAAGCCAAACTGTCACTGCCCTATCCTACTCCAGGCCCGTCGCATCAATACAATAATTGCAAGTTTTACAATTACTATTGTACCAACCCAAAATGTTCCACATTTAATAAACAATAATTTTTCCTGTTCATTATTATTATCTCATTTGGTAAATTATCTATCCAAATACACCGCAAGCTTGAATTAATTATCAAAAAATAGTTTCTTTCGTACCTATTACCGTTTAGTAATTCAGCTCGACATAACATTTTAACCTCGAGCTAAAGCTCTCGATTAATAATCAGATAACAAATGTTATTGTCTCGCTCAATTACTCGGTAACAAGGTACTCATAAAATATGTTTTGATAATTAACTTCGATCTTGGTATATTACTACCGATAATTAATAGTTTTCACAAAAATTACCGTTTAATTATACATATTTCTATGCACCGAAGTTGACCATGCTGAGGCAAAATAACTGTCAAAATGTAAGTAAGTGTCAATGCGAGATAAACAGAAACAGATAATACTTATGTAATACGATTAATTATTTTATTCAAAGCCACGAAAAATAACAAAATTATTAATACAAATGAGAGACAGTAAATGTTCAAAATATCTTCCTTTTTCATTTAGGCACAAATTAATTCGCTGCTGATAAGATCTTTCTACTCTTCCTAACATTTCAGGTGAAATACTTGCAAAAGCGTCCACAATTAGTTGCTGCATATTCATTGGTGTTGTTGGGGTTTCCTTATAAACAATCTATTTTAGGTATCCCCACAAGAAAAAGTCAGGTTTTGTTAGATCCGGAGATCTAGCAGGCCATCTGGTGGGTCCATTCCTACCAATTCACTAGTTAATAGAAAAATAGCATCAAGAAATGCCCTTTTTCTCGCAGGTGTTCCGTCTTATTGAAACCACAGCCTGTTTCTTGTTAGTTGAGATATATTAGCTAACATTCCGGGTAATACATTTTGCAAGATATGCAAATACATAGGGCAATTGAGATGGCCTCTCGAAAAAATGTGGACCTACCACATAGTTTCCAACAATTCCGCCCAAACATTCAAAGACCATCGATGCTGGTGATCAACTTGTCTCATAACAAGCGGATTTTCAGTTGAATAATAATGGAAATTGTGCCTAATGACAGATCTGCTGTTATGGAATGTCGCTTCATTCATGACTAATTTATTTTCTGTCTTGCCCAGATAAAAAATTCGGAACGAAATTGAAAATCAGTATTACTCAGTTTTTGATGTAAATGAATATGATATGCGTGATATCGATTTTTCTTCAGAATGCGTTGTACTGACCTCTCGTTTATGCCAGTTGCTTCACCGATGTCTCTTTGGCTCATGTTGGGATGTTCAGTTGCTGTTAATAGCACTAATAGTTGGTTTTCCTCGTTGATAATAGGTTTTCTTCTTCCTTGATTTTTGTAATTCACACTTCTCGTTTCAATAAATTGATATAAACTATTGAATAGGTTCCTAAAACATTTCTCCTCGGATGTCTTCTGCTGGGATAACGTGTGGCATAAATTCTAGCGGCAATAAACAATTTCTAGCAGCCTCCTCTAATACAAAAATTATATCGACTAGTTCGTCTTTTTCGAGATCAATGATGATAATTTGCTATGTACTTTTACCACAAAACGGAGATAAACACTGTTCAGCAAATATCCGAGTTACACGTCAAACTCATTGTTTAATTGCCAGATGCATGTATTCAAGAACCGTTTGAAATATATTTTTTTTATATCTTGAAAAATATCACTTTTAGGTCATTAATATTTTTTGTAGGATATTAGATGCAGAATAATATAAAATTTAAAAAATATATGATTCCATTAAAAAAAATGAAATTTTAGAAAATGGCGTCTGATACAAAGACACGGTACCTCAAAAGTGATTTTTTTAACACTGGTAGTAGTTATGACAAGCCATAGAAAAATTTCTTAAATTTTAAATAGATCAGAATATTTTTTTTATGAATCTTTGCTTTTTACATATTTTCAGAAAAATATCAATAACTCCGAAATACCATATATAAAATATAGAAAAGACAAATCAAAAAAGGTTCAAGTTATAAAATATGTATTGTCCAAATGAGAAAATGAAAAAAAATATAGGGTGTTCCATAAAAAAGTTTGCTTTTGTTATACCGCAAAATTGGAAATTTTGAAAATTTGAAAATAATTTTACGGCTTAAGATTTTTAAAGCAATAAATTTTTATACGGAACATTTTTTTCGCTCTCTGACTAGTCAGTGTTAAACAAACAAAGTTAAAAAGTTTTTTATAAGAATAATATATAACGTAGTAGAAGCCTCCACCGTTGACAATTAAAATACATTTTTGTATTAACTTGATATAATAGCAATAGTCAATTATCAATTAATTTCTTACAATTTTAACCTTTTACTAAAATGATGTGCAATATATTGTTGCTAAAGATAATTATCTGCTGTAACATAATTTTTTGAACCAACAATTCTTTCTTCCTACCTATTTTATCGGAAAATTCACACAACGTTATAAAAATTCTGTTTGTTGGTATATTCGCATCGTTACTACATATCCGGAACTGTACATCGCCATTACATAAATACGAAAAAGTGTTAAACATGGGAATACCGAGCACATAAATCGAAAATGTTAGGAAACACATTGTTCGTTTCTGGAGCACGATTACCACACAGTCTTTGTCACATGGTAGGTTTTGTAATTAGTATGTGTGTCCGACGTCACAACATTTTACCGCAAAAATGTGGAGGCGGTTATTGCAAAATTTTAAGCATCCATAATGCGGCTTTTATGTAAGACTATGATCGATGCATTTCACTGGGTTTTATGGTATGAACATAGGCTTATTATATTATGGGTTAATTTAATTAATATAATAATTAAACATTTGTTATATAAGTTGGAATAAGAAGATTATTTTTTAAAAATTAATATATATTTTTCTTCTCCATTTCTAATTTTTTTTGTGGTTTATTTAATACAATTTTTCAAATTTGGCTTTTAATTCGGATAAATGCGAAACTCTATGGATCATTGAATTGAATGAAGATTTATTGGAACCATGAACAACATAATCGGTGTAGGTAGGTTTTCTATAGATTTTAGAAGAACATGTTTTTTGGTTTAATAATGGATAAATCTATTTTTGACATAATAATTTTGAGATAAATGCAACTCAATTGTTAATCTATGATTAGCTAACGACGATCATCCTGTAACCCTTCGAATGATTTACCGCAGAATCAGAACTTTCGGCTTGCAAACCTATCGGCCACATCTACGGCTCAACCGATTACAATGTTTGGAGGCTTGGGACCTAGAGAAGCACTGTTTAATGGTTAATCCCGATTTTGCTTGGGGATCCATGCTGGCCGTTTGAGGATCAGGCAAAGACGGGGGGAATGTCGCAACATAGAATATTCTGTTGAGAGGCCTGTTGAGGAACTGTAGGGATTATGGTATGGGGTGCTATAACTTATGGAAGTAGGTCTCGTTTGTTATTCATCCGAGGTAACATTAATAAGCAGCCACATATAGATGAGGTTATAAAACTTCATATTCTTTCGTTTATTTAACAGATGGAAGGCCTATATTGCAAGAGTTTTTATGGAGCAATTTGAAGATGATAATGTCAATATCTTATCATGGCCACCCAGATCTCTTGGTCTTTCGGCTATTGAGCATGTATGGGGAATTATGAGAAGAACATATAGCATCCTCCGCAGACACTGTAAGCCCTTCAGAATCAGCTAGAATCGATGCCACGAAAAGTAGGTGAGATTAATGGAGAATTTAAGATTTCTTTGGTTGGATTATACATAAATATTTCAGCAATGGGATTAGTGATGAATCTACTGGTAGACCTTATCTGTTTATCAAATTTGTTATTATAAGTAAAATAATTGTTTCCTAAAATGATTTTTAGATTTTCTAAACATTTTCTTATTGTAACGTTATTATGATCAAAAGATGCTTGTAATTAAAAATAAAATAATAGTGGATTCTATGAACGAAATATAGAGCATTCTATTTAAAATAGAAGCTGATTTATTAAAAAGAGTACACTTTATTTTATTAATTGTAATAATATCACTATAATATATTAATTAAAAGTTCTTCTATGTATATGTTTATATAACAGGTAGGCTGAAAAGTTCGTAGGCTAACACAGTAAAACAATTTTTTTTTGCAAAATTCTATTTTATTATTCAACATAGTTGCCTTCGAGGGCGATACAACGATTATAGCGGTCATGTAATTTGTTGATACCATTTTTAAAATACAAAGTCTCTTTAGCCTCAAAATAAGCCTCAGTTGCAGTGCTGTCCACTCGGCTGACTGTCGATTGGACTCTGGAGTGTAGTGAAGGAGCCACGTTTCATCCATTGTCACATATCGACGGAAAAATTCGTTTTTATTGCGGTTGAATACCGTTAAACATTCCTCTGAATCATCGACACGTTGCTGTTTCTGATCGATTGTGAGCTCGCGCGGCACTCACTTTGCACACAGCTTTCGTATGTCCAAATATTCATGCACAATATGTCCAACACGCTTTTTCGATATCTTCAGAGTCTCAGTTATCTTGATCAGCTTCACTTTACGGCTATTTATTATTATTTCGTGAACTTTTTTCACATTTTCGAACGTAACAGCCTCTTTTGGGCGTTCACTGCGTGCACCGTCATCGGTGCTCATTTCGCCCAGTTTAAATTTAGCAAACCACTTCTCAACGGTTGATTTTCCTAGTGCAGAGTCTAAATAATGTTCATCAAGCCAAGCTTTGGTTTCAACAGTATTTTTTTTTCATAATAAAGCAATGCTTTATTAAGACACGAAACTCTTTTTTTTCCATATTTTTCACACTAACAAAAGTTTTTAACTCACAATGCTATATCTCACGAACTAATTGTCCGATAGCTGTCAAATTTATACACGTGTCGTTTGAAGCTAAGTTCTACTATAAACCTTATGGATTTCATTCTAATAACACCATCTATGTGTTAGCCTACGAACTTTTCAGCCCACCTGTTATATAGTGCTTTCCAAAAGTAACGGATACATTCTATAAACTCGTAAATAAAAATATTTCAACAACATGGTTTGACACCTCGATTTTTATTTTTAAATTACTATCTTGACATACACTTTTCAGCCCCCCAACTCTTTGGCCCTAAGGGGTGGTAACCCCAACTTTAAAAATTCAAATAGCAAAGTACCCCTTGCGATACCTCAATTGATAGATTTTCAAAATCTGTTGTTTTAAGTAACGGGCATATTTATTAAAATGCATTTATTTATAAAATTGAAGAAATGACAAAATTTAATTAATTAATCCTTATATGTCCAGTTAAGTGCTGCCCGTTAACGACGAGACAATGCCTTAATCTATCCACAAAAGCTTGTTGAACATTGTCTAACATTTCTGGAGCAATTAAGTGAATTTCTGCACGAATTCATTTCTTTAACGCCTCAATATCTATCAGGTCTATTCAAATAAACTTTAGTTTTTAAATAGCCCCAAAGAAAATAATCTAGTGGGGATTTGGCGATCTTGCTGGTCATTCAATATGTCCTCGTCTACCAATCCATCGATTAGGAAATACTTGATCGTGTTATTCTCGAACTGGTCGCGCATAACGTGGAGGCGCACCTCTTGTTGTAACCAAATTCTGTCATCGGGTCTATTAGGATCTTTTGCGTTGGGAAACAATACCCCTAAAGTAGGTACTAGTTCATTTCAGAGAAAGTGCATGTAACGTTCACCAATCAGTGTTCCGTCGAAAAAATATGGTCCAATAATCCTAGAACCCACCACACCAGCCCACACATTAAGCATTTGAGGATATTGTGTATTCGTTTCCATCATAGAATGCGGATTTAGAAAGGCCCAGTAACGGCAATTTTGTTTATTGACGATCAGACAAAATGTTGCCTCATCAGAAAATACGTTGTTTCTAATTAAGAAAGGATTTGCATTATAGAGTTCCATCATTGCCTTAAAAAATTGCACTCGTCGATCAAAGTCATCATCGGACAATTCTTGTACCAAGTGCACTTTATACGGGTGAAATTTGTCTTCCAAATAATCTGGAGTCTGTACTTTTTGATGCACCAACGTGTGAAGCATTGGTTGAATGTGGATTTTCTTGCACCATTAAATAACGACGAAGGAGTGGGGGGGGGGAACTGAAAAGTGTACGTCAGGATAGTAATTTAAAAACAAAAACCGATGTGTTAGAGCAGTAGTAACATATATTTATTGACAAATTTTGTACATATTTACATTGGAATAATGAAGAATGAATGAGGTGTTAATGTATTAATTTGTCAAAAGGCTATCGACCAGAGGTCTTTCTGCCTTGTTTTGTCCAGTCATATGGCGTTAGTCGTTCATGCGTAAAAGGATGAAATGATAAAATGAAATCGAATATGGTTGAATTGGGATTTTTAAATTTAGGGTTAATATTAGGGTTTCTGGGAAGACAATATTGGGATAAGATATAGAAGTTAAAAGGATTTTTGGAGAATTTTTCTGATAGGAATCGAAGGCGTTCTAGGATAGGGATAACTAAAGTGGTATCATAGAGGAGCTGATTAGATGGATTGTGTAAAGGATTAGAGGATGTCGGAGTTTGGTTAGGGTACGGAGGGATGCTCGCTCGCTAACTTCAATATTACGGGATGTTGGATTGCTGGGATTGGTATAGAGGGCACAACCATAGTAAAGAAGTGGACGGCAGATCATTTTGTATATTTTAACAGCTGTTTTTGTGTTAGAACCACTGTTTTTATAAGTTAAACTTCTAAAGCATTTTGCTCTAGAAGTAATTTTACCTTTCATTATGGCTGTATGTTTTTTAAAATTGATTTTTTGATCTATGGTTATGCCCAAGTACTTAACGGAAGCTGTGGGAGGGATCATGGTTTGAGAAATATGGACTTTGTAAGGTAAGTTATTGGTGCGATGATAAGGAATTAGGAGCTGGGATTTGTGGGGATTGAAGGGCTTTTGGTAGTGTGGGAGCATGTGTGATTAGGGCAGTGTCGTCTGCAAATTGGAGGAGGTGTTTGTTTGGATTAAAGTAGAGAGGATCAGGGTTGTAGACGTCAGCACAAAGAATGTTAAAGCATTTTTCTGAAATATTTTTATTTACGATTTTATAGAATATATCCGTTACTTTTGGGAAGCATTGTATATTTATATGTGTTAATTAAATTTGATGTTTTTGCGACTATAATATGGTATGTAATTATTATGGAATACATCTCGCGTATTTATTTGAGAGTTTTGTCGACGTTTCGGCGACATCGTATTAAAACAGCTCCTGAAGATGGGGAATGCGATGTCGCCGAAACGTGGAGAAAACTCTCAAATAAACACGCGAGATGTAGCCCGAAATAACTACATACCATATCTATATATTTGTATATTTAGTGTTAAGACATTTTGTCTCTAGTATTAGTTATGTAATTAGTTAGGTACCATAAGACAACATTGACGCAATATAATTTTGTATATTTTGTAAATGACACTTTGAAATAAAGATTATTATGATTAATGTACTTCAATAAGAAATAAGTGTTTTTCGTTTTTCATCACTTGTCGGAGTAAAAAGAGCCAGTAAGTATGTATGGTATGTGGAAAATAGGGGCAATGCGATAATAATTGCTAACGATTAAAATGACTCCAACTGGTGCACATTCGCGAAGTGATGAAAATGGAATATAACCTAAATATAAAAGTCGTTAACAAATAATGTCTTATAGCAGAGCGTAATGAAAAACGTAATTACAATTGAAAACGCTCATGTAAAATTTCTAGAAAAATATTAGTAATGCAATAACTTTCTTCCTTTAGAATTTTTTTTTTCGGCTAATGTGACCAACGAAGAAAAAAATAATAAATATGTTATTTCGTACGCGACAATTTTATAATTAAATTATTAACAGCTTAAGAAAGTATGAAAGTAACGTTTCCAGTGAAAATTCCACGGCAGTACGTTTTCACATTAGGTGGCACTAATAGTGAATGCTTCATCATTTATAAGTACAAAACATTGTCGTGATTTAATTAACGAACATAATTATATTTTATGTAAGTTCATCTGAGACTATAGTAATGTATTAACAGAAATAATATGTCAATGGTTTAAAAAAATCGCTTAATTTATAAATGAATTAAAAGTTACATAGTAATATATTAATTTTACAAATAATATTTGTTATTAGAACTGTAGAGTAAAAAATGAAAATTAAATTAAACTTTGAAAACGATGTTTTTGACAAATGACACTCAAATTTATATATAATATATTTATATGTTTAGGTTATGTTTTAGGCCAATGGTATGTATACGCACCATTCAAATTTTTGTATAAACAATTTTTTTGTTAGAATTTTAAAAATATTTCTTAATAAATATATTTCAAACTAGTTTTACTTCAAAAATACCAAATAACAATTATTTCAATGCTTGGCCAAAGATAGGTTAAGAAGAAAGAATTTAAATTGAATTTACTAAACATACATATCTATTTCTACAATTTTAATAAACGAAAATACATTTTAAAAAATTTAGCACTTTTAATAAACATAAACACTAAACAATAATAATTGATTTAACATATTTAAAACAAATAGTATCAAATTAAATATTTTTAAAGAATTCCACGAAAGTTGTTATATTTCATTTTTATCAAAGCCAATATTAATATTTTCATAGTCATTCTTTGCAGATGTAAAATTTCTCCTATTTAATGTTACACTTTCTCGATACACTGAATTATCCTTTACATGCTCCATTGCGCTATTACAGCCTGTCATGGATTTATAGGTGCAAACTCGTTTTTATGTCATTGCAAATTGGATTTAATTTCATTCAGAAAATGTTAATTAAATCTAATAAGGAAAGAAAGCCGTGCGAGACTGATGTTTCTTAAATCTTATTATGGAATCCAAACATCTACTGGAATTGATATTAAGTACCAATCTATTTATATATAAACGAAAAAAAAATAACCCAACATATCTATGTCTAAGGTTACCGTTACGCAGGAATTTTATTTTATTTATTCATAATAGTAGTAGTAGTAGTGTTTGGCTATCGACCACGTGGTCCTTCCGCCGTGTGATTTGTGTATGTGTAAATGAGCTTGTTATTTTAAAGGATCGCCCCCGTCACTCCACTATTAATTGTATCCCAATGGTGAATGGTACCTGTCACCCATCCACCACTGTATAATAATATAATATATTTATTCCTCAACAGACACAATCTCTAATTACAGAGAAATTGAATGAATGTTTAATAACCTGTACGGGTTTTCCACAATATCCCCACATTAATATGAACACCCTGTATATGTATATGCAAATAAAAAATACAATTTTATTGGAATATATTTACTAGCGCCCTCCTTTCTTCCAGGATCTTTTGTGCTTTATGTCAGAAACAAGATGCACTGTTAATTTTAAATTTCAATGAAATTATATTGACGTCTGGAACTTATAGAATGTGATGAGTAATCTCGCTTATTGAGATCCAATCATTGGCCACCGTTAAATCAAGTAGGAAAAACATAATGCCATGTTACCACATACTTGGTCTTATTTCCATACAACGAATCAACCAAATCTGGTCTACCCATGTTTTGGTTGTATGTTTTTACTATATTTGGCCGTTTTACATCAATTATTCTAGTTCAACTTCACAAAATGTGCTCGTCAAATGACGGGCCTTATAGTGGCACCACTTCACTGCAAATAGATGTAGAAAGTATTTAATACCTTCCTCTATCCTCTGACAATGTTGGACGAAAACCCACAGTTTTTTAGTCTAAAGAAACCGCTGAAAACCAATTATTGAAACAAATTTTGTAAATAAAATTTAAAATCACGTAAAACTACTTTATTATTACTTCTAACATTTGGTAATTCAGGAATTAATCTCATAAATCTCTTTGCCGGTATAATTGCAAAATTATACTCTATCTAAGACGGACGTACGAGTATTGAGAGTCAATCATTGGCCACCGTTAAATCTAGTAGGAAAAACATAATGCCATGTTACCACATACTTGGTCTTATTTCCATACAACGAATCAACCAAATCTGGTCTACCCATGTTTTGGTTGTATGTTTTTACTATATTTGGCCGTTTTACATCAATTATTCTAGTTCAACTTCACAAAATGTGCTCGTCAAATGACGGGCCTTATAGTGGCACCACTTCACTGCAAATAGATGTAGAAAGTATTTAATACCTTCCTCTATCCTCTGACAATGTTGGACGAAAACCCACAGTTTTTTAGTCTAAAGAAACCGCTGAAAACCAATTATTGAAACAAATTTTGTAAATAAAATTTAAAATCACGTAAAACTACTTTATTATTACTTGATATTGATTGACTGACAATAGGTCACTCCAACCATCGTATCTCCAAAACAAACGTCTAGACAGACTAGTTCAACAAAAAGCCCACTGAAAGGAAAAAGACACAAAAAACTAAGGCTGTTGATATCAGCGGTTTAATGGAAGAGAACGCCAATAACCAAATAATTTCGAATGCACGAACAATTGTCAGTGGAATAACAAAATTACCTTCACAATCAAAAGACGAAAATGTAAATATTATCGGAGAAGTAAACGAAGGAAGCGATGCATTATACAAGCCTTGCAAGAAAAGGTCGTATATTCGGAAATAAAAGCCGGATTGCACGGAAGAAAACCTGACGTTAAATATTACATTAAAATTTCCAGATATACAATTCTCGGTTCAACCAATAATGCATGAAGACAGGAACACGTCCGAAAAGTACTAATGCTTTAAGATTGGTGTCCCTGAAGAATCTGCCCATACCTAACAGATACAAATTTGTGGCTTAAAGGTATTAATCTAAGAGAATTTCAAATTTTTGATCAACCGATCAAAAGTTAGATCAAACACTAGATCTTACAAAAAAAACAATAAACAATAATAATAATATCACTCAACTTGTAATTTTATACCAAAATATAAAAAGCGTTTATAACAAAACTGAAGAACTTGCGATTGCACTGTATGACATAGAACCAAATATTGTTCGTCTTATATAAAACATGTTCACCTAAGAGGATACACTTGCGCCAATCGGGAGCACGGAGAGTGTATGATTTTTGTCGATGCAAAATTTCAGTATGAACTTATAATTGTAAATAAGTATTGTGTAGAAACAGAAATTGAATGTGCGGCATGTTCAGTAAAATCTAAGACTAATTCAAAAATTGCAATAATTTGCGTATATCGCCCACCCTCGGGAAATATCAATTTATGTTTTGATAATCTAACAAATTTAATGGTAAATACAGGGTGTTTCTGTGACCCGTGGTATAAAATTAACCACATATACTAGAGTGAAAATGTTGTTGATTCGTAAAAAAAATATTATTATAAAAGTGTTGAGAGATGACAAAGATACCATCAAAGTTAAAAAAAATTAACACATTTTTCTAAATATTTTCAATATGGTTTGTGGTAGAGTGCTGCAATTTGATACAGTTTAAACTAAACTAATATCAAGTAAATTCCTTAAGCAATTTGTTACTTCGATCGGGCTACATAAACCAGGGTGTTCCAAAAATTTGTTTGCTAGGTATATTTTTGTTAGCTCGCAAATCTACATATATTTTCCACAATTTAATAGAAAATTTATTTTAAGAACTTTTATCACTCTGAAAATTTTGATAACAGTGGTAATTTTTTATTTAGAAGCAAAAGTGTTAGTCTCTGATTTCAATCGTAACAAACAAAAAACCAAAAATCCTCGGAAAATCGAGAACAAAATGAAGAATTACACTTTAATGAACAAACTGACATGATTTTGACATTAGCTGAATGTCATGGAAACAGCATAAAATATGGTGGTCACATCATAGCACTTTCCCTATATTTTTCTCGAAAACTATGAGGTTTATACAAAAAGGCTATTCATAAGAATTTAACAATTTGCTGAATTTTGGATTCTTTACAATATTGTGATATAAATTTCATGTAACTCCTATAGTTTATTAGCAATAGGCAAAAAATGTCAAAATTATTTTTTTTTTTCGCCTCGCCTTTTCATGGGACCTCTAAACGGATATTTGTGTTAAAAAAATTAAAAAAAAATCACGAAAACAGTACTTCCCTTATATATACTACATAGGGAAAGTAAAATTCGAGAAAATGGGTTTTTGTTGATATAGAAACATAAATATTATCAATTTGATCAAATGATTTCGCTTATTTTTACTGCAGATATTTTGAATGTTTGAAAAGCGTTTATTTTGTTTCTGTTTTTAGGTTGATGGGCCTAGCAACTAGCATAAATATTGATTGAAAAATTATATAATTAAGATCTATACGTCAACTCCGGAAAAAAAGCTATAACTATTTGCTAAGACGTGACCTGAAGTTATATGGGTCCATAGAGGAAATTAAGTGTGAAATAGAAATTCCAATTTTAAAGCAGGTCTTATAATTTTACTGTATGTAACATGTTATAGAATGATATTAACTAGTTAAGTAGTAATTTCAACATGCAATTATATTTTATAGTCTTAATTGAGCTTCGCGAGATTTACATTTTAATAAGTATAGTATTTTGTAATAAAACATGTTTGATAAAAAATTCATACCTTGTACAAGGTCTGTAAAAAATTTAAATCTAAAAAATCTAAATTATTCATCACATAATTATTCAAAACTTTACCCACGCATATTATTTGTATTCTGTTAAAATAATTGATGAAAAGTAAAATAAATTAAAACAATACATTACCTATTAAAGATATAAAAAATAACTTTTAAATGAACCATATATTACAATCATATTTTTTGTTGTGTCATAAGTATCGATTATGTAACTGAAAACCTTCGCTTTTCTCGAAACAACATATGTAGGAAGTTATAACATTTATAATTACATCATATACTACGCATTTAATAAAACACATTTTAGATTAGGTTCCTATTACACTCACACCAAAATCTTTTTATAAAACTGTTTACATCATACACCATCTTTATTTATGTATCCACATGTGGAGGTCTTGCATGACCTACGCAACAGACACGGATGAGAAAACGTACGGACTGTTAATTACTTATAACGATTACTGTGACAACCGGAGTATGCTATTAATAATGTTTGCCTTAAGCTGGTAACGTTAAGAAACTGAAGATCGCTAAGTGCTAGGATATTAAAAATGATACCTAAGTACTGATTCCTGTTATTACCTATCATTCGACCACGTGACGTACACTGTCTTCGTTACTAGGATGGAATGTTGCATCGAAAGGAATATCTTTGAATTCATACAAACGGAACGTGAAACGATAAGTGTATTAGGTGCAATCTTCGGATTTAATTGAGTTGAAAAGTTAATATGTGCAGCTGCAGTTATAACGGATGGGAATTATTGATACGGGAGGCTATTTATAAAATTGTTGGGTATTTTATATTCTGGCCTCGGGTAGCAGTACGTGCACCAATAAACGTTTGCCCACGTGTAATTTCGTAAATATTTATGCCGATTCTATTTTAGCTATGCAAAGGATGTTTGTATGGTTCCGCGATTGGAATTCGTGTTTATAGTTCGTAATGGTATTTAAGCAGACCACATAAAACAAAATGAGATTGACTGCGATTTCAGCAAAGTAATCTGTTCACATCTAGTGGATTAGTTATACACGTATCCACAAATATGCAGGATTCTCACGAGGTAATTCACTTTGAATATCTCGGGCTATTACGAAAGTTTGCCTGTTTTAAATAGTTTTGTAGATTATTTAGATTTTACATCTACTTTCCAAAAAATATTTTAAAAAAAACATTATATTATAGTAGTAGTCGTAGTAGTGTTAGGCTATCGACCACGTGGTCCTTCCGCCATGTGTCATTTGTGTATTTGTGTGTGTGTAAATGAGCTTGTTACTTTAAAGGACATTATATTATATTTCTACAGTTTATTAAATATTAGAAAGTATAATCTATATTTACAGCAAAATTATCGGTTACCTCAACTTCTCATCTTAATATATGATAATCAAATTACTTTTAATATATCAATATGAAAATTAATTTATAGACAAATGTCTTATGCAATGGACGTAAATATTTAGTAAATATTAACTTGGCGATGCAACTATTGGTGAACATTCATATCTACAAATAATCAACTGAAATTGAAAATAACACATTAGAAATACTAAGTAAGTCAATATTTACAGCCAATTATTCATTATTATGGCGCTTGTTTCTTGAACAGATGAGGTGGTAATTGTCACTTTTCATTAAACGTGTATCCATCATGGTTTCCAGTAACTTTCCATCTGAGCCATAAAACTCGAAGTGTCTCAATTAGTCGAGCCAAATGTCCAGCTTTATAGTGTTAATCTTATTAAGAACTCTATGCTCTTCGCAATAAATAACGAGAGTGAAGCGATCAATTGGTTAATCAAAGCGATGCGCGGATTTATGCCGCACATGACCCAAATCACTCGCTCCGTCAATTATCCAATCAAGCGCATGAAGTATTTTGTCAACAAATCATATTTTTATTATGACTTATCGTAGTTGATAACACTGCGATGTATAGTATGTCTAAATACTTTTAAGTTTATAACTCCTATTATTTTAAAAGTAATGATCAGTATAACAGTAATAGTAGTAGTAATGACTGGCTATCGACCACGTGGTATCTCTCCTTTGTTACTTTCCCTATATAGTATATATAGGGGAAGTATTGTTTTCGTGCGTGAAAATGTATGTGGGCGCTGTATTTCAAAAACGAATGATCCGATTGAGATGAAACTTTAAACTTAAGGTTTTATCCTCAAAAACTGGAACTGAAAAGCTTTTGGTGAATATCCAAAAACCGGAAGTGGATGTTTACTCGAGGCCGTTTTTGATTTTTTCCCGATATTTCTTTTAATATGAAAAAACTTTTTTTTTGCTAATTACTAATGAACTATTAGAGTTACATTAAACTTGTATTACAAATAATTGTAGAGAATTGAAAAGTTAACAAATTATTAAGAATAACTTTTTTTGCGTAATCCTCATAGTTTTTGAGTAAAATATAGGGAAAGTACTATGATGGCCACATCACCATTTTGAATATTTATGTTTGTATAATCAAGCTTGTTACTTTAAAGGATCAATATAACATATTAATAGAAAAAAAAAAACATGTTTTAATAAAACTTGTTAGGTTTCTCATTCTCTTTAATTTTTGTTTGAAAAGTTATGCAATATTTTCCAAATTTAGAAAATTTTTGGGAAAAAACAAAAAATCGCCTCCAGTAAACATTCATTTAAGGTTTATAAATGTTCACCAAAAGCTTTTCAGTTCCAATTTTTAAGGATAAAACCTTAAGTTTCATCTTACACGGATCATTCGTTTTTGAGATACAGTGCGCACAGACATTCTTATTCACGAAAACAATATTTTCCCTATATATTCTTTATAGGAAAAGTAAAAAGAATTACTGCTGGGCAATATATTTTTTGATTAATTGGTTTTCATTGTTTAAATGATACAAAGATTATTTTCAGTTAGTCAGTATCTGTGAATATAAATATACCTTTATATTTTGAAAGTTAAGAGTTAAGCAAAAATTACTAAAAATTTATTGTGAAAAACAAGGATTAATAACAAGGAGATATGAATAATAAACAATAATATATTTAAAAATAAATTAAACCACCTCTCAGTTTCACAAAACATTGTCAATATAATTGGGTGTATCTTGTATTTGATTCTCATTTTTCACTTGGTGAAACATTATGTTAATTTCAACAACCTATAATTGGGTGCTTAATGCTAATAAATATTTTAGATAAGTTCAATGATACACAACTCATTTATATTGATATTCGAATGTTATTAAGATTTCTAATTTAAAATCGTGTGGACATCTGGAGAATATCCGAATATAATTAATTAATTGATTTGATATTATTAATTAATACATGCTTTTATTCCGATGTAGATTTATTATAATACACATTACTCATTTTACTTTTTCATATTAGAAGCAGTTTTTTTTTTATATTTCTAGATTTATATAAATAATGTATTACAGCTTCATATATTGTCCATATTGTGGATTATTGGAATCTGAAAGTAATATCGTTTTAATATTAAATTTAAATAGATTTTTATTTTTAATCATTGACCACATTAATACAAAAACCGTTTACTATGTAGTGTACACATTTTCAACGTCGGATCAATAAATCAGTTTTTGTACAAAATATCTAGAGATGGCATCAAAATCTTCATTTTTTGCCACTTCGATGGCGAAATATCGGGCGACGGTGGGTGTGGCCATACCTGCCACCCAAATGAATTTTTTTCCAGGGTTCATCTTGAGTAGTATGGTCTTGCATTTTTGTGTTGATAATCGATGGCCATTTTCAATTAAAGATTAATTCACTCGATCCAATTAGTCACACTAAAGGTCTGTTTTCAGCTTTCACAGTTTGTTCAGAACGACCCCAAGAATACTTCACTAAACATAAAAAGCCCCTGTTTTAAATGTAAACCTGAAGAGTGCCAGTGCCTTTTTCATTTTGGATTATCAAAGAGGACCCACTTTTAATTTCCAATAGTCAAGCGATCAACAAAGCTTCCGTATTGTGCCGCTGAAAAAATAAGTAGCGAATCATTTAAATTTGTGTTTTTCAAATGTTCTTCAATGGTCGACCGAAGTTGATTAAGTCTTTGATAACTCCTCGTTTGTCTGTCATCGATTTGTTTCCACTTCTGCTATTGACATGCTAGCGTCTAAAAGTTGTTGATCTTCGTGATTGATACAAATCGGAAAGAGCATAGAAAAAAACACTTTTAGGCTGCATTCTGACCGGGCCACTTTTAGAAGCGCTGCTAACGGACCACTAACGCGCGTTAGTGGTGCGTTAGTAGTCCGTTAGCAGCGCTTCTAACGCGCGACTAACGCGCGTAGAAGCGCTGCAGACTGAATACAGCTCTTTAATTTTTTTAATGAAATTGTCAGTATTGAAATGGTTTATCGGTGATGCCATTGTATTGTAGTTTAGCGTGATCTATTTTAATTTTTCACTGGTTCGAACATCATCACTTATTATGGATGCAGATAAATAATGGGCGAAAATAAAATACTTCGTTGCACTTACAAATCTATTCACCATTAATAGAAAATGAATATTTGTACTAATTACACGATTGCGTATGACAAAATTAACAGTTAGGAGTTTGTCAGAACGTAGAATTTTTTTAAAATATTTTTACTTCCCCTGTATAGTATATATGTTTAGGGGAAGTATTCTTTTCGTGCATGAAAATGTCTGTGGGCGCTGTATCTTAAAAACGAATGATCCGATTGAGATGAAACTTTAAACTTAAGGTTTAATCGTGAAATACTGGAACTGAAAAAATTTTGGTGAACATTCAAAAACCGGAAGTGGATGTTTACTCGAGGCCGTTTTTTGTTTTTTTTCCAAATTTTCTTTAATATGAAAAATATTACAAAACTTTTCGAACAAAAGTTAAAGAGAATGAGACATTCGATAAGTTCTATTAAAACATATTTTTCACAAAATACTTATCTTTCGAGAAAAATATTAAAAATTAAAAACTTTGACGTTTTTAGCCAATTACTAATAAACGATACGAGTTACATGAAACTTATATTATAACTAATTACAGAGAATTTAAAAGTGGACAAATTATTAAGAATAGCATTTTTGCGTAAACCTAATAGTTTTCGAGTAAAATAAACGAAAAGTACTACGATGGCCACATCAACATTTCGTTTTATTTTCATCTTCCTAGCTAAAAGTGGCCCGTAGTGGCGCGTCTAACGCAACCACGACGCGCGTCTGAAGCGGCCACTAAAAAACGCGCGTGTGTGTGAATGCACCCATTTGATTCTATGCTTTGCCAGCCGACGCGCCACTTTTTGTGGCCGCCACTCGCGGCGGAACGAACTGCTAGGACCGTTCGTGGCCCGCGTTTTTCTGTGGCGTGGCTACGTGTGAATACCACCATTTACTTACAGCCTTTGTCACCTGCAGCGCGTCTCTGTCGCGCCACGCAGTGGCCCAATGTGAATGGCTTCTTAGCACCTAGGAAAGTTTAATGAATATAAATAGTTTTGGTAGCAACTGATATATTATTATCCTCGTGAAACTCAAGAACCCAAACTAATACCTCTTCTGCTATTTGCCCTGCCATTTCAGCACATGCAAAAACAAATTAAAATTTAATTATTTACGAGTATGCAAGACATTCTATCCTTAAAATATTCAGTACATAGTGAACTGGTGATAATTCCTTTATATATCGACATGCAAGGAAGTATTACTTTCCGATCCTTACAAATAGAATCACTAGCAGTGTAATTTTGTTGTTACACTACTTCTCTTTAAAATGTATATTTAAATTTATTGCACAATATTAATCAATACAACAACAAAATTATTAATAGTTGCGCCATAAGTTGGCGCGAGCTCACCGTTGCTCATTGTAACAGTTCGTTTAATTGTAGATGGCGACACTGTAACTATTTCAGTAATTTACAAGTACAAACCTCCTCTGACACTATTAATACGTATGAAATTATTTTCAACTTCTTAGACAATTATTTATCTGATATGTATTATCTTATTCACTCTCTGCAATAAAACGAGCGGCTATAAATAAAGGATTATATCCTTCCACTATAAGATGGGTGGAGGCAATGCTTCAAAGCCGACTAGTAATAGCTTCTCTAGCAGGATCTATGACTGTAACAAAGGGTTTCATAACCCAAAGCTACGCAGATGACTTCGCCGTAATAATCAGGGGCATTCTTACAATCCTAATGCAAAAAAGACTGAATAGCATCAATAACTGGTGTGTTCGGGAAGGATTAAGTGCCAAGCAGAATAAAACTATCATACTTCCATTCATTCGTAGGAGGGAGCTATATAAAAGCTCCCTCGCTGAAAGTAATGGAAATAAATCTCTCCAACGAAGTAAAGTATCTGCGTATAATTCTGGATGCCAAACTGACGTGGATTAAGCATGTCGATAAAATCATGGCTAAGACAATGACGTCGCTCTGGGTCTGTCGGCGGCTTATGGAAAAAACCTGGGGATTAAAGGTGAAAATCTCGTATTGGCTGTGTGTTGGCAAAAGACCTAAAAACTAGACACGCAGAAGAAACTGGATAGGCTTCAACGTTTAGCATATCTAAGCATCACATCGGCCATGTAAAACGACCCCAACCGCGGGAATAAAAGCAATCATTGGCCTCACAGCGCTCCATCTAGTAGTACAAAAGGCGGGACTTGTGGCGGCCCTTCGACTACACCAGAGGAAGAAAACACTGCCGGGAGACTGGACAAGACACAAAAAATACTGCAGCAAATCGACCCGGTCCCCTTGTCCAAGCCGACGGACATGTCCACGAGGCTTGAATTCGATTTACCCTTTAAGGTGTGAGGACCCCAAAATGGCTTTAACGATAATAAAGGATTTTGGTCGAGGAATATCAGCTTGGTGCCACCATCCGTGCACCAGGCTAAGAATAACCGAGGTCTTCGAATAGACATTTATGGCCCTAACCAAAACCACACTAGCTTTATGGCTCCGGGTACGACACCCACGATTCTGCAAGCGGAAGCAATTGCAATTGATATGCGCACCAGAGAATGCCTGGATAGCATATATACATTTGCTCAAACAGCCAAGCCGCATAAAAGGCCGTTCGAGCCTATAGTCACAGCTTACGGACTGTTTGGGAATGTCGACGAACCCTCTCGCAACTGGTGAAGAACAAATCGTTGACCCTCATGTGGGTCCCAGAGAACAGAGATATTAAAGGCAACGAAATGGCAGATGAACTCGCAAAAAGAGATGTAAATGTCACTCCTATAGGACCAGAGCCGTTTTGCGGACTACCCATCGTACACAGAAGAGAGATGATGTAAAAATGGGAAGAAGACGCAAGCACTGGAACAATGTACCAGGCCTACGTCAATCAAAACAACTCATCAAACTCGATCACAGCCATAAGGTGCTTGAACTCACAAGGAACGAGCCAAGAGTTTTCATCGGACTCATGACAGGGCATTGTGCCCTCCGATATCATTTGTGGAAAATGGGAAAAGAAGAAAGTGAAAACTGCAGACTATGTAATCTGGCAGATGAAACAATCGTGCACATACTATGTACTTGTGTCGCGATTGTTCACAAGCATTTTTCACACTTCGGCAGGGACCGATTATCCCACAAAGGTTACCAGTTTCATGGAGGACGTGGAACTGCTTGGGAAATGGTTGGTTAAGGATAAAACAATACATATCTCTAGGTTACAGTTCACGAGAGGTTAACACCTTATATATAACCTATCTTATTGTAGATTTCTTCCTCGCTTTTCATCCAATCAATATAATAAATCTTTAAGATTTTGCCGATTACATGTCACTTGCTCAAGTAAATCACATCATTACCAAACCGATGCAATATACATTAATCTAACTAAAGCTTTTGATACACAACGTACTAAAAAAATGTCAGCATTGGGACTTATAATCTCCTATTTCTTCATATTTATCTATTGCTGGTTTAGCAGAATGTGTTTCTGACATCCAAATGAATCTTGAATTTATCTTACGTAATGGCAAATGTTTATGCAATTTGAACCACAATTGCTTTTTAAAACAGCTTTATGAACTGAGTACTTATCAGTCATGTGGAGCCTTTATTATAATGTAAATATACTCTTGAAAAAGTACGAATAAAATTTTTAAATATGTTCTACTTTCTTAAACGTGGAAAATATTTTCCGCACGGTTTCCACTATCCGGGTCTCTTGAATCAGTTGAAATATCAAGGTATTAAAGTCCTTTCCCAGATTATATTCATTTATTGTTTTGATCTCCACATTATCTGAGTCAGCCAAAAAAAAGTGAGAAATTAATTAATCATAATTATAATTAGTTGTTTTAATATACAATTAGTAGTTTTGCTTATTTTTGATTTGCTTAGTTTAATTATGTTTTGTTTTATTTTATTTTATTGTACTTATTTTCATATTTGTTATTTTGAAATTTATATTATCTTGGATATTTACCATATGTGTTAAATAATAAAGTATTATTATTATTATAAAGTGGTACTAAAAATATTTTAGTAAGTTTTAGTAACTTTTTTACCTAGTAGTATAGAAATAAAGAAGGTTTACTACCTGAACAAAATTATTAGACCTGTATGTAATTACAATAGCTTATACTTTTCTGTAAAAATAGAAACACACATTAGTTAAGTTATCTTTAGGTAATTTGATAACTCTAATTTCTAAAATTAAATGAAAATGATTACTATTACAACTGCTTTTAATTTTGTTTAAGTTATACTCTTGTTAACATAATACATAATTTTATTCGTAAAAAGCAAAAAGAATTCATCCAATTATACCACAACACTCTGACAAATTTCATATGATACCGTTTCTGCATGGCAATTATCTGCCTGATTATAATAGTCGTTTGACTATTAACTTGGTAGGTGGTGCGTGTCTACAAAAATATGTAATACTGGTTCGAACTCTTTCCTTATATGTACGTAATGTAAACATATATGTGAACGGGAAAGTGCACAAAATAGCGAGCTAGAAGTAATGGGTTTACGGTCAAACACCTCAGATCGTATCTCCTCCGCCACAACAAAATAGTGCTCGTTGAAATGATGGGGAACAGAAATATGTGATCTTATGCTTTTGTTTGGGTAATACTCTAATTACGAGAGCAGCAATCATGCAATGGAATGATTTAATGAGATCGGTGATCCGAATCAGATCTTTCTATATGACAGTAGTCAATGAACTCTTTCGTTACAATAACTTAATTTAAGGTAATAAGGGCACATTGATTATATGATTATTACAGATGTTATAAGGTATAGTTCCGTGCATGAACCTTACATTAAGTCCCATATACTTTTTTTAAATTAATAACTATTTAATTTATTTTGATGTTTATCATGCTATCAAAAATTTATTTTGTATAATAGTTGTATACTACAACTAAAAATCTTTTTACTATTTTATTATATTGTTCGAATTTTAGTGACCTTCTATGACTTTAATTACTATGAGGCTTACCAAAAGCTAAATATTTTGAGGAAAGTTGGTCACATTACAGTTCATTTACCTGACAAGTTGTTAACGATTGTAACAAAAAATGTCTTTTAGAAAGCCTAATTAAGTTAATAATTTATTGCTTTATTTTATAGGAAAACTTGATATATAAACGATTTCAAATTATTTTATATATCATTACATATATATTATCCACGATTAATGTTATTAGGTATAAGTACCAACTTTCTTATATTCAAAATTTAGATATACATATTAGTTTAATACACAAGAAATAACGAAATATAATATAATAAGGCAGGAAGTTTTTAGTGGATTGGATCGCTGTCATATATTAAATAATTATCTCGTGAAATATCTTATTAAATCAACACACTTTCTGTTTGCATAAAGGCACGGCTGCAATTTATTAATTGAGTCGTATATACAGAAACTCATTTATTTAATTCCTTAATCAAATGTATGATAAGGAGTTATGGAAATAGAAAGTGCTCCTTCTGGCACTCCTTGTCCCATCGTTATAAATTTAATTATAACTCACAAATACCTAGAACGCATCAACATTCAGCTAATCAAATTATTACAGCAATAAAAAAATAAACCTGTTCACGATGTTAATATACATACATAATAATTACCAAAAAAAATATAAAACCCGTACACTTCAATGATAATCCGAATGCAAATGACCTTTGATTTTTACATTAATTAAATTACCTCTTGATAAAATCGCAACTTCAATTGAAATAGATGGCAACTTGAAGTTGAATTGGATAATTATAGTATTCCCTCTTGATGGCTACTTAAGTTAAGCTCAATTATGGTGCGTGCGGTCAGATTTAATTTACTTAATTGTTGATAGCGAGATACAAAAAAAGGAAAGTTGTTTTGGATCATTTGCGTATTTCGGATTAATTTATTCCACTTTTGTAAAGTGGTGAAAGTCTGAAGAATAATTCATGTGATTTTGTCACTTTTCGTAAGAATGGGTGCAGTGATTTATTAAGACCAGATTGATTAATTATTTTAACTGTAGATTTTTGATTTATATTTATGGTTTTATGCTATAGTGAAATTTGAATGAGATTAATTAAAAGAAAAAAGTATTTTGCTCGTTTTAACACGGGATTTGGATTATTATGTATTCAAATTTAGTTGGAATTGAATAGTTCAATAAATAAAGAGGAAACGTATTATCGTTAAAATTAAAAGTATTATCTTATGTTTTGAATTATACCGAACATCAGTTTATATTAATGTTTCCTTATTTTTTAATTTATTTATTTTGTTACATCATATAGACTACTATTGAGGAATTAAATTACCAAATTAACCCAATATATTTTAAAGTTATTTGATTAATAGAAATTAAAATGAATAAATAAATATTACTCAGAGTTATTATTTAAATATATCACAAAATAATAATTATATAATGTATTTGTTTTTCATTAATTTCTTGGAGAAATATTGTGCTGAACAATGTTTATAATTAAGAATCACTTATTGAGCAATTTATAGGCTCTCAAACTATTGTATATTATTTATTATAAACCATTAAAGCAAGTAAAATGACATTAATATATTATTAATCTGTATAGAAAGCTTGTACAAAGAAGTCTTAAGTTTAACTTGAATTATTATTCACATCTGCTGAAAAAATAATTAAAAAATATTCTAGCACTTACATTTTTTATTAGGAAATGGATACTAACCTGAAACAGAAACAAAAATAAAAATTATAAATATGAAATTATAAAGTATACATAAAATTTATTAAAATAAAACCTATAATATTAAGTAAACCGGTTACTAAAACACGTGTATAGTTTATAGAATACATTGCATAATTATATTTTCTTCAAGTCAGTATCAGTAAATTTGTATATAATATTAATTTGTATAATTAAGAATCTAGTCTTATGACATGTATATCCATTGTTTTAAAATGTTTTTGATTCAATTGATATTCCACGAATAGCTTAGTTTTTTTAGTCATCTTCGATATATAATTAACATTGAATTATATATTTACCATTGTTGTTAATTGTTGTGTTGACAGTTACCTAATTGTCGGGTCAATTAGGGAAATCAGTACAATCTTTAGATAATAAAAGTCACCTTAATGGCATCTGTATCCTTATCAGAGAACTGGAGGTTTTTAAACTCCATAGTGACATTTCCCTAGCTCGACACACGATATCAGAGCTTTGGATATAACCGTTCTACGTTTTGCCCCTTGGTTGCGAATCACAAACTTGAGGTGCTCAGCATAGCCGTCCCTCAAACATAAACGCGAACCACGATTTCGTCCACTGACGATTTGTCATAACCAGACATTCTGAACTTTGCGTTCGGCACTAAGAGACCGCTGAAAGAAGTACAGTTCACCAACTAACGCAAATACAAAGGAAATGTTGAACTCTTTACCTCCCCTCTTCAGATCATTAAAACTAAAGCATATCTTGAAGCCGCCGCCAACAAGCTCTCTTCAGCTACGCTTTGTTACTGGCGTTCAGTTTACCTGACTAAGGGCTTTACGATAAAATGCGACACTGTTGCAGTTTTCTTCGATATATAGGAAGCGTTCGGCAGGATCTGGAACGATGAACGCATTTATAAAATTATCCCAGATCACCTTACTTCCTTCGTGACAGAAAGTTTTGTTACAAAAACACTCTATCTAGCAAGCATAAGATCTGTACATTTATACATGCATCATGCTAAATACGCCGACGACACAATACTACTTTGTAGACAAGGTCCATCTTGAGAAAACTCTCCAAGCTGCTCTCAATACCTACGAGAAAGAGACAAACCAACAAACCAACGGCGCCTCGTTTTTAATGCCGATAATAGTGTTTCCATGCATTTTAGAAGATTGTACCTCAAAAAACCAAAGATAGATTCCCTCAATACTTATTTGATGGTGGATTTCTATCAAAGACGAGATCAAATATAATAAACTACATTCTTCAACAAGGACTCTTTCTGGTCAAAAACGATCAATTACCAGACACAGAAGACCCGCTTTCGTTGGCCAAATTGTGACCCATCACAAACTTAAAGTCCACTTTATCTGTGAAAAGACAGAGTGATGGTATTTTGTTATGCAAAATAGTAATCAATTTTTTCTCTGTAAGACTCGCCTCTGAGGAAAAATTTGATACAAGGACAAAAGCTATTGATGAATATAAAAAGAACCTAATAAAAACAAATCTTCTATTAAAAATTAATAAACAGAATTTATTATCTAGGTTATATCGTAATTTTCATCTTAAATCACCCTCAAAATTTTTTATACGAGGATGGGAAAGCTCTATCAAACACACTTTTATAAAAATCTGTGTGATACTTAAAATAATTAGCATTCTTATATACATAAAAGCTTCATGATTTTCATGATATCACGGTATACATAAAATATCAAAACAAATCTGTAAAACTTAAAATTCCTTGGCACTTACAGCAAAAGTATTAAGCCCCCAAATCGCGAACTCATTTCAAAGATATTAAAGATATGTTAAATATAATGAAAAATAAGTTTTGGACCACACTTACAACAAATTTTATATTTTTGGCTAAAAAGAAATCAACATACTCAATTTTCTTTGCTTAGACGCGCGTAATTATGACATAGCTGTACTGAAAAACGATAACACCACAAAAAATGTTACATTGTGCTGAATATGATTTCAGACATGTAACGGCAGCTAACAGTTATGTAATTGGATGCCCGGCGGTGCTTTAGTGCGGGGTGTATTTGTTTTAACTGTTAGCTGAGGTTTTTACATTATATAATAAAACATTAGTGCAGAAATTTCGAATATTTTTGTTCATTGATAGAATTCTTCAAAATCTTTTGATTGATTTTTAATATTTTTGGAACGCAATTTTTCCTTTAAACTGTTAGGCGGATCCATATATTTGTTCGGTTTTTGTTAATAGTGCAAATGTTTTTCGAATATCTGCGGTTCTGGTTGCCTAATCGGGCAATTCAAACATGTGTTAAAAAAGGACAGTTCGCTCTTTTCATCTGTTTTCTTTTCATTGACATTATTACTTTCCCTATATACGTAGTATATATAGGGGGAGTATTGTTTTCGTGATTTTTTTTTTGAAAAATTTTTTTTGCGGAAATATCCGTTTTGGGGTTCGCTGAGCCCAAAAAATTAATTTCTGGAAAATTTTTTTTTGTGTCTGTGTGTATGTGTGTGTGTCTGTCGGTGGGTGCTGTATCTAAAAAACGAATGAACCGATTGAGATGAAACTATAAACTTAAGGTTTTATCGTTAAAAACTGGAACTGAAAAGCTTTTGGTAAACATTCATAAACTGGAAGTGGGTGTTTACTCGAGCCATTTTTTTGTTTTTTATCGATAATTTTTTTAATATGAAAAATTTTACAAAACTTTACTAACAAAAGTTAAAGAGAATGAAAATCTGAACATACTTTTCATAAAATTAAGGCAGTGGTTGGTGAAGACCGGACGCTAAAGGCGCGAGAGATTGCGGAAACACTTAAAATAGGGTGAGGAACCGTTCAAAAGAATTTGCAACATATTGGTTACGTATCCCGCCTCTATGTTTAGGTGCCACATAAATGGACTGAGGAGAACTATGCTAACCCTATGTCCATCTGCGATTTGTTTCTGAAGCTGCACGAAAGCGAATTGTTTTTAAAACGAATAGTTACTGGTGACAAAAATTGGAACATCTACGACAAGGTAGTGCGCAAGAGATCGTGGTAAACCGTTGGCTAGTCGCCGAATGCTACCCCCAAGGTCGACCTGCATTCGATGAAGATTTTGCTATCCATATGACGGGATCATCGTGTTGTGTTGTTTTGCGAGCTGCTTTCTCAGGGAAAAACAATTTATTAGGAGGTCTACTGCACGCAGCTAACGAAATTGAACCAAGCATTGCGACAGAAACCTCCAGAACTGGTCAATCGCAAACGTGTCATATTTCACCATGACAACGCTACACTACATCGCAATAATTACTCAGCAAAAATTAGTGCAACTTGGCTGGAATGTTTTGTCCCACTCACCATATTACCCAGACCTTGCACCATCCGAATACCACTTCTTCCGGTCCCTGCAAAACTCCCTCAACGGAAAATCGTCTGCTAATTAGATAACTGTGAAAACTTACTTCGACATGTTTTTCCCCTCTAAGACCTTCTATGAGAGCGGAATAATGAAATTGTTGGAAATATTGCAAGAAGTCGTCAACAAAAACGGAGAATATATCATTTATTAAAATTCATCCTTTGTATGAAAAAAACTTCAGCCTTCAAAAACCGAATGAATATATGGAACCGCCTAATATGTTATTTCCAAAGTTATAAGATGTATTTAAACAAAAAAATACATTATTGCGAGAGCTAAATTCTTTTAGCACATAAGATTTAAATTGCATATTTTCGGAATAAATAATTGACAGATTCGTTTAATGTCGGTGGTTATCCACCCATTGGGATCTAGTGCAACGTTTAGACCAGAGATGCACAGACTTATTAAGACTAGGGGCCACTCGGGCAAATCATGAACTGATGGCGGGCCGCCAGAAGTGTAGGTAATTAAAGACAATAAATAATTGATAATAATGTATTAAAATTAAAAAGGAATTTATTAATTTGAAGCGTGGCACTGCATAGTGCTTACAATCTTTTTTATATTTGGCTCAAATTTACTTGTAGCAACACGTAAAACTGCTTCCAAACTTTCATTTGCAAGGCGGTTTCTATTTTTGGTTTTATTATTATTAAGTATTGAAAAAGTTTGTTCACATATATAGGTAGAACCAAATAAGCTGGCACATTTCAGAGCGTTTATGCGCAACTCTATGTACATATTTTTATCAATGCAGCGGTAAAAGTAAGTCTCCTTCGTTGAATTTGTTGCGTAAATCTTCGTCGTTTTGAATGTCGATAATTTCTAACTGCATTGACTCTGGCGCATTTTCAACTGAAATCGTGAAAGGATTGCTGAATATGTCCAACAGAGGTTTCACTTTTTTAAACTCCGAAAATCTGTCTTGAAAAGATTGAATCAAAATATCTAGCTTCTCTACATAACTGAAATTAATCGCAGTTTTGTTGAATTTTTCAGCCATTTTCTTATAATTCGGAAAATGATTGTAATTTCCAGAATTCAATTGCGATCTGAAAAGTGTCAGCTTGCATTGAAAGGATGATACATGAGCGTAGAGCTGGGATATCAGTTGATTTTTGCCTTGAAGCCGTGTGTTCAAGACATTCAAATGATTTGTAATGTCAACTAAAAAAGCCAAATCACACAACCAATCAGGATTTTTAAGTTCCGGGACATCCCTTTGCTTTTCCGCCAGAAATATTCCAATTTCTTCTATTAAATTTAGAAATCGTTCCAGTGTCAATCCACGACTTAGCCACCTTACTTCTGTATAATACAGTAAATCTCCATATTCGCTTTCGACGTCATCAAGGAATTGTTTGAATTGCCTGTGATTGAGTCCTCGTGATTTTATGAAATTTACAGTCGAAACTACCACTTTCATGACATTTTGAAATTCAATTTGTTTAGCACAGAGGGCTTCTTGGTGTATAATGCAGTGAAACTGCATGAGATCTTCAGCCTTTATGTTTTTTTCTTGCAGATGCTTTTTCAGCAAAGTAACTAGCCCGGAATTGACACCAATCATCGAAGGAGCACCGTCAGTCGCAACTCCCGATAATTTTGATAAGTCCAAATCAGTTTTTGAACGCTCATCCAAAAGTACATTGAGTATATCAACTCCTTTGGTTTGACCTTTCAATGAACACATTCCTAATAACTCTTCTACGACTTCAAAATCTTGAGTAACACCTCGTATGAATATTAGAAGTTGAGCTGTGGAACTAATATCAGTGGATTCGTCGAGTGCTAATGAAAAAAATTCAATGATCTTAGTTTTTTCAGTTAATTGTTCCGCAATATTACCTGACAAAGACATAATTCGTCTTTGGATGGTCATACGATTCAGTTGAATTTTCTCAAACTTTTTTGCTGCTTCTGGACACATTTTCTTAGCGGCAATTTCTATGCATTCTTTTACAAAATCCCCATCATTGAAGGGGCGACTTCGCTTTGCTATCATTCGAGAAATTTCATAACTAACTTCTGTAGCTGTTTCTGAATCTTCAATGGGTTTTCTAAACATAGCTTGCTGACCCGTAAGCTCCCGTTTTAAAGACAACATTTTTTGCTTTCTTAATTCGCCTGTAAACTTGGTAAAAGAAGGATGCTGCGTTTCATAGTGCCTTTTTACGTTTTTTACTAGGTCCTGGCTTGTCCATGTTGCGTTCTAATCCTGGCTAGGATTAACACAGCACCTAAAAACAATTACAGTACCTACTTAAATTACCCATCCTTTTTAAATTATCAAAAATAATTGATTAAATAGGTAGGGAAACACTTATTAATAATAGAGTTTTACTTACGATTTCACAACACAATTATACACGGCACTTGACGGTTAACACTGCAACAGGAAATCTACGTTGAATGTGGATCAAAATATATGACACCGGCTAGTGGAGTACAACTATTGCCTTCCAAAACCTCTATTAAACTCACAGAACACTAATACACCTAGCGGCGATTAAACGTGGCTTTTATACCGCGCGTATAGAGTCGAAAACTGTCTGGAGAAATCTCGAAACCGACTCTGGAAGCTTCGAGTCGTGTACTATCTACGCGAGCGATCGTCATCGCGCCGCCGGCCGCCGCGCTTCTTCAAGCAAACGAATTTAACCGAGATCAGCACGAACATTACCGACCGCTGTTACCGACGACGCACGTACGGCGCACCGTAATAGCGCGCGCGCGAGATTCAAATTACTTTTCGAACATATTTTTTTTGGTTTTATTCTGGAATAGAATTCAATATTTTTAGAATGTACGAGAGTATTATTTTTGCTGTCGGCGGGCCACCGGTATTCGACCGGCGGGCCGCATGCGGCCCGCGGGCCGCGGTCTGTGCATCCATGGTTTAGACAATAAATGGCACCTTTATGGTATAATATAATTATAATATCGAAATCGATATTTTAAAAATGTCGTGAATTTCAAGAAGGAATTGTTGCAATAAAATTGTGAAATATCTTCTGAAATTGATGTAACCTTACAATCTGAAAGTGAAGATGAATTGAATAATTCTTTCGAAAGTGACCATGATTTCGATAGTGATTATTAAAATAAAAATGACTCGCTAAACATGCTATAAAAGCAAGCCAAACAAAAAAGTACTGGAAAAAATAAAAAACGTCTTCCAGAAACCATTAAATTTTATTATAGCACAAAATTTGGAGTCGTTATGACACACCAAATAATGGAAAAGTACAGTATTAAATGTAACGATATGTAAAATAAAAAATATTCCATGCAGATGTTTTATTTCAGATATGACAAGAACACAGAATATAAAAAACGTCTAAAATGTTCATCAGTCTCAAGTAAAATCACATCCTTTTCAAGTACATAAAGGTTGCAATTTCGTTATGTTAATGATATTACAATGTTTGATTATCTTTGTTATAAAAAGTAATAAAAAAAAACTTTAAAGTTAGGAAGGTAATAATTGTTAATTCTTGTTAAATTATTTATATTTAACTGATAATTTGAATTCCCGACAGTTTTGGCAATATCTTAAAAGACACCTGTTGGTCGAAATTGGTATTACCCACATTCGTATGCCTATAAATCTGTATTATTATACATGTTTTAATATGCTCCTATAGTGACGATAGAACAAAAGTAGTAAGAGCTAATGAAATGAATATTTAAGGACTGAAAGATGTTATTTAATTATTTGTGAATTTATAACCATACAATTTTTCTTACTTTATGGATAATTTGTCTATAGTGTATTACGACGTCCGTTCTGGATGAAAATGTAGATAACAAGCAATGTAATAATGGAACTTATTAATTTATAATTATAATATTTATTAATAAACCTGCATATTTGCATATCTTCACAGCTAAAAGACGTTAAATTGAAGCTTCTCTTGAGATTATGAACAACTTGAAAGCTTTGGGTTTGGTTGTTCTCGAATTTCCTTTATAAATATGTACGAACAAATATATAACATTTTTCACACAAAAGTAAAATAATTAGTGGTGTTGTGAAGTGTTTTTACTTATATAATTATTATATTTATATAAAGTAAAGGAACTTCACTTTTGAACACTACTATTTATTTTTCTTTGATTAACCGCCGATCATTCTTAAACTATGTTTTATAGCAAATATGTCAAATATTCCCAAATCTAAAATGCCTCAAAAGGAAAACTGTATAACAGAACAATTTGGTCCTTAAGAATATCTGGACTAATAAAAAAGGTATAAAAAATCAAGAGGCATCCGACAAAATTCAAAAAAGATGTAAGAATAAGAAAAGGATCCTGCTTCAATGTATAGTGAACTTGATTATGCTAACTTTTACAAAATTATTGGATATTGTCATTGTTTAAATGTTTTGAAAAATAATTACTCTGTTTTTAATAAGGAAAGTAAGTTCAAGTACTTACACACCCCAAAAATCCTGGGTCAACAAATTAAAAAATATAACTAATATTTAACTAGTTCATGTAATGATTTAATTACATAAAATATAATAATTTTTTTTATATTTTAATGTAATTTATTAATTTGATTTGAGTTTAGTACTTTTTAATGCATATTTGTTTTTTATTACATATATTTAAGTATATATCATGTATGTTGGACGTTAATGTACATGTGAGTGTCCCAACGCTTAATTAACTTCACACCTTACGTGCGAAATTAAGTTAAACGCTACCTAACTGTCCGAATCCCATTTCTGTAAATAATGTCAGATGATGTTTACAAGCAATTTTAATAATCATAAATTCCTCAAGATCAAATTCAAATCAATCAAATATACGCTACCATAACTACTGAAAATTACATTTCCGCCACAAATGGCAATCTTAATTACAGTTAGATCATGTTTATAATTATCGGATGCCTTAGTTGCAATCCTTCCTGGAATCATTTGCATAGCATTCTTTCGTGGCCTGCAGCAAATGGGCGGGCGACTTCCGGATTGCGTTCTTACAATTACGACCTACAATTTAATGAGCCCATCATCATTCCCAGATCAAAGAAACTGCAGATGCCAGTCACAGGGGAGCCGACCTACATCAATTTTATTGTCGGCACCATAATACCATGCATTAGTATAAATAGCACCCAGTATACGGTACACTCTTGCAGGCATCAAAAGAACTCTATTGTGGCAGTATTAAGATGCATACGATATGACAGTTCAATGAAACGCTAATTATTTTATTAATTTATTCTGTTTGATACAATCACGATTATATTTATAAAATTAATGTAAAGCTAATAAAAAATAAAATCTATTTATAAATAAATAAATATGCATGAAAATGTATTTTATAACATTTTTAGTATTTTTGAATTTTTTGACATGTACTTAGTGAAAAAATATAGACTCGGTTTTGTTTGCTGTTAATTTGTTTCAATCATTTTATGTATGAAGCCTTTTCACCTTGTTAAATATTATAATATGCTTATGTTGTTGTAATGTATACTCGTAAAAATAATTTAGAAAGGTAAAAATACTACAGAAAAAATATTGTGTGATGCATAAATATGTAACATATATGCATATAAATACAATACACAAAATATCTAATATCTGGAGCCAAGTTATGACTAAATATTATTTATGATGCATCATCATTTTTCGTCCCATAATTAATTCAACAGCAACTAAACCCATCATGATTAATGATGGTTGTAGATGTAACAAATAAGACTAATTTATCTCACACCATGATAGAGCGTATTTTGTCAATAGGGACCCAAGTACCGTCACAAATTTTTCATAAATTTTGATTAATGAGAATGCTTTAATTGATTTATGTATTTACCATTAGATCTATTGTCCGGTATCATAAAAAAAACTACTCAAAAATCTGACGTTTTGACAAATGTTTTGAGTAAGTAATATTTAAAGCAGTTTGAATAAATAATTAATTAATAGATAACAACACTTATTTAAAATTACCTAAATATCATGCGCATCACGTTTAAGCTATTGACTAAGTTATTGTTAGTTATTCAATTATAAGAATACTTTAATGATAGATTATAAGACAACACTTTGGCTATTATTGCAATGTTCAATATTATTTGTTGAATTAAAGTTGGTTTGAGAAATCTATTGATATAATTAATATGTAAATAATTATTAATACGATGTTCTACTAAACTTTTACTACTAAACATTATATTAGGGTAGCAATAATTTTATATTACTGTTCATAAATTTTACTTCTTCATAATTTTGATATTAAATTACTAGCTTATATCTGAAAATTTTGCTTGAAATAATGAATAGAACATTATGATTGTGTCTAGTTATAAGATTTGAATTTTTGTTTTCTGCTTCTATGTTTCAAAACTTCTGAAATAGTTAAATTGTATATTATATTAGCATATTATTATTTACTTTGCCAAGGTAGTTTAAGTGCTTGAAATGCCATTTCTTAAGCAGTAATGAATTGATTTTTTTTAATTATTACTCTAAAAGAATGAACTATTATATTTGATTTAAATTTCTCATGGTCAAATCGTTAATATTTTAAAATATTTGTACAACACACGATGTTTTTATTCATTTTACCTAAAATTCCACATAGGACTAAACACTCGATATAAAAGAAAATAATAAAGATAATGATAATGACATCAAAACTTATGTCGTGTTTTTTGTAATGTATGTATATATGTTACATCACGTTTAGTGATAAAAACATAGTAAGTGTGTTAGTTTATTATTTATAGTGTTTTTGTGGATGAATATATCGATGGTAATTCCTGTCAAAATGTTGCACATCGATGGAAATAAGGTAGTACTTGAAGCTGCTTTATCACAAACCCTGGACCATCTCAAACTTGTCATAAAGAAAAACAGGTGATCTGCTCTATTAATTAAGTCTTTCCAAAACCTGAGCGGAATAATTGTATAACAAGAAAGAGAAAAACAAATATTTGCAGTCGATGGACATTTATAAAAACTAATGTAAACAATTTTTTTATAAAAACTGGCCCTGATACTTTGAGGATTAAATAATCCTCAAAGTTCATGAATCCAAGATAAGTCGATCGATACTAAACAACAAACACATTAGACATTGGGAAGACAATTATAATATCAATCCAGTCGTGATGTATATGATTTCACTTCAAAATGCGTGATAAAATGAAATTGGAAAAAGCCAAGATGGAAAAAATGCAAGAAATACTCCAAAATTAAAATCGTACTAAGCTTTAAAGCGAATACTTAACAATCTAGGCGACAAACAAGATAGTAGATTCTCATTCCAAGAATAGAATATTAGTGATGGAAGAGATGCTATAAAATAAACGTAATAGAGTGTTGCAAGAAATGTATACTACCTACGCATCAGTTTCAATATAGTGCAATTGATTTGCTTAACAATTTTAAGATTTTTACCAATGATATAAATATCCCGTCGTAATAATGGTTTCGGTTTTCCGCCAGAAGAAAAAGTGGTAGGGAAAGATTATACGAGTGTTTAAAAAAAAGAGGTCTTGTAAGAACTGGACAAAGGCGATCAATAACCAAATAAATCATCTACTTATCTAGTAATTAAAAGTACTTGCATCAGACGCCTTATATGAATAGTACTAAACACTTTTAAAAAAATATTACGAATCTGGTTAGGTATCTATTTCTAAGCTATTCTGTAGATTCGACCAAATGTACTGGAGAATAAAGGAGCATAGTGGAATTGATTTTCCAGCAACGCAGGGACATGTATATAAGGTAAGGTTTCTCAAGTCTTATTACTGCTTAAGTCGAACAATATGCATTTAGCACAAACTGCAGCGACAATCGTCGGTAACCAAATATACATCTGAGTTAAAAACGTCCTCTGGCGTATTATTATTTGATTATTTCAATTTTATAATAATTTTCGGCATATTTTTGGTAGTAAATCTTGAAAGTAAATTATTGATCAAATTATGTTTCTTATTAAATATAGGTTCAATACAATTTACACAATCGTTTTTTCGAAACGAAATTGTGTAAATTGTATTCAATATTAAGTTATATTTAGTTTTAAATTTTAATGTTCTGTGTCTTAAGCCGTACCCGTATGAAATTCCTAAATCGTACTGGTGCGACTTGAGAAACTATTTTTCGTTTTTCCTACTCTCATAAGATGTTTTTTACATTCTTCATATTTTAAGTCATAATCATGTGAAGACAGTCAAAGCGAATTTATAATCACAAAATTAAAAACAATAATCATTTTGTTTTGTATAACCGTATATATAACGAAGTAGAAGCCTCCATCGTCAATGAATTTATAATGCATGAAAACAAGAAAATATGAACGAGGCATTAAACAATTTATCGAATGGAGTTATTGAATTCAATGAAGATCATATAACATCCCTAAACCAGCGTTACGTCGCCATTTTAAATGATTAAATAATAATGTCAAATTTGGAAGGCCTAAGAATATCACTGAAAATATGGAGAAGGAGTTATTTGCTTATAAGTTGGCGGAAAAATTTAAGTTAACACACCGTTTCAATAAAGAAAATGAAATTGCACTATAGATGCATGAAGGATAAACCTTGTTTATCTTTAGGTACTTCAGAAGCAACATCAATGGCCAGGGCCAGGGATTTTCAATAAAGAAAGCGTTTATGGATTCTTTGATAAATATGAAATACGAATATACAAGTTCACTGCCAACGAGATAAATAACGTTGACGAAATAGGATCATCCACTGTTCACAAACTATCCAAAATAATTGCTCAGACAGGCAAACATCAAGTTGGTGCACTTAGAAGTGATGAAAGGGGGTGAATACATACCTTCTATGTTAATATTTCAACGCATGCGAATGAACAATTCCTTAAAGAAATAAGCGCCATCGGGTACTGTATTTGGTTGGTCTAAAAATGGGTGGATAACTTCAGAACTTTTTATTCAATGGTTGAAACATTTCATCAAGTATACAAAGTTGTAGAATAGTAACAATAAGCAAATACTTCTTCTTTTGGATGGACACACTACCTATACAAAAAATATTGCTATAGAACTAGCTTGAAAGTAATGCATTATAATATTTTCATTTCCTGCTCATACAACCCAACGTCTTAACCAAGGGACAGATCTTTTTTAAATCTCTAAGAACCAATTATAATAAGGCTTCATCTTCTTTGTTAAGAACAAATCCCGGTAACACAATTAAACAAACTACTGTGTCAGAACTATTTGGAATTGCATATTCAAAGTCAGTTCGTATGAATATTGCTTTGAATGATTTTTATGCTTCTATAGTTGTGATTGAAGACTCTTTACTCGCTACTCCATTGGACATCAATCACCAAGAAATAAAACTGCCAACTTTACTTTAATACTTTAGCTCCAATTCCTATAATAAACGAAAGCAAACGGTTCCATAGATGCTCTACCTCGTCAGTCGACATTACGTCCACGCCGAATATAGAAAGCATAAAAAATACGACAATAAAAAGGAATTGGCATCAAAAATTAAAAAAGAAGAAAAGCGATTTGTTTTGTTTTATTTGTGGAGAAGATCGGACGGAAAACATGATTCAATGCTTGAAATGCACATCTTGGGTGCACGACGTTTGCGCTGAATTGAACAAGAGATTTATATGTAATGATTGTACTAATTTAATGCAATTGAATGTAAACGTATGAATAAAAAATACGTTTTAATTATTATCTTTGTTTAATTGAACCCCTAGCTTCGAATTAGGCGGTGGTACGACTTAGGCTATAGGCAGCACGACTTGGGCTATATGTGGTACGACTTAGGCTATAGGTAGTACGATTTGGACAATAGGTGATACGACTTAAAAAACAAGTTGACTTAAGCAACCTCACCCTAGTTACAATTTAAGTGGGTTTAGAATTTTAGAAATTCGCAATATACGAAAGGGACCCTCCTGAGCAGATATCTCCATAGACTGTTATAAAACTCATTTCTGGACAATTTATCTTTACGGAAATATCATTATTCAACTATATAATTGCGTGTGTTCGGCATCTCGTTTAAATAAATAAATGTTAGTGATAATGCACTAACTCACATAAATAATAGTGCCTGGCAAAATATATAGTACTATAGAATAATAATTTCTTTTGTAATTCTAATATTCTATTTAACACTTAATAGCAGATATTAATTTAAGATAAAATAAAAATTTAATGATTATAATAAATGAGAAATAATCCAATATTATTTATATGCCTTTTGCAGTAAATTTTGCAGATTAAATTGTATTATACAAATTTGGCTTATAATTACATCCTGACTAAATATATCTAAAGAATCTTCCTGTATGCTTCTTCTACTTTAGAAAGCCAATTACACATAGCACAGGTGCAATTTTTCTCTAATTTCATGCATTTTATCATTGCACGGTAGATTACGTTTTATGGTTTCTGATTACATTATATGGCCGCAAAATGTGGTGCCATGGCCAATGCTCCTCGAAATGAATGAACAAAGACAATGAATGAGTTCATATCCAATTAAAATAAAAAACAGGAAACTTTCAGAAATATTTCAATTTTGCTGTAATGTGCAGTTCATATAGAAATTATCCCAGCCATTACGTTACATTTATTTAAATTAACCGGTATTTTTTACTCTTGTGTGATAATAAAACTTTTATAGAACTCATATGTAATGTGTATTATGTAATCGAAAATTTGACACTTTAATTAAAAATACAATTTGTATAAAATGTAATACACTAACTATCGTAATTAAGAAAAAGATAGATGCTTCTCTGACTATAGAATAGTAGTATAGATAATCCGCTATATTCTAATATACTTAGGAGTACATTTTAATTGGTCAATCATTTTACAATAATGGCGGAATTTCAGAATGTTTGTTCAAGTTTATAATATTGCATTATGCAATTAGCAAGAACCAGCACTACATTTGAAATACCATAATTAGTAATATACAAAAAATAGCTCTGCTTAGAAAATTATTGTTTCATAGCTCAAATAGGCGGACTAACTCATATTTCGTTCTCATATGTATGATGATATTCTCTCTTTATTCTTTACTGATCTTATTGAACTTAAAATAATTCAGGATAGGTAGCGGTATATTAAGAAACATTAAGACACCGGAAAGAGCAAAATATTTCTATATACATATTAGATACATTTAGGTAATATTTTCATTCCATTTTGCTGTTAATCTTACCAGTAAAACCATGTTCATTACTTTAAATTATTTATTATGCTAAGACTAAAACACAAGTGTTTTAATTAAGACATATTAATTTATATTATTTTCTTAATTCAGTTCGTAACTAATAATTTGTTTAATTGCAAGATCTGATATTCTAAAATACACGTGTGCTGCGATGTATGTATCCTTACACATACATGTTTACTTGCCATTAATTGTCCAATTAAAAAGGTAATGCGAAATTAGGTTGCCAGGTTAGCGCACAGTTACTCCACATTAAAATACGATTTTGTAATTCCATTGCTATAAAACAATTCTGTTGAAAGTGGAAACAATCAAGACGTTTTCACAACCTTAAAAAAAGTAAATTAATAATACAGTGTAATTAAATCAATAGAAACTTATAAAATATAAATAACACTTTCTTTGTAAATATCAAATTTATGTGTAAAGTTACTGCTGTTAAGATCGCACATATATTCTTAGAATATATCATTTCACAATTTCTTTTATCAAATTCAACCCGTTATAATAAGAGCAGAAAAAGGAAAGAAAAAATTAAGTTGATATTCGCCTTCAAAGATTAATATACAGTGTCCATTTAATATTTTAATTAATTAATTTTAATTTACTCATATCCAATTAGAATATTTATAATCTAATTAGAACTTAAATTAAATATTAATAAAGGTCGGAGGAGGACGTGAGCCGTAATCCAAAGGCGGATACGGAAGGAGTGTGGTTTTACTGCTACGAACCTGTTAGTTTTAAGATGCCTAATAATAGTATATTGTATAATGAGCATACAATGATACTCATTGCCCACAAGTATGACCTTTGCTGCATGAGCCGAAGGCGAGTGGGCAATTGTCATTGTATGCGAATTGTACACTATACTTTTTCTACGATTATACATATGAATTAAAAAATACAAATATAGATTCTATTTATTAACATTGAACACATTTTCATTTATTAAAAATATACGTGATATTGATAGAGTTATGAAATGTTGTTCTTGTGTTCTTGGAGATCATGTATATGATGGAACATTTACAGTAGGGTTTGATTTTTCTAACAAAACTACTCTCACTATTACTACTTACCATTATTTTGCGTAAATTTCAATACACTCGCAATTATATTTTGACATGTAATTTCAATTTCAACAATTGTATCAGAGAGCTTTCAAATAAATATAACATTTATTCTCAGAATTGTTAGGTAGTATAAGTGTAGTGTAGTTAATGTTTCTTGCTAATTTAATTTCTATTGTTATGTTTTTTGGCATTGCTAGAATGGCAGCGAATACTGAAATATTTTAAGACTAGACGATAAACTACAAACCAAAATAACTCATATTAAAATTCATTGTGATGCTGAGAATTTTATTCCTAAAATCTCTCTGATACACAAATTTGCTGAGTTTGTCGATATAATGACGTTAGTCATGTTGCAATTATTAATTAAATTTAATTATAAATAATAGCAGCGAAATAGTAATATATGCATTTATTAATCGCCTCGTTTACTGCGATAACCTAGTGATAACAAATTTGCTTACAACAAACACTTAAATAAAAATATAAATAGCTCACGAATGAGACAGAGTCGAGACAAACTGTCGATCAACGTTCTTCTAAAAATAAATATCTATTGTTACAATGAGTTGCATATGAGTGGATAAGAATTAAAATTAATCATGACTCAAAAATAGTACATATTTGAAAATGTTAATTATTAAGAACTTTTCAAGCAGCCTAACATCATATTTTGAGGTTATTATGTCCTACACAAAAAAATTAAGTGGTGTTAGGTTAAGCATTCGAGTTTGTTTTGAAATTAGATCTTCTCCTCTAATCGAACAATTAGGAAATATGCAATCGATAATTCTCGAACTAATAAAGTGAGTAACTATCTTGTTACAGATATCTTCTTAAGCAGATTATATGATTATATATATATATATATATATATATATATATACAGGGTGAGTTTTTTTCGATGTTCTCTATGGGGATCTCGGAAACTATAAGAGATAGAGAAACGGTTAAATGGGGAAAGAAGTGTAGATTTACGAGACGAATAAAACTCTACTTTCAAAGTTTTCAAAAAAGTCAAGGGTAACTAGATATTTTGAAAAAAGTAAAAAGTGTCATTTTTTTCAAATCAATATATCTCGGTTATTATAACAGATAGAAAAAAACTGTAAAGGACAAAGTTTTACATAATTTTATGTAGATTAATAAAAAATAATCAGAAAATTTTTATCGCCATTATTTTCCGAGTTATAACGCAAACTTACATTTTTTTAAATGGAAATAGTTGGCTATGGCCTCATTCAAAAGGTATTTTTTTTCTCTTTAATCCAATATGACATACGACATAGTTATTTCTAAAAATAAGAGAGTTATAGTCATTTTAAATTTTATTATAAATAAAAAATGGGTAGCCATGAAAAAGATGAAAGTAAAACAATTGCAGTTGTTTATAATAATAGCAATATTGTAATTATTAGTTCTACAAAGTTAAATAAAAATGAATAACCAGCACAAGAATAATAATTTTGTAATTATCAAATGGCCTTCTGTATGTGGTATAAACCCATTTGTCAAGAGGATAATACGTTTCTTACAAAAATATTATGAACAGATGAATCGCAATTTACTAATTGTGGTATTTTTCATAGCCACAATGAACATAGATGAACTTAAGAGAATCCACGAGAAGTTTCACAGAGAAAACTACAAATTAAATTTGGGTTTAATCCATGGTGTGTTTGGATTAATAATTCTCGGTCCATATTTTTTTGTGAACTTACTAAGTGAAAATGATTACTTTCATTTTCTTCAGAAAACATTTGAAGATACGCTCGATTGTTTAAATTTATCATTACAAGCAAGATTGAAATGGTTCCAATATGACGGTGCTCCCATCATAACATGTTGGCTTTACAAATTATTTAAATGATGCTTTTCTTAACTCATAAGTGGGAAGAAATAAACCAATCCCAGGGCCACCTAGATCTCCTGATCTGCGCGTTTTAGAATTTTTTCTGTGGGGTTATGTAAAAAACAAAGTATATGAAAAATCATATCAATCTGTGGAGGATCATAAACTAGTTGTTATTTAAACATATAATTCAATTTACATGAGAATAGTCAAAAAAACATAAATTCAATTGTAAAAAGATATAATTTATGTCATAATAGTATTAATAGTGGACTCTGACTATATTTTTTTAATATTAAAATTTCTCTCCTATTGATATATTGATAATTACAGAATTACTTTATGCTGTTGTTTTATTTTGGTTTATCTCTGTAAAACTAATAATTACAATATTGCTAATATTATAAACAACTGCAATTATTTTACTTTCACCTTTTTCATTGCTACCCATTTTTTTATTTATAATAAAATTTAAAATGACTATAACTCACTCATTTTTAGAAATAACTATGTCGTATGCCATATTAGATTAATGAGAAAAAAATTACCTTTTGAATGAGGTCACAGCCAACTATGGTTTCCATTTAAAAAAATGTAAGTTTGCGTCATATCTCGGAAAATAATGGCGATAAAAATTTTCTGATTATTTTTTTATTAATCTGCATAAAATTATCTAAAACTTTGTCCTTTACAGTTTTTAAATACCATAGAAAACTAGATACATTAAAATTTTTACTTAAAAGGTACTAAAACGGTGCAATAAACAATATTTTGGCGTTTTCTGTAAAAACGAGAAGACTTAACATTTAAGATATAAATACCATTCGATAGGTAATTAAAACGTGCATTTGCTGATAAAGTAATAAATATAGCGTTCCATTTAAATAAATGAAGTTATAGCCATTTAAAGTTCTCATTTGTTTAATTCCAATTTTTTTTCACCCGGTATAAGATGTCAAATTTATTATACTTGGAAAATAAAATATGATCTATTGTTACATTTCAGTGTAAATTTGGTATGCATAATTTAATTGCTTTTTAAGTATTGGAAACATGAAAATTAGGTTAAATTTTTACAAAATTCAAATTATTTCAAAAACCTTAAGGTTTAAGTAATAAAAACCTTATTAAAACACACACTTATTTTGATCGAAGGATCCAAAAATGCAATAAAATATAGGGTGTTTCATTAAAAAAAACACAACTTTGATACTTTTAGGGTTTTTGGGACACCCTGTATATTATGAAAGTAATTTTAATAAGTAGCTCTAATAGACCCCCATATATCCCCAAAGTGAAACTTTTTGAAAGTCACGTATTTTGGCCACAATATTCCGTGCCGTATAGCGTGAATAACCCTGTATATGAGTGTATAAAATTTCTATGGAAACATTCTCACTATTATGATAATGTATTTTATAGTACACAATATAGTGCAAGGAGCGGACGTATATTTAATTTGCCACGACATAAATTAAATAAGTATGAGAGAGGCTGCTTTTATACCTCCCTAAAAATTTATAATAAAATTCCTACACAAATTAAAAATATTACCAACTATAAAGAATTGAAATTAAAACTATATGAGTTATTTTGCAAAATAGAACCATATAACATGGAAGAATTTTTTAATTTTAAATATTAATTATTTTTGAGAACGTTTAATCCTTATTTTATGACGTTTTACATACACATTGTATTATATATAATTGTATATGTAAATAAAGAATTTATTATTATTATTATTATATTTATTTTATATAAAACTAAATATAATTTCCAGGAGGCGATCAAGACTTGTCTGTGGCTAAGAATAAAACCCGAAATAACTCCCTACGATCATAAAAATCTTACATTGTTTGATAATAACTCAAACTGTCCCAACTTCTAAAAATAATACCCAAAGCCAGATTTAAGTTTTACGACCGTACCTGCACACCTGCGTTTATATGGCCTGAAAAGATGATGCGGACCTTTGTGGTCCTAATTTAAATATATTACACAGGCATATGATAAACGAATGTATAATTTTGAAGGCATGTTTATCTTGGGATCTCATTTGCCTTCAAATAGGCAGGTTTTACTGCAAATAAAAGAGCTCGTAAATTTTATTCTTACCTGGACGTGATTTCGGTCTGGCCTGTTCGGAGCAGCAGATGCTCGCCGTGAAAATTTAATTTAATCACTCCTAGGGATTGTACTGCGTTATGAAATTGATGATGTAGTTGGAATTTGCTTTGAAAATTTTAATTGCTGTTTAACACGTTAACGCCGGCGGGTACCACCGGTGGTACACGAGTTTTTACGCTTTTGGTACGCCACTGATTACTTCAATGGTGACAATAAATAACTATTATCGCGCATCTAGGACTTCAGTCACCATAGCAACCATAACAACCATAGGCGTGCGAGCCAAATTTTGTCATTTTAAATGAATAATTGTAGGGTACAAAAACGCCGGCGTCAACGTGTTAAAAGTGCGAGCCAGAATTGCGGCCTGCTTGTATATTTTTTTAATTAATATTATTTCTAAGTTAGATCACAGCTAAGTAAATCATTAAATAGTATTAATTAATTAAGTAAATATTAATTGATTGAGCTTTAAAACTAATACAAAAGACTATGTTTTACTTGACACCACATTACCATAAATATGTTTCTTGTTAACAAGTATGATTCAAAGAAATTTGAAAAATATAAATGTGTCAATATTTTTTAATTGTGAATCATCAGACAGATTTTAAAAATTGACAAATCATTTGTTTTGAAGCGGTTATTTAAAAGTAGAAATAGTACTTTCATCTATCTTTTCCGTGCAATTAAATAAATGTTATAATTTAATGTCCTCAGCATATGCCTCAGCTCAAATTTTAAATTGTACATAATTATATAAATAAAAGACAAACAACAAATATGCAAATCTAAGTCAATTTCAATGTATTGTGAGAATAACTTTACAGTATACTTATTATATGTTATTTCTATCAACTAGCTTCATAGTGTTAGCAGTATTATTCACAAATAAATTTTTAAATTACAAAATCTCGATAAATCTAATATTCTTAATGTTCTTAATTCATTTTTTTTTAATTGTCATTTATTTTTAAATAAATTAGTAAATTACAGTCATATAAAAACGAGTTTATAATTATGCATATAAAATAACTTTGAAATATGGATTGAAGAGACAAGAATGTTTACCTATTTCATAAATTAGCAATGCATCATATATAGTAGTATAGATCTTTCAGAATGCATCAAAGATTAATTACACGAAAACATGTTGTTGCATTTCTACAACAATGAGTCCTTACTAAGACTTCAAAACAACTGAGTGATTTTATAATTCAAAATTAACTAAATATTTTTTTGGTAACAAATGTCATTATAGAAATTGTACCAAATTTGGTTTATTTTAAATAATTGTCCAAGATTTGAACATATGAAGGCTTTTTATAGAATTTCAAATAATTATTTAGACTAATTCTACCAAATACATATTAGTTTTTAATCTGATGCAACTTACGTTAAAGATTAAGATTTGAGATTCTGACTGTTTACATAATATTTTTAATAGACCTGAGCTAAAATAGTTTTGTACAACAAGTGTGGAAATGTTATGCTTTTCCGCACGAGAGTAGGATGTTGATGTACGAGCGAGCGAAACGAGCGAGTGCATCAAGTTCCTACCTACTCGAGTGCGGAAAAGCGCATTTCCCACGCGTTGGACACACTATTTTTTCACATACTGCATATAACATCGATTATAAACTTGTTTTCGATTTCATTTTTGACACTGACATATAACAATTAGGTTATAATCACCGATAGTACGTGTGTTTTATATATTACTCCATGTACGTAACTGACATTGACACTGATTAATAGTAAATAAAAGTTGTGCGGAAAAGTGTATCCGTGCGGAAAAGTGTATCTATGCGGAAAAGTGTTGCTAACAAAATTCTACTTTTCTCAACGATTTGGGATGTGGAAATGTAAGGTATTTCTATTCAGTATGTGAAAAATTACTTTTATACCACAATTATTAGTACAAAGCTTTTTCAGTTCATTAGGATTGTAATCTGTCCTAATGAACATACATTTATGTTAACATATTCTTTATTCTTTACAAAACTTATTTAATAAAAAACATATCCATAAAATTCTTCAATTGAGAATCCTTCTATCATATTTAAAAATAATTTTTTAAATATACGTCTGAACTATTCCAGTGGTAAGTATACTAACAGCGTTACGTTGTAAAGCAAATAGCTTCTTTATACAGCTATAGTGACTCAATGATAATTATTCTAGATGTAAGTTGTGAATAAGAATAATATACTGATTTAAGAGAATATGTTGGCAGAGAATTTCTTAGAGATCTTAGTAAGTATATATATTTACAAACTTTACTAGCAATCTCACGTTTGTGCTTGTTCTAAGTCAACTTCGAGTCAAGGTACATACCTAGATCAACATCTGTTTTAAGAAGAATGTTGCAGTGGTTGCTTATCTAGATTCACTGTTACAGAATTACAGAGAGAGATTTTTTTAGTATAAGAAGTTAGCAAACTCTTCTTACCTCTGGTAATGTAAAGTAATAATTTATCACATTTTAATCAGAAATACGTGGTCTCGAATACAAAGTGTGATTTGAGAGAGAAAGAGCAGTTCCAAGCTTGCTTATGAGATGACTTGGACACGTCGAAAGGTTTAATATATTTCATTATGTTCGCATTCACTCTCCATTTAATGCTTACCTTTTTAGATGTACCTATATACCCAGGACATAGATATCGCAATACCAAGAACTTTGCACATTTTACTATTCACAGATAACAATTTTTAAAATTTGAGAAAAAAAACAAAAATAAACATATATTTATTATTAATCGGTTTATTTACCTCTTATGAGGTATTGTATCCCAAGCAAACTGTAATTCGCGCTGAAGAGATGTCTGCGTTTGCGAAGGATGCTATAAGTTCATTAGTCTTTTTCCCATAACGGTCCATACATGCTCAATGGGTGAACGATCAGTATATCGGAGTGGCCATGGCAGGATATTAACATAGCATTTGGCGTTCTTATAGCTTCGGGTGGATACCAAATGACAACTACTTCCATAAGTTATTGCACTTCCATACCATAATAACTACAGTTTGATGAATAGGTATTTCAACAGAAAAAAACATGTTCGGACCTTCCCCTCGTCTTCGTTTAATACTCATACGGCCATCATCAATCTCCATACAGAATCGGGATTCGTTACTAAACATCACCCTATGCCGCACTAGGTTCCAGTGCAGTCGCAATCTATACCACTACAAATGTTGCTGCAACGACAGCCTTTTGTAGTTCGAAGGGTAACAGGATGACCTTCGTTAGGTAACTATAGACCGGCAATTAATCTGGTACTGAATAATCAGTCTTTTATTGACAAAAAGATGGCGGTCTTGAATTTCGCAAAATATACACCTGATAAAATTGCCAGAAAGACGTCAAATAAGTCATTACCACTTGATCCCTACAAATGAAATTTAATCAATAGCTTTATTTTAATACTTTAACATTTATGCTACGTTTTGTCAACAAATTACTAACCATTTCTGGTATTGCAATTTCCACATCACTGAGTATATTTCATTATGAACACGTACACTTTTCATTTCATGATGGTCTATCTAGATATACTGCCATATGGCAACTATTTTATTATGACCAAATCCGTGTAAATAATTGGTCTATTTTAATAAACCTTATTTAGACACACACACAAATAACATGGCGGAAAGACTATATGATCGACAGGAAATCACTGCTGCTACTACTGCTACTAAAATATGTTTTTGGATGGTTGGGGTTTTATTTTAATTTAATTAATGTTTATTTTGTTTAATTTTAGAAATATAAAAGTTTAATTGTGTAGGCGTTTACTTTGTAGTACATCTTGAATATAATGAAGGAGACACGATGACTTTGTTTTACCACTTTATTTAGAATTCGATATGACTATAGTTTCAACGATCAGCTAGTCATTATCAAACATAAAGTGTTTACGAAAAAAAACCTGTTAGGTTTACGTGTAATTTTAATAAAATGGTAAAACAAAGTCATCGTGTCTTCTTTTACAATAAAAAGTGTAATACAAAGCTGACAACAATGTGATTATTATACAGGATCTTTTTCAATATGAAATATAAGCTAGATCAAAATATAATATACTCCTCGAGCATGTCGATTTTTGTCCTCTATCGCGCACTTTCTGATGTATTAAGAAACATGACGTCGGTAATTTTTATTTTATGAAGTCAATGCCACATTTTAATGCAATCAAGATTTTTTAATTCACAATATTTGTAGAGCTATTAATTATCTTAATAGAATTCTAAAACTTAAATTAGAATTTGTATTTAGTATACTACCTACAGAAATAACAACTATTTCAACGCAAATATGAAGTTTCAAATCTTCCAAATTATGAGCCATATTGACATATACACCATTTTTTAGATGACCCCAGAAGAAAAATTCGAGAGGTCTCAAGTCTGGGGATCGATGTGGCCATTCAATTGCCTTTCTTCTTCCGATCTGAGGTCTTAGAAAAGTTTGATCAAAATAGTTGCGAACCAGAAGCCTATAATGTGAAGGTGCACCGTCCTGCTGAAACCATATGCTTTCACCCATAAAGTTGGAGTTATTTATACGTAGGAAGAGTGCCCTAAGCCTTGGAATTATATTTTTCTAGAGTAATTTTAGATAGAACGCAGATGTAATATTTCTTTTTATAATAATGTCCTTTTGAGTTGTTGGATGTAGGCGGGCAACTTCGACTGAAAATATGTCTCCAAAATGATCATTTTGTTCAATAGCATCCATCACAATTTAGTAAAATTGAACACGTCTATCACAAATATATTTGGATGATAATTCATACCGGATGCATAAGGGCGAAATTTATTTCTTTTCAAAATCTTATTAACGACATATTGTTAGTCTAAGGTAGTTGTATCAAAGACATGTTAGGTTGTTTTTTTAGATTCAATATTACATTAAGATATTGTTCTTCATTTGTAACAGTTATTAGTCTACTTATGACTCTGAGGTTTTCAACTAATTTACTTTCAATACATCTCTCTTTGATACTGTAAACTGACAAATATGATTGCGATTTGGATGCCAATCGTTAAATAAATGGCATACTTTTGGTTGCGTTCGTTTCGGTCAATCTCTTCATTACTACAAACCTTCGGTTCAGAAATACACACGTACCCGAAATAATAGTATATTACATACCGAATAAGGAATACTCTGTTATAGCCGAGCGTTAAGATAAGCAACAAACGCGAAGCAAGAATGAATTCCCCCGAGGTATGTATACGATTTTACTCACAACCTACTATTAGAAACTCTATATAAATTTAATAATTTAATAATAATTTTTATCAGGATTTGATAAATTATTTCAAAGTTGACAAACGTGAGACCGTTGCTAGGGAATTAGACAAGTTTGTTGAATCTAACAAATAGATAATTATTGTGTTAGTTAAAGCATTTTTAATCATTATTTGTATATTATAACAAAAAGATTGGACATATATCGAGTATATCTAATGTACCACGTATATCTAAGCGAATTTGAATGTACTCTGCCAAAACTGCGAGAAGCTGCACAAAAAACTACCGACGGCATGATTCCAGAAACATTATAGAGTAAATTGTGCATGACTAAAAACAGCATATCTCTGAAACAGTACTCCTTGCTTATTTTGCTGAATTATTTAAACAAAATAAAGCCTCCACATTATGGTCAAGATTTAATGTTGCAAGCAATATTAAGTATTAAACGTAATATTGATATTCGTAATTAAATAATATGATTGCGACTATACTTGAAAAGAATGTATGATACAAAGTCAAGCGTCTTCTCCGAACCAAACCTCGATATATTTCTAAACAAAGCTCCAATAGAATATCTGGATTAAAAGGCAACATGTGTATGTCTTCTTTGGCATTTGCGGAGACTGTAGACATAATGAGCTTTTTTAAAAAAAAATAAGTGATCTATATATTTTAGAAAACCGAATTAAAATTGTTATTCCTATAATGAGAAACTTTACCTCCCGTACATTTGCAATTACAAACTCGAATTGGATAAAAATCTTTAAGCAATACTATGATCGTCGCAACTACATTGAATTTGGAAGATTTTTTGTTGCAAATAAGGTTTGGCAAAATTACAAAGTAGCCTTTTGGACATAATGCTATCGGAAATATCAAAAAACTAGCAACTTATTTGAAAACAAAACAATGTTAATGAATTTACAGGACATATGTTGTCTCATGTAGAAACTTCAGAAACGGAGGCGTCTTTAACGACTTCTAAAACACAACAATATAATAATCAGCAACATGGCCTATCTTTAGCAGTTAAGTGTGTTAGTAATTCTAAGGTAACCATTAATATATACAATTATAAATAAATAAGAGTTGTTTGTTTTTAATTTTTTTTTATTTATCAAAATGACAGCAACACATGCTAGCCGGGAAAGTAAAGTAAACTATAAGCTGCTTCCCGACTGTTTAGTTCAAAATCACATATTACCAACCGATTATAAGTAACTAAATTTAAATGATATTTAAGTTGTCTATCAACAAAATGTCTATTCAAAATCTACACAATAGAGATTCTTGTATATTATATGAAACAAATAATAGTAGTAGTAGTGTTTGGCTATCGACTACGTGGTTCTTCCGCTGTGTTATTTGTGTGTATGTGTGTAAATGAGTTTGTTACTTCAAAGGATCGCCCCCGTCACTCTAAAGCACCGTTAATAACAAATACTATTTTTGCACGAAAAAATATATGGCTATAAAGGTAATTAATAGCACTACAAAGGTTGTGAATTTCTAATAAAATTACAATAACGTCATAAACCAAAAATATTCTGTCGTAATATTTTTTAAGTACGTCAAAAAATAGACAATATAAAATAAAAACAGACTTGTCCGAGGACTTTTTTATATTTCGAGCTACCTTAGCTCGTGTTTATTAATATCATATTAATTATAAATCTGTTATAATCTGGTATAATAAAAATATCGAAATACATTTTTACAATAATTGTTGTGTAAACGTAAGCCGAGACGAGACGATGATTTATGATTCAATTGTTTTCCACTTAGTGACTGACATATTATGAACTCAAAATTAAGATTACAGCAATGTTCATATTGTTGAAATAAACAGTTAAATTACTTGAGAGTTATTAAAGACTTAATCAATTAAACAACAATAATTGTAAGAAATACTATTATAATAATCAAAATAAATGTTACCCGTATCATACTTATTAATATTATTTTTCTAAGAAGTAATAATTTTTAAACATAAATTAATATTTGCATTATTACGTACTAATATTTTACATATAATAAAATTAAAAATGTAAATTAAATGAAAGTATGTTACGTGCATACTTATTAAGCTAATAACATTTCATAATTGACAATAACGTTAATTAAAATAAAAATCGCAGTATCATCTTCCTGGTACCATAATTTATATGATTACACCACAATTACAAATAACGAATAAAATTGGACCACCGTAATGATTTCTCCGATATCTTCTAATTGCATATCCTCAATACAACAAAACCGAAGACGGTTTTCAGTCTTGTTACATAAAAATCCCTCTCGACTTTCTATCCAGCTGGTATCGGAAAATAATGGAGAATTTCACTTTCGTTCGAGCATATGTTTCCCCCAATAGGTTACAGTTATACATCTGAGATTATTTATGTTTCTACTTGGTTTTATGATCACTTTCATTTTTTAGCGGTGCACCTAAAACCTTAACCGGTTGCCTTCCTTTAGGTCAACGATCTTTAATGCACATGATAAACGATGATGAAAGTAATAATTTCCTTCAGATAAAGGGTATTGTCAAGTGCAGCGTAAAACGATGTCTCGCTTTCATTGTGAAAATGCAAGCTAATGTGCGAGAAATTGTTCTGATACGATCATATTCCTTTCTTTACATTACATTTAATACACTTATAACCATACGAGAAAATCTAAAAAGATGTTTCATTGTATGCTAAGTAATGCTTTAACATTTTAAATTGTTGGTGCATTCTTACTAGAACATCTTCTCAGCTATCAATGTTGCAGCTTCATTATGAATATGGCTAATGTCCATATTTACTCTTTAGATGGCAAAATTGTAAAATATATAAGTTTTATAAATAAATTTACTTGGATTGATTCACAAATAATTTTTTATTTTATTTAATTATAAAACCTATATATTAACATAATGTTTCACCAAGTGATTAATGAGAAACAAGTATAAAAATCGTAAAAAACTTATTTTTTGAAATATTATCCTAGAATAATAGAAGCATCGTACATAAGAAAGCTCTAAAACTAGGCAAATAATTATAAATCTAGGACTGGATAATAACAAAACCATATTATATTTCATTATTAGACATGATAAAAATAATGCCCATAAGATATATAAAGAGAGTAGTCAACCAGCCGATTATGACAGATTTTCTTGTTTAAGAAAACAATGTAATGAACCGAATAAATCTCTACATATGGATTATTTGAAAAACAAAGAATTGGAGCTGCATTCAAATCCTGAAAAATTTTGGTCATTTGTGAATGAAGCACGCGACACAACTGGATATCCGAGTCACATGTTCCTGAATGAGAAGACAACTGGTAGTGGTGAAGAGTGTGTTAATTTATTCTCCGAGTTCTTTGCACCAGTGAACTCAAATATTGATTGTGATATTCCTTATTTCAAGAGGGAAAGTTGAATTGATCTTAGTTCGTTGTGTGTAAGATCTGTGCTGGTGTTTCAGTTAAAGGAGAATATTAGGTTTAGTTGTGTTGCTGGCCCAGACGGTATTCTACCCTACTTTATTAAACAGTGTTTACATTCTTTATGTACTAAAATTACACTTTTATTTAAATGGTCACTTAGACAGGCGTGGTACCATCATTGTGGAAAAATTATTACGTAACACTATTGTATAAATCTAGGAATCGTGAGAACATAAACAATTACAGAGATTTATGCATTCAATCCTTCAAAATGCTTGATGTATTGGTGGCAGAACAGATCAAATGGGCCTGTAAAAATATAATTTGAAATGAGCAACATGGCTTCTGTTAACAGGCGATCCACATCGACGAATCTTGTTTTATTTGTAACCTATGTAATAGACGCTTTTGAGAATGGGATGTAGGTTGATACAAAATATATAGATTTTGCTAAAGCTTTTGATCGAATCAATCAAGATATTCTTATTGCAAAACTAACATCGATGGATTTCATTGATTGGTTCAAAAGTTTTATTAGTGGTCGCAGTCAATTGGTCAGAGTAGGTCCAAATATTTCCGGAGTCGTCGATGTGACATCAGAGGTTCCGCAAGGATCTCACTGTGGTCCTACCCTTTTTAATTTATTTATTAATGATATTATTAGTACGTTAAACCAGAGTCCTTGCCTACTTTTTGCAGATGATTTAAAGATATTTTGTAAGATTAATTCTGTAATTTCTATTTAGAGTATGTAATCCTAGTATTAATTGTAGTGATCTTCTGTACTATGTAAATTTTAATGTCATTCCACCATTTACAACGACATATAATGACTTTTAGGTTAAATCACCATAAAACAAACTATGGGCTATAAATAGTCCTTTGTGTCGTTCGATGCGTACTTTCAATTCTCTGGCTAACAAGAATATCAATATTTTTGATGGATCCTTCTACATGTTTAATAAAATTGTAACTCTTTCGTTGATGAATTCCATGGAATATTGAATGTGTTTTATTATGTTCTGTTATTGGTGTAATAACTTGTATATTATTTTAGTGTTTATTTTGGTACATAAATTATTATTATTTTGAATAAATTGTATCTGGCATGTATATTTATTGTTACATGTTTGAAAAATATTTTTGTATTAATATTTGTAAATGGTGATTACCGTATAAACAAATAGACATTGAAGGCGTTCGTGATATATTTTTAATAATATATGAATACTTTTCTAATTTATTTTATTTATTAGTGACTATAGTTTCAATCACTGATAATTAAAGCAATGTTTTAGATACTACAGTTGTTTCAGCAAAGTTACATTTGTTTCAAAATTATGTATTTTATTAAATATTTAAGACTAGATATTAGCCGATTACAAAATAATATGTTTTAATCATTTGTTCAATATTACCTTATGGCCAATTTATTACCCAGCTAACTCATTATATCATTGCTTCAGAGGCTAGAAGTTGAATGAATGACATATGACACTTTTCATATTAAGATAAAATACACTTAATATGAAGCCTTATATTAATGGTTAAAAATATACCATTAGACTATTTCGTCGTTCAGAAAAGACTTATTTACAATTAAGAATATTAAAAATAAAAATTTAATATCATTATGAGAAGCTATGAAAAATATATAAATAATTATAAAGACACCAGTCTGGTGACATCTATTGTCTAAATATTGTACTGATTTCCCTAACTGAGTGGACAAACCACCAACAATAAAGGCGCTGAACGTTATTTCGGGTCAGCAGTTGGAGTAACAACCTCATTTACACACACACACAAATACACAAATGACACATCGAGGAAGGACCACATGGTCGATAGCCGAACACTACTACTACTACTACTAGGGCGCTCATGAGACCCGAATAGGTTAAAAATAGTATGTAGCTGTTCTTGACGCTGTTAACAGTTCCTTACAAACATGTTTATGACCATAATTGCATATTTATTTATAATGTAATATAATAATATTCTTCGTTCGTACTTTTTAATACTTATTTTGCACAAGTTGATAATTTAATTTACTAAGTTTGCAAATAATTATAATTTTGGGAAAATTACACTGAATTGAAAAATTCACTTATCTTTTTATCGAGTAAATGATAATGATAGTAAACATCTAAACTCGAATTATGTTGTCTTGTTTATATGTATACAGGGTGTTTATTAAAGATACGAAAAAAAATCAAGAGGATATTCCCTGTGCTAAGAATATATTGACCTTTGATGAAGATACAGTGTAAACAAAATTTTCAACAAATAATTTTTGAAATTTTTAATATTATGAATTGTCCTTATTGTTTGTCCTTAATAGTTAAACTTTTGTTACTGAAATCCTTTACCATGCATCGCTATACGAACGTCGAGATGACTAACTTGCATTTTATTTATGGACTTGCTGATGGCAATTCATTTCAAGCTGGGCGCTTGAATATTGATGATCTCAATGTTCCTAGAAAAAAACTTCTAAAGTATTCATCAACGTCTTCATGAATCAAGCATATTAAAAAGAAATGGAAGGCCATGAAGGCTAATGGCTGTAAGAACCATAGAAGTGGAAGATAATGTACTGGACAGGTATTTTTACTCAAAAAGTGCAAATACTTTAAGTGTCAGTAATAGGACTATTAGAAAATTCTTAGACTTCTTAGTCCTCTTGCTGATTTTCCCCCACGTATTACATTATTTCGATTATATCTATTTTTAAGTATTTATTGAATATTAAAAATTTTCAATAAATATTTAATATATAAATAATGACTTTTGCACACATGGTTCAAATTCCTACTACTATTACTGACGTTGATTCTTTTTTCAAGAAATGCAATAAGAACTTTTAATACATGAGTTCTCGTTGAACTTTTGCGTTGGAAGTATGGATGACTGGCTAATTGAACAGGTGTTCCTACCAGGAAGACTTTTTAGAACAAACGCTACTTTTGTTTCAGGAGGGTGTACCATTGGCAACAAGAAATACAATATGGTTTAACAGTGACATGCCAACTGTAATAAATATAAATGACACTGTTGTAGACCAAAAGATGTCGATACTTGTATTTTTAACCAACTATCTTCAGTCCAATCATCTAACCTAAATACCACTTAACAGAGATACTTTAATTGCCATTTGAAAAAAGTAAATCGATTCAGTAGTCATAATAAGGCAATGGTCGAAAGATGGAAAAGCAAACTGAAGAATATGGCTATGTTTTATTTTAGAAGGGAAAACGCAATGCAAGCCTATAAAAAATGATGTTCTGTGTACGGTAAAGATTGCTTAATAGAACGCCAGGGCCAGAATTGGTTAGCCATTTACCGTTCCGGTAATTTCAATGTCGAAGATGCTTTTATTTGTTATAAGGTAGACATCTAAGCAATGACCTTGAATTTATTATGCATTGAGTACAAGAACATTTGATGACAATTGCAATATAACTATTCTATTAAATATTGTGCACTGACAATCAAAATTCAATGCTGAATCTGCAATAATCTATATAGACCAAGGCTAACTAATAAAAGCTTATACATATTATATTTTAACACTTGGAAAAATGAAATTTTGTTCAGGAGATAGGACAATAATACACTTTTCCTAAAAATATAATTAGAATTGAAATCATCCTAAAACAAGCTACCCCATATAATAATTGTAATGCAGTAACATTACCGTATTTTACGTAAAGATTGTTAATAATAATAATCCGTAATTACTGTCTCCAATGTATATTTTGATTTCCTAGATGTATTTATCACTCATAGTGTTTACCTAGATGTTTTGTTCGTAATTCTTATATATTATTACAAATATATATTTTTTGCTCCTGACCAAACAAAGAAATTTTTTTTTCATTAATTCAGATTTCAAATTGATGCCATTAGAGAATGTTTCCTCAACTATTTAATTTATAAACATATTGCATTTGTTATAATAAACGTCCGTCAAGTTGACATATAATTCCCACATTAGGGACAAAAATGCCTATATATATGGAAAAATCAACCTAAATATGGTTCATTGGTTTCTGGTGCGTTCCTGTTTGACAGCAGCGTCAGCAGAAGAATTTGCTACTTAAGGGTACGAGTGGAAGATCATCTAGGATGAACTCTGTACAATTCTCGTGCAGTCTAAATTTTGGATGAATATTATTTACATTATTTTGTATATATTAAGTTTTTTTGTTAGCACAGAATTATAAAAGCAAATATGTATCTAAAAATAAAATTAAAATTAGCTTTTAATTAATAAATATCAATATATTTATAGGCTATGACGATATCGATAATTCCCTAGATTATTAAATGTAATATGATATCAAAGCGGTTGAGTGTACAGAGAAATAACAGTTGTAGATAAGGGTTACAGGTCTATGTACTTGAAATGAGTCATATTTTTGTATTAAACATAAATAGGCACTTATATATGATATTAAAGAAGAATTTCTATACTTTCAAATATACAACATGTAAAGCTTGATCATCATATGCGAAATTGGAAGAAAATATTGCAAAATTAAAGTAAAAATTAATTTACACAAGTGAAACTACATATTGTACATAGTATGTTTACAAATTTATATTATAATATACAGGGTGTCCCGTTAATGCGGGGAAATGGCTGGATCATAGATTCCTCGGGTCAAAATATGATGATTTAAGTTGTGTCCATATCCAAAAATTTACGGTTAAGCCGGAATTTGTCTTCAAAGTTACAAAATTTTTTATTTCTTTTGTTTATAACAATTAAACGCTTTATTCGATTCGAATGACATTTATTATTAATAACTACCATAATATGATACCCAATTTCAGTTATTGTGGCCATTAGTGATTGACAGGAAGTATAAAAAACAGTAGTACAACCACTTAAAAATTAAATTATATTTTTATTGGTGCATTTAATACTACTTCACAGACCTTTTAATTTAAGAACTTTTTTGTTCCTTAATAATATTTGATATCTTTTTTTTTGTACAAAAAAATAAAATATGAAATATTATGCTCATTATGCACGCATTAATAAGTAAATCAACTTACTTAATTGAATAAAAATTAAATAATATCAATTAAAAAAATAAATCAAAACAACATCTAACAATTTTTATACAATTTCCTTCGCAAAATCCTAATACAGTTATTAATAATAAATTTCATTCAAATCGAATAAAGCGTTCAATTGTTATAAATAAAGAAATAAAAATTTTTGAAACTTTGAAGACAAATTCCGGCTTAACCATAAATTTTTGGATATAGATAAGTTGTGTTAAATCATCATATTTTGACCCCAGGAATATATGGTCCAGCCATTCCCCGCATTAACGGGACACCCTGTATATTATATAAAGAATATATCAGTATAACCATTGGTGCAACAAAAAACAGGATTTTAAATATATTCATTCGGAAATGTATATATATATATATATATATATATATATATATATATATATATTTAATGCACATGCAAACACAAAAATATCAACAATGCAATTACATTAAATCATAATGATGGTTTCGACCATTACTACGTGGTAGTAGTAGTTTTAACACTATAAAGTGGTTTATTCAATATTCAATTGCATTAAAATTATGTTATAAAATATTTAAATAAAAACTGCGTTACTAATATTAAAAAACAATTCTTGAGCTTAAGATTTTAAGCGTAAGAATTGCCTTTTTTCATTAACGATGTCTTATTTTTCTCAAAATATACATTTAACTAATATTTAATTGACCTAAAATCTTAACGAAATAAACAAGCAATTTTCTTGACCTAGTTTCTAAGTAAATTTTAACATATGAACACGCAAATGGAATTTCAAATACGCAATTAACGTCACTACGTAGACCAGGCATTAATTCAATCCGGACGTGTAAGCATATTTAAATAATCTAGATTTAGGTTTTTATTAACATTTTGTATCTCCATAGAAATATTTATTTATAAAATAATAAAACTATATTTAAATTCACGTGCTTATCTTCTTAGAAGAGTGTGGATGTCTATTATTTCCCAAAAGTGATAATCGTTATTTAAATGAATGGACGTTATTATTGTATCGGCATTAAGTAATAATTTTAGAGTTTGCATAGTAATGTGTCTTGGTTTCCAGAAACTTGATACCAAAATGTTGATTCGAAATGCGAAATAGATAACATCAAGGTCTCCGCGGGTTTTCATTGTTACGTTCGTGGAAGTACATGTCGGAGATATGTTTCAAAGTCATGATACTTAATGATAGTATTATTTTAGCAAAGTTAACCATTTTAGGGAATGGATATTTAATTTATTTAAACTAATTAAAATTATAATATATTATAAAATAATAAATGTTTAAAATGAAAAAAATATAATTCAATTTTTTATTCATTACTTGATATATACCGGGTGTGGTACTTAAGACGCCTCGGACCATAGCTCCCTTACGATAAAAGCTATCAAAAAAATCTAAGAGCAAAGTGGTGCATAATTACCGTCGCTATGTTTCAAAAATATTTGTAATCATCAGTGGCGTGCCGTGCTCCAGTTGCGTACCAAACTTATGTTTTTTTTAAATGGAATGCCCTATTTTTTATTGCAGATTTGGAAAGTGCTCGGAGAGTACTTATTTTTTTATCTAACATGTTATACCCTTCACTTTAGCGGTTTCGCAGTTATAACCCCTTCCTTCAAAATTGTGCCCCATTTTTGAGATTTTTTTGTAGAGAAACTAATTGACGCCGGCGCCTTAATTTTGAATTGAGGTACAGGTTAAGACCTCGTATACCTTCACATAATTTTTTTTTTCGGGTAATTTATGGAAAAAAAATTTTGATTGATCTTCGCATGTTGTTATTTTTTTCGAAAATTTCAAATGGCACCCAATGTTGTACAGCCAAAACTCTAAATTTTTCATTGGTACAAAAAAAAATTACACATTGCATAACAAAATTTCGGAGAGAAAAAAGGAATTTCATCGCAAATGTCGGGAAACGTTTTCCGTTCCCAAGTGTGCCATGAGAAAACAAAAGATTGGTAATTGTCAAAGTAAATTATTAGACGCCAGTAGCAGCCATAAGTCATTTTTGATAAACGTTCTAAAAATGTTCCGAACTCAAGAGGAAATGGTTGACATGATATTTATTCTTGGAGAATGTAACAAGAATTGTTTCTTGGCGTCACGAGTGTACGCTGCGAGATATCCGCACAGGGCACATCCAAATGAACGTGCGTTTCAAAAAGTGTTGGAGAGGTTTACTACTACGGGAAGTGTGAAACGGACAAGGAGAGTTAGAAAGAAGGCAGTTTTTACCGAAAATAATGAACTGCAGGTTCTGGAGGGAGTTATTGAAGATCCTCATACCAGTATCCGTGATATTAGTAGGAATCACGATATTTCAACGCGATACGTACATCGTGTTCTTCAAAAGTACAAATTCCGTCCATTTAAGATTCAACTGCACCAAGAATTGCAACCTCAAGATTTTCATGCGAGGCAAGATTTCTGCATGTGGGCTATCATCAAAATTGAGCAGGAGGAATCATTTCTTATGCGCGTATTATTTTCTGATGAAGCGACGTTCCATAGAAATGGGCATGTCAATCGCCACAACTACCATTATTACGCCGATAAAAACCCACACGCCATGCGAATGATAAACCACCAGCAAAGATGGTCGCTGAATGTTTGGGGAGGCATACTTGGAGAACACCTTTTGGGTCCTTATTTCCTGGAGGGGCACCTGAACGGCAACAGTTATTTGAGGTTCCTTCGCGACGACTTGGATGATCTCTTGGAAAATGTCCCTCTAGCCGCTCTACGACAGATAGTTTTCCAGCACGATGGGGCTCCTGCACATAATAGCCGTGTCGTTCGGGAATTTCTCGATGAAACGTTTCCGGACTCCTGGATTGGTCGTGGGGGTCCTGTGAGGTGGCCGCCAAGATCATCAGACCTCACTCCCCTTGACTTCTTCCTTTAGGGCCATATCAAAGACGAGGTTTACAGGACGGTACCAACTACTGTCGAGGATATGAGGGAGAGAATCCGCGCGGTTTTCCGCGGTATATCACCAGAAGTCCTTAGGGCAGTGTCTAGAGCCTGTGAGTCGAAGTTGCGGTTATGCCTCCAGCAGGAAGGTCGTCATTTCTAACATTTAGTTTAAGTTGTTAAATTTTCTTTATGCAGTTTTTACATATCATGTTGAATAAATAGGTACATACTATTATGTTGACCGTATTTGTGTTTTTGTTTTCTCATGGCACACTTGGGAACGGAAAACGTTTCACGACATTTACGATGAAATTCCTTTTTTTTTATTATGCAATGTGTATTTTTTTGTACCAATGAAAAATTTAAAGTTTTGGCTGTACAACGCCGTATTTTTTTTAGGGGGGTGCCATTTGAAATTTTCGAAAAAAATGACAAAATGCGAAGATCAATCAAAAATAATTTTTTTTTTCATAAATTACCCGAAAAAAATTATGTGAAGGTATACGAGGTCTTAACCTGTACCTCAAATCAAAATTTAGGCGCCGGCGTCAATTAGTTTCTCTACAAAAAAATCTCAAAAATGGGGCGCAATTTTGAAAGAAGGGGTTATAACAGCGAAACCGCTAAAGTGAAGGGTATAAGATAAAAAAATAAGTACTCTCCGAGCACTTTCCAAATCTGCAATAAAAATAGGGCATTCCATTTAAAAAAACATAGGTTTGGTACGCCACTGGAGTTCGGCACGCCACTGATGATTAGAAATATTTTTGAAACATAGCGACGGTAATTATGCACCACTTTGCTCTTAGATTTTTTTCCGAGGCATCTTAAGTGCCACACCCGGTATATATAATTATTAAAACGTAATAATTCTTTTGAACATAAGTATTCATTTAAAAAGTACATATTACATTCGTTTTTACATTTATTGATCTGAACATTAAGATACATATTAATAGTAGATTATACCACGAGTAATAATGATAGCTATTATTCCCGAGGAACATTTACGAACCGAGCCGCGTAAGCGGCGAGGGAGTAACATTCCGAGGTAATAATAGCCATTATTGCGAGTAGTATACTCTACTTTATCTATGACTAATTTATTAATTTGTTTTAACGAACAACTTTATTTTTCAATAACATTAACACTAGCAATGGTACAATTAATAAATTGAATTGGTCGAGAACTATCAATAGATTTGGAAGAGTTTTCAATACAAATATTTGGAATTTCGGTTGCTGAAGAGGAAGAAGATGCTTCATTACTATTTATCTGTTTAGCAATAGTATCTGCTGTAGTTGTCTTGTTTCTTATAGACTGATCAATGTAACTTTCAGCTACCTGTGTAGATCTCCAGCCCCCATGACGCTTTAATCCAGTTATATCGCCTCCTCCATCAATGTACAGAGTGGCAGATGATCTGCGATAACAATGGCCGGTATAAGTTTCAGGATTTGGCAATTTTAAATATTTGGCAATTTGTTTACCAATATCTGCAAATTTGTTTTTTCCTATACGTTGGTTGAAATCCTTCTGATTTTCTTTTTAAAAATGCTCGTAGTTTGCAATATTTTTCAAGATCAACGTCATGATTTATTCTCAACATAGTTTTAATGATTGAAAAAAATGACCATAATGAAGAAGGTTTGAAATTTGCACTTAATTCAGCGAAATAGGCCAGCAGAACATGTTCGGAAAATGAGTTTGCTTTCTTTCGAAGACGCCATTCGTTGAAGGTTGCGTACGTTTTATTATAAATGGATTTCGATGTTTCCGGTATCAAGGTAGATGTTGTTGCTGCAGCTAGTTGTACAATTTCTGGAGGTGTACAAGTAAAAGACTCTTCATTTTCATCCATCTCATTAGAAATGCACAAACACTACGCGCTTGACACTGACTGTTTTCAGTTTGTGTATTTTGTTTCCATGGTATTTAATTTGAGAAATTTTTTGATTGGAGTGCACGAGGGAATAATGACTATTAATCCCTCGTCATTATTCCCTAAGAGAATAATATATGGCATTATACTGCAAAAATCACAAGTATAATACATACATTATATATTAGTCGTAGATAAAACAATTTATTACATTATTTAATTATTAATTAGGTAAATAGAAAAACTTGCTTTATTTATTAAGGAAGTATTAAATATTTTTATCTACGATCGTACAGAAAGTAGACGCTTTTTGCATCATTTTTCATTGTAAAAGTGGCTTTTTAAAGCACTAGTCCTATTTTACGTTTTTATTGCACGGTAATGTCAAACTGTTTTTATTGCACAGAAATGTCAAATTTGACAGAAGAATATATTATAGCACACATTTTCGACGAAAAACTTAATTTTTTATTAATTGATACAAATAACTAATAAACTATAAATAAAATATATAATACAAACGAAATGGCAGATTTAAAAACTCTGAAGATTTCATTTAATGCAAGGCGAAGCGATTACAATAAAGCGAACATTTTTTCCATAAATAATAATGGCGGCCGACATTTGTGCAACTTGTTTACTGGTTGCTAAGTAACGCTTTCATTAGTGCACTGTGGGTAAAATATGTTTTCATTAATTGAATTATTGAAATGACATTAAAATATTACTCATATGAATATATTCTTTGAAATCCTTTACGATCGAAGATAAAATTTTGTAAGGCACACGTGTAAAAAGTTCCTTTATTGCACTCCTGGCTTTAAAAAAACTCGCTCGTTCCTCGCTCGTGTTTTTAAACGCCAGTTCGGGCAATAAAGTATCACTTTTACACTTGTACCTTAAATAACTATATTGTGACGCAAATAAGACATATATTTTTACATATTTCAAGCTTATTCAAAATATGATTTGAAATTTCCTTGCATAAAGTTGGGGAATATATTGTGACTTTTTTAATTCCAAGTTTCAACAAGAACATGTTTTGAGGTCTTCCGAGTTAAAACTATTTAGAAATGTGTTTGAGTCTGAAAATATACACTATATCTCCTTGCACAGCTAAAGATTTTTAATAGAAACTTTAAACTTAATGTTTTATCAACACAACAATTTTTAGAAAGCATTTTTAACAAAGTTAAGTATAATAAAACTCGATCAATTTTTTTTAAGATAATTGTTATATTGACATACTTCTTTGTTTTAAAGAAAAAAAAGAAAAATGCTATTTCTTATATTTTATTTAAAAAATATATAGTTATATGAAAATATTCATTAAATAAATGCAGAAAATGATCAAAACGATACTTTAATAATGTTTAACAACAAATGCGCGGTTTAATTTAAAATATTCCGCAGTGATATGTAGTGTGACATCACTTTATTTCTCTTTAATTTATAAACAGTGTGTCAATAATGTTACAGTCATAATTTTGTACAAATTATCGAAACAAAGCAATGGATCCATCACTTTCGTAAGGCGCTAAGATAATTTTTGAAATGTTTCTATATGTTTTTATCTATTCAGAAGAGATAAAGATGCTCCATATGTGGTATATGCTATTCTAGAAATACGTGTTTTCGACAGTATAGGAGTTACCTAAAATGTATATAATAGATGTTCTTATAGAATAATTAAATTGGCAGTATAGGGAAAATGATACGATGGCAAGAAATCCATTTTATTATAAATCTTTTAATTAATTAAAAATTAATTAATTGTAACGTTAAATTTAATCATGACATGAAATATCACAAAATGTGACATCAAAAAGTTGAACTAATCTCTCATAATTGAAGTGAAAAACTATAAAGGGCAGGTTTATGTAAATTAATAATTAAATAATTAGTTAAAATATTTCATATCTAGTTCTATACTTGGAAAAAGAAAGGTTATTTTGTTTTTATCAAGACGTAATAAAGTGTGAAATAATAAATTCAAAACTGAACTAGTTTGATGAAACTTCAAGAATACGATTAATAGACTCTTATGTCGAACATTAATATTACGCATTTTTTCACTCAAACGCTCAATTTCATATAATAATTCGGTTTTGAATACGTTATTGTATTGTGTAAATGTATAGTTTTTTAAAAGAGGATTAAAATAGCGAATTCGAAAGCCTATTAATTATAATACCTTAAGATACAGACAAAACAGTTTTTATTTATCTAATTGGGATAATAAATATTTTTTTGGAAACTCGCACAATAATAAATATTATTTTCTTTTTCTCGAGGTATTTGGAATTTAAATTAATTATAAATCTGCTACTTAATTACGCCCTGAATAGTTTTAATACCAAAGATTGCTGTGGAATATTTGAAATTAGAACACAGAAAATGTTTTCCGAAATGCTCTAAATTTAGAAATGATGAATGTTTTTTAATATATATATATTTGTCATATTGTTCGTACGCTTGAAACGAAATAAAAATAGAAATATTATATTCTTGTTTAGTATTTATTAGTTTTCATAATACCAATTAAATATCACATATAATTTAGCCATATTAAGACTTAAAGTAATTGTTGTCTTTTCCAGTGATGTTACTTTATACAGAGTATACAGAAATTCTAAAATGATTTTATGGAAACATTTTTTGTACCCCATAACATTATTTGCATTTAATTGACAAATGTTTTATGTTACATATTATTGCAATGTCATTGGTAATGATTCGCATAAGTTAAAACTATACTCGATTGTGTTTTTCGTAAATAAATCGAGGTATTAAACTAACTTGATCCTCAGAATATTCACTGCTAAATTGCTATTCCACTTAAATTATAATAATTATTATTAATGTGTGTAATTTATCTCCATTTGTGTCTGAATGAATGAGAAAGAATAATAAGACGATGTTGTCTATACAGATCTTGCCAAGGTCTTGAGCACAGTTTGTTAATTGATTGTATACATTTGAAATTAATCAAAATGTAATTAATACAGTTGCTGCTTATTTAGGTATTTATTCGTTAATATATTATTTAAGTTAATGGTGTCTGTCAAAGCCTTATTTGGCTGTGTGGGATTTCTCAAGGATCTAACCATTCCATTCCATTCCTCTTTTTATTAAATATTTTTTGTAGGGTCTGTTGTACAACGTATAAACTAATACAAAATTCCGATAAATGTTCAATTATAACTTTCCACCGCAAGTCAAATACCTTATCAGAGAATTACACTATGAATAATATCATTATCAATAGATTATTTGAAACGCAAGATCTTCATATTACTTTTGACAGTAAGACTACTTGTAATTCACATATTCTAAGTCTAAGTAAACAATGTTATAAAATGCTAGGTTTCTAACTATAGTGTATAACTAGAACGTGTAATTTTAAATAAAGTGGCAAAACAAAGTCATTGTGTCTCCTTCATTACAAAAATACTGTTTATTGAACCAAATATTTTCCATTTAATTCAGTAATCCTTAGCCATCTATCTTGAAACTTCATGATTCCGCGCTCGTAGAATTTCTGGTGTTTTTCAGCAAAAAACTGAGTCAAGTGAGATTTATAGTTTTTGTCATTTATAAAAGTAAATAAATGGTAATATGATGGTGCCAGATCACAGCTATATGGCGGAGGTAACATAACTTCCTAACAAAGCTCCAGTAATTGCCCACGAGTGGCCGGAGATGTGTGAGATTTTGGCCGCTGTTCTTCGATTGCTTCGTCTAGTTTTGTGAGTTGTTAGCAGTACATATCTGAATTTTTCGGATAATGTTGTTGTACATTACCGATTTTTCGTCACTAGTGGTGATTCTTTCCAGAAAGGGACCAGTTTCATTACGATTAAGGTGCATATCGCAAATGTTGATTGACTGTGTTAAGTGAACCTTTTTCAATTAATGCGGTTTTTCTATCGCAATATGCGATACACTTAACCTCTCTGCTACCTCACGAACAGTTATGTGACGATTCTGTTCGACTATGGTTTTGATTTGGCCGTCAATAAGTTCAGTGGGCCGACTAGATCGTTATTCGTCTTTAAGAGAAAAAAAAATTACAGAACGGAATGTTTAAACTAATTCTGGCACGTACGATCCGTTAAGCAATCATCAACATAAAATAAATCAAGACGATTTATTTTTTAATGATTATAGTTTCGATAAAAAATAAAAAGTCATTATCACACTAGAAGTTAATTAACAAAACGAGAAGCATATTTATACAGGGTGAGTTTTTTTCGATGTTCTCTATAGGGATCTCGGAAACTATAAGAGATAGAGAAACGGTTAAATGGGGAAAGAAGTGTGGATTTACGAGACAAATAAGATTCCACTTTCAAAGTTTTCAAAAAAGTCAAGGGTAACTAGATATTTTGAAAAAAGTAAAAAGTGTCAATTTTTTCAAATCAATATATCTCGGTTATTATAACAGATAGAAAAAAACTGTGAAGGACGAAGTTTTAGATAATTTTATGCAGATTAATAAAAAATAATCCGAAAATTTTTATCGCCATTATTTTCCGAGATATGACGCAAACTTACATTTTTTTAAATGGAAACCATAGTTGGCTGTGACCTCATTCAAAAGGTAATTTTTTTCTCTTTAATCCAATATGGCATACGACATAGTTATTTCTAAAAATGAATGAGTTATAGTCATTTTAAATTTTATTATAAATAAAAAATGGGTAGCCATGAAAAAGGTGAAAGTAAAACAATTGCAGTTGTTTATAATATTAGCAATATTGTAATTATCACTTTTACAGAGATAAATCAAAATAAAACAACTGCATAAAGTAGTTCTGTAATTACCAATATATCAATGGGGGAGAAATTTTAATATTAAAAAAATATGGCCAAAGAGTCCACTATTAATACTATTATGAAATACATTATATCTTTTTAAAATTGAATTTATGGCTTTTCGACTATTCTCATGTAAATTGAATTAAATGTTTCAATAACAACTAGTTTCTGATCCTCCACAGATTGATATGATTTTTCATATACTTTGTTTTTTACATAACCCCACAGAAAAAATTCTAAAACGCACACAGATCGGGAGATCTAGATGGCTCTGGGATTGGTTTATTTCTTCCCACTTAAGAGTTAGGAAAAGCATCATTTAAATAATTTGTAAAGCCAACATGTTATTAGGTGGAGCACCGTCATATTGAAACCATTTAAATCTTGCTTGTAATGATAAATTTAAACAATCGAGCGTATCTTCAAATATTTTCTGAAGAAAATGAAAGTAATCAGATTCACTTAGTGAGCTTTCAAAAATATATGGACCGAGAATTATTAATCCAAACACAGCATGGATTAAACCCAAATTTAATTTGTAGTTTTTTCTGTGAAACTTCTCGTGGATTCTCTTAAGTTCATCTATGTTCATTGTGGCGATTAAAAATACCACAATTAGTGAATCGCGATTCATCTGTTCATAATATTTTTGTAAGAAACGTATTATCCTCTTGACAAATGGATTTATACCACATACAGAAGGCCATTTGATAATTACAAAATTATTATTCTTATGTAGGTTTTTCATTTTTATTTAACTTTGTAGAACTAATAATTAGAATATTGCTATTATTATAAACAACTGCAATTGTTTTACTTTCATCTTTTTCATGGCTACCCATTTTTTATTTATAATAAAATTTAAAATGACTATAACTCACTTATTTTTAGAAATAACTATGTCGTATGTCATATTGGATTAAAAAGAAAAAAATTACCTTTTGAATGAGGCCATAGACAACTATGGTTTCCATTTAAAAAAATGTAAGTTTGCATCATATCTCGGAAAATGATGGTGATAAAAATTTTCTGATTATTTTTTGTTAATCAACATAAAATTATCTAAAACTTTGTCCTTTACAGTTTTTTTCTATCTGTTATAATAACCGAGATATATTGATTTGAAAAAATTGACACTTTTTACTTTTTTCAAAATATCTAGTTACCCTTGACTTTTTTGAAAACTTTGAAAGTGGAATTTTATTCGTCTCATAAATCTACACTTCTTTCCCCATTTAACCGTTTCTCTATCTCTTATAGTTTCCGATATCCCCATAGAGAACATCGAAAAAAACTCACCCTGTATACTTAAAAAATATGGAATATATTTAATCAGTCTGTTCGTTAAGTTTACCCTTTCCGGTTTTTGTATAACTGTATGTACTCCACATGCTTCTAGTAAATCAATTTTGGTCCCTATTCGGCGAAATGGATTACCTAAAGTACATTCTCGTCAAATGTATCTTAGTTATCAATTAAATATTTTGAAAATGTAGAATTCTGACTAAAACGAAATAATTTGCAAACATTTTATAGGAAACGGTCATACATTTGATGATAATATATTTCAGAAAACCCATTTCAGCAAAAATTAAAACAAAATGCACCTATTAAAATCCCTCGAGGTATATAAAGCTAAGCATAATCCAGGAATTCTCCTATTTAACGAATAGACCGATTTAGAATATTCCCCCCAGTGTTTTTTTTTTGTATAAATATATGTTTCTCGTTTTGTTGATTTACTTCAAGTTTGATAATTGTGTGGTAAGATAATTTTAAATTTGTTGTATTCACTAGTTTTCTAAATTGTCTTAATTTATGTGATATTAGGAAAACCATAAACCTTTTTTAATACTTCCCATACACAGAAATTAGACTATTTAATGCAAATGAAAATAACCATACATATAACAGATTATATGAAGTTTCTTGTAGCACAAAATATTTTGTAATTCGTTTTCTAATTATCGTTCTTTTAGCCCTTTAAAATAAGATTTTTTTTATTTTCTTTTTATTAGGCTGGTTTGCAAGAATCTTGAATTTTACTTTTAAGAAGTTTAGCTTAGACATAATCCTATTTGAGTAATAACCACACAAAACTGTCCTCTATGAAGTCTAATGATCAAGGTTGTGAACTACTACTAACCGAGTCACGTGTTCATGAGTTGAAATATATTTTTAATAATCTCGAAGCATATTAAACAAAAAGTTGCAATTAATAAATTTGAAGGATTAAGTATCGTTTTATCTCTAACTTATAATTTCATTTCATATTAGACCATTTTAGCTGATTTTTATATAGGAAATGTGCTAAATTATTTTGAAATGAAATGCATTTGGACAATATTGAAAATTTGTATTATTTATCTGTTACCATCGACAATGAAGATAAAGTACTCAATAATTATTGTCTTCGACCTAGTTTTAGTAATTCGTGTAATAAATGCGATGAAAATAATGACAATATATTTTTTTTTAATAGAAGGTAAAGCTATAAATAAGTGATTAATATTCACCTTGGGAAACAAATAACAGTGACGGGAAATCCGCTTATACAAAAACAGAAAATTGTAAAAATATCTCATGATGGCTTTTTTAGGCAAAATGTTACTGTTGCATTTAATACACTTAATATGACTACACTAGCAAATAGAGTAGTACTCGAGTTTAAATTATATTATTAAATTATTCAGTTATGATCTAATAATGAATTACCAAGTTCCTTTATAATAATAATAAAACCATACTATTTCTATAAATAAAGGAAACCAAACGACTTACATATATATACATTGCATCATTTTGTATATATATATTTTTAAATTTAACACTAAGCTTAATTTTAAATTAAGTATAAAACAGAATACTATCGTTGTATTTATATGATATTGTATTGCAACTAAAAATAACATTAATTAATATACGAACACTAGATGATTATAAAATCAAATCAATTAAATAAACTTGCGTCCACGGTTCAAGGTTATATAATTTATATAGCCTGAGGGCAATTAGCATGCTTTTCGATATATAACGAAAACACATTAACCCATCAAACACGAGCTGTTATGCAGGCATCCACCAAGTTATCTAAAATGAATATTTATGGGGAAAAATAGAGCAGCGACTACCACATGCCAAGAGAATCACCATTTTTACGTATAATCCGAGCATTTGAATGCACCGAAATTAGATTGTAAACATTCTGGTAATTTTAAAATAGCCGCGTGTAAATGATAAAACACTTACGTTGTTGTTATAGTTACTGATGTTAGTATCCTTAACCTGGTAAACCTCATGATCATTTTCTTCCTGGTCACTAGTATTTTTGCAACAACACGTAAACCACGTCATGTCTCTAATGTGAATGTGTGTAAAGTAGAAATGTATTTGTGTTGAGTGAGTGTAAAAAAAATAAATCGGTAGGAACGCAGAACCACCGGCGGCTAAATACTAACTAAATGCTAACCACAAAAGTGGATCTAAATTAGCGGCGTCGAGAGGTAGAGAACCACTTGCATATTTATCGCCACGCTAACTGACTCTATCGTATAAATAAATATATGAATCTGACATACCCAGTCATCGTAATAAACACTGACGTCCCTGAATTAAATATAGCCAACGTTTAAAGTCCAGCGGGATAAGTTTATCAATCGTAAATAATTGTTCTCCTGTGTTTGCTTTTCGTGAAACCCGACACTATCGCACCACAAGCAAGCACTCGTGAAATCGCTGCTAACTCGATGATAGAAAGTCAACAACTAGAAGATACGGCCAATTTGCGTTTTCCATTCCACATCCCGCTAAAAAAATGTTCCTCTTCTCCTTCAGCTTCCCATTCCACAAAAATATTGAACAGGTAGCCGTACTTTGGTTTTTCATATAAAAAATATCAATTGATTCCTTGATTTGACTAATTCGGGAATATACTCTTAGGGGCTTTAAGTGCTGCATGATTTTAATTAATTGCCATTATTACAAAGAATTACATAGACTTAACGAAGTAGCGAGCAACGATCTCCTAGCCGTAAATAGGACAATCAAGAGCAATCAATTCATCCGCATTGTCATTCATAACCAATTAAAGTCTTTACGCACATTTTATATAGTTACATTATAAACTATTATCACTAATAATAATATTTGTTGTTTATTATTTATTTAAAATACTAACCCACAATATTATTTTACTGTAATATTCAAATAAATGCACTCTCTTTAATAATATTATACATTTATTTTTTAGTGACTTTCTTTTATGAGTAAAATTTATTTTAAGGCTTATTGTGTAATAATAAAAATGAAAGCAACACAGTTTTGAAATACTCATTTTAATTGTTTTATTAACCAACAATTGATATACATCTTAACAACTGCTGAATCTTGCGATATTATAAAACATCTATGGCAGGACATTATGAGTACTATACTATATTTTTGTATTTTTCGCCGAAACTGCAAACTGGTAGTACCATTCGTCATGAGTTAATATTAATAACAGCTGAGTGATTTAAATTCAAACAACAGTAGATACTATTTATAAACATCAGAATTATGAATACGCATTTAAAATATTATTTAAAATTCTGATTGTCATATTATGGTAAAATTTTAATTAGTTTTAAATTTTAAACCTTTCAAGGTTTTTTTGCATTATTGACCATAAAATAAGCAAAGTTTGATTAAAGCTCATGCTATATGTTAAAATAAATAACAATTTATTAACCGCCCAAATGAACATTTTAAATGTGTAGGGTGGAGGTGGTCTAAAGAAACAACGATTTTAGGGATACATAAATTCTTTGGCAGCACGACTAAGAGGTGTCAAGGTGTAGAAAGCTTAAATCAGAGTATATATGCACTAAAATTTGCAGGAAGAAGAATTAATAATATAAGTACAGTTAAAATTCAAATTAGCAAATATAATGAAATCAAGGAGTGCTTAATTGAGGAAAAAGTATGGGGCACCAAAAAGTATGAAACAACTAGTACTACTACAAACAGCGGTCAGATGACCACAAGTACGATTACTGATACTGATACTAGGTAGATAGAAATAAGAAATGTACTTATTAGTGGCAATTCTGTCCCCAACGACACGATTCGTAGCAAAAAAATAATACGTAAAAAAATATCGCCAAAGTCCAATATTAGTAGGTTATGATAAACATAATATAAAAACAATTTCTTCAAGTTGCAGTGCAACATAAATAATCGACGTTTTCTGGTCACAGCATTAAAAATAATCTCCATGAAGATCAATATATTTTTGCATGCGCATAAACCAATTATCGAAGCACGTTTTCCGTCTGATTGAGGTACCTCCAAAACATGCATTTTAAACGCATCAGCTGCTCCTTCAGACGTCAAAAAACATTGACCTCGTAATTTATTTTTGATTTGTGAGAATATAAAGAAGTTATTGGATGTCAAATCTGGTTTGCATGGCGAATAACCCATCAATTAAAAGACTCGCATTGTCCTGGTGGAGAATGGTGCGCCTTCGGTAGTTGATTTCCCTTAACCGTCCGACATGGCACTAACAGTATAGTGGCCATGTCCGGTTTTTACGAAAATTAGGCGACCATTTGCTTCGAAGTGCTTTGTGCGCAAACCTATTTTGTTGGATTTGACTCATCATGATGAGTAAAGTAATGCTAACTATTTATAATTAGTGTGTGTTTTACAACAAATGACGTTTGTTTGTTCCAATTTTTTTTTTCAAGGCACACTAAATTTATACGAAACTATCATATTAATAAGATTTATTATTATCTTTTTTTAGACATATATATATTATATTTAAGAAAAGTATATGCAACCATTTCTAAATTTTAAGTTGACTGTCATTTGTCAATGAAGTTAATTTTGAAAAAAATATATAATTAATGTAATTTCATATGTAGTATTTAAACGGCCATTCAATTTGTTTTTTTTAGTTGATTCAAATCGGTTAATAAATAACAAATTTATGGCGTTGGGTGTTTTTTATCGAACACCCAGTATACATGCATTCCTTGTGTTTTTAACTTTTTATTCGTTCAATAAATTAATTGATTTGATAATTAATCTGATATTTCGGGAATTTAAGATATTTTAATTATATTTGCTTAAGTTCTTAATATTAAAATAAAAATATGCAAGTAAAATTCCATGGGCCTTAATTTAAAAAAAAAATGATACTGTTGTTATCTTACTAACATTATTTTATCCAACATTATTTATAACTTTTGTTTGAAATATTTTGTAAAATTAACCATTATTAATAATAATACTTTATTAGTGCTAATGAAATTACAAACCTTACACTCGCCAAATAAATATCTATAATAGTACTTATATATAAAAAGGTAAATACAATTAAAAATAGATCGTTTCACTTGAAGCTAGATGAAACATCTTTATTAATGAATATATCAATATTTTAAAACATAGGTAATCATGTTAATGAGGAATTTTTAGTTGTTTTGTCTAATTCTGTGTCGTTTTGAGTTACTCTATTTTATTATTTAGAATTAGATTTTTAAATTTTAGTTTAAACCGTATTTAATTTTTTATATGTAACATCACTCAATAGGTCTAAGTAAGAAAACCCAATTATTTTTTGAAAATTTCATCTTATTCATCAACATACTCTGCTCCAAGAATGATCATTCATTCCAACTCTTTCGATGCCCTTTATGCCAAAGATTTGTTTTTGCTCTCAAAATAACCCTCATTTTCGGCTATCACTTCTTCATTTGAGCCAAATTTCTTTCCCTGGTGCATCTTTTCATGTCTGCAAAAAGCCAGTAGTCCCTGGAGGCCAAATCTAAAGAGTACTTTGGGTGGTAAAGCAATTCAAAGCGTAATTCAACCAATTTAACCATTGTTTTCATTGACTTGTGACACAGGACATTATCTTGGTGAAACGACACTTTTATCTTTTGCATGTGGGGCCGTTTTTTCTTTATTTCCTGACTCAATCGATCCAATATCGCCATGTAATATTCACACTATCGATAATTTTGCCTTTCTTAAGATAGTCGATGAAAAAGAGATGTCATAATCTTGCCAGCCCACTTTTTAGTTTTTGGTCACTTTGAATGAATGTCACGGGCTGCTGTCTACTCAACTGACGATCTCTTTGATTCAGGCGTGTAGTACTGAATCCATACTTCATCTATTGTCACATACAAGAAATCCTTTTTATTTTGCTTGAACAGCTTTCAACAGCGCTCTCAATCTTCGACGAGTTGTTGTTTCTGATTTGGTATGAGCAAACGCGGCACCCACTTCGAACGCAACTTGGTCATGCCTAAATTTTAATCTTAAAGTTGCAAAGACACTAACTTCTGATATCTACAAGGTGTCAGCTATCTCACAGAACTTCATTTACGGTCTTGTGGACATTTTTTGTTTTCTGGAACAACTGCCGATTTTGGGTGACCAGAGCGTTCAGCATCATCGGTGCTTGTACAACCGCGTTTAAATTCAGCATACCAGTTAATAATAGTTTGATTTTCCTGGCCCAGAGTCCCTATAATGCTTATCAAGACACTGTTTGGCTCCAACAGTATTTTCCACAACAAAAACAGTGTTTAATCAACACACGAATTCTTTTTTATCCAATATCTTTAAAATTAAAAAAAACATGGTAACTAAAATGACTGCAACTTCTAGACTAAAGGTCAGATTCTCATGAAATTTTGACACGTACTGTTTGAAGATTGATTAGTACTACCCGGAAGTCACATGGGTCTGTCAACAATGTTTCCATATATGTGCTAGACCGGGGACTTATTGAGTGACGTATTATATGTTGTTAGTGCATTGCATTGATTTATTGCTATTGTCGTTAAGTTTTGTGAATATTTTTATGTCCTGTATCTCTCAGTTCTTAAAATGGATTTTCTTCTTGTTTCATGGTTGTTTATGTATTAAAATTAGTATATGCGAATAAAAGCATAGAACTGACAAATAACTATAATATACATATATAGATAAATAAATTAAGTAAATAGGTAAACAAATAGGCTGCACACAAACAAATAGAAATAAATATAACTGAATAATAAAATGTATTAAAATCCTTTAGTTCGTTGTAGAAAATTAAATAATAATTTAAAAATTCGAAAACATTTCGTGAATCTACAACAATGAGTCTTACTAAGACTACAAAACAAATTAATTTTGAAACAACTACTACTCTGGCTAAAACCTCGACAGACATTGAATGAAACAAAATTAATTTGCGTGTTACGAATAGTACAACTATCAAAGCAACACTAATTTGAATGAAATTATTTCTGTTGAATAAACTAATAAATGAATAAAGTGTATTTAGATTGAAAATTGAATTTGAACTGATTTCATTATATTAAATTAGCAAAAGCAATTAAAAAAGTTTATAATCATCTGCAGACACGTGTTTCGAACTTTCGCTCTCTTCAGTACAGCTTTATTATAAAATTGATTTTAAACACAAATAAAAACATTTACTAAAATAAATATAATGAAATATAATGTCTGTCGAGGTTTTAGCCAGAGAAGTAGTTGTTTCAAAATTAATTTGTTTTGTATTCTTAGTAAGACTCATTGTTGTAGATTCACAAAAAGTTTTCGTATTTTTAAATTATTATAACTGAATAAAATAGCCGATTTAAATAAAATAGTCAATGTATAAAAATCTATGCTATAAAATAGTCAAAATCTAAAAAACTTCTTAAGATTAAACAATACAGTTGAACATATAAAAATTTAAAATTATTTAAATATAAAATTAGACATACATACTACAACAAATAAAAATATCTGTTAGAGTGTGATGGCGATTTCACAAGTCTATGTCTGGATCAGCCAAATACTGTTCCCAACTAAAATAAGTCTTATTACGCAAAAAGGATTTGAGTTTTATTTTAAATTGCTTAATTGGTATGCATCGTACAAGGTGGGGAAAAGTCCCGCTACTATTTTGATTGCCTATAACTTTGCTCAAAGAAAAGATAAATATGTTTGGTTTTTATAAAAAGTTTATTTGTCTTTACATTTTTTTTTTTTTCGTTATGATTGGAAAATTATATCGGCTAAATGCTGACCGCGATTCGCTATGCAACTTTCGGCTCCTTTTAGTGCATTTTTCATGACATCCTTCAACATATCGGGCTGAATTTCTTCAATTCGTGACGGATATTGTCTTTAAGATGTTGAATCGTTTGGGGCTTATTCATATAAATTTTTGATTTTAAAAAACCCCATAAGAAAAAGTCTGCTGCTGTTAAATCCGGAGAGATCTGGCTGGCCATGCCACGCAATTTCCGTGTGGCAATAATGGAACGATTATTTTCAATACGCCACAAGAACGAGCAGAAATAGTGACAATATTCACTATTTCTGCTCGTTCTTGTGGCGTATATTTATCCATAATAAAATTTGGACGTCTACACAACACAATGGTTAAAGCGAAACTGAGCTAAACGTCACAGAACCAAGATGGCGCGTAATCAAAATGGTAGCGGGACTTTTGCCCAATCTTTTATATTTGCAGGGAGTTTATTGAAAAACTTAATTCCCCAATATATCGGGCTTTCTCGCTTTTGTTAGACTAGTTTTATTAACATATAGTTCATCTCTTTGCCTTGTTTCGTGTGCATGTATCGATGTTATGGAGCTGTACTGATCATAGTGAAATTAATATAGATAAAACATTCAAAAATTTACCCAACAACTGAAATAATTTTGTGCAGTCATCACGATATTTTGCCCCAACTACAATTCTGACTGCTCGTCTCTGCAAAGCAAATATACGATATTTACCCGAGGAATGTCCCCAAACAAGTAAACAGTAGCTCATTATGCTATGGCAAGTAGCATGATATGCTGACTTTAAAATGTTTACAGAAACCTGGTTCGCTAAATTTCTAAGTAAGAAAATATTACTGTATAGTTTAGCAGCTTATGCGTCTGTATTCTGCATCCAAGTTAGTGAGAAATCATCAAAACTCCCAAAAATTTAGATTGAGAAGATATTAGGATCACGATCGCACTTTGGTAAAGTACAAAGAATGTTGATAGTTTTAGAAGCATTTAACTGTAATTGATTTGCATTAAACCACTCCTTCGATATCACAAGCGCTTCGCTATTCAGTTGCTAACAGAAATCGAATTGCCTTTTCGTGCTTACTAAGGTGGTGTCATCTGCATATAAGATGGGCTGTACATTATCAGTTATCATTATTAGATGAAATAGTACAATCTTAACTGCTTGATATCTCCCGCTAAGGTATGATTTTATTAATTTGATAGTTGCAAAACCCATAACAAGACATTTTTTATTAATATGTTATGGTTAACGCAATCAAATGCTCTTGTCAAATCAACAAAGTTAACGATGGACATGTCTCCTTCCTCAAACGAATCTTTTATAATTTCAGTGAGTTTGAGAATAGCATTAGTTGTTGAGTGTCCTTTTCTGAATCCAAATTGGTGTTCATTAAATAGATTGTTTCCTTCTAAATAATATACAATCTGATTGTACATTATACACTCAAATATTTTTGAGAATACTGGAACAATAGAAATTGGTCTGTAATCCAAAGGATCGGACTTACTTCCTTTTTTTAAAAACCGGCATTACCAATGACACCTTCATTAGGTCAGGAAGGCAGTTTGATCGTAAACAGGCATAAATAATATGCGTTAAAGGAATTAAAATTAAGTCCATTGAAAAACAAGAAGATGGCAGTATTTCAATACACAACCACGCTATATATAGAAAACCCACTGCAACCGACACAATAATTCCATCGACATCGATACAATCTGAACAGATCAAATCTTCGGCATTAAATTCATACATTCATCGTCTAGTCAACATCCCACTTAACAAAGAAGAGTTTAAACGAGAACTAAATACAATTTATCAAAATGGCCCCAAACAACGGTTACGACAAAAAGAAGCTAGATAGAATAATTAAACGAAAAAGAAATAAACAGTACAAAAACTTCTGTTTAATGGAGAAGAAACCAAAGGAAACAAAAAAATTGTAGCCATTCCATACATTCCAGGTGTAAGTGAGAAAATAGCAACAGAACTAACCAAACAAAACATCCAGGTAATACAAGTCAATAGAGATAATTTAAAGAAACATTTAGTCAACAGTTAAATCGAGACAATAGACTCATTAGAAAAAACCGGAATCTACAAAATAATTTGGAAAATTGTGTCGGAAAATACGTAGGACAAACAGGGAGAAATTTCAAGATAAGGTACACTAAACACAAAAAGGCAATAGAACGAAACATACATTAGCAGACATCAAACCGATGCACTACGGAGAAAAGGCGGCAAATTAAATCTTCTTGACGGTCTAGAGATTAAGAGGGCAATCAGTAACGGAGATAATCATAATGAATTACTTTCAAGTTCGAATCTCTTAATTTCTGAACGTTCCTGAAATTGACACTATAATATAAATAACGTAACACTACCTTACTTATTTAGTTAATTTTGTAATTCCTTTGAGAATGGTCGTCATTGACAGAAACACGTGCCAGGAAACTGAATACACCAATATGAAACCAAACAAGTGTCTTATTTCAAAATCAGATAATATTCTATTTTCGTATTATCAAAAGTGCAGAGAACAAAGTATTTACCGTATAAAGAAAATGCACGTTATAACAAAACATTCAGTTTTATTTGTGATTGCGTTCCTGCTGAAAAGCAGAAGTAACATACGGTATATTTTATGTAGTAGTAATGAAGTAAATGGTATTATTTTTTCAATTAAAAGTTTTACCAAATATGAAACCAAATATTCTGTTTAAGTTGTCAACATAACTTTCTAAATTATTGATAGAACGATTTACTAAAAACAATAAATAAAATTAGTCAGTAACTTCCTGGCAATAGGCAAGTCGATCTTCCAGTTCTTGTAAAACTGCAGTTAACATGTGTGGCTTTCTTATATTTCATTTCAAAATTAATTATTTTTTTCAGTTAATCATTGTATATATATAAAAAATTAAGCGCTTTAGATCTGGGGACCGAACCTCCAATCTGATAAAACGTCTCCTTCTTCTATAACAATTTGGAAAAATATGAGGAGCTCCATTGTTAAAATTATATCTATTAGGCCAGTAAATTTTGTGAAACCATCAAAACAAATTGTCTCGGCAAAAAGAGACTTAAATAAAAATTGCCATGTCATCAAATCGGCGATAAAAACCATCTTCAATAATTTACTTATATATATTATATGGATATTATATATTCTTGTAAAAATGCTACTTGCCGAGTTGCTGTAAGCTATTGTATTTGTTGTATTTGTTTCATATGTAAACAATATTGCTAAACATTTTCTCTCTAGGTACTTATCATTGAACAGTTTACACACTTCAGCTTGGGTTCGGCTTCTATCACCACATTCTACCAATATAAAAATTCCCATTCGTTGCTTCTCAATTAAACATCGTTATTATAACTTGACAATTTTAAAATTTCTAAACCATTTTTCTTATTTATTTTTATAATACATACGAAATAATATTCTCTTTCAAATATCATATATGTAATAAAAATTAATATTTAAAAATTTTCTACAGTGACACAACTCTTACATAAATCATCCTGTATATAATTTCTGTATTTGAATGAGCAATTAAAAATAAAATTTGAGGTGTCGCAGCATTTTTCCAAAAATAGCGGGGGAATTTACTGCAATGGTAATTAATAATATACTGATCGATTTTATCACGTATCGAAAATAGAACATCTGCATAGATTCGAGTTTATTTTAAATTGGATCATCTCATCGAGCCTTCGAGTAGGAAGGTAATCGTAGAAATGTAATCGCTGACATAGCGGAACTGATTGGGTGTAATGCACCAAAACACGTGTCCGTAAATAGCCAGAGTATACTGTAACTGAATTTCTAAATGAAAGAAGAAAAATGATAACGCAATAGTTCACTTGTTGATTATTCAGAAAATATATTTTATTTCAATTTTTTATTCCAAATGTTATATAATATAATTATTCTCACTTCTATCTCATATATATATTTTTAATTGTGGGGGCGTTTACACTGTGGTACATCTTAAAAATAATGAAGAAGGAGACACGATTACTTTGTTTTACCACTAAAAAAAAAACAAAGTAATCTTGTCTCCTTTATATCTCATATGTTTTAAGATTCTAAAAATCACGATTAATTCCTAAGTTAAATATTGAATTTTACATTTACGTTGAAATTAGTATTAACTTTGTATTACAGAAGTGGTAATTATAGTAGTAGTATTAGTAATAATGGTAGTGTTTGGTTATCGACGTGGTCCTTCCGTCGGGTTATTTGTGTGTATAAATGAGCTTCTCACTTTATAGAATCGCTCCCGTCACTCTAAATCGCTATTAATTGTTTCCCAATGGCGAATGATAGCGGTCACCCATCCAATTGCTAACCCGGACTAACGATGCTGTTCTCTCCCTATGGCTAGTTCGGCTGCAACTGGCGCATCCGGTGTTTAAATGAATTCGTATTTATCCATATCTACTTCTTTGAAGATTTTGAACTGATACTTTAACTTAAGCTTTTATTATTTGGCGGAAGTGCTAAAAAGACTTTTAATTGTTTTCATGCACTAAGAATAAAAATTTAAATTAAAGTTATAAGCAATAAAACACTTTTATTGAAACAAAATGGCTTGGTTGTCACTTGTCATCTGCGTGATGAAGCCATTGTGTGGTGAAACAACTGTCGCAGTGTTCCGACATTAAAAACTGTGTAAATTCTCAACCAGAATGTTTCATTTACTATACAATAATAAACGTTTTTGCGTAGAACGCAGGAATTGCGAGGGAAGTGTGACGAAAGTAATATCATGAACACATCGTTTTTAATAAAGCCCTAAGTTTTAACTGCCAGTTGTCAAAAAAATGAATAGGAATTTTTGCCCGATTTTACTACGATTTTTTGAAAAAATACTAGTTCTGCAACTACGGTTTAACATAAGGAGGCCTGGGGTAAAATGAATATAATCCGCCCCATTTATATTATTAGAGTTTGAATGTATAATCCTGCAGCTAGGATTGTAGCTTTAAAAATAAATACGGCTTTTTAAGAGAAACTTAATTAATTTTTTATTATTTTATTTTATTAATTGAGGTTTTTTTTAAATTATTATTGTATACAATTATTTATGAAATAATTTTCATGTAACTGTTATGTTTTTTCAATCAAATACGTATAAACATTAACATTTTCAAATTCAATTCGGTTCTCGAAATTTAAGGGAAAATTTTGTTTTAATAAAAGTGTAAAAATGTACCTCACCTCGTACAGGAAAACTAATAATCGAAATAATTAAAAGGTGACTTTCATTTTAAAGAATAACTTGAATTTTAAGGTCTAAGCTCGAGTGGAAGAACATGAGAAGTCGTTACCTCCGCCTTCAAGTTTTATGCTTCAAAATATTAAGTTAGTTTATTTATGTACGTATTTCAATGTAGGTATTTTTACTTTCCTTATATAGTATAAAATAGTGATGTGGTCATCATAGTACTTTCCCTATATTTTACTCGAAAACTATGAGGTTTACGCAAAAATGCTATTATTTAAAATTTGTTCACTTTCTAATTCTCTACAATTATTTATTATACACATAACTCCAATAGTTTATTAGTAATAAAAACGTCAAAATTTTTAATTTCTTTCTGGCAAGTTAAGAACTTTATGAAAAATATGTTTTCATAAAACTTGTTCAGTTTCTCATTCTCTTTAACTTTTGTTTGAATGGTTTTGTAAAATGACTCCAACACAATCCAGTACAGAGATCCAAGGTCACTTTTCAAACCGACCCTCACTAGGATCTTTAAAACTAGGGACCTAAAAAAGGAGCCAATAAAAAATATACACGAACTGGAGAATATGACCGATGCACTCCAGAAGGGCTTTATACCAGCGTACGAGAAAGCATACCCTCTAACAACCAGAGAAGAGCCAACATAAGGGATAAGCGCTGTGCTGTCCTTTGCACGCCACCTTGGGTGGCTAAATGAGTGATAGAACAACGCAGGGCTGTCCCAGTCAGGGGGGCACAACGGGCCTAGTGAGGCCTAAGTGCTCTGGTCAAGTGCTCCCTTGGCAAACTCAATCCAGATCCAGAACCAGAGAAGACGAGGAACCCACATTTGCGTGATGGTGCACAGAACTTGAGGCGTTGAAAAACCAAGCTAGAAGGGCACACAACAGAGCCATGAATACGCAAAATGGTTCCGATTGAAACAACTAAAAAACTGGAAATACAGAAAAAGATAGAGGGCGGGAATCTTTTCTGCTCCAAAGTGGAAAACGTTTCGGAAACCTCACGATTAAAACAGGCCCTCTCCAAAAACCCTTTACCAAAATTCACTAGTCCTAAAAAGGGAGGACTCACCTAAAAACACGAGAAAACTTTTATTGAGGACTCATTTCCCGGGTTGTACCTTCAACCAGGAGCGGAGCCTCACGGATACATCCACAGCATCCCAAACCAACCTAGATTGAGACCTGGTGGGCTCTATCGTTACCAGGAAAATGGTAGACTGGGCAATGAGGAGTTTCTCACACAATCTCCAGGGATGGACGGGATTTTTTCGGCTCTCATATAGTGGGACAAGGACGCTATCCTGGACACCCTCGTGGGCATGTACCGGGGGTGTATTGCTTTCAGTTACACACCCTAGGCATAGAGGGAAACTAAAGTTATCTTTATACCAAAATTAGGACGCTGCACTACACTGCAAGCATATCGACCAATAAGCCTCACATCTTTTCTACTAAAGATACTGGAGAGGCTATGTGACCGGTACATTAGGGAAACAGTCATAGTAAAACATCTTCTACATTTCAATTAACATGCATACTATAAAGGCAGGTCGATGGACTCGGCCTTGTACACTGTGGTGAGAAGAATTGGCCGATCCTTTGTGCAAAAGTATTTACATTTGCGACTTTCATGGATATAGAAGGAGCTTTTGATAAGACCTTCTTCCCAAAGATAACAGCTGCACTTCGAAGCAAAGGATTTCCGGTGGCCTTAAGCCAGTGGATCTTCAACATGGTGCAATGAAGGACAGCCAATATTACAATAGGCGACACGACTTGTATGTCGGGTCGTAAAGGGGTGTCCACAGAGGGGAGTGAAGTCAAATACTTAAGAGTTCTTCTAGACAGCCCTTCTGCCAATGCAAACGAGCTGTGGGGAAAACATTTTATCTATCTCCAATTGACCTACACGGTCATCGTGCGACCAATATTTTCATATGCATCAGTAATATGGTAGCCAAGAACGACCACGAAAACAGTCGTAAGCTCTTTTAAGCACGTCATGAGCCATGAGAACAATGCCAACAGCGGCTATGGATGCTCTGCTATACCTGCCACCCTTGGACATAGTAGTGATACAAACGTAGGTGGCGGAAATTCCATTTTTTTAGGACGCAATTCGATTCCAGTTTTTTCGTTTTTTTTTGGATCGTGTGCGTGTTTTGGGCCGACGGTATTTTTTTTAATTTTGTTAATAAATGAATAACTTATATATGGCTTAAGATGCACATTACTAGGAGTAATTGGCAGTGGTACTAGTGATTAGCTATCGAACACGTGGTCCTTCCGCGGTATTATTTGTGTATGTGTAAATAAGCTTGGTACTTTAAAGGATCGCCCCCGTCACTCTAAAGCACCATTAATTGTATCCTAATGGTGAATGGTACCAGTCACCCATCCAATTGCTGACCCGAACTAACACGGCTGCACTCTCGCTAACGCTAGTTCGACCGCCTTGGACATTGTTATTAGAAAACAGACAGCAGCGGCGGCCATAAGGCTACGAGCAACAAAGGGATGGCTTGTAAGCAACGTTGGAGGTGAACACCACAAAATTTTAGAGGATTTCAAGAAAAGAAACCCAAGATTACGATGCCGGTGGATAATATCCCTTGAAAATATATATTCACTAGAAAGCTTCAAATAGACCTGAGATTCGAAGACCCAGAAGTAGGAAGCAAGCACAAAAACATTCATATATTCACTGAGGAGTCGTCAATGAAAGCAGAGGCAGGTGTAGGCATTTTCTGCAAAAACCTATCCCTCAAAAATACTAATGCTCTAGGTACAACTGTGGAACTCGTGGGTATACTATTATATATGCAGCAAAGGTAATCCCTGACAATAAGATTAAGGGAAAAAACATATACATCATAACGGCCAGCAGAGCAGTAATTTTGTCCATTTCGAGCTTTAAAATTACCTCAGCATTAACGCTGGTATGTTGCGAAGCCTTGGAAGAAGTTGCTCGTGACAATAAGGTAAGCCTATGCTAGGTGATAGCAGATGGTTTGGGGAGGAAGGCATCTGGACGAACGATATGCGGACCGGCTACCTTGATTACCCTACTGAAAAATACATCAATCAGATGCTACAAGAAGCGACGGGATAACATACCTTGCTGTAGGGTCTAAAAAAACTTCATCGCAATGAACACTTAAACGGCCAGATACTGTATGCAACCGTCCAGAGGACACTGCAATTAAAGATTATATCTGAACAGATTGGGACTACACTCTAGTCCTACCTGCAGAGGGTGTGAAGAGGAAGAAGAAACCGTTGAGCATGCAGTTCTAGACTGCCCGGTGTTATTCAACCTGCGTGAATCCACAATGGAAGAGGGATGTCATCAGACATCCTAAGAATCCCTCCTGTTGCACTCTGGGGTTTGCCAATGCGATGGATTGCATTAACCGTGCAAGCAATGCAAGCTCAGATGGGAGGACGTTTAAAGCGTCCACTGGGGCCTACGTGTAGTGGAACTCTCAATCCTCCCATTAAATAAATCCAGATCCAGAAACGGTCACTCTATTTTCTATGTATGCATTTTTACCAAAAGCTTTCCAAATCTTCCGATAAATAATAAAAGTTTAATTTTGAAATTTCAGTTTAAAACCTTAAGAGGTTCTTAAAATACAGCGTCCACGGGTAGACATACTAACAGACACACACATGCAGTTATAATTTTTGAAATTAATACTTGATGGATGGAACTGGTATTTCGCAGGGTTATTAAAATTATGAAATTTGCTGTGTTCCATTACTGTAATAACTCGAAACAAATGTCAGGAAACTGCCAATAAAAACATCGAACACAACAAGTGTCATAATTTTAATAACTTTGTTATAATTATTTTTTCTAAAAATTATTACTATAGTATCAATAGACATAAAAACGGAAATTACTTTCGAAATATTTTTCAAAAAATGTTCCGTACTCTCTTTAAAATTGAATAAAGGTTTTTATTAGTTTTTGAAAAACACATAAGTTATAAAGAGACATACCCATTTATATAAAGAGAAATGCTAAAAAATGGATGTAATCCTGGGTCATCGATTGTATGTTCATCGAAATTTATATTTCCGAAAGCTCGCCTCGATTATATGTACCTTGCTCGAAACTAACCTGAAATAAAAACAAAAATTTTATGATAATATTCTGCAAGCGTAATATTGCTACATTAAAAATAACATAAATATTAGTATACTAATTAGTTTTCCTCGTATTTATTTATTAACTAATAGCTTTGAAACGTCAATATTGTTAGAATGAATATTTAAATTCTGCAGAAATGATTGTTGACTTTAAAATAATAACTTATAATCTTATATAATAATATTTTAGAAAAAGAATGATGTGACTATTATACTACTTTCCCTGTAAATAAAGTTAAAGTAATAAGAATTTAAGATTTTAAAGTGTCGAGTAAATACCAAATTACCAAACTAAACTTTCAATAAAATCGTTAATTAAAAATTTAATTTAAAATACGCATTTCGATTTAAATATAAAACATTAACTTCCTTCGGGATCTGCATATTATTAAAAATCTGTTTTCAGATATAGGGAGCTCAGAACTCGGTAAATAAACATTAGGAAATTTGCCAGCAATTAACTCGTCATATTACTTTTGCAGCACTTATCTCGGAATTCTGTAGCGAAATTATCGCAGGAAGTATTTGTTAGTAGTGTACTTTGCTTGACATCATTCGATATCAGTCATATTGACGTTTCTTTAGAAGCAGGTGATACGTGATTATTTTGTTGCTGTTAGTTGTGAAACATTTTTAAAATGAAGGGAAGACACGAACATTTTCCGCATACTTTACTTTTTTATTTCCTAAAGGGAAGAAAGCTGCTCAAGCTCACAAAAATATATGTGAAGTTTATGGTGATGATTGCTTTACGGGAAGTATCTGCCAGATTTGGTTTAAAAAATTCCGTTATGAAGATTTTTCTCTTAAAGACGAATAACGTTCTGGTCAGCCCACCGAACTTGACGACTAAATCAAAACCGAACCAGCTTAAAAAACCAAACGCTCAATTCACATATGCACTGCTAACAACTCACAAACTAGACGAAGCAATCAAAGAAAACCTGCCAGAATTGATAAATCACAAAGGACTAGTGCTCCACAATGACGTGAGACCTCACACATCTTTGGCAATTCGTGGGAAATTACTGGAGCTTAGTTTGGAAGTGATGTTACATGCCCCATGTAGCCCTGATCTGGCACCATCGGATTACCATTTATTCAGAAGTTTACAGAATTTTTGAAATTGTAAAACTTTTACAAATGACGAAGAAATATTTGGTTGATTAAACATTATTTTTTTATATTAAAAAAAGATTTTTATATCATTCGCTAAAACCGAAATTACTTAGTTGCCAAGCTTAATATATAGCTTATATCAAAGACAGATCGGGTAATAACACCCATAAATTTTGTTAAGGTTCGACGTAATTTGTAAGCGAGCTTAATTCGCATCATATTTGTTGCTTTTATATTTCTGGAATAGAGAACGAAAAGAAATTAATCATGTTCGGTACATGGGCTTATTGTTTTTCAAAATATTCTTTATGAAGATCATAGATCACTTTTGCATACACTTGAATAAATTTTTTCTACTCCTATTCAAAACATGCATTTTAAATGTATCAAATGTACCCCTCGTAAAATGTTCAATTCGTAACTTATTACTTTCCCTATATAGTATATATAGGGAAAGTATTGTGTTTAATTTACGGTAAGAAAAAGAAGGATTTGGGTGCCAAATCAGGGTTGTATATCGGATGATCCATCAATTCGTTTTTGTCAGTTACCAAAAAGTCTCTTGTTTGAGCCGATGTGAGAGCTCGCATTGTCGAGGTGGAGGATGATGTGTCTTCAACAATTGGGTTCCCTTATTTTTTTTTGAAGACTTCTGACAAACAAATGATTGTGTACCATTCAGAATTAACACTAATGATGCAATTGCCACATAACTTATTTTTTTTTTTTTAAAACAGACAACCATTTACTCCGCGGTAGAACAACTTTTGTTGGATTTGGCTCTTCTTTCTTTCAACTGTGTTTGTTATCTGTTATAATACCATAAGCGTATTACTTAAGCGTCGATCATTCGTTAAGAGCCTTTTTTGAGCGATTTTTAAATTACATGGGATCCAATGGGTACAATGTTTTAATGGTTCTACTAATGCTCCAGGATACCTCAATCTCAATAATTCCCATGACCTTGCAATATCGGGTCACCCACTTCAGAAATGTTTTCTAGAACAACCACCGATTACGAACGACCTTTACGAAATTCATCACTAAGCGAACTACGGCCATGATTGAATTCCGTATATCATTGATATACAGTTGTTTTTGGTGGTGCTTCATCGCCTAAAATTGTATAAAGTTCATCAATACATTGTTATTGAGATAAAATAATCGCAAGGAAATGTTCACGATTTAATTCTATTTCAGGTAACTGTAAACAACACAAATAACGCATGGACATCAAAACATTCTGAGAATTCCCTATTGACAAAAAATCGAACATTACGATAGGGTCGCTGGTTAATAGATGAAAGTACCTGGATCGTCCATTCCAGGAACATAAAACGGAACATTTATTACGTTTGTCGCACTTTTCTTAAAAATTCTGGCTCCTACACTATGATAAATTCCTTATTTTATTATTGTATACAATTGTTTCAATTATATCTTATAATTTATATGTAAATGTTATATTTTTAACAAATATAACATTAGGTAATTTTAAATTAGAACCATGTTTTAAGTGTTCTAATTTAAAATTACCTAATGTTATTATTTCGTTTCATCAAGAGTGCAGTAAACAAATTATCTATCGTAATTTTTTTTTTATTATTATTCAAAAAATGATGCATCATAAATCAAAAATTGTACAGAGAAAGAAAAAAATATAAAAACACCATTTATACCATATGATTAATTAAATTATAATTTAACCCGCGGTGAAACATTTTAATATTAATTAGAGGTTAATTAAACTCTTGGTTTTGTTTCACAATTTTAAACAACACCAAGAGTTAAATTCACGTTTAATTTACACCATATGAAGTCATGAAGCTCAAAAGAGAAATATATATATTTTATATAAATTATTTTAACAATTTTATGTTATATGAAATAAATAAAATAATAACTACAAAATCAAATACTTATCTTCTATGTTAAAATTATAGAGCTAAAATTATTATTAATATAAGACTATATTTTTTAAATATCCCATTTGAATATTCACAAGTGACAAGTAAATTGTAATATGTAAATATAATGTTCTTATTTCATAGTTTATATGTTAAATAAGAAAATATTTACAAACATAAAAGTACAAATTCTATAATATATTTATAATGGATTCACTTACACTTAATTGCCCACTAAACTACACAAACCAAACCGATCACAAAACTGATTACAAACGTGTCTATATAAGGTAAAAACACGATCCACTCTATCTACACATACCGACAATTGTTATCGAAAGTAAATGTGCAAGCCCCGCCAATGTAATCATTTATAGTAAATATCTTATTTTAGACTTAATTGATTTTTATCGTGTACCACGTGTTTACTTTCAGAGAAACTTTAAATGCTGCCATTAGCTCAATTGCAAAACATTGCCGCGCTGAGCAATTTACTAATATCTAATCAATTTGGTTGCAAAAGAATAGTGGAATGTTGGAGCGCTGCGATAAATACAATATTGATTTTAGGCGATTGTGCATCAGATGATTGATAACATCTACGCAATTCACTACTTGTCATATCGTAACTTTTCATTCAAAACTTGTTTACAAATACTAACACGCTTTTATTGAAAATATAAAATGAATAATAATTACAATTGCATTAGTTTTAATTTTACATCAATGGAACTCGTATCCTCAAAGCATGTTTTATAAAGCAAGTTATTCCAACTTATAGAAGAATTTTATAAAATCATACAGCATTGACAAATTAATACAATATATTAATAGTTGATCAGCATCGAATTTCATGATATATGCAATTGAATACTAGAATAACTTGTACATTTATTAATTCTCTTTTCGTTTTATTGCATAGTTATCTTGTGTAAAAAATTATGTTGATTTTCTTTTATTTAAATTATTTTTTTTTAAGAAATAATTGTAGTGTCGGTCCATAATTAAGAAAAATACATTAACATACATTCCACCTTTATTGTGATATTTACACAATGCTCCGGAAACAATTATATACATTTATGAATAAACATAATGGTCATCTCTGTATCTCATTCTGACTACAATTTTAATGGAATTCACGCAATATGATTGTGAAAAAAGTGATATTTGATGAATTAGTGCACACAGTTGCACATATGGACTCTATTTAAATAAACGGATGTGCATAGTACCTTGTATAAATAAAATTCAATTATTCCAATTAGACAATGAAAAAATAGTGCTAATTATTATCGCAAGATGAGGAAGACTGTTGTACTAATTTCTAGTATAAAACTTTATTATCAAAACAATCTAAAGCATTTCCAAAACTCTTTCCTTGGCAAAATTCTAATACAAGCAACATATCTGTGTGTTTCAAATATGAATTATTATAAACAATACTGAAGAAAACCATTAATTCTCAAATGACACTTGTTAATTATACTTAATTGACATTTTTAATTAAAGACAACGACAAAAAAACATGTATTTTCAAACACCTGAAAAGCTATATTTCTTTTTTCCTAAATAACAAAACGTTGCATTTTATTTTTTGTGGGAAACCTGTACAAAATATTTAGCATTATTAAGAGACATTGAAGCTCTCCAATAAACTTATCTCCAGTGGTATTTTTTAAATTTTTATATAGTGTGCCAAAAAAAAACATATTTTAGTTTTTATGTTGTGGTACAAGTGTTTTTTGCAATTCTTCAATCAATGATGGCCATAATTAATAAAATGATTTGTTAGATTATATTAAACAATACACATCTTAATTTGATTTGAACATAGAGTTTAATTATTATAAATAAAATTAATAATACTTTTTGGAACTTGGTTTACACACTTTATGCCGTACAAATATATATTTTTTGGTAAAAATGTATGCACTAGAAGTGTTTTTTACTTTTCGGATTTTGTTTTGCATAAATGAAAAATTGTATAAGCAAAATAAGAACTAACAACCAAATAACTTATATATAATACGCCATTCTTGACCCTCTCTAGCCCATGTCTGATAGGAGTGTATGAAGGTTATTATAACAGATAGAAAAAAACTGTACAGGACAAAGTTTTAGATAATTTTATGTAGATTAATAAACATGAGAATTTTTATCGCCATTATTTTCCGAGATATGACGCAAACTTACATTTTCTGTAATCTATAATCTGTTATAATAACCGAGATATATTGATTTGAAAAAATTGACACTTTTTACTTTTTTCAAAATATCTAGTAACCCTTGACTTTTTTGAAAACTTTGAAAGTGGAATTTTATTCGTCTCGTAAATCTACACTTCTTTCCCCATTTAACCGTTTCTCTATCTCTTATAGTTTCCGAGATCCCTATAGAGAACATCGAAAAAACTCACCCTGTATATGCTGACTTTTCAGTAAACTTCGATCATTCGAGTTGCCTCACAATATTATTCGATGGGTAGATCTCAACATGTTGATTCATAAGTCAGAAAACTATATAGCTAAAAGTGAGGTGCCCCAGGGGTCTAATCTACAAATTTATAAAAGTATTTACAGCGTTAATGACTGTAAGGCTCTGCAATACGTTTTACATAAATTGAGCTAATGGTGCTTAGATAATAAACTCTGAATCCGAATAAGGTAAATATTCCATCGTATCTTACGTGAGAAACTTGTCCTGTATAACGTTGAATTATACTGTGAACGATAAACTTCGTAATGGTACATTCGTACATGTAGCATTAGTTATTTAAATAATTTCTTTGATTATAAACTTTTAATGGTCATATTGTTAATATAGTCAAAAACAACTTGATTTCTGCAAGGATTTTGGGTATAGCTATTTTGACCAAAAGATGCCTTTTGACAGCACATTTGCGTTTAAATGCAAATAATTGTCAAAACGTTCGAGATTTTAAATCATCACTTAAATATAAATATATAATTTGAGCAATATAACGGGAACAACAATTACAAAATAGTTTTGCCTTTGATTCCCGCACATTCCACACACATATTCCTCCTGCCCTCTGCTTCTTACTCTCTTCCCCTTCTGCCTCTAATCGTTTTTTTTACTTCAATTAACCCTCCCTTGTAACTGCACCATCTCCATATCTTCCCCTCTATTATTAGCTTCTGGTACCCTACTCTCGTTGTGCGGTCCCTGTCCCATTCCTTCTTTGCCCTTTCACTTGTCAGCTTTTGTATTTTACTCTCTCTTTTGTTAGGTCGTCATCAATATAAATAAGGTAAGAGGGAAAGACATTCGGGACAATGGAGAGATAGAAAAGAGGTGGTAGAAGTGAATGTAGAGATAAAGAAGAGTTTCAGGGTGGACGAGGCAGGGAAGGTAACGGTGGTGAAACTGGAAGGGAGGGAAAATAAGATTAGGCTGATGAAGAATAAAATATAAAATAATAATCATTAACTTAACGAACTTTCAGTGTCATGTATAAAAACTCGATCTTTGTGACAAAAGAACAGTAGTGTAATTTATTTTCTTATTTTATTTTTACAAGTCAATAGGTGCTGGGTGAAAGGTCACAACAACAGCAGATGTAAGAGAATAGCAGATGGTTTGGCAAGGAAGGCATCCGGACAAACGATATGCGGGCCAGACCCCTCCCTGCCGCCCTCCCTGCAAGACTTGATTACCCAACTAAATATGCATCAATCAGATGCCACAAGGAGCGATGGGATAGCACACCTGGCTGTAGGGTCGCAATGAACACTAAAACGGCCAAATACTGTATGTAACTGCTCGGAGAAAACCTACAGAAGGTTATAGGACTCCTAACAGGACACTGCAATTTAAGATCGCACCTGTACAGAGTGGGACTACAATTTAGTTCTACCTGTAGAGGGTGTGAAGAGGAAGAGAAAACCGCTGGGCATGTAATTCTGGACTGCCCGGTGTTATCCAACCTGCGTGAGTCCACAATGGGAGAAAGATGTCTAAAGTCATCAGACATCTCAAGAGTCCCTCTTTCTGCAGTCCTGGCGTTTGCCAATGCCTTGGGTTGGCTTGACCATAGCAAAGAATGAGGATTCAGATGGGAGGACGTACAAAGTGCCCACTGCGTGCAGCGGAACTCTTTGCCCTCTCTTCGAACAAATCCAGATCGAGATCCAAGGATATTGTTTTACTTGAGACTGATGAACGTTCTAGACTTTTTTGTATTTTGCTGTATGTTATCTGCTAATAAAAAATCTTTTGAATAGAACCTTTACGTTTATGTTGTAAAATACATGCTTAGACCATCTATTTTTATATTTACAAGAACTAGCTAAAAACTTTCACCGGACTCATGACAGGGCATTGTGCCCTCCGGTACCATTTGTGGAAAATTGGAAAAGAGGAAAGTGGAAACCTATAACCCATTTGGTCGATCATATCAACCCCAAATTTTGATCTATTATAAAATTTAGTGCTTTCTAGAAGATGTTTATTGTTTTTTCACAGTTATAGATTTAGATTTGAACTTAGGAGAAATGCACTTTTGTTCAATTCGCTTTTATAGCTTATTAGAATACAGTCATACTATACATAAAACTGCGCTTTAAAGCGTTCTATTTCATCTCTTTGTATTTTCACAGATTTTCGATTGTCTCCGATTCTTTAAACTATTAATAAACTCCATTGCAATGGAATAACTTATGAAAAAATATCAGTGGTAACATTTCTGATGTAGCCAGTAAAAGGTTCAACCAACTTCAAAATAAGAGACTTCACCATCGAAATCGGTAATGGTCACATTTTATCGTGTACATCATATTTCCTTTTCATATCAGACGCCAACAAAACTTTAATGCCAACTTTATTGGGCTTGTTAGGCATCTATTGGGTAAACATCCTTTGGAAAAGGCTGTCAAATATATCTTTGAAAATCTGTTTTTTCTTCGGAACCATTAAAACTTCCAAGATTTGAGCAGAACTGTAACAATGAATATGTAATATACATATACAAATTTAAATTAATTTTAAACATCAATAAGCCGCTTTTACTGGAATGTGTTTTATAAGAATTGTATACTTATTTTACTTCCACGTAGTTACGCAAAATTGCCAATGATTAGTAAAAGAAAAGTTGTATGGTGGTCACCTCATCATTTTACGTTATTACAAAAACGTTCAATTTGCAGACCAGTGTTAATCTGACATGCCAATATATAAATGTATCGAAACACATTGCTTACATCAAACAAACAAATGACGTACAATTATTCTTCCAACTATCTCCACAAATATTAATCCATCTAATGATCCAAATCACCATTGTAATATTTTTTAACCGAAGAGGTACGCTATGTTAACAATTCAATATTTGCTCAGCACGAAGAAAGTTGCACATGCACTTTCGCCTCCTCATATTATAAACGCTTTCAGCGAAATTGCCTCGATTAATTGAAGACCTGACGAATTTCCACGCAGAAGTTACCGATTTAGTTCGGAAATCAAGCGGAACGGAGAAGATGGCATCAAATTTAATTACTCTACTCGCTTTCCTTGGGTTGGAATTAGCGGCCGCTAATTAATTACGGACGCTATAATTGATTGCAGTCGTGCTAATATTTTTTATAATTAAACTGATAAATATTTAAAAATTCCAGTCTAGTAATATGTAATTTATTATTGATCCAGTTAATCAATATACACGAGTAGCTTGCTGTAATTAATCAATCAGGATGATTTATTGTATTTTATTATTTATTACCTAAAGATTGTGAATTATTGTAGTTACTCACATATTCAAGTTTAATGAATAGTGCACTGATATAATTCTAAAAAAGAAAGAATTATATTAAATGTATCTCATAACTTAAAAATACGAAATAATATGTCTTATTAAAGCGAAAGTAGTTTGAATGTATTTACTTTTGTCAAACAAACTTCAAGATTCATAATTTACGTTAAAACGTTTTTAAATTAATTTGATTAATTTGAATAATGAATAAAAGACTTGAGTATCATCAGCAGTGAAAGGAAAAAGAAGGTGTTTAAGAATAGACCCTTGTACAAACAGGTTGCTATTAAGTATGATATGCTAACATACTATTATATATATTTTTATCTTCATTTCATTTGTGCGTCCTGTTCAGATAAAACTATATAAAATAAATATTTATATAATTCACATTATAAATATTTTCGAGTCGCGTAAATACCAGAACACCATGTTATCAGTGTTATATTTTTAGCAAATAGGCTAAATATATAGCAATAAATATTATTTTTTACTTTCCCTGTATGGAGCACAAATCCAAAATTTCAACAAAAATATACCAGGTCTATAAATATGAAACCGGAATTTGTCCATAAATGTCCGTAGCTGTCAATGTAGTTACCGTCAAACCGCGTCATTGGCACAATTTCCTTGTTGACATCTCTGACAAAGATTTTCAACTCACAACAATACAAGTTTCTTATAATAGCATAGTTTGTAATAGCTTTGAACACGACTAATTTTGTGGTTGGTAAGTACGATTTGCGGACAGCATTTATTTTCTGTTACCAATTGAAGAAAACTGCTGCAGAATCGCATCGAATGCTTGTCGAAGCTTACGGTGAGCATGCTCTTGATAAATCACAGTGCTTTGGGTAGTTTAAAAAATTCAAAAGTGGCGATTTAGACGTGAGAAACGAAGAACGTGGAAGACCAGCGAAAAAGTTTGAAGACCGCGAATTGATAGCATTGTTGGATGAGGATGACGCTCAAACGCAACAACAACTCGCGGATAAATTAAATATGACACAAGAAGCTGTCTCCATATGTTTGAAAGCCATGGGCAAGACCCAAAAGATGGAAAAATGGGTTCCACATGAACTGAATGAAAGACAGCAGGAAAATCGAAAAACCACTTGCGAAATGCTACTCGCCAGATACAAAAGAAAGTCATTTATCCATCAAATTGTGACTGGCGATGAAAAGTGGTTATATTTTGAGAATCCTAAGCGTAAAAAATCATGGGTAATTCCAGGCGAACTATCGACATCGACTGCAAGACCAAATCGCTATGGACGAAAGACAATGCTCTGTGTTTGGTGGGATCGGAAGGGTGTGATCTATTATGAGCTGCTAAAACCTGGTGAAACCGTTAATACTGAACGCTACCGGCAAAAAAATGATCGTTTTGAATCAAGCTTTGCGCGAAAAACGACCAGAATATCAAAAAAGGCAACACAAAGTGATTTTGCTTCATGATAATGCACCACCGCACATAGCAAAACTGGTCAAGGAAACGATTTAGGCGTTTAGTTGGGAAATTTGCAACGATGGAACATCGTTATATTGGCGAGCAGCGCTTTACTTCTTACGAAAATGTACGAAAATGGCTCGATGACTGGTTTACCTCAAAAGAGCAACATTTTTTTTGGCGAGGCATCCACAAATTGTCAGACAGCTGGGAAAAATGTATAGCTAGCGAGGGACAATACTTCAAATAAAATATTTTTTATCATTTTCGTACAATAAACGTGTATTTTCTATACAAAAATTCCGCTTTCATATTTATAGACCTGGTATGCTTTCAACTCCCCTCAGTTCAGTTTATTTATGACAAAATAATGAAAAACTGTTCCGAAAATAGTCACCCAGGAATCTATAGTTATATCTGCTTGAAATGTCAATCTAGAATCCTCTCATACTGTATCCCACTGTATAACTATGTATATACCAGATTATTGGCTTTAGCAAAAACTTGCTTGCTCTTGATTACTCTCTAGTTTAGATTACATACCCACTCATTAACTAACACCACAAGAAATACTGCAGCAAATCGACCAGGCCCTCTCTAAACCGACGGACATCATGTCCAGGAGGCTCGAATTCGAAATACCGTTTAAGGTGTTGATTGAGGACCCCAAAACGGCTGAGAGTCAATGAGTTTGGTCGAGGAATATCAGCCCGGTACAGTGATGGTGCCAAGAATAACAGAGGTACTGGAATAGGCATTTATGGCCCTAACCGAAACCATAGGAGCTTCATAGCACCCACGATTCTGCAAGCGGAAGCAATTGTAATAGATATGTGCACCAGAGAGTGCCTGAATAGGCACCTAAACGGCATGCAAATATAAATTTGCTGACAGCCAAGCCGCATATTAAAGGCCATTCAAGCCTATAGCCACGGATCATGGACTACCTAGGAATGTCGACGGTCCCTCTCGCAACTGGCGAAGAACAACTCGTTGGCCCTCATGTGGGTCTCAGGGCACGGGGATATTAAAGGCAACGAAGTGGCAGATAAAAATGGACTGCAGACTATGTGAATCGACAGAGAGATAGGTTAAAAACACAATAAAATACATACCTATAAAACGTGTCAGCAAAAATAAACTTTTTACATTTCACAAAAACTAAAAATTTTCATGCTGAATTCATTGATCATTTCAGATTTTCTTTAGTGAGATGAAGTTTTAGGTAATGTTCATATAAATTCATTCATCTGGATCTTTGTTCTTCTTAGTCCAACAGTAGTCAGCCAACATAGCAGAACTTACCTTGCTGTGTTCAAGAAGAAATCTTAGTAAGAGTCCAAGAAGTGAAACGCAAAATTGTTTATGGGTCAGCAGTGAAAAGCGTGCGAAGCATCGGAGTCCGAATAAATTAAAAAAAAAAAAACGCAAGTAATCCACGTCAAGCCCCTTCTATAATAGACGATGTACTATAAATACACAGAGCCTCAAAATAAAATTTAAATAAATAGTTGTACGAAATAGTTGTAAATAGAGTATAAGAGTGTGTACAAACAAATGATTGCAGTATTTTAATATGCTCGAACTCAGAACTTCCAGGTTGTTTTATTCTTGCGAATTTAATAGTGCCTTAAAGTTAGAAATATATATACTCAATGACAATAGAAGAGTTACACTAAGAAGGAATGATTTGACAACAGAATCATTATATTTAAAACATACATTAATAACAATTTCAGCCTTGTGCCTTTTACATTTACTGTGATAAAAAAATATGTCACATCTTCTTTTTAAATAAAACTAATACTAGTGCAAAGGTGGCAGCATTGGGAGGCAGAATGGCAAGATGTATTCAGCGATGAACCACGATTTTGTCTAGGCACGCATGATGGCGGTAGAAGGGTACGACTTTACCGTGAAGAACGACTTGATCTTAGGTTTGCTATTCAGAGGCATGTACATAAAACTGCTGGAGTAATGGTTTGGGGAGCTATTGCTTATGGTAGTCGATTACCTCTTTCATTCATTCGATTCAGTAACACAGCTGCGCGTTATATTGAAGAAGTCATACGACCGACTTTATTGCCTTATTTAGATGGCCGACCAGACGTACTTTTTCAGCAAAATAACCACATCCCCATATTGCTCGTCGAACTATTAACCTTCTTCATGAAGCTGGTGTTAATGTTTTACCGTGGCCGCCCCGTTCGCCGAATTTAAATCCCATTGAACATGTATGGGATATCATGGGAAGAAGACTATTTTCTTTGCACCGTCCTTCACAGACTCTAGCACAGTTGATCCATGAAATTCAAGTTGCTTGGAACGAGATGCCACAAGAAGACATCGTTTGTTAATAAAATTCTTGAAAATGTGAACATTTTATTCTTGATGTAAGGCTACGATGTTGGCAAAAAATCAAGTCTTTTAAATAAATCATTCTGGGAGTAACGCTTCTAATGTCATTGAGTATATATACGCATTTGGAGCCTTATATAAATTCTCTCATTTTAATTTAGCATCACTGACTTATTTCTATTCATGAAGTAAATCTACTAGATTCACTAGCTAAATTATAGGTGACATAATATTATTTCAAAAAATGAATTTAGTATAGAACTCAGAAGATAATTATCAAGATCTCATTGAACATATTTGCCAAGTTCGAAATTGGTTAATCCAATTATGGTGCCAAATGTTCAAAACAATATTCTCAAAAAGAAAAAACAGCAAAAATGTAGAAAAACATAAACTTGCACAATTTCGTTAGCACATTTTCTATGTTTGCTTATGTTTTAGTTTTATTGTTATTATTCATATGGTATTATTTCACACAAATAAAAAATCTCGAGAATTTTTAAATATTATTACTTTATAAAGCCTCAAGGTATAATAATTAATCTTTTTCAGCACCCTGTATGTGGAGTCTTGTAAATACGCGAACCAGGTCGGTAATTTAAGTAAATTAATTATGTTGTAGTTAGCCATGTGTTTTCAACTGAAGAAATATGCGTTTACAAATGTTCAACCCAGATGTTGAATTTCAACACGTTCCTCGATAAATACTCCGATTTAATAATAATCATAGGCCTCTTAAATTATTGCATATGCATTAGCAGAGTATTAATTATAATTATGTATACATTTAAAATGATTAATTTTAACATTTTTTCAATTTTAAAGTAGCTACAATGGTGTAGAAGCTATTTTAAGTTACAAATATTCTTTATAATGATTTTGTGTAAGTAACATCAGAAGGCGGCTAATTAAAAAAAACATTGTACATTTATATTTGTCAGAATTTGCGAGGTTTTTAGAGAATATATTGAATGTATACCATTAAGAATAAATTTACTAAAATACATATTCAAGAATTATTTCTCATTGTCAAAGGTGCTGTTCAGAATAGTAAACAATTAATTCTACATTTAGTATCGCCACAAATAAATTTATCATATGTTTGGTAGGTCTTTCAATTTTTAACTAGAAATCCATATAATCTACAAAGTGAAATATACCAATTAAGTCATAAAATGAAGAAGAAGAAGAAGTTTTTACGGTGCATTATGGTATGAAACATAGCTAATTCGGTAATTATTGATTGAAATGAACAATAAAGGGATGATGTGAAAAAATCAATATGCAAATTAAACCATCCTCTCCAAAGGGAAAGAACAATTAAAGCTCCCCTATGTAAGTGTCATGTTACGCCAAGACCCTTCACATTTCCGGTTCACTGCATTGAACATCCCTGCAAAGCAGAAAAGGGTTACAAAATAGCTGCATTGTTCTATATTACCGTCATACACTTCAGTCTCTTCAGACATGTTTTAACCCTCCGTAAATGTAAATATTGTTTTATGTGCTAAATAATTAGCTAACCCAATTACACTAGGATTCATAAACATTTGTAATTTTTACTTTATATTAAGTAATATATTTGGTTTTTAGATTTGTTGAAATATTGGTCCAAACATAATACAGTGCACGCCGCTTAATGTGATCACAACGGGACTCGGGGTTTTTGATAACAATAACCGATTGATAATAATAGCCGAAAAACAAAACTTTAAATTTTAAATTCTCTACAATTATTTATTATATAACTTTGCTTCAATAGTTTATTAGCAATTGGCAAAAACTGTCAAAAATTTCAATTTTTTTTTTCTCGAAAGTTAAGAGTTTTATGAAAAATATATTTTAACAAAATTTGTTCAATTTCTCATTCTCTTTAACTTTTGTTTGAAAAGTTTTGTAATATTTTTTATATTAAAAAAAATATCGGAAAAAGAACAAAAAACGCCTCGAGTAAACACCCACTTCCGGTTTATGTATGTTTACCAAAAGCTTTTCAGTTCCAGTTTTTAACGATAAAACCTTAAGTTTAAAGTTTCATCTCAATCGGATCAGTCGTTTTTGAGATACAGCACCCACGGACAGACAGACAGACACACACACAGACACATTTTTTTTCCAGAAATTAGTTTAATGGACTCGGGGGACCTCAAAACGGATATTTCCGCAAAACAAAATTTTCAAAAAAAATCACGATCACAATACTTCCCCTATATATACTTTGTATATATGGAAAGTAAAAATGATAACATAAACCGAAATCATGATTACTATAAACGAAAATTTTTGTATGTAGTATTACACGTTTGGCCCGTTCTTCGCAAAAGTGATAACAATATCCGATTGATAACATTATCCGTGATTCTAATAAGCGGCGTCTACTGTAAAACATTTATTACACTTTTTAAGCTTTGTCAAAGGTCAACTTACTAAGTTTGAAGAAAGTCGCATTATTGACATGCAAGATCGAGGATTATTTTGCAGGTGATTTATATCACAAATAGGTATTGTGTATGGTAGTAGGACTTTATTAACTTGTATTGAAGGATATAATGCTTTCCTTTTTCGTTGGATAAAATAAATTTAAAATAATTTTATTGTATATCTTGTAATACTGCAGCATTTACCTAGCCACATAAAATTAATTAATACTTCAATTAATCTTTAACTTTCACCACCAAGATCTCTAGATCATTTTCCAATTTGACTTGTTTATGATGTTCTCCGTTGAAGAATCATAAAATGTATATTACTGTAGTAATGGAAATGTCTGAACCACAATCGGAACTTATTATAAACATATTTTGATAGGTAAGTTGTTTTTTTAACAGCCATTGGTTTTAATTTAATCGAAGATCAAACAACATGTTTATTTCTACTTTGCAAAAACAAATTTTGAGAGTTGAGAACCGCCCACTAGGAATAACATTATATTTTTTTGGTCCACGTGATTAAAAATAGCCTACCCACATTACTTCCACGGCACTTATTTTGGAAATCATTCATCCTACCCAAAAAACTATTTTTATTAATTATTAATTTTATTTCTCTTTATAATTATTTCTTATATTATAAAGCAAAGAGGGGGAAACAGGGGTTTGAATAGAATAACATTGAACCCAAATAAACTTCGTCCTTCTGAAGACCAATAAGATTGATTTGCATGTTTTTATGTATATACTGTTTGTTAATTTTATTTTATAAAAGCATCTATGACAAATACAGGGTATCTCGTAAATTAACAGACGTACTTTTTGATAAAATATTTTTAAAGAAAAATTCAGGAAAACAACGGCTTTAAGCTTTTCATCCCTTCCAACTTAAATTTAAGTTTAAATTATAGTGTCCCAATAATATTCAATAAATGTTTTTCATATTTAGAAGAATACATGGTAAATGCACACAAACCTGAAGGTAATACTCAATTATGGTAAATTTTGTTTTATTTGAAAGCCGCTATATAATACTATAGACGGAGAGGGTCCCATTCGTTAAAATGAAAGTATCGAAATCTTAAAATGGTCCATTACGCTATTTTTGAGGGCATATTATATACGATTTAAGCCCTGATTTTAGAAAAGTGGTTTTATAATGATGTCCTTGCTAGTGGATTAATGCCTTTTCTTTTGCCACAATTTAGGCTTATACTATTAATACGAACATACCAGTGCTTTAGGAGATTAGGGCAAAACTCCAAAAATTTTTCAAATAATATTTTCAATGAATACTGTTCCAAAATCTCTATAAATACCGGAAAATGTAGTGGGAGTTTATCGATAATTAAAAAAATAGTAGCAAAAAAGCAAAAGTATTTGGGACAGTATACATATGAGGGTGCGTTTTTAAGTTAGCGAAATGGCGAAGATGGAGGATGGAGAGGGTACTCCCGCATGTCCTAACATGTTCAGTAACTAATCATTAGTATATATAGGGTGGGCCAACTAGTGGTTTCTTTTTAAATCATAGATTATTTTGATACTGACAGCTTTTTTCCGTTCGAAATCTTGACTGAAAGTCAGTATCATACCTCCGCGGTATGAAATGAGTCGATTTACGCTTGAACAACGTTAAGAAATATTCCAAACTTATTTCCAAAGTGAGTGCTTAAAAATCATTTTTTCTGACGTGGCACATTTTCTTCTTGGCGGGTACGTTAACAAACAAAATTGACGCATCTGCAGACGAAAAACCCGCACATTATTGTCGAAAAGCCAATGCAACCATAGATTTTGAGAGTTTGGTGCAAATTGTGAAGTGATGGCATCATTGGACCATTTTTCTTCGAAAGTGAGGCTGAGAACAAGGTTTCGGCAATGGTGAGCGTTACGGAGCCATGTTATCAGATATTTTTTAACTGAAATTGAAGACATGGATTTAGAAGACCCCTGGTTCATGCAGGATGGCACGCTATTCCACACAGCCCATGCCACAATCGATCTTTTGTGCATCAAATTTCCAAATCGTGTTATCAGCCGTTTTGACGATGTCAATGGGCCGCCTCGGAGCTGTGATTTGACCCCTTTGGATTTATTTTTTGGGGAGCCACGAAGAGCCGATGTTATGCCAACAATTCAGAAACGATTAATGCACTTCAGGCCAATATCATCCAAGAAATTCGTGAGTTATAGCCCGAAATCATCAACAAGGTCTTGGAATATTGGAATGACAGAATCCGCTACTACGAAGCCAGACGAGGGAGCCACTTAAACGAAGTTGTGTTCCATAATTAATGGGAATGTGTGCTCTAACTAATAAAGCCATAATATATGGAAAAAAAATCATTTTTGTGCATTTTATTGCATTTTTAAAAAGAAACTTGAATCTGGCCCACCCCGTATATACCGAGTATTATTATAACGAGGACAGTAATCTTTGAACTAGCGTCGATCAAGCAACTCAATCAGGAAAATATTGTGAAGTATGGAGAAAACAGAGTTTTGCGCCTTTATAAATTTCCTTGCCAAGCAAGCAAAAAGTGTTCAAACGATATTGAAAAGATGCCATCTGTTTACGGGGACTCTTATCGAGGAAAAACCAGTGGCACAACCTCTTTAAGCAAAGCAGGGAATCAATTGAAAACGATTCCCGAGCTGGTCACCACTTCAGATCTCATCGCAAAAATTGAAAAATAGAGAATACACGTTTGAAGAAAAAACCACTCGCAGAAATGGTTCGAGTATCTGAAACAACCATTTTTAAGGTATTCCAGAATCATCTCGGCATGTCAAAAGTCAGTGCAAGATGGGTGTCTAGATTTCTCACACCGCCACAAAAACAGCAGCGCGTCAAGGGTTTGCGCGCGTTTTTGAACCAGTGTAATGAAGAGAAGAATATTTTTTTAGAATTGTTACTCGGAATGAAACTTGGGTTCATCACTATGAACCTTAGTCTAAGTAAGATTCCATGCAGTGACATAAAAAAGGTACACCACTGCCTGAGAAATTCAGGGTGTCGCAGTTGGCGGGAAAGCTCATGGCCACAGTTTTCAGGAACACAGAAGGAATTTTATTGATTGATTATAAGGAATAAGGTGTTACGCTTCAATTCTAGAGCAGTTAAAAGAGGCTACCAGAAAGAAAAGAAGAGGAAAATTAACAGGTGGGCTCGATATCATTGATCACCCAGCCTAGATTTGGCCATTATCTCTATCCAAAACTGAAAAAAAAAGGTTTGAGAAAAGAAATTTTCTACCGATGAAGAAGTGAAGGATGCTGTTTCAGGGTATTTTTCAGAGAAGGATAAATCATTTTTATGAAGGTATTTTGCAAGTTAATTCATAGATCTGTGAAATGTGTTAGGGTTGCAGGTGAATATATTGAAAAAGAAAAAATTTAATATTATTTCAGCTCTCCATTCCGCAAACTTAAAAACGCACGTATGTATTGACTGCAAATTGAATAAACATACGAGACATTTTGTTTTGTTTTTCTAGTCCTGATAAATAAATATATATTATGTAAATTAAATAATCAAATCTAGACTTTTTATTATTATTATTTTTAATAAACACGAAATATAATCGAAAATGTACAATAAAATAAATTTGCAACTAATTATGTGGTACATAATAAAATGATATGTATGTTATACATTTATACTTCAATGTATATTTTTTTATATGATAGTCTTCAAAACATTTTCCTCTGCATAAAGGAATCTAGCAAAATTTGCATATAAAACATATCTATCATCTAATATCATATTTCGCGCACACTCTGTAACGTTTTTGAAGATATATTTATAGCCAAACTGATATATTATATTATATTACAAAAACTTGCAAAAGAATGAATCAAATCTAAAGACAATATTTTACCATGTGATCCCGAAAGTTCGACAAGTTCATTAGATCAAACAAGACGCGTTCTTATAAGGATCCACATGATAGACTCTCAGGTGACATAAGGCACTATAGACTTGAAAAATTTTTGAGGATATATTTATAGCCAAACTAATATTTTTTTCAAGTCTATAGTGCCTTATGTCACCTGAGAGTCTATCATGTGAATCCTTATAAGAACGCGTCTTGTTTGATCTAATGAACTTGTCGAACTTTCGGGATCACATGGTAAAATATTGTCTTTAGATTTGATCCATTCTTTTGCAAGTTTTTGTAAAAAAATATGAAAATTTAATTTTTTTCTGCGGTTTTAATTTTTTGTAAATTACAGAACTATTAAACAATGCACAATTAACGTTTTTATTGCTATATCTCAATTTTTTGTATACGATGTTTACACTTATCCGAAAAATTAGGCAAATTTAATAATGATAATAACCAGTCACATGTTCTACTCTGATCCTTACTCTTCAGTAAGTATATTAAAAAACCTTGCTAAAATGCCTAGAATTCGTGCATCCCGTCGATTTCATCAATAAGGTCGAATTGTTAGTATGAAAGAGGCGAGCATTTTGAGGGAAATAGCCCGAAGACTCGAAATTGCACCCTCAAATGTAGTGCGAGTATGGAGAAGATGGTCTGAAGAAAATTGCTATTAGCGACAGAAACGTTATCGTAGGCCTAGGATTATAAAGGGTGGTCAAGAACAGTAGACTGCTTGCGATATATAATTATCACGGCACTTTGCGGCAAGTTCGAGATACCTTTGTTGCACCAACAGGACTGCACAAAGCTCATCGTTTAGAATGGTGTCAAGCCAGATTCAACTGAGATGTAGAATGGTACTTCATTTGCTTTAGTGATGAGTCCAGATTCTGCTTAGGGGCACATGATGGGTGTAGACGTATCCGTCGATTTCGCAGTGAAATGCAAAATGTAGAGTTTGCCTTAGAATGCCAAACAGGCAATACCCCTACCTCTGGTACCATGGTATATGTCTTGGAAGTAGGTCCCCCTGGTGTTCATTAGGGGTAGTTGTTGCAATACCATACATTGAGACTATCCCAAACGCCATTTTTCAGCAAGACAGCGCCAGGCCGAATACAGCCCGTAACCATGGACTTTATACAAATTTCTGGCGTAGAGCTAGAAATCCAAGATCCCCTCCCCTGATTTTTGGCCAGTAGAACATGTATGGGATAGCATTGGAAAAACACTTCAGCGATTGCCACAGCCACCAAGGACTTTGGACCAATTGTGCATCTGTGTTCAACAGGGACCGCTTACCACAAGAAGACATCGACCACTTGATTCGATGTATGCCTCGCCGAGTTAGAGAGTGCTATAACAATCGCGGCGGGTCAACACAATATTGAATTTTTGACAGTATTTATTGTTCAACCTGCACCAAATTGTAATCGTTTGTTCTGAAACAAAAACATTTAAAACATTTTTCTTTCTGGGTGTTGCATTATTTTTGTTCTTCAGTGCATTAGAACGACTCCTTTACTTTAACTTTCGTAGGTCTGCAGGTAATCCCCGATTATTTAGTATAGTTCAGCATATTCTAATTTTTGTAAGCAACTGTTCTGCTAATTCGACACTGTTGTAGAAATTATCGTTGGATCATACATTTTCACTACCATCTAGGAGAGTACACACAAGATCATTCAACTCTTGTCCATTAGCATACATAATTTAAATTTACATATTTAATCATTTTCTGCGTTGACACATTATATATCACTAGTATCCGATTCGCTTAAAAGTGACAAAGCTCTTTTTCTTTTAGTGGATGGAAAACAGAATAATCACTATCACTGCGAGTGAAATATCTGCCCAACTTTCGGCTCCAGACAAATCATCGGTACATATTTCACTAGTAATGGATTCACATTCCGCATCCATGATAAAGTTAAGAGTTAAAATTAATTTACATGTGCAGTTTCATACGAAAACTATTTAACGTTGGATAACAAACGTGCGAAATAATATAAAAGACGTACTACTACATCAAGGGCTACTGGAAAACAAAGCTGAAATAACGGATAATGACGTCGACGGCTCCTTGGCAATAAAAATTACTAAATTTTGAATTTAAAAGACATAATAATACATCATCGGCCAGTAATGTTTTAATTTTATAAAACGTAAATGTTAAACAAAATATCATTAATTAGAATTCCATAAATCATAAATAAACACTTGGTTTTGTTTCACTATTTTTATATTTCTTCTCTATATATTTCCTTGAGAATGAACAACGATCGAAACTAGTAGGGGAAATATAATAATAGTAAACGAAACCAAGTTATTTAACATTCTAATTAACCTAAAAATGTTTCACCACGGATTAAGTGAGAATTTAATTAATCGTATAAATATCATTAAGTTTTGGAGGAAAGGATATGGGGATATGGGATATGGGCTTGGGTGGAAGAACACTTAATGCAACTGACTACGAAGTTCAACATGCTGAAAAAAATTGTATAATTTTATATTTGTATTATATTTATACTATATATTTTGTGCCTTTTTCTTTTAATTTAAACTTTTAATAAAAAAAAAAAAAAAAAAAACCTTTATTGGCATCCTTTACAAACCTATATACATATATACATCAAATAAATCATTATACTGTAATTCTCTTCCTCTCATCTCAGTCTCCCTTTCTTCGTATTTCTTTTTCCCAACCCACTCTTATCACAATCTCTAAACTTTTAATATTTTCGTTTGATAAAAAAAAAACGATTCAACATCTTCAGTGAACATAGCCAGTAGATACCGATGACTAATATACTGAAACATATATCGGTATCGAGGAGCATTCTCGATTTATCACTAACATAGGGTTTAAGCTTTAAGTTTCATCAACAAGAAATAAACAACGGTTACATGAGTAAAATATAACATTCGAAAATACGTCAGTATCCAGTAAAAAAGTTGTAGTTAATTAGAAAAACACGAAAACATTTCGCAAATCTACAACAAATGAGTCTTATTAAGGCTACAAAACAAATCACTTATTGAAACAACTATTTAGTTCTCTAGCTAATACCTCGACAGACATTGAATGATACAAAAGTAATTTGCGTGTTACAAATAGCAAGGCTATCAAAGCAACGCTAGTTTGAATGTACTCATTTCTGTGAAATAAACTAAAAATGGTTATGGTACCACAAATTAGATCAATAAATGAATTTTTGTTGATGTGATTTAAATAAAAAACAAAGTAATTAAATAGTTTAACACTCAAGTTTATAATCATCTCGATCTCTTCAGTACAGCATTATTATAAATATAAAATTGATTTTGAATACAAATAAAAACATTTACTAAAATAAATATAATGAAATGTAAATAACTTACTCAGGAATGTACGGCAACTGACACAAAAATGAATGACTGAAGGTCTGAATTTATACCTGAGATAGAGAATTCTGCAGAAATAATTACGTTCGGGATTAAGGAAAATACCTACTTAGAGCATAATAAAAGTTGTAGTAGATTGTATATGGTATCTCCAAGGGTAGAGGTTAGTTCGCGATTTAAGATTTGGAAAAAGACCACAAATCTTTAAGTTTTAGGGGTTAAAATCTGCTAACATCAAGATTAATTCATCAAAAAACATGCATTTTTTTTTAGTGTTTGTAGAATTTCACTTGGGTAACAATTAACTTGGAAGCTTTGGATAAAAATTAAACTGTAGCACATTCCTTCAATATACACTTTCTTCTCCAATATCCATGCAAATGTTAAGCGAAGCATATATTTTCTTATTTTTAACAATACATTACTTGTATTTGATTATTTATATGTATATGGCCACTCCGGCAAAAGATAGGGTGTTTGACACCAAAGAGCAGTTTTAAAAATCTGTAATTACAGTTACAGGAATGACTAAGGGCCAGAATTGATTATGCGTAAAAAAATAAAGTAAAAAGTTAAAACATTAAATATGGTTTCGGAAAAGAACTATTGATCACGTCGCGCTCCGGGATTTTTATGAATTTATGAGCGCGCAAGTGAGTTTACCACAGGGTGACAATTTAATCTTCTAAATTCATATTTCAAGATTCCCAATTAAAAATTATAAAAAAATATATACAAAAGAATCCGACTCATGCATCATATGAAAATAATCAATAACCAAAGATTAACATACGTTACTACTATTAACAATGACAGCTCCACAGGTCGTTACTATTTACATTCAAGACTGCTTTGGTCGCGCGCTAAAATTAAAATGCACCTGCGTTGTGCACACTTCCACAACAAACTTAAAATTATATTTTAATAAACTTTAACCTCGAACTAAGTGAATTAAGTGTATTTTCAATAGAAAATTTAAATACATTAATAATAACAAAAAATAAATACTATTAAAGTAATAATAAAAAAACTCACCTCGCCTTGATTCGCAGTATCGCAAGTTGCATTTTCCGGTGAACTTGGCATTTTAATTTTGAATTAACTACCATGCCGAGAACTTAGTGATTAATGAAAATACCCGGCGCCTGATACCACTGACACCCTTAAAGAAGAACCGCCTATAATATGATAAAATACAAAAACGAGGATCGACACACACACGCACTGGTTTTTCCACCACTGGGAAGGTGAATCACACGCGTAAATCAAGACCTTTCAGTCAGAAAACTAGTTATTTTCGCAATGTTTATATTATCGGATTGTTCCCATCGCCATTTGTAAACTGGAGCAGGTGTATGTCGATTATTTTGATTAAATTTCTCGTAGCGACATCCCCTGAGAATACTGCAAACTTGTTACAAAATGTAGGGTCCTGTTTCACTTTTTACAAGTGTTTACTAGAACGATTCGGAACAATGTAATAGGCAACTCAATTTACTACCAAAAAAATTAAAGTCTACATTTTCACTTTTTGCTTATGAAAATTACAAATTTAGATCTGCTTTTTAGCAGATATGAGTTAGTGTTTAACATGAGAAATAAAACAAAATAATTAGGTAAATAGAGGTAACATTTTTATAGACATTAAATTATATATCCTTTGTTTAGATATTTTATGATATGTGTTGGAGGAATTTGGGATTATCGTATCAATTAAATTAAATTTAAACTACCTTTGGCTTCTATTTAGTAAATTAAATATCTTTACTTAAAGTAGTAGTAGTAGTAGTGGTTTATTAAAATGTATCAAAATACAAATGAAAATACATAATAATAACAAATTTATATACATTTTATATTGTAATATATAGTAACATCAAATATAAATCATAACTAAATTATATACATAGGTAGGTACACACATATAGCTTAATTATACTCATTCTGGTTGGGTAAATGAAACTAGATCTCTACTTAGAGAGACAACTAATCCTAAATAGCACATTACTTCACTTGTTTTCCACTTCATGTCTTTTAAACAGACGTAAGGAATGAGCTTGCTTCAAGGATGCTCCTAATCCACATATTAAAGTTAGATCTTTGTTATCTATATTATTTGATGTTAAAAAATTAATTTGTAACAATAATATAGATATTTTAACATTATCAGAAACATAATTACATTATAAAGATAATTAACAGTCAATTTAACATTTCTGTAATTTCTTTAAGAAGGATCATTTGACCACAAGTGGCGGCATGAGTGTGTATATTAGGGATATATTAAACTATATTTCTTTATCAATTGATGATACTATTAGAATATTGTGTACTCGCATTGCACCAAGCTTTGTAGTGTTTATTGCATATAACCTGCTTCTGCAGGTAGTAATCTGTATTTGCTTGGAAGGTCAATTGTTAGTTGTTTATCCTATTGTGATAATATAATTTATTGTGAAGATTTTAATATAAACATATTAAAGCCCGAACTTTCCTCTAACTTGTTAGTGATGTTTTCGATAACTTGGATTTAATCCAGTTAATAAATCAACGAACAGTCTGGTTTTAGAGTAGGTCCCAGATGTTCTGGGCTTTACTCAGCATGATTGATGATTCACTGCTACTGCCAACTAACAGTTTTGTGTTTACATCGAAGTATTTGATACTGCCAAGCACTACTCTAGAATTAATACTTATATAGGACTGGATGAGTTATGTGTATTATTAATTCTTAAGAATGATTTTGTTCAACTGTATACAATGTGTCAAAATAAATAAACAAAGATTAGACCTTCTAAATATTACAATGGGGTACTTTTCTCCTTATATTTGTCATGCATTTTGGAACAACTAAAATTTTATAATGGCCATATGTACCGTTTATTGAAATATTGTACAATATGTATGTACACTAACAATATTCAGTTTCATTATTATAAATGCATCAATAACTTGTCAGATATGTTTTACCTAACTATAAACCTGACTAAATCATGTTTCTTGATATGGGAATCAAATTAGTTTGCACATGAATTGAGTTAATATTCTGTACAAAAGGCAAGATAGTAATTTAAGAGATATAATTAATAACAATACGTTTTATGCATCATTTTTAACCACTTCAAGTAATAAATTATTGTTCTCTATTTAAAATTAATAATGTTTCACAAAACCATAACTTCATGATACAGATGAGAAAGTATTATTATATATATACACAATATTTTTTATTCATACCAACTAACCCAACTATTGATTCACATACGACTTCAGGAAATGTGAGGAGAGGAATATTTAGATGGGATAGAGTTTTTGGGATACAGGATTCGGTTAAAAGAAAGGGATTAGAGGAATTGTTTACATATTTAATGGTAACACTTAATATGCATTAGGAAATATGGGAGATATGGTGATCATAGAAAAGGTAGTGGTCTTTGTAAAAGGTTATTTTCTAATTTTTATCTTCATTTTGTATAATCCGAATATTTACATATATAAGTTATTTAGATAATAAATAATAATATTTTATTACTTTAATAATGTAAATAAAGCTTTATTTGGTTACGTATGTTGTTAAATAAAGATTCGAAATATAATAATGTTTAAGCGCCATCTCTACGTTATTAACTACACTATTAATTAAATTTTATAGCAATTATAACAAAATATATGTATTAATTTACTATATTTATTATTTAAAGATTTATGAATACAATATCTAACTGTATAAATATTAAAACAAAGAACTTTTTTTACATTTGCTATTTTTATAAATAATCGATTCTCCACGTGATCGTGATGCGTATAAGTAGTGTCATTTAGGTAAAAACCAAAATAATGAATTACGGAGAGTCCACCGGCAGTTGCAAGGCGGTTGGTCTAAGCCGAGCCGAAATGGGAACCAATTGGCTGCAGTAATCCACCAAATTTCTAAAATTAGAAACTCTGGGATTTTCGTGTACATAACCTGACCAAAGCCGAAACTGATTTTGAAAAATGCTGGCGAGACGATTTCTTGTTCAGGTGAGAGGTATGTGCAAGAATAGCAATGAATACTGGCAGGTACCGAAGATCAACACCAACATCCGTGGAGCCAATTTATTTAACCGAGCTTTTGGAAAGTACCTCTTCCTGACAAACACTCTTACGTCTGGTGTGCTTATGGGGTTCGGAGATATTATGCAACAGGAGATCGAGTTCAGAAGACACATGCTTAAAAAACGATATGACTGGGGTCGAATGAGTACGCTTTGTTGTTTTATATGATTATAGGGTCATTATTTTTGCCACCCTCTTTTTCTAGCAAGGATGTTTTTAGTCGGACTCAGTATGGGACCTTTACATCACTACTTTTACAAATATTTAGATAATTATTTACCAAAGAGAAATTTATTTTCTATTACTAAGAAGATACTACTAGATCAGTTGATCATGTCGCCTATTTGTATTGCCTGGTTCTTTTACGGAATGGGTTTTTTGGAGGGTAAAAACCTACATGACTGTACTGGGGAAATTAATGGAAAATTTGTTGAAGTTTATTTGGTATGTATTTAAAATATAATTGTTTTTTTTTTATTTCATGCACACATATTTTTATTATATTTATTTCTCTCGCTTAACGAGTTCTTAATATATAAGTAAAATACTAATTATAACTACATGTGGTACTATTGATCTAGAATACCTAAATAAGTAAACAAATCAATATGAGTATATAATGTTGCATATGTACATATACAATAAATATATCCCTATTGATTGAATTATGATATATTATATTTAGTATACACTCTAATCTATGTTTGTCTTTTAATTAGTCATAATTGTTTTGAAATTTTTGAACTATTAGGTAAACTAAAGAAATATGCAAGACAAAGTAACTTAAAGGATTTGAACACCAATAGGTGATTTATACTATTAATACGTAATAATATTCTTCAGTTACCTGGCAATTCTTTAAATTGCTGGTGTAATTTAAACATAGACCACCATTATGGTTTATTTAATTTAAAATACTGCAATTATTTATTTATTATAGATCTGCAATTAAATTAATAAAATAACTTTTAAGTTAAGTTTTACGCTACACAGTGTATACAAAATAGCTGTTTTTATGTAATGTCATAGATAACAAATATATTTATTAGTGAACGTTAATAAATTTAGCCTTCACATATTATTACTGATAATTAAATTATGTTTATCAATGATAAATATTATTGACACAAAAAATCTTAATAATTATAGAGGATATTTTTATTTACATTTGTACATAGAGATTTAAAATACGCAAAATCAATTAGCTGATAATTAAGTATGGTATTCAAGCCATTTGAATTCCTAATTGAAAAGTCATGTAGAAACTTTTATATTTAAAGAGTGTGTATAATCATTATATTAATTAATGAGACTGTTATTTGTTAAATATTTATCTTCATTTTTTAAATATTAAAGTAAAAAAATTAAATTTAAAATCCAGACACAGTTAACATAGTAGTACCTTATTTGATAAGTAAAGGACAAAATGGTTCCTGTACAAAAGGAAAGTTTCAAGACACTAAGTACACTAAGTGTGAATGTTAGAAATTCATAAAATAAAAATATTGAGACCTTAAAGTATTTTTAACTATAATGTCTATATGAAGGGTGGAAGATCAATATCTTGTTTATAATTCAATTACAAGAACTGTCAAATGGACATAAGGCTTTTATGTTTTTGTTAAATTGTTCTCTAATTAATTTGTGGTATACAAAGGTTACATTAAAATTTATATACATTTAGAAAGTTCTGAAAATGTAACTAAGAGAGTCTCTTACAAAGCCAACTAGTCTTTCAGCAAATATGAGAACACATATGGTTCTCAAAATTATTATGTAGTTAAAGTTTCCTCAAGAGCGTTTTAGAGTTTTCAAAAAATATGGTAAATTGAACAAAATCTCCTTATGCTCATATTAAGAAATTCCTCTATGTACAGGAAAATGTGTTGGGGATTATTATAGCAAAAAGTATTGCTTATTTTTAATTTTAAACAAGAATATATAAATTTATCATATCAAAAAAACTATAAATCAAAAAATAAGAAGTAATTAATTTAGCTTAGTGTTACATCTATGTCAAATATAAAATACGTCGGCTTGTAACAATACATAGCCATTCACACCAACATATTTTCAAAAACAAGCATCGGCTAAACGCACACTATGTAGGACATATACATTGTCAGTTTGGTGTGAATGATAAAAGCTAATATAATTTTACACACCAAAATGGTGCTATATATATTCAATAATTAATCTTGAACTGTGAAAATGGTACACTACGACAATTGTTTCAATGCAATGAATTCATCAAGAAGATAATAATAATTAGTTTACATGAACGATAAGTATTTGTTTCTTTTTTTAGATCGATTGGAGTGTGTGGCCCCCAACACAATTCATTAATTTTTATTTCTTACCCGTACAATACCAGGTTCTGTACATTAATTTCGTGACTATGGTCTATAATGTATTCCTTTCCTACATCAAGCACAGGGAACTAGCCCAAGAAATAAGGTACAGGTATTATAATGATTAGAAATAGATAGTAATTTACTTAAATAAATGTGAAAGTACTTTGTATACTTGATACCAATATGTATTTGTTAAGCTGCAATAAATTATGTTCTACTGAGTAGGTATGTGAGATAAATTATAGATATATGCTAGTGAAGTATTAGAAGATTAACTTTTATCCTATTTCTTGCATGGTTTTATTTTTAACTTAACTAATTAATTTGATTTTAAATTTTATCATTACATGCAGATTGAATATGTATTTGTCATTTCTCAGAGTTTGTGTTTTTGTAGTTTTGAAAATTTGATTAATTTACTGGAACTTACTTTAAGAATCTAGATACAAAAAGTAACTAAAGTCTTTTTTCAGTGTGCAAGTTCTGCAGTAATGGAGCTGTTAGCTGTTATTAACATTATTTTGTATTGATTAATAATAAATTGGCTTTCATACTAATATTGGTTACTTAGTGTGTTTTTAGTTTTAACTTATTTTGATATTTACATAATTTATAATTTTATCAGTATAAGATTTTTTTAAATATAATTATTTATTAAAAAAATATAATATAACTGTTTAATAATTTAATTGTATTGGCTTCTAATTAAAACACCTTACAGTGAATTTAATAACTGTTTAAAATACTTGATCTCTTCACACATATATATGTTAGAAACATATTACTTTTATTAATATTAAACTGTATGTGTTGAAATTAAAGTCAATAATTTTGTTTTACCATTATATATGCAGAATTACAAGTAATTATAGTTTTCACTAATATAGTAATTGTCAAAGTTAAAGTCACTTTAAATTTGAAAATGACTATCTATTAGTGAAAACTGTTGCACTTTTACAAACTAACAAAAAGTGAATAACAAAGTTATCGAGTAAAATTTTATTCAATTGTTAATGTGATACCTTCGAAAATCTTGGTCCAAAAGTTTCTATTTACTGTTCTGTAATATATAGTTTATTATAAAAATTACAAACCATTTTCATTTTAAAATATATTTAATACTTTATAATGAATGTGCGAGTATATAATAGGTGTAGCAAACTTTACAAATTGAAAACAGTTTTAAATCTTTTATGCATGATATACTAACCAAGTATGTTAATTATTTGTTTGCAAAGAATGGATACTAATTTATACACTTTGTTTTGATTACTTTATAATATTTTTGTTTTGTTTGATTTTTAGATGTGCAAAAGACCATCCAGATCAAGTGAAATAAAATTGTGGTATTGCCAAACTTTTATTTCTGATTTTATATTATTAAGTAACACACTAATTTTGTTTTTGTTTGAAGTTTTATGATGTGTCGTGTGCATTCCGTATGGCTGGGATTTTAGTATTACTAGTACAATAAAATCGTTGTTTGAATTAAGTTTTTGATTAAACCCATTTATATTATAGGTACCATTTAATTTTGGGGAGTTGATTTTTAAGTATTGGTTGGCCATATATATTTTGCTATCTGTTGCTTCTTATTATCCTATTTAGAGTATGTATGTGTATTTTATGTTTTGTTTCCACTTTTCTTGTTTTGTTAATTTGATAGTGGAGACTTTACTTCCTGATATATCCTAACTAACATTAGAAATCAGGTTTAACAAATATGTTTTTGCAATTAAAAATCTAATTAATATAATTGATACAACTTAAAATGTTAATCACATCAACGTAACTTCATTTATTTTTTTAATTTGTCATATCATATTTCACTCGCAAACTATTTTAACATACACTTAACCATTTTTAGTTTATTACACAGAAATAAATGCGTTCAAACTAGTGTTGCTTTGGATGGCTTTGCTATTTGTAACACGCAAATTACTTTTGTATCATTCAATGTCTGTCGAGGTATTACAGACAAAAATAACTACTAAAAGCAGTGCAAGCAATGGTTACATACATAATAATACTGACAATCAAATGTAAGAATAATAGCAGTTTAATAATGAAGGATATAAAACGATATGGTTTTGGAATATAGTTGGGATAATGTTTAAATACCGCAAATACCAAATATTTAGACTTCAAGCAAAATGATTTTGAGAATTAGGTAATCGGACAGGATGTTGTGGTATTAGTGGATACGCGATGACACAGAAATGGGAATAAATAAAAGGCTGATTTCCAGGGAGCTTTAAGTGGTCAATTAAAGAGGCAAGAAACTCTGCAGCAAAGGGTGGTATGATAGAGGAAATGTGAGTTATTATGAATGAAGGCAAAGTGAAGTTTGTAGAGGGTGAATAAGGTTAATGTATATTAAACTGGGCTGAAATACGATTGGAAATAATTTAATTAATTAGAAGTGGCTGAAGTAACGGGATTGGACCAATTACTACTAAAAGTAGAGGTACAAATAGGCAAAGATAATGAAGTAAAGCAAGAATAAGTATGTGAGAAAATAATAAGTATGTAAGAAATTGGAGAGTGGTGTAAACGCAATTAGGGATATGAAAAACAGATTAAAGGTTTAGTGGAACGAAGTTAGATTTATTGAAGAGTTGGAGAATGTCAGTAGGTTACAGAAAAAAAGTGAAGGGAAACATGGAACAATGTGTTTTTGGTTTGATGAAAAATATCAACATGTAAAGAAAGAAGTAAGGAATGCAATAAAAGAACCTGACAAGAGTCAGATGTGGGCCATAAAAGTAAGGGAGGAAGAAAGCTATTTTGCTTAGTTTTCTACTACTTTGAGTGTAAAGAATACTTGGGGACATTTGGTAAAGGAGTGTATGATGAATGGGTGGGAAGAAATAAAAAAGTACCTGAATGGAAGAGGGAACATGGCGTAAAGACTGGCGAAATTGGGATGGTAAAAATATGCAAGGAAGGGATGGTGTTACTATCACTTAAAGGTTTTTTATGCTGTTTCATAAATTGTTAATTATATTTGTAGGGTCAATTGGCACTTTGTTATTTCCTTACTTCACCTTTATTTTTAACTGTCAGATGTAATAATAATAAATAAACTTTATTTAGCACTGTTGCTATATAAAATATAGTTATAAAATTCATAACAAATATATATATATATATATATATATATATATATATATATATGAAATGTCTTATGTTATGTACATTTCGAGTCATTGATAATGAGTACTAGAAATGTACATCTGAAAGTTAAAAATAAAAGTGAAGTAAGGAAATAACAAAGTGTTTTAATTATATTGTCATTTATAGTTTAATTACATCAAAATAAAACATGATTAAAAAATAATAATAATTAAAATAAAAGCTTAAATATAAATAAATCTTAAAACGGTTGATCGTGATTACATTTTAGCTATATACGAGGGCCATCCAGTAGTAGTAGTACCTCTTTGGGAATATAAAAAAAAACTAGTATATATTACCAAATTTTAACGTTTTATTTATAAAGAACATAACTTACTTTTCTTCTACTCTTCTGGATCTGGATTGAGTTTGCCAACTTAGGCCTCACTAGGCCCGTTGTGCCCCCCTGACTGGGACAGCCCTGCGTTGTTCACTCATTTAGCCACCCAAGATGGCGTGCAAAGGACTGCACAACGCTTGGAGGGTTATCCCTTATGTTGGCCATGTTCGGCCAGAGCTCCCCTAGCATGTACCACTGTCTCGTCCTCTTCTTCACATGCTCTACATATGGGGGTTTACCAGTCCCATAGTAAACAAGTGTTTCCTTTGCTGACAGTGACCCGTAAGGATACCTGTGATAAGACGCAGATTCCCCCGGGATAGTCGCAAATAATGTTCAGCTGTTTTCAGATTGGGTGAGCGTAATTGCTTCCTTGGCCTGTCTGCAGCCTAAGGTGTTGTCCCAACGTGGTTTTAGCATCTTGAGAGTATTCTGTTTGAGGATATCAGTGAGGCATTTCGGCGTTGTGCGCGATCGGGGGCCCGTCCGTGGTATCACTGAGATCTGATCCAGCTCGCGCCAACTCGTCTGCCTTGCTGTTGCCTTCTTCATTATTGTGTCCCTTGACCCAGCGCAGCTCAATACTGTTTGATTGTGCTGCTTGTTTAAGGGTGCTGTGACATTCCTTTACTAGTCTTGAGGTGATCACTGCTAGTATTGCTGCCCTACTGTCTGTAAGGATTTGGATGTTCCTATCACGGATGTCTCGGTGTAGGATTTTTTTCGCCCCTTGGACGATGCCAACGATCTCCGCTTGCAGAGCAGTTGTGTGCTTCTCTAGGGGTATAGCTAATGAGAGGTCCATTTGTTGCGAGTAAATTCCCGCCCCGGATCCTCTTTTGGTTTTAGAACCATCGGTGTAAATTCTGAGGGTTTCCCCACCCTCTACACTCCCGGTTCCTCTTTTTATCGATACATTATAGAGTCTATTGAAGACGTAGCAGGGTGGCAAATTGTCTGTCTTCCTTCCAAGGAAAGGTGTCTTTTTGACAGCCTCCTCTAAAAGGTGACAGTGTCTGCCAGCCCTGCCTCCTTTGTACCAGAGTCCAACTGAGTTTAGGCGCAGTGCTGCCGCTGTGGCCATCTCCTCTACGTATAAGTCGAGAGGTGGAAGGCAGAGCATTGCTTCCATTGCTGCAGTGGGTGTTGTTCGCATTGCTCCGGTCGTGCTGAGGCATGCTATCCTTTGCAACTGAGTAAGCTGCTTTGCTGAGGTTTTCTGTCTGGCTCTGGGCCACCAAACCAGTGTTCCATAGATTAGCATTGGTCTTACTACCGCTGTGTACAGCCAATGTGCTATCTTGGGAGATAGCCCCCATGTCTGTCCCACAGCCCTCCGGCATTGCCAGAGGCAGGCGCATGCTTTTTTACATTTTATTTTGAGATGTTGCCGTCGAAGATCACTCCCAGGTATTTGACTTCTGACGACAATGTCAACTGGGTGTTGAGAAGCTTAGGAAGCTTTAGCTAACCTAGTTTCCTTTTCTTTGTGAAGAGGACCATTTCAGTCTTTGACGGGTTTATGGTCAGAGACTGGTCGTTACATCAGTGTTCGATTATTTTGAGGGCTTCCTGCATCAAGCTGCATAGCGCCGTCTCAAATCTGCCTGTTAGCAGATGGTTATGTCATCTGCATATCCTATGGTGTGGAAGCCATTGTCGTTAAGTCGCCGCAGTAGGCTGTCAACAACTATGTTCCACAGGAGTGGTGAGAGTACTCCACCCTTTGGCAGCCTTTAGCAACGATCTTTCTGACAGTGGTGTTTCCTACATTAACTGTGACTGCCCTATTCTCCAGCATGCTTTTGATCCATCCACTAACTGTGGGGTTCACACCATGCGTGGAGAGAGCAGTTTCCATTTTTCTGAAGGTCGTTTTATCAAAAGCACCTTCTATGTCAATGAACACGCTCAAGGTGGACATTTTGTTGTCCTTTCGATTCGGTCTACAACAGTGTGCAGAGCCGACTCCGTTGATTTCCCCTAAGTGTATGCATGTTGGTTAGCGTGGATCGGATTCGTAATCAATGCCGTCTCGCGAATTAATCTTTCGCATAATTTCTCTAACGTTTTCAGGAGAAATGACGTTAGACTAATTGGCGATGTGATTTGGCTAGTGTATAATCTATACGACCAGGTTTCGGTATGGAGATAACTTTTACTTCTCTCCATGCTAGAGGGATGTATCTGAACGCAATACATGCCCTGAAGATTTTGGCTAGGTGGGCTGATAATATGTCCAGCCCCCATTGGAGGAGGGCCGGCAATATACCGTCCAAGCCTGGACCTCCTGGGAAATGGGTGTTGATGAAAATCTCAGCTGCTTCCGAGAGGTTAGAAGAGTAACTTCCATCCTGTCGTTTTAGGCAACCTGGTTGTCGTGAGGGATCCTTGGAGAGGATCTTTTTGAGCCTTGCAGCTGCCGAGGTGGTTTCAACCTCTTCACAAAAAAAATCTCCATGCTGCCCTTTGTTTTTGCCTTATTAGTTTTTTGTAGTCTTGTTGGATGTTTTTATAGACCATCCAGTCCGACTGTTGTTTAGATTTCTTTGCTTTATTAAAGGATTTTCTCGCAGCTCTTCTGAGATGGTTGAGTTCTCCGCACCACCAGGGTGTGGCGTTCTCGGAGTCTTCCACCTTTCTCGCAGGGCAGGAGTCCTTATATGCTTTTATAATGGAGTGTTGAAACGTATTTGCATAGGCTTCAATGTCTTCCTCTGTATTAAGTTGGCCGGTAGCTTCGCAAGTTCGCAGACTCCGCGAGAGGTTGCCTATATAGGCATTCCTGTCCGTTAGTCTCGGGTTGCGAAGGTAACGTGTTTTCTTACCAGTTGTATGTGTTAGAGTATATTTGATCCACCTATGATCTGACATTGAAACCGACGGTGATACATGCCAGTCGTGGATTTTGTTTGAGATACCGCTAGTCGCCTATTACAGTTTGGCTCTGAGTTGTCACGAACGTGGGTTCAGAGCCTCGGTTTAGTATTTCTAAATTGTTACATATGATGAATTCATGTAGTGACTTGCCTCTGTTGTTGGTGTCCACGCTGCCCCACATGATATGATGTCCGTTAGCGTCGCAGTCAGTGACGAGGTGAAGTTTCTCCATCTCACAGTGTAGCTCGAGTTGCTCCAGCCCCCTGGTTGGTGCGGGGGCGTCGTGATGGAGGTAAACTGACGCCAGGATGGTGTCTTTATTGCCGTCTCCTGTTGACAGCCTTACCACTGTGATGTCACTGGTGGAAAGCTGTGGCATAAGATAGCTTAGGTATGTAAATACATGATCTAGGCTTATTATTTGTGGGATGGGTAAATATGTTCCCATTTAACGTACCAAATCCACAAACCCTGGATTTAACAATCCATGGTTCTTGGATGACGGCCGGTGTGCCTCCATCCTCCGTTTCCATCGGGAACTCCACTCGAGGTGTTCCTTCTTTACCAGAAGGGGTCTTGGGAGCTTCAGCTGTCTTTGCAGCAGCCAATGCCTCCCTGGCCTTCCTTCTGCGCTTTAGGACTACCAAGGGGATATAGTCACCAAGGACGGGTTGCACTCGAACGGGTGCCTGGCACATGTGCTGGGTCCGTTGAGCACCCCTCCGCTCCCAGGGGCTCACCCTGTCGTAAGTTTGATCTTACAACGCAGCCGATTGATCGCAGTTGGTTAGTTCCGACCGCCCCTTTAGGGAGAACTCAGGGCCAAAGTGGAGTGTTGCCGCCGTACGTGACGCATCACGAGGGCGACTCAGCCACTTCTACTCTTTTCTTACTTTTTAGATTTAAGATGGAATCACTTTCCTGATATTTCTAAATCTGTCAGTCTGTGCTTAACTCTCCCTCGATTGCCATGCCAGTTTAATGCAATAAAGGTCAAACACCTGAAGTCTTTCCACCTATTTAGTGACTTCTTATTCTGGATTGAATTGCAGGAACCAATTAAGAGCGGTAAAATTGGTTCTTAATAAGACATTCCTTCCACATAGTATAATTTGCTGCATGAGCCGAAGGCAAGTGTAGCAATTCCTACGAGTGGGCAATGGTCATTGTATGCGAATTGTACACTATACTTTTTCTACGACCATACATAGGAATTAAAAGATACAAATATAGATTTCTATATATTAACATTAAACAAATGTTTATTTATTAAAAATGTACCTAATATGGATACAGTTATGAAATGTTGTTCTTTGAGATCATGTATATGATAGAACATCTATAGTAGGGTTTGATTTTTTTAACAAAACTACTATCACTATTACTACTTACCATTAATTTGCGTAAATTTCAACACACTCGTAATTTTAGTCTTACCTGTAATTTCTACTGTCAATGACCTCAGATATATGTTTTTTTGAGCAAAGTCACTTCAAAAATCAAAGATATATTTTAAATTTAATAATGTTCGAATAATATTTGCGTGTATTTGAAAAACTTTCTTTTTTGAATTTGAGAAAATTCACATGTATTTATTGTAAAAATCGTTTAGTCTGATTCAATATTATTAATGCTCTGTTATTGTGACATCTCTGGCTTGTTTAACTATTGTAGCACTAGTGCTACAATAGATATATTGTAGCACTAGTGCTACAATGGTTGCTATGACATCGAATATATAATATATACATAACATTCAATGTACTACATTGTACTCACTAATAGTGAGAGTAGTTTTATTACAAATTAAACCCTACGGTAAATGTTCCATCATATACATGATCTCTAAGAACATTTCATAACTGTATCAATATCACGTATATTTTTAATAAATTAAAATTTGTTCAAGGTTAATAAGTATAAATCTATATTTGTATTTTTTAATTCATATGTATAATCGTAGTAAAAGTATAGTGTACAATTCGCATACAATGACCATTGCCCACCCTCGTGGGCAATGAGTATCATTGTATGCTCATTATACAACATACTATTACCTAACATACAATGTACTACATTTCTTAATCAAAAAGTAACCTATAATTATGTTATTTCATTATAGGAGTAAAAAAACTCTATTACTTCAAGTAATGTTTTTTCTATCACGCAGTAATTCCGCGTTTGTTCTGGGTTTGTGACACCAATAGGAGAATAGGAGGAAATCTCCATCAATGGATAGTCAATTCTTCCTGATATTTTTCGTCCTATTGAAATCTTTGTGTTTCTTCGGTGAGGTACGTTAGCGGCTAATCGATATCACAACGTGCTGTCGATAATTTGTGCACAACCCAGAAAGAGTTAATGTAAATCCTTGGCCAGAAGTCATTGTTGTACCATTTATTTATTTTTTGCTCATCGACTGAAAAATTGCAGTTTTTAAATTTCGAATAATAAGCATGTTCAAGGTGTGTTTGTACTAGATTTTCAGACGTTTGGTTAGATGATCAAGGTCCATTTTACTTTAGGATACATTTTATAAAACATTCGTTGCATCCCAAAGTATTAGTCAATGCTGTAGTGTTTTCTTTTACATTAAATTTGCTAATGCAGCAACCTAAAATTCCCTGCAAAATTGGTGTGAGAAATTTTGACATAAAAATGATAATTCTGCTTTTGTTTTTTGTTATTATTAACTCGGTAGTTTCCTATAACTAATATTTCATTCCAGTTGAGATTTATAAATACTACTCCACTAATATTTTTAGAATTTCTCAGCAGTTTCTATTTTTGCCATAAATTTTATAGTTTTCATGCAACTTCTCTTCTATTTATTGACGTTTTTTCACAATGTATTGTTATAATTTACCCTTCAGATTTCTAGTATTTTCAGCAATTTCTCTTTCAAATTTTCAGAATCATCTATGAATTGAATCCCTAATTATTGTTTTATTTTGTCGAATTTTTTCTTGCAATTTCTCTTCCAAACTGCGAGAATTTTCTTCTATCGTTTTAAACCTACTAGCAATGTTTCTTATAAGTTTTAAAAATTATCATGAATTTATTTTCTAGTGCCCCATTATTTCGTGTTATATTTCATTAGATGTCAAGTTATCTGTAAATTTCTTTGATGATTAATAATGTGACGCCGGTAATACTAAATGAATACGTGTTTGAATCGTGGCCTTCCTCTTGCAGTGCTTCTCCAAGTATCTGTTGTGATACACGTTGGTCTTTGATCTAGAGATATAAAAGAAATATTTCCAATAATATTAAGGTAAGATATTTAGGTACAATGTTCTCTATCGGATATGGAATAAAGTGTTTAGAATTCGCTTTTTAAGATTATTTAGACTCATTGTGGGAAAACTGTACAAGATATGAAATATATATTGACAAAACAGTTTTTAAATTTAATGGTCTTTCAAATAGTATTTTTCTATTTTTTATTGGATGCACCAATAAAAAAATATTTAAATTTTTATATTGTGGTAGTACTGTTTTGTATACTTCTTGTCAACCGATAATGACCATAATAACTGAATTGATTTGTTATATTATAATAATCATTAGTAATAAATTTCATTTAATATTAATAAAATATTCAAATGTTATTAACAAGAGAAATACTATTTTTTTAAACTAATTCTGGCTTAACCCTAAAGTTTTGGATATAGATATGTTTTGTTAAATCATCTTATTTTGGCCCCAGGAATCTGTGGTCCATTTTAGTATATTAACGAGACACCCTGTATATGACCTCCAGAGTAAATAAAAAGTGGTTCTCGGTTATTTGAAAAGATACAAGATCGGTTAAATTAGGGCAAACTTGCCCAATCTGGAGTGTAATACAATGCCGTTTGGAAACATAAAATATTCCGACTACCTCCGAAGATATCCGATTTTTTTTTATCATTACCACTTTGTACGCTCTAAAACGTGGCGATATCATAATAAAAATTCGACGTTTCAATTCAATTCAATTTCAATCGGTAATCATCATCAACTTTGTTTTATATTATGGGCGCCATCTTGGATTTTTTTCTGATTTCGGTGATGTATCATATGTTGGGATTTGGTCTAGAAGTTTGATCGAAATCGCAAAGAGTGCCTTGGAAATGACAGCTACACTTTTGTTTAATAAAGCAATTTTTGACACTTGGACTGAATTTTGCTTATCCTGACCTACTGTTCCAAAACTGGTATACATTTTTAACAAAATGCCGATTTCAAGTGAGGAAATGTGCAAGTTACTTCGAAAACATACCAGCAGCAGCGGTATCCAGAAAGACAGAAACCTGCTGAAAATTATTTTCTGATTCTTCATAGAAATTTAGCTAAGATTGGTGCACTTTCAAATCCTAGAATACGTGTTCATAGGCCCAACAGAAATTAAATGGAAATTTTACAAGCAGTGAGTAAAATGTTAAAACCATCTATAACATAATAAACGGTTATAAATTGAATTCTCCATTAGATTCAAAATAATCCTTCTACTTCGACAAGGGTTATAACAGAAAAAAAAAAACAGTATCTCGACAGGTAGTGTGGAGAGTCTTGAAATAACACTAGTATCGCCCCATTAAAATTCACATCACGCAAGTTTTGCATCCAGGAGACGAAGGGTAACGTTTTGTAGGAACATCATGACTATGTTATTGCAAAATCTCCATTTTCTTTCACGGATGAGTGCAAGTTTACCAACACAGGCTAGTTCAATCGTCACAATGAATATGTATGATCCTTTGAAAATCCACACGAACACCAAGGACGACGACAACAAGCACGTTTTGGTTTAAATGTATGGGTTGGTTTATTTGCCGATAATGTCATTGTCCCGTACATTTACAAAGACAATTTGACTGCAGATGGGTATTTGCACTTTTTAATGACTTACCTGACCGATTACATCGATGAAAACATTTGCCTCAACCGCCTATTTTGCCTTTGGTTCTAGCAACAAAACAAAACATAATTTATAAAATTATACCCACCGAACCAATAACTTGCGAAGAAAGATCATTACAACTTTATGGCCCAAAATAAGAAGAGGGGATGTTTTAAGATCAACACCAAATTTAAGAAGACGCATTTAGCTATGCTTGAAGATGGAGGGTGTGCCATTCGAGCACCTCTTATAATTTTTTTATAATTTTTTGATTCCTCATGCTCTAATTTCATTCTATGCAATGAATTTGAATAATATGTTTCTACTTTTCATATCTTATAATGAAAGAGGAATAGAAAACAAGTTTGCGTTAGTTTTGTATTATTGTTTAATAAATTAATTTACAAAAATTGTTGACAAAAATGAAAAAATTGATTGATTGGTTTACATCTTTGGTCTTTTTTCTTAAAAAAATATATATTCATGGTGTTAATACTAAGTCGGTATACACGAAAATGACAGTTAGAACTCGTTAAAATAAACAACTTTTCTTAGTTCCAATTTGTGATTTGGTGCTCCGGTTCGGAGTTATTGGAGTTCTTTTGCTTTTCTAAAAATCGCTATAACTCCCATATCTGGAGGACTATTTTAAAAAGCAAAAAGTTTGGAAAGTAGCTTTTGGCTTTCTAAAACATTTGTATTTACAATTATTTCTTATTGTTTCAAATAACAAAATGGCGACCGATCAAATATTTTGATAACCACTCCATCGATTTTTAATAGTAAAACATTTATAAAATCCAAATCGTCCACATCTTTTCAGAAAAATTTGTTTGCAGACATTTGTTACGGACTGGTTGTTTTTACCCAAAAATTGGTGGGAATTCCAACAGATTACGTCGAACCCCTGCAATCGAAGAGGCTGTACTTGATATTGTTTAAGATGACCCATCGACGAGTAAAAGGGTAATAGCCAACAGAGTACATGTAAATCATGTGTAGTTTGGCATGTTCTGAAGGAGCAAGGCTTTTACTCATTCTCTATACAAAAAGTGCAACCGTTTGAATTGTGAAAATGATTTCACTTTCTTAGATACTGTGCTACCGGAGCTTTTTGATGACTTACCATTAAACATCAGGCAGAGCCTTTGGTTGCAGTATGATGAGGCACCGGCTCACACAACGCGAGAAGTCACCGCATTGATAAATCGAGAATACCCAAATAAGTGGATTGAAAGGAGAGGTCCTGTTGAGGGGCCAGCCCGGAATCCCGACCTAACTTTTTTTTTCTGGAGTCAGACGAAGGCCTCTGAATACGAAACACCGGTGAACACAGAGGAAGAACTAGTGGCTAGAATCGTTGCTGCAGCAGAAGATATAAAAGAGAAGCTGGCCGTTCTTGCGAAGGTCAACATTAAAATTCGCTGCCGGGCTTGCGTTGCTGCAAATGGCCGCCATTTTGAAAATGTATTATAAATATGTAGTGTAATTGTCAAATCTAATCTTCTTTTGTTTTATTGTTTAATGACAGAAGCTACTTAGAATAAATGTTTTTTTTTTGTTTGTTGATACCTATCTGTAATTCAAATAACCGAATAAATACTTTTTTTGGATAGAATGAAAAATATGTATAGGACAAATTTTGTAGTAGATAGCATAAGGATTTTATAAATACTTTCAAAAATCGATGGAGTGATTATCAAAATATTTTGTTTTGAAATTTTTGATAGGTCGCCATTTTATTTGAAACAATACAAAATAATTGTAAATACAAATGTTTTAGACAACTGAAAGCTACTTTTGAAACTTTTTTGTTTTTTAAAATAGTCCTTCAAATAGGGGAGTTATAGCGATTTTTAATAAGACAACAGAACCCCAATAACTCCGAACCAAATCACAATTTGAAATTAAGAAATATTTGTTTTTTTAACGAGTTCTAACTACCATTTTCGGGCGTAAGGACCTAGTATTAACACCCTATATATGCAGGGTGTCCCGTTAATATGCCGAAATGGCTGAACCCCAGATTCCTGGGGCCAAAATATGATTGAATTACGGTTAAGCCGGAATTTGTATTAATAAAAACAAATTACACGAAATAAGCACGGACGGTGTTTATAATATACGCTCTTCCACACAAACCCCATTTACACCATGCCGTTGGAAAGTAGCAGTCTTCATCCACATCTGGAAGCTTTTATATTTTTATTTTAGGACTTCATCTGTCAGTAATAGATCCATATTTCTTGAGAAAGTAACTATTTTGTCAAGAACAATAAGTTTAGCGATAACTGATATGATTTTGACAAGGAATCTAAACTCTTAATTCCGTACATGATCTTATACAGCAATTCGTTGAATCATTTAAAACGGACCAAGCAACGGTTTCTTCCATTCTAGATCCAAGTAAAGGGTTTGACTGTATTTCGCTTAGAACAATTCAACATCTGTTGTAATCTGACAAATAGGACATCTATTCTGCAATGAAATAATATGAGAGCTTTTGCCTATAAATAACGGTGTATCTCAGGGATCGATTCTTGGGTAGCAACTTTTCCTCATTTATAACATTAGGTTCTTTTAAATTAGAACACTAAGTTAGTTGTTCGTTTCGTCACTTATATTCAACTTTTCATTGATTTGCACGCTCAAACATGGTTTGCCAGCAATATGTTACTTGAATGAGAAAATTCTTGGGAATGCATCTATACTAGGGATTAGTGGGGATAGAAAAAATCAATTGCTGCAAAAGGAAATAAGTCACTTTTTTACTTTGTACACAGTAACCTTTTGCTTCTATGGTGTGCTTGGCTTACGTCTATCTAGTTGATATACATTTATCCTTTGGTTTAATTCGAGCCGATGTAGGTTGACTGTACGCGGGATTTTATAGAAAAATATACAGAATTATATGATGAATGATGAGATTAACACATATAACACAAGGCACAAAGGAGCTATTTACGAAAATAATATCAGATTATCACGAAGACAAATTGACACAAGATATTTTTTCTATTAAGTTCTTTAATAAGTTACCCGCAATTTTGCGGCAATTTGAATATAAAAGCTTTTTTTTAAGCTAATACCTTTAAAAGACTTGATCAAATATAAAATATGATTTCATATACAGGGTCCCGCAACAGTGCGTCAGGCTCCTAGCGCCTTTCTCGTAAGAGATAGAAAAAAAAATTTCGTATAAAAATTTATTGATTTAAAAATCTCTATACCGTAAAATTATTTTCAAATATACAGGGTGTCCCAATTTTGCGGTATAACAAAAGCAAACATCTTTTTAAATGGAACACCCTGTATATTCTTTCATTTTCTAATTTGGATAATATTTTATAACTTGAACCTTTTCTTGGTATTTAATTTCGATATGGCATTTCCGAGTTATTGACGTTTTTCTGAAAAAAATGTAAAAAGCGAAGTTTCATGTTCTATTTAAAATTTAAGAAATTTTCTTTTTCCTATGGTTGGTTATAAGTACTGTTTAGGTACCAGTGTTAAAAATTTTCACTTTTGAGGAACCCTGCCTTTGTATCAGACACGCCATTTTCTAAAATTTCAAATTGTCGTAACTCTTGTTTTTTAAATAGAATCATATATTTTTTTAAATTTTATATTATTCTGCATCTAATTTCCTACACAAAATATTAAGCATACCCTATACCTAAAATTGATATTTTTCAAGATATAAAAGGATTTATATTTCAAACGGTTCTTGAATACGAATTTGTTTTTGAATAGATAGCTATGACTGAAAAAAAAATCATCTGTCAATTAAACAATAAGTTTGGTATGTATGGTTGCATTGTACGTTACGATTATAACTATGCAATTTTTGAGAAGAATTAATTGATGTGATATATGCTACTGGAGAAGGTGGAATTAATTATTTGCAAGCCTGAAGAATTTATGCTGAGCGCTACCCAGATGGGCGAAAACAATTATTTTTCTTATTATTCGATTAGATTAGAAAGAAATGCCAAACTTTGCAAATAATAATATGTCTAAACCCCATAGTTGTTGAGATTATTAATAGTTTTCATAAAAATAACCATTTAATTATACATACTTCTATGTACGGAGTTGATCATGCTGAGGCAAAATAACTAACAAAATGCAAGTAAGTGTCAATGTGGGATAAACAGAAACAGATAATACGATTCATTATTTTATTCCAAAGCCGTGAAAGATAACAAAATTATTTACTACAGTAAATGTTCAAAATGTCTTCAATTTTCATTTAGGCACAAATTAATTCGCCGCTGAAAAGACCTTTCCAAAATTCGTTGATGCATTTTCATTGGTGCTATTGGTGGTTCCCTTAAAAACAATATAGCAGGCCATTTGGTGGGTCCATTCCTACCAATCCACTGGTTGGGAAAAATCAAATGCCCTCACGTCTTGCGAAAATTGGACAGGTGCTCCGTCTTGTTAAAACCATACCTTGTTTCTTGTTAGTTAGGGTATATTAGCTAACTTTCCGGGTAATTCAATTCAGGAAGTGCAAATACATAGGCCTATTGAGATGGCCCTCGAAGAAATGTGGACCTAATACATGGTTTCTAAAAATTCCGCCCCAGACATTCAAAGATCGTCGATGCTGATGATCAACTTGTCTCATAACATGCGGATTATCAGTTGAAAAATAGTGAAAATTGCCCTGTTGACAGATGCGTTGTTATGGGATGTCCGGAATTTCCTGTCTTCCCCAGATACAAAATTCGGAACGAAATTGAAAATCAGTACTACTCAGTTCTTGATGTAGCTGAATATGGTATGCATGATATCGATTTTTCTTCAGAATGCTTTGTACTGACTTCTCGCTTATGCCAGTTCCTTCACCAATGTCTTTTTGGTTTACGTTGGGATGCTCAGTTGTTGTTAAGGCGGTAAGTGCCGCTCGAAAAATATGCGCATTTAGCATGTCCGGCCATAGAAAATTGTGAAGTAATGGATAACAATTAAGAAAACATATTTTGCATGCCGAAAGACAAAGGTTAAAACTAGGCTTATACCAAGTTATATTTGTTTAAATATTGCAAAAAGAAGAAATAATTAAGGGTATAAAATAGGGACTTTTTCCAAGCAATTTACTGCAATATTAAATAAATGAATGGAAGCATACCTTCTTATAAACCTCACTTAATACTTTATTAATGATTTGCAGTAAACAAAATTCAAATTAATAGCCATATAAATGCATAATCATCTACGAGCTGGACCCCTAATTTCGCTATTTTCAGTGCCGTCAAGATACGCCACCTGCATAAAATAAATGGTACTGTGCGATGGGCGTGCACAAATATATTTTTCTATTCAGGTATATTTTAGGGCCCCGAATGAGCATCTTATTTTAAATAAGTTACTCGATTCTTGTGTGTTCGCCGTATAAATTGTCGATAAATTAAAATATTTAGAGTGAGGCAAATAACTGAACCATAGATTTCCTGGATTAAAATATATATTAATTTAACACAACTTATCTATATATAAAAATTTACAATAAAATATATGTCCTTTACGTTGGTGAAACTTAACTAATAATTAGAAAAAACACGAAAATATTTCGTAAAATCTACTTTGTAGGTTGTTTTCTAATTAAAAATTTACGGTTAAGACTGAATTAGTCTTTAAAGTTAAAAAAAAATTAATTGTATCTATAACAATTAAAATGAACAATTATTGGGATATGAATAATTTTCTGTTACTTTTCCATATGTATTATTTGTGAAAAGTTGTATCTATGCATTACAAAATTCTGAGAAAAACACATTCCTTCACCAATGTCTTTTTGGTTCACGTTGGGATGCTCAGTTGCTGTTAATAGCACTGAAAGTTGGTTTTCCTCGTTGATAATAGGGTTTCTTCTTTCTTGTTTTTTGTAATTCACACTTCCCATTTCAATAAATCTATTGAGTAAGTTCCTAAAACATTTCTCCTCCGTTCGCCCTTTTCGAAATCCATGATGATAATTTGCTGTCTACTTATACCGCGAAACGGAGAGAATCACTTTGCAGCAAATATCAGAGAGATTTACATGTCAAACTAATTGTTAAATTGACAGATGCATATTTTCAGTCATGGCTATCTATTCAAAAACAAATTCGTATTCAAGGACCGTTTGAAATATACATTCTTTTATATCTTTAAAAATATCACTTTTAGGTTTAGGTATAGGGTATGCTTAATATTTTTTGTAGGAAATTAGATGCAGAATAATATAAAATTTGAAAAAACATATATGTTTCTATTTAAAAAAAAGAGTTACGACATTTTGAAATTTTAGAAAATGGCGTGTCTGATTCAAAGGCAGGGTTCCTCCAAAGTGAAAATTTTTAAAAACCAAGAAAAGGTTCAAGTTATAAAATATTATCCAAATTAGAAAATGAAAAAAATATACAGAGTGTTCCATTTAAAACAATGTTTGCTTTTGTTATACCGCAAAATTGGGACACCCTGTATATTTGATAATAATTTTACGGCATAGAGATTTTTGAATCAATAAATTTTTATACGAAACATTTTTTTTATCTCTTACGAGAAAGGCGCTAGGAAAGCCTGACGCACTGTTGCAGGACCCTGTATAATTTGTGCTTTCTCTATATTGCTCCTTAGATATTATGTTAATAATTTTGTTAATGCCATTTTTATTATCAGAGTATTTTAATAGTGATATTTCGTGTTTGATGTATTTATTTCTTATTATCCCATCAGATTTTGTATTAGTGTACTATTGGGTTGAGTCTTAAGTCATTTTGATTCCGACAAATAGATGTCTGCACTTGTATTTTTAATCAACTATCTAACCTAATACCATTTGAAAGGAGACACTTCAATTATCACTTGAAAAAAGTAAATGTTTTGATTTAGTAGTCGTCATAAAGCAGTCGTTGAAAAATGGAAAGGCAAACCGAGGAATATGGCTCTGTTTTAATGTTTCACTTTAGAAAAGGGAAAAAACGCTCATAAAAAGTTATGTGCTGTGTACGGTAAAGATTGCTTAATAGAACACCACTGCGAGAATTATTTCAGGTAATTTCAATGTCAAAGATGTGCGCGGCCAATTGAAGCCGAAGACGATAAAATAAAGGCATTCATCGAAGCAAACCGCCGTTACAGACTCGAGAGGTCGCAGAAATAATAAACTTTTTTCAAACAACCTGTAAAGACATTTGCACAAGCTGGGATATGTTAGTAAACTCAATATTTGGGTTCCGCATGAAAGTCTATAAACGCATGCGAAAAGCTCTAGAAAAGCATTGAAAATGATCAATTTCTCAAACGTATTGTCACTGGCGATGAGAAATGGGTAGTTTATAACAACATCATGCGAAAACGATCATAGTGCAAGCCAAGCTGCAACCTCTTCGAAAGCAAATATCCATTAAAAGAAGGATATGCTCTCAATTTGAAGGGATTACATCAATACGGCTATGTATTCTCGGCGATTGAACAAATTGAAAAGCGAAAAGTGGCCAGAATTAGGAAATCGTAAGTGTTGTGTTCCACCATGATAACTCGAGACCACAAACAAGTTTTGTGATCCGCCAGAAGTTGCTAGAGCTTGAATAAGATTTAACTGACCATTCACCATACTCACCAGACCTTGCTACAAGTATTTATTTCGATCATTGCAAAACTCCTTGAATGGTAAACAATTCAATCTAGACAATGGTGTTAAACAGTACTTGTTACATTTTTTGCTTCATGATTTTTTTTATAAAAAACGCCATTGATTATTATAGTAAAATAACGAAATGACTTAATAATCAATCCAATATATTCTAATTTTATCAGTCATTGAGTTCTAAATTGATGTATTTTAATATACACTGGAAGATTGAATCTTCATACTAAGATTTTGACAGCGTATGTACTAACAATAAATCATATCATTAACTATAGTGCTATTGTAATTGAAATACATGACGAACAATTATAAATTACTTATTATACAGTTGATGAAGAGAAAAAAATAAAAGTCTAAAAATAACAAGGTACAATATTGTCATTTTGGATTTTATAGGGCGCGTCGACAGCTTAGGCCATATCTATTGGATCTACAATATTACTTTAAGACATCGTCATACTTAATGAAGTCAATATATTTTAATTTATGCTTGTACCTAGCAAAAGAGGTTCCGAATAACATAAAGTTAGGTGAATTACTACGATGAAACCGTTCACAAAAACTAACTTTGATCTAGTTGAGGTATGCACTCCCTCTATAACTCGTGATATCCTCATTGGTACCATTTTTATAAACTAGTCTGATAAATCTTACTTTCCTGATCAAGCTGAATTTGATAGACGGATTAAATATAATGTTATATGTGGTATCCAAGAATAAATACATATTTTTATAAAAAAAGCTGGTATTCCATCTGGATCAGGGTTACATGCATCCTGTAATATGTTTATACTCGTAGCATTGAAGATGTCAGGCCTATTAATAATAAAATGGACTAAGTTTATACAATTAATAGGTGTAACAAAAAAGTCGGCAAATAGGTTTACACACTTATCACCAGAATTACAAGACTTTTCATGAAAATACATACGTGAGAAAACCATCTGATTTCCTATGTCTTCTTTCCAGGCAGTCCTGATTCCTAACAGAACGACCGGTAGAGTTTCAGTCCATTGATCGTTTTTGTGGCATGTTAGTGCATTTAGGTGTCTGTGGAACCACTCTACTAACCCATTCGCCTATGGATTGTACGCTGTCGTTCGATGCCTTGAGAATCCTGCAATCTCCCCTGGTTTTTTAAACAAATGCGACTCAGTGTGTAAAAAACAATCTAACTACAAAAACTGGCATCGATGTCGGCCATGGGGATGGCCTCAGCCAACCTGGTGAAGCGATCGATACATGTCAGGATTTATTTTTTTGCGCACCATACATTGTCTGCTCCAGGTCTTGCAATCTGTTCGCATCCTGGGCCCTGTTTCCGGAATGTGATAGCTGATGTGGACTGTCGAATGCTAATTTCCTAAACTTGCGGTTATTTGCTCGAGTCTGATGAGCGCGTCGGCAACTATGTTTTCCTTTCCTTAGATATGCTGAATGTCCGTGGAAAACTGTCCGATGTAGTCAAGCTATCGGAATTGCCTTGGCTAACATTTTTCTGGTTTCTGTGCGAATGTCAATGGTTTATGGTCTGTAAAGATCGCGAAAATTCGTCCCTCTAGGAGGTGTTGGTATTTCCTGATCGTCGGGTAAATTGCTAACAACTCTCTATCATAGGCGGCATATTTCCGTTCGTCCGGGGATAGTTTCTTGGTATAAATACCAGGAGTTTCTATATTCCTTCTTGCTGTTGCTGGATAACCCCCTAGCGCGGTGTCTGAAGCGTCAGTTGTGATTGCTATTGCTTCGTTTAACTCTGGATGTGTAAGAAGTGTTGCCTCTGCGATCTGCTGCTTGCACTGGGCAAATACTTCCCGGGCTTTGTCAGTCCAGGTGATTGGTTGATGGCCGCGATTCTTTCCTTTTAGTAATTCGTTCAATTGTGCTTGCATAACCGCGGCATTCGGAATAAAACGTCGGTAGTAGTTTCCATCATCATCCCAAGTATTTGCCGAGGATTACTTGCTGTCACTGGAAACTGTAGCTACTGTAGTGCTGCCTCTTTGCCGTCGAGTAGTTTTGTCTCTTCGCTGGATACCATGTAGCCCAGGAAAGAGATTTTTTCTACTCCGAATGTACATTTGGTTGGGTTCAATATGATGCCGTTTTCGCTTAATCGCTGAGTTGTCGGAGGTGTTTGGGGTGTTCTAGATTGTACTAGAATGTCACCTTTGTAGACTTAGAATTAGAGAACTCGCAGTATTCCGTCCATGAAGCGCTCGAAGGTCTGACCTGCATTGCGCAACCTGAATGTCATATAAGGGAACTCAAATAACCCGACTGGTGTAGTTATAGCGGTCTTTGGGATATCTTCCTCGGCTATCGGGATATGGTGGTAGGACTTGACCTAGTCTATCGTTGAGAAGTATTTTCATCCGTAAAGATGTGAGAAATCCTTAATGTGGAGAATAGGGTATTTGTCAGGAATTGTTCTTGCGTTGAGCGCCCGGTAATCTCCGTATGATCGCCATTTCTGGTTCTTTTTAGGTACCAAATGTAAAGGCTAAGACCACGCACTCTTCGAGGGTCGTGCTACTCCCTGGCACATAATTTGGAACTCCTTTTTTGCTAATTGCAGTTTTCTGGGCGCAAGTCGCCTCGGTCTACTAGATGCGCGGCGGTTAGCAGGCCTGCTGGCTTGCTTATGCCAGGAAATTCCTACAAAATTCGGTGATATTTTCCACTATCTTTGATGGTTTTGTCACAACCCCAGGTCAGCTGACGACAACCGACAGAAAAGGAGTGACCTTTTTTATCGGTTGTCGTCAGCTGACCTGCGGTTATGATGTTCGTTTTCGCGTCTTACAATTACCGATGCCGAATGTCAGGCAATAGTTCCTGGTGGCATAGGAAATCTGCTCCAATGATCGCTTTCTGAACGTCGACGATTATAAATCTCCACGGAAACTTCCTGCGTAAACCAAGGTCTAGTTGATCACGGTTTGATTTGCCGCATAAGGCTTGTATGTCATAGTTCGTTGCCTTGTCTTAACAGAACTGTACTTTGGTGGGACGATTGGTGACGTAAAGGCGGCGTGACGTGCTTGGCGAGTAGTCAGTCGACGCTACTGACTGCCTTGGTAGTTGGCCTACTTCTTTGCACGGCGGGCAGCGCTTTGCCGCAGAGTTTATAGTGGAACCAGTATGCTTTGAACTCGCGGTCTTTTGGTCTGCATTGGTAGCGGCCTCGTGTTCAACTGCGCACTCTAGGTAGTTGCCAAGAATCCTGATCTATACACTGTTTATTTTTCCGTCGTGTGCCATAATGTCAATAGTTATTCATACTTGGTTTGATCACGTTGGTGTCACCAATTTGGATACTGTGCTGTTAGGAAATATCCTTTCTCGTTAATTAACTAAGTGTTGAAAACGCTGATAACTATTTTTATTGACACAATACACTAAAAATCAAATTCTTGCCGTTATCAGGGTAACGGTTTATTTAACCAGGATATGCCTTCGATGATACCGGCTATAGCAAGCGCGGTGGATTTTTCGCGAGGCCCCACAAATTAATTTGGCATAAATTATTAAATTCCAGCTGTTCCGTTAAAATTTAGGCTTTTGTACACATATTATGGGTGGTCCAAATACTGTTATTATGACACCAAGACGCATTAATAGTTAAAGTCCCCACAAAATACAAAGTTGAGATTAGGATATAAGTTACACATCTGATCGAATGAGAGACTATAATTAACATAATCCGATGCATCTGATCCAGGTGGAATATAAACAGACGAAACAAATAAAATTATCATATACTTTAACATATAATGCCTTAATATTCCAACACAATTATGGCCGCCTCCATAATTGTGTTGGAATATTAAGGCATTATATGTCTAATCACTACGCCTCTTCCACGTGACTCACAGCTAGTACTACTGGCTCAGTCAGATCTAAAAAAAGTAAAGTCACGGAGACCTAATTGCTTCAGAACTACTGTTATATCGAAAAAGATCGATAACGTTTTCGGTTTTCTAGTCCAAACTGGTCTACTCTCTGATATACTTCAAACCAGGAGCGCTGCCAACGTTCAATACCTTTTCTTCCCTTAATTTTACTCTTCAGGATTAATTTAAAATATTAAAAACGTTTTATTTAATTTAGTTGCTTCTATCTCTTGATAGTCCAAAGAATTTAAATGATTTCCAATTAATATTTTTGTTTAGTATCATATTTATATATGTTTATTTGAAACAATAATTTTAAAATAAGTATTTCTCTAGTTGTTTTAGAACGACTGTTCTTTTATGAATAAAGATCACAGGTAGATCTAACCAAGTTTCAATAATTATTAATATTTCTAATCAGTTAGTTTACAATTTAATTTCAAAATATTAATCTTAGATCGAACATCGCCCACATTCTGAAACAAAATCTTCAGTTTTTTGAGCCATTATATATTATGATTATTTTATTAATATTTCGTTGAATTTCATATTTTGATACATTGTAAAGCACTTTTTTGCATTCTATGTTTGAAACGTTGTAATTTTGTTTATCGTTAAGTTACATCAATTCTTTTAGAAAGACTTAAAACTATATTAATTCTAATTTATGTACTAATTCTTTGGTTAATTTATTTTTTACACATTTTCAAATCACGAGTTGCAAATTTCATTATTTTTAATTCTATGTTTAAAACGTTGAAATTTTGTTTGTAGCTAGCTTATTTCTAAACAAATTTGTTGTGTCAATTTTTTTGAAAATTTTTGAATTCTATGTTAAAAACGTTTGATGAGTTTCATTATTTTGAATTGTATGCTTGAAAAATTGCAAATTTTGTTTATAATTATACTATTTTTTCTATTATTCACTCGCATAAATTATGTTACATATTTTTGAAGTTGCAAATATATTTATTTTAAATTCAATGTTTAAAACGTTGTAATTTTGTTTATAGTCAATTTAACAAATAAAGTAAGTTTTACACCATTTTTTATATATATATCTTTAAGCAACAATTTGCGAATTTCTTTATTTCTAAACTTGTAATGTTAAAATTTTTATTTCTAGTCACATTAATGAATTATTTTTTGAGTAAAATAAAAATATATTAATTCTAAACTAAAATTATCTTCCTTGACTAATTTATCTTGTTGACATTATTAAATCACGAGCCAATTTAATTATTTTGAATGCTATGCAATTGTAATTTTGGCATTGATATCAAAAATATTATGTATTGTAACCTGTCTTAAGAGAAATCTTTATTTTCTATCTGTTGGTGTACACTAGATATTATTATAGTAATAATTAATCATAAACATAATTTAAAATTTATATTTTTTTAACTAATACTACGTTAAAGATACGATAGTTGGCAACCCTGAGGGATTAATGTAATATCTAGCTACATGTGCATTATCTATATTAACTTCCATTATGGATAGAGTAGAGCTTCGGATGATGGAGTTTTTGTCGGAGTTTGCATCTCCTGCTGAACACGTTCGACACGCCATCACACACCGCGCATAACGTGATGCTATTTATTAAATATTTTACCGTCCTGAATAACTGTACCCCAGTATATTGACCATAATTGAATTTCCAGTAGTCATTCAGTGGATCTGTAATACAATGCACTGCGGCGTAAAGGAAGTGTATGATTTAATTTATTCCAGTCTTTTTTTCATGAGCGAAACGCCAAACCTCCATATGTCACAACCACCTGCTTGAACATGTAACACGAGTCTTTGCGGCAATACAAACAATGGGTTTATGAGGGTGAAGTCAATATTGTTAATGGCAGGTATTTTTGAGAACCCATGCATGCAAATGTGCATTATTTAAATACCAACGAATTTATAGTTTATTCGTATGCAATTTCTTATTTACCTAACGGTAATGTTTCATTACTACTAAACGTAAATGCACATAATGACTTAAAAATACGAAAAAATTTCGTAAATTTACAACACAATGTCTTACTAAGACTACAAAACAAATTGAAACAACTACTGAAAAACAAAACAAAAATAATTTGCGTGCTATAAATAACACAACTATCAAAGTTACACTAGTTTGAATGTATTTATTTAAAAAAAAATAATTAAACATGCGTTAAACAGTTTGTGAGAGAAAATGGCGTGAGAAAATATAAAAAAGAAATTAAGTTGATTTCCAACCACGACCTAAAGAACTTTAATACATTTTATTATAAATTGATATCTGGGACTTTATTTAGTGACTATAGTTTCGACATTTTCAAACTAGAACTAATTTAAATTAACAAATTACAGATATATATGTATTAAAATTAAAGTCTTAAAGTTGCGTTAAAAGGGGAGGTATATATCAGGTCAATTTGGTCGTCAATTACGGGAATTTCCTGATTAGCTCGAGCCTTTTATATTTCTAATGACTCCAGGAGGTCCATCTTACGGCCCTTTTCGACGAAGTGTATAATTGACAGTACATCCTCACCAAAATATTGATTTTTTTCAATTATATGTCTGATAAAGGATGAGTTATTAAATAAATTTAGCCGAAAAGAACGAGGATTACTTATTAATTAAATTAAGACGAAAAGAACGAGGATGTTTCTTTAGACTTACATTAAAATTGCGGCCAGATTGTCCTACATCCCTGATGTAAGTATTTTATATTACTGATTTGATTAATAATTACGTTTCGTATTTTCCCAAACAGTTTAAAAGCTATTGTTATATTATGTTTGGTTATAAATTAATTGTTTTTGAGATTCCTCACTTGCATATATACAGGGTGAGTTTTTCTCGATGATCTCTATGGGGATCTCGGAAACTATAAGAGATAGAGAAACGGTTAAATGGGGAAAGTAGTGTAGATTTACGAGACGAATAATTCCACTTTCAAAGTTTTCAAAAAAGTCAAAGGTAACTAGATATTTTGAAAAAAGTAAAAAGTCTCAATTTTTTCAAATCAATATACCCCGGTTATTATAACAGATAGAAAAAACTGTAAAAGACAAAGTTTTAGATAATTTTATGTAGATTAATAAAAAATAGTCAGAAAATTTTTATCGCCATTATTTTCCGAGATATGACGCAAACTTACATTTTTTTAAATGGAAACTATAGTTAGTTGGTTGTCACCTCATTCAAAAGGTAATTTTTTTCTCTTTAATCCAATATGGCATACGACATACTTATTGCACTGGAAGGCAGCAATACTTATTCAAATCCGAAACTTTTATATACCCTTTAGTATTGGTTTTTGTCCAGTTGAGCTGAACTCAACGCCCAACCTTTTTTCATGAGTAATAAATTGTTCGAACACAATGTTCAACTAAAATGAAATAAAACTTCTGAAAAAATCAAATATAATACACCAATAATACTCAAACACCACTATGAAGAGATGGCAATAGAAACAGAAATAAAATTATCTAGAGCATTCATCGTGAAATTTCATCTACCAACTAATAGGTAAATACTATCATACATATAATAAATCTGCAAAGGTGTTGACTTTATATTGGCTTAGAAACTAAATAATTTCGGTTTTGGCATATGAAATAGCAAAAGCAATTAAATAATCTAGCATTCAAGTTTATAATCATCTGCAGTCACGTGTTTCGATCTTTCGATCTCATCAGTACAGCTTTATTATAAAATTGATTTTAAATACAAAAATAAAAACATTTACTAAATTAACAAAATTAAAGTTGAAACAATTAAAAACTTACTCGGGAATGTACGGCAACTTGAATTTTGGTGGACTGACATTTACTAAAATAATTATTTTAGTAGATGTTTTTATTTGTATTTAAAATCAATTTTATAATAAAGCTGTGTTGAAGTGATCTAAAGATCGAAACACGTGTCTGCAGATGGTTATAAACTTGAGTGTTAGATTATTTAATTATGATAATTGATAATGAGAGAAATAAATATATTGTTAATGTAAGAAGCTTCTACTTCGTTATACATGTTTGAATAATTAATAAAACACTTCAACTTTGTTTGTATAACACTTATTTTTTAAATAAGTAATTGTGGAGGCTTTCACTTCGTGATACATTTTGATAAATTCAAAATAAATAAACAATTAACTTTGTTGGTATATGTATAGTTACAAGTGTAAATAAAAAGTGATACCAACAAAGTTAATTGTTTACTTATTTCTTATTTTGTTGACTAGTTTCGGCAACTCCACTTGCCATTATTGAAACATAAGTAAATTAAATCTACGATTTGCACAGATAATACATAAAATTAAATTATTTGGAAATTGTTTTAAACAATAATTACTTTACATTCAATAATACATTTTATAAGCAAACAGAAGGTATATCAAATCTAACCTTAAAAATATTAAACTTGGGAAAAGACATATTAAAATGTGGCATCGGTATGTTGATGATATTTTAGCCTGTTTTACAGGAACTGAAAGACAGTTATTCCATTTCCTACAATTTATTAACAATTTGCACCCAAAAATTAAATTCACAATTGAATCAGAACAAAATAATCATATTAACTTTTTAGATCTTTCTATTTCAAGAATTGATAACATTTTTTCATACGAGATTTATAGAAAACCCACATTCACCAACTCCATCATTTGAAAATGTTCAAATTGTCAAGGAATTTACATAGGCCTGTCGAAATTTCAAATTAAGATTTAAAGAACATTTGCGCTCTATTAGATTAAAACAAGTTGATAAATCCACTTTTGCGAAACACATTATTGAACAAAACCATTCTTTTGGAGAAGATGTTCTAACGATTTTAAGTGGAGTTGCCGAAACTAGTCAACATAATAAAAAGTAAGTGTTATACAAAGTTGAAGTGTTTTATTAATTAGAGAAATAAATCTCCATGAGCATTTCTGCACTAATGTTTTAAATAATAATGTAAAAAATCCAGCTAACAGTTAAAACAACTACTCCTCGTACTAAAGCACCACCGGGCATTGAGTGGTTTTAACTGTTTGCTGGAGTTTTTACATTATTATGTAAAATTAGTGCAGAAACGCTCATGGAGATTTATTTCTCTCATTATTAATTATCATTATTAATACTGCACTAGAAATTTCAATATTTAATTTGCATATTCTGTAATTACTTTTGTTACACCAAGTTAAATGAAGTTCATTTTTGGTAGTGTTCTACATGTGAACATGATTATCCAGTATGCCATAAAGTATTTTAAGAAACATTGGAGCAATTTGATTAACATCCTTACTATGTTGAAATAGAGTTGGCCAGTTATAATTAGTAATGTCCATATAAATTTTGCAGATGCTTGTTTTCTTAAAATTGTACTGATGTAAAAGTAAACGGTGTTCGGGAAGTAGGAATGAATACTAAAGTTATCGCGCAAAAAGATAATATTTTGGGAAAACATTGCATTCAGGGCAGCAATCGTTTCATGGGATGTGTGACATATCGCACCATCTTGTTGAAATTAAAAATCGTCATTTTCATCCATAACTACGAAAAATCAATCAGAAAGCATTTTTCTGTAACGGTCGCCGTTTATAGTGACGGTAGCTCCCTCAAAGGTACGGACCGATAGCCCCTCTTGCCCCGAACCCACACCACACAGTCGTGCGTTATGCATCTCATCTTCCACAGTCACACGTGTATTTTTGGTACCCGAACTTTTGCAGTTCTGTTTGTCAACGTACCGTCTGATGTGGAAGTGCGCCTAATCTGAGAAAATTATTCCTTTTGTGAAGTTATTGTTCTCCGCTTGTCGAGTCAAGACCCTCTGATCAAATCGATGTCTCTTTCGCTTCTCTTCAACTGTGTAAGTTGAATCTTGTATGCATGCACTTTCAGAACGTGGTCGTCATGTTTTCCTAACATTTGCAATAGAAGCCGTGGTCTTAAACTTTTCGATCAACTTCGGTTGGAGCAGCGTTATGTCACACGCAATTCACGAACGGTTGTTGTAATTACTTTTTATCACTTAAATATGTTGCTTAGTTGTCATCTATTCCATGACGAAAATAAACTTCAAACTACAATGCTTACCACGCAAAAGCTATCTGGATGCTAACGGAAAGGAGGAGGATGATGTCCTCACTTCTTGAATAGTCTATATTATTTCGTTTTATTAAGCCCGAAAAATTTATAAAATTTAGTAGCGTATGTTTAGCATCGATAAATTACCATTTAGATTATAGTTAGCATATTCTGCGATACTAAGGTCACCAACAATTAACGTATTTTCCTTTTGATGAAAGAATTGACATTTATAAGCGTGGTCGTGGTGGATATTTGTCCGATATCATTTTTCATTCTTTGTTGAATTTTGTTAAAAAAAAGTTTTTGTTGAAAAACCCTTTAATTTATGAAAGAACCATGAACAACGACCATGAAGAAGAAAATTTTAAAATTAATTTAAAGAAATAGAAGAGGTCAAAACATAATTACACTATATGCATAGAAACAGAAAAATATACTCATACAGTTCTTTCGCACAAAAATTAAAAAATAATAATAAAACAGACAGAATTAAATGTGCAAACTGTAATGGATTTTAGATAGGTCAAACAGAACGAAATTATGAGACGCGATACAGAGAACACCGAAAATCAATTATAAGTACATGGAAAACAATCAATAGGATTAAGATTTGTAGAAAGAGAATTACACAAAAGGAACAACAGAATAAATAGGCAATCTACTCAGACAATTTAATATCAGGACAGTTTATGAACCCGAAACAAAAGTAAAAAATTACTTCGAAATCCCAATAACCACACCCCCTTAGAGAAGAAGGGTCTATAGTATCCTATGTGCAGATTTCAATAAATTGTATTTTTAACGAAGAAGGAGACACGATTACTTTGTTCTATTAAAATAATAATAATAGTAATCATAATAATAAATGTATTTTGCTCCAACTTCTTACTTCAGGCCTTTACATGTCTTCCACCCACTACATACTACTGAATATGATATGTTACATCCAGAGCAAGTAATCCGTGATAGTACATATTTTCTCTTATTATTACTATTATTTAGTTTTTCTTGTTTTTATTTTACATTTAACAACACTTATTCAAACTATAACAATCTTGTTTAGCAAGTAAATTATTACATTTAACAATTTAACTTAACGCTATACTAATATAAATTCAAACTTAGTATTCTATTACTATATATAACGTAATAATAATTTATTCCTATTTATTTTTTTATTTTTTAAGATAGTTAATAAACTCGACGTTACTTTCATCAGTTTGTCTATCAGCTGCCAAAAATCTTATAATCTATAAAAATTAATAGACTTATTTTGTGAAAAATATCTTTAAGTTTAGCTTAAAAGTGCTTAACATTTTTGAGTTAGTTATTTCGACGGGTAAAGAACTTATATTTTTTGGTAATTGCACTTTAATAGTTTTGTGATGACACATTGTCCGGTAGATTTGTTTCTTGTTTGGTGTTGATGTTGCAGTTCTTGTAGATTAGTTTTATTTCCATAATTATTAATTAAATACCTATATTGAAACAATTGCTGAAAAGGCATAATACTCAATGTGTTAAATATCGTCACCCTGAAGATCGTTCTGTTAAGTATTTGCTGGTTTATGGATATATTTAACTATTCGTGTTTGCATTGGAGGTTCCCCATATTGTGATACCATAATTGATAATTGATTGTACTAAGGCATAGTATATTGTTTTTAAAGTGTGATGTGGTAGTATTTTATGCAAGTAATAAAATTTGTATATATTTTAATTTCTTGCACACGGAGTTAATATGTTCATCCCATGAAAATTTATTATCTAAGGTGATTCCCAGATATTTATGTGATAATTTGTTTGCAATGACAGTTAGATGCATATTCAGAACCATATAGACAATCACTGCAACTGAATCGTATTGCCATGTCATTGGTTCAAATTCAGTTTGGTATGGTAACATACATTAGTTTAGTTTTCTCCTGGTTTATTACTAATTGTTTATCATGAACCCAATGTTGCAAATTTTTGAACTCCGCTTCTAATTTTTTTCTTGTCGCTTCTGAATCCACGTGTCTTGATATAATAAGAGTATCATCGGCATACAAATAATAATCGCAATGTTGAAAGCAATCCCCTATGTCATTGATATATAAAAGATAAAGAAAAGGGCTAAGAATACTCTCTTGCGGCTCACCTGTTTATATGTTGTATTCATAGTTTATTGCGCTATTCACTTTTACCGAGAAAGTTCTCGATTCCAAGTAGCTGCTAAACCATTTCAAGCAATTTTCTTTAATGCATCAAAGGCCTTACTAAAATCAACGAACAAGCAAAGTACAAAAAAGATTTTTATCTAGTTATTTATTAAATTTAACATATTTTCTAATAAAGATGTAGTAATTCATTTCTGTCTTTAAATATATTATTTATCATTTAGTATTCCATATTTATTTAAAAAACTTTTTTGTTTTATATACCTTTCAATATTTTATCAATCGTTGTGAGTATCGAAATGGGCCTGCAGTTTAAATATAATGGTTTATTACCATTTGTGTAATAGTATAACTAGAGCTTTTTAAATTTTGTGTGGTAAATTTTATGGGATAGCTAAAAAAATCCAAGGATTTAATGGTTTACCTTGCTAATTTTACTTTTACATATGTTTCTTGTATATATGATAATAATCTTTGTGAAATTTTGTATGTAAAAAATTACATGATCGAATTTTGTTATTTATTGTATTGTTACCTTTAGTTTTAGTTTTGTGCTCTATTTTAAAAGCAAAACTAATCATATGGTGATTAGATATTTTTATTATAGAGTTTACTTTTTTGTCTTTTGTAGAAAATATGATTTAAACACACAATTTATTTATTTATTTAAGACATGTATACGGTAAACACCTTTTTTACATAATAAGATACAATACATATGTGATAAATACAACTAAATAAAAAATATTTAATACAAAAAGAAATATGCAATTTTAACCCTACAAAATAAACTAAACGTACAATTATAATATATGCACATGTATTATACTAATTACTAAACAACATTTTCCTTAAAATTAATAACAATATTTACTCTCTTCTTAAAATAATGAAATGAACTATCAAATAAATTTATATTATATTGAGGCAATGAGTTAAATAAGCGCATAGCTCGACATAGAGGACTGTTTAATAGATAGTTATTATTGTGGTGGCTCGACCTAAATGTCTTCAAATGACGCTGTAAACTAGTTCCAAGAGCATTGAAATTTAGCATTCGAAGAAATTCTTGACAATTTATCCTGTAATTTCAAAGATTAAATAAAAAACATAAGTCAGCAACATTTCTTCTCTCTGAAAGTGATGGGATATTAAATACTCGTTTCAATGACAGGGTTGGCAAATCGTTCATTCCGGACTTATACTACTAAAACATCTTTATTCACAGAAAAATAAAATCTAATACATGTAATGGATAAAATAAAATAAATTCTGATATGTTCTTGTTCTTCTGCTCCTTGGCTATCGACCGGTGGTCTTTCAGCCCGTCGGACTTATATTTAATTATTCTTAACAATTTGTTTTGCACTCTTTCTAGTTTTTGAAACATAATGTGGTGATCAAACCATTGCTGCATATTCGAGCTTGTATAAGATTCTAAGGATATTTGTATTAAATTTAATTGAAAATCAACGTGTCAACCTAATAATTTAGATGTTGATGTCACTGGATACATTATATGAGCATTAAATTCTAATTTTGTATCTAAATGTACACCCAAATCTTTTACAATTTTAACATCCTGTAACATATGATTTCCGATAAGATGTGTATTTTGATTTTGATTTATAACTCTATTACGGGAAAATGTAATATTTACACATTTGTTGAAGTTCAAGTAATTTATTAATGTCACAGCAATTACAGAGATTTATAATATCTTCCTATAATAGAGCATAATCAGTGGGTGAATTTATAGTATGAAATATTATTAAATCGTCTGCAAAAAGTAAATAACGACTGTGCTTTAAATAATAAGTGATGTCATTAATAAACAAAACAAGTGATATCATTAATAAACAAAACAAAGTAAAGGACCACTATGAGATACTTGTGGAACACCTGATGATACGTTGATTATTTTGGAAATATTTGACCCTATTTTAATATAATGCTTAGGACCTGTTACATAACTTTTAATCCATTGAACCACATTAGAACCAAAGCCCATAGATAATAATTTACTACATAACCTCATGATTGACGCGATCAAACGCCTTTGAGAAGTCCGTATATATATATCGCATCTACTTCAAATCCTCTTTTAAAAGTGTTCAAAATATATGTTTCAAACAGGTTCGTTGAAGTAGACCGTCCTTCACAGAATCCATGTTGCTCATCAATAATCGCATGTTTACACGCCCATTTAATTTGTATACTAATTAGATAGTCCAACATTTTAGGGACAATGGATTGTTTACAAATGCCTCTATAGTTATTGATGTCTTCTCGATTTCCTGACTTTAATAATGGTGTAACGTAGCTGTCCTTCCACGATGATGGCACTAGTCCAGGATCCACAGAATATTTAAATAATAAGGTGATAGGTGTGCATATAGAATAAATGCACTTCTTTAGAAAAAATGCTGGAATACCGTCCGGTCCTGATGAACAACTATCATTTAAATAAAAAATTTATTGAAATACGCTTTCAGTAGTAACATTAAATGAATTTAAGACAATTTCGTAATTAAATTTAAAGTCAGGAATTGCACAATTACTCTGGGTATATACAGATGAAAAAAAAAATCGCCAAATAAATTGAAACTTCCATTATCATTACTAGCTAACTTTTCATTTTAAAAACATGTGTTGCCTTACGTACTATATATCGTTTCTGAATTCCTCCCGCGTTGTGATATTCACTTGTTTCATGAAACCATTTATTGACATGCTATTTTCATAATTTTGTGTAATACTGTTGTTGGTTAAAATATTAATACTGATAGTTATATGTGATAATTATAAAATTGTTAATATGACTGTATTTTAACAAATATTCCGCTAGTTAAAAATTAAATTCTTGGGTGTAAGCTTGGAGGTCGATATATTGATAAAATATGTAATACTATCTTAGCTATATATGCACTGGGGTATGCAGATGATCTGACCATTCTAGTAAGCGGGAAGTTTGGGACCACTGTATCAAACTTGATGCAGAAGGCACTAAATACCGTAGAAAGATGGTGCAGGAATGAAGGGTTAACTGTAAACCCGGTCAAAACGGCGATCGTCCCTTTTACTAGGCGACGAAAAACCAATGACATAAAATCACTACGTATGTATGAAATGGAAGTTCCAATCAAAAATGAAGTAAAATATTTAGGGGTCATACTTGATACCAGATTGAACTTCAACTTCCACCTAGAGAGCATCAGCAAAAAGGCCATGAGAGGACTTTTTGCGACCCGAAAAATGGTAGGACGCACATGGGGACTGAGAACCAGTATGACCAAATGGCTATACACTGTGGTCATAAGACCTATAGTGACATACGCAGCGCTCGTTTGGGGAGAAAAGACCCAAACCAAAAGTGCAGCAGTAAAACTCGAAAGAGTGCAAAGACAGGCGTGTCTGTTAATCACTGGGGCAATGAGGACAACGCCCACGGCAGCCATGGAACACATATTATCGCTACCACCACTACATTTATTTGTAATGATGGAAGCTAGACAGGCAGCCTATAGGATGCACATAAATGGACATACTTTAAATATGGGGCCATCAAGACCGGCAACATTTAAAGTACTACAAGAAGAAGAGACACTAACAATGAGGTCCGATTTCACCAAAATCGTACATCCATCCCGCAGATTTAAAACGATCATACCACAGCGGAGTGAATGGACAAATGGAACATACCCGGGAACGAGTAAAGGAACCATCTGGTACACAACCGGGGCTGGTATCTATGGAGGCTGCAACCGGAGCAAACAATTCGCGATTGCTCTGGGGAAGCATGCCTCTATCTTCCAGGCCGAAATAGCCGCCATTGACTGGTGTGCTCATCACTTAATGGAGTCGGGACTTAAAAAAGGACCAATTACCATTATGACAGATAGCCAGGCAGCCATAAAAGCGCTAGCTTCACCGATAGTGCAGTCCAGGCTGGTCATGACTTGCATAAACAGACTGGACGCACTGGCGACAACAAGAGAAACACAGCTAGTATGGATACCCAAGGACCAAAGAATTATTGGACACTTGGGGGCCGACTTGCTGGCTAAACAAGGAGCAGCAGGTGAATTCATAGGACTTGAACCCGCTTTCGGTATACCCCATGAAACCGGAAAGGAAATAATCCGACGCAAGTTAGCAGAGGAGCACAAAAAGGCATGGCAAAACCAAAATGGAATGAGGCATACGAGACTCTTCCTAGATGGTCCGGTACCTGACAGCATGTTAAAGCTGTCTAGACTGAGCAAATTGAAACTAAGAAAAATCACAGGACTAGTCACTGGACACTGTGACCTGAACAAGCACAAACATAGGATGGGCATTGAGAAAAGCCCCCTATGCCGTGGGTGTCTGGAAGAAGAGGAAACTCCCCAACACCTACTGTGCACTTGCGAAGCATACAAACAAGAACGCAAGGCGAAACTCGGGAAGCCCATGCTTTCTGTAGAACAGCTAAGGAATATCCCCTGGCAGAAACTCCTGGACTTCTTAGAAGATACAGGAGTTCAAAAGGATTAAACAGCCAGAGGCGCACAAAAGGACCACGGAGACCGCAGTGCAGGGACGCTAAGCAACACCACCTCGTGAGAATAAAAAAAAATCTTAGCTAAATAGATAACCTTCAAAATATTTTAATTCTATATTTATTTCTTGAAATTGAAATTATTCTTACAATATGCGAGGAGACCACCGACTTTGGTATTTGCTCTTAGTTTTGCCAATCTTGCATAGCCATTTATGTTAAAAATACTTTCTACATTTTTAAAAGCTACTTTTTCCATTTTCACTTTAGAAATTAGCATGATATGTAAATTATTAATACTGTTATTTATATAAGAGGTGTAATATTTTATATTATATTTTTGATCATTCATTCGTTAACATAATTCAATGTCTTATCATCCTGATTTTTGAATAATTCAGCATCTATATAATTAGGATCCATTAAAAATCGAGCTTTCCTTGAATTCAATTTGTGTTAATTATTAGTTATTGAATTTTTCTAGGTCAGTATCAAATACTATGTGGACTACTTGTGACTTATTTTCCTTTCTTGTCAATAGTCTATGATGTTTTGTCCAAATGTATTTCTATTTTGCGCTAAAAGCTTTATTTCTGGTTTTCCAAAGTAACTTTTTTACGAAGCCTTTCTCGTTAATAATAATAATTATAATAATAATAATAATAATCAAAATAATAAAGTGTTAAAATAAAGTAATCGTATCTCCTTCTTCATTATATTCAATATGTACCACAAAATAAACGCCTCCACAATTAAACATTTAATTGTATTTTTTCAAATCAATATATTTCGATTGTTATGACAGTTATAAATAAACAAAGTTGTAGATAATTTTACGCAGATTAATAAAATATATTCAGAATATTAATCGCCATTATTTTCCGAGATATATTGTAAACTTATAGTTTTATTATGAATCAAAAATTAGTTTGCCTTAAAATATTAAAAGTAAAACATTTTTAAAATATAGTGGTAAAACAAAGTTGTGTTTCAATCACAACTAAAAGTAAAACAATTGCAGTTGATTATAATAATAGCAATATTGTAGTTATTATTTTTACAGAGATAAACAAATATGAAATAAACAGCATAAAGTATAATATTCTGTAATTATCAGAATAATAATATGAGATAAATTTTAATATTATAAAACATGTTCAAAGGGCCCATTTTTAATATTATGGCATAAATTACATCTTTTTAAAATTTGTGGCTTTTTAGACTATTCTCTTGTCAATACACAACTCCACAGAAAAAAAGTCTAAAAGGATCGATCAGGAGATCTGAGTGGCCATGGGATTGGATTATTTCTTCACAGCAACATGTTATGAAGGTTTAAATCGTTAAGCATGTCTCCAAATATTTTTTGAAGACAATGAAAGTAATAATTTCCATTTAGTGTGTTTTCAAAAATATATGAGCCGAGAATTCTGGTTCCAAATATACCACGCCATACATTAAAACCAAATTTAATTTGTGGTCTTCTCTGTGAAACTTCTCGTGGATTCTTTTGACTCCATATATGTTTAAGTGGCGATTGAGAAAAAAAACCAAGTTAATGAATCGCGTTCCATCTGTTCATAATATTTTTGTAGAGAATGTATTATCCTCTTGGCAAATGTTTTTATACCATATATAAAAGGCCATTCTCTTATTGGCACCCCCGATATGTAAATTTTATGAAATTGATATCTTATATGAATGATATTTATGTTTTCTCAAAACTGTTTCTACTGTCCGTTGAGATATGCCTGCTTCTGTTGAAATTTGTTTGGTTAATGTAGATGGATTTATCATCGCTAATACTCGTATGTTCACTTCAGAAGCTTCATTAATTTTCTTTTCTTCAACTTTCGTCTCTAAAAAGAAAATTCTGGAATGTTGGTAAGAATGGCTATAGCCAAGTATGGTTTCCATTAAAAAAATGCAAGTTTGGGCCATATATGGTAAAATAATGGCGATAAAAAATATACAGGGTGCGCCAGAGAAACTTACTTATTTGAAAGGCCAATAAAAACAAAAGTACTTCAGTTATTGTTTTAATTAATTTTTTATTTGAGAATACAATATCCCAAGTTATTTTTCATACAGTTTTAAAAATTACATCGATTAAATGGCGAGCCCCATTGTGCATGATTAAGTTGATTTTTGAAGTTCATCTCCACTCTTCGCAGCATATCAATCGTTAGCAATGGAGTCACAAACTACAGAATATATCGTTTTAGATACACAATAAGTTTGTTTAAAATTACATACTAGAATGTAATGATTCTGTCCACTTATGTATAAATTATTTATTTTACATTTTGCAGTAAATATTTAATCTTAACAGAAATCTACTTAACGATCAGACCGATTTAATTTATTCACCATTATTTAAGCTTTTATATCTACATCAACTTCTTCTGAAAACATCCCAGTCTAATCTCCTATGTGCCCAAAAGAAATATTTTTTTAGCATGTCAGCCAATCAGAATCATTTCCTGCAACTTTTGAAACCAGAGTCGTGGAATTATTGTTTATAATTTACTATAAACGTGTTTATATTTATATTACACTATTAATTGAGGCATAAAGCATTGTAAAATGTCTGATTTCTTCTTAATAGCGATGTATTTTAATGAAAAAGTTTGTTACTTCTTAAAGTTTAATTTTAAATATTAAAATAGACTATTTTTTTTTAAGAGAGAAATTGTTGAGTTAATTACTAATTTTACATGGTATAAGAAGGTTGTATTTCATTAATCGCAAAATTGATAATACTAAAAAATAGTTACTTGACAAGAATAAATAATTTAATTTTTATAACATTGAAAATTACATTAAACAATTTAAATTGTATGGAAATGCATTAAATTAATAATTCATGTGATGTATTTTTTAAGATAATATAAATAAAATATTGCGTGGACTTTAATAAGTTGGTAACCCTAATGGAATTACAGGTAATTACACCTGTCGTTCGGTTCGAAACTGCTTTCCCCACCATCTCACAACAACTCACAATTCAGTTAACTGCACATCAGCACCGAGTCAACAAGTTTCGCTCAGCGCTCTTTCGAAAATGCTGTAATCGCGATCCGATCCCGATTCGCTCAGTGATAACGTAGAAAACACCGGTGATAAACACTATTATCTACCTCGGTTTAGTTATGATAAGTTAGGCCGTGAGGTGGATTAGTGATAAAAATACGTGTTACGTGCTATCATCAGGTCACCCGAAGATGTTCAAGAAGAACCGCAACAAACCGGCTGTACAGCCTCACAACGAGAACGAGAATAATAATTTACCCAAAAAACAACAGATCACGAGGAACACCGGAGCCGCCACGGAAATTAAAGGCACGCAATTGGTGTTCCACTGTCAATTGGCCCATGGTAGTCCCACGGCCTTCGTCACGGGATTTTCAAATGTGAAGGAACTGTACACCAAAATTGCAGATGAATTCGACATTCCCGTCTCCGAGGTAAGGCACTTCGTGATTTACTTTTCTTTAATCGCTTTTGCAGTTTGCAACACACCTAATCACGCTCTGCTAGAGCAAATTACAAGGTATTTCTACCGCACCATATATGTGATTCAAGTGCAAACCGACTTTTCAGCAAAAAATTATACTTGTATGTCCATGGTAATGCCAAGGCTAGTTTTTCTTTGCATGTGTGAACAAATGATAATCAAATATTACACACTGTACCGTCTTTTGATTTTTATTTTTCTGAACTGACCATTTTATTAATTATGGACATAATTCATAAAATTAATCAATTATTATATAATTTTTTCATTCTTGACAACCAAAATTAATATTATATAATAGGTAGAATAGTCCATATTACTGGATGATTAAATAAAATAAAATAAATATTATAAATTTGAACTCGCAATTAAAACTTTTCAAATAATAATAGAATTTCAGAAATTCATTCAAAGGTATTTAAGACATTTACGTATAATTTAAATATTTTTTAAATTTTTTGTACAAAGTAATGTACGTTTCGTGAAGTATTAACGAACGTTTTTGTATTTGAATCTAATTGGAAATCGTGTTTAATCTTATTTTCAGTTGGCAATAACTCTCTACGTACATGTAAGAATTTGATAAAATTTTAAAGCTATTTAATCTTTCTTGTAATGTTATAATAATGTTTTAAAATATTTAAAAATTCTGAATTCTTATTTCGCAAACTTTTTGACTACGTTACATGGGTACTTCATTAGATTTTTTTAATGATATAATAAGTAATCGTATTGTAACTTTCAGCAATAATCGATAGGATGTTTCATTTACTACTACCCTAGCTCCTGATAAAACTTTTAGCCTGTTCCTCACTAACATTTAGGAAGTTATCCAAATGTAAGATTGTGAAATGTACAATTTATATTTATTTATTTAATCTGTATCTATCATGCATTACCTAAAAAATATACAATTAAGCAAATAATATATACAAATAATTGCATGTAGAAGGGCAGAGTTCACTCATACGAGTGATCTTCCACTCGAACCTGCTGATCCTCTTCTTCACAAACAAAGGAATGCGCGAATAATAAATAAAATTCACTACTTGTATAGGTACTATAAGTATTATAGCTAAAAGTTCTTAAATGTATTGTTATGATTTCCCAAAATCCATTAAATGTCCTATTTAAATGCAATCCAATTTGTATACTTATCTGATGACCTATAAAAGTCGAGTTCTTTTAAATTGGCTTCAGATATCTTTGACAAGATTAACTTAATTAATTTCTAAATTATTATATAATAGACAAAAAAGGAATTGTAATATTCATAGGTTTAGTATAATGTTTGCTGTTTGTACCTGGAATGAGATCTTTTTGAAGGGGCTACAGTTTTTGAGTTCTATATTTCGCTCTTATGTGGTTATATTAGTCCAAAAATGTAACATGTAGTTTTGTTTTGTATTATATTTAATATCTTTGCGTTTTGTCTGAAAACTTAGGGCTTGTTTGTTTCCATACTACCGTAATTTAGCTCTCAGCAATAATCTGTCATTATATGCGTTATCAAACTTGATAACATAATTCCATTTCCTGTGCGTCTTGGTAAAACCTTTGAACCTGTTACTCATTCACTACGTTGAGATTTTTTGTGAACCTCAAATCCACGCCCGAGAATGCGAAATGTATATAGTCTGTTCGTTGGATCTTCCGTCGTACGTCACAAACTATCGCTTCAAAAAACGACGAAAGTTTTACAGTGCGTTCTTTTTCTAACGCATTTGGTTTACTTTATCAGACTGAATGTTTTTGGGTCGTTTCTCGAAGCGATAATTTGTGACGTAAGACGAAAGATCCAACGAACAGACTATAAATCATATTATTATTGAAGGGCAGGAAGTTCTTAAATGTATTATTCATAAAATTCTCGTACTTTCAAAAAATTTCAAATAATCTCAAACAACCTCTTTAATCTAAATTGCATATCGTTACAAAGTGTCCTTATCTCGTGCCAAACAAAAGTCTTTAGAGATAAAGTCGGCAATTTATTTACTACAGTCTCCATCTTTGACAAAAAAATTAACTAATACTTAATTAAGCCTAATTTAAAGCATAAAAGAATTTTTGTAGTATCTATTGATTTAGTATGATGTGTACTATGTGTACCTGGAAAGAAATATTTTAGTTCAATATTTGTCTCCTGTATTACTATCCCATTTAAAAATAAAACAGCGCTAGCAATGAGGGTAAATCCAGTTTATTGTTGAATTAAACTACATTACACTACTTAAATGAAGTACTTATATTTTTCTTTCGAGTGAATCAATTGTGCAACAATGAATGAAGCTAAATACATTACGATAATGTAGTAAAATACCATTTTGACATTTTATGGAGAGGTACATCTATTCTTTATTATACGAAGAAGCTATAATCTTTGTAACTATAATAGGAATCCATTAAATGCTCATCTGAACTAAAATAAGCTAAGCCATGTTCTCGATTATTATAGAGTTTATGATTTTTCAAAAACCTTATAATTCTCTTTAACGAAGAATGTACATCTTTGTTCATACGATTGAGGAAACATTTATCTTTTTACCAACAAAAAATCATTTTTAGGAGATAAAGTCAATAATCTTTTTGCTATAGTTTCCCTCTTTAACAAGATCTTTAACTATCGATTTAGTTTGATGTATTCTGTTTATACCTAGAGAGTGATCTTTTTGAAGAGGCTCTTGTTATTCAGTCCAATATTTGTTTCATACGTGACTATCCGATTTAAAGATTAAACAGAGGTATAAATTAGGATAAATCTAAATTATTGACTAATTAAGATATATTAAAGAAACTTAAAAGTAGTTCTTGTAGATTTTTTTAGAGTGAATAAATCAATCAATACATCATCATTATATAGTTAAATACCACTTAGGCTTTTTTCTCAATAAAAACGTGTCATTGTTCTTTTTGAATTAGGAAGAAGCTTTAATCTTTGTAACTAAACTTGGATAAATAATGACCTGAACTGAAATAAGCTTAACCCATTTACTTATTTTTCCGTAGAAATGGAATGAAATAAATTTATAAAAATTTGTTATAGAGTTTATTTCACAAAGTTTCGATCAAAACTTAGATTGTTTCAATATTATAATAAGTAATTGAAAATTTATCAAATTATACATGTCTAGATATTGTTTTAAAATAGGTTTTAATTTCTAAACTAATTTAATTTAATTTCGCTACTATATTTATTTTTTTTACAAAACTTTCAGAACATTTCATTTGTATAATGTTTATTTTTTCACAAAATAAAAATGAAACTTTATTTCCAAAACCATTATAAGTGATTTTTTTCTATTAAACTTAATAATAATAATAATAATAATAAAATAATATTTGTTTCCTTGATAATACATAAACTTAAATAGTAGGATTATGCATCTTACGAAAGAAAAACGTCAATACAATGATACAATGAAATAACATAATTTATCCTATATATTATAACTAACCTAACAAAAATCCAAGTATTAAACAAAATATGCTTCCAGCGTATACAAACATTTACACAATAAAAAAATTTTGAGTTCGCTTTTGTAACTTAATAACGAGTTACAGTTTTTGATTGATTGTGGTAAATTATAATAAATCCTGTACCAGTTATAAATTACACCCCTTTCAAATGCAAAGTGTTGTGTGATGGTGATTGAAAACAGTTTCCGTTCCTGGTTTGGTAGACATGCTTATTTATGTTAAATAAATGTTTATTTTGCCTTACAAACAAGGCTATTTTGTAGATATACGTCGAGGCAAGTGTTAAAATGCCATTTTCCCTAAAAGCTTATCTACATGCATCCCTCGGTTTAAGATCACATATTGCTCTGTATCATATGTATGGTACCATAACGCATAATTGCATGGAAGTATGCATAATAAGCCGTTATAGTAATAAGCAATGAGCACTTCTTTCTTAAGGACGTAAGTAGAAAACATTGTGGGCTTAGCTTTGTTGCCATTGATTCAATATGTTGTTCCCAACTAACCTTTGAATCAATATTAAGACCGAAAATTCTCATCGCTTTGCTTACTACTATCGCATCACGATTCAAATTTTACTCGTCTGACATTAATATGTTTGATCTTATACTCTTAAATAGGATGCAGCATGACTTTTGTGTGTTTAAGGTGAGTTTATTATTAAAACATCAAGTTGTCAGGTGTGTGTATATTTTTTGCGACTCAGAAATAGTTTGTTGTAAACTCTGCCCACATATAATAGCTGTAGTATCATCAGCGTAAATAACTATGTTAACTGCTTTCATGTCTTGTTTGCAATTCACGATATCATTTATAAAGATATTAAATAGTATAGGTTCCAAAATAGAACCTAGCGGTACGACCATTTCAACTGGAAGTGTTGATGAAGTACCTCTACCATATGAGACAAGCTGGGTTCTGTCTTTTAAAAAGCATTCAATTAGTTGAAGACATTCTCCTCTGATCCCATACCGTTCTAGTTTTAGTAATATGATGCTGTGGTTAACTGAATCAAATGCTCTTGATTTTTATTTTTACTGAAACCATGTTGTTCTTTAGACATTATTTTATTTTTAGCTAAAAAAGACGACATACTCGTATTCATAGCTTTTTCTAAAATTTTAGAAAAAATATGCAAAATACACACAGTTGTATTTTCTGCGTTATTATGCTGCCCCTTTTTGAATATTGGTATTACTTTCGCTACTTTTAAGCAGTGAGGAAAAACACTTGATTCAAATACTTTATTTTTTAAACATGTTATCAGACCAGATAGGGACACGATGTTCTTTTTCAGGAATTCCGTTGTAAATTCATCTACGTCACTACTATAAATATTGTTTACTGTATTTGTTAATTCAATTATCTCGTTCTCTGTAGCCGGTGATAAGTAAAATGAATTTGGGTTCCATTTAACGTTTTGATTAATAAAATCGGAGTCTATACATTTCTGATTAAAATTAAAGCATAATTTCGTTGGGATGACCACAAAATGAGAATTAAACAGAGCAGTAGCTTGATCATCTGAAAGTTTAGAGTTATTATGTTTAATTATTTCGAGTAACTTTTCCTGTACGTTCTGCAAAAGCATCAAACCTTTTATTTTTGCTTCGAATACATCTTGTGTCGTCCAGTTTTTATTCTTGGCACTTTTGATCATTTAGTCTACAAATAATTCGAAGGAACTATCAACTTTCATGCAATAAAAGATCTTTGACCAATCGTGAATTCTTTGATTGAGTAAACAATTCGATTCCAGATTCGTCAATACTACGTCTATATGTGTATTGTGGTTTTATTACCCTGATTTGAGGTCTTGAAGGTTATATCCTCTTCACAACAAATAACACGGGCATCCCATTCAATCAGAACACCTCCTTTCTTGACGAAACACCTGCGATGAAAGCTTGGCCCATTTTGCACAAACAACAATTTTACTCAATGTATTACAACACTTTATGCGATAATTCGGCTGTTCGGACTCGTACATGATACGTGAAAATATATGTTTTAAGTTTTGTATCGGTACTTAGCCCTTTGGGTGCTTGATTCTAGATTATCGAATTTTAACTGTCAGTAATAGTTTGTTATGACATGCTTTATCTATTTTCGTAATTTCGTTCTAGTTTCTGTATATCTTGGTAAAAATCTGTCTCTCACTCACTAATGTTGATATTTTGGAACTTATCCAAATGTAAGATTAAGAAATGTACAGCTCATATTATAGCCGAAATGCAAGAAGTTTCTAATAAAATTCTTGTATGATTTTCCAAAAAAACTTTTGACAATCTCTTTAAAAGAGACCATATTTTATGTATACGAAATTACATATTTTTACAAAGCGTCCTTATCTGAAGCAAATGGAAGTTCTTCTTTTATGAGGTAATGCTGCCAATGTGTTCGCTACAGTCTTCACCTTTGACAAAAGGTTTAATTATTGCTTATGTAAGTCTTATTTATTGTGTAGAGGATATAAAAAGAATTTATCCATTGATTAGGTACTTTTTTCAGTTCAATATTTGTCTTTTGCTTGGCCCATCCATTTAAAGATAAATCGCAAAAGTATTCAGGGAAATTCCTCGTTATTGACCAATTAATATACCAAAATACTAAGTTCTTAATAGTGTACCGAATTTGCATTAGGAATAACACATTCATCCTTACCATACAGAGGAAGCTCAAAAGTCTAAAGAAGGAATATTATTACAATATATTAAACATTAATTTCAACTGTAATAAGGTTAAACCTTTCTTTTCTGTAGAACTTATTGGTATGCTGCGCAAGAAATGATTTTCATCACACATCTTGATGTCAATAATTTTAATACATCTTCTGGAAGATTAATTCCGTATTAATTCACACTTCTTAGTCATTTTAAGTTTACATCATAATGAAGTATAGTGTACGTTGTTAGTATCATATGGGTTCTAATAGGAGTTATTAAAGTTAGATGATACTATTTACCGGAATAAAACGTACTATTACGCTTAAAGCGTTTAAATAAATCTAATAATATATGAAAGCTTCTAATAATATTTTTTGGATTACAGGGAGTAGTAAAATTATTGCCAAGAACTGAAATATGCACAAGACAAAAGAATAAAGCTTTATGAAAGATAGAGTGATTCGAATTCATTAATTATTATTTCTTAACACTTAATTTTTATATTGCAAAAATCAATTAACGCTTTAAAAGGCCAAAAAAGTTCGTGAATGTATTTTAAACAATATTTTCGTAGTTAGAATCTTCAAGGTTTCCCAAAATAAATATATAAATAAAGCAATTTTTCAATTAGCCACAAAAATCTTCCATTTGAAAGTATATAGATAGTAATAAATATTAAATTGTTGAGGGGGTATATAATGAAACTCCGCATTTGAAATAAAATAACACTATTAATATAGTTTTACTTTTATGGTTGTTCACTAAAACATGTTTAAGCAGACACTGAATACAGTATTCATATGCCTTATGATGCCACTATATGGTGAAACATGTTGTAGTTATCAACAATAAAAGTGAAACCCTTCTTCAGCTATATTGTTTTATTTCGATAATAATAAAGTTTACATAAAAGTAAACACATTGACATTCAATTCAAGTTCGATATGTACCAAGAAAATACTTACCCCATATTATATTTCACAACGCGTATCGAAATTTCCCATTAAGTTTTAACGACCGTATATCTATTCCTCGACTGGAGATTGAAAAGCATTGCCAGTGCATTCGCAGAAATAACGGTTATGGTTCTTGTGCCGACAATCTCCTCGTATATAGATAAATGCAAGAATTTCGCCTCCGACATGGCGTTTCCTTTTCATTTATTACCCACAGGTATATTCTCACAGTAATTATATACTCGAAATACCCGATCCCGCAGGTTTTTATCTACAAATATGAATTTCATATTTTCACACTTTTCAAGATAGCGCCGAACGGCGTCAAGGACGAGTGCTTCAACAGTGTGGGCAGTCATAAAAGTATTTTTTATTACTTTCGTTTTCTGATTACTCGTAAAATAATAAGCATGTATTGTTGATACTAGATTCACCTTGAACTAGGCAGTTTTGACCCTTCTGGTATGTTTGTAGCTAAAATTTTATTCATTAAAAATTCAGATATCATTTGATGACCTGCAAAAGTCGAAACTATAGTCGTGTAATTATTAATTATATTTTACAATAAATCGTGGCATAAATCATTGAAAGTATCTCAATTTCTACCATAATGTTTTTTTAAGAAATTAAGAATTTTGATTATTAAGAATTATAATTTTATACCTAAAATACAACTACTTATTTCAAAGAATTATTAAATATATTAATTCGGTTCAGAAGAGGAATGTATTATTTTAGATATATTGTGGATTGTCATGCTTTCGGAAGTGTTCGGACATAAAAGTTTACATTGCCTCATTTAAAATAAAAAGAAAACATCTTACCAATGAGAATATCACTTTTAGAGAAACTGTGACTAAATAATATTTTGAGAGTTTCGTCATTGTCACACTTGATAGTTTGCACCTTGACTCAGATTTCACTCTTATCCGCGTTCCCAAAAATCTTTGATATCTTATCGCGTTCTGTTTTCCCCGCTATATAAGTATCAATATAAAAAACAAATTAAAATAAGTATCATCAAATGGATTTCACAATATCATTATTATGTTTTTTTTTCAGTTATAGGCAACAAATTGTATCATTCCTATTGATGGTTTGAGTTTATGAGAAGTGTTTTCAATAATAATATAAAATAACACTGAGTTTATTCCTTACTTCAATTATTTATTAAGCGTTAGATGATTTGACGAATAAAGCACTAGTTACCTTTCTTCGCGAAATAAGAAGTGAACCGAAGAAATGAGGGTGGCGGTACAACACAGGTAAAGGGGATTAGAGGATAACACATAATTATGGCGTTACCGTTAAATCTAAAAATGTATTATGAAGTGGACTTAAATGTTAGCAAATAATCAAATACCATGTTTAATTGGTAATTTGATGCTTGTTTTAATTTTATGTTCTTTATTGTTATTTTATGACTGTTTTCTAGTAAGTGGTTAGCCACTGCAGATATTTCCTAATTTAGGTGTTTGGCGTGTGCTATGTGTTCTTTGAATCTCGTATTACAATTACAACAATCGATCGAATAAATACCAGATTGATCAAGTTCGTCTGGCTTGTTGAATATGTTTGCTACAAGTGGCCATAGTTTAGAATTAACATAAAATGCAGGGGTTATATTTTTTGCATAATTTGTTAAAATGGGTTTCCGAATTTGGGGAATAAATTAATCTAATGTATTTTTTTATCTGTGTTGGGATTGATAGGTGTAAGACACGTTGTATTATGAAGTTTAATTTGGAACCTGTGTTTATTTTATTAATTAATTTGTAAATGGTTTGGGGGTTATATTTAAGATACTATTGGATGAAGCTGAATTCCTTATCCTTATTTCTTGTGGATAATGCTTTTTTTTCATTTGCGCACACAAATCGGCATGCACCTTATTAAAGGTATGTGGGTTTTGTAAATATTTGAAATTCTAATTTATTATTGTTTCTAATAATCAGAAGATCTAAAAAGGGTGAGGATTTATTTTGTTGCTGAATTCCGTTCATCAGCTAAAGAAATTTTGAAAAAACAGGAATAGGAACACCCAAAAGCAAGAAGGAAAAAAAAAATAAATTTGAACTTCCAACAAATAAATACCAGCTTCAAATATCCAGATATAGGGTCCGCCAATAAGGGCGCGTGAACTTTAAAATTGAATAAAACAAGTTGTGTGTGAGGTAGAAACGAAATTTATTTTTCATTCGAAAGGGTATTCGACCCCATTAAGTATGGAAGATCCCGGTTCCGGGAGGTCCAATTTTCGATGACTCTCATCGCTCAAATTGAGGCCGATATGTGGGCCTCAATTTGAGCGATGGCGTTGCGTATGTTGACTTTGAGGTCATCGGTGTTTAGAGGCTTATTGGCGTAGACCAGCGACTTTAGATAGCCCCAGAGAAAAAAGTCTAAAGGCGTTAAATCGCACGATCTCGGTGGCCAGTTGATATCGCCTCCGCGCGAGATGACCATGTCCGGAAATCGCTCGTGCAGAATGTCCATTGTGGCATGGGCTGTGTGGCACGTGGCGCCGTCCTGCTGGAACCACATGTCGTCCGTGTCCATATCATCCAGTTTAGGCCAAAAGAAGTTGGTTATCATCGACCTGTAGCGCTCCCCATTGACGGTTATGGCCGCCCCAGCTTCGTTCTCGAAAAAGTACGGACCGATGATGCCGCCGGCCCAAAATCCACACCAAACAGTGACTTTCTGGGGATGCATTGCCACTTGGTGGACCTCGTGTGGGTTGTTCTCACTCCAAATGCGGCAATTTTGCTTGTTCATATACCCGTTCATCCAGAAATGAGCCTCGTCGCTGAAGATGATTTTTCGGCCAAAATGGGGGTCTGCTTCCAACTGCTCCAGAGCCCAGTCAGCGATCGCCCGACGCTGTCTGTGGTCGTTTATCTTGAGCTCCTGGGTCAATTGGATTTTGTACGGGTGCAGACCCTAATCCAGATGCAAAATTCTGCGAGTTGATGTCTCCGAAAGGCCAAGTTCCTGTGCACGACAAAAAATGGATTGCCTCGGGTTCTCGCGCACACTCTCACGGACAGCAGCGATATTTTCGTTCGATCGGGCGTTTCGTCGACGTGTCAGAGTTGGCTGGTTGTTTACTGAACCATTCGACTCGAATTTGCCCACCAATCGATGGATAGTCGACTCTACAGGCCGATCATCGCGACCGTAAAATGGGCGAAGTGCGCGGAACGTTGCTCGAACTGAGGACCCATTTTCGTAAAACAATTTAATAATTTGCACGTGCTGCTCGACACTCAAACTTGCCATGGTGATTTGGGGTTATATACTGAACAAATGACAGCAACTTTGACAGCTCTACCTCGAACAACATGGCCGCACCCTTCCGGCAAACTTCGCGCGTCCCTATTGGCGGACCCTTTATAAGTTCAAAATATTTTATTATTTTAACATCACTATTATTAAAGTTGTAATGTATGTTTAGAATAATAAAGACATGACATGATTAATTAAATATGAATTCCTCCAACTAATGGATAAGTATACTAACTGATTGAGGTTGATGGCACTCATTTCGTGATACTTAAATTAAGAAAAATACATTGTGTGGACTAAAGTATTATTATTTCAGTTGGAGTTAGTGTATTAAGATAAAATATTATATATACTAAGATAGTTTAAAAACAATAGAACCTAGTTTTATTAAGTGCACTTACTGATAGTTATTAAAAAAAAATTAAAAATAAGAGGAGAATTATTGGTGTGATGATAAGGAATTAGAAGCTCTGATTTGTAATGATTGATTTAAATCTGCAAATTATAGAAGACATTTGGAAGAATTAAAGTAGAGGGGATCGAGCTTATAGAAATCAGCACAAAAATGTTATGTAATAGAAAGAAATGAAAGAAAAGAGCCTTTGGGCAGTGCTTGTTTGGAAGTAAAAGAAAAGGGAAAGAGTTTTTTTTAATTTTAACTTTCATGGAATTATTGGTGAGGAATTGAATAATGAATTTGATATAAGAAGGAATATTTAAGCCGTGACCCTTTAATAAAAATCCTTGGCGATACATAGACACAAACGTTTTCTGGACATAAAGAAATAAAGCTGCAGAAGCTCTACCTTTAAGCTGAGTTGTCTGAACTTTGGATATTATAATGGTATGTGGAAGATGCTTGGAAATGCGGTTAAAAATCAAAAAAAGTATTTTTCCAACAACTCTTACCTGTGATGAGACGCTAGCAGGATAGCAAAGTTAAGGGTTGATCACGTTTAGGAATATAAATTCTAATTCCTAATTTCCACTCTTCTGGGAAGTATTTTTTTTTATAAATAAACTTTATAATATTTATATTCAATACTTCTTCTGATACTTTCTTGATGGAACCATATATTCAAAAAGGGTGGAGTAAAACACTTGTTTTGTTCCATGATTTTATTATCAGTTTCCTGACACGTGTTTCGATCCGTTACGATCATTTTCAAAGTTTAACTTTGAAGCATTGTCTTGTGTCATAGAATAGGTCGTGTTGAAATTGTTGGCATTTTTTTTTGGTGACTTTGCCAGGGTCTCATTGCTTGCAGTCGAAGATTTTATGTAATTTGTCTGTCTTTTTGTATTTGCTAAGTTATAAGAATTTTTCTTCTTCGAATCATTAATTTTTCTGCAACTTTTTTTGTTGACGTTATTAAATTTTTGTCGAAGTTTAAGTGTTTCTCTCAGTTAAATATCTCTTTACAAGTGTCATTTATATATTTATATTTATTCATCGAACTTTGGGAGGAGATATTTATAAAATTGTTTCTTTATTTGAGGTGTGTTCTGTATAAAGGAAAAAGAGAAAATTTCATTAAAGCTGGTGATAATATTGGGGTTAATATTAAAATTGGTGGTTATATATTCTGACACATTCGATTGAAAATTATTTGTATTACACTTTTCTTTTAATTGTAAATTAAATTGGGAATTTGTTGAGATCTTCACACTAATCAGGAAATAGGTTGAGGAATGGTTAAGGTTAAGTTTTGTGTACAAAGTAATACTTTGGCGATGGTGGCTTATGGGTTGTTCATGATGAAGTTTGATTTTGAAAGGAATGATGAATAGCCACCTTTAATAATGTCATTATTCAACAAGAATGCTTTTATACCTAGAAATATTTGTCTTGATTTTAATAATTTTTGTATTATTTAGTAGTAAAGTAAACATAGGCTTCTTACTGTGGTTTTTTTAGACTATTAATAGGATAAATATTATCGTCAATATTTTAAGTTTTAAATTTATTTAAATTTTGCTCTTCTTTTCAACATGAAAAATTCTGCTGAGAAGATATATGATTTCAATTGCGATTTTAATTGCTCATATTAAGAAGAAAGGATTAATAAAAATATAAGATTATCTGATTTTGAAGTAAGACACTTGTTAACAAGAATTAACAGTTAATTTTGTAATTTTTTTGAGAATGGTTGTCATTGACCGAAACACGTGTCAGTAAACTGAATATACCAATATGAAACCAAGCAAGTGTCTTATTTCAAAATCAGATAATATTCTATTTTCGTTTCATCAAGAGTGCAGTGAGCAAAGTATTTACGGTAATAAAAATATATTTAAAACTTCAATTTTAACTATTTTATAAAATTATTATCTATTATACATATATTTAACAACTTAAAAAAAATATGTATGGAAAAAATATAAACATCCAATTTAATATACTCACCACAGCGATATAGCGATTAGATTAGATTATAGAGACAAATTAGGTACGGTATGTCTGAACTAGTTTATAGATTTACAAAAATAGCCTTGAGTAATTACATCAAAAGTTATAAAAAAATAAAAATATTTAAGTAGTTAATGTTACAACAACTTAATTTTAGTGACTATAGTTTCGATCAAGACTTGATCATTGTCAGAAGTAAATTATAAAACAGAAACCATATATATTCATACATAAAGAAGGAGTGGGGAATATACCAAATAAGTTTGTTTGTTAAATAGGGAAATTATAGTCCATTTGGGCCCTTCTTTCGGCGAAATAGTTTACCTGAACTACATCTTCTTATTTTTATTATTGGAAAATTATGCTCTGCTCCATGATGGATCCAATATGCTTAAGACTATGGTTTAGTTCGTAAGGATGAAAATTCAATCAGGCTAGTGGTTTCATATGTCAACTCATCAGGTTATATTATAAAATATCACCAAATTTAATTTATTTTGTAAAGAAATGACTGATTTAGATTTAGTAAATAAATAAATAAACATTCGTTAAATTAAAAAGTAAAAAAAAACGCTAGTCTAATATGTTTATAGAAATTCCTACTAATGACTGCATTCAATTAATAACACATAGCCTTAATCAAAGTAATGTAAACCCAACATTTTGAACATATAAGTTTAAAATACAACTATTTTCCTTTGATAACAACTGTTATCAACAAACAGAAGGACTGTCAATGGGTTCATTCGTGAGTCCATTTTTAGCCGAAATCTTCAAAACTAACAGAATATTGGATTGATAAGGCTGTTACTTGGCGAAACTTATAATGAAAAATTACGATCGTTTTAAGTTTAGCTTTATTTTGTAGATACTACTACAACTGTTTCACTACACAGTGGTTTCATCAGGTAGATGAATAATGATTAATAATGTGGTGAAACAATTTTAGCAGTATCTACAAATAAAACTAAACTCAAAACTATCGTGTTTTTTTTATTATAAGTTTACTAACACGAATATTAATCTTACTTCTGAAATGAGCACAAAACATATTGGTTTATGGTATAGATATGTAAATTATGTAATAACAAGTATTTTAGATACAGATAGGCAATTAAATACTTTATCAATTCAATACATCTTCAAAAAATTACAGTAGAATCAAAGCAAAATAACAATATAAATTCTTTTGGCATTTTTATCACCACCATTAATTCTGTAATCAAATTTGAAATGTTTAGAATTACGTTAATTTCTAGCAATTCCAGATATTTCGTTTACTACACATTAATAAACTCAGTTATTCACAGAGCACACCTATATCAAGAGTGTTACAATAATTATAACTAACGGTTAGATTAAGTAAATAATTAGATAAAAAGACAATAACAAAATGAAGTTTATACACTGCCTATCTTTAACAAACCAAACAATTCAACTCAATAACATTCTTTGGAGATATTAAATGAAAGTAATAATTAGAATTAATTATTTTGACGCAACGCAGTTTTACATTGTAAAAACGACTAAATAATAGTTGAAACAACTACTCCTCGTACTAAAGTACTTTGGAGATTAATTTTAAAAATTTCGAAAACTTGAAACTACTACAACATAAATATTGCATTTAAACTCCTAATAAATATATCAGGTAAATCTGATATCTATAAATTCGTTTCACAACAATGTGAGGGAATATACATATGTCAGTCTAGGCACATTTTAAAAACGAGATTAAAGGAACATATTAATCTTTCCGAAAATAATATGTTCAAACACAATGTTTCACCAAGTGAAAAATGAGAATCAAATACAAGATATGTTCAAAACATTTAATTATAAATGTATATATAAATACATTTTAAATATGGACCAAAATGGACTTACTATCGTAAAATCCTTGTAGGTATACATACATTAACGGTTCCCAGTTTATACATATTGGAATGCCTAAAGTTCGTTCATAATAATCTCTACAAATATGTTACACATAATGATATACATGAATACAACACTAGAAATAGGAATTTTATATTCCCAACTTATCGTCGACTATCAGGAGCACAAAATGGAGTCAACTATTATGGCCCATTATTATATAACTCATTGCCAGATGACTTAAAAATGATGCCTAGGACTAAATTTAATACCACGATTAAAAAAAAATATTTGCACATGCCTTTTATAATATTGAAGATTTTTTAGCATATAACCATTCTTACAATATTTAATATTTTTAATGATCTTATTTATTTATAAATGGTTTTTAATTTGTTCTTTATGTAGTTTGTTACTAAGCACTGTATTATTTTATAACTTAGCTCTTAAGTAATTTTATTTTTATAATAATTTTATCTTTTAATATATAACTTGTTTTCGTGTAACTAATAACACAATTTAAGTAATTAATAACCCGTTTTATATCTACTAATCTTTATATTTATGTTACTTTTTAACTTTTAATATCTAGTTTATATACATACGTATTATGTGTCAGTAGTATTTCCTTAATAATTTCATGTTTATTATTATACATTAGTTAAGGCTTTTTGAAACCGAATTGCTTTCTAAATACTAACTTCTTTGTGACATGTGTAAACTTATGTAATAGCACGAATAAAGTATTATTATTATTATTATTATATAACTAAGCATAATCCGGGAATATACTGATTAGAATATCCCTTACTCTTTCTTTCTGTATAAATATGTTTATCGTTTTGTAACTTATTAGTTTGATTATGATCGAGGTCTTGATCAAAACTATAGACACTAAATATAAATTTATATAAGTCAATCCAGTATAAAAAGATTAAGCCATGCATTATTAACAGTTATGAATTCGATTTTTTCTATGACTCTCCATGAATAATTGTAAATAAGTTATAGTAGGAGCCTAAGAGATTTATTTTTTAGTGGGTGCATTTAAAATGACACTAAAAACTTTTGCTAAATTGTCACCGCGAAAGATTATTACATTTGCAAGACGTACATTTATTTTACATTAAAAAATTAATCAGTATAAATTTGGTCCTTAACGTAAATGAAAAGTTAGTCACTAAATTGCCAAAACCCAATTCTGAGATGTTATATTTGAAGCTTATTTAAGACAACGTTTTTACGCAAGTGTTTAGTTTTTCCTAAGTGGACGACTCCAAAGTTTAATCATTAATAATAAGTATGGAATTGTTGTATTGAGATTTTTATAGAACAATTTACTGATAAACTATTGATATATTGTTGATAAATATAGTATGATACTATGTCTACATGCTGCGTGAATTTAAAAAGCATCATTTATAATTTATACAGATTGTATTTTTGTATGTCTTACTTTCTGTGAGTGCTTATATTAATACCTAAATATTCTAAATAGGCTATTGTTTGTCATAACAATACTTAATGAGCTTAGTTTGATTATCGGTGGAATCAGAGGGCTGGTAGACATTTACCATATGATATAAAATCCCTCACTTTCTTATGTTATTGTTTTTAACTTGCAGATTCGCAATAATGCTGGTATCATAATATACTAGCCGCCATAAGTAAAAGAACACCAAGAATTCGACGCTCAATTACACTAAGAAATGGTTAAAATTTCAACAAAAAAATCATAGAACTATTTCATTAATTTCAATAAAGAGTTGCTTCTCCACTATTTTTGAAGCACTCAGCAACTCACCTAGGCGTACTAGAAATCAAATTGTCAAAGTCAGCTCGAGGGATTGCATCCAAAGCTTCTTGAATTCTAATTATAATATCAGGTAACGTGAGTGAGGGTGTCTTCTGCCAATTGTATCCCTCACGTTTTGAATAGATGATAGGTCTGGAGAATGAGAAGGCCATGGAAGTAAATCAACATTAGCTAGTTCCAGGAATTCCATAGTAACCCTTGCTGTATGCGGCTTTGCAATATCCTGTTGGAAAATAAGGGTTTTCCAACCTTCTTAGATAAGGGCATTAATGTTGGTTCTAGAACTGTGTTAATGTAGCGATTTGGTTTAATGTTCCTGGAATAAACTCAAGAGGAGACTTACTTCCATAATCGATCGCCCCCCCCCCCCATATCATCACTCCGCGTGTAAGAGCTGTATGCTCTATGTAGATTTACGAGCAAATAAAAAAGTTCTGAGCAAACAAATTTTAGGAACACACTGTATAGCATGGTTTCCGGGGTCCGATCGAAGTGACAAATTGTCTAAAGAATATACTTGATGTTAGTTTAGGCTGTACCAAATTGCAGCACTCCACCATGAACGGTATTGAAATATTTAGAAAAATGTGTTAAAATTTCTTAACTTTGATGGAATGTATCTTGGTCATTTGAAGACTTTTATAATATTTTTTTTTACGAATCATCATTTTCACTCTTATATATGTGGTTAATTTTATTCCCCCAGTCACAGAAACACTTTGTATATATACATAAATGTAAATAAATAATTTAAAAAATAGAGAAGGACCCAGTATTGAACCTTGTGGTACCTTTTGTAATATCAATAGCTACATATTGTGTCTTTTCTCTTTTTCTTAGTGATTGTGAGTGGTTTCTCTAATATTTTATAGTATTTTTCTTTGGTTATAGCTAAATAACAACTGACAAGAATAATGATTATCCATTTTGTACAGTATAACTTTGTTTTTCAGTTGTTTACATTTGTTTAGCCGTTTTACTTATATTTATATTATAGTAATCCTTAAAATACTCAGCTATTCAATTATTAATAATATGTTTGTATAAAATATTAGAAATGTTCTTACGGATACAAATAAATCATTTGAATAAGTACAGCATTATCAAAAAGCTACAATATGCATTTCAAAGACACTTGAGAATAACGTCGGCAGCATATGGCTTAATACACCAAATAATAATGAAGCTAGAAGAGAAAGAGAAGATAATTCAGTTAGCTAATTTAAATAGATATGAAGAAAGAAAACTAATAGGAGAATTAAGATCAATGTATATCAGAAACCAAAATGACTTAAAGCTAATTAATACATAATATAACAAACATACATTAGATAACAAAAACTAAAAATTGAAAAAACATACCGATATTCGCTGAATGCGAAATGAGGTATACTATATTACTACCAATACAAGAAAACATCAATAATGGTCTAAAACAATTGAATATCTGGTACTTAAACAACCTTTCGCAATCAACGAAAAAAACCAATTTACAGGATATTGGATTGATGCGGCTGTTACTTGTCGAAACTCCAGTATTTTTATTTAAGTGTCAATTTACAGGATATTTAATAAAAAATACGAAACCGCAGAACTGGAGATTAAAATAAAAGGCAAACATATTAAAAAACAAAGAAGTCGGATAAACAATCTAAGAGAATCTCAGATGGTAGGCGAATACCAACAAATTACTACAATAAATTTCAAAACAATGGCAACATTTGGAATGATACACAATTACACAACAGCAAAAAAAATATACCACGGGCTCTTTACGTAAAAAAATAACTACCTGTGTAAAATTTAGGGAATCACAGCAAACATTAATATAATAAAAACACAAATTCAACAAAATAGAGTGCTTAAAAATGGCACAAATTAGACAAAAAACAGCACTACAGAACTATATAGAAAGACACAATAAAAGCCATACAAATATAACTATAACTATAAACAAGACAAAAAAATTATATAAGGAATGAAACCTTCACAAGAAAACAATATACGCAGCTTTTAAAGACAGAGACCACTAAACAATTAAGCAACTTAAACGTATAAAACCAGACACTTAAATACCTTGTTTACAAATCAAAAATTTAATACTGAACAGAAAAATATAAAACAAAAAGTAACATACATTCCTTAACATTAACAGCCCTAGTGGATGAAGAGATCCGGATTCTCCAGGTTATGTTCGAGGGAGAAAATCAAGACACACCATTACATATTATTATTACAATTAGTTGAAAGATTAGGACATTACGAACAAATACAATTTTAATCAATTTCTTGAGCTATTAAGAAAGATAGATGTTTTGTTTCTTAATAAGCAAAATAATATTATAAAATAACAAATGCCACCTCCTAAACATCCCTCCTCACATTATTTATATAATCAAACAATTCCTCTGTAATAGATCTAAAGCTAAAATCCACAACTCTTTCTCTTCTTCTTTTACTACCGAACAAGTACTTCCCCAAGGCTCTCCTCTTTCACCTCTATTATACAATATTTTTTGCTTCGACATCTATAATCCTGATCCTTTCTACTTCAATCCATCCAAATATCTCCTGCAATTTGCAGACGATACTGCCTTAATTACCCATGCTCCCACGTTACCAAATGCCCTAATTCCTCCAAGAGCTTATTGACTCCCCTCAGCATTGGTTTGCAAAATGGCGCATTAAAATTAATCCCCATAAACCAAAGTTCCTTATTCCATACCACCGCACCAATAATTCCCCTTACAATGTCTCAATTTCCCAAACTATTATCCCCCCTTGGCTCCCGTAATGTATTTCTGATTAAATAAAGTAAAGTACCTTGGCATAACTAGAGACCCAAAAACCAATTTTAGAAAACACACTGCTATAATAAAAAACAAAATAATTACCAGGGCAAAATATTTCAGATGTCTGACGTATAAAAATATTGGCATTACTACTAAAGCAGCAGTAAAAATATATAAAATGATTTGTCGCCCACTACTGGACTGTGGTTGTGTCCTCTAACCCAATCCCAGCAATTCAAAGTTCCGTAATATTCAATTTAGCGAGAGAGCATCCTTTCGTACCCTAATAAAACTCCGACATCCTCTAAATCCTCTACATAATCCTTTCAATCAACTCCTCTATGATACAACCCTAGTTATCTCTAATCAAGAACGCCTTTTATTCTTATCAGAAAAATTCTCTAAAAATCCTTTCAACTTTCCCTATACTGTCTTCCTAGAAACCCAAATATAATCCCTAAATTTAAAAACCCACATTCTACTATTTTTGATTTCATCTCATAATTTCATACATCTACTCATTATAGACTGACGTCATAAGACTAGACAAAACAAGTCAGAAACACCTCTGGTCGATAGCATTTTGACAGACTAACATACTAACACCTCATTCATTATTTATTTATTTATTATTTAAATGTCAATAAAGATGTTTTTATTATTATAAAATAAAATATTTAGGCAAAACTAACACGTTTAGAGGTGTTCAAAATGATTCCTTTCTAATATGTCTGTGTTGAAGATTATGAGCTCATTAAATATTGTTTAAATACCTGATCATTTTTTGGCATCAAAAATAAAATTAAAAAATTGCTAAATCATAATAATAATAAGTTTATTCATGTAAAGATACACAATTTCCACATCAATAAATAGAGATACACAAAAGATAAAATCTTGTGCTTGGACATACTATTTAAAATAGCGCATTTGAAGTGTTATTAAGATAATAAAAAAAAAAAAAAATACAATATTAATCATAATATAGCATACTTATGAATAAGAAATATTTGTAATGGCTTTGAATATGACAAAAATATAATATCATTGTGGTAAATATCCTAGCTTATAAACGATTTTTGAAAGTAAATTTAAAACTTTTATCCTTTTAAATTATAAACCACACATTTCACTATTTCAAAGTACTAATAAGTATTGCAATAATAAATAATTTTTTGTGTTATCCTTTACATTTAATTTTAACATTTTTTTGATAATATATGTGCTTGTATGTGTATGCAATTAATTAATTTTATGGCGAAAAACTAAAAAGTCTTAAATAAAACTTTATGTGTCGGAAGTGACTGTTAATGTGGAGTCTTAATAGAATATACGTAAAAGTATCGGGATTTATTTTTTTTAATGTCTTTATAATCTCTACAAAAGAGTTTCTCTTTATTTGTCTCTGCCATGATGCTTCATTTTAAAAACTGCTGGTAATTTTTAACTTCATTTTCTTTGTTGGACGAGATAATACGCTTTTGGTAAAATTTGCTTACCGGTGATGTCTGTTTAAAATAAACCTTTTTTGTTTTCCTGATTTTTGTTATAAAGACGAAAACTGATACACAATTTAAAAAGTTGAGGATTCAATAAAAAACTTGGTTCTTGTATTTTATGCAAATTCTTCAACAGATATATGAATATTTATAAGTTAATCATTACAATTAAATAAAAATAAAGTGATTAATTTAGCTAACAGAATAATTTTGCAGAGAACTTAGGATTTATGAGGAAATTGCATCGTAACCTTATACTTTTTAAAATAAGCCTCAGATCAGTATATATCAATAAAACTCATCAAAGGTTATTACCAGATTTATGTATCGGAAGAAATGTGAGCAACGCCGATATGAATTTTTCATTTTCAAAACGTTTTATAATGTGCATTCTAACATTCCCTGCAGGTTTATGAGCGCCTTATATATTATACTAAAATAAGTTTTCAAATGCAAGAAAACAGTTCAACCAGTAGAAGTTACAAATTGTTAATATGACCTCTTGTAGTTTTGGTATCGTAATTACTACTAATTCTACATGTTAATACGGTGGATTATCCGACACTCAAATGTAATAAAAGATAAGATATTTCGCCATTGATATAAATTAATCATTCAATAACATTAATCCCTTAATTGAATTTGTGGTGAAATAAAGTGATAGTAATTTGATATAAAATTATTGTTCAAAATACTTTTAAAGCTCGCCACTGTACATACAGTAGTAACGTTTTATTTTGCATCAATCATTTATTTATATTGGTTTATCTAAACAGCTTATGATATATTTATATACAACAAAAAACAATCAAATTTATTATAAACATAGTAGTGTTTTACTTCATTAATAACAACTATCTTTATGGTTTTCATGTTTATTTTATTTTATTACATTTCAACCACGTTTAATAATAAATGAGTATTTTTCGGTTATTAAAAATAATATATAGTGTTATAGTGAAGAAGCAGCGATTACGAGTTAACTTAAGTATCGTTTGCGGTTGAATGAATAACCGGTACTATTCACCATTAACACGACTGAAAGATAACTACAACTACTACTGAATTATAGAGTAATAATATAATTAATATCACATTTAGTGCCTATTTTTATGCATAAAGAAAAGATTATAATTTTTCTTATGTACTATAAATTTCAGGATTTTGCACGTAATTGAAAACAACTTTATTGTCAAGTCGGTATTTTTAAATAATATATAATAATATTCCTCCGCAAACTGTATATGTTACTTTACAAATTGTCTCTGGTCAACGGTGATTTTGGCAATATATTTAAAACTGGCTATAATCTTTTAGTATATAACCCGAAATATGGACATTAAAATAATAAAAATTGGGTGAAGTAAAACTTTTTACTTCTCCTAATATGAAAATTTGGTTCAATCAAGAGAGTATATGATGGCTAACGATGGGAAATAATTAGAAATTAATGTCGATGAACTTGAAAATTTGTTGTACCGGTCTGTTTTAGTCTTAAGTAAACAAAGAATTTGAAATTTAATTAAATAATTAATTTGTATGCATGATTACTCATTGCCTTTATCGATTTACTGTTTTAAGGTTTCACAAAACAATTCATTGTTTTATAATCTGTACCCTGATAAAACCAATGTCGATATGCCACGTATCACGTACGACTTTAATCGCCCACAGTTTGTTTAAATTTATATTGCGACGTTAAAGTACGACCGAGTGTATAATATATGCTCTAGTTGCATTATTAATGTAGTACTTATTTGAAATGATGTGCGTTTCATACGTACACGATTACCTTATCTGGGTACTAGAGCTCGTGCTAAGACGTTTGACTAGGCTTGGCAACATGTTCTATTCATTTTGCAATGTTACCACTACTTACATGTATGGCAATTATGTTAATATTATGTTTTTGGTCGACGTTTCAAGAAACCTATCTACTACGAATGGAACGTATTTCATTTACCCATTCTTTGTAATCAAGTTCATGGTAGTTTATTGCTTAGTTACAAATGAGCAATTCGAACAAATTGGATCATAGGAAGTTTTTAATATATAGTAGTATACTATTTCCTCATAATCTTATTCCCTGAATTATTATGAAGCTGATATTTAGAAATATTTAGATTTCTAGGAATACTTAATTTGAAAAAAATAATACATCAGCTGCTACATTCTTGATGGAACATATAACTGATACATTAATTATGGAACCAAACAAATCTTTAATTTACAAATCTACTCTTGTGATACTCAATTTGGTTAAAATAGGGTGATTTTGTTTGTAAAATTAATGCCATGGTTAAATATACACTGGATATACAGGTATGTTACACGAGCCGCGTGAATGTACTACAAGAAATGTTTGCAGTAGATAATCTTATATATTTCTTAAAGATTCTTAGCGCAATTCAATAAGAGCATTATTTTTCTATGAAATAAACATTTAAAGGAAATTCTTGATAAATAATCTGAAACTATGTAGATATTAAAAATCAATATTTTATATTTGACCTAAATGACCAAAAAATATAAATTACTATTTTAAATACTCATTATACGTGCAAAACTTTTCTCTTTTCTACAGATGCTATTACCATACTTTTACCTGAATTTCGCACGTTCCACATTGAAAGTTGTCACAAAATATACATATGTTCAACATAATAAATATTATACATTTACTCAGAAATTTATTATTTTCTAAATTTACACATTTAACGCTTCATAAATTTTAAATTGTGTTCCTTCCTAATTAATTTAATTACATAGCGCCTTACAAAATTCAACACCCATTTTTAAAAAAGTTCTTTCTTCGCTTGTGATATAAATATTAATGTGTGTAATTTGGCATGTAAAGGAATAAACTGTAATCGGTTTTATTACAATTACTAGTTTTGAGTTGTTTATGTAGATGTTAATATTATAAAAATAAAATTTTATTTTTTATAATAAATTTATGATAAAATCTTCACATTGCTTAGGAAATTTTAATATATTCAATAAACTTAAGTGCGTTGTCTAGGAAAATTGTATTCAATTAATACGAATAACTGTCAAGAGACTCAGTTTATCAATTATATAAGGTTTTATTTTGAACTACCAGTATTAACTATATAAAATGTATAAAATTATTACATTTGAAACAGAAATATATTTCTCCAGTTACGTGAAGATTATTATTATTATAGAAAGTGCTAATATTTTGAATACAATTTACATTTGAAACAATTAAAAAGTTAGTTCTTCTTATGATTTCATATAATTTGTTTGCATTGTGATGGCTTTCTGCTGCGAATGTTTCAAGTGAGAAAAATTTGGAATTTGCACCATTATAAAGTACTCAGTATTTGTTGTGCAATTTAGATTAGAGAAGAAACTCGATGAGATAGAATTATAGGAGATATCATCAACTCGTTATTTCTCACACTTGCAATTAATACTTGGAAAACAATAAACAATGCCTTTTCTGTTTTAATTATAACAGATAATTGTTGATGATTAGTATCTCTTATTAGTAACTTGTACAATGCAAAAGTTACAGCCATGTGCAGTGTTCTTTTTTAAATTAATTTATTAAATTAATGGATTTAATTCATGTTGATTAAATTTTAGTAATGTTGCATGTTTTCTAGGCTACAGCAAACCTCACGTCAAGTATTTGTTCTAAGATATTGTAGACATGTCGTATTAATTTATAAAATGTACAAATTGAAAATAATATTTGAATCGATACTAATATTATAAATAAAATTTAGTCACAGTTTAGCGGTTTAATTTACTATTATTATTATTTGTATTCTGAAAAGCGCGATAATCGACCAACCGCAAATGACCGCTAGATGGTATCGTTGGTCCAGATAATGCAAGGTTGGGTTCAGTGTTGATTACAATTATTTAAGAGATATTCATACTATAAGCTAAATAATATAATATATTACTATCTGTCTAACTAAAAGAAAAGTAAGTAATTGATAACTATTTATTGTTGTGTATCATATTTTTATCAGTTTAGTTATTCCATTACTTTCTGTGGATTTCTTATTTTTTTATTCCCTCGTTAGTTATTTTACCTCTTTTTATTTTTAGTACTTATAAAAGTAATTTCCATACTATAATTACAACTACCATATTGTCCATGTAACCATTTAAAAATAAATTGAATAAACGTAAATAATTAGTATTCTTAAAAAAAACTTTAGTACACTCAATATAGTGGTGAGTCAAATTAGATTTTATCTTTTTAAACATAAAATATGGTAACAGGATAAATTTCAAATAAGCACCAAAACACTTTTTTAACCATTTAGTTTGCACGCTCTATTGAACAAAGGAAGTACTTGGCTCGCATGCCGTAAAATTTTATTAGAAAAAGTAATTACATCAGAAACTTTCATTAATCTTTAGAATCGTACTTAAATAAGCTTTTAGTTCTCAATTAATCATCATAATGAGCTACTATTACGCTGTTTGCACAATGCAAACTTCACTCGGAAAAATCCATTTAATGAAGAATGCTTAAGTTGCATGGTTGAAATCTTTAGCTTCCTTGACCAACGGTGTAAATGTGATAATTTTGTTTTATTGTGCTGAGACCGACAATAATAATATTGTTTAATTTACTTCAAGTGGTATTTAGAATAATACTTTACCTTATAAATTACTTTATTATGTACTATATATAAAGTCTTATTGCACACTTCAGACATATATAATATTATATTGATATAACACATCACTCAACATGTCTCCGGTCTAACTAAGAAAAACCAATTACTTTTTGGAAATTACACTTTATTCATCTCATACATACTCTCCTTCAAGAGTGATACATTCATTCCAGTCCTCCGCTAACTTTTCGATGCCCTTTATGTGAAACGATTTGTCTTTGCTCTCAAAATAAGCCTAAGTTTCGGCAATCACTTCCTCTTTTGAGCCAAATTTCTTTCCCTGTTGCACTCTTTTCATGTCTGCAAAAAGCCAGTAGTCGCTGGGAGCCAAATCTAAAAAGTACCATTGGTGGAAAAGCAATTCAAAGCATAATTCAACCAATTTAACCATTGTTTTCATTGACTTGTGTCCTGATGAGAGACACTGTTTTCTTTTGCATGTGTGGCCATTTTTTCTTGATTTTTGCACTCAATCGATCCAATAGTACCATGTAATATCGATATTTTTGCCTTTTCCAAGATAGTCGATGAAGAAAATTTCATGCACGTCCCAAAATAAGATGGCATAATCTTGCCAGCCGACTTTTGAGTTTTTGGTCACTTTGGATGATTTTTACCGGCTTATGTCCACACATACTTCTTCTATTGTCACATACCAATGCAAGAAATCTTTTTTATTTTATTGTTTAAAAAGCTTCAAACAGCTGTGAATTTTCGACTAGTTGTTGTTTCTGGTTCGGTATGAGAAAACGTGGCACAAACTTCGAAAGCAACTTGGTCATGGCTAAATTTTCATCTAAAATTGCAAAGACATTACCTTCTGATATCTACAAGGTGGCAGCTACCTCACAAAACCTTATTTTACGGTCAGAATTCTATGAAATTTTGACACGTACTGTTTGAAGATTAGTACTATGGAAATCACATGGGTCTGTCAACAATGTTTCCATATATGTGTCAGACCGGGGACTTATTGAGTGACGTATTACATAAAGTAAAAAATTGCATGATTATCTCACAACATATATTTGCTTTTTTATTTTGTGTAAATAACTTTAAATGTTACTTTTACAAACATTTTTTCACAATTTATTCCTTATTCATGTGAACAAAAGTTTACAGTGACATAAGAAATCTTTGAAACTATTGACACCATCGTGGAAATTAAATTTACTGAAAAAATCGACACATACAAAAAAGCCTCTACTTAACCAACAAACAAAATTGTTAAATTTCCCACTACCAAAACGATACACTCTCTCACAGTGTTAGTGATAGTCATTGTAAATTGTGACCAAAAGAAGCAAAAAAATTGCGATAGAATTTTAAAAATAAACACATTTTTTTGAAAATTAAAAGTTTTTTACGTTTATTAAGTGTATATTGATTTTGAATAACTTGACATCCTATCAGCAACCGTTTATTTTTTACCTCTTTATTAATTATGTGATTATTTGGATATAAGTATTTTTATGTCCATGCTGTCTCAAAAATTTCTACAAAACTCTGGTAAAAATACGTCCAAGATGGCAGTTTGTTATGTGGATACATTTATCTTTAGGTAGGTAGCCATTTTTAATAGAATGGTATTGTTTTCCAAAAAACTTACAATATATTTGCAATTTTCCTAGGCAAAATATGCTTAGAATGGCTATATTCTCTGAAGGTAGCGTTACTTTATTATTTGTAACGTTACGTGTTCTTAATTAAAAAAAGGAACTGTTTCAGTAATTATCTTATTCTTTTACAACTATTAATTCGTTTATCACAATGATATATTATATTGGTCTATTTATAAGTTTGGTGAAGAAAAGCACTTGTTATGTTCCATATTTTTATTTACAGTTTCCTGACACGTGTTTCGAACTTTGCAGTTCATTATCAAAGGAAACTGTAAATAAAAATATGGAACATAACAAGTGCTTTTCTTCACCAAACTTATATATCCGGTTCCATCAAGAATGTAGCATAACAAGCATTACCTTTATTGGTCTATTTAGTTTTAATTTACACAGAAAAACGATTGATTGGTTTATTTATATTTTATTAATTAATATTTTATTTTGTGTCGAAGATTCACCATGATATATTAGATAAGGTAATAAGTTCTTAGATTTTTTTTGCTTTAATTTAACTATGAATAGACTAAAAGGCGGGTGCGATCGAAGCTCTCGAGGATTTTGGTGCGTCGTTATTTATGTTGGCGAGTTGACATTGTGTCGATTTAACAGATCATCCTTCTTAATGACCAACTCTCCACTTCTGGTCGATACTTCTGCTTCAATTTTGATTTCTTTATAATCCCACCGAACACACAGAAAACCATGTTTTAGCCGTTAATCCGGGCTTGGAGATCAATCATTTGGACCACGATCTTTTTCGGCGATTATTCTCGTATATGGCCCATTTGTATTACTACTAAAAAATTGATCGCTTTCGTTACGTTTCAGTAAAGAATCAATTCTGTCAAATATCAGTAAATAGTTCCAAACGTATTTTCTTCTAATCTTCAGTTTATGGTCAATGAAATAGATGCTCACATATCTGTCCACCAATTTTCCTTATTTTATCGACAATTTCGACGATTGGCTACAGTCATCTTTATTTCCTATTGCCAGAAGAGGCTTGTTGTAACAGTTTGAATTTGATACTGTATTGGGTCCATAAACAACACTTTTCTTAACCACCTGTTCCGCCCTTTCCTTTTGGTAGTATATGTACTGAAGAATGTATCGAATGTTTTCTTTTATACCTCCATATTGTAATACACACCTGGTTCGACCAAACACAAATCTATCAAATAACTTATTTGAAGCGTAATATTAGTTTTAAATCGGTGTATAGTATTACCCTATGCCATGCATACATCGAGAGATTTTTTAGGCGAGCTGCGGGGAAAACATGGGATTATCTCCAACAGCCATCGTGCAGCCAATGTTGATATATGTATCAGTAATATGGTGGCCAAGACCAACCACGAAAACAGCCGTAAGGCTCCTAGATCACGTCCAACGAAGCGCTTTCGTGAGTGCGACAGGAGCCATGAGAACAACACCAATAGGTAGCCGCAGCGGCTATAAAACTACGAGCAACAAAATGATAGCTTGTTAACAACCGTGGAAGTAAACACCATAAAATCCTGGAGGATAGATGGATGGATGCCGGTTGGCAACATCCCTCGAAAATATATATTCACTAGAAAGCTTCAAATAGACTTGAGATACGAAGAGTGAGGAATAGGAAGCAAACCCAAAACCTATCCCTGAACAGAAGTACTGCTCTAGGTAAGACAATAAGCATACTAACAAAGGTGGAACTGTTGGATATACTATATGCAGCAAAAGTAATCTCTGAAAAGAAGATCAAGGGAAAAAACATACACATCATAACGGACAGGAGAGTAGCAATTTCGTCCATTGCTAGCTGTAAAATTACCTCAGTATTAACACTTACATGTTGCGAAGCCTTGGAAGAAGTTGCTCCTGACAATAAGTACGCCCAGAACTTTTTACTTCATCTAACATTATTATTATATCTACTCAATTTTAATTTTTAATTATTATATTAATATTATTCGCTTGTAATGGACTTCTTCTTTACAATATTTAACCATATTATTGCTGTTTTAATTTGTAAATAGACCTGCATTAGTTATTTTAAAGATTTTTATTATGTAATTTGAATTTCTAACAAATTTAAACCTATGGAACCTTTAAGAATAGAAATGTTGATAGCTAATTAATTAGAAAATCTGTTTTTACTGTTTCTACTGCTTCAGCAACTATTTTAGATAAACTTAATTAACATAATTAATAATTATTAATTTCCTTAAAAGTATACTTCTGACAAATGATCTGAAATGGTATCGAATTTCGAATGAAATTAAAAAGTAAATAAAATTGTTCCATGTAAATTGGGCAAAAATATGCCAGTAATGGCCAATATATTACCTAAATGGTAAAAAAATACTTTGCTGAGAATTAATTTCATCATCTGAAGGGTTCTGAGTGGAAAAACACATTGTTAATTACGACTGCAAGTCTTGTGACCTAGATTTTTGACATTTTAAATGTATATATCTTAATTTTGTTTACCTTATTTTAACGGGATTTTGTAAAATAAAAATAAAAAGGGATTTATATTTGATCGTTACTATCTCATCAAACAATATTGATAATTGATTGTTCCAGCCTATACTGTAACACATCTTAAATTTGAAAGGGAGTTAAATAAAATACGAATTTTCATTTCTTGATTATGACTAGTTTTTATTCTTACCAAACGAATACAATGATTACAAGTACATTCAAGGTATTATACATTCAATTGCTTTATAATAGTTAAAAACAGTTAAAATATGGATGGCACCAGCCCCTGTTCCACCGCGACCTTTTCAGATCTATTGTGAATCCCTATTTATTTCAGATTACTAGCTTTGCTTCTTTGATTAGTCCTATTAGCCCTGCCAGAGGGGCTTGGGTATAGCTCTTCGCGCTTGGGTTTGTAGTGTCCAGCTTTTGATGTCTAATTCGCAATGGCATAGAATGTGGGACGAGTCCTCCTAGGCAGAATCTGCATGGTACTTCTTCTATCAGGCCTATTTTGCTCATATGTTTGTTGACCTTGCAGTGACCTGTCATCAGACCTACTATTTTTTTTTGATCATTTTCCTGTCTTGGTTCAGAAGTTCGGTCTTGAATTTTGGCGATTGTTTCTTAGGGAACTGTTTCGCATATCTCTGACCTAGTGAATTTGTTCACCAGGTGTGGGCCTGTGTCTCCACCCATTTTTTTTTATGGATTATATGACTGCGGTTTTGCAGATGTTGCAGGAGGGTTCCGGGCCAATTATTGCTTTTGATGAGCCTTGTTTGGCCATTTCGTCTACTTTCTCATTACATGGATCTCCTCTGTGTCCTGGAATCCATATGATTGTTACTTTTTTGTGACTGCAAAGTTTATTAAGAGCACATATACAGTCCCACACTAGCTTAGATTTGACCTGTGTGGAGCTTCTCTTGTGCGGTGGTAAAGAGCTATCGCTTTTGCTTGGAACACCGTGGTGTCTTTGGTGAGACTAACAGAAATCTTTGTCTTGGGTTTTGTACTATATATAAATGCTCCTACCCCTTTGTCGGTCTTTGAGCCGTCTGTGAACCAATTTGATTCTGCTTTGGTGGGTTGGCCGTCGGCCCAGTCTTCTCTTTGCGGGATCAGTACCTTATATTTCCTTTCGAAATTGTATTTTTTTCATCATGGCATCACTTGGCATCGCTGTGATCACGTTTCCCTTAGCTCGTCTTCCAGCCGTTGGTGTGTTTTTCCGTGTGATCGGATTATGGACGTCTGTCCTTGCAACAGTCTTTATGATACGGACTTGGCCTTTCCTTGTATAATAATGTGTAGTGTGCTAGTCTTTGTGTACTGCTCAGAAGTCCTATCGCCCCCTCTTGTCCTAGTCCACCACACCACTGCTCCATAGTCTATCTATCTAGTTGTTCGAGAGGGTTTAGTTTCTTACTTCTTTAAAGCGCACTTGTGCAAAATTTGAAAATTTTTATTATTTATTCGTGTATATTGATTGACAATGATTTTAATAAAAATTTTAAGATTTTGCCCAGTTGTCGATTATACTCTCCCCATATGTAGAAAACATCGTCCACATAGCTGCACTAGAACAGGATGTTTGTATTCTTCTTCTCATTTAATAACTTTTCATCGAATGATTTCATAAATAATTCAGCAAAGAGTGGTTAAGCAGACGTATTAGTTTTTGCAGTTTATTTGAGCATCTGGAATGGAACTACAAGAACTACAAAAAGTAATAGATGTTCGCTTATCCCAAAACTATTTTAGATTCCGTGACAAATTCTACGCCCAAAAAGATTAATTACTCATGGGTAAATACAGAGATACACACATTATTAAAATTATTATAATTAAATTCAAATTTAGAGTTATTTATGAAAGTTATACTATATATTTAATTTTGATCACGATGCTAGACATAGAATTGTAATTAAATGTATCCACAAAAATATATTAAAGACGGAAATACTACTTTCATTTAATTTAATTAGTGTTCAGTTTTGTAAAATTTGTAATTTATTGTTATACCATTTGTGGCTAAAATATTACTTTCCAGTCTATCCATTAAGATTGATTGAATTCTTGAGAAGAAAACATGCACGATTAGCGCTACAAGCAATTCCTTTCATCATTAATTATGTTACATTCACTGATGTACCTTTAATTTATAACTTTATAATTTATGATTCTCTGTAAATATGACATAAATACGATTTTAATTTTAAATCATTAAAAATAGACACAATATTTTAATAATTCTATCAGATTTTAAACTGTTTTATTTCTTCATTATTGCCACAAATATTTCGCTCCACTGCTCATCCTTCAGACATGTTTGATATGTTAATTTTGCTTCTATGGATTTAATAATAGTGGTGAAGTTAATAAATTTGTATGAAGAAATTAGAACTTAAAATAAAAATATTTTTGACCTATTTCTTCAAGCTCTGTATTTAAGTTTAAAATTTGACTTGCTTTAACAGTACTGTAATTGAATAAAATGTTTATAATAAAAATTCACTTGCTTTGTTTCACTTATATGTAGCTTTATTTTCAATTAGCAATTGTTTGCCCTTCGATGGGTTCAATTAGAGTGCAATATTTACACAAACATTTAAATTCACACATACAATTTTATTAGAAAGAGAACCAAAATAATAGCCTGAACTTTTTAGATTTAAATATAGCAAACATTATACTATAATTTGTTTTAGAAAAGACACACAGACACAATCATTACCGAGAGTTCAAATACACAAAATCAAATTAAATACAGGACATTGCACTTACACAGGTAATATAGAATATCAAATTAATTAAACATAACAGAAACTATAGCTATTAACAATGGCTATATAGAACATTTAATTAATCATATAGTTAAAAAATGCAAACAATTACAAAAAGACTTTTATAATATAACACGCAAATAAAAAAGATAATTGGAAAATATTAGAGTAGATAAAAAAATCCCTTGTAAAGTATTAAAAACACTTTCATATATATTCTACAGATTTGGTAAATAGGTAAGTTATAATTTAATTTAATAGTTTAATACAATTAAACACAATTTTTAATATAAAAATTCATTTTCCGAGTTACGCAATGACTTGAATAATCAATATCGTATCAAACATTCGAAAAATTAATTTATTATGCTAGATATATATTTCGAGTGCATTTTACCTGAAATCTAGCGTAGTAAATTTATTGTTAATAAAGTAAATAGCTTTGAGCGATTTTTTTAAACATGCTGCTTATTATAAATATTTATTTATAGTTTCAATACCAAAAAAATACAAATTTTCTAAATCTTATGTTAATCAAATTTTCGGAAAGTTTTTATTAAAATTTTTTAAACGTATAATTTAAGTTGAGCAAATTGCGGCTTTTTAATATTATATATAAATTTTCGTAGCGAAGTATTGACTTTTTTCGAGGAAATTCTGACAAACTGTCTTGATGCTGTCGTCACATTTTATTTTTGCCGATCTTAGCATTATGTTGGCATTGCCGTTGACGAATGCTTTAATAAGTACATTTACATGGTTTGTAAGCCGCCGCGCGATTGTATGTTAAAATTCTAAAATGCATATGAATTAAATTTATTTATATATTTTATTTATTCGTAATTAATTCACCAAAAAGACTTTATCTAGACATATTTCATATATTATAAAAATAGCAATTTTTGTTTTCATGTTTTCATTATTCGATATTTATAAATATATTTTTTTATATACTGAATAAAAATACCTTACATTTCCGCATCCATAATCGTTGTAAAAAGTAACAACTTTCCGCATAGCAACACTTTTCTGCATAGCAACACTTTTTAGCATGGGTACACTTTTTCGTACTACTTTTATTTACTATTAATCAATGTCAGTGTCAGTTACATACATGGAGTAATATATACAACACACGGACTATCGGTAATTATAACCTAGTTTTTATATGTCACTATCAAAAATGAAATCGCAAACACCTTTATAATTGATGTTATATGCAGTATGTGAAAAAATAGTATGTACACCGCGTGGGAAATGCGCTTTTCCGCACGAGAGTAGGAACTTGATGCACTCGCTCGCTCGTACACCAACATCCTACTCTTGTGCGGAAAAACGTAACATTTCCACACTTGTTGTACAAATAACTATTTTTATGCTTTAATTTTTTATTCCTACTTCAACTTACTACATAGAGAAAATTATGTTCTTGAAAAATGCTAAATTTATTTAATAACTTATTTCATAACATATAATTGCTTTTTTCAACTGCAGCTAGAAACCCTGGTTCAATCTATTTGTATCTCATCAGTTGATGGTTTATCCGGAGAGTTAAATACTCCAAAGTAAAACTCGTTTCCCTGTCTCCAACTGCGCTACGCTGATGAGATCCAAAATCGATCGAAACCGGGTAGTTGCTGTTGTTGATCAAGTGAATTACAGCGATTCAAAATTGCATATACTCATTATATCGCCCTATTTACTCATTATTCATTAAATCACTTAAATCTGGAATTGTGCCACTAAATTGGAAATCTAGCTATATTACACCTATGTACAAAAAAGTTCCAAAGAATATTATGGATAACTACAGAAGACCTGCCATCCAGTCCGTAATACCTAAACTTCTTGACGAATTTGTGGCATGTCATTTACAATGGTAGTTCCGTCATATTATAATTAACAACCAGCATGGATTTATGGCTTACCGCTCCATTATTACAAATCTTCTTGAATATAAACGATATATATCGAATGCCTTGGAATCACAATCTCAAATAGATACAATTTGCACTGAATTTTCCAAGGCATTCGATAGAGTCAACTGTAATCTTCTGCTGGACAAATTGACGAATGGCTATCATCTTTTTTTATCATGCAATATTTTCGAATAAATAGATTCAAGTCAAAAGCAATACACGTTATTTACGGTGTTCTACAAGGGTCACTTTATGGTCCCTTACTATTTATTCTATTTATTAATTTCACATTCAAACACTGTAACTTCTTAATGTATGCGTATGACTTGAAATTATTTCAAATTGTCAATAACACCAGTGATTGCCAATTGATTTAAGAACAATTTATACCTGAATGTTCGAAAATGTTATGCTATGTCCATCACTACATGCCGATTTAAAATTATATTAGACTACAGGATTGGTGATTGTTCAATTTTTGTGTTGACATAATTAAAGATCGATTCGATTCCAGACTATCTCTCATCTCTCATATTACAGTTACTAATAAAGCATTACAAATTTGGGGTTTATATGGCGTAGTGGCAAGGATTTTGACATTGAATTCTTGAAAACACTGTATTGTTCATTAGTTCGTTGTCATCATCTTGAACTTGGTTCTTGTATTTGGACACTATCAACAGCAAATAATATAAATTCAATTGAATTATTACAAAAAAATTCTTCGATGTATCGAATTTAAACAAGGTGTACGACATAAAATAGGAAAACAAGATAAAATTATCTTGCATAATGATATTCAAATCTCTAGAGAATCGTTGCAAAATAGCTGATTTATGCATTTTTCATAAAAATTTTAATAGGTCTTTGAATTCACCCTCATTATGCACAATTTTCCGTCCCTAAAATAAGAAACTGTCATAATCAGCTATTTTACTCTGAGACCCATAAAAAATCTCTTGGTTTCCATCACGTATATTGTCACTAAGAAACGAATATTGTTTTAATAATTGATTCGATATTTTTAATATAAACCTCTAAAAGCACTATCTGACTGATATATTTAGTGTATAATTTAAATGTTTCATTCATTCTGTATTAGTTCTATTTATAATTGGATGTTACTATGACAATTATATTAATTACTTATTTTGTAAAAAGGTGTTGTACCGTTAATTTAAAATAAATAAATTAATTAAACAGCTATTATATTGTATTTTCAAAATATTATTCAGAAGAAGCGATTGTTATCTATTTTTTAAGATTATAGCAAACTCTTTAACATTGGGAATTTCAGTGTCTCCTATAATTTGCGTATTCCGTACATAAAGGGCGACATTATGCGAACTCTGGGATAAAATTTGTAAGGATTAGAGCTGGGTAGGTTAACTGTAGCCTGATTATCATTAAAAATAAGTTTAATCTAATGAGTACATTTAATATTATATTGATCGTAGGTCTTAGCTTAAGCAGCAAACCTTTAGTTTTTTGGAAGTAATGTGAGAATAGTTTTGGTTAGCTGATTGAAATATATAGGGTTTCTAATTATTCACCACTAATTTCTTTATTTTCTAGGAAATTGCGACTAAATCTAATATTAGGAATGGTGTTTATAAATATCTTATAGGTTTTATTTAAAACTATTTATTAACTCTTTGATCGGAATTAACGTGTGCGTGACGAAATTAATTTTAAATTAATTTACTAGTTCACATGGAATTAAATAATTTTCCACTTCATATCTATGAATTGGTATTTTTTCTTATTGAGTTTTGTAAACCATATAAGGTTGGAGATTTTAGATTAATTTTTATTTATTTTATTCCATCCTAATCTGGAAATAAAATGGCTTTTTGTCAAAATACTGTATTACATTTAATTTGATAATTAAATATTGGATCATTTTTCCTTAATACATTTTCCATGCTATTAATTGTTTATTTATTTTATATCTTACTTGAAATCGCAATTTTATTATAAATTATTTCAGAATTAATCCCTAGTTTCAAAGGAAGATTTTAATTTTAGATATAAACTGTATTTTACACCATTTTCAATTAATGATAATTCTACTTTATCACATTTAGTGTTTATCAAATTCAAAGTAAGAATTTAACTTAGTTTGTTTACCACAGCTATTGGAGAGTTGATGAAATCAAATTTTCTTGGGTATTTGGGCTTTCTTTTTTTCTTTTAAACACATTTTATTAAAAATTATTTGGTTGGTTGCTCCTGCGAATTTAATGAGGTTTCTTTTGTACATATTAACGAGTTTGTTTTGCTAGCACTCAATGTATCATATACTTATCATTGCTTGGTAATGCATAACACATTATGTAAATATGTAGGTTTTAGGTCGAATATGGTTGGTATAAATGTTAAAATTGTTTTTGTGCAGCAGCAAATTTATAATCGAAAGAAAATAACTCTAGCGTGAATCAAGAAACTACATATTAGTCGATTGAGTAAAGGTTTTTAGTTCAAAAGGGATGACCGAAGAGTATAGAAAAACGGTAGGGGTGGAAGTAGCTACTTAAGAATTACCTTGCACTTGAGAGTAAGAAACAACATTAATTCTGCGAGAAAATTGAGCACGTATTAGGAGCTTTTTTCCTTGTAGATAAGTGAAATCATAGTAGCCTTGAAAGCTACCAGCGAATTTATATGAAATTGAGAACTCGCCGTGGGATGTTTGCCTAGAAAATTTACGTTGAAGTAACTGACGTGATATTCTAACAATAGCCAAATTTTGATTTGAAGGCATTGATTGTCACCCCTGCTTTTTCTCTTAAATTAGACGAATTTCACTGATAATTCTTGATTTTAAGACTTGCCTCCCTACCTCGAAGTTTTTATTTTATCACAGATCATCTCGTATTTAAAGTCACTACCGCCGGTTAAGCAGTGCACAGGGATATTGTCATAATTTAACAGCGAACTTGCTGTTAAATACATTGCTTAAAGAAGATTGACATTTTAACTATGAAAATGTTCGGCATAGCTGCAGGGTTAATCCTTGACTATCTTTAATTCCCTGATGCTTTTCCTCAAAATAAATAATTTGAGAATTCAATTAAGTAGGAATAAATGTCGACTCCATCCTCTTCACATTTCATGAGGCACAGAGAATACTATAATTTGCATATCCGCACGGGATGAATTAAAATATTGTAGTTATCTAAATGAGTTATAAAACTGCAATCTCCGTTAAAATAAAATTACTAGTTAAGGCCACATCTGTTTTTGATATATTGAACCAATTTTTCCAATTAAGTGGCAGTCAAATCTACAGTTAAATCGAGCTCTAAATACATTAAGTGTTTTCTTGCCAGCAACAGCTAAAGAGGCGAAGTATCCCATATACTTAACTGATCTGCACTGTTTAGGAAAACAATAACTCCACTCAATTACAAAAATTTGTTTGGCTGTTAGGCGAGAGGTATTACCACAAATCTGAAAATTGAAGATATATAATAATTGGTTCTGGAAACATTTAAAACATTATTTTAAATTTAAACATCTTAGCAAACTCTTTACTTCATACAATATATCGAAAAATGAAGAGAGAAATAATAGAAACTATGTTTTAGTTAATGAAGAATATGATCATTAAAATGGATACCGTAGTTAGGAGAAAATATAATAACAATAACACGATGGTCATCCGCAAAATAATAAATTCTCGGGGATACAAAAATACAAGTATATATTCACGTTTTATTTGTAAAAAACATACTTTAAACTACTTCTCTACAGAGCCACCTCGAAAATTGAAACATTTGTCGTAACGTGACGATTTTTTTTTTCTAGCCGCCAGTGTTGAGATACGTAATCTTTCTTTCCTGCCAAAGTGTCCTTGAGTTTTGTAAACAGAGGGCAATATAAAAGAGTTAAGTCTGGATTAGAGCGAGAATAGCTGAAAGTTTGTCTATAAGGACATATTCATAATGAAGGCCGTCCCGAACTCTCTTCATCATGGGTTAAGTTAAGTGGTGCACTGCTGAACAAACGACTCACCTATTACATTTTTTTCTATACACATACTTCAATTGATAATGAATATTGCGAGGTTACACATTTTTGCGTTGAGAAATCTACTTACAGCCGTAACTTTACAACTGGACGCGCTTTTTATTTTCTTAAACATTATAAGCACTGACATAAACAGCACAATCAATGTCAGCGAGACGTAACTTTGCACGCAGAAAACTGAAATACAACTAAACATGTTAGCATACATCTGGCGGTTACTCTATTTGCCAGTGCTCCACTCTATGCAACTGGTGCTACTTTCTTACTCTTCCTCGTTATAAGTTAAATTTTAAAGAAGTAAATATAAAATAACGGTCTAAGTGAATTTATTTCTTAGTTAAAATATTGGTAAATATATTTTTAATTTTATAGGATAAAATATATTTGTATAGTATCCATTTAATTGTTTATGTAATTTGTACCAATAAATCTTAATACATTTTCTACAATACGATTTGAAAATTCAAAACAATGATTTCTGCGTTACCAAATCTTAAAAGATTATCTTTATAAAATATTATATACCTGAATTGAATTAAATTATTGATTTAATTGTTAGGGTCAAATAAATAGTTAGAAGTAAATATATGTGATGTATTTTAACTATTAAAACGGACAAACATACCGATTTATTTCTTTCAATTATTATTCATATTTTCAGTAAACACCTGTTATAAATATTTTATTTTAAAATATGTCTACTGTATCCTTCCGTTTAATTAGATGCAATTTATGGTTGCTAGTTTATGTAAAAAATTATACCCATTAATCCTACCGTTAAAATTTTAAATTTTTTATTGCTTTTTTATTAGCAGATGTTTGACCTCTTGCACTTAAAATGTAAATGTTACAACTTAAGATTATGTATTTATATGAGCATTATTATGAACCTGTTTCTATAGTAACCCATTCTCCCACTTTTTATTAATAATTTCGATGCTAGTTAGAATATGTTGTAAATTAATGAAGAGTTGAAGAGCTTATTAATATTTTTCAAAAATTACTTAATATTAATTTACTATATAAAAATTTCTTATTTTTAAAATTAAATACGACATGTCCTTTTTAGTATCAGTTATTTCGTAATTGGCTAACATCATTTAATTACCTTAGTGTAATCCTTTTAAGTTTTAATTGTGTAACCAAACATTAACCTTGTTGAGATATATTAAAGCTGTTAAATTATTATTCAAACACATCAAATGTATATTTACAAGAATCTGTAAATACACATATACATTCATATTTGTAATGTATTGCATCTGCGCTAAATATTACTGCTAACTGTAAATTCTTGCCATGTTAGCAAATGCATGGCTGTGGATCAAAGGCGCGCCGAATGCATCTACGAAGATAATAGCAGATTTATAATTGATCTCAATATTAAATAAGTGCGTAAACAGTTAATTCTTAGCGTATGTGGATATAGTGATTTTAAACGGTGTCCCATTGTTGTCGACTTCTTTGATGGAGATAAACTGTTTCATGGACAAAAGGAAATAATCGGTCATTTGCACGAGTTATTATGTGTAGTGTAAGGTTTCTTTTTAACAATGCTCCAAGGTGAAGTAAGACGACCTAGTTTTTAACGTGTCATATTCTAAACACGTTTTGCAGAGTATAATTGTATTATGGTAATCATTTCTTAAATAGAAATTATAAATATAGCAGTGTGAATTAAGGATAGTTGACCCAAAATTGGAAATCTTTATAACTATGTAATTTATGTACAAAATTCATTTAAAATATATATTTTTTCTGACAGTAAAATTAATTATTCAATAAATATACTAACATTTTTCGGAACTAAAGATGAAATTCGTGACTTTCCAGATGAGATGTTCTTTATAAATAATATAATTTTTATCAGCATTTTATTTATATTTATATTAATAAATGAGAATTAAATATTGTCAAAACAATGTAATTAGGACAATAAAATTGAATGGCAATACTTGGACAGTGTTGTAAAAGAAAAGAAAATAATTTCATTTTGCAAAGAAGATATTACCAGAAATAAAAACTCATGTTATTTAAATTTTAAATAATGTGTATCATATCACATATGTATTTTATATGAATTACTTATTGAAATTTATTTTGTATAAACCATGCATTCACAATATAGCCATTTGTACACATCAACAAATTGTTTGTTTTTATTTGTAAATATAAAATAAATATAATTAACAACTAGAAAATATTGATTTTTTATTGAATATCGGACAACCCTTCTCTCTTCTGTTTGTATACCTCTGTTGTTGCCTTTTGCCTAATCAAAATGTCCTTTTTTCTATTTGATCTATTTTATCTGAGGCCCTTCCTGTGACAAAACGTTCTTCAATAATGGAATGATATCATCAATAACACCGATAGCAGTTAAATCTATAACCTTTAAATTCCTTGTAGTTGCGTAATTTTGATTTTTGGATGAGGATACAATTTCCAATGCGGCTTCAGGTTGCTTCCGATTTACAGCTGCACAAAATATCTCAGCTCTTCTCATTGAAATATGGCCCACTTTAAAGCATATTTTAAACTTTTTGGAGTGTTTATAACAAGTAACTAAAGTTGAAACATCTAAATTCCTCGGATAGGTATTAGGTATAATTTATTTTATCCAAAATGCTAATAAAAAGATTCTAATACTGTACATAATATTTTCTACAGAAATTCTAATTCCATTTGGAAAGGCTTGAATTCACGAAATTAGTATTCTTCCATTCTCGCCCTCTATTTTTCTTGTGACAGTTGCTCTATGAAGACTCTCTTGATGACGATTTATTAAATTATTTGCCAAATATGGCCTTTTTGTCATTTATAGGGGTAATTATTTGAGATGTTATTATTATTATATTTTGTTCCTTTAATTTGTCTCTCCTTGGTGTTCTCAAAAGTATCCAATATCGTTTGATAGTTCGAATTCTCATATAACAAATCTAGCAACAGCTGATATGAAATCAGCTCTGGCTACTTGAAGCATTTTAGGGCTTCTTCAGACCTATTTAAATGATGAAACATCCTCATTAAAACTGGACCAAATACAAAATTACCAAAACGTAACTGCTTGTTCTGATTATTAAATTTATAAATGTATTCATCAGTTTCGTTACTAATTATATTTCTTCATTTTCTGTTAAATGGATCATGTTTTTTATGTCTTCTGTGAATATCATATTTCTGGCATCGTCTGCCTTTATTAGTAGATCGTTAAGCGTAGCATCATGATGTTACACGAAATATGGCGAAAAGTCAACGAAAAAATTGATCACGACACAACTGAGTGAAATTATTTCTTTCTATAAAAAATTGCCTTTGATTATTATAGTTATAAAATCGAAATGACTTAAGATTCAATCCAAAATATAGAGCAACATAATCGTATTCTACAAATTTCGTATTATAGCATGAAAAATTAGTGGTGAGTTTGAATATTGAAGCATTCTGTAGTTTAATATTATTCGCTAATTTATCATAGCATTGATTCAATACAACCTCTGATAATAAAGTTCGATTAATCATCCTGCAACACTAACGTAGATTAAATATTACCGAAAGTTACCTTACTGTTCTTCGAAATAGTCATCTCCCATAAATATGCACCGCTGAGATCTGCTATACATGTCCTGGAAACTTAAAGAAGGCTTCTTTTGCGATGGAGTCCCAAAGCCTCGTCACGTTTCGTTGGATGTCAGAAATATCGTCCAATTTCTTTCTTATATCTAACTTATGCCTGACTAATAATATATTACGCTAAACTAAACTACTTATTATGTTTTTATCACTAAACAATTATGTACTTAATGTACTGTTGAATGTTTGTCATTTGAATGTCCTTATTTTGATAATCAATATATTGTTTAATTTTTATGAATGACCTGTGTAAGTGGTCTACTTTGCTCGATATTATTTAATATCAGTCACATTGACATTCCTTTAGAAGTAGGCGATAAGTGATTATTTTGTTGCTGTTAGTTATAAGACATTTTTAAAATGGAGGGAACAAACTTACTTACTTTTTTAGCTCCTCAAGCTCACAAAAAGATATGTGAAGTTTAAAGTGATACTTGCTTAACGGAGCGTATGTTCGATAAGTTCAAAAAAATCCATTCTGGAGGTTTTTCTCTTAAAGACGAACAACGTTCTGGTCGGTCCACCGAACTTGATGACACCAAATTAAAACCATAGTTGAACAGAATCGTCGCTGTTCATGAGATAGCAAGAAGTTAAGTATTTCGCATACTGTGATAGAAAAACATTTAAATTGCCTTGGGCTTATTAAAAAGCTCGCTATTTGGTAATGATTTGATAATGACTTAATACAGAGAATCATCATTTGAGATATGCACCTTAAATGTAATGAAACCAATATCTGAAATTCTGAAAAGAATCATCACTTATGACGAAAAATAGATAATGTACGGCAAAATTATCCGAAAACGATCATGGTGTAAGAAAAATGAACCAGTTCAAAGCACATCGAAAGCTGAATTGCATCAGAAAAAAATCATGTAGTCAATCTGGCGGGATTACAAAGGTATCTTATATATTGAGCTGCTTCCGAGGAACCAAACTATCAATTCAGATGTGTACTGCTAATAACTCACAAAACTAGACGAAGCAATCAAAGAAAAACGGCAGGAATTGGTAAATCGCAAAAGAGTAGTGTTCTGCAATGACAACGGGAGACCTCACACATTTTTGTTCACTCGTGGGATATTACTGGAGGTTGATTGGGAAGTGATGTTACACTCCCCTTATAGCTTTGATCTGGCACCATCGGATTACCATTTATTTTGCAGTTTGTAGAATTTTTTAAATTGTAAAACTTACAAATGACGAAGACCTTAAGTCTTACTTAGCTCAGCTTTTTTACTGAAAAAGATAAAAATTCTACGAGCGCTGAATCATGAACAAAATTGAAAATATTTGGTTGATTAAACTTTTTTTTGTTATAAGTGTGATCATTTTTAAGACTTACTTTTTCACTCCCACACTTATAACAACATAGTATATAAGAGATAATGTATATTTTATTTGTATATTTTTTTCACCTGAAGAAGCCAGAGTGTGGCGAAACATATGTAGTGTTTACAATAGAACCAATTTGAAAATCTAAGTTTTGTTATCTAAATAGTAGTTTTTTTTAAATTAAAAATAGTTTTATTTCATACGCCAAAACCGAAATTGCCAATATAATGCCTTAACATGCACTAATTCACCACTATGTGTATAAAAACTTATGGAAATTTTTCTATAATGTGGTTTGGGTTCATAAGATAACAAAAAATAATAATACATATTTTATGCAAAGTGAAAATAATGAATATTACAAAAATATATAAACCTGTAAAATAACACAAATAATAACTTTAAATAACAAAAAATAACGCTGACTATATCACACACTTTATTCTTTTATATAGTCTCGACGCTAAGAAAATAATAAATAAAGTGCATGATTTAAACAAAGCTTACTATTATTATTATCTAGTTATAAAAATGTAACACAAACTCAAATCCTAGTTATTAATATTGATAGTTACATTAAAGCTTCGAAAAATAAGTCGTGTTTTTCTAATATATATATCATTTAATTTTTAATAGTAAAACATAATAAATGTTTGAGTTTAGTAATTATCATAAGCTGAAACGTAGTAAGCATCGCAACAATTCCTATGATTTTAAAATAGGTTTATATAGTTTTTTGGAATAATTGTATTTTTCAATTTGATATATTTTATTTCGATTGGAGCACACTGGCATTTACACTTGAACTATTACTGCAGTTGCCTCTTCTGGAATTCTAAAGAAGAGAAAGTCCCAGCGGGATCGCCTCTGTCAGAATATTTTAACTCTTATTAGTCGTGTCTCTTTTGATGCAGTCCAATAACGACCTGGCTGAAATAATAGCGGCTGCACCGTTTAATGTTCTTATTGTTAATTACATTTTTGTTATCACGTTAGCGTAAAATTAGAAATAATTTAGAAACATTGAAAGAGTTACTAATATATTGATTATCATTTGGTATTATTGCACTGTAATTAGATTTACAAAATTTAATTAAAGGAACTATGCATGTAATTTAATTTTTAATACTTTAGTACTGTATGATGCGGCGATATATTAAATAAGAATGTTATTATTTTGAGATGTGCTTTTTTACTTCGGCTTCGTAATTAATTAAATATTTTAAAGTTTTGATTTATTAAATTTTTTGAGATTGATGGATTATTTGACGATAATTCATGTGTAAACTTTATCCTTCATGTATTCGTTTGAATAAATAATTATGTTAAAACCAATTAATAAATATCATAATAATAAAATAATTATAAAAATAATAGTAATGTAATCTTTATAGTAATTAAATAGTTATTTAAGATACAAGTGTAAAAAGTGATTCTTTATTGCACAAACTAGCGTTTTCTAACCGATTTTAGTGGTTTCAAATCATTGTTTTTGTTACAAACATTGGTATATAATTTTCAATAATATTTTTCACCAAGTTCACAAAAGTCATGTCCCAGAATATCATAATTATACGAGGGTAGATTGAAAAGTTTCCGGAATGGGAAAGAAAACGTAGTAATTAAACAGGTTTATTTTTTATTTTTCAACATAGTACCCTTGCAACTTTACTCGTCGATCGGCTAACACGAGATCATGGACTTTGTCGACCATTTCTTCATTTGTGGCCGTTTTTGGACGTCCACTGCGTGGTTCATCCTTGGTGCTCGTACGGTCACGTTTGAACTCGCTCACTTAGAAACTAAGAGTCGAAAATGAAGGTGTGGATGTGCCATGAACTTTCTGCAAAATATCTCGTATCTCCGTCGCTTTTTTCCCATCCATCCAGAAATGTTTGATGACTGCACGAAATTCGTTTTTATCCAGTAGTAGTAGTAGTAGTAGTGTTAGGCTATCGACCACGTGGTCCTTCCGCCATGTGTCATTTGTGTATTTGTGTGTGTGTAAATGAGCTTGTTACTTTAAAGCAGAGATGCACAGACTTATTAAGACTAGGGGCCACTCGGGCAAATCATGAACTGATGGCGGGCCGCCAGAAGTGTAGGTAATTAAAGACAATAAATAATTGATAATAATGTATTAAAATTAAAAAGGAATTTATTAATTTGAAGCGTGGCACTGCATAGTGCCTACAATCTTTTTTATATTTGGCTCAAATTTACTTGTAGCAACACGTAAAACTGCTTCCAAACTTTCATTTGCAAGGCGGTTTCTATTTTTGGTTTTATTATTATTAAGTATTGAAAAAGTTTGTTCACATATATAGGTAGAACCAAATAAGCTGGCACATTTCAGAGCGTTTATGCGCAACTCTTTGTACATATTTTTATCAATGCAGCGGTAAAAGTTCAGCAAGTCTCCTTCGTTGAATTTGTTGCGTAAATCTTCGTCGTTTTGAATGTCGATAATTTCTAACTGCATTGACTCTGGCGCATTTTCAACTGAAATCGTGAAAGGATTGCTGAATATGTCCAACAGAGGTTTCACTTTTTTAAACTCCGAAAATCTGTCTTGAAAAGATTGAATCAAAATATCTAGCTTTTCTACATAACTGAAATTAATCGCAGTTTTGTTGAATTTTTCAGCCATTTTCTTATAATTCGGAAAATGATTGTAATTTCCAGAATTCAATTGCGATCTGAAAAGTGTCAGCTTGCATTGAAAGGATGATACATGAGCGTAGAGCTGGGATATCAGTTGATTTTTGCCTTGAAGCCGTGTGTTCAAGACATTCAAATGATTTGTAATGTCAACTAAAAAAGCCAAATCACACAACCAATCAGGATTTTTAAGTTCCGGGACATCCCTTTGCTTTTCCGCCAGAAATATTCCAATTTCTTCTATTAAATTTAGAAATCGTTCCAGTGTCAATCCACGACTTAGCCACCTTACTTCTGTATAATATAGTAAATCTCCATATTCGCTTTCGATGTCATCAAGGAATTGTTTGAATTGCCTGTGATTGAGTCCTCGTGATTTTATGAAATTTACAGTCGAAACTACCACTTTCATGACATTTTGAAATTCAATTTGTTTAGCACAGAGGGCTTCTTGGTGTATAATGCAGTGAAACTGCATGAGATCTTCAGCCTTTATGTTTTTTTCTTGCAGATACTTTTTCAGCAAAGTAACTAGCCCGGAATTGACACCAATCATCGAAGGAGCACCGTCAGTCGCAACTCCCGATAATTTTGATAAGTCCAAATCAGTTTTTGAACGCTCATCCAAAAGTACATTGAGTATATCAACTCCTTTGGTTTGACCTTTCAATGAACACATTCCTAATAACTCTTCTACGACTTCAAAATCTTGAGTAACACCTCGTACGAATATTAGAAGTTGAGCTGTGGAACTAATATCAGTGGATTCGTCGAGTGCTAATGAAAAAAATTCAATGATCTTAGTTTTTTCAGTTAATTGTTCCGCAATATTACCTGACAAAGACAAAATTCGTCTTTGGATGGTCATACGATTCAGTTGAATTTTCTCAAACTTTTTTGCTGCTTCTGGACACATTTTCTTAGCGGCAATTTCTATGCATTCTTTTACAAAATCCCCATCATTGAAGGGGCGACTTCGCTTTGCTATCATTCGAGAAATTTCATAACTAACTTCTGTAGCTGTTTCTGAATCTTCAATGGGTTTTCTAAACATAGCTTGCTGACCCGTAAGCTCCCGTTTTAAAGACAACATTTTTTGCTTTCTTAATTCGCCTGTAAACTTGGTAAAAGAAGGATGCTGCGTTTCATAGTGCCTTTTTACATTATATTCCTTTGCAATTGCAACAGAATTCTTGCAAATTAAACAAACGACTTTGTTATGCGACCATACAAAAAAGTATTTCTCAGTCCAAATTTCTTGAAATTGCCGATTTTCATCTTTAACCTTACGTTTTTTACTAGGTCCTGGCTTGTCCATGTTGCGTTCTAATCCTGGCTAGGATTAACACAGCACCTAAAAACAATTACAGTACCTACTTAAATTACCCATCCTTTTTAAATTATCAAAAATAATTGATTAAATAGGTAGGGAAACACTTATTAATAATAGAGTTTTACTTACGATTTCACAACACAATTATACACGGCACTTGACGGTTAATACTGCAACAGGAAATCTACGTTGAATGTGGATCAAAATATATGACACCGGCTAGTGGAGTACAACTATTGCCTTCCAAAACCTCTATTAAACTCACAGAACACTAATACACCTAGCGACGATTAAACGTGGCTTTTATACCGCGCGTATAGAGTCGAAAACTGTCTGGAGAAATCTCGAAACCGACTCTGGAAGCTTCGAGTCGTGTACTATCTACGCGAGCGATCGTCATCGCGCCGCCGGCCGCCGCGCTTCTTCAAGCAAACGAATTTAACCGAGATCAGCACGAACATTACCGACCGCTGTTACCGACGACGCACGTACGGCGCACCGTAATAGCGCGCGCGCGAGATTCAAATTACTTTTGGAACATATTTTTTTTGGTTTTATTCTGGAATAGAATTCAATATTTTTAGAATGTACGAGAGTATTAGTTTTGCTGTCGGCGGGCCACCGGTATTCGACCGGCGGGCCGCATGCGGCCCGCGGTCCGCGGTCTGTGCATCCATGTTTTAAAGGATCGCCCCCGTCACTTTAAAGCACCATTAATTGGATCCCAATGGTGAATGGTACCGGTCATCCATCCGACTACTGACTCGAATCAACGTTGCTGCACGTCAGTCGGGGCCGTAACCGATGCGCCACCACCGGCGTGTGTTTTATCCATTTTTGCAAAAGTGCCCGACTTGCTTCACAAGATATCGTAGTAAACAAAAACGGAACGACGCACGTGTCAGAAAATTTTACAGCTTACCTAAAATAGGTTAGCATTGACAACCATCATAACAATTTCACGATACGCGCGCCATCTCTTGCCCATTCCGGAAACTTTTCAATCTACCATCGTAGAGTAACCTCACTTTTCAATAAAAGAAATTAAACATTCAAACTCTTATATTTGTTGTTAGGAAATGACAAAAAAACACAAAGATACCTACAAGATACAACATAGGAAAATTAATAGATTAGTATAGAAAAAAAAAACTTTCAAATGGGCAAATCGAAAAGTTGATTATTTATTTGTACTAAATAATACAATACGAACATATTACGATTATCAATATTCATTTAAAATTAGGACGAAATACTTAAGAACATTAATTACATAAATATAACAACAGTATGATGACGTGGTCGATAGCTAAATTAGGTGGAATATAATCAAGAGATCCCTATAATGAAAGATTATTATGTCATATTTGATCATATATCTTAACTACAATACGATAATTTGGTACATTAAAAATAGTAACAATAGTATTTTTTCGAATGATACCACTTGAATTATTGTAATTTGTTGAACTAGATTTCCCATGGTATAACTATATGTACAGATATACGAGGGTTGCTATTTATGAATTGAGAATAGCAAGAATAAACAAATTAATTTTACCAAACATATTTTTATTGCTTTTCAAAATAATTACCTTTAAGATCTATATACTTTTACATGCGATTAAACCATCATTCAAAGCACTTTGTCTAGGCAGAAGATGGTAGCTCTAAAACATGCATTTTGAAGGCGTCAACCGCTTCTTCGTCGTTTTAGGTTGTTTTCTTACAATTTACCAAAACATTCAGGTAAACAAATGGTGGTATACCATGCTGAATTAACGATCTTTTGATTTTAGAGAGCCACAGTTGCTATATTACCCGTTTTAGTGAAGACAAATTATAATAATAATTTGCTTTTTAACGCTTTCAGAACGAATTACTTTTGTTGGCTTTGCTTCACATTGAAACACCCAAACTGCCTCCAATGCGCACACATTTCCGAACACCCAAATGTTCGTGCAAAATCTTATGTATGTTGGTCAAGCTAATATTTAAACATCTCTAGATTTCGTGATCTTCTACAATTAGTTTTTGTACAGCCATGATATTTTTCGGCGCTACTACCAATTTTGGACGACCTTCTTTAACTTCGTCCGTGAGCGAACTAGCAACCCTCGTATGACCAATCACAGGGTATATAACCTGTGGATATTTCTTAAGTAATATAGACAATAAATGATTAATACACTTTCACGTAAAGAGTGTTATTAAATAGAGTTCTTTCTAATCAACACTTGTCACCTTGAATTTCGGAAACTTTCTGTTGATTTGCTAAGTAACAAAATCCATTTCACCTGATCTAACAGGATATCTGCACCACCTATTATTAGGTTAAATGGTTAAATTATTATAATGATGGAAGGAATAATAAAAGAGAAAAGATGTTCAGTCCACTGGTCTATGAGGTATACTGATCTAAATTTAAACTTCTTTTTTAAGGTGCATGAAAAAATCGGTTTAGAAAATAAAATGATGTTTTCTCCAAATTATATAACGTATACATATATTTTATTGTCAGAGAAAACAAAACATTGTAATATCTTTTATTACTTTTTAAATAAGAGGAAAATTTATTCATTCCAACATCATTATCTCCGACACTTGTTCACATGTTGACATATTGATTATCTTATCTGCTTTAGTAGTGTTAGTAATATAACTTTTTATATGGCTAATATTATTCATTAAATATCCTAACTTAATCCAACGTTAAATACGATAATATAACTATGATATAATTATAGCGACGAGGAGAAGAAATTTCTTCATATATATGAGTATTTGAAGTGGTTCGAAATCTTTATAGGTTTTTAAATGAAGTTGTAGTGATTAGATAAACTAATTAATGTATAACATATGGGTTCAAACATCTTTCTATTTCTGTTTCGAAAGTTTTTCACCTCCTTTTACGTAACTTTGAAGCATTCTAATTGACGACGATTAACATCACATGTTAAATAATCGCATTTCTTTGCCTATGGTATTTTGCTGTACAAGGCTTATATATTATAATCTTAAAAATTTTATTACAAATATATAAATATTATGTGATTGTAAATAAATTTCACAAATGTAATTTAAAAAGATTAATAATAATGTTTTTAAACATTTAATTATTAATTTTATAGAGGTAAAAGTAATTTATAAAAATAGATTTGCATCAAGAATTAAAGTTGAAAACAAAAATTAAATATATTTAGTTTTAAATATATATGTACAGTATAAAAAGTCTAGAAAATACTAACGGAAATAAAATAGCAATAAATAAAGTGAAAGTCGGGTTCATGTCACGTGTTTTATAGCCAATTGTGCAGATGCAGGACGTGCAAAAGTGCTTTTCAATCGAAACGTTACACACCAAATTGTGAATTTCACATTGAAATTTAATTGCACCGTACCATCTAATTTTAATAGAGCACGATCTCTACGCACTTGTGACTCTATTCGCCATTGTTTAAACGTCGGACCGTGCATAATTCATCCACTGTGTTGTTTATAATAATTTGCAAATATAGAAAGTTCATGTGAAGCTTATTTGTATCATATAATTAACACATATTAAATCTATAGAAGGGAATAATTAAAATACAATACATACCGCACCATGAAACCTATTATTAAATTAATTATAAAGCCGTAGTTTAACAATTAGATGACGACCTTTGCAATTTTCTAAAAATTATTGTACAAATATTAATGTATTCAAAGTAGAAGGGTAATATTGTTAATAAATAATTATAAAGGCAATAGCCAAAGAATTTCTTTTTATAAAAATATTATTTGATTTATGAAATATAAGATAAAATTAAACGATTAAAAAGACAAACATTGCTTCCCCATTATGTAATCATATAATACTTTCAATCTATTTGAATACTAAAATCATTAAATATGTGTTTTTATAATTTAAAGTTGAACGTCCAGTTTTTATATAAAATATATACACGAATACTAGAAAAACTTCTTTAAATAAAATTAAAAATAAATAATGACTTTATCTCTATGAAATAAATTAAATTAAAATCAAACAAACTTATTTTTGAGAGTATTGAAAATTGGCAAATTTTCTAGAATGCATTAAAAGTTTTAAGTGAGATAAGAATTAAAAAAATATATATATTGGGAAACGGAAACAAAAATGTTTACCAAAGAGTGATATATTTTTTTACTGTTATGTACATCTAAACATTCTTCAGCGGCATCGACTAAGGAAGTTATCATGTCATTAATTTAATTCCGAAGTAATTCTAATAAATTTCTTGTAATCCCTTAATTAAACGAGGTATAAAATAAAATCGTTTCGTGATGTCTTATTTATGAAAACGAGCTCGTTTTCTACCACATGCTGTCATTTATTGAACAAGTTTCGTTGCAACGGAGCGATTGTATATTAGATTCGAAGTGGTAATTTTTACTATTCTTTCAAAATCAACGGGACAGTATAAAAGTTAGCACATGATATATTAAGTACAAGTAATTTAACAAATTAAAATAAGATTTCCATAAATATTAATACAAATCTAATATAATACAAATAAAAATTATATAATATAAACGCTGTATGTTCAAATATAAGAATCAAATTTTATAATACGACATATTACTCTTGCTTATTTAGTCTAAAATCAGAACAATCAATGCGATTTAAGGACACCCTATCAACCTTAGCCTGTATTTCTGATGTATAATCTATGTAAATTTATTTTCATTTTACATATTGTACCTAGAGTGAAAGAACAGCGGAAGCATGGTCAGTGCATAAACAGGAAGTGCCATCCTCTGTGCCGCAGGGCGACAACGGAAAACTCATATGGTCACACTATTTATGCAGTACCGTACGAGGTATTTACCGCAGAAGGTTATGCTACTTATCAAAGCATAACATCACACTAAAATTATATTTAATTTTTCGTACCTCGTTTATGTTGTATTTATATTTTGTCTAGGAAAGTCAGAAATAAATGATTCACTATTATTTATTCTAAAATGCTTTTCAGATTTTTTGTTTTATTTGCTCTATTGATATTTTTATTCAATGTTTAATACACGTGATTTTCTGATATATATATATATATATTTTTAAGGATATACATTTATCACGATTAAAACTTTTGATATAAAAACAATATAAAAATTAATTTTGATAAGCTACACATAACAATACAAATATATTTTTTTCAAAGAATATTTCAAATATTGATTTTTTGCCATATTATATGATTTTTTTAAATGACATTTCAATTAATTATTGACAATTAAGTTCATCGCATCAATGACTTAATGTTAATCGGATAGCTAAAAAATATATAGTATATAAAATTAATATACACTGCCGAGCATAAAACTAGGCTCAATCCGTTATTTGAAGTTATTTTAGAAATTTTAGTTTTTTACGTGTTTACAGTTTACGGACTGATTGCTTGAATTAAAAAAATTTTCAAAGTTTATTGAAAGTAATGAAAATGAACAATTTTAATTTGATATGCTAAGTAATGAAATGAACAAGTTAACTTTGATATGCTTTTTTGAAACGAAAGAAAGTTTAAGGACTTCAGTAGCGAGTATTCCCTCCTCTGGCAGTGAGAACAGCTTGCAATTGACGAGGCATGCTCTGGATTAGATTTTGGATCACATTCTGCGGAGATTGCCCCATCCCTGCACCAGTATGTCGCGAGGCTTTCTAGAATTTTTGAGGACCAGCACATGTCTTCGTAAACGTTTTTCCATTTCATCCTAAACATGCTCAATCGGATTTAAATCTGGACTGCGAGCATGCCAAACAAATCGCGTTATTTGACACTCGTCAAGATAGTCACTAACTATCTGAGCAGTGTGGATACGTGCCTTATCATGCATAAATGCTGCGTCGTCTCCAAAAATAACCAAATAACCATGAACGGTAAAAAATGGTCTTCTAGTACCTCTGTCAGATACTTATGCACAGACAACCTCGCATTTTCGATAAATACTAACTCTTTTCAAGTGTCAAAAGATATGCCCCACCCATGCTATAACTGAACCTCCACCAAATGGAAGTCGCTTGGCAATACACGCTTGAGCATATCTCTCGCCTTGTCGTCGCCACACTCTTACATGCCTATCTGAATACGCGATTCCAATCCGCTATTGTCCAAGCCAAGTGTTCTCGTGCAAAATTCAACCTCGCAATCTGGTGCTCCTCGGGAAAGCAGCGGTCCAGTAGCTCTAATTCGAGAAGATAATCTAACAACACGAAGTGGCCTCCAGACTCTCTACTCACTCGAGAGACTTACACCAACTTGTCTCGTGTAAATTTATTATTGGATTTCATCGAAGATGTAATGATTACTTTGTTTCTAGTGCTTTGAAATCTAACAGGATTTTAAGATGAATGCTTAAATCAAATGCTTTGGTGTTAGACATCAAATATTATTCACTTATTTATGTATCATGTAATATGTGCTGCTATTTTAGAATGCGTTGCCGAACCTCTGATTGTATTTAATGGCGCCCTGGTAGATGATGCTTCCCACCTTGAACCTCCATTTCTTGAACTACATTACGGATGTGTTATTGATGCAGGTTCCTATTAGGAATATTGGGATTAGTAGATTGGTCGGACTGAATACATACTCTTTATACTGGGAGGAACACCCTGTCGAACTGGCAATAACCTCCTGTAAAATGTTGGAGAAATCACCGTGTCTATCCGATCAGAGTACGTGTCGATAATTTGCAACACATATACTATTTTTTGGTTGAATTTTAAAGATGTGATAAGTAATAAAAAAAAGAACTATTAAAATATTTCTTAAACGAATCGCCAGCTTGAAATTATTATATCTATCCTTAGTGGAAATAATATACAGAACCGTAAGTCAAATATGCAGATATCTGCCGTAAGATATATAAACGCTTATTCGCCCTAGTTAGCAAGTTCCTGGAGATCTTCGGCTTTAGAGTGCGGAGTGACGCAGAATTTAAATATTGGTTTTTCGCTTGCCTTGCTTAATTCCAAACAGTTTAATAGCTCAAAATTATTTCCTTTGCATGTGGCAGTTTAATCGGATAATTATCATTTTTTTTCCTTGTTCTGTTAAGTACAAGTATAAATTTGGCACTTCTATTATACAGTATGGATATGTCGAATATTAAGGCCCGATTCTCGAATTGCCTCCTATGGACACGCCAGGTGTTTTTACCCGATTCAAAACGCTGACGGTGCAGGCGGAGTTACGCTCGCTACAAAAGCTTTAACAAAGGTTTAAACGTTACACTTGTTTAGTCTTGTTTTCATGCATATACATATAGGAAAAAATGATTATGATTTCATAATTTTTTAAATAAATAATCAAAACCCTACGCAATAGTTTTCCTGTTGATAATTCACTTTTTGATCGTTATTATTACAATGTACAATGATACTGACAGTGAGTGCATATTTCGTGTTTTAAGAAGAAGTAGAGCTGTGTCATTGTCGTCAAGCAGTTCTGATAGTTACAGTGAGGATAGTGATGAAGACTGGTCCACGAATGATAATCCACTAACAACCATTTCTTGGGCAAAGGGGAATCAACATTATACCCAGCAATGCGGAAAGTTTCATGTGGGTTTGTAAAATTATTTGTTGGCAACGATTTATTTGAGTTTTTTTTGCACAAGAAACAAATCGGTACCATAACCAAAATCGTCATCGATTTAAAGTTGGTGCAAAAAATATCAGATGGAAGGATGTATCCGCGAAAGACATTAAAAACATGTTGGATTTGCTCTTGATAATGGGAAAAGTGCGAAAGGTGTCGAGGAAGGAATATTGGTCAACGGACTTCACAATAGCAACCCCTGTTTTTGGCAGTGTTATGAGCCGGAGCCAGGGATTCCTGGCATTTTTCTGATAAATAGAGAACTTCCTCCTGCTTTAAATACTGCAAAATTAAAAAAAAGAAGAATCAATGTTTTTGCGTTTTGCATTGCTGAGAATCGAAAAGAACGGTCGGCAAATATAAATGTAAATTATATATAAATCATTTCTATTGGATGTAGGCAACGAATTGATTAAAGATAGTGAAGAGACTGGAAGAAGGGAGATTGGTGAAGGAAGTATGGTGGATGAGAAAGAGAATGAGATGGGAGGGGGAGGAGGAGAGTGGAGTGAAATAATATACGGAAGGATAGTATTTTGTTTTTTTTTTTTTTTGTTTTTGTTAAGAATGTATTTTAATAGATTTAAGTTTGTATGCTTAAAGATGCAAATAAAGGTTTAAAGGATAGTGAAGAGACAATGGATATGGAGCACATCACGAAATGTAATGCATTAAAATACACAAGAGAGACAAAATTGTAAATATAGTTACTGACGAAACAAAAACTAGGATTCAGCGGCAATGTCGTGTATGTACCGCGCATAAAAAGAAGATTCTAACTTCTTTCATGTGTGACTATTGTAAGGCACCCCTCCACAAGGTTGATTTTTTTTTCTAATTTCACACCGCACACAAATATTAGATTTAGCTACGATCACTTGTTTCCATTATTTTTAAAAGCGTTGTTTTTTGTTTTTATTTTTTAAAATGATTAAAGGTAATATCTTTGGACACATATGAAGATTTGATAGGGCAATAGTTAAGTCATAGTTGATATGGTGACGTTTGTATTTTATATAGGATATAACGAACAATGCATTAATCGAACTCTCTGATAGCTCCGATTGTATCGTGAATTTTTGCGTATGAGCCATCTATAGTGGGACATCATTTAGAGATGGTTTGGCTGTAATTACAAATTCGCAGAATTTTTTTAATAGTTAAAAAGGAGGTAAGATATTTTAATTCAATAGCTTATTTCATTCAATCTGCAAGTACAATTGCAAATATATCAAAAATAACAAAGATTATAATATTAGATAGGGCTCAATTTAGCGATTGATTGATTTATATATTGAGATGCGGAGACGATCCCAAAACACACTTAAGTCAAACAAGATGAACTTTCTTCGAAATGATCAAGGAACATTGTACCAATTACATTAATAACAAACACATGTTTAACGTATGGTAACCACCAACTAAAGTAAAATTAATGAAGAATTTAAAGGACAAAACTTTCAAAAGCCTTAAAATAAACAAAAGCAAAGACACTGGTCACCTATTGAATATCCAAACAACCATAAAAGTTTTGATACTACTAAATATGTTTAATTTAAAAAATTAAAATCCCCGTTCTGCCACCATAATTACTATTTAAATGAACCACAAACTAACACTGATGCCAATTTTCCTGAAGAAGATACAGTGTTGCAAAACACATGTTGGCAGTCTAAGCATTAAATGCCTTTTGAAAATTATAAAAGTATTTTTATTTTAACGTTTAAAGAGTCTTAGAGTTCACTTATGAGATAATCTAATTCTTAGCTTCTTTCATAGTATGGATTTAATTTTAATCAATATTTGTAAAAAGAGAATAGTTGGTGTTATAACCCAAAAACCCAAAACAGGATCCATTAAAAATATTTGTCAAAAAGGCTTATCCTGATTATTTCTATTAAAAGACAAAATAAGTATAAGAACCATATAAAGTACCAGAATAGCTAAAAGAAAGACAACAGATATGGTTTATTAATTTAATTAAATTAAAACATAACATCTCAAAACGATAGATATTTGATTATTATTATTTAGCTTTTCAATCCTTTCATTTATATGATTATTGGTAGAAGACATTGCTTTGTGATATAACTTATAATCAGGAACTTTCAAAGAAAGGTCTTCCCAATACAAAAATTAAATCACATATGTATGTAGGCTATACACACATATATATATATATATATATATATATATATATATATATATTTATATATTTCTTCTTAATATTTTTTAGCTGAAGATTATTATGGCACATAATAGCAAAAAATCAAGCGATTATTAATTAATGATTGTCAGACACGTTTAAGACTGTCTATTACATCATTGACATATTCTAAACTGGTCTCGTTTAGGCTACGAGATTACAAATCGTTTCAATTACTTCTCTCTTTTGGAAGAACAGAGAGTTTTATGATAGAAATTAAATTATTCAACTGCAATGTTTTGTAGTTATGTTCATGAGTATTACGGAGCTGTTACATAGAGGATAATGTTTTAGAGTGTAATCACAGATGATAATACTACTAATACTACTCTTAAATGAGTATCTATTACAAACTAATGTTACAAATCTTTGTTTGATACCTATGTGGTAATAATTAATCACTGAGGTCATAAGATAAAATAATATAATATCTAAATATTGCTATTTACAAAAAAGAATAACTATAGGCCACATTCCAAGTAATATTTTCTAAAATAATACAAAATATGTTTTTTTTTAACTGAATATAATACATTTTAAATAAAGAAACCTGTTGTTTTCGTCTTTGTTCAATGCGTTATAAATAAGACTTTATTTGTATTTGCATTACTTATAGCTTTAAATTGATCACTGTGTAATCTAAACTGCAGTCACTAATATATTTTTCTTGAATATAATAATATAATAACTTTCTGTCTGAGCATCAATTTGGTTTAAAAGACGAAAGTCTTTTACTCTAACCATATTAGATCTCTTAAAAAGTAGTAAATGACAATTTTAAAATAAAACATTTTATGTTAGTCACCTACATAAATCTATTAAAGGCCTTTGATTGTGTTACTCTCTTGTTACTTCCATGAAACGTATATTGTTATCATTTAACCCATATGGTTGCGTGGCATCTTAATCTTACTTTTAATGAGCATACGGTGCAATATATGTCGTGTTTCAGGCATATGGGTCCTCTTTTATTCATTTTATACGTTTAAAGCACCACTAATCTTTCTTCACAATTTTATTTGAATTAACATATGTACATTTCGGACACAAAGTGACCATTATCAGTGGATTGGCACTAAATACAGAACACAAATTTTAACCTATATATGGACCGGGTTATTATAAAATAAGACGGTATGGATGAAATTTTTGGAAAGAACGGTAATTGATTAAGAGGTGAGTCGGAGGAATAGGGTTCGCGGTACAAACCAGGTAAAGGGGATTAGGGAGAAGCACAGAATTATGGCGTCTAAATTAAATCTAACAATGTATTATGAAGTAGACTTTATTCAAAATTCAATAATTTGTTATTATGTTTTTTCTTTTCAATGACTTCTAGCATTTTTAACATTTTATGTTCTTTATTGTTATTTTATGACCGGTTTCTAGTAAATGGTTAAGCACTGCAGATATTTCATAATTTAGGTGATTTGCATGGTGTTCTTTGAATCTTGTATTAAGATTTCGCTGTGTTTGACCAATATAAACTTTATCACAATTACAACAATTGATATAATAAACAGATTGGTCAAGTTGGTCTGGTTTGTTGTATGTGTTCCCTAGAAGTTGCCGTAGTTATCTAGTATATCTAGTTCTAGAGAATTTTTAACGGACATAATATTTTCAAGTTGTAAACATTAAAATTGAGTGACTAACCATTTAGCTATTATGTAAGTTGGGGAATTATTGTTTGAAACAATAGGTCTGAATTTGTTACCTTCTTTGTGAGTTTTTGGAAGACAATATAACTGCGGCATTTTAGGATTTTTCTGTTTTATCTTCAAACTGAGATTTTTGTCGAGTCCTTTAATGTTTCGTTAATCTTTCTAATGAAAGTTTTAAGTGGGTTCTTTTGTTGGACTATATAAGGAATAATTTTTGAACACTATTTGTATAGTCAGTTTTATGAAAAATCACAATATTATTGCCTTTATCAAATTTTAGATAAAAATACTCTTTTTTTTAACTTTTTTCACCACACTGTGTGCACTGTTCTTCCTGTTTTTTGGTATTCCTATTTCTGTTTTTATTCAAAACTTCCTGATGAACGGAATTCTGCAGCTTAATCAGGAGGTAGGCGGAATGAAGCGATATCAATATCATTAAAGTTATTAACCTTGTAGGGATGGAATGTTTTAAACCGTGGCATAATTAATCGAGTTCTTGATCGGAAAAAGTTATGTCAGTCTTATTAATCACTAATGTTTGCGTGAGTTTCAGAGTGTTTTCATGTGAGATTTGTTCTTCTCGTTGTTTTTTTCGATAACAAATATTTAAGCTTATTTAGTATTATTATTGATTTATATTTCACTTTTTTTTGAATAACTGAGTGCATGTTTCGTTGAAAATTGAAATTTGTTGGGTAATTGTTTTGCTGAGGCGCAAGTGTTGTTCGTATGCCATTATTTTTAAACTTTTCTTTTTCAATGTTATAAATTTCAAACTTTAATAATTTAAGTTTGAAATCAGTTATTAGATTTGTGATGTATTTATGTTTCGCAGTTTTCACTTGAATGAAGTTAGAAAAGATGTTTTTACTCACGCACTGTCTTAAGAAATAATAACCTTTTATACATATTTGATTTTCCAAACTATATTCAGAATTCCAAATTTTTATTATTTGATAATGATATAACCTTGCTTAATTTATCTACTAACAATCAATAATTTTCACACTTGTAGGACGCAGGTCTATAACACACTAAATATTACATATTTAAGTTGTATATTTAGGTATGTAGATTGGTTAATCTCATAGTAGTTACTAGTATTAATGTTAGCATAAATGACAGTATTTAGTGTCCTACAACGCCAATTTTATTTGATGGTTGAATTACCCAGTGTGAATGAACGTCACCACAAGTATTTATTTTTCGAGTTATCTTTGATCGTTATCGTTACTCTTTTAAAGTGCTTGGCTGAACTGATGAGGTTATTATGAGAATTAAAAAGTTATATCAATTGAATTTTGCACGCAAACTAGTGCATTTAATGTTATTTTTGGAAACACACCGTTAAAAGTAAAGGTTAATAGAATTATATGAGCAAAATTATGTCAATTTTGTATAACTTTCCTCAACAAAATGTTGGGGATTACAAATCAAGTTTAAGGGTGTAACATACCGTTGTTGTAAATAATATCATCATATTTTGCAGTTCTTGAAATATTTCATTAATCCTCACATTTCTAGTCATCGCTGCAAAAAAAAAACAGTCTTGCTGGAAAGCCATAGTTAGATTAGATAGTATTTAATTATTTACGACCACTAACCTTCCCATGTATTAAACAGGATTTATATTATTTCATTGCAATAAATTATATTTAAATGCATATCTAAGAAATAATTATAATAATAAATATATAAATACTGAGAACAGTAGTAATAATAAATATTAAATCAAAAGTCATGGTCATGGCATTTTATTACTCTTGGAAGCATATGTGGTATATTGGCTGATATAGAAGAATATGTATCATTATTTATTATTATTACAAATCCTTCTGATTTAATTAATTCAAAGCTAGAAATTACTATACACATTGTTTTAATTAAAATATCTACCTTGCAAATACATTTTTAAGCTTTTCAGTGTTTACAAGACTTATATTACATAACGAGTATTATTTTCCAAGAATCAAGATCAATTTATGCAAGTATTCGAATGCTAGAATTTCGAACTAATTATAGTGATTAATCACTAGTTGCAAATACCATGCTCGACCATGCGTAACGGCCGATTATGCAGAATTAATTACGGTATAAATTTCTTAATAAAATATTAATTTAAACGTTAACCTGCAACTTATTTACACACGAACATAAACTGTTTCTCGGTATGCGTACGGTATAGGAAGACCCTGAGATTAATAATTCTAGATAACAGTTGATGTTTCTTTAATATGTGCTTTCAGAATTGATAAAGGTTTATGTTAAATCCAAGAATAAATTAAAGTTGTATTTTTAAATTTGTTAATATTTTAAATTTGGGTATTATTATTTATCTAAAGTTGTTGCTCTTAGTTAGTTTTTATAAAATATTAAGTGTTATTGTCTATATATTTTTAATTCTGTGTACAATATATGATCTCCATCACCCATGCTTCTTTTATTCCTGTCATGATTAAAAAGAAAATAAAGGTCAGTTTCTTCACTCGATTTTCCATTTCTATTCCCCAAGCATATATATAATTTATCCAAATTATATCTTTCGCCACAGATCATATATTGTTACGTGTCGTAATCCTTGCTCATTTTTGGGTGTATACGTACAATAAGGAGTTTGTTACACGTCAAAACGCCAACGTCTCAATTTTGCATTCTCATGTTCTACTTTCTGAGATGGAAATGCATGGATTTATTACTCATTGGCTACAGTTATGCCCGAGCGTAAAGGTGGGATACTGTTATGTAACAATTTGTTCTGAATGATAAGATTATGAATGATTATTTCAATATTATATGGTGAAATAAACTGTTTCTCTGTAACCGTTCTCAACATATTTATTACGTAATAATTTATAATATTCAATTTTGTAAACGCTGAAATGTTAACAGTTATGGTAATAAATTCCATGTTTATAATTTAATAATGGTGAGGAAATCTTTACCTCCACCGGTAATTCGGAGTAATGGTATTTACATTATTTGTATACAAGCATGGGAATTTAATTTACTTGTATTTTGTTACTAAATTGTTCTATCTTTAACCCTAATTAATATTTTTTATATATATTATATGTTTTAATAAAATATTCCAGCATTGAAACTTTAAAAGCACTTTGTTTATATCACAAAGCGCAGTTTCTTTAAAAGTTCCTGATTCCAAAATGTATTAACCCTTAACTGCATGATTTTTTAAATTTAAATTAAATATTTTTTAGTTTGAATTTACTCCTAAATCACTGGAAAAATATTTAAAAAAATATTATTATACTACATATAGAAAAAGTAAATAATTTGTGTGTGTTGCATATGTGCAACATCATGCAGTTAGATACCTTTCACTCCTTGCACTAAAAGTTAAATTTATGACTGAATATATCATTTTCTTAAATTTAGTTTCTATTTTCAAATTGCAAAAATATATACAGAAACTAAACATTGAATGTTTTACAACAAATATTACTTTTATTTTTTAGATAAATGTTACAATAATAATTAATATTTTTATCTATTTCATTGTGAATCTCTCTGTGTCCTAAATTTTGTTTCATTTATACTTTTCTAAAGGATTCAACTATTTACAACAATCATATCCAATAACATACCTTTTTTTCTAGTAGAGAAGAAGTGGTGTAGAACAAAAAATCGAAATATATTTTATGGTTCACATTTATTTTCACATCTCTTGTGTGGTTGTCCGATTAACCACATTAGAACCACATTAGAACTAGCTCCCAGGTTAGGTTCATTTCTAGGATTAGACTTTCCCTCCTTGAGTACACTTAGAAGCATCAATCAAATTTTAAAATAGTTTTTTAAATAGTAATAACTGAAAAGATGTGAAAAGATTTGGGTGTTGCTACCTGACATCAATTTTCCCTAAAGTAACGTAATGTGGAGTTACTTAAAACGTTTTGATGTCCATGCACAATTTGTTGATTACAGTGACATGAAAAATTGATGACAGTCAAGGAATAGAAATAATATAAGTCGTGAACATTTTACTTGTATTATCTATACAACAGTGCACGGATGAACTTAATTCGACTTCTGGCCATTGAAGCATCATAAAAAATCACTATATATCGATAGTAAACGAAATTCAATCGTAGTATGTTTAGTGAGAATGTTCCTGAATGTCGCCCAAAGTTAGTTTTTGTTTTAGAAAACAATGATGCTTTGATATTGCAAGATAGTCATGTGACTTATCATGATATTGAGGCATTCTTGATCATTAGTTGGACCAGCATACATACAATTTTGCCCTCAAAAAATGGTCAATTTTGATCCCACATTATTTAACAATCGCTAAAAGACTTGTGTCGATTGGTCGAAGGAAATACTCAAGAAATACACATGTGAAAGTATATTGATATTCATGGTGAATATTTTGATAAACAGTAAACTTGTGTATGATGATTTTAATTTATTTTTTTGTTCTCTATTTCCAAAATATAAGAGGCAACCCTCGTACACAACAAAAAGTTCATGGAAGAAAAGTGAATAAAATATGAAGTATATTAGAATTACAATGCCAAATAGTTAATTTGGGAATTTTGGTCGGTGTATAGGGTAATCAAATTAATATCATTAATTTTGTAAGAAAATTCGTATCTATGCAAGCTGATACTTCCCTGTGGGGAGATATGGGTCGAATGGAAGATCATTGAGAAACACTGAACTCCGCATGTGATTCCTGTAACCAAAATTTTTGTATTATTTTATGTAAACATATATTAGCAGGAATAACGAAGTTTATAAAGAATAAAGAATACAGTTGAAAATATGGCATGAATTCATTTTTTCTGAATAACCAAAACAAAAAACGAAAAATTACTCTAGCTAGAAGAAATATTTAACTGACTTATTGCAATTATTAATATCATTACTACAAGCGTCTGTAATCAAAATTACGACTAATTAACTAAGTAGTTTTGTAGTTAAGTGATTTATCTATTCAGGAAGATAATTACACTGTTATTAGTGTATTACTTATGCAAATGTTTATAGTTTAAAACAAATGTAAAATATTTTATTTCCAAATTTCATACAATGGTGGGTCAATTCTTATGATCATCGTTAATTCCCAAATAATCATATGTTTAATAGAAGATAATATTTTTATACGTTATTCATTTAATTTACTATAGCAAAGGTGTGTAAGGAAGCAGAAGTGCGAGTTAACATCGACTAATTATTTATTCAAAGATTAATTCATATGAAATTACTGCTATATTATTGCTTGTTAAATATAAGATAAACTTCTTGGAATAACATCAATAGCTACGTTCTAGTTTAATCGTAGAGATTACACAGTAAAATATTGTTTCAAAATATATTGCCACACTTTTCATTTAATGCGTTTGCCTTTAGAAAATCCAATCGACTATTCTTCGGTACTTTGAAGTACCGAATTCTTCTTTAATTATATATGGTGTTGCATAATAATTACATCCCCTTATAGCTATAACTTTAATTCTATAAGTTTTTACCTGTAATTTGTAAAATCAGTATTCATCTGTTTGATGAAGCCACTGTGAAGTTTTATAATATATCCGCCTAATCAATTCAACATTTAAATAAAAATCTTGTCTGCGAACTGTTATTATATTGATTTCTAAATCAATCTAGAAATACTTTATTATTTTAAATTGGATTAGGATTAAAATTAAACAAGAAACATCAACTTTCACTCACAAAGTCTAATTTCCTGAAATCCAAACATGAAACGAGAAATACTACAAATGATGTAATTTCTTCCATCGATTCAGTGTTGTTTTATCCTGCACAATTGGTTAATGAGCAAAAAAATACTTTACAAAATATTTTATTTTATTTATTTTATATTTCAACAAATTATATTTAATGAAATTGATTAAAAAACTTGTATACTCGAATTATTAAAAATTACCATGAATTTAGAAACTCGCAGTATTTTAACCTTCTTTTTTTATTTTCAGATTCTCTTCTGTACACTAAACACATACAAAATCGATATGAAGCAACTACTCGCAGGACAAATAGGTCTGGAAGATTTTATATTTGCACATAAAAAAGGTAATACTTATATTCGAATAGTTTTAAATAGTTGCATTGAAGCGATAATATCAAAATATTTAGTTTTGTTGGTATTTTGGTAAACGTATTTTTAATGTAGCAGGATTACATAGTGTGAAGTGCATTATTTTAATAGTTTATCTTAAATAATCTGTATTATATGATAGCTGAGGTAAATATCTTAAGAGAAGTTTGGAGGTCTGGTTAATCAGGTGAAAGAATAAGTCGAGAGTATACAAAACTTTCATTGTAGTTGTAACTGGGTAATTAGCTTGCACTTATAATGATATAAAACGTTCTATAATTTGATTCACCACACTCATTTTTATTTATATTTATTTAAATATTTATGACAGAAAAATGTAAGATTGTATTTTTATAATTTTAAGCTATGTAATTATTTTTTTGTTACTTAATTACGTTGCCATATTTGCTTCAAAATTTAGTTATGTCCAGTAATAGGTCCTTTCCAAATTTATGAATAGCATAAATACATTTTTAAAATAGTGGTCCTTTATGTTTATAAATTACACCCAGGAGAAAACTTGACGTTAAAGAAGATTTAAAAAAATAACAATATATAATATACATGTACTGACTTCCATAAAATTTGCAACATCTAGAATTTGTTAAACGATTTTATTAAAATTTTCTTGAAACAAAGTAATGATTAAAATTTGAAAACAAAAACACAAGTTAAAAGTTTTGTCAATAATGAGTTGCTCCCCCACGATTTGTAATGCACTCATTTAGATTGCATACAGTGGGTAAAAGCATGAAAAACCTGGTCAAAATATAAGGATGTGTAAGAATAATTTTCAAATTGTTTCAAATTGATCGTTTATTACAAATTTAATGTCAAAAATTCAATATCCAAAATGGCGGATCAACTATAAACATGTACATAACGGGTGTCCAACACTTATTGCAGTCCCGGGTGGCATTGGAATCAAATACGTATTTCGATTCTTACATGTGACAAATAAATTGAAGTGATATTTTAATTGTCAAACATACATCTGTTTTTTATTAATGTTAAATTATGTTTGACAATTAAAATGTCAGTTCAATTTATTTGGCACATGCAAGAATCGACGTAAGCATTTGATTCCAACGCCACCCGGGACTGCAATAATTGTTGGACACCCGTTAAATAGTAAATATCCATATATCTGATATTTTTTGATAATTGCTAATAAAATATTGGAGTTACATGAAATTTATATAACAAATAATTGTAATTAAAAAGTGAACAAATTATTAAGAATAGCCTTTTTGTGTAAACCCCATAGTTTTCGAGAAAAATATAGGGAAAGTATTATGATGGCCACATCACCATTTTTTACTTTACCGTCTACCAAAAAATCAGTTCGTGTTATTGGAAGCATATCAAGGCACTCCTAATTGCAGCTTTCAAAACGACTACTTTTCACTGTTTATGGTTCATTTAAAGTAGATTGGCGACCATTAAGTGATCTATAGCTTGTGGTATATCGTTTCAAGCTTCTTGAGATTATGTAAGTGGAGCTTTAATTCTTGTACTAATTGATTTTTTTTTTGTTGTGCATCATATTATCTAATTATGATCTGGGCACTTTTAAAGCACTTACGCGTTCGCGAATTGGAAGGTTGGGATCGTCTTGATGATATTTGTCACCCCGTTTTTGGTATTTCTGATATTATATCTCTTCAAACTCTTTCATCCATTTTCGAATGAAAGGTAGGCTAGGCGTCTCATTTAAGTGGCAAAACATCGATTATAAAGAATCTTCTATCCGCTGCAGTTGCTGAATCACAATTTTTGTAAAGCTCTCGTACGCACAACGCACGGTCTGCTTCCGAGAATGCTCTATAACGACTACATATTTATGTATTGAGAATAGAAAGAATAAATAAATGAATTTTATAAAAATATTGCTTTTCAAAATAATTGTCTTTAAGATCTATACACTTTTGCATTCGATTGAAGCACTCTTCATAGCACTTTGTCCAGGCATAAGATGGTAGCTCTAAAATATGCGTTTGTAAGGCCTAAACTGCTTCGTTGGGTGATGAAAATCGTTGTCCAGGCAGTTTATCTATAATTACTGGGAACAAAAAATAACATTTCGATCTTTTATGTGTTCAAATACTGTCTGTTGCATGTGATGTGTATGAGCTCGCATTGTCGTAATGCAAAATGATTTGTCTTTTTGTGTTGGTTTGTCTCAATTTATCGAAAACTTCAAGCAAACAAATGGTCATGTATCACACTGAATGAACGGTCTATTTATTTTCGAGACATACAGTTACCACATGACCGGTTTTTGTGAAAAAAAGGCACCATTTGATTCTTAGCGTATCGAGAATGAAAAACTTTTGTTGGCTTTGCTTCACATTGATACACTCAAACTGCCGATTGGTCTTTTTTTTCTGGCTCATACGCATAAATCCATGACTCATCACCTGTGGCGATACTGTATACGGATCTGGATGCACCACAGTTGTATGTTGAAATCATTTTACGGCACCAATCGACACGAGTATTTTTTTTGAGCATCTATCATCAAATGTACAATCTAACGCGCGCCAAACCAAAACCCTAAATGTTCGTACAAAATCTTAGGTATGCTGGTCAAAGTAATGCTTAAATATCTCTCAATTTCGTGATATGTCACATGACGATCTTTTTTACAGTTTTCGCACAACATCGATATTTTCAGCTCAACGACCGATTTTGGACGACCTTCTTTAACTTCGTCCTAACCAACTCCGTCTATGTTTTAATTCAGTGCCAGTGATATACAGTGGCTGTGGATGGCGCTTAGTCGCCAAATTCGGTTGATTGATGCACTATTCTTGTGTTAAGCCACGTCGAAAGTAATAATAAAAGTTCGAATATTTTCGCAAGTTAATTCCTTTTTTTGGCCGAGTTGAAATTTTCAACTTACTGTAAACAACACCACTAGTGCACATACGTCAAAACGATGTGAGTACATATGATGTATAATATATAAAAAATTTAAACTTTACATTGGCAATTCCACATTTCAATGACAAAACCAGTGTTGCCAGTTCTTAATACATAAATAGCAACGCTCGTAAATTCTTAAGACTACCTAAGACTACTGATTGATATGGCCCCAGATCTCCTTAAATTCGAGGGGATGCAAAATTCCTTTTTAATTTTAATTATTGTGATGAATAATTAATGCTATCTAAAATGATGTTACTCGGTTTAGTTTCATTATTGTAGACTTTGTTAACTGTCATTATAATAAGCAGATTTAAAACCATTGGTTTAGTTTATAAGAACTTAATTAAGTTAATTTAATGCAGTCATTTAGTTTGATTATGGTAATTTATCATTTAGTTATTAAAACATTTCTGTAGGAGGGATTTATTTAATTTTGTTATAGAAGAGAGAGAAATTTTCAAAAGTCTCCCCGAATTACGGGACAGTTTTGGATTCACAACCTATTAGTGCGCCTACGAACCAAAACCTCTCTCCTGGCTGTTATAGGCGGCTGGACTTCTTCAGCCTGGGGCGCTGGGATATAATATGGATGTGGATTAGACTAGAAAGAGAGTCGCCAACTTAGCACTGAATCAATCCTCTGAGCTTCTTCAAGGAGGTCTTCGACGCAGTTCAGTAGGCGGATTGTGACGTTTGCTGACTTAGATTTTAGAAGTGGTAGCGAAGGCACGGGACAGTTTAAAAATAGTACACCGTTTGATAGGAATTCAAAGTTGAACAGTGATAATTCAATTCTTACGATTATAGAAACATTTTTTTATGTATTCTTAAGTACCTAAATTATAATCTTTATGCTATACATGGTCGCTGATATGTATGGAAACGGTCGGATATCTCCTAAAGTAAGATATCTAGTGAAAAATGTTAAGATTCAAAAATTTTAGGGTTTCTTTTTAAACTATTACAAGAAATACAAATTAAGTATACAGGATCAGCAAAAAATGAATAATTTTCGATGGTCGATGATTTTTCGGAACAAACCTTCTATGTTTCACAATGTCTGCATTTTTGAATCTTGGACGTGTTTACTTTGTGGTTCATTTTTAAATTATGAAAACAATTAATAGAGTAAATAGAAGTAGATTCGACGTTTTTATACCATTATTTATTATTTCAACACTTGATAATAACATAGTAATGAAAACTGTTTTTAACTGTTAACTGTTTTAATGCCACTTATATTTTAATTTTGTGACTAGTTTTGATTACACGGTAATCATATTTAAACTAAGTATTTACATAACTCCTTGAGAATGACCAACGGTCGAAACTAGTCGGAGATATATAAAAATAGTGAAACATAACCAAGTGCTTAATTAAACCTTTTATTAAGTATTTAAATTAGGTATATTATAGGTATTTTCGTGTTATTTTAATATTATCTGAAAATTACGATCTGATCGCATGATGTACCTTCCTCCATAATTTGGACACATTAATCATAAATTCCTGATTACCAATATTTTTTTTTTCTCTAGACAAACTCCAAAAGTAATACACACAAAATAGAGGCTGCCTACTTGTATCGTAGTTATTTTCATTTGTTAGTCTTTGTTCATGTTGCTACTCAAGAATGCAAGGATGTGCATAATTCAAGTGGTTGCTGACAATGTTGTAAGGAACAGATGTTCAGATATGTTTAAAATTGTTATGCAGCCTATCTTATGCATCGAGGACTGAAATGAATTTGTCTATGATAAGAGTTAGGTAGCCTAAATGTTCTTCATAGTGGTTGTTCTTATTGAATAAACAGCAATAGTTTGCACCTTTCCTCCATTCAGTATACCTTCCATATACAATTCTACGAGTTACCCGATGGATTTCAGGAAGACGAATGTTTTCTGTGTTTAAAAACCAAACCACATCGCAAAATTTGCATTCAAAATCGAGAATAATAACGTGAAGAGAGGGCCAGTGTTTCTTATTTAAATATTTGCCCTTACAAAATCACAGATTTAAGAATGGATGCATTATTATTCAATTGGTTTTTATATTATTATAATGTTAAAATTAAACTACTCGAATAAAAAACTATATTCTTTAAAAATAATTATCTGTTTATAATAATATCCTTTGTAAATTATTTAATTAGTGAAGTGAGATTTTCTAATTCTTTTAATTATATTTTTATAAACAGACATATGTTTTTTATACATTACATTTCTTTTTATAACGATAATAAAAAAATTGTATAATAATATAGTATAAACCTATGATTTTAGATTATAGATGTTATAATAGCCCCTGATATTAGAATTATTTTAATAGATCCTAATTTGGTTTGTGATGTTAAAAAAGAGTTTTTACAGTTTCCAAAATGCAATATGGTATTTTTGATCATTCCATTGCGGAAATAGAATTTCAATTTCAAGTACCCGAAATCAACAATTATTTTTGATTGTTCATTAGCTCATTATACTTTTCTTTAATTACTGACATCTTAATTGTAATAATTTTAGGCCGACCAAAGGAAATAGAATTAGCAAAAGATGAAGGAGCCCTTGGACTGACCATAACAGACAACGGAGCCGGATACGCCTTCATAAAACGCATCAAGGAAGGCTCAGTTATAGATAGGATCCAACATATTCAGGTAATTGACAATTTTATGAAACCGATCACCGTCTTGAGGTAATTTGCAATACGCTCTTTTCTTTATTATTAACGGAACATCTTTTACGCGCGACAATTCCATTTGCATGCAAATGAGATGGGTAAATTGCAACTTGATTGCAGGTCGGCGACCATATAGAAAAACTGAATGGTGTAAACATGGTGGGTAAGAGACATCACGAGGTTGCAAGGCTACTGAAGGATATTCCTTTAGGCTCGACTTTTACTATACGATTAGTCGAGCCGATGAAATCAGGGTTCTCACATATAGGCGTTAAAACGCAGAATGGAAGGAATACCGGCAAAATGGGCACGGGGAAGGAGACTATTAGATTTAAGGCAAATGGAAATGTTGAAATTCAAGAGGAGGTGAGTAAAATAATCATATCAATTAATATCATATTAATATATGAATTTTAACTAATTAAATTTTAATTAAATAAATCTTTTGAGTTACAATTGATTTATAATAAAATCGAAATTTTAGTATTCATATTGAATTTGGTAAATAAATTTTTTTAAATAAAACTTCTATTTTTATACAATGGAAGGAACAACTTAGTAAACTGTTTTTTGTATTATTTACAATATAATTTATAAAATGTGAGCTAAACAGGGAATAAAAGGTTTGCCATGGTTCCACCAAAATACTGATTGCGTGCAAATGTGGTAATATTAAACCATGCAGACGTTAGAAGTTCTGAATTTAAGAGTAGAAATATAAAAATAAATTTGAAAACATAAAAATAAGAATAATATGTTAAATACGTTAAAACCTCAAATTCAATCAAATACCTAAAACGTTGTAATGTGAAAATTTAGATATATAAAAAAGTTTTATTTTAATAAAACAATTAAACAAAACGGAGACAAATATAAATAAAAATCTAATCAATTAATCATAATGATGGCTGCGACCGTTACTATGTGGTAATTCATAATGAACACTGAATAAAACATTTTTCGTTTTATTCAGTGTTCTAAACAACTAAGCGTAAAAATGTCATAACGTTGGAACTTTATTAACGGTAAAATTGAGAAAAATAGTCATAAATTTAAAAAAATGTGCTTTACATTTATGTCTTTAATATTTAAAATATAATATTTTAATGGTCACCACTATTACATTTTTCACATTTTAACTTGATATTTATTTTTACTGATAATTAATATTATGAGGAGAGATTTATTTCTCTCAATTTTAATTATCATTATTAATACTGCACCTTTTTTACCGTTTTTATGATTACAAATTTTAATAAACATTAAACATTTGGGACTATTATTAGAAAAACTGTTAATACTTACTATAAACCCGCACATATCCTTCAATTGTCATTTTAACATTGTTTTAGTGTAACTGTGTTTGCTGGAATAAAATATGCATAGAGTTGAATGGTGAGAGGTTTTTTTAATTATATCCCGTAAAGCAGATAGATCTTAATGAAACCTACAATATTTCTCCATGGTATATTTTTTTCTTGGTCATATTTAAGTTTAGTCTAGAAAACACCGATGTAAAATAAAATTAATTTCATTAACACTATTCTAAATGCCATTGGAAACATCAACTTTTGAAGGTAGCAACATAGTCAACAAAATATTGTCCACTGCGTGTTGACTAAAGTAAGCAGAATTAAATTTTCAATAATCTTTTCAGTACTATTTTTAAAACTTTAATAAGGTGCATAAATAACAAACAAACAAAATTTTCATGTTGTGTTTCTACTGTTTTTATACTTCTTGTCAGTCAATGATGGCGTTAACAACTGAAAAGATGTGTTATATTATTATAATCTCACAATAATACGTTTCAGACAGATCGAATAAAAGCTTTCAATTGTTGTAAAAAATTAATAATATATTTTTGAATTTTAAGACTATTTCCAGCTAAACCGTAAAGTTTTAGATATAGATAAGTTGTGTTAAATCATTAAATTTTAATCCCAGTAATTAATGGCCCCCATTCCCCAATTAACGGGATATAATAAAATGTCTCAGAAGTTTGTTAAATCCTCGATCCATAACATTTATTTTAGTGCTCCATTTTTATTTACTTAAAATTATATTAATTTTTCTTCGCTTTCTAAAAGACAATAAAAAGACCTTTATTGGCATATAAATAATACAATAATAATACCATCATTTTGTTCTTTCTTTTTTTTCACACCTCAATTTCATCAGTTTTTACACCGGCACCATCTTCCCTTTATAAAAAGGCGATTGGATCTTTTTGTTTTTCCCGCCTATTCATCACACACTCCTTCACACTTCTCTGTAAAATGCCTCCAAGGATCTTTCTCACTCACTATACATATTTTTCATAACTTTGTTCTATTCAGCTATTTCTCCCTCTCTCTCGTGACCTATATCTAGTTTTGGCCAAGGTTTTACCTTTATACCGAGCTTACTATCTAAGTACTTTGGTAATTTACCGTGCATTTGTCTTCTTTTAAACATGTAATTGTATCCACTCCTTTCAATACATCCCTATTTTAAATGAATTTTGTAGGGGTTTTATTCGTATATTAACTCAACAATTTACAGATTTTACATGTAATTTTAGTAAAATACACTTTTACCAAGAGTGTACTCGGTGCAAAGAAGATTCTCTAGGTTAGGCCGTATTCAACGCTAGCGAGAGAAGTGTGTCCTTATCAGGCGGGCTGCGTATTTATAGGCGCTTGGTTGAAGTCCCTTGGGTAGCTGTGGTGGGAATTTTCGTACTCCATTGGTGCGCACGCGCGAACGACAGACGAACGCGAGAGCGTCTGTGCGATAAGGACGGCTGCCAGTGGCGAGCGTCGAAGGTAAATGTTACAGTTTCCCCCTATGGATGTGAAGTCATCCTGACGATCCATCCAGCAATTAGACATCCACTAATCAACTTTCCTTGGTCTTCCTCTTCAACGCAATGGTTTGAGGGGCATCCGGTTTAAAATATGGGCTAGTGGTGGGACCAAGGGACTGCAAAATAACGTAAGGTTCATCTCTTCGGGGGACTGATTTTTTAGCTGAATTCTTTTTTGGCGTTGCTTAAAAGGTGTAGAGTTACCCAAACTTTGTCTCCAGGGATATACTGAGGAGTGGCTCTCCGGCCTTGGTCGTCCTGTTTCTTTCGAAGATCTTGTTAATGATCTTGCGGCTTGGCGTAAATACTCAGTGAGTCGGGAGAGATACGGGGTTACCTCTGCAACGAAGTTTTCGGATGGTCTTGGGGTCCTGCGTGGCTTCGTAAAGAGTGCGTAGTTCTCTACCAAAGGTCAAGAAAGCAGCGCTGAACCCGGTGGCTTAACACGTAACAGCAATGGCTATTGTATGGCAAATCCAATGGCTGGTAACGTCTTTGCCCATTGTGTATGGTGTTTTCCGGTGAGTATTCCCAATTGAACCTTCAAATCCCTGTCCTGGTAAATGTGATGGTGGATTCCCAAAACGAACATGACGTGCTGCATTACTGCGCTGCGAACTGTGTTCCGTTGTCGCTAATCACTCGACGTGGGAAGCCGAAACGTAGAAAGACTTCTTTGATCGCTCTGCTGTGGCTGTTTCCAATGCAAACATTTCTACCCATTTAGAGGCGAGATCCTCTATGATTAGGATAGGCGTCTTTCCATCGGAGGTGGTAGGCAGCGGTTCGAATAAGTCGAAGTCGAGCACTTTAAATCTTTGATGAGTAGCGCGTGTTTGCAGTAATCCAGCAGGTTTCAGATTGGACACTTTATATCGTTGACAGGCATTTCCTAATATATTATTTTACACTGGTTTTCATTCATTTCCAATAATAGTTTAGTTGAATGCGTGAGAGTGCGCTGGATTCTATAGTGTCCTGCTGTGGCATCGTGAAAATATACGTAGAATCTTTTCCTTGGGCACCACTTGTGCATCTTCTTGCTTTCCTTGCGGGTCATACCGGTACAGGATGCCATTAGACATTACGTATCCTTTTCTCGTCTAGTAGACAGCATTTTAAATAAAAAAATTCTTTATTTCTGCAGTGCCCATCGTGCCAATCTTGTCGGCGTCTGTAGACTCATCAGCCAACGGAGGGGTTGATGATCGGTGGTAACAGTGATTTGCGAACGCTTCCTTTTCGATGATGGCATAGTTTTTCTCCGCAGGAGTCAGCAAGCGGCTGGCGTATTCAACAGGGTGTTCGTCCACCCCCTTCCCGTGGCATAAGATTTCTTCGACTGTATACGCGCTAGCATCTGTCCTGTCTGTGCGCATATGCTCCATATGCATTCATTGCCTTTTCCACTTCTCTCTTTGCATTTTGATATTCTTCAACGAACCAAGTATATATTTTCCCATGTTTTCCCTTCACCTTTCTTCCGCATTTCACTATGGTATTTTGTAACTCCATCCTACCGAACCTTCTCTAACTTGTTCATCATATCCGTAATAGCATATACACCACTTTCCAATTTCTCACATACTTGTTTTTGCTATCTCTGGCCATCTGTATTTCTACTTTCAGTGGTAAATGGCCCGATTCTATTAATTCTTCCACTTCCATTCTTTTCACTTTTTTTTCCTTGAAAAGCACCTGATGACTATGTAATCAATCACTGGTGATCCCTGTTGATTCCACCTCCCTTATATCACACCCTCTGACTAACCTTCCTACCGACGTTGTTTATCTACTTATCCTGAGATTTTTTCATCATACCGTCATCGATAATCCCTAAAAAATGCAATATTCGTCAATATTTTGTTTCAGATATCTACCATTTATCATTTGTTTCTACGTATGCTTGGTGTATTATTAATTATTAATTCACGCGAATAATTTTCATTTGTTTCATATAGATGGAATGAATAGTAATTTTATTTTCTATTCTTAATTGTATTATAGTATATCTTTATGCTTCTATTAGTGTTCTCCTATGGTCCTACAAATAAACAAAATATATTTGTTGACCCTTCTTAAAGTCAAAAATAGACTTATTTTATTAATCTTTGGCTCATTATTGTTGGTTTAGGTTCTTACTTGATTAGTATTTTTTTCTATCGTATTCTAGATTAAGTTTTTATTATGCTTCCTCGTGTATTCATATATTGGCATATTTTCATATCATTGTATTTTGAGTATAATATCATTCTAAATTTAAACTCAGCCGAAATATGTAGGGCCCTATAAAAATTCTGTTCAAAATTCCCCACCAAATATTTATTTCTTGAGAATATTGATTTTTGCATATAATTTTCTGTTGATCTTCTTAGAAAATGTTCTATCAATTTCTATTTCACCTTGTACCATGAAACAAAATTCACAACGATTGTCGTAATCATGTTCTTGCAAAGTTTGAAAATATCTTGGTTTAAATGCTTTAAACTTATATAGCCCCTTACGTACTGTTGAATTTCGTAATCCTAAATTTCTGGCGCATTTTCTAACAGATATTTGAGGATTTTTAACCATGCTTTCCAAGATATCCAACGAATTCTCCAGATTTCTCACTGGTTTAACATGTTCCTTTTTAAATGCAATTCAAATTATCCGGTCCTTTTAAATTACTTTAAAATTCTTGACACTTGTGAATAACTTATTTTCTTTTCAGGGTGTCTGCGGTTAAAAATTTCAGCTGCTTCTCTACAGGTTTTACAGTTATCGCCAACATAAGTTAATCGCTCTGCCATGATTTATATAGATTCGTCAAAACTGGAGAATACTTGACAAAATTATCTTAAAAAGTGCAAGAGTTATAACAATTGTTCATTATCTTGCTAATATAGCTGATTTTGTCTTTTTTGTATGTTTAAGATCAAGCACCAACTTTATAAAGAAAAAAAAATTCTAAGGAATTAATAATAAAAAAGTTTCTCATATGCAACATACGTGAACACGTTGTATATATGAAATTCTTAAAATTTTTACTAAACCTTTAATTAGCAACTTTTTAAGAATTAATTCGCCTTTTTTTCTACCAAAAAAAATAGTTTCTAGAAAAATAGCTTTATATTAGGTCTAATAATTAGATATTCATAATAAGTAGCTTGAGTCGCAGACACATATAAGTGAATTAAATCAATAAAACAATTTAAAACAAGACATGTTATGTAGACATTTAAGTTAAATTTTTTCATCCTAAACATGGTGGATAAGCAATAATTTAGTATTAACCATTGAACTGAAAATTATAATTAAATAAAAATATAATTGATAGAAAATTGAATATGCAACCAAATATTCATGGATATATCTTTTTTCTTTTAATTTGTGTTGTTTATAGATAGTGTAGGTTGTTATAATACTGTTTAGCTGTGAAAGTGAATCTTTCGACAAGTTATTTGTGTTTTAGTATTATGCTTTATGTATCATTGGTTGCCTATATTAACATTGACAACTTATTTCAATTTAAATATGGATTATAAAAGAAATACACGGTATGCACTTTTATTTAATTTTGTTATGAACAATTACAAATAATTAAACGTCACGTAATTTTTTATTTTAACATAATTTACACTTACAATTTACTAAAATTTACTAAAAATTATGCTTTTACGACTTTTTAAAATGTGTTAGTGTAGGGTTTATTGACAAACAAATTCTAAAGAATTTTAATATAATTATTAAAAAACACATAATATGCAATAATCTTTTTGACAAAATATAATACATAATAACAATAAATATGGATACAATAACTGAATAGTTGAGGCTGTTGGTTGTTGAAAGTTCATATTCTAATCACTTTAGTAAATTTTCGTAAATGAAATACGATAACACTTTCAAATATTTATTTTGTTGCTCGCGACAATTGTTTCGACACACTGTGTCTTCTTCAGGCGAAGAAATGATCTGAAAAAGACACATTAGATTTTATAATAAATATTAATTCATCTTTAATTTCAGAATGATGTAATGAACGTTGCAATAGAAAAAATAAATTCTATTTTGGAGAACTTCCTGGGCATTAACGACACAGAGCTGGCGACTCAAATTTGGGACCAGTCCGAAGGAAAGAAGAATTCGATGGAGTTTGCTGACGCCATTGACCATTCTGATTTGGAAGAATTTGGTTTCACCGATGATTTGATTATTGAACTATGGGGCGCTATCACGGATGCGCGTGATGGACGTCTTAAATAAACAATATTCCGAAAGTCCTGTGCCAATATTTTCCTTTATTACGTTTTGTTTTTATTTTTTGGCCATTGTAGCTGAGCCCTCGTTTCCGTCAAAAATCTTTCTTCTATTGTAACTAATATTTTTGTGTTAATACTGAAGTTGATTTTATTTGAATACATTGTGCCTTAGATTTAATATATTTTACAATAAATATATATTATATTATTTTAGAATATTTGTTTCTGTATTTATTAAATTACTATTATTTAAAGAACTCGAGTCAGTAGAGATGATAGTTGAATATTTTTTTGTATATATTTTAGAAAATACTTTTTCTCAATTGCGTTAGAACTACATTAATCTTAATATATCCAATAAAAGTTAATATTAAATAAAATATTTTCCAAATTTACAATGCAAATTTGTTCAATTCATATGCACTAAAATTTAATAACTTATTTTTATTGCGTTTAATTTTATCATATGTACAAAATCAATTAAATTAATTTTAGATTTTGTAAACAGCGTATTCCTACGTTATTGCTCTTGGCAATTTTTTTTATGGGACATTTAGTTTGTATCAACTACTTCTAATAATTAAGTGGACCTAATATGTTTTTAGACATATTTAATTATACAAGTTTAATAATGATTACCGTCTCAAAACTAGTCACTACATTAAAAAAGTGATATAAAAAGTTAATTGGAAATGAAAAAATAACAATCGTTATAGTAACAAAGGAAATGATTATTATTTTATTTATAATTAATAATGTATTATGAAATAAACCCCGACAGTGTGAAATAATTTAAAGAGTTATATTTATCACAAGTTACTGTCATAATCATTGTGACAAACAAGGTTTTTTTTTAAAGAAAATTTACCTTTTAGAATTTTACATTTTTTTCAATTCAAGATTTATATGCTCTCTTTCTTTAGCATTTAATGACGTTAATATAATTAGGTAAATATAAATATAGTTAATTATATGCCCTAAATATTGTTAAATAATCAAATAATACAGTAATAACCGATACTTAATTCTTAAAATATTATAACTAATTATATCTTATCTTTGATTTATATAGTTAATGTTTTCTCCAATTTCTTATGGACTTTTTATTACTCTACTTCTTACAATTGTTTTATTTTATCTACGATTTTTACAGTTAGATAGATATATTTAAAGCTTGAAACATTTTTCATATTTTTATCTCTTACAATCATTTTCCTTTCGTTTCTTTTGATTTTAAGTTTAAATATATATTTTACATCTGATAATAAGACAATTATTACTTTCTTGTTATTCCATTGGCTATCGACCGGTGGCATTTCAGCCCATAATATCTTCATTTAGATGAATTGTTTCGATTACTATACTATATTAGTGATTAAAAACCTATTTATTGTTTATAGCGATTCTGAAATTTTTAATGTACCAATTTTTCTTTGATGTCGTATCTAAAACAATCGTGAATAGAAAATGGTTTAGTATAAATATATTTTTGTCTTCTTGTTTGGCGTTAATCATGTTGATTTTTCTTTTAGTAATATTCTGATTATTATTATTACATAGGTTTTATTAGTTTCTAAGAATTAATTCTCAAACTTTATTTCTCGTCATTGTATGTTACCATTATTGTTAAAAAAACAAACTCAATTGGCATACATATGGTCGTTGTAATAGTAGATTTTGTCCTTCTTTAGTTAGTTACAATTTCTATTTTACTCATCATCGGTAATAGTAATACCCTTTACACTTATATTCCTTATTCCTCTTTACACAAACATCCTTTATATTTTTTGTCTAATATTTCCACACATTTTCTCTAGCTACTATTCTTAGCTTCTTTGTAGTTAACCTTGTATTGAACTGCGGTGGCCATCTAAACATCTTTGGCCTTATCTTGTTATATAAATATTTCTTATTCTCACCTGCAATTCAATTTCTAGGAGTCTATCTAAAATTTCTTCCTCCCCCTTCTTTTATTCCTTGTGCTATATTCTATTAAACGCCGCTATTGTCAAACTAGCATTTACATGCAATTTGTTTCTCTGATTCAACTACCGTATGCTCTCTTCTTTTATCAACAATTTCCTATACACATATACTCCATGCTTTTCTTAATAATCTTTTCTCATCCAATGCCCAATTTGATATTGTTCATATAGTGCATCTCGATTCTTGGTTACCTTCAGTTAAATACATTTTTTTTATTTTACCCCTTATTAACAATGATACTTTGCATACCTCTATCCCCATACCATTTTCACACAGACATTATTTCTTCTTAATTTTTTTCATAGCTTCTCACCCACACCTTTTTCCTTTGCCTTATGAAGCATACTTAGTATATTCCTGACCGCTCAACCACTTTGCGTCCTTTTTACTTTCCCTATACACGTAGTATATAGGGGGAGTATTGTTTTCGTGATTTTTTTTTCAAAATTTTTTTTTGCGGAAATATCCGTTTTGGGGTCCCCTGAACCCAAAACACTAATTTCTAGAAAAAAAAAATTTGTGTCTGTGTGTGTGTCTGTCTGTGTGTGTGTCTGTCGGTGGGCGCTGTATCTCAAAAACGAATAATCCTCTTGAGTTGAAACTTTAAACTTAAGGTTTTATCATTAAAAACTGGAACTGAAAAGCTTTTGGTGAACATTCATAGACCGGAAGTGGATGTTTACTCGAGGAGTTTTTTTGTTTTTTCGTGATATTTTTCTAAAAATGAAAAATTAAAGAAAACTGTTTAAACAATAGTTAAGGGGAATGAAAAACTGAACAAGTTGTATTCGAATATGTTTTTCATAAAATTCTTAACTTTCGAGAAAAAAAGTAAAACTTGAAAATTTTGACATTTTTTGCCAATTGCTCATAAACTTTTGGAGTTACGTAAAATGTATATAACAAATAATTGTAGAGAATTCAAAAATGAACAAATTATTAAGAATAACATTTTTGCGTAAACCTCGTATTTTTCGAGTAAAATATAGGGAAAGTACTATGATGGCCACATCACCATTTTGTTCATTCCCACATGTGAGTTGGGCTAATATTCTTATTTCTTATAAATATTTATTATTATATGGACTTACCTCATTTGTAATTCAATTTCTAGGGGTCTTCGATTTATCCCCCTAACTAACCAGCTTTATTCTTTACATTTTAAATTTATTCACCTTATGTCTTCTCGCTTTATCGACAGTAACTTTATGAATCTAATAGCAGATTAAACTATGGTTTTAAATCTGGTGACTATGCTTGCATAAATACTCTTTTGCCACAATTGATTCTTCAATTCAAGTATCGATGAAAATGTTAATGATCAGTAATATCAAAAATTAAAACTAATTTACAGCCAAATTATGTATGCCTGTAAAAATATTATTGTTGAAAAACAATATGGATTTGTTGAAGGTTTGGTAAAAAATGAGCAAATTGACTTGATTTATATCAACTTTTCGAAAGTATTCTATTAAGAAAATTGCAAATTAAACGCGTGGGCGAACTTGCAATGGCTTACAAGTTATTTGTCTAATAGAACGCAAGTGTTCGTAAAGTATTCCATTTATCCAAAAATATTGATATAACATAGGGTGTTCCTCAGGGATATCACTATAAGCCAGTGTTATTTTTATTATTCATAAATAAATTTTGCAAATTAGAAAAAGGGTAAATGAACTATCACATAGTAACGGTCGCCATCATCATTATCATCATAAATTAGATTAATAAGTTTCTACTACATATGGATGATCTTAATCTATTTAAAGAAATTATATCGATCGAGGATCAGCATTTATTACAATCTGATTTGAACAGTGGGGCAATATTGTTAAATGGTGTGATTATAAAAATTAAATGTAAATAAGAATATTTCATTCGGTCATAGCAATTTTCCTATACTTTTATCTGTTTCTTTTTTCATTTCCGCCATTCCCTGCACAAAATCCACCAATTACCACAAAAACCCAGGACATTCTCTTTTTTATAGTTCCTTCTTACCTTCTTTCACTAACGTCTCGATCAGAACCTTTACATCATTGACCTTATCCACTCCTCTAATTGCCAATGTCTCTGATCAATTTTTAATTTATTTTTCAAAAAATAATCGATTTAACCATCTTCCTTGATTCTTTCATATCCAAAAAAATCACACACAGCTTTGAACTCATGAGGAATAGATACTGTAATATAATATGTCAGATATAACATCGCCCACAGCATAGACAAAAAATATGTTGTTGATATAGTTTCTAATGTCAGTTGGTAAAATAAAAGGTTTTATGTGCAGTAGTATTTTACTCATTACGAATCTACTCTATACAACACAAGAATATTACAGTGGCGACGAGGATAATACGGACCACGTGCCAGATAAGTGAAACGGAAGTTTAACATGGCGGAACCCAAATTTGCACTGGGCTCACAAATTGAATTCGATCCAAGGAGAATCGATTGGGATATCTACATCGATAAAATAAAATAAACTACTTTATTGCGAATAATATTACGGATTCAAACATTAAAAATGCCATAATATTAAACAGTTTATCTCAAGAGGCATTTATATTATTGTGCGACAACCTCTTGTTCCAGTAAAAACAACGGAAGCAAGTTATGAAATCGTGTTGAAACCTCTCAGTGACTTCTACGAGAAAGAAAAAGCAGTATTTGCGGAACGATTTAAATTTTATACAACAAAGAAATCGTCATCAGAATCAATACAGGAATGGTCCGCGAGAATGAAAAAACTAGCTACAAATTGTGAGTTTGAAGCATTCTTAGAGGTAGCACTACGCGATAAATTAAGAGAAACTATATACATTGCTAAGAATACGGAAATCGCCATCCGGGATATGGGATCCATGGTGAGGATGGAGGCTTCCAGGTAAAACGGAAGTCCCGCAGGGGTGGTTCACGTGCACAGCCATTTGGGAGTAGCGACCCCACGTACCCGATCCGTTCACTGCACACACACACACACATACTCCCATCACATACAAACACACACACACACACACATACCGACGCAGACCGACACCCTACCCTCCCGTGAAGTAATGCCTGATGGCGGTTCCGCGGGTTGGTAGGGCAACATGGGGAGGTGGCTTTTAGTGGGTATACCCGTTTCATAACGGGGGAGTCCCATACTCCGTCTATAAAAGATTTTCCACCTCCCGGCCACAAAAAAACGGGAGGAAATCCACAAAATATGTCAAGAAAACAAATTAGATTTCAATGAATGTGCACCAAATACTTTGCAAAAGTCTCCACAATCTACATCTGAGGAGGTTCCTATAAGGCCTCAGCGTTTGCGAAAGCCACATGTTAGGCTGCAGTATTAATTTGAGTTAAGATTCTTTTTAAGGGGAGAAATGTAATATAATATGCCACATATAACATCGCGCACTGAATAGACAAAAAATATGTTGTTGTTATAGTTTCTAATGTTAGTTGGTAAATAAAAGGTTTTATGTGCAGTAGTATTTTACTCATTAAGAATCTTCCATACACGCAACACAAGAATATTACAGTTACCTTTTTTGGTTGTTTCGTCAGTTCACTCTCTCAGTTATGCAGTTTAAAATAGCTATTTGGTCAAATTTTAACCGTATCTTCATGAAATTTCTTTGTACTTCTAGTACTAGACTCCTCTCTTTCATCTCTAACCTTTAATTTACATCAACTTCACTGTGGATGTTTAATTATATTTTGTATGTAATTGTCATAATTATTTCCTGTCTCTCTACTCTTTTGGAAACTGCTTCCCATTTCTTCATATTCTGTTTAGTGTTGTCAACATTTAAAAAAAAATCCAGTACTTTCACGTTTATATTTTTTTTTCATTGATAACCCGCTGCCATTCCTATTTTCATCTCGACTTCTTGAGTGCGTTCCAACTTCTTTAAACTGATATCTTTTATTTTAATGAAACCTATTAATTTTCTTCATTTTAATTTTATCTTTCTAAAAGCCCTCCAAAATATGTCCTCCATAAATTAATTTAAATGTTATCTTCTTTTTCAAGAAAAGTTAATATTATTTTCATTAGTTTGAATAACATTTGTTTTTTATTCCTTATCTCGTTCACAATTTCTATAGATATTCTCAATCAATGTTTTATACTGATCTATTCTTCTTTACAACCTTATATTGGTGTCTACAAAGATTAATTAGTTTGTGGCATCCTCTGTCTCTCATGGTGATGGTCATCTGCGAAGTCAACTGTCATGACCCCCAAAAGAAAGCGACAGGTCCCGTGTCGGTGCCGTACAACAGGGTGTACTCAAGAACGTATATCCTTCTCAGCGCTGCTAGGATACGCGCTCCGCACGTCCAGGGTGATGATAGCGCAGTACTGCTTGGCCCCATCGTGTGCCAGCGTTAGCCTTGCCTTTCAAAACCCGTATTGGTTCGGTTCGGGAACTACTCTAACTTGTTGCAGATAATGAGGCAAATTGGACAGTAAAATTAAAAATCGTCCAGTGGCTTGCCCTCTTTCGTCGTAAGATGGACCAGCTTCTGTTTATTCCAATGGCCGTTACCGACGGTCAGTTTACCTGAACCTTGTAAAAAATGCGTAATTACATTTTTATCTACTTTATGAACAACTCATTGATCATTATAATAATTTACATAAATTTCCCATTATTAAAACTTTACAAACGAGATAATTTTCCAAAATGATCAAATCAATAGGATGGGCCCTTTTTGACGAACGAGAATTATTACCTACTCCAGAAAATTCGATGCTAATTTGGCCGGAACAATGCCGCGGTACCGAAGAGCACGGTATATAGTCAGGCCCAGATCGACCAGTCGTGTGCCGTCAGCAGCGACGGTCAGCCTGGTCGGCTCTGCAGAGTCAATCCTTGGCCTTCTAAATAACTTGTATATGACATGTTTTTTATGTAACAGATATATTATTCTGGCGTCCAGGTTTAATTTAGATTTTTACTTTGATTTTTTTTCTTTCCCCTAGCTAGCCGATGACGCTTGGCGTGAGGTGACGTGGAGGCTCAAGTAAATAGCAAGAATCCTCACTTTAGGCACGCTGCGTTTCTTCGACAAAAAAGCAACCACACACCCAAACCGTTGCTTGACTTGTCGCGTCCGGAACTCAAGAACGTAAGTTTATATTGCTTTCTTTGCTGCTCCTTCATATGTCGGGCATACGAAGCTTCTCGTCGGATGGTTCCTCTTTTCCATGCATAGGATATATGGTGCCTACTTGCTTTTGCAGCCCTCACGAGTGTGCACGCTCCAAGTGATCAAAGGCCCAGCACCTGTAGCACTTTTCAGTATCATTGCGCACTCGGCCAGTCTCTACCGCCTTCCTAGGTTCTTGGGCAGACAAACCACAGCTGTCTGCTCTCCCTTGGGCCCCTTGCGGATGAACTTGACAGCCGCTCTTTAGCTGCTTTTGGTCCACTTTTGGGCGCTTTTTCTTCCTAGTATCTGCCACTACGGGATACTCAGACGGTTGGAACTTGTTTAGCCTCTTCTGGTTTTGATATCCTCGGTTCTCGCGGTTAGCTAACAGACCAGGAATCGTCTGCGTTTCCACTACTGCTGTCTCGGGATCCACACTTCGGTTGGGTGATACGTATGTGTGCTGGCTGCCAGACTCTGGTTTACACGCAAGCACCCTATCATTTGCCTCCGAATCCAGGCAAGATTCTTCTTTATCTTCTGGTGCACATTTTGCTTAGGCAAATTTATGTCTTCATTGACATTGATTTTGTATAAGTAGTTTGCCAACGCTCGGCTCTTCAAGCACACCCCAGTTTCCTCAGGCCCAGCTTCCACTTTTCCAGTCCCGGATTACGCGGACAGAGTGGCGCTTGCCCGGAGCGACACGGATTCCGATCTACGTGTACGAAGAGGCTGGTCACTACTCCCACGCTGCGGTAACCACATCGGCAGAGCAAGTTCATACCACTTCTTGCAAGGGTACTCCCCTTTAGTTTGTTTGGTCTGCGAGATTATTTTATTTTTATTTATTATTAATAAACTATACGAATTACATAAAATTTATAAGACAAACAATTGTAAAGAATTATAAAATTAGCAACTTATCAGATTTCGTAAATCTGATGATTTTGCAGCAAAATGAAGGGAAAGGGATTACAGATTTCATCAAGCAAGTAACGCTTTAGAGACTCGAAAACTCATTTTCTGCATAGAATGTAATAACAGTCAAACTATATCGTATAACTTACAGGCTCATTTATATTATAACTTTGTTTGGTGAAAAGACTGACCACTAGTTGGACCGCATCTGTAGTTTACGGATTTCTTTATGATTTAGTTTTCCAGAAAAATATAGAGAAAGTAAACAGTTAACTAACGCACTTACAATGTTTTAACCACTAAAAATTATGTAATATATATACATATATTACAAAAACGCACGACTTAAGTTTCGACGGTTTAATGTCATTATCAAGTATTCACTAAGTTTGTTAATGTCTGATAATGTCATTATCAAGTGATACTTGATAATGACATTAAACCGTCGAAACTTAAGTCGTGCGTTTTTGTAATATATGTATATATATATTACAAAATTTTTAGTGGTTAAAACATTGTAAGTGCGTTAGTTAAGTGTTTATCATGAATTACCACGTAGTAACGGTCACCACAATCCTTATGATAGAGAAAGTACTATGATGGCCACATCGCCATTTTTTATATAATTTTAGCCATTATCATCTCAAGCCCTCTGGCATTCTTTCTTTTATTTTCTCAGACTTATCTTTTCTTACTCATGTTTATCGTAAGTTTGATTGTATTTTTATAATTCATCCACACTTATAATTCTCCTCCAAAATCTCAACGATCCATCGCTTGAGTCCCGACTAGAAAAGACCTTTTGTCCTAGACTAGTCTCGACAACTGCGATCGCGGAGGAGTGGTTTTAGTCGGTAAGAATCTGACACTACCCTGCAGTATGGGTGTTCAAGCAGGATTTCCTCTCGTCTTATCAAAAACATATAAATCTAAGTAAACAATATCTGTTAATAAAATACTGCCACAGTATATGGTTTCAAAAACCTATTTGAAACCATATACTGAGTCAGGATTTTATTAAGTGATATGGAGTTTCAACAAGTAACTGCCTCATAAATCAGTATTTAAAAAATATCTGTTTCTAATTTCTTCTTTAGGTCAGAAACATTTACAAAAAGACATACATACCCCCTCTTTACCTCTTATTCGACTCTTTCTTTCTGTACATGAGAGTGTGTGTTTTTCTTTTGTTTCAATGGTACATTTTTCAAAAAAAAATATATTTCCGTTAAGCACAGCACTTATTCTCTATATGTATTTATTTTAATATTACACTTGTATATTCTCCCATTTTTCTTTCTTCTCGCGCTCTTTTCTAATTGATTATTTTTGCATTTCCTTCTCGTTCTTCGTCAAATCACCATCAAAGTATATTGCTATTTGATCCTTCAGGCTGCTTTTTTAGTTTATTTAACTGAAATTGGTAGATTTTTCGTCCTTTTTTACTCGAAGTCACATTACATCTTTGAATCACCAGAGGTTTCTTCATATGTTCCAATTTCATAATTCTTTTTGTTAATTTCCGTCTCGCCATACTTACTTCTTCTGTCTCACTTTTTTATTAAGTTGATGTATTTTTCAATCATTTTTCTATTTTTTTAATTGACTTAATTTAAGATGACTATATTTTAAATAGTATTCTTCATACAGTTTTTCCTGCTTGTTCGCTGCAATTTCTTTTCCTGTTTTAATGTAATTTTCCTCATTTTTTTTCCAATAAATAATTTTCTCAATTTTAACAGATATATGTCTATATGTGTTTCTACTGATAGGCTTTGTATCATTGTTTAGTAAATAACTTAACATTCAACACCTTTATTTCAAACATTTCTACTCCGTGAATTTGGTTTCTATTTGGATTTATTCAACTGTTTTTTTAAATATAAGTGCTATACTTTTTACATATAAATATATAACTGATTATAACTTAATTGGACAAATAAATTAGACAATACGAGTGAATTCATGTATTATTTTTATTTATATATCAATTATAATCGATAAAACCGACACTGTTTACAAAATTATGCCAACTAGAAAAATGTTTATCTAACTTAAATTGTGATTCAATATACCGAAATGTATAGATAAGAAGTTTAAAATTGATAATTCAGTGCATTTGAGTAAAAAAGTACATTATCATAAACATTAAAATCTAATCAAGTCTACTTAATTATATTTTAATATCTAGTTATGTATCTAGAGTGCTACTAGAATATTGTTATAAGGTGTGAATGGCTATTTAATCCCTAGTCGTAACTGCATAATACTATATTCATTCATCAAAATGATGAAAAGACTTCGTCCAAAATCATTTGACAAGCCGAATAAACCTTCAGGTAAACCAACTAGTAGTAATGGATCTCAAGTAATCGATACCCAATTGGTTTTTCAATGCCAATTGGCCCACGGAAGTCCAACAGCCCTAGTTACTGGATTTTCTAATGTAAGACAGTTGTATTCTAGAATTGCTTTAGAATATGGCCTAGAAGCTTCTGAGGTTAGTATTATTTTAATATATTGTATATATTGTGATGTGAGATTTTTTATTTATTTGGAAATATTTATTATGTTTTAGATTCTCTTTTGTACTCTCAATACCTACAAAATTCAAATGAATAAAATCCTAAGCACTCAACTTGGAATGGATGATTTTATCTTTGCACATCAGAAAGGTTCGATATTTATTATATTATTTAAATTTAACACATAAAACACAAGGTATAAAATTATTATATTAAAATGTCGAATAACTAAAACAGTTATCAGTTTGAGTTAAAATTGTTTTTATATAAATAGTCATAATAAGTAAAATATTCCAATAAATAGAAGATAAGTTAGTTTAGTATTAGATATAGAAAATTGATTAAATGAGAAAAATTCTTAAGTTGAACAAAATAACAATTTTCTTTTAAATTAAATTTATTTATATAAGGTTATCATGTTAGAAAATAGCTATACGATTCGGTCTAAAGTCGTCTAGGCAAAAATCCAAATATTTATTTTAATTCGGATCTCCTTTAAGAATTTATCTCTTAAAATTTTACCGGCAATCTAATATTAATATTATCTTTTTCTGTCATTGTGCGAGCCTTGAATGTTGTATGAACTTCTTTTTTGTCTTTTGACTAGTAGAAGAAATGAGAAGACAACAACAGACCTATTGGGAATAATTGAAACAAAAAAAGGTACATGTTGAACAAATGTAAAGAGTAGGAAGAGGAGTGGAGATTATCTTAGCTCTAGAAAAATAATATTTAACAAAGAGAATATATTAAAGTAATAGAGGAAGAAAGACGGACATTAATTTTAGAATATAGATTAAGTGCAAAGAAAGAGGATCAATTGTACGAGAACTTACTAACAGAAATCAATGAGGGAACAGATAATATAATGATCTTGAGAGACTTAAGGGGTAGGACAGGGAACCAAAACAGCGATTTAGAAGACACATTGGTGAAGGAAGGAGAATATACCAAAACACTAATGAAAAAGAATAATCTTCAATTTTTTTGAATGATTTTCTCATTTATCACTTGATGAAACATTTTAAACTATTATTGATGAAGGTTTCAATTATTTAATTAACTGCTCACTTAACCCGTGGTGAAACATATTTGAAAAATCTTGATTAGAAATTAAAAACACTTTGTTTGTTTCACAGAATATTTATTATTTTTTTCTCCGACTAGTTTCGACAAAATATCATTATCAAGAATAATGACTCCTTGATAATGACATTTTGTCGAAACTAGTCGGAAAAAAAAAATAAATTCTGTGAAACAAACCAAGTGTTTTTAATTTCTAATCAAAATTATACTTGGTTTGTTTCACAATTTTTCTCTATTTAGTTTCCCTTTTTAAGGAATTATCAGTAATAGGCGAAACTAGTCAAGTAAATAGAGAAAAAATATGAAAGAAATCAAGTTTAATTTAATTTAAACCTTCAATAATAATGAAAATCTAAGTATGTATAAAAGACCCAAATAATAATGAACTCAATAAACTCAAAATTTAAACACCATGCCACTTATAAATTTACGAGAACACAGCCAATAAGAAATAAGAGATAAGTAATAAATTACTATCTAATCAGCAAAAATAATTGGAACAACTTTAAGAACGTAAAAGTAAAAAGGCAGGCTTAGAGACTGACCACCACTTGCTAAGAATAGACATGGCATGGAAAGATAGACAAAGACCAGACAAAAGGAGAATAAGAGTTAAAGTGAATATAAGAAGATATAAACTAAAGGAAGCAAAAATGTAACAATATCAAGAATCACTTCAAAGAATATATTTAGTAAAACAAAAGAGAGAAATAACGTAAAAGGGAAATAGGACACAGTCAAAAGAATTATACTGGAAACAAAGAAGAAATGCTCCGGTGAAACAAAAATAGGAATTAAAAAAGTTTAGAAAATTAAATGGCGTACTAATGATAAAAAGTAGAAGAATAGAAGATGATAAAGGTAAATGAAAAATTTCTACAAACTAAAAGAATAACGGACTACGAAGAATATAGAGAAAAAAGTAAAGAAGCCTACCTAAAAATTAAAAATAAAAGGTAAACAAGAAATATAATGAACAAGAACTACAGAAAAAAATAAAAACTATTTTACAAAACATTAAAGCAACTAAAATAGAAAAAAAGGATATAGCATGATAAATATTAAAGATAAATATGGAAATACAAAATCATGGAAAAATGGCGACAATATTTCAAAGATGTGACCGAACAAGATATAGGAGAGAGCCACAAACAGAGATCAAAGAAGGGTGAAGTAAAAGAAATAATTAAAACATTTTCAGAAAATAAACTCTAGGAATAGATGAAAAAATTTCGGGAAGGAAAATATAAAAATTATAAAGGCATTCCAATAACAAGTAAAGTATATTATACATATATTAACAAGAATTTTATAAAACAGACTAAGAGACAAATTAAGAGAAACAGTAGAGGACAATCAGTGTGGATTTAGAAGAGGAAGAGATACAACAGATTAATTTTTACACATATGCAGAATGAAAGAGGAAAGAAACACCAAGATCCATATAGGAGCACCAAGAAAGAACCAAAACGCACAAAAAAGGAAATACGTGAAAAGTAAAGAAGATACTCAAAATATAAAGAAATGTACCAAACAATCTAAATAAATAGAAGAATCCCAGTCGGGCGGTGATATTTTAAGGAAGAATTCATGGTACGGAATGAGTGTTAGTGTATGTAAATAATTGTTGTGACTGAATGGCACATGACCAAATAAAAATAAACAACAAAAAGGAATGATCATTGTTCATATCACACACAAGATTAATTTTGTGATTTAGTTTCCTCGATCAATAAAAAAAATCTAACTTTTATGAAAACAAAAAAAATACATATGTTTATAAAATAAAATGCACTGTATACTTTTATACTATTCAAATGAAGCGTTATTACTTATGTTCAATAAATAAAAAGTAGTTTTGTTTAAGTAATAATATATCATAATTTGTGTAAGAAACAAATAATTCATATAATATTTTATTTTAATTTTAGGAAGAGCGAAGGAATTAGAATTGATAAAAGAAAATGAATCTATAGGTTTGACGATAATAGACAACGGAGCGGGTTACGCAATTATTAAGCGAATTCAAGAGGGATCGCTTGCCTCCAAATTGGAGCCTATCCAGGTAAGATAGTAACAATTTTAATTAATCAATTAAGACATATTAAGAATATTAATTCTTTATTAGAAACTTATTGCTTTCTTTTAGATAGGTGATCATATAGAAAAAATTGATGGAACATCAATGGTTGGTAAGAAACATATTGAAGTTGCCAAATTGTTAAAAGAAATACCTCTGGGTGCGAAATTCACAATCAGATTAATCGAGCCTATGAAATCTGGATATTCTACTATCGGTCCTAAAACTACAAAGGGGCGCAAATCATTGAATGTGGATAAGGGAAACAAGACTGTCAGGTTTAAATGTAATGGTGATGTTGAAATTCAAGATGAGGTTTGTAGATATAAAAACGCAAGCTAATATTTTTCTTAATACATTTCTTTAGAGTAATAATTGATTTATGAAAGAAACATTGAAAAAAAAGTATAGTTGCCAATGACATATTTATAAGCGTTATTTATTAGCCTAGGTCAGACAGCAATGATTTAATAATAATAAATTCGATTTTCTTGATGGAACCAAATTTTCATATTGGGAGAAGTAATACACTTGTTATGGTCCATTTGTTCGTTATCAGGTAACTGACATATGTTTCGGTCCTTACGGATACAGTTTTAAGTTTGAGAATGATTCGTAAGGACCGAAACACGTGTCAGTTAGCTGATAATAAACAAAGGAACATAATAAGTGTATCACTTCTCCTAATATTTTAATAATAAAGTAGGTAATATTTTTTTATATAAATCTTTGAACTGCCCTGTAATGCAAATTTAAATTGATTTATTTACAAGAAAACGTGTTATTATTTATTTAAATTATTGTTTATTTCAATTGATGAATTGAAACGGATTTATATACTTTGAAATAAAGATAACCATCGGCGGAGAATGATTATTTAACTGATAGGTTATCATAATCAGTATATTGCACTGCATCATTTTTTGTACTCTTATCGTCTAGTAATAATATATTTGATATTCACTTATAAAACTAGTTCATTCTATTAAAATAAATGAAACGTTAAGTCTATTTATTTTTGTTTCCAGGATAATATGATGAATATTGCTGTTGAAAAGATCAATCATATTTTGGATAGCTATTATGGAATTAATGATTCGAAATTAGCTATGATGGTTTGGGAACTATCAGAAGATAAGAAGAACTCTATCGAATTTGCAGACGCTGTAGACCATTCCGATTTGGATAATTTATGTTTTACTGACGATTTGATTATAGAGATGTGGGGTGTCATTACCGATATACGTGATGGTCGTATATAAGTTTTGATGCAGTAGATTAAGAGATATTTCATAATAACTTATTAATATTTTAATTATAATATTATATTTATTTAAAAGGTATTAATTTATTTAAAATAATTGAATTGTATACATTATTAAATAAGTTAGTACTATCGGCAGTGTTGCATAAATTTAAAAGTAAATATATATTCATATATTTGGAAATTGCAGTTAATTTTCCTAAAATATAAGTCAAATCACTATATATACTACATTACTTATCGCAGCAGTGAGTATTATGTCATAACCAACTTGAAATAATGCAAGAATCTAAATATAACTATTTTATGCTATTATGATTAATTTAATCCAATCGAAGAATAAATCTAAGCCATTTTTCTTTGTTAATAACACCTATATGACTTTTGACAACTTAGAGAAAATTGAAAATCTTATTTCAAATGTTGCTTCTGTAAAACAGTAGTGACTAATAGTACAACAAAGATAAAATAAAATAATACTTTGTTAGGCTCCAATACATTAATTTTAGGATGCCTCTATCTCCTACAACTACTGTTAAAATCGGAATTTTTAGAATATATACAGTTAATATTTTTCCGTTATTTTATTTGAATGACAAAACTGCTAATGAATTATAACAAAATATCTATATATATAATAAATAGGGAAAATAAAAATATATGGATAATATATGATAAAAATGAAATATATGGTAAATCACGTGATATAATATACAAATTTAAACATTTTTTATTACATAATGAAAAGTGTGTTATTTTCTTTCCGAAAATTTCAAGAAAATTATTTTGGATTTTGTAGGTTTAATTGTGTATGAAGTTATCAGGTCGATTTATTTTAAATTGTTTATTTATACACACACATACACTATTTATTTACAATTACTCAAAACTAAAACGAATTTATTTTAGCACTGATGGTTACCATCTTCTTAGATGTATTAAGTGCGTCCATTCCACATAAAAGTTTTAAAACAGCTAACTTCTCGATTATATCATGTAGAAGTGATTTCTTCAACGATTTTATTTAAATTTATACATTTTAATAGGTTTGCCTTTGATGATAGTAATTTATTTTTACTGGATGATTCTATTTAAAACACTAATGTGTTTCTAGACCAGGAATTTAGATAAATTACATTTAATTACAAGTTAAACATAAATAAACAATATCGATACTACATAATATTAATAATCGATCAACTGATTAGGCGGTAAAGGCACTATCTTATTGATAGACCGCAAAACTTCACCCGTAGGTGTCTTAATCTTCGCTACCCTCGTAATCCCGTCGGCGCTGGAAGTAAACGCGAAATTCGTCCCTTCGGCCACTGCGTATATGGCATTCCCGAAGAAAACCAAAAAAGATCGCCTTCTGAGAGCGTATGTGGAGGATTCGACAACCATTTAGGGCGAAATAATTGAGTATGGAGATTTTCTCAGCTTCACCTCTTCCAAAATGAATGTCTTGTAATTTCTCAATGATTTAAACCATTTTTGCTAAGATCCAAAACTTCGTATTCAGGACGGAATATGGTAGGGCCGCTTATAATAAAATGACCAGGTGTTAATAATCAAATCCGTAGTCAGGGGAAGCGTGAATTCAAAATTCCTAAATTCGGGTGATTACAGTGATAAATTCCTCTAACGTCAAAACTTGACTACCCACGCGTCGAAATTGATGCTTGAAAGCATTCACCCCAGCTTCCCAAATGCCACCGAAATTTGGAGTATAATGGGGGGTTAAAAGTCCATTCAATATTTTGTGAAGCGAGATAATTCGTTATTTTTTTCGTTAGAATCATCCAAAATCTGTAAAATTTCGTAATTTCTCGAGCTGCTCCTCTGAAGTTTCGTCCGTGGTCCGAATAGATACGATTAGTTAAACTACGATGAACTATAAAGCGATCCACAGCTTCAAGACATCCGTCGGTAGTCAGACTGGTAACAGCTTCAAGTGGACAGCCTTGGTTACCATACACACAAGAAGAGCTTAGTAGCACTTTATCGTGCGGTTCGTGTGCAGCACCGATGCTTTTACTAGAAAGGATCCCGCAAAATCAACACCTGACGCTGAAAGTTCTCGAGGGTTCGACTGATGGAGGGAGCTCCGCCATAAATTGCTGAATAGAGTTGGTTTTAATCGGTAACAAGTGAGACATGTAAATATTCTTTGTCTAATGAGCTTCCTAGCCGATAGAATCCAGTAGTTGCGGTGAATCAAACTTTAAATTAACTGCGGACCACCGTGGCAGAAATACAAATGAAAATAATCGACTAATAAAGTCGCGAGCCGACTTTCATAAGAGATCAACATAGGGTGTCAACTAGTTCAACCGAGCTGTTAGTTTTTCAATCGACCCCACTATTATGAGACCACGGGGATCAAGAAATGTCGACAGGTTTCTCTATCTTTTGGAACAAAAGTATTCCTTATCTAATTGTGTAATATCGCTGCGTAAATGCTGCGCCTGTATGAGCCGAGCTGCAAGCAATAAGGCGTCACGATTTTTTATCGAGTTTTCTTGCTCTAGCATTGTGAGTGAAACGAAGAATATACGCCAAGACGCGTTGCATTTTTGTCAGATAATAAATTCGATCAAGAAGAGCGTCGAAAGGGGAGATATCCATCGACAACAAATTGGAGAGAATTAAAGTTTCCTTCATTTCTGGGAGATTTGATTGACAGTCAACTTCCGGTGTAAAACAAATTGGTGCGTCCATGCAAAGAGCATCAAACGAAGGCTTGATTTGACGAAGAAGTTTTGACAGTAACCATGCTGCACTCCAGAGGTAGAATTGTCCAAGCCTTGAGCGACGCCATACGAATTAATCAGAATTGAATTAGAAAGTTCAACACGAAGATAGATGACAGCAGATATTCGGTGCGTACTGGCATTTGAGAAACCAATAAGAGGAGAATTCAAAAAAGAGGGGGTGAAAATACACCGAGAGATGGATATATTTTCCAACAATGAAAGTTCCTGCAAAATACAATTCCATTTATTGACAATCACAGGTGGCAAAGAGGCATCCCAATCAATTTTAAGCACCCACAATTACTGCAAAAAAATTTAGGGAGAAAACAAAAGGGCTGAGGTAACCATTTACATCATAAGTTCGAGTGATGCGAGATAAGATGCCTCTTTCCAAGGGGGTTACGCTCAAAGCATTGATGGCGTAGTGGAAAACGTTATTTCTATGATTCCAAGAAATTCCTAGAACTTTTAAAGAAGAGTCGGGTAATTTTTATGTAAAGTTAACATCAACTTTAACGATCGATTGATGAGAAATGACCCATTTGAAATCCACCTAAAAGCACAAGTTTAATTAGCTGATTACGAAGTTCAATTGCACCAGATTCATCGTCATAAATTTTCATCAGTGTAAGTTCCGTGCCGAAGGGCTTCAGCGGCTAAGGAAAATTTTATCCTTCATCCTCAAGTAATTGTATGACAGTACGTTGAACCAAATATGGACTGCTTGTAGGTCCAAAAATTACTCGCGTGTGTTCCCATTCGCGTACAGGTTCTTCTGGTGAAAATCTCCAAAAAATGTGTTGATATTTGCAGTCATGAGGATGCAAGGAAGTTTCGGTCCACTTAAAAGGATGTCGTTGAGGCTAATCCCCCGAGGATCCTTTTCGGTAGGGTTAAAGGCGACTCTTACTGAAGTACCTGAATAAGTTTCTTTCTTGACACCGTGATGTGTCAGGATATACGAAGAAGGGCTACCGCAAGTACTAGTTGACCTTGATCGATGTAATCGCGAAGATTATCAGCATACAATTTTTTAAATTCTGGATCCCTTTTGAATCGATTCTCAAATTTGAGAAATCCAATGTTCTCTATTAGAACCAAAAACAGGGCGAATTACATCCTTGAAAGGAAGACGAGTTTCATAACGACCACACTCAATACTTGTGATAGTTTTACGGAAATAGTGTTCACATATTTAATCTTCCAAAGAAATATAACCAAGCGAAGGGATTTTCTTCAAATTCCCAAAAGGAGAGTAAACTATCGTCCAAGGAATTATGATAGTCGATTTGAGCGTGCATTGATGTGGAAGAAAACGAATGATTACTCGGTAAATCTATAGAACCAATGATGATTCAATCCAAGAGTGGTGAGAATTGCGCTGTGGGCGTGCTATTGATATGTGCAAGGTTGATATCAAGAACAGTTTCTACGCTGGGTGGAAATGTCGATGGGTGCGGTTTCATCGAAGTGTGGATCAGCCAATCTTAGAGTTGAAAAACGAGTTCTAAGATCCAAATTGGAGAGGTACTGGGTGTAGATCGTTGGTAATACGGAATAAAACAACGGCGTAGAACTGTAGAATTTCTTCAGTCGAATTCAAAGGAGCAAGTTTACAAGTTAGAAGTCCTTTAGGGGTAGAAAACGAGGATCAATGCCTTTCAGTGAATAAGGGCATTTGGACCAAGACAAATGTAAACAATCTGCTAGGCGAGTAGTAATAAAGTTAACTTGGTTACAGGAACGAATCCATTGTCTTGATGAACTTTGAATTTGACCTTGAGCTGTAACTAAAATAGCAAAAGAATTTTGATAAAGTGATGATGAATTTGCAAAAGGAACGGAAGTAGTAGTGATGGCAGGTGGCATTCTGCTGAAAAGAAGTACTAAAATGTAGGAGAGTATTATAATGTTTATTTCCAATAATCTGACAGCTACGATTCGATTTACACTGTGAAAGGTAATGCGTTCCTAGGCAGGCGAAACATCGTCTGTTTTTCTTTATAATTTGATTATGAGAGCATTGGGAACTTGTTGTAAGCTACAAGTTATACTTGTTATACTGTTATATTGAATTATAATTGTTGCTGTTGATAATTAACTTAATGCAACGCTCAGACGATAGACGGCATCTCAATAGTATTCTTTCGGGAGTATGTTTTTCATTCGCTTTTTAATTCTAGCATTAACCTGATAAGGTCTTGCATACACTTCATACAACTTAACCACTGCTTATAATCTCTCATTTGTTTAAGATCTGAGGTGAATCAGTAAATATTTTTTTTTTCTTGCCAGTATGTTTTGTGCGTTAGAGAAAAATTTAGCAGCGTCGATCAACGTTTTCAGTCAAATATGCTAGGCTAAGTTTGTATTAATATTACCTATAAGATTACAGTCGTAAGGGTTCGGGATATTATAAAATTCAATTTTACCTTACTGATTAATATGGTTACTATATTTTAATGATGGATTTCAATGTACATCTTCCGATAATTGAAAAAAATGTGTACTAATTTTACTTGTACTTAATATTTGAAATATATAGCCTAACATTGTATTTATGAGTGAATATTATCGATACATACTTTTTGTCTTGTGGACTAATTAGTGGCTTTATATAGACCAAAATATTCAAATACTTTCAATAACTCTAGTAAATTTCGATCATTTCGATTGAAATGTAGTTTGAAGTCACACCAAATATATATTCTCCTTTATAGTAATTAGAGTAAAAAAATCTGCTTTTTATTAAAGTTTCTCTTTTCAGAAGCTTTAATTTTTTTCTTCTAGGGTAAATATTTATTTGCTTTATTTAAATGATACATAATGCAAACGTAACAATAATTAAAATTATTATTACAAAGAAACTATAAAACAAATCTTAGAAGTTTTACAATTACTTGCCTGATTTAGTCATACATTTTTTTTCTAATATATTGCATCAATCTTTTTTCTATATTTTTAGAATCTTCACCTTTAAATTTTTGGTATTTTTAAAATTCTTTACTGTAAGAACTGTACACTGTAAAAAAACAGCAATTTATCTTCCATCTTTCGCAATTTTTATTGCAAATTGGAATTTTCTTTTGATTAGCCTTTCACATTTCTAGAATATTAGAGCAATTTCTTTTCTATTTTTTTTCATCTGCTACTGACGATAGCAACATATTTGGATTATGGCGTTCCCCTTGCAGTGCTTCCGTAAATTTTTGTTGGGACCTACTTTTCTTGCCACATCTCGTTTTTCTAGCAGCAATTCCAAGTTGGCCACTTTTATATCTATTGATGCTTTTTTATTGCACTTTCTCACCTTTACTTGTCATTAATTTTGTGAGTTTGATGAGATGTAAAAATATTGCATCATTTTTCATTAATTTGTGGTTCAATTCAGTGTAAGTATGGATTACCACGAAGTAACGATCGCAACCATTCTCTTTATTGAATTATTTAAAACTGTACTATATATGTAAATTTATTAACTTATACTATGCTATGTTCTAGCGTGTTCTGGACTTTTCTTGCGACTTTACCGCTCGCTTTTAAATATTTCAGAGTCCTTTTCCTCGATAGGAATATAAACAAACTTTGCATGGAGTGAGAAATAAATTAGCCTTATGCGATCTTGTTTCTTATTATTATTATTAAACCCCTTACATTGCTCTCATCGGGACATATTTTCAGAAATCACAAAAGTAAAGTACAGAAAAACTTAAAAATTTGAGATATCACAAACTAAATCTCAAAATCTGTTGTATAATTCTTATAAACTAATATAAATTATAAATTATAAAATGTTCGGAACGATTAGTACTTAGTTATGAAATTGAAAGAAGATGTAATTAAGAGGGGATAAAACAGACAATAAAAGAATCACTAAAAGAAAAAAAGAGGAACGTACAACTTGATTCCAATTATATAACAAATTTTTAATGCTGAATTTTTGAAAAGACTATGCATGGAGCACAATTAAATATCACATCCCAAAAGGCATTAGAGCAAGTAATCTGTAAGAATTAAAATATTTTGACGTTTAAATTAAGCATTAAAATGTTGAAAAAAATTGAGCGTAATTGAGAATTCGATTTCAATTTATATATAAATTATTGTTGTATACCTATGGGCCACCCTTTTCACTGCTTATGGCAGAAATTTTCATGACCAATTTTGAAAGATCATTACTTAATAATTTAACATCTAAAAATAATATTTTATTCTAACGCAGATATGTAGACAATAATTTTTGCGTATGAATTGGCACAAATCGTCAATTAAATTCATTCAAATAATATTTAAATTCTATTAATAGTAAAATTCAATTCAAATCAGAAATTGAAATTAATAATGGGCTAACCAAAACCGTCCTTCCACTCTCCATCACTTTAACGTCGCCGAAAGGTCAGCTCTACAAATCCTCAGCAAACTCAGACACCCAATTAACCCGCTACATAATCCCTCAGATGAGCTCCTTTATGAATACACCCAATTAATCCTATCTCCCAACGTATACATAGCCTAAGTCTTAAATTTGCCAATAATCCTTTTAATGTATCCCTTCTCAATAAATTTTGCATTCCCCGAAATCCCAATATCCCACCTAAATTTAATCACCCTTCAGTCACCCTACATCAATTCATTAGTTCGAATTATCCAGATAGTTAAGCTAGCTAGCCGCATAATTTATTTTTTTACAGACTACTTAGAGTTAAGACAGGGCAGAAAGACCGATGGTCGATAGCCCAAACGGACAGACCAACCGATACTGTTTATCACTTGTAAATGTTCCATCACTTGTACATATCATTGTTCGAATAAATATGTTATTCTCTCTCTCTAATGGCCTAAATTTTCTAAATTTGAGTACCCAAAAAACAAACAACAATAATTTAAATTTTAAACTCTACAGAAAAGAAACTTTTTCTGACACAAATTCTTCTCATCGTCCAAATCATATGAAATTTAGCACTCTTAATCCATATATTCACCGCGTATTAAACATTCAAGTAAATACTCAAGAATTTATTAAAGAATTAAATACAATAAAAACAATTGCCCGTAATACTACTATGGGAAATTATAAAATGAGCATTGAAAGAAGAAAAGATGCCAAAGGACTGGGACGTCGGAATTATCTTACCCATACATAAAAGTGGAGACAGGCGAAACTGCAAGAATTACAGAGGAATAACACTATTAAGCACGATAGTAACAATATACGAACGAATATTGGAACAAAGATTGACAAACATCATAGAAAATACACTAGAAGACGCGCAAAGTGGTTTTAGGAAAGGTAAAAAATTATACAAAAAACTCAAAAAAATAAAAAATTCAAAGCATATATGGCGTTTATAGACCTGGAAAAAGCATTCGATAAAGTAAACAGGAACAAAGTCTGGGATATCCTAAGACAAAGAGAGGTACCACATAAACTAATACAAACTATCAAAAGTCTATACAACACGAACATAAACTATGTGGCTACGAGAAATAGAACGTCTAACACATTCCAAGCAGGAGGAGGATTAAGACAAGGAGGAGTCATGAGCCCAATTCTATTCATAATACATGGATGAAATCGTAAAATAATGTCGACCACACCTGAGAGCACTAAATCTAGGACACCATAGATTAAGACCCGTAAAAATAACTGAATGTGCATTTGCGGATGATATAGTGATAATGGCAGGAAGCAAGGAAGGACTATAGAAAAACATAAATACATGGATGAATGTTTTACACAAATACGATATGACGATAAACAACGAAAAAACAAAAGTGATGGTAGCAGCACAAGAAGAAGAAAATATACAAATTCAAATAGGACAAGTACAACTAGAACAAGTACAACTAGAAAAAGTTAAGGAATATAAATATTTAGGAGTGATAATACAGCAAAATGGCAAACAAAACCAAGACTGGCCGTCTTTCAAACTACATACCTACCAATACTAACATTTGGATGTAAAACGTGGACGATCAACAAAAAGACAAAAAGTAAAATCCAAGCAGCGGAAATGAAATTTTTACAAGGAATAAAGGGTATAACTAGAAGAAATAAAATAAGAAATATGGATATAAGAAAAGAACTGAATACATAGGATATTCGCAAATATATTGAAGAGAGGAAGGTGGGATGGTGGGGACACATACAGAGGATGGAAAGAAGAATACCTGTTAAACAAATATGGGAAGCAATGACAACCACGAACATAGGGAGAGGAAGATCACTAAAAAACTGGGAGAACAGCAAACAAAGGCACTGCAAGACAGAGGAATAAGCATACGAGAGGCAGAAAAAATTGCTAAGAACAGAAACAAATCGAAGAAAGTTATCAAGACGTAGAGAACGAAGATACCAAAACCCCGACAAGGGGTCATCGATTATATATACAGGGTGTCACGTTAATGCGGGGAAATGGCTAGACCATAGCTTCCTCGTCAAAATATGACGATTTAATGCAACTTATCTATATCCAAACATTTACGGTTAAGCCGGAATTTGGCTTCAAAGTTTCAAAATGTTTTATTTCTTTTGTTTATAACAATTGAACGCTTTATTTGATTTCAATGAAATTTATTTTTAATAACTACCATAATATAATACATCATTTCAGTTATTATGACTATTATTGGTTAACAAGAAGTATAAGAAACAGTAGTACCACCACTTAAAAACTAAAATATTTTTTTATTGATGGATCTAATAAAAACTAAAAAAATACTACTTGAAAGAGAATTTAATTTAAAAATTTTTATCTCTTAATAATATTTTATATCTTTTACAGTTTTCTCACAAAAAAATAAAATATATATTTTTTATCTAGTAAAAACAAAATCAAGTTTTTCATCGAATCGAAAAAAAAAATGTTTTTCGTGGCCGTCTTTGTTTAAAAAATGTAAATTATGTATAATAATAATAATTTAGTGTCTTTTAACAATTAATTTTTAACTTTATTATAGTTCATAAATATTCATATTTGGAACAAACAGATATCTTGTTTGTATTAGGATTTTGCAAAGAAAATTGTTTGAAAAGTGTTAGATGTTGTTTTGATTTATTTTATTAATTGATATTATTTAATTTTTATTCAATAGAGTTAGTTTATTTACTTATTAATGAGTGCATAATGAGTATACTATATTCATATTTTATTTTTTTGTGCAAAAACCGTACAAGATACCAAAAACTAGTAAGAGTCAAAAAAGTTTTTAAATCTGATGCCCTTTCAAGCAGAGTTTTTTGGATTTTATTGGATGCACCAATACAAAATATTTTAGTTTTTAAGTTGTGGTACTACTGTTTTTTATACTTCTTGTCAATCACTAATGCCAACAATAACTGAAATGATGTATGATATTATGGTACTTATTAATAATAAGTTTCATTCAAATCAAATAAAGCGTTCAATTGTTATAAACAAAAGAAATAAAAAAATTTGAAACTTTGAAGCCAAATTCCGGCTTAACCGTAAATTTTTGGATATAGATAAGTTGCGCTAAATCGTAATATTTTGACCCCAGGAATCTATGGTCTAGCCATTTCCCTGCATTAACGGGACACCCTGTATATATATATATATATATATATATATATATATATATATATATATATATAACAACTGAACCCTTTATTTGATTTGAATGAAATTTATTATTAATAAGTACCATAATATCATACATCATTTCAGTTATTGTGGCCATTAGTGATTGACAGGAAGTATAAAAAACAGTAGTACCACCACTTAAAAACTAAAATAATTTTTTATTGGTGCATCCAATAAAATCCAAAAAAATCTACTTGAAAGGGCATTAGATTTAAAAACTTTTTTGACTCTTACTAGTTTTTGATATCTTGTACGGTTTTTGCACACAAAAATAAAATATGAATATAGTATACTCATTACGCACTCATTAATAAGTAAATAAACTTACTCAATTGAATAAAAATTAAATAATATCAATTAATAAAATAAATCAAGCAACATCTCACACTTTTCAAACAATTTTCTTTGCAAAATCCTAATACAAACAAGATATCTGTTTGTTCCAAATATGAATATTTATGAACTATAATGTTAAAATTTAATTGTTAAAAGACACTAAATAATTATTATTATACATAATTTACATTTTTTAAACAAAGACGGCCACGAAAAACATTTATTTTAGATTCGATGAAAAACTAGATTTTGTTTTTACTAGATAAAAAATATATATTTTATTTTTTTGTGGGACAACCGTAAAATATATCAAATATTATTAAGAGATAAAAAAGTTTTTAAATTAAATGGTTTTTTAAGTAGTATTTTTTTAGTTTTTATTAGATTCACCAATAAAAAAATATTTTAGTTTTTAAGTGGTGGTACTACTGTTTCTTATACTTCTTGTTTACCAATAATAGTGATAATAACTGAAATGATGTATTATATTATGGTAGTTATTAAAAATAAATTTCATTCAAATCAAATAAAGCGTTCAATTGTTATAAACAAAAGAAATAAAAAAATTTGAAACTTTGAAGCCAAATTCCGGCTTAACCGTAAATTTTTGGATATAGATAAGTTGCGTTAAATCGTCATATTTTGACCTCAGGAATCTATGGTCCAGCCATTTTCCCGCATTAACGGGACACCCTGTATATATATACAAAATAATTAATTAATGCAATATTTATATATTCAAGAAAATAGTGATAGGAAATGGACCAAAATGAATTATGTTAGGAACTTATCAAATAAAATTATTAATAATATAAAAGGAAGGGATTTGATAACATTTGTACCAAACAATCGAATCTAAGTATTTTTTTATCAAATAATAAACCTTCGTGAAATAAAACATTACCAGCCGTACTAATAGACATTCTTGTATGAATCTAGGATTGTAGAATCGTAGATTAATCGCTATGTATTGTTGTATTTAAATTAGTCCCTTATTAAATGGAAGATTATTTGTAGAATTAATCCAAGATTATACTGATTATTGGACGTGTTTTAAGTCCAATCCGAGGATTAATCCTTAATCTCGACTATTTGTATGGCTGTATGGTAAGTGTGGTGTTTACGAGATTAAGTGTGTCGAATATGACGCAAAATTATACGAGTGTTGCTATTTATCTATTGAGAACTGGCAACACTGGTATTGTCAGGTGAAATGTTACATTGTTATCGCAAAGTTTAACATTTTTGACGATATATGTACTCAGAACGTTTGACGTGGGAGCACTATTTGTGTTGTTTACAGTTACCTACTTCCCATTTGTTCTAAAATAATCGAAAACATATTATTTGATTAAATCGTCACTTTCTTTCATATGCACAAATTATTTAATGAACATCAATATGGATTTAGAAAAGGAATGTCCACGGTAAATGCTATTCTAGATCTAGTTGATAAACTTATTGGAAGTTTTGAATAAGGCGAAATTGCAATCGCAACATTCATTGATCTAACAAAGGCCTTTGACTGTGTCACGCATATTAATTTAATTGATAAGTTAAAGAAGTATAATTTCGATGGTAACAGTTGTAAATTGATTACATCGTAATCATAATGATGGTTGCGACCGTTACTATGTGGTAATTCATAATGAACAATGAATAAAACACTTACTATGTTTTTAACCACTATAATTTATTATAATATATAAATATATTACAATTATAATAAATTATATTGGTTAAAAACATAGTAAGTGTTTTATTCATTGTTGATTACATCGTATTTGGAAAATAGAAAACAAATTGTATATTATAATAATACCTTTTCTGAAAGTTTGCATGTCGAAGATGGGGTACCTCAAGGGTTCACATTAGGGCCATTATTATTTATCATTTTTATCAATGATTTTCCAAACTTCATAACCGATACTAATGTGGTCCAGTTTGCTGTTAACACAACATTAGTTGTGTTGCAGAAAAATTTGGAAGAAGCCAGAGGAAATAGTGATATAGCGATGTCCGAGGCAGCGAATTGGTTTGCAATTAACAAATTAGATCTTAATGAGGACAAGACTGTCACAAAAATATTTACATTAAATTAATGCTCGGACTACTATGGGATGGACATAGTGATGAGATAGCAACGATATTAAATAAAACATTATACTTATTAAGAAACCTTTACGATAATCTTCCAACTGCTATGGTACAGTCAGCTTATTTTTCATTTTTTCAAACATATATACAATATGAAATTATCATATGGGGACATTCTAGCACAAGGCAACCAATATTGAATCTACAAAGAAGAGCCGTCAGAATCATATGTGGGATAGGTTTCCGCGACGACTGTAAATCTAAGTTTGTCGAACTTGGAATACTAACGCTGCCTTGTTTGTATATTCTCGAGTGCTTGATGTATATCAAAGAAAACCCTGATCATTATCTAAAACATAGCGTTACACATGACCATAACACGAGATATAAAGAAAATGTCTGCCCGCAAAACATTAGACTTAGTAGATCTCAAACAGGCATCAAGTATTTTGCGATATTATTCTACAATGCCCTGCCACATGATTTACGTAAACTATCGAACATTTCAAAACAAAAAGTCATTCTACTAAAAAATGCCTTTTATACCTTTAAAGGTATCACAATTTGGTTCGTTTAATATATATAGTTTAAGTTCATTTTTAAATTTTTGTTCGGTTTTGACACTTTTAATATAGTTATTGCATTAAAAAACTTAGGAAGGATATAATCGAGCGATCTTT